>OX345716.1:2446212-4846212 GCA_947044815.1 Apomyelois bistriatella | reverse complement strand
CTCTGTTTAGTGTTCCCATTGAATTGTTCATTCGAACAGTAACGTGTTCCTAGCTTAAATTAATATTTGTTCTATTTTAGAAGCGTGTGCGCAGTTCACGATTTTGATTGCATTCGAATTTTGAAGAGGCAGAGATTATTGTAGGTAACACTTCAACCGAGCGTGTTGCCTAGTTGCTATGAGTTGCTACTAAAGTATTAAACCAAACAGGAGACGGCACCTTTTTCTTACGTGAAAATGTCTATCACATTCAGCGCGCGGGGTGGGGTAACACACACATATACTCGTATGTTATTCGATCACGTCGTTACGCATTCGCGAGTTTGCATCGCTCGCCATTCCTCAAAGGCAAAGACCATGGCCGAGGTTCGTGCCAACTGGGAGCCCCTTGCGCTTTTGCCGAAAAGGCTGAGTGGTGTCAAGCCCTCGCCTCAAAAGTCCGCTGTAAATATTAAAGCTCTTAGAAGCTAATATTGTAGGTCTGTCAAAAAAAAAGAAAGCCACTATGCACACACTTGAGAAAATTATACAACTACAACTAGCACCATTAGCACCGACTGCGTAAGCGAGTTATGCCTTGATCGCAAGTACCGAGTAGACGGGCGAGACAGTGCCCTCGGCCGAATACTCGGTGCTTATAAACCAAGTATAAACAGTGCACCGAGTGCTCAACCTAGCGAGTGACCGAGGAAATCACTGTCTCGGCCGAGTAACATTTTACTGTCTCACGCGTTTACTCGCTACGTGCGATCAAGGCATTAGCGATTTTGTATTAGAAACTTATAAGGCGAAATGTTCAGCCGTTTAAAATCAATTTCTTCATTTCTAATACTTGGAAAGTCGTTATTAACCCTAATAACCGGCGAACTTCGTACCACCTTTCTTAATTTTTTTTCCGTAAGAACCTTGTACAGAGTATTAATAATAATAATAAATCTTTTATTCAGATGACCAGGATCCATTTTTGTTAGTAACAATTTCCTTAAAAAGCTATGTTAGAAACAATATTAAGAAAAAGAAAACAGCAACATACTTAATATACCCATTAATTAAGTATAATTATTTAATAGCCCCCACAAGCATTTTGCTCCAAGAAGCCAGCATGGGGCTATCAAACTTAGAAATAAGTACCTTCAGAATACCGTTGCTGCTGCCACTTAATCTGCCCATCAGTGACGCTATGCGTTTGCGCCTGATGGCATAGAAGCCATCCACAACAGCCTCAGAGAACATGGCAGATGCACTACAGAAACGTGGCAGACGCAACAGCATTCTGAATATATTATTATATTGAACACGCAGGGCATTGTATGCCCTCTGAGTATAGCTAACCCATAGGCTGCTCGTGTAAAAAGATTGACAATATGCTTTAAATAATGTAATTTTAACTATAGATGAACAACGAGCAAACCTGCGGGCCAACATATTACCCCGTACAGCCAATGCCCTGCGTTCTCGTTCAATATCCACATTATCCTTAAGGTCTTCTGTGACAATATGCCCCAAGTATTTAAAGCGATGCACTCTATTAAGAGGTATCCCATTTAAAAAATAGGCGGTATCTCAGAAGCTTTCTTACCTAATCCAAAATACATGTATTCACTTTTCTCTGTATTATACTTTAGGCCATGCCTTAAGGCATACTGTTCACAGGTAGACAACAAACTACGGAGGGCACTAACAGAGGGACTCAACAAAACCATGTCATCGGCATAACTAAGATTATTCACAGCCACTCCATCTATGTAACAACCCGCATGCATTTTGCTGAGTCCCTCTATCAGGCTGTCCATATATAAATTAAACAGTGTGGGTGAGGAAATCCCCCCCTGTATTAGAAAACTACCAAAGAAATCAGCCAAATCGGTCAAGCCGTTTTCATGCTATGTCGTGACAACTAAAACTGGTTTCATTTTTTTTATATATATACATAGATACTAGGTATATAGATTCGTTCCAAAATCACAGAAAAAATTTAGTTTTATTTTTAAATGTCATTCGCCAATTTAAGTGCTTAAAACAAAGAATTTGGAATCGCGCGCTGGCCAATTTTTTTTTAATCTATAGTCCGGTCAAATTAGACCAAAAAATTAGTAAACCCACGACAAATTCAGGGGAAGCTGAAAATTCTTACAATTGTTTAAATCATAATTATAAACATTGTCTTAAAAGTCCCAATCGATCCCATGTAAGGAAAAAAATTTAGCGAGGTAAAAAGGTCCAAAAAATGGGTTTTTCGCGATTTTCTTGAAAACGGCGAGTTTTATCGCAAAATTACCTCAGACTTAATTTGTAGATCAGGAAATTTCCTATAAAAAAGGTATTAATAATATTTTTCTTAAAAGCCACCGCTTCTGAGATATAACGATGCAAAAAATTGCAAGCGTCATAAACGCACACGTTTCCACGCCACCTCTGAGGTAGTGTACTTAGCGCAAGTATATGGGCGCGCGCTTACAAGTTGCAATTTTTTGCATCGTTATATCTCAGAAGCGGTGGCTTTTAAGAAAAAAATTATTAATACCTTTTTTATAGGAAATTTCCTAATCTACAAATTATGTCTGAGGTAAATTTGCGATAAAACTTACCGTTTTCAAGAACATCGCGAAATACCCATTTTTTGGACCTTTTTACCCCGCTAAATTTTTTTCCTTACATGGGATCGATTGGGACTTTTAAGACAATGTTTATAATTATGATTTAAACAATTGTAAGAATTTTCAGCTTCCCCTGAATTTGTCGTGGGTCAAATGTCTAATTTGACCGGACTACTATGGCTTAAAAATGCTTGTTTGTTTTTTAAGCTTTTTTGCTTGGCGCGTTGAATACACAAATACGCGTCGCTTCGACCTGATTACGTCACTTGTCTCGTCACAGCGTGTCACGTCGACATTGTAGCGTGAAGCTCACTTCCGTCTCCGCGATGTAGGGGGGCAAAAGTTTGTTTTCGCATACATTTTCACGACCGAAGGTCTTATTACCGTGTGGTATGTGAAAGTTTTGTTTTTGGTATATCCCCTCTTCTCATCGAAAGATAGACATTATTGCTGTAACATATATTTAGTTGTTATATTTTATTCTTCCAGTCGCTAGCGTCTGCGTTAAGAAAAACTCATACTAGGGTAGGGGTACATCATGGCCCTAGATTTGGTGGCATGGAGCGACTACCGTCTAACCTCCGGACTATAGAACTTGGAATCGCGCGCGGCTCTAAGGAAAATTCTTTAATCTATGCTCCGGACTCATCTTTTTCTGGAGTTTTTGGAGGGAAAGTAAACTGTCGCTATGTCGGCGCTGTATTTAATTTCCAAAACTTAGGTTTTTTTCGACTATTTGTGCTTAATATTGGTGGATATGTTCGGGAACAAGCGGGAGTGTTGGAAAGTGGTACAGTGTCGATTACGTGACTTTTACCTTTGTCACCAAAATCTCCAAGTTATAGCTAAGTGAAATTTTTCCACCGCTTCACTTAGCCATCTGACTCTGACTCATCACTTGACTAGACTAGACAACTGACTTGACTTTACGAAAGTAGGACTGAAGAAGATTAATAAAATGAAGACAGGCCTTAAAGGACTAGTTTCCATGGCCGTAAAAAGTATTTAAAAAAAAAAAATCTTTTGTCTTTCTTATATATTCATGCGCTAGCAGTAACTGTCAAAAACATAGAACTAGTAATCGCGCGCGCCTCGACACAATTTTTTTTTTTTTAATCTATGGTCAAGAACATATCCGCCTCGTCTCGCATCGATAATTCCATAAACAAAATAACGGAACAAAAATCATTTGAAGTTGTATTTCAAATAGTCGTTGTAATTGGCAATGCATCGACAACAGGTTTAGGAAATGGAACGTCGTTCGTTTGACGAAGTACCTGTGACAATTTGCAGTGATTTCAAATGATTGATTGCGATCACGGCATGCAAGTGCTGTTTTTGAATTTAGAATACTAATAAAAACTATACCACTGATTTTTTCGTATAGATTGGTATTCAAACTTGTTAGAATAGGTAAGTATAGAGTTTGCCGCATAGATTTATTAAACAATGAAATGACGCCAACCGTTTTTCACAAGGAACCACTTTCAATAAGGATGGCCGTAAACTAGTTTAACTACCAAAGGTCAAGGAAAAATTTTGAGCGCACCCGAAAAATTTCTTTCTCTATAATCTGTGGTGGTACCACGGAGGATATTTTTTCTGTGGGTGGTAGGTAACTAAGTTCAATATCTGAAAAATCGGCGCTTTTTTTGTATGGCGGTTGAATATCTGTGCCCCTAGTATGAGTTTTTCTTAACGCAGACGCTAGCGACTGCGTTAGGATTTTGTATGGAATTTCTTAGTTGCCTTACTATCCGCCAGAGGCGCTGTACAGGTTTACCATACTAAATCGCTAAGGCAGTCGCTAGCGTCTGCGTTAAGAAAAACTCATACTAGGGGCACTGATGAATGAATGATGAATGATACTTTATTGCTTAAAATGTGGTAAATAACAATGTTGGAAAATATAATAAGCATTTGTTTCACACATTAGTCCTTTCTGACATGCAATAGACAATACAATGTCAAATATTGTTATAATGAATAATGTGCTCAGTGCCCCTAGTATGAGTTTTTCTTAACGCAGACGCTAGCGACTGCGTTAGCGATTTAGTATGACAAACCTGTACAGCGCCTCTGGCGGATAGTAAGGCAACTAAGAAATTCCATACAAAAACTCATACTAGGGGCACAGTGCGTTGTATTAGTATTATTAGACAACAAAAATGCCTCGTGTCCCGCGCGATTCCTAGTTCTATGTTAAACATTATTAGTTCTGTGCTATGCTATAACATGCATACAAATTGATTACTTTTTAAAATAGTCTTTAATACTGTAACAATTTTTTTTTGTATCATGTATCCTTTAATCGGATTAAAATTAACGTGATTAACACTACAAGCTACAAGTGCACGTAGTTATTTGACAAATCACAACGTTCCAATTTTGATCCCAAAATAGATGTGTTACATCTTTCGTTCCATTTCTGTCACAAGTTTGTGATTGTGTAGGCGTAGAAATGCGTAATTTTAGACACAGATTATACTAGAACAGATGTTCAATCAGTTTTCATAAACCATTTTAACGCCATCTATTGATCTCTTCATACAACGTTTAAATTCGAAAATGTCTTATTTAAAACTTTAAAACAGCTTATTTTATGATGTTAATGCCTAGAAAAATTGAGATTTGATAATTCAGACATTTATTTCGCTAAAAATAAGGGATGGCAATTAAGCGATTCCTGTAGCGCCATCTGTTATCGCAAAAGTTGTGCACAACAAAATATTATTATTATGCGATGGTAATAAAGCTATTAGTTATTTTGAAATCTAAATAAAAGAGAAGTTATTTCTCCTATGTAGACGGAATGTTGTATAAAATTGTCAACAGACGGCGCTGTTTATAATTAGCAGTCGTTATGATTTTGTTACGGTTTCCGATTATAAACAAGATTAAACATGCCATTGCCTAACATCCAGGTAGTGAACCGTCGCTCCGATGTGCCTAACTAACATTACCTATACTTTTTGTAATGTTTGATTCAATATCAAACATGGAAGAGGATCAAGTCAGTGCCCCTAGTATGAGTTTTTCTTAACGCAGACGCTAGCGACTGCGTTAGCGATTTAGTATGGCAAACCTGTACAGCGCCTCTGGCGGATAGTAAGGCAACTAAGGAATTCCATACAAAATCCTAACGCAGTCGCTAGCGTCTGCGTTAAGAAAAACTCATACTAGGGGCACAGCTCCCTTGCGATGAGATTTAAGTAAATACCTAGTTAAATCTTTATTTCAGTTCGTCCATAGTGTTAGTTATAACTGACATTTTAATCCTAGGGTTAGTATATACAATATTTGAAAACAACATTCGAAAACAGGCTAGGTCCCTTACTACCATCTCTAAAAACCATGCAAGATCCAGTGAGTAAGCGAGACAGCGCAATACATGATGTAAGGCGACATCTCCCTTACTCAATCGTTCTTGCATGGTTTTAAGAGATGGTGGTAACCCCCCAGTGCCCCTAGTATGAGTTTTTCTTAACGCAGACGCTAGCGACTGCGTTAGCGATTTAGTATGGCAAATCTGTACAGCGACTCTGGCGGATAGTAAGGCAACTAATAAATTCCATACAAAATCCTAACGCAGTCGCTAGCGTCTGCGTTAAGAAAAACTCATACTAGGGGCACAGGTCCCTTACTATCTCTAAAAACCATGTAAGATCCAGTAAGTAAGCGAGACAGCGCAATACATGATGTAAGGCGAGATCTCCCTTACCCAATCGTTCTTGCATGGTTTTAAGAGATGGTGGTAAGCCTCCAGATTGGTTCGACAGCCCACCTACCTGCATTGCAAGCTGTTCCAGTGCGCCAGCCTATCAGCCAACACCCTTAGGATACCGTTAGTTATTTAATAAACACGTAATAATTTTGTATTTAATATCTTAGTTAACCTTATTATACATATAAGGTGAATTTAAATCAACTGCAAATATTTTAAGGGCAGATTCAGACCACTAAACTGAACAACTTTCCCAAAAAAAATTTGACCTCCCATACAAATTGAGAATTAGCTGATCTAGTTTAGTATGGACATTATATGGATATAACCGAGTGACACGCGGGCGGAGCCGCGGGCAAAAGCTAGTGAAGTCGATAAGGTTGTCGCTGACGCGAAACGCGGATACTGAAAAAATTGTCAAAGGTTCATCGGAATTTTAAAACAGACAGACAGACGGGACGTGCGGGGGGCTGCGCATGTTAAAATTTGTATGAAAATCGGCTACTGCGCATTCAAGGTCACTTCGGTTTCATCTTCATCATTATATCAAACGCAGGCTGTCCACTGCTGTACATAGGCCTCCCCCAAGGACTTCCAAATGACCGGTTGGAAGCGGCCTGCATCCAGCGCCTGTTTGCGACCTTCTTCAGGTCATCTGACCATCTGGTCGGTGGGTGTCCGATGCTGCGCTTACCGGTGTGTGGTCGCCATTCGAGAACCTTTCTGCCCCATCGGCCATCGGTTCGTCGTGCTATGTGCTCGCCCACCGCCACTTCAAAGAGCTAATCCGCTTGGCTATGTCAGCAACCTTTGTTCTCCTACGGATCTCCTCATTTATGATGCGGTCTCGAAGGGAAACGCCGAGCATAGCCCTCTCCATAGCTCTTTGGGTGAGGTGCGACTGGAAAGAGATGCGAAATGCTAGTACAGTGCACTCTCCCGAGATTCGGCTCGTATAACCGAGAGGTTGGTAGAGCCATGGGAGGTGGAGGGAAGCTCTTTGGGTGACCTTGAGCTTTCTTATGAGGCCAATAGTAAGGGACCACGTTTCGGATCCATATGTCATCATTGGTGACACACACTGGTCGAAGATCTTTGTTTTAAGGCACTGAAGTATTTTGGACAACACTTACTTACTATACTTACTTTAGTTTATTGCCAACTTACATGCCGGGAACTTTAATAAACCTATATTGTCCCACTGCTGGGCAAATCTTCCCCATCTCCTTCCAAACCTCTCTCTGTTCCGCCACATCCAGCCACCTGCTCTCGAACCTTCTCAGGTTGTCACTCCAGCGCATCCATGGTGTTGGTGCCTGAACTACAGTGAGTTGAGTTAAATGCTAGAAATGTTAAATGATAAAGAAAATACTCTATATATCCTCCGTGGTATAATTGATTTAAATGTTATATTATGTTTGAAGCAACACCAAACGTACAACGTAGGTGCTGAATCAAACACTTCAAAAATTGAGCAACGACTACAAAATATTGCTATATTCGAAGATAAATCTGTGTAGTTACGCGAATATAAAATAAGGGGAAGAGAGATAAAACACAGCGACTTTTATTTATTGAGAGCGCCCTCTGTTGATTGATGTTGGCGGCTTCGTATCGAGAGCAGTCTATCAGACTTTTTATTGATCAAACCTATTCTTGTAATAGGTGGCGCTTTAAGAAATTAACAGTACTAATCATGTGCTCCCATCACAGAACAGAGAATAACATTGCCTAAAAAAAGATTAAGTCCTTTTCTAGCTAACAGGTGGCGATAAGGGATTGAAAAAATCAATTTAATTAGGATCGGGCTTATTCTTGGCAACAAAAGAGTATAATTAAAAAAAAAAACATTTTTTTAATGTATCCTCATCCTACCATAAACCGATTTAGTGGTTTGTTTAATAGATTATTGGATTTAGAATCACAGTGTTCGATAGATGGCGTTGGTAGCAATTCAAACATTTATTCAAATTTATACACATTTCATTTTTTCATGATTCACTAGCGATTTTGTATGGTAAGTCTTAGTTGCCTTACTATCAACCAGGGGCGCTGGTGGCTTACCACAAAAACGATTGAGTAAGGGAGATGTTGCCTTACATCATGTATTGCGCTGTCTCGTTTACTCACTGGATCTTGCATGGTTTCAAGAGATGGTAGTAAGCCACCGTACAGTGCCCCTAGTATGAGTTTTTCTTAAGGCGATACCTCGGTGAACACTAGCGCCACCGTCATTTAAAAATCATTACTCACTAAAAAAAAGGGGTCAAAAATCCCTCTGCTGTAATTATGGTTCTGGATCTGAAGTTAATTTTAAACATATTAAATTATTAAATTATAATTCCCTATAGTTACAAATTGCATTATTGCTTAAAACGGCCACTTTGAGCAGTTTTGCAATTTGTAACTATATGGAACTATAATTGAATATGATTAAAATTAACTTCAGATCCAGATCCATAATTACAGCAGAGGGATTTTTGATAACTTGTGTTTTCAGTGAGTTATGTATGTAAAATATATTAACGCCATCTATTGTTCACTAGAAACACTGTAATTCTACCTCTAAATACGATATGTTCTAAACTAAAGCACAAAATCAGTTTGTGGTAGGATGAGTATACTAAAAAAATTTTTGTAATTAACGCTTATTTTACATTTTTTTTTTCTCAAAAATAAGCGGGATCTTAATATTTTTTAAAATACGTGTAGCGCCACCTATTAGCAAGAAAAAGAACTAAATCTTTTTGCAATGGTATGGTAACATACTTGTAATAATTTATGTTTGAAGCAGCACCAAACACACAACGCTGGTGCTGCGACAAACACTGCAAAAATTAACTAGTTAGGACTGCCGTTAAACTTATGCCTAATATAAGGCACAGGTTGGTAACGACGCCTGAATCGCGTAGATCAGATATATCGGAAAGAGAGGCAAAACATAACGAATTTTATTTATGTACAGCGCCATCTGTTGATCATTTTAGGGAACTTTCTATATAGATCTCGCTTTATGTGGGTACGAGTGTGGACTCTCATTGGGTAAGTATATTAACTAATAAGTAGCAAGTAAGAATAATAATTAGTTAATTTTGCTAATAAATGGAGCTACGGTAGCGTAATTAAAAAAAAATTTTTAGTCACAGCTTTCATAATTCTGCACTATACAGGTGGCCTACTGTCATCTCTTAAAACCATGCAAGAACAATTGAGTAAGGAAGATGTCGCTTTACATCATGTATTGCGTTGTCTCGCTTACTCACTGGATGTTGCATGGTTTTAAGAGACGGTAGTAACCCCCCAGATGTTCAATCCGATACAAAGAAAATGCACAACTTTTAGTGTCCCAATAGTTAGTTTGCCTCAAATAACTGGCACTTTGAAAAAAACATAGACTTAAAAAAAAATTGCCTCGCGTCAAACAGCGCGCGACTCGAAATTCTTTGAAAAAAAAAATGACAGTGAACGTAACGTGTAAATAAAAAATAGAAAAAAAGAAAAACAGAAAAAATACTTATTTGTTTTTTGTTAAGTATTATATGTTTAACGATCATGACAGTTCTTAGAAACAATTTCTATAAGGGAGATTTTGGAGGGAAAGTAAACTGTCGCTATGTCCGCGCTGTATTTAATTTCCAAAACTTAGGTTTTTTCGGCTATTTGTGCTTAATATTGGTGGATTATTATTCGCAAAGTGTTCGTGAACAAGCGTGAGTGTTGGGAAGTGATACAGTGTTGATTACGTGACTTTTATCTTTGTCACCAAAATCTCCCAAGTTATAGCTAAGTGAAATTTTTCCACCGCTTCACTTAGCCATCTGACTGACTAGAATTACTCACTTGACTAGATTAGACTACTGACTTGACTTTTTGACTTGACTTGACTAAAGTAGGACTGAAGAAGATTAATAAATTGAAGAAAGGCCTTAAAGGACTAGTTTCCATGGCCGTAAAAAGTATTAAAAAAAAATCTATTAGGTAATTAAAGACCCCTAATTCATTTCAAAATCAAATTAATCACTTCGCGTAGTGTATATTTCCTTTGCCTAAGAGCATTAAGGTATAATTAAAGTTCATTTATATCAATAAAAGTATAAAATTATTTATTTATTTATTTATTTATTCACCTTACAACTATCATCACACAGGAAGATCCCAATACAATAGCTGCGATACAAAAATATTTTATTAATCTGATAAAAATTCGTATTTCGATATATATATTGCTGTTATAATGTATATCACTTCGTCACTATCACTATCACTACATAGAATAAACCAAAGTCACTTCCCGCTATAGCATTCTGTAATCTGTGCCGCTATGTATCCCTCCCTAACCCTATGTATGCTTAGATACTTAGACCTTTAAAACTACGCAACGGATTTTGATGCGGTTTTTTTTTAATAGATAGAGTGATTCAAGAGGAAGTTTTATATGTATAATACATGTTTTATACAGCATTGCACCCGCGCGAAGCCGGGGTGGGTCGCTAGTTAATGAAATATACAAATTGGCGTTCCACAAAGTGAACGAATATCGATTGAATAAACGAAATTAAATTACTCGGCAATCGAGACGAAGAAACCATAGAAATATTTCTACAAACGTTAATTAGATTATTTTACTTGTGTTGTGATCTTTTAAAATCTGGTCTCTAATACCATCTCTAAAACCATGCAAGATCCAGTGAGTAAGCGGTTTGAAGAGATGATAGTAAGCCCTGTGTAGTGGTAGCAGCGTCACACCACGCGAACGGAGTCGCGGGCAACATAGATGCTTTCGCCAGAAAGTTGCCTTTATCGACCGACAGAGGGCGCTTTTTAAAAATAAAAGTCGCTATGATTTGATTCCGTTCGTTTTATACCCTATCTTCGTGTAAATACAACATTTAATCTTAGAAACGAGCGATATCATCATAGACTTCGCGCGAAAATTTTTGTAATGTTTGAAACAGCACCTGAGTTGTTTGTTTGGTGTTGATTCAAACATATTGTAATAATAACTAGATGTGCCCGCGACTTCGTCCGCGTAGGATTTAACAAAAAATATATTATTCAACCAATATCCACTAAGGTTGACTGGATTGCATTAGCGATAAGTCCGCCTTTGTACCTTACCTAGTTTAAAAATTATGTATACATTTGTTTGGTGCAATAAATAGTTTTTCTATTGTATTGTTCAGTTCGCAATTAACGAAAAAAAAACCAAAATCAAAATAGTGCTGCAAAATCACGGTCAAAATCGGTCTAGTAACCGTTTCAGAGATAAGCGGGTACACATAGACAGGCAAAAATTGTAAAAATGTTATTTGGGCATACCTTTACTTGTATGTTATTATATAATCTGTGTCTAGAAACATGTCGTCTAAATGATCAATTACTTAGACTTTAATCCTTGTCACTGAAATCTCCCAAGATGATGCTAAGTGAAATTCTTCCAGCGCTTCACTTAGCCCTCTGACTAACTTGACTAGACATGACTACTGGCTTGACTTGACTATGTGACTTGACTAAATGGCGAACATTTAAATAAAACTTGATACCTATTGGTAAAAATCCTTATCCCTACTATCCCCCCTACTAATACTCGTATTATAAATGCGAAAGTGAGTTTGTATATTTGTTTGTTTGTTACCTCTTCACGCCCTATCTACTGAACAAATCTTCCTGAAATTTCGCATACACATAGCTAGGAGTACTGAGAAGGACATCGGGTATCTTTCATCCAGGGAAAAAGCACTGTTCCCAAGGGAAATTCGTGAGGACGACGCCGCGGGCGAAAGCTAGTAAGTTATAAGTTTGATTGCCATATTGTGGAAATGCCACTTCTACTGTGTTATTTATCTGTGCTCCATTCAGAATGTCGCAAAAGCGCCAGTAGGTGGCGCTGTTCGTTAGTAAAATTCGCTATGGTTTTGACTCGATTTCATTTTACATTGCGCAGACTACAGCTGTCATTTACTGCATATCAAGGTGGGAAAGCTTATAATTAGGTGCCATCCCACTAAAATTTTTGTAGTGTTTGATTTAGCACTCAGCGTTTTAGTTGGGTACTATTTCAAACATAGATTTTTGAATAATTAATAATAAATAAATAAATATATAAGGACAAGTCACACAGATCAAGTTAGCCCCAAAGTAAGTTCAAATTCCGCTAATTTTTGGCGATAAAAGAGTGTGAATTTTAGAAGCGAACTTTTTAAAGTGTCTTGAACAGACCACAAACTTATTTTAGTGCTTTATTTAATTAGCTTTTAAGTGATCGATAGATGGCGTTAAAATGTCTCAGCATGGGGAGGAGTCTACTAGTACATAAAAAATCGGGTGCCTTTGTATGGCGGTTGAATACTGTACTAGCATAGTATGTAATCTGTGGTACTGGTATCATTGCTAGAATAATGTACCAACTTATGCCTGCTCCTAAAGCATGCTGCAGATGAAAATGTTAACTAAATGGCCAACAGGTGGCGCTATTTACAAATATAATGTGCTATGGTTTGTACCCTCGGTTTTGATATTTCAACAGATACAATTTTACTTTATAAATAATAATAATAATACTTTATAAATAATTTATAAATGACTAGCTGTTCCCCGCGGCTTCGCCCCGCGTGGGACTCGGTTATATCGCGCCCAAAAGTAGCCTATGTTTGACCTCAGGTCGTTAACTACATCCCTACCAAATTTCATCACAATCGGTCCAGCAGTTTAGCCGTGAAGAGGTGACAGACAGACAGACAGACAGACAGAAAGACAGACAGACAGACAGACTTTCGCATTTATAATACTAGCTGTTCCCCGCGGCTCCGCCCGCGTGGGACTTGGTTATATCGCGCCAAAAAGTAGCCTATGTTTGACCTCAGGTCGTTAACTATATCCCTACCAAATTTCATCACAATCGGTCCATCCGTTTAGCCGTGAAGAGGTGACAGACAGACAGACAGACAGACAGACAGACTTTCGCATTTATAATATTAGTATGGATTAGTATGGAAGTATGGATGTTTATCAATGGTAACATATACAAAATTTTGCAATGTTTGACTAGTACGAAAAGGTCAAATATATCGACAGTACTATTTCAAACATTTTAAAAGTAAAACTGGATCGTGGCTTGGATTGGTCACCACTTTTTTGCGTTGTTCTGAGATTCACCTTCAGTGCCCCTAGTATGAGTTTTTTAAACGCAGACGCTAGCGACTGCGTTAGGATTTTATATGGAATTTCTTACTTACCTTACTATCCGCCAGTGCGCTGTACAGGTTTGTCGTATACAATCGCTTACGCAGTCGCTAGCGTCTGCGATTAGAAAAACTCATACTAGGGGCACAGTACCCCTTGTATGAGAACTACCGTTCTTTTAAAAAAATGCGTGCTTATAAAAGTATATTCCCGATTAAATGTCACCTATTATGGCCAAGAGATGGCGTCGTCTATAAATAAAATTCGCTATTGAGTCGCAACTTCTCGCATAACTAAAATTAATTTATTATTGTTATATAAAATTCATCCTACATCATTAGCACTACGACATTAGTCGCTGGCTAAATTTTTGTGGTGTTTGATTTAGTAAGCACGTGTAGATACTATTTCAAACACATGTTTAAAAGCATTTAGTCCTATTTCTTGCTAATAGATGGCGCTTTAATGATTCAATAATTTTTAAATAAAAAAGGATCCCGCTTTTTGTTATTTTTGTCGATAAACATCCTACCACAAACTGATTTAGTGCTTTATTTAATAAGTAATCGGATTTAGAATCACAGTATCATAAGTGATCGATAGATGGCGTCAATATCTCCGTAGGAGGAGAACAATAGACTCCTCTCCATATTACTACATACTACAAATCGGCGCGTTTCCTTGTACTGCTATTATAGCATTCTATAATCTGTGCTTGTACGAATAAATAAATTGACTTACAGTATTTCTGTGCATTCTTGCGATGAAATGTTGCTAATGGTCAAGAGATGGCGCTATTTATAAATAAAATTCGCTTTGATTTAGTCACGACTTCCGACATAATTAAAATTAATTAACTACCGACAGTTACCGTTTTGTCAAGACAGACATTAGTATTCTAGTCAACAATTTTTGCAGTGTTTGACTTAGTAAGCTTGTGTAGATATACTATTTCAAACACATGTTTGTATCGTGGCTAGAGTTGCAAATAAACCAAAATCCGTGGTTTAAAACCAGTTTAAAAAACATCTAAAACGGTTTAAAACATTGCCACGTGATTACTACATTATATTAACAAATTATTATTTTGAAGGTAAAAATAAAAGATATTCATTGAAAACTTTATTTTTGTTAGTTTTTCTTATTACTTAGGTAGGTAGTTGCATCGTTTTAAACATATTACAAATAAAAAGGTTTAAAACACACTTATTGCATCTACATATCGTAGATTTACTCACTTCTTGAAACGCTAATTCACATTTCATGAAACTGCCTCCGTGGTCGTTTGCTTGTAGACCCGGGGGTCGTGGGTTCTATTCCCAAAGGAAGCAAACTTTGTTTAGTTGTTTCCAGTTTGGTTGGGACATTGCAGGCGTGAATCACCTGATTGTCTGATAATGCCATGCCGAGAGGCGGTCCCGAAGAACTCTAACACAAGGGTGTGCATGGTCGATTGACCGTGACACCTACACGAAATGATGATGATGAAATGTTTCACTGTCTATTAGTATCATCGCCTTACGCCAAAAATGACGCTATGCTGCGTACTATTAAGGTTCATTTCATATTGTTTTTCTTAGACAATCCGCCTACGCCACACGTCTCCGAATTATTCGCCTTACGATTCAACATCACGACAAAATTAGATGGGGTCTAGTCTAATGGTTTTCTTTGTCAAGGGGAATCGTATAAATGTTTGAAATAATACTACAATAGTACTATAGCAAACATAGCAAAAATTCGCACTATTAGTGCCCGTTGCTTGCAGGGCAATGACACCTTGGTCTTGATCTAACGGAAAGCGAGAAAAACTATAGTGAATGTTATTTATAAACAGCGACATCTATTGACTATTTGGGCGACATACCATTTGGTAAACGCTTTACGTAAGCACAGTGCCCCTAGTATGAGATTTTCTTAACACAGACGCTAGCGACTGCGTTAGGATTTTGTATGGAATTTCTTAGTTGCCCTTCTTTGCCATACTAAATCGCTAACGCAGTCGCTAGCTGCGTATGTCAAAGGGATTCGTATAAATGTTTGAAATAATACTACAATAGTACTATAGCAAACATAGCAAAAATTCGCACTATAAGTGCCGGTTGCTTGCAGGGCAATGACACCTTCGTCTTGATCTAACGGAAACCGAGAAAAACTATAGTGAATGTTATTTATAAACAGCGACATCTATTGACTATTTGGGCGACATACTATTTGGTAAACGCTTTACGTAAGCACAGATAATGCAACTATGAATGCATCAATGAAATTGTGTCAATAGATGGCACCTTGATGATCGGACAAAAATCAGTTTAATGATTATTTTTTATTGATAAGACGACGGTCTGAATTATCAAAACAGTATAATCCGAGATTTCAAGTAGTTATTCTTCTTCTTCGTCGTATCATTGACTTTCAAAAGTTGCGAGCGCGAACGCTGCTGCCATTTTAAATTGTTCAATTAACATCATAGCAACATAATCAGATTTATTTCTTTACATTTACATATAGCTTTCAATCAACTGCGTTAAAATAATCAATTAAAAGGCAATGCCTCGCGGCGCCAATAGATGGCGTTAAAAATGATTTTAGAAAAAGTGTATCACATAAAGCGTCCTCTAGGTGGCGTTGTTTATGAACAAAGTTTGATATTCGATATGGTTTTATCTCAAATTCTATAATATTTACCATTTTAGTGGACATAAAGCCACTAATCTGGATGTTTACAAGGCACTTAGGAATTTTTGTAGTGTTTGTTTTAGTACGTACGTTGCGCGTGCAGTACTACCTCAAACATTTGAATTGTTATTGACAAGTACTTAATAAATTCAAGAAAGGCCTTAAAGGACTAGATTCCATGGCCGTATAAACAATTAAAAAAAAATACCCTTTGTATGAGATTTTATAAACGCAGACGCTAGCGGCTGGCTTAGAATTTTGTATGGGATTTCGTAGTTGCGTTACTACACCACGTGACACTTCCATCTTAAGGTGATACCTCGGTGAACACTAGCGCCACCGTCATTTAAAAATCATTACTCACTGAAAACACAATTTTTCAAAAATCCCTCTGCTATAATTAAGGTTCTGGATCTGAAGTTAATTTTAAACATATTAAATTATTAAATTATAATTCCCTATAGTTACAAATTGCATTATTGCTTAAAACGGCCACTTTTAGCAGTTTTGCAATTTGTAACTATATGGAACTATAATTTAATAATTGAATATGATTAAAATTAACTTCAGATCCAGAACCATATTTACAGCAGAGGGATTTTTGATAACTTGTGTTTTCAGTGAGTGATGATTTTTAAATGACGGTGGCGCTAGTGCTCACCGAGGTATCACCTTAAAACCATGCAAGAACGATTGAGTTATGGAGATGTCGCCTTACATTATGTATTGCGCTGTCTCGCTTACTCACTGGATCTTGCATGGTGGTTAGGAGCGCTACATGTTTGTCATGACCAAACTGGAAACAATGCATAGGTACTATGTTTGGTAACTGTGTTTTGGCATTATTCAATTTATTCTTATTTTCTAGTCTAGACTTAATTCGTTAAGTACCTACGCTTGGAGAGGTAGGATTTGGCCCTTTGTTCCCGTTGAGATACACCATTTTGTGTTACACTGTAAGGCGAATTGAAGTTAATTGACTTGAATTTTTATCTTTTAACTTATTTTAAGGTCTCATACATTTTTTTACTTAGTGTTGTGGAATGGACTGTATATTTATTAACTGTGTGATAAATAAAAGGATTATGTTGATAAAAGGTTTTTTAATGAAAAGAAAATGGATATAACTTACCTACGGGACAGGTGAATGACAAAATATGATGCAAAAAAAAACTAAAAAACGTGACAATTAGAATTTCTTTTAAAAATATATAAAAAAAAGGTAAAATCTAAAATGAGTTTATAACACTTAGATTGAACAGCTTTTTAGTAAAATCGGTTTTTTTTTATAGCTAGACAATCGCGAGGTCTATGTTCGTGGCGAACAACTTGTATTAGTATAGATTGTTAGTATAGATATTCCAGTAATTATGTGCTTGTGTGTGATCCTTGAAGACCGAGTCTAGACCTAGACCCAAACCCTAAACGAAATTTTAATTATAGTGATTATTTGAGAATATTTTATGGATAAGTTTGGCAAAAAGTCGTCTAAGAAAATCGCCAAATGGGCGAATCATGACATAGGCGATGCTAGCAACCCATCACTATTGATTTCCTGTTTCAACTACCATCATGCTAAACGTTGTCTAAGATTTTCAGAGCCTAGCCTAGGTCTGTCTACCCCGTAAGGGATAAAGACGTGATTATATGATATACGTTTGCCCAAAGAATTTGGAATCGCGCGCGGCGAGGCAAATCTATACTAAGAAATATTATAAAGCTGAAGAGTTTCGTTTGTTTGATTGTTTGAACGCTTATAACTTGGGAACTACTGGTCGGATTTGAAAAATTCTTTCTTTATATGATAACTTGATTCTTGGGGAAGGTTATAGGCTATAGTACATACACACCAAGGGCGAGTGAAACCGCTGGGAACAGCTAGTTTTTTTAATATAGCATTTGCCACATTAGCACTATCTCCTGCAACATTTTATAACAGAAAAAAATACATCAGTCATTATTGTTGGCACTAGATTGCCTCATTTCAAAAGAAAAATACCTACAAAGCAATATATTACCATAGCGCAGGCAGGGTGAGTTCATTCAACATGGCAGTAGACAAAATGTCAAGATGACAGCGCGCGCTTATTTTTGGCGCGCAAACGGTCGTCGACTTTCTTACCTACTGACCTTTTCAGTTTCAGTGTTTTCAGACGCAATGACACCATGCTGCTATCTCTTTCGCTCTCACTATAAACGCGTATAGGCGTCTTAGTCTGATTCATTAGCTGAAAATGCTATTGTATGACGCTTTCTCTTGTTGTCTATTTTCGTGTTGGGACTACAAAATAATTGGGGCTCGTCTACTGTTTTGATTAATGTTTTTCGCAATTTTCACGACTGACAATTGTTTTTCTCTAGCTTATAGAACCAATTGTAGGTAGTTTTTTAGTTCATCATAAGTTTTCTCCCTAGGCATCGCGCTTTGAAGATTTTGTACTGTTTTATAATACAGTTGTATTGTTTTTTTTGTTCATTGTGGCCATTAAACTTCTTCTTATTTATTTATTTATTTATTCTTTATTCAATTTCATCATTTCAGCCGCAGGTCGTCCACTGCTGGACGTAGGCCTCCCCCAAGGATTTCCAGAACGACCGGTTGTCGCGGCCTGCATCCAGCGTCTGCCTGCGACCTTCTTTAGGTCATCTGACCATCTGGTCGGTGGATGTCCGACGCTTTATTCAATTTATTGGTCTTTATTTAGTCGAATTAAGTTAGTCTAGAGGGCTAAGTGAAGCGGTGTAAAAAAAATCACTTAGCATTACCTTGGAGATTCATTATCTTCAAAATTTGTGTTTTTTCGATCATTTGTACAAAACAATTGTGGAATATTATTCGCCAACTGTTCGTGAACAAGCGTGAGTGTTGGGAAGTGGTTCATCCCGAAACCGCGGACGAAACCTAGTAAACATTATATAGAAACAAAGCACGGCCAAGCCCTAATTTTATATGATTCATACAATCAAAATGTAAGGGTCGACCCTTACAGTACAATAGTGTATATTTAAATAATAATGTGAAATCAGGCCTAGTATTAATTAAGCTTTACTATAAGTTCTCGAATGAAATTGTTTGATCTCGATCTAGTACTGTGGTTTGATATACAGGGGTGGCAGGGTAACTTACCCCGATACTGTGCCCCTAGTATGGGATTTTGTATGGAATTTCTTAGTTGCCTTACTATCCGCCAGGGGCGCTGTGCAGGTTTGTCATACAAAACCACTAACGCAGTTTAGCCTCTGCGTTTACATAACCCACAGAATTTAGAAATATACTAGCTGACCCGGCGAACTTCGTACCGCCTTTCTTAATATTTTATTCCGTAAGAACCTTGTACAGAGTATTAGAAAACTACAAAAAAAAAATAAGCCAAATCGGTCAAGCCGTTTTCATGCTATGTCGTGACAACGGAAAACGGGTTTCATTTTTATATATATACATAGATTACCAAGAAGTGGCATAGCGCACGAAAAGCGTGTCACTGGTTTGGCTTGCAAGCCAACGTTTCATATAGAAAAAAATGGGCGGGGAATTTGATTGCGTCATTTATTGCCACTGTTATTGGTCGATAATATTAGGTGGCTTTGTTGTAAACTACATTATACATTTCCAACGAGGTGTGGTGTGGTTTACATGTATGAATTGAAAGTGAGATGAAAGAATACGCTGCCACACTGATCCTGGGAACCAAATCCGCGTCAAAACATTTCTATTCGGATAATTTCTCTGTTCTGTAATATAATCTCATACATAGGTATAATCTACTAGCGACCCGCCCGGCTTCGCATGGGCATAAAAAGCTTCCTTTTAAAGCACTCTATCTATTAAAAAAACCGCATCAAAATCCGTTGCATAGTTTTAAAGATTTAAGCATACAAAGGGACATAGGGGCAGAGAAAGCGACTTTGTTTTATACTATGTAGTGATATTGATGAACGAGTTATTTTCGAGAACCCACATTTAGGGACCCGAAATGAAATATGCGGTCGCTCCAACTCTAACAAGATGAGGCTGCTCGTTTGGCACGCAATTTCGCGTGAACCGTTAGACCGCGATAGAACCTTGGTTTTGGCCGAAATGGTTCGTGTTTTCATAATTTACTGATGTTTAATATTTCAATGTTTGGTCGAAAAGCTTTACAACTAACTAGCTTTCGCCCGCTGCTTCGCCTGCATGAACTTCCCTCGGGAATATTGCTTTTTCCCGGGATGAAAGGTACCTTATATCCTTCTCAATACTCCTAGCTATGTGTATGCGAAATTTCAGGAAGATTGGTTCAGTAGATAGGGCGTGGAGAGGTAACAAACAAACAAACACTCACTTTCAAAACATTTATATTCGGATAAATTCTCTGCTCTGTGGTTTTTTTTCCCTATATCATAAACCTGTAGGTGATTATAAATATGTATTATAAAAAAAAGAAACAAAGTCTGCGCAAACCTCGTGTTGTGAAAAGGTTTCGGAATTCTAAACACTACTTCTATCCCAGTGCCCCTAGTATGAGTTTTTCTTAACGCAGACGCTAGCGACTGCGTTAGCGATTTTGTACGGCAGACCTGTACAGCGCCTCTGACGGATAGTAAGGCAACTAAGAAATTCCATACAAAATCCTAACGCAGTCGCTAGCGTCTGCGTTAAGAAAAACTCATACTAGGGGCACAGCTAGAACAATATAATTTTAACACAATATTTTCTCTTGTTCCAGGAATGCCCAGAAGGAGTGGTACAGGAAGAGTCCTTCAAAGACATATATGCCAAGTTTTTTCCACACGGAAGTAAGTACATATCATCGCGCCTGTCTCCCGTAGGGGTAGGCATAGACTAGAGATTTCCATTGGCTACGATTTTTACCTCCGAAGTCGCTTCCTCCACACTCATCACCATCGACACGCACGCTTGTAGAAGTAGAAATAATTTAATTTTTTAAATATTTATTTTAAAATTTATGTACACAGAAAACTATAGAAAGGCTGCTATTGCGCCCAACGGATAAGTATTGCTATCCAGCGGGGAAATGCGGCCAGCATTCTTGCTAACATGCCTCACGGGCAAGATTTATTTGAATTTTAGTTTTTTTTTTTTTCTATTTGTAAGTTTAGGCAAATTCTTCATTATGCCTACAATTTATGTAGTTTTACATCACAGACTTGAAGTATGTATACCTATATAGAGTTAATTAAATAAATACATTGGAAGTTACTATTATAGAAATATCACAAAGAAAAAAACATAGAACATTACTTTTAATTTTACTTCAAATTCTTAAATAAGATAATGTAAACATCTATCAAATAAAATATTCATTGCTCGAAGTAAAAAAAAAAACTTAAGTTATAAATGATCCACTAATTTATTATTATTATTACCATTTATTTATTATACTTCTATCTGTGCACCTTAGTAGTACCACAGATTATAGAATGCTATACTAGCAGTAGTACGAGATTTCGTAAACGCAGACGCTAGCGACTGTGTTAGGATTTTGTATGGAATTTCTTAGTTGCCTTACTATCCGCCAGAGGCGCTGTACAGTTTGCCATACAAAATCGCTAACGCATTCGCTAGCGTCTGCGTTTAGGAAAACTCATACTAGGGGTAAAGAAAAAGATGAAAGAGAAAGTTATTGAAAATTTCACTGTATTTGTTATTAGTTTATTCATTTGTACGAGCTATTAAGCTTTTGGCATTCGTAACATGTATGTATTTAACGAGGTATCAAGTAATAAACACGCGTGGGGTAAATCAACCAATGTTGGCACTGTACCAATAATGGACATTTCTAAAATTTTGTAGGCGTGCCAACAATTGGCGTAAGTGTTTTACAATGTACGTAATAACGCAGTTTAGATTTTATACTTTTTGTTCGCCTGACACTTATTATTGTTATTTGCGTCATCACTACATAGTATAAAAAAAAAACATTCCGACGAATTGAGAACCTCCTCCTTTTTTTTGAAGTCGGTTAACCAAGTCGCTTTCTGTGTGCCCCTAGTATGAGTTTTTCTTAACGCAGACGCTAGCGACTGCGTTAGCGATTTAGTATGGCATTCCTGTACAGCGTCTCTGGCGGATAGTAAGGCAACTAAGAAATTCCATACAAAATCCTAACGCAGTCGCTAGCGTCTGCGTTAAGAAAAACTTATACTAGGGGCACTGTACCTATATTCCTTTGTATGCTTAAATCTTTAAAACTACGCAACGGACTTTGATGCGGTTTTTTTAATAGATAGTGTTTCAAGAGCAAGGTTATGCCCATGCGAAGCCGGGGCGGGTCCAATAACTGAATCAGTGGTAAATCAGGGGGGGTTACTACCATCTCTTAAATCCATAAAAGATCCAGTGAGCGTGTCAGCGCGATACATGGTGTAAAGCGACATTTCCCTTACTCACTGGATAATGCATGGTTTTAAGAGATGGTGGTAAGCCGCCAGTGCCTTTTTTTCAGACTTTTTTTTCTCATTTCAGACTCGGCGCTTTACGCACACTACGTGTTCAAAGCTTTTGACGTCAACTGCAGCGGCGCAATAAGCTTTAGAGTAAGTTCTCATAAGCTTTTACAGCTCAATAACTTTATATTAAAAGAATTGCGAACAAAAATCCAACGATTTAACGTGCCTCCCGAAGCACGGAGGAGCTCAAGAAATGCCACTAATGGCGACCAATCCAAACATGGCCGCGCACTCGCCGTCGCTTGACGCGCGCTATCGTTACGAACACACGCGCCGCGCTAGGCTATCGAGCTCCTCACTATATTTCGCTTTCGCTATATTGTCTGTCGCACTCTTTTTACGGCCATGGAAACTAGTCCTTTAAGGCCTTTCTTGAATTTATTAATATTCTTCAGTCCTACTTTAGTCAAGTCAAGTCAGTAGGCTAGTCTAGTCAAGTGAGTCAGTCAGATGGCTAAGTGAAGCGGTGGAAAAATTTCACTTAGCTATAACTGGGAGATTTTGGTGACAAAGATAAAAGTCACATAATCGACACTGTATCACTTTCCAACACTCACGCTTGTTCACGAACACTTTGCGAATAATAATCCACAAATACTCGAAAAAACCTAAGTTTTAGAAATTAAATACAGCGCGGACATAGCGACAGTTTACTTTCCCTCCAAAAACTCCACTATATTCTAAGTAATGGGGTTGTTTTGATCGCACAGATACGGGATGTCCCAAACTTTGGCTTATAAAGTGGTGTTATTGTTATAACCAAAGTTTTTATTGATCTCGAAACTAATGCAATAATAATACATCTTCCGATTAAAGAGATCGTGCCTGTCAAGCTCGCCGGGACTGGCCTGCCGGGTCACTTCCCTCCACCTCCCATGGCTCTACCAACCTCTCGGTTATACGAGCCGAATCTCGGGAGAGTGCGCTGTACTAGCATTTCGCATCTCTTTTCAGTCGCACCTGCTTGATCTCCCAACAAGTTCTCTATAGTGTCGCCTATCTATGCATAATGAGGCCTGCCGGGTCAATCGTCATGCACACCCTGGTGTCAAAGTTCTTCGAAACCGTATCTCGGCTTTTAACGTGATTCCTTTAACGACTACCAAATGTCAGCCGGGCGGGACCAACGGCTTAACGTGCCTTCCGAAGCACGGAATCATCTTTATTATCAGATAATCACTACCGTCTCTTAAAACTATGCAAGATCGAGTGAGTAAGCGTGACCGCGCAATACATGATGTAAGGCGACATCACCCTCACTCAATCGTTCTTGCATGGTTTTAAGAGATGGTGGTAAGCCACCAGTGCCCCTAGTATGAGCTAGCGACTGCGTTAGCGATTTAGTATGGCCAGCCTGTACAATCTGGCGGATAGTAAGGCAACTAAGAATTTCCATACAAAATCCTAACGCAGTCGCTAGCGTCTGCGTTTATAAAATCTCGTACTAGGGGTACAGGAACGTGACCCAGGGAAGTTTGAGGCCAATTAAAACTAAGAGGCATCAAACTTAAGCAACCAACTCTAACTAGTTCAAATTCGGATCGTTGTGGAAACTGATGACTGAAGCCGAATCGGGGTTTCAGTATATTAGTTAGTTGAGGAATTCGATAGCCTTAGTAAATATCCTACTAATCCATATTATAAATGCGAAAGTCTATCTGTCTGTCTGTCTGTCATCTCTTCACGGCTAAACTGCTGGACCGATTGTGATGAAATTTGGTAGGGATGTAGTTAACGACCTGAGATCAAACATAGGCTACTTTTAGGCGCGATATAACCGAGTCCCACGCGGGTCGAAGCCGCGGGGAACAGCTAGTCTATCTATATATATAAGATAAAGTCGTGTTAGTTACACTATTTATAACGCAAGAACGGCTGAACTGATTTGGCTGAAAACTGGTGGGAGATAGCTCAGAACCAGGAGAAGGACATAGGGTACCTTCATTCATGCATTAACAATGTTTGTTGAGATTAGTTGAATTTTATTCTCGTGCAACGCTATTAACGTTTTTTTAAATGAAAAATTATTTTTTCTGTTTTCTGAGTGTTATAAAATATAGTAGTATAGTAGTGTATCCCAAAACACAAGTCTCGAACTTACTTTGGGGCTAACTCAATCTGTGTGATTTGTTCCTATATATTTATTTAAATTCCAGGAGCTCCTAGTAACGCTATCGACGCTCCTCCGTGGCTCGGTGTACGAGCGTCTCCGCTGGGCGTTCAGGCTGTACGACGTCGATGGAGACGGGGCCATCACCAGGCAGGAGTTAGCTGAAGTCGTGGTGGCTGTCCACGAGCTGCTGGGCAGAAGAGCGCCACCGGGCTCGCCGGCTGCTAGGGTTGACGACGCTAAGGCTAATGAACAGGTTAGAGATATGCCCCTCATTCATGAGGTACCTTATTTGAGGTACTCGTCACGAAAAAATGTGGGAGGAAAATTTACAACATCAAACCAGCTCATTCAGCTCCTCATTTTTTTTTTCAAGGGTCTGGTTGTGAGGCACAGGTAATAACAGGTTAGTAAGTGAGTCAATATCGATACCTCACAAGTCATTCCGAGCGAAACGGCAATGCTATCATTGCCGTTTCGCTCGGAATGACAAAAAACGCCGACAGTAAGTGAGGGAGACGCAAGGACCTATGTCCTTGCGTCTCCCTCACTTACTGTCGGCGTTTTTTGACGTGACAACGTCTTATAATTCGATGGAGCCGGCTGCACGCACGAAAAAACATGACGCAATGCGGCGTTACCTCGCTCTGAGGCGTTCCATTTAAGGCCTCACCCCAAATGAGGGGTACCTCACCAGCCCCTCGTAAAATAGGACCTCCCTCATCCTTAATAATAAGAGCGAGTTACACAACTCTAGAACAGGTACTTATTTACCCCGATGGCTCAGAGACCCGAAGGGATCTTGCCATCTTGGCCTCCACGCAGCGCCACAGTTTTCTTTTCAGCGCGATGGTTCGCCAGTTTACAGCGCCAATCTTACGCAGGTCAGCCTGCACAGCAACGCTCCAGCGCTATCAAATAAACGAAGCCTTACACATACATAACTGTGATCTTTCTGCACGTTAATACAGAAGGACTGATTCAACTATTAGTTAACCAGAGGCTGCGGTAATCGCTTTCTATCAGGACGGAAGTTTTGTTGAAGCAAATCCACTAACCTAAAAGTTAGTTAAAGACGGCCGAAGTAGACATAGTCAATGTCGTAGCTGATAAATAGCATCGTATTAAATAAAGAGCGTCGTAGCAGATAAATAGTGTCGTAGCTGAATAGCGCGACATAGCAAGTAATCGTATCAACATAGTGGGAATAAAAGTAACACAAATCAAATTAGTGTCGTAGCAGATGACCAAAGTCGTAGCATATACCGTGTCGTAGCACTCATAGCATATTCATATTGTCGTAGCAGGAAAGCATCGTAGATCGTAGCCGTACCAACTACATGTGATACATGTCGTAGCAAGTAACGGCCAATGTCGTAGATGTATACTCGCAGGCAGGTAGCAGTCAATGTGGTAGCACTGCTAAGAAATTGTACAGTTTCGTAGCAAACAACATTGTTGTAGCCGGTACACAATGTCGTAACCGATAGATAGTGTCGTAGCAGATATACTGTGCCGTCAAATAAAATTGTGCCGTAGCAGCCAACATCACTACATAGTATAAAACAGTCGCTTTCTCTGTCCCTATGTCCCTTTGTATGCTTAAATCTTTAAAACTACGCAACGGATTTTGATGCGGTTTTTAATAGATAGTGATTTAAGAGGAAGGTTTTCATGCCCATGCGAAGCCGGGGCGGGTCGCTAGTATAAAATAGAATCAAATGTAAAAGATTTCTACCTTCGAGCAACAAGGCTTTAATACCGGAAGGGAATAAGCCTTAGCGATATTTTACTATTCCAATAAATCTGGCGTTTTCTGTGTGGGAAATAAATACAAACAAGTGCAGTTCTGCATACCTACATACAAAACTTATACTGTCACCTGACTGTAATGATGACACTTACACATAAAAATTGAAACAAAACAGCAAATAGTTTTATTGTATACTAGCTGTTCCCCGCGGCTCCGCCCGCGTGGGACTCGGTTATATCGCGCCCAAAAGTAGCCTATGTTTGACCTCAGGTCGTTAACTACATCCCTACCAATTTTCATCACAATCGGTCCATCCGTTTAGCCGTGAAGAGGTGACAGACAGACAGACAGACAGACAGACAGACTTTCGCATTTATAATATTAGTATGGATGCCGATTCGGCTTATGTATGTACTTTGACAGAGGGGAAGGCAGCGTATGGCTTCTCCCTTCCGTAGGTCGACCGCCTATAGATCTCGAGTCTCTCCTCTCGTAATGGCTACTTGTATCGCTATCGCCACATTTCGCTTCGCCTAACAAACAAAACGCTTTAAAAATATATATTTTTTTGTTTACATTGTCGAATGCGTCGCCACTAACAAAAATATATATTTTATAGCGTTTTGTGTGTTAGGCGGAGCGAAATGTGGCGATAGCGATACAAGTAGCCATTACGAGAGGAGAGAATCGAGATAGGCGATCGACCTACCGGTATGGAGCTCGTGTTGACCATCATGACATCAGATTTCTACAGTTAGGGGAAACTTCAAAAAGAACCTAAACCTCAAATAATAAAGTAGACTTAATTTCATCCGAAATAAAGACCAAAATCCTCCACAGGTGGACCGGGTGTTCAGGAAGCTGGACCTGAACCAGGACGGGGTGATCACCATCGAGGAGTTTCTGGAGTCGTGCCTGAAGGATGACGTCATCACGCGCTCGCTGCAGATGTTTGACACGGCGCTATGACGTCAGACTGACGCCGAGGCGCGCGCCTACCACAGGTAAACTAAAATACATGTTTTCCGATTGCAGTGTAGTAAGAGGAGACTCACCCCGTATTAAGAAACGTGTGGTAAGCCCATTTCAACTAAAATATGTTTTGTCTCTTTCTCTCTTACCTGACACTTCACGTAAAAGAAAGAGACGCAACACATTTTAGCTAACATGGGCTTAACGAACGTTTCTTAATACGGGGGTAAGCTACTAACTAACTCATCATCAAAAATCACTGCCTCTGTGGTCCAGTGGTAAATAAGGCGTTTGCCTAAAGAGGTCGTGAGTTCGACTCCCACGGGCACACTTTGTTTAGTTGTTTCCAGGGGGTTACTACCGCCATCGATAAAATATTACCAAAGTAATTTTATCGATGCTACCGCCTTAAAAACATGCAAGATCAGTGAGTAAGCGGGACAGCGCAATACATGATGTAAGGCGACATCTCCATCACTCACTGGATCTTGCATGGTTTTAAGAGACGGTAGTAACCCCCCAGTTTGGTAAGAACATTGCAGACTTGAATCAACATGTTACATTATATCTGAGTAACATAGGCTATAGTATATGCAATTAATTTCAGCTAGTGTTTAAAGAATTATAAAAATGATTGCGTCTCCAGGACCGTAACAAAGCGCGCGAGCCCGCCTTACCGCCTCGTCCGCCATTGCCGCTGCGCGCGCGCAGAGTCGTCCTTCCTGTCCAACATGGCGGCGGCGTGGCGCGTGCGCGCGCAGGAATACATCCGCTACCTCGCCATCGTCGAGAACTTTTACGCGGGCGTCGTACGCCCGAAAATAAAGAGCGTTCTGTTTTTCCATTTTTGAATTTGAATTTGAAACGAATGGCGAATTTAAATTTAGAAGTTTTAAACCCCCGTTCTTTGGCGGTTGGCATTTTTAGAGTGAGACGTTTTGTGATTGTTTTTGATTTGGATAAAGACATTTAGGAAAAAATATTAATTGAAAAATGTTATTTATATTATTTTAATTCTATTTTTACTCAGGACCATAGGTTATGTTACAGTATCTCTAGTATGGTTTTATGAACGCAAACGCTAGCGACTGCGTTAGGATTTTGTATGAAATTGCTTAGTTGCCTTACTATCCGCCAGAGGCGCTGCACAGGTTTGTCATACAACATCGCTAACGCGATTGCTAGTGCCCGTATTTATAAAATCTCATACTAAGGGTATAGAGTTTTACAATTCTATCATGCCCTTTAAGCTTTTTTGTCCCTTTTGGACCCAAGACACAACACAAATATGCTCAATTATAGTTGTATCGTGATTAATTTTGATTCTTTTCTACACAACTAACAAGGCCGTTAATAAAAAAAAAAAGGAAAAAGATTGTAAAAAACACTATCTTAAGAATAATCTGGTTTTCAAAATAATTAATGGCTCCAGTTAAGACTTTGTTTAGAAAGTGTAGTGTTTGTTTTGTTGTTAAATTTCAAGTGAGAATAAAGTTCTTCACTTTGTATTTGAATGAGGATAAAACTGAATTAGGACTTTTGATTGTTATTCGTATTGGAAAATTGTCTATTTATAAGTTCTACATTGTTATAAATCTGTGGGTAAAACCTTTCTTATTGGTAATATATTGTCCAAATTTAGAGAAAATTTTTTAGGTAACATTAACAATTTCATTTTAATTAAATTTTCTTATGACGAGCGTAAATCTTAATGCTAAATCTTAATCTAAATTTGGCCTTTAAGTCATAAACCCACTTTGTCTACCCCATAAGGAAAAAACAAGTCTAAAAATCATATTCGATCATTTCAATACTACTATGTTCAATTAAAAAACTTAGACCAGCACGAACCTTGTCGAAATGTGTCAAAATTGACTAAAATAACATACACTTGCTCCAAAAATGTAAATCATATTTAACAGGTTGACAAACACTGGCCATTAGAAGGTTAGTCCATAGTTTTAAAAATTATAATCTAGTAAATGTTAACGGTTGAGCTCAGAAATGAACATATATTTATATTCTTGAACTCAAAACCCCTAATTTTTAAACACGCAGACGCTAGCGACTGCGTTAAGATTTTGTATGGAATTTCTTAGTTGCCTTACTATCCGCCAGAGGCGCTATACAGGTTTGCCATACTAAATCGCTAACGCAGTCGCTAGCGTCTGTGTTAAGAAAAACTCATACTAGGGGCACAGAAGATGAGTGGCGGTTCCATAAACCACTCTGATACCAGGGTGTGCATGGTCAATTGACAAAATTATATAAACTTCCTGTCTTAACCTGTTAAAAAGGTTAAAATCAAATATTTTTTGTTTTATAGTATATAATTTTTTTGATGCTGTCAAATAAAAATCAACACATATTAATATTTTTAAGTATTTACAGATTTCTTAGCAAAATACACATAAGTAATTTACTTGCCAATGAAGCTAAAATAACAAATAATATTTATATACATTTACTAGTGATCCTTGCATATAACTAAATCCTATTAAACGTAGATGTGTGTTAGAAAATAGTACCATATCCACTATAATATACCGAGACAAATCATTTGACAGATAGATGTATTTCATCCGAACTTCGCAAAATTCAGTTTAATTATTTCATAGAAAAGTTCCTTTTTCGATTTGCGCGTATTTTGACGTTCCATACATTGACAGCTTCTAGAAATCTAGACGAATCAAGAATTAGAATTCAAAATTAGATTTATTGATTGGTGTAAATTTGGAACGTCAAATTTGAAATGCGAATACTATTGTTATGATTCTTGCAGTGAAAATCTTCAGTAAAGTTTTTTAATTATATCGATTGGGAAACATACACTTATCTAAGTTATTACACACGAATTACATTTCAAACTTATTGTATTACTGCTACAGAATATATTAATTTGACAAATTTTATACTTTTTCGTGATTATTATTAGCGGGACTTTTCGCATGAAAACAAACAGATTTTTCAATTATCAGTTCTAATTTTAAACTCAAAGCGACAGGGTAAAGAGCCGTTTCTAATTCCGACATATTTGAATTTTATTGACTTAAAATAAAACTAAAACTTTTGGATATGCTTACCATGGAGACGTATTTTTGGAAAATAACAATTTATTTCTACAATAATTGTTTGGCTTTTGTCCGTTTTAATGTTTTATAATATTTACCTCAACGCCTTTCACGTCATTTTTATAATAGGTATACACTAACGCCTGGGTCACGTTGAATATGCAAAACATCCTATATTATATTAATCATGTCTAAATATTTGCTGTCGAGTGTATCTCAGGGTTTAAATTAATTTTGTGTCCATAGTTTGCTGGCAATCTGTTTTAAAAATCAATTAATAACGAGTCTATATTTATAGCGAGCAATTATATGAACACAAAATAAATTAAATTTTATGCACGTTTTAAATAAATAATTAAATAAATAAAAGTAGAGAGGTGCATCTAATTTTATCATTTTAACAAATATTGTACACGTGTCTAAAATTTATATTTTAGACAATTTGTTTAAAATGTATATTTAAGACAATTGGTTAAATATCATTTTAATAACTACGTTTATCTAATATGTATATATACCGAAAATTATTAATGCGCCCGGCAACTCTTGTTTCCTATATTCCATGTTTTTAAATAAATAAATCTTATATGTACTAAATTTTATTATATCACTTTATTTCAAATTAAGCATTATTTAAATATTTAGACGAAAAAAACCTAAAGCTTTTTAATAAAAATGTTTAACTTTTACAATTATTATGATTGATTTTCTATTTTTTTTTATTTAGAACTAGCGACACGCCCCGGCTTCGCGCGGGTACAATACTATATAATACATGTATTACATATATACCATCCTCTTGAATCACACTATTTAAAAAAACCGCATCAAAATTCGTTTCTAAGATCTAAGCATACATAGGGACAGACAGAGACTTTGTTTTATACTATGTATTGATTTTAAATCTAAAGCGCAATAAGAATTTTCGGTGATGATACCTACTTCAAGCAATTGTAAACCATATCACGTTTATGTTAAGCTCAATAGTGTTTTTTAGACAAAAATTGCATTTATATAGCAATAAAACAACACACAATATATGGAATTCACAAACTTATTTAATGGAATTATTTGAGGAATTGTATTTATTAAACTACCTTATATAATTTTAGTCTGTATGTTTATCACATTTTATTCAACTTTATACTTTTTGACACAACTGTTTAATATTCTTTGACAGCTTGTAGATTCGTAGCAAAAAATAACAGTATAAATACCCCTAGTATGAGATTTTATAAACGCAGACGCTAGCGACTGCGTTAGGATTTTGTATGGAATTTCTTAGTTGCCTTACTATCCGCCAGGGGCGCTGTACACGTTTGTCATACAAAATCTCTTACGCAATCGGTAGTGTCTGCGTTTATAAAATCTGATTATAGGGGTACAGTATTAGGCTATAGGTTTTTTTTATTATGCAATGAATTTAGTTGAACGAAATCTGGATACATAAAAATCTAGATTCTAGTCTGAAATTTAAAAAAAAATAGTATAATACTAGCTCAGTTTAGCTTTTATTTTAGCCTTGTCGATTGTAGATTACATCTTATGAATATAGGTATAACTTGCCATTTTTACTGAGCACACAGAGAAGATCTTGATATTTATTTAGTGGGCCACGGTAACCGCTTGCCATTAGGTGGGCTGTATGTCTGAATACCTACTGAATATTAAAAAAAATAGTGATCTCAGTAAAAATGGCTTAAAAATCATGAATTGTGACTGATATTGAAGCCGGTTCTTTGTAGCAATTAGTTTAGTTAAACTAACTTAATATAACTATCTGTAACTACCTTTATTTATATCATTGATACTTTACTTTTGTCAGTACCCCTAGTATGAGATTTTATAAACGCAGACGCTAGCGACTGCGTTAAGAAAAACTCATACTAGGGGGCACTGATGAATCGAACTATGTCATACTTTGTAATAAAATATTTGCACTTAATTTGAAATCACCTTATATACAAGCTACTCCAGACTTTTAATAATAATTTTATTTAATTTATTTTTATTAGAAGTTACATTTAAGTTACAAAATGAATCAATGTTTTAATCCTAATTATGTAAGACTAGATCGTATGTACTATCAGTGTTGAACATGGCTGGTTATGTATTTTTTTAATGTAAAAAATATCCATTTCTTGAATCAAATTGGTTTTTAAACAGAATATGAATGAATGAATGAATAGACACTTGACATAAATACATCATTGAATTGTACAGGATATCTACTTGTATTTGGATTAGATCTTAAATATAATACCAATGAAGACTAAGTACCCGTATTAAGAGATTTTAAAAATTAAGATTTTGTATGGAATTTCTTAGTTGCCTTACTATCCGCCAGAGGCGCTGTACAGATTTATCATACAAAATCTCTAACGGAGTCGCTAGCGTCTGCGTTTATAAAATTACATACTAGGGGTACTGTGCATCTAGTATGAGTTTTTCTTAACGCAGACGCTAGCAACTGCGTTAGGATTTTGTATGGAATTTCTTAGTTGCCTTACTATCCGCCAGAGGCGCTGTACAGGTCTGCCGTACAAGATTGTTCAATTTATTTCTTCAATAATTGTTTGGCTTTTGTCCGTTTTAATGTTTTATAATATTTACCTCAACACCTTTCACGTCATTTTTATAATATACACTAACGCCTGGGTCACATTGAATACGCAAAACATCCTATATTATATTATTCATTGCCCCTAGTGTGAGTTTTTCTTAACGCAGACGCTAGCGACTGCGTTAGCGATTTTGTACGGCAGACCTGTACAGCGCCTCTGGCGGATAGTAAGGCGACTAAGAAATTCCATACAAAATCCTAACGCAGTCGCTAGCGTCTGCGTTAAAAAAAACTCACACTAGGGGCACATGTCTAAATATTTGCTGTCGAGTGTATCTCAGGGTGTTTGAGTAGCGTTCAAGTAGGGCACTAATCTATTCAAACTGTTACTAAACCTTATTTGAATAAGAAATTGACTGATCAGTCGCGAATTTCATTTTTAATGTATTTACGAGTATCTATAACTGTTTACGCCAACGAGCGGTTCAATGAATGACTATTTGATATTAATATTTAGGATATACACACTTAGCAGTTTAAAATGACTTGCGTATATATTTTTATTTTGGAGAAAATTCAGGTTGTTAAATTGAATAAACAATTTTATTTCATTAAAAAATAAATCTCTTTCAGAAAAATATGTTTTCAATTTACACACCTTAAAAAAATATCTAAAATTTCTCCTAGTTAATTTTTTTTTTCGATAATTATAAATTACATATGTATATTCGAACTACAATGCCGCTAAAATAAAAACGTTCATTTGATTTAGGAATTTCCGAAAATTGTAAATTATTAGTCATTTTAAACTCTAACCTTATTAGAATAAAGTTGGTATTCCCCGACGAGGAAAACTCTGCAACAGATGGCGCTACTATCTATGCGTAACTGTCAAATCGCTTATTGCACAGTTATTTTCGCCGGGGATTTTTGATTGAGAAATTGTAATGAAATATTGTAAATATTTTGTCGCTGTGTCGAGACGTCCACGTTACATCTGATAGTAAATCAGTTCTTCATGTTTCTATGTGTTTTATTTTCATGTTTTTTTACTTTATTTCAATCCCGACCATCCATACTAATATTATAAATGCGAAAGTCTGTCTGTCTATCTGTCTGTCTTTCTGTCTGTCACCTCTTCACGGCTAAACTGCTGGACCGATTGTGATGAAATTTGGTAGGGATGTAGTTAACGACCTGAGGTCAAACATAGGCTACTTTTGGGCGCGATATAACCGAGTCCCACGCGGGGCGAAGCCGCGGGGAACAGCTAGTGTAGAAATAAATGGAGAATCAGGGGGGTTACTACAGTCTCCTAAAACCATGCGAGATCCAGTGAGCAAGCGAGACAGCGCAATACATGATGTATGGCGACATCTCCCTCACTTAATCGTTCTTGCAAGGTTTTAAGAGATGGTGGTAATTCACCAGTACCCCTAGTATGAGATTTTATAAACGCAGACGCTAGCGACTGCGTTAGGATTTTGTATGAAGTTTCTTAGTTGCCTTACTATTCGCTAGGGGCGCTGTACAGGTTTTTCATACAAAATCGCTAACGCAGTCGCTAGCGTCTGCGTTTAAAAACTCATACTAGGGGTACAGACCCTTAATAAAAAAATAGTTTAATACAAGGTGCAAACAAATCAACAACAAACAATATCAAATCCCAGCTAGTATTATAAATGCGAAAGTGACTTTATTTCGCTTTCACGCCCTTTTTACTGAACCAATCTTCTTGAAATTTCGCATACACATAGAGTTATTGAGAAGGACATAGGGTACATTTCATACCTGGAAAAAGCACTATTCCCGAGGAAAATGCACGAATGCGAAAACGCGTGCAAAAACTAGTATATATATATATATAAACCACTTTTGGTATCGTTATCGGTAGATGGCAGTCGTTAGGCTATGTCAGATGCCTTAAGGCAGCCTGAAAAATCTGCCAGTGTTGTCCACTAACACACCCGGGTCATGTTCCTGTGGGTCTGGTTTCTCTGTGAAAAGGGTTACGGAGGTCAGACGGCAGTCTGAAGATGCAACCGGGAAACACGCTAGGACGAAGAAAACAAACTCATTCAACTTCTCAATAATAATTTATTTTTCAAATAAATATTAAACCGAATACAAACTAAATTAGCTCTTATCACCTACGCACAAGACATAAATTAATTGTAATATATACAGCTACTTACATCCATGTACAAATATTAAGGTGATACCTCGGTGAACACTAGCGCCACCGTCATTTAAAAATCATGACTCACTGAAAATACAAGTTAGCAAAAATCCCTCAGCTGTAATTAAGGTTCTGGATCTGAAGTTAATTTTTATCATATTCAATTATTAAATTATAGTTACAACTTGCAAATCTGCTAAAAGTGGCCGTTTAAAGCAATAATGCAATTTGTAACTATAAGGAATTATAATTTAATATGTTTAAAATTAACTTCAGATCCAGAACCTTAATTACAAAAGACGGATTTTTGATAACTTGTGTTTTCAGTGAATAATGATTTTTAAATGATGGTGGCGCTAGTGTTCACCGAGGTCTCGTCTTAAAGTACTCAAATAAAACTATTTACGAAAAGAATTCGTCAATTTCACGATAACGTAACTTCACAAAAAGTGATTTATTGCCGTTTTCGCCAGTCTTAAAAATAACCTGGTAATTTAAAACACCGTTCGATTTTAGGTTGCTTAATACCTGGTTAAGACCGTTATTTTTGGGTATGTACCGGTTGAGGAGAATAGTAATGCTATGGGTCGCTGTGTAAATGTATGGACAGACAAATGAACTCGTTTATGATTCTAATCAGGTTTCCGAGCCCTGGTTTTTGCTCGATAGAAATTAAATAAACGAAACGGGGCTCGGAAACCTGGTTAGAATAAAAAACCAGCTCGTTTTTCTGCCCATACATTTCTACAGCGACCGCTAGCATTACGGTTCCGCTCAACCGGTATTTTTCCAAAAATAACGGTATTAACCAGGTATTTAGGAGCCTAAAATCGGCCGCTATATTAATTTACCAGGTTAAATACCGTTATTATTGGGTCTTTAAAATACCGATTCAGAGCCCTGAAACGAAATGAAATTCTTTACTCTCAATTTAGGATATTCTTATCACTTATTGACGTCAATTATTACTTATATTGAGTTTACCACCACTTCCAAAGCGTAAGTGGAGAAGAAGCGGCATATAGTATAGTATAGTATACAATAATACGGATTTGTCTGTACACCCGGGGCCGTGGGTTCGATTCCCACGGGAAGCATACTTCGTTTTTGTTTCCAGTTTGGTTAGGACATTGCAGGCTTGTATCACCTGATTGTCTGATAATAAAGATGATTCCGTGCTCCGGAAGGCACGATAAGACTTTAGTCCCGGCATTTATCAGATAGTCTAGGGGAAATCTTTATTTTTCGTAATAGGGGAATCATGACATATTACAATGACAAATCTCTTCAAATAAATATATTCTACTAGCTGTTTCCCCGGGCTCCGCTCCCGTGGGAATTCCGGGATAAAATATATCCCACGTGTTGTTCCAGGGTCTAAGCAACTTCAAATTTCAGCCAAATCTTTTCAGCCGTTCTTGAGTTATAAATTGTGTAACTAACACGACTTTCTTTTATATATAGATATATAAGATTCTAAGAAAATACGTCAAAGGCTGAGAGACGAACTCTGACAGGGTGTGCATGGCCGATTGACCGTGACTACTCAATGATAAATGGTACGGAACCCTTCGGCCGACTCGCACTTGGCCGTTTTTTCACGTGCCTACTGCGATTCCTGATAATCCCCGTCCGTCTGATGCGTCCGTTTCATATGATTTTTAAGATTCACGTTTTGTGTGAACCCGGCCATACAGAGCGTGCATCGATATTTTTTCTCTGTACTGTGCGATTGCATGTGAACTTTTAGACCGCGTAGTCTATAAAAAAAAAACAATTTAAATTATTTAAAACAGTAATATAAACATATTATAGTACAATTTGCAGAATGCTGCTGGTATGGATGATTAGCTGTTTGAAGTGGCAGTGGGCGGGGCACATAGCGCAACGAACTGACGACGGAAAGGACAGAAAAGTTCTCAAATGGCGACACCCAGCGGCCAGAGAATTTTATCGGATAATTCACTCTGATATTTTTTCTATGACAATCATCAGATAATTCACTAATCTCCAATATTATCTGATAATTCACTTTGATATTTTTTCTATGACAATTATCAGGTAACTCACTAATCTCAAATATTATCGGATAATTCACTCTAGTATATTTCTATGACAATTATTATAATATTTACTAATATCGAAAATTAACAGTTATTTCACACATTTCTATACGACAATTATCAGACAATTCACTCACCTCGGGTAGCTCTTTCCACAGTATTCACATCGGAAATTCCTCTCGCCCGTATGTGTACTCAAATGTTCTTTCAATCGCGATGGCAAATAAAATCTCTTGTCGCATAAATCACATTGATGTTTGAATATCTTCAAATGAAACCGTCTGTTGTGTTCCCTTAGGCTTTTACGGCTGTCGTAAGCGCGATCACAGGACTCGCAAGGGTACATACGCTGCTCGCCGTGTACTTCTATCATATGCCTGTACCTATTAATTAATTATTAGTTAATTTTTCTGGGAGTTTGGTATTTTGTTGAAATAAATAAACTAACTAATATCCTAATCTTAACTAATATTATAAATGCGAAAGTGAGTTTGTTTGTTCGTTACCTGTTCACGCCTTATTTACTGAACCAATCTTTCTTGAAATTTCGCATACACATAGCTAGGAGTATTAAGAAGGATATGTCCTTAAGGTGATACCTCGGTGAACACTAGCGCCACCGTCATTTAAAAACCATTACTCACTGAAAACACAAGTTATCAAAAAACCCTCTGCTGTAATTATGGTTCTGGATCTGAAGTTAATTTTAATCATATCAAATTATGTAATTATAGTTCCTTATAGTTACAAATTGCAAAACTGCTAAAAGTGGCCGTTTTAAGCAATAATGCAATTTGTAACTATAGGGAATTATAATTTAATAATTAAATATGTTTAAAATTAACTTCAGAACCAGAACCTTAATTACAGCAGAGGGATTTTTGATAACTTGTGTTTTCAGTGAGTAAGGATTTTTAAATGACGGTGGCGCTAGTGTTCACCGAGGTATCACCTTAAAAGGGTATCTTTCATCTCGGGAACAAGCACTGTTCCCGAGGGACAATCAAGCGAAGCCGCGGGCGAAAGCTAGTCTATACTGATATTATAAAGAGGATAGATTTGATCGTTTGTTTGTTTGTATCGAATAGGCTTCGAAAGAACTGAACAGATTTAAAAAAATATTTCAATGCTGGAAAGCCACACTATTCCAAAGTGACATAAGCTATGTATGTACCACGGGCGAAGCCGGGCTGGATTGCTAGTCACTACATACAACTATCACTACATAGTATAAAACAAAGTCGCTTTCTCTGTTCCTATATCTCTATTTATGCTTAAATCTGTAAAACTACGCAATGGATTTTGATGCGGTTTTTTTTTAATCGATAGAGTGATTCAAGAGGAAGGTTTTTATGCCCATGCGAAGCCGGGGCGTGTCGCTAGTTACATATTAACTCACCTCAACGAATATGAAAACAATATCTCATCGCACTTATTACATTGATAAGCTGGTTCCTTTTTATGTGCTCTCGCTATGTGCAAAAATCTACTATGTTTGGATTTGAATATCTTCCCACATTCCTTACAGGGATAATTCTCCTCAACCTTCTGATGGCTCCGTTGGTGCAAAACCAGCATTCTCTCTTCAAAATAATGCGCGCCACAAACATGACATATATAAGTCCCGAAATGCTCGGCCATGTGTTTTTTTAACGCGTGAAAAAACCTAAAACTCCCGCCGCATTCTAAACACGATAAATTGGTCAATGTCAATTTGAATTGCAAAAATTCGTTATCTGTGTCGTAGAAAGTTTTTTTGTGAACGTTGGCAAGATGCTCTTTGGCCGATTGTATATTGTCTATGCTTGTACCACAGACACGACAGTCGATTTTTGTTATGTCGATTTGTGGTATTTTTTTGCATTGGAAAATTACTCTAAATGTCGAAGGGTCGTGCGTTTGTGTGTGTGTTCTCAGTTTTTCCGGGTCTGTGTGCACTTCGCGACAATATATGCAATAATAATCGGAAAATGATGTGTCAAACGGACAGACGAACGTGTTTTCCACTATAGTGACCGTGTTGTGGAAATTTTTGAAGTCTGCGTCTAAACTCCTTGGCCGTTTTTTTATTTTCTCCGTTAGTGTGTCTGAAATATAATAACAATTCGTTGGTTATTTTTGTCTGTGCTTATATAAGGTGGACTCAAATCAACTGCAAATATTTTAAGGGTAGATTCAGACAACTATACTGAATAACTTTTCCAAATAAACCTATATCAAAATATGAAAATATTTCAAGATTATCTAAATCTTTTTTTCCCAAGAAACAAAAACCGACATCCATTTGTTTACTGAGGCCAAACTGAATCTGTCTAAGATTAGAAAAACTCAGAAACCAGGGCATGCGGGGTCCATTGACCTAGTACTCGTACACGATGTAGGCACAAAACATAAAACACAAACGACTCACCGACTTCCCTCTGTCTCGTTTCCTCGTATTTCTCCAACATTTCCCCATTGTTCTCCATATTCTCAACATCGCCTTCCCCGCTCGCTCTTTTCGCTTTCTTCCTCCGTCGCTCTCGTATTGACTTCTTCTTCGCTTTAACCTCCATTTTATTAGGCACGTATTCGGGATCGCTTTTTAAACTTTCCACGTCCATAGCTAAAATTATTGAAATATAATATAGTTTACTTCCTTTTGCACGGAAATAGCTTCATTATTTAAAAAAAACAATACGTCAATAGACTCTTAAGATATAACAAAAACTTTATTGCACTTACATGAACTAATATATAAAACCTAAATATTGCTACTTAATTAAAAATAAAACAAAATAAATAAACTAAATAAAACTAAACTTAATTAAAAATAAAACTAAATAAAAATAAGAAAAAGAAAGAAAAAGAAGAAGAGATCACCCACACACATTAGTGTTTCCGGTGCAAAGGTGCCCAGAACACTGGCGGCGTTTCCTAGTTGAATTGCTGAGGCAATCCTCTGCACCAGAAACGAAAATGAGCGGGGATCACCACTTACTCTTAAGTAACTTTTATATTACAATTTTTTGCACCAATCGAAAACATTAATATAATTCTATTTTCACCCTTCATGTACGGAACCCTACAAAAAGAGCACGTGCACTTACCCTCATCATACTGGTTTCCGAATGCTGAATATTTGGACGTAATCAAATTATCATCGCAATCCTGTCCGTTAGAATTAATTCCAGGATTAATTTTTCCTTCTAAAAACAAGTAAACTATTGAAATACACAAAAATCTATATCCTTATTAGTATTAATATATTTATGTGTATGTAAACATTATTATTTATAATTATTAAAGATAATAAATAAAAAGAAAAACATAGAATGTAACAGCTGCTTCTCTTCCCGCGCAAGCCGTAAAAGTCGACGGAGGGAATCGTAGAATGGGGGAATCATGACATAGGCGATGCGGCTAGCAACCCATCACTATTGATTTCCTGTTTCAACTACCATCATGCTAAACGCGGCCTAAGGTATTATGGTCCTAGGCTCTGTCCACCTCGCAAGGGGTAAAGACGTGACTATATGTAAAATAGCTGTTGCCCGCGGCTCCGCCCGCGTGCGCCTCGGTTATATCGCGCCCGAAAGTAGGCTATGTTTGACTCCTAGTGCATAACTATATCCATACCATATTTCATCACAATCGGTCCAGCAGTTTAGCCGTGAAGAGGTGACAGATGGACAGGCAGACAGACAGACTTTCGCATTTATATAATACTAGCTGTTGCCCGCGGCTCCGCCCGCGTGGGACTCGGTTATATCGCGCCCAAAAGTATCCTATGTTTGACCTCAGGTCGTTAATTACATCCCTACCAAATTTCATCATAATCGGTCCAGCAGTTTAGCCGTGAAGAGGTGACAGAAAGACAGACAGACAGACTTTCGCATTTATAATATTAGTATGGAAGTATGGATAGTATGGATTAGTATGGATTTTTTATTTTTTATTATATCATGACATAAAATTAGATAATAATTACGGGTACTTTTTGAGCAGCTGCTTTATCTCGTAAATATATATGTATAACAGAAAATTATATATATATATATATACTTTATAAGGTATATATGTCAATATATGTAAGTAGTTTATGTAAATTTATATTACTATTATATAAAATCCACATTACGATCTCTGATTGACCATGCTTGACCCAAAGGTTGAGTGTTAGATAATGCTTTTAGCATTAAGTCCGCCTATTGTGCTATACAACTGTATTTTGTACAATAAAGTTTAAACAAATAAATAAACCTTTTATTATTTAAAAAAAATATATTGAACCAGTTCAATAATCTTCAATACTCAATTATGAACTTATCCATACTAATCCATACTAATATTATAAATGCGAAAGTCTGTCTGTCTGTCACCTCTTCACGGCTAAACTATTGTACCGATTGTGATGAAATTTGGTAGGGATGTAGATAACGACCTGAGGTCAAACATAGGCTACTTTTGGGCGCGATATAACCGTGTCCCACGCGGGGCGAAGCCGCGGGGAACAGCTAGTTTTAATTATAAAAATATCGACGCAAATGTTAATTCGTCTGTTATACTCTTGTAAATTGACGTTTTTTGGAGAAAATGCCGCTGTGGAGTTTGTGGCGCCGCTTCTTCTCCACTTGCGCTTTGGAAGTGGTGGTAAACTTAATTTTAGTAATGATTGACGTCAATAAGTTATAAGAATAACTTATATTGAGAGCAAACAATTAGAATTTGACATATTATAGTTTCTCTATGTCTATACGAGTATACATAGTATTAAATGAAGTCCCCCGCATTATGTCTGTCTGTCTGTTGTACTCTTTTGATCATTAAAAAGAAACAAGTAACTCACCGACTTCCCTCTGCCTCAATCTCTCGCTCATTTCCTCATATTTCACCAACATTTCTCCATTATTCTCCACATCACCTTCCCCGTTCGCTTTTTTCGCTTTTATCTTCCGTCTGACTCTGGTCTTTTTATGGTCATTTCCTTTAATTTCAACGTATTCAGGATCGCTTTTTACATTATCTGTGTCAAAAACAAACCCACAGAATATGAATCATCATTTCGTGTAGGTGTCACGGTCAATCGACCATGCACACCCTGGTCAGAGTTCTTCGGAACCGCCTCTCGGCCTATGACGTGGCTCCTTTAACGACTACAAGATGTCAGCCGGGACCAACGGCTTAACGTGCCTTCCGAAGCACGGAATCATCTTTATTATCAGACAATCGGGTGATTCACAGCCTGTAATAAATAAACTGGAAACAACTAAACAAAGTATGCTTCCCATGGGAATCGAACCCAACACCTCCGGGTCTACAGGCAAACGCCTTAACCACTGGACCACGGAGACGCCTGCAGCACTAGGAGTGTCACGTGCACGTTGCCGACCCTTGAGGAATCTTTTTAAACCCTCTTTAAAAGACCCCATGTTGTAATCTCTAGGGATAACATTAACTTTAAAATTAAAAAAAAAAACCACGACACATTTTCTTTTTAGTGGTGACGGTCGACTGATTTACCCCCCACATATTATTTGCAGACATTAGGTATTTTCCCCACTTACACCCCCAGAGCTTTGTAACAGCTCAACCGATTTTCATTAAACATATTATTTTGTAATGTGCACGTGATGCGCTTTCATTTGAGACCCCACTCGAGTATATTTGCAGACATTCGGTTGTTCTTCCCCACTTTCACCCACACAACTTCTAAACGGCTCAACCGATTTTCATCAAACATGTCTAAGAACACTCGCACATAAGTCACCTTTAATACGAAAAAAACTAAATTGAAATCACTTCATCCGTTCGGGAGCTATGATGACAGAGACAGAGAGACACGTCAAACTTATAACACCCCTCTTTTTGCGTCAGGGGTTAAAAACCATGGCTGGGAGCTCATTCTACATCCTTAGCGTGTGTAGAATATAATAGAATAGATATTTATTAAGACATTCATCGCACATATAAATCAACAAAGGACAAAGATAACAAACAAACATACATTAAATGACAAATATCACAATAGGTGGCGGCTCAGTATTGCACTAGACATGCAAGGATGTCTAGCACTGATTTTCAGCCGTCACCTTTTGAGGAATCACGGACACATCACAGACGACCGATGAGCGATTTAAAACTAGACAACTTACCATCGTTAATGTGATCCCCACAATCATTCCCAAAAATATAATTCAGACTCATAATTTCCTCGGAGTCTTCCTCTTTTACATCTTCTATTCTGTTGTTTAATTTATCTTCTGAAAAAAAATCGAAATATTCACTTTTAAAGTTGAATCATAATTATTAATATAAAAACTTTGACAAGTAAGCAAGACGGTGCCACACATGATTTATGGCGATATCTTACCCGTTTTGGGCCTGCTAAAACATTGATGGTATCCCCCCCTGATCGTCTTCGGAAGGAACATAAAGCTGTAGTTCCGGGCGTTATCACTAGATGGCAGTTGTTAGCCACCAATCATTTTAAACCTTATACTCTAAAATCAGGTCAAATTAAAAAAAGGCCGCTAGTAAGTAACTTCTAGTATATTGGGTGTTACTTTTTTCACAAAGTCAAAAAATCTCATAACCGCCAAAAGTGGTCATTTTTGACGGTTGAGTTTTTTTCTGAATTTACCAAAGGAGACATAATAAAAAATTTTACCAAAAATACTAGAAGTTATTACCGCCCAATGTCAATTCTATATTACAGCAATTCTTAAAAACTTTAATATCCAATAATGGACCAAACCCTTCTGCAATGGAATTGTAAAAGCGTCCGCAATAAAAAATATGAACTGATCTCTCTTCTCAACCAATTCAAACCCGTCGTGGCTGCTATCTCGGAGACATGGTTGGGCCCGGGGGCATGTTTTCATGTGTCTGGGTATGCCTGTCTTCGGGATGACAGGGATGACGGGTATGCAGGTTGTGCTCTCCTAATCTCAAACTCTTTTGTCTATTCCCAAATACCCATCCCTCCCCATAGCCCTCATCTTCATGTGGTAGCTGCTTCTTGTATTGGTTTATCGCTAGTCTCTGTCTATATACCTTACCCGAACTCCCAAGTCCTCTCCGAATTAAATAATATAATTACAAATCTTCCTAGACCTTTAATAATCCTTGGGGATTTCAACTGTAAAAACACATTGTGGGGCTCCCACTGTGACGACCCTGCTTCATTCTTCCTACTTGATATTCTTGATACTCAGGATCTTTGCATTATCAACGATGGATCAGCAACTCGGAGAACATCTCCAACTCAGAATGTAAGCATTCCTGACTTGACCTTAGCATCCCCTTCTATTGCTCCCACTTTGTCATGGTCTGTTCTTCCAAATTCATATGGCAGTGATCATCTTCCTATTGTCACTTACTTATATTCTTCTTTCAGACCCTCTCCACCAGTTCCTCCACTGTTAAAGTATCGTACACAACAGGCTGACTGGTCCAATTATGCTAGGATCCTGGATGAAGAGATAAGTAATCTCCCAGAAATAATCAGCTTCAATGGCTTCGATATGTATGATCAATTTATTTCCTGTGTTCAGTCTGCAGCTGATAAATCCATCCCAACTAAAAAACCTAGCAAAAAGCTGATCCCTTCTCCCCCTTGGTGGGACCATGAGTGTACAACCAGTGTCAATGAGCGCAAGGAGGCAGAAAACCTATATCTATCAGACCTTAACATGAGCAACTATATCAATTATAAAAAAACCTGTGCTCGCACAAGGAGACTTTTATCTAAAAAGAAGAAGCTTGGTTGGAACAAATTCTGTGAGTCTCTCTCTCCGAGGACTCACCCTTCTATTATTTGGAAAAAAATAAAGTTGTTTCGTAGAAGTCTTACCGAAAATAATACCTCCTCGAATGACTCATCTCCATGGTTGGAACAGTTCATGGACAAGTTAGCCCCTCCCTCTGCTCCAAACTTTGACTGTTTTCCTATTTCTTATCCTCAAACTTCATCATCTTCTGACTCAATGAATGATGAGTTCTCTTTTGCTGAACTCTGCAGTGCACTCGACCACCTAAAAGACTCTGCTCCTGGTGTTGATGGTATTCCATACTCCTTTATCTGTAATGCATCTTTGTCTACCAAACGCTATCTTTTAAATATCCTTAATTCTATCTTTCTATCTGGAAACATTCCTGAATCATGGAAAACCCAAATAATTGTGCCAATTCTTAAACCTGGCAAGGATCCTTCAGACCCCGCATCATACAGACCAATTGCTCTTAGTTCTGTTCTTGTTAAAATCATGGAGCATCTAATAAAAAATCGTCTTGAATGGATAATTGAGAACAGAAACTTACTGTCCAACACACAATTTGGTTTCCGCCGTGGCAAGGGCACCATGGATAGCCTCAGTATTCTCTGTTCGTCGATCAGACTAGCCTTCTCTAATAATGAAAATGTTGTTGGAGTCTTTTTAGACATTTCCTCTGCTTATGACAATGTCCTGCTTCCGGTGCTCAGGCAAAAACTGCTACATCTGAACATTCCAGTGAGGCTTGTTAATGTCATATGCAATATTTTCATGCGCCGTTCTATTCAAGTCCGTATTAATGGCTCACTCCTTTCTCCGCGTAATATCTGGAAGGGCTTGCCTCAAGGTTCAGTCCTCAGCCCTATCTTGTACAATCTATACACCTATGATCTAGATCTTACGATAAATAGCTTCTGTGATACCCTGCAATATGCGGATGATATAGCCATTTATGCCCGATCACAAAATTTTGAAGAATTAACTGCTCGACTTAACTCAGCTTTATTTTATCTAAATGACTGGCTTGACAGACATGGATTGACATTGTCAATCAATAAATGCTCTGCAGTAGTATTTACCCGCAAAAGATCTATTCCGCAGATTAGGTTGTGTGTAAATGATAGCCCTATAGCCATTGAGGAAAAAATTAAATTTCTGGGAGTATATCTCGACTCTAAATTGACTGGCGTTCATCACTTAAACTATGTATCTAATAAAGCTGAAAAAGGCGCCAATGTTCTTAGAGCGGTCTCAGGCGTTCGTTGGGGTTCACATCCCTACAGCCAACTTTTGCTATACAAGGCTATAATACGTAGTCATTTTGATTATGGGTGTTTTTTGTTAGAACCATGCAGTAAGATAGCACTTGCTAAACTAGATAGAATCCAGGCGAAATGCTTACGCACTATTACAGGAGCTATGAAGTCTTCCCCTATTCTAGCTCTTCAGGCTGAATGCTTGGAACCACCTCTTCTCCTTCGAAGACAATTCCTTGCTGACCGATTTCTTTTCAAAACAATTCAAAATTCTACCCACCCACTTCCAAATATTCTAAATTCAATTTCACAATCCCTCCCAACTTCTTCATATTGGACTCATAAATCTCCCCCGCCTCTTGTTAATAGTTTCCAGAAATACAAGGCCTTGACTTGTCCTGTGCAGAGGTTTGATGGAAACATATTATTCCATGTAAATTATTCTGCTCTTGTTTTCCAACCCCAGGTGATTTTAGATATGGGTGTAAACAAACAAACTCTTGATGCTAATAAACAGTTCAATGAATTAGTGGATAATGAGTGGTCAGACTGGCTTTTGATTTTTACGGATGCATCCAAGATATCAGCTGAAGGTAACGTTGGTGTTGCCGTTTGGATTCCCAAATACAAAATCTTGTTGAATTTTAAATGTCCTCCTCAAACTTCTGTATTTTCCGGAGAAGCTATTGCCCTACTAGAAGCGGTAACATATGTAGAGTCCCACCAATTAAATAAAACTCTTATTTTATCTGACTGCAAGAGTAGTCTCCAAGATATAGTTAAACTTCCTCTTCATGCCAAAGAAAATTTCCCTATTTCAATTATGACTAGAGAAGTTCTTTATAGATGTCATCTTGCAGGCATTAATGTTACGTTAGCCTGGATTCCAGGTCATGCTGGAATATCTGGAAACGAGACAGCGGATAGATTCGCCAAGGAAGCAATACATATGGGTTCTGACAAATATTATTACTGCCATCCCCGAGATCTGAAACTGACAGCTCAATCCTCCCTCAGAACAGAATGGGATAAACTGTGGAGAAATAATTGTGTATGTAAGGCGAAACACTATTCCAAAATCCAACCAAATATTCCCATCAATCCTTGGTTTCACAAATATCGGAACCTCCCCAAATTTCCAACTTCTGTCATAATTCGTCTTTGTTTAGGCCATTTTTGTTCTCCGGTATTTTTAGCTAAAATTAGAATTAGAGACAGTTCTCTCTGTGAGTGCGGCTTGGATGAGGGTACTCCTGAACATATTTTCTTTGAATGCCCCAAGTTGTCAGTGTCTCTATACGACTTACTACCCCCAAATATTCCACGTCCTGTCAATATATCTTTTTTGTTAACTTTAGTTTTCTCTAGGTTTGTTAATATCTTTGCAAAATTTATTAATAACAATAACATTTATATTATCTATACATCCTTGGTGATCCATACCCTATTTCCTTTCCTATCAGTGTATACATTCTTCATACCGAAAAAATGTCTATGTTACTGTGTGTGTTTGTTTGTAGTAATTAGTCTACTAACCCAATAACCATTAACATTTGTTTGTGTTGTTTTAGGTTACAGAGCTCCCAACAACCGAACAACAGTCTCATGAGTATATATTTCAACTCGAACACTGTGTCTTTCTCAACCTTGACATTGGCAAAATCATCGTTTGGCTAAACGATGGAGCCATAACCAAAAAAAATAGAATAGAATAGAAGTTATTTTCTAGACCTGCCTTCTTAGATTTTTTATTTAAAAGTAAATTCGCTAGTTTGTTTATGATAGCCCCTTAAGATGCACATGCTCTGCTTCATATGCTGCTAGTGTGGTTAATATAAATAAATAAATAAAGAAGGCTATAGTACCTATGTACATACGGGTGAGTAAAACCGCAGGAAACAGCAATTATTTAAATAAATAACTAACCATCCATGCGTATCTCGGTTTGCAGCAGCCGCTGTTCACACTGCAGCACCTGCTGTCTGAACGAGGATGCTTCCCGGAGCCTCGTAACGCAAGTCGCACATATCAGACGCTTGGTGACCTCACTGTCCAGATTGGAAAGCTGTAATGGCCAAAAACTGTTTATTTATATTATTTACTAACTTTGCCAGCTTGAATTTCCCTCGGGAACAGTGCTTTTTCCCAGGATAAAAAGTACTCTTTTTCCTTCTCAATACTCCTAGCTATAAGCATGCGATGCAAATTTCAGGAAGATTGGTTCAGTAGATAGGGAGTGAAGAGGTAACAAATATACAAACTCACTTTCTCATTTATAATATTAGTTTGGATTTAATTTAATCATCTATATACATAGCAAAGAGTTCGTAAATAATGTCTAAATATTTTAATTTCATGAAAGACATACTAGATTTTTTTTTATAATTATTTTTTTGATGTTTTAGTTAGTTTTATACTGTGAATTGTGTATTGTTGTCTTGGAAGAATTATTATAAATAAATAAATAAATATATAGGGACAAATCACACAGATTGAGTTAGCCCCAAAGTAAGTTCGAGACTTGTGTTATGGGATACTAACTCAACGATACTATAATTTATAACAAATACATACATAGATAAACATCCAAGACCCAGGTCAATCAGAAAAAGATCATTTTTCATCTTGACCTGACCGGGGATCGAACCTGGGACCTCCTAAGTAGCGGTCAGGCATGTTAACCATTACGCCACGGAGGTCGTCAAAATTAAAACTTGTGATTTCCATAGACCACTTTTTAATTATTAGTTAACAAACAGTCCTCCATCAGTCATCATCATCATCTGTTATTGTTGGAATAGGACGACGTACAGTCTGTTCCAATCAGGAAAAAAATCTTTGTAAACAAACCATAAAATTATCGATTTCATCAAGAATCTTTCTTCCAAGACACAAAAATTTCACATCCATCACTTAGAAAACGCCGTCGCCAACTTATCAAATATCATTTAAGTAGTAATTGGAGATAAAACTTGCAAAACTATTAAAATATGATGATGTGAAAAACTTTAAGGTTATTTGTTTCATTTTTCTAATGCAAAGATTAGGGATGGGTATCGGCATTGAATGATAATGATCGAATATAATGAACGAATGACAGTTATCGATTATCGATTGAGGAATCGATACAACAAGATCCGAAATAACAAAATCACCCTGATTAATGTTATTAAACCGAATACTGTAGTATTTTGAACAAAATAATGTATTTATTGATGCACAAAATACATAAATTCGTAATTTGAGCCCTATCTGCGAGAACATATTCATTTTAAAATATTTTGTTTCTTTGTTTTTATATTCATAAGTATATACCATGGAGTACTTAGTTTACTAAGGGGAGATGCCATATCATGCGTGAAAATGCAATATGCAACTATAGATTTCAAGGAACGACGTGACGCGACCACTGTTGGATTGGTCGCCATTTAGTGGCATTTTCTATCTTTAGCTCCTCCGTGCTTCGGAAGGCACGTTAATCCGTTGGTCCAGGTTGTTATCGATAGATAGCAGTCGTGAGGCTGTGTCAGATGCCTTAGAGCAGCTTTCAAAAATTCTGACAGTGTTGGCCACTAACACACCTCAGGTCATGTCATGTTGGTCTGGTTTTGCTGTAAAAAGGGTTACGCAGGTCAGACGGCAGTCGCTCCATTGTAATTACCAGTTCCGCCAAATCTAGGACCATGACTTACAGCGTACCCTAGGCTCGAAGGCGTAAGCTGACGACGGAACTAGGATTACACGCTAGGATGATGATGATAATGAATGTCATTAACAATATATTATAAACGAAATAAATTATATTTTTATTTTAAAATTTGTTTTGTTATTTTAATTTTTCTGTGTCGAGATTTTTGTTAAAATTTAATATAATAGTTTGAGGGCAAACTATTTCACAGTTTAGCAGACAAATGTACTGTTCAATAAATAAATACCTATTCCTGCACGAACAAACACTTAGCAACATTTTATCTAAGTTAATCCGCTGGTCATTTAAGTTTATTCTAAAAAAAATTTATATATTTGTTTACATTCTGTAGATTCCACCCGCGTAGACTTAAAGACTAGCCTTAATTTGTGATAAAAAAATATTGTACCCATTGTGGTTCTTTCATTCGATCATTCACTCTTTCGTTCAGATAGTATGGGGTACAACACTAAATACTAAAAGGTCATTGACGTTTCATTGTTTACAAAGTTTTTTTTCCTGATTGGAACAGACTGTAGGTATCTTCTGCCCACTGTACGATTAGGATAGCTATAGCAAGGTTTTCTATACATTTAATATTACAGTAAAAATATGTTTTAGGAATGAGAGGTAAGGTAAGAAATTTGTCTATTATTGTTTTGGCGGTTTTGCCGCAAACTTGAGAATTCCAGTAGACACACACGTCTTAGTCTTCTTCCAGTTTATCAATACAAAGAAATGATAAATACTTACAAGCAAACCGAAACAATCAACAAACATTTCAGAGTATATCTCCTTTTGACCACACCATTTGTATTCGACGTTCAAAATCCGACATTTCTTCAAGTTTCCACAACAACGGCACAGGCCCGGGTCGTACACAGGGCCTTTGGGTGTAGATGCACTCATAATTATTAAAGTTTAATAAAAATAATTGTTTCTGGAGGAAAAAAACATGAAAACAAACATTGATTTATTTTTTTGTTGACATAATTGACTTGAAATAATATTGACATTTGACATTGTTTTTTTTTATGCGTTTTGTTTTGAATGTTTTGTTTAGATTGGGTTTGGTGAATAAGGTGGGGCTGTCGTCCCGCTGGCGGCTCGGACCCCTCTCCTTTGAGAGGGGCTCGCGAGTAAGCCGGGAAGGGGCTGCCGAAAGGCGGCCAGCCGCGCCGGGGCTATGGAGCATGAGTAAGCACACGGCCCCGGCATATGCGGATGTGACGGACACCGTGAGGTTTTTAGTGGGTTAAAGTCCCACATAACCGTCCAGCTTCCCGTCGTGGCACCTTATGGTGCCTAGGCTGGGCGGTAGGCGTGGCCTTTTCCTCACGTTACAAAAAAAAAAATGGTGAATAAGGTAGCCTACTATCATCTCTAAAAACAATGCAAGTTCCAGTAAGTAAGCGAGACAGCGCAATACATAATGTAAGGCGACATCTCCCTTACTCACTGGCTCTTGCATGGTTTTAAGAGATGATGGTAGCCCCCAAGGTATGTAATGATAATGAATGATGATGAATATCTTGTTTGTTTATACGGCATAGACAATAATGACGTGATTGATTTGGATTGATGTGATATGATCATCTTGCAGCGGGAAGCTACAAGCATACGTTTAGTGCCATCTAGTGTAGAATAGCGGGAGTTTTCTGATTTCTTAAGATATCTATAGATGGCGCTGAATAACTAATGTCTTGAGCTCGTCTAGCAAACATGCATGTTCGTTGTGATTTCGTAGATGTCATGTTTGCACCATTATTTTCGTGTTTTGATTATTCAGTTCATAATTTAAAAGTAATAATCGTTATTTAATTCGCTTTCGTCTTCCACGCGTAGTCGGGCCCATCTATCTGGCGGCTTGCGGCAAACATGTCCAGCCCATTCCCACTTTAGCTCTTAACGGAGTGTGTCTATACTCAGCGGGAACACATGGTCTTTTGATATAGGTCTTTCCGTGATATACATCTATATAATTAGGGCTATCATTGGTGAAACAACTGAAATTAGTTCCGTATTACTTTCAGTTTTATCAATTTTTGAAAAAAATCCTCTAGCCAGCGGGCAACTTTTTTTCTATGAAAGTGATCAAGTTAAAATATGGTTATATAATTAGGGCTATGCTAACTTTATATATATATGATAAAAAAAATATAGATTTCATTAATCAAAACTGAAATATTCCGTTACGAAAAAAAACTAGTCAGCGGGAAACTTAATACATACGCAACATACATCATTAGAAAACAATCCTCAATTAGTGCTATTCCCGTGTATATTTTGTATAATCTTGCTTTTTGGATACCGCTTTCAGAAGTGCAGATATATGCCTAAGGTGGTTTTCTTGCTGATACATATAGTTCGTGAGATCATCCATATAAGCTGAATAGTATAATAACCAACTAAAAATCCACTCCTACCGATGAATCAAATTTAGTTTTACCCTTTTTACCCGACTACGGCAAAGCCAAAAAGTAGGGTAATGTTTTGGCAGTCTGTATGTATTTATGTATTTGTGTATGTATGTATGAATTAATGTTATCTATGTATGAATGTATGGTTAAAGACATTTATACACATAAATTAATCTACAAAGTTCAGTTATAATGTGAACTTACAAATTTACATTCAGTGAACGTGTACAAACAGTCGGTAGGTAGGTAGGTAAATAATAAATATAAAATTTTCGTTTCGTGCTGGCTGTGTGCACAGAACTAGTTTGTTATATCTGCATCTTCGATGCACAGTAAGGTAATGTGCCAATGTGTGTGTATAAGTACTGTCTAATGTGAAACAGAATAAGCGCAGATGTGGCTTGCGATACGAACATTATTAATTTTAAATTGTTTTAATATTTATTTATTTTTCGAATGTGCATGTTATGTAAAAGGTACCTATGTCCGTATGTTTTTGTGACTGGTCATATAGCTTGTTTATTTAGTTTTTTTATTCAGTTTATTTTTAATAAATTGTATGAAATGTAAAATGTACGAATGTATGTATGATCCACCATATCGCCTGTATTTGTATGTTCCACTGAACCGATTTTAATGAATGGGGTGTCAATCGATTAGTAAAAATGACCCGGGTGACATGGGCTACATATTTTTTTATGTAGTCGGGTTTGTTAAACGTAATTCTTGTTGCCATTTCTATTAATTATACAAAATTTGTATTATAAACAGAAAAAATAAGTACGTCAGTGTTTCAAATTAAAGTGAACTGATACTCTGAAAGTAACCTGTAGAAAATTTTCATTTTGTAATTATTTCTGAACTCACACTTAAAGTATTTGCTCTTGGTAGAAACGTTATATCACATTTATATTATAAAGAAGAAAGATTTGTGGCTACAGTATACTTACCGGTTACCAAGAAGCCAAGAACCATTACATTACCAGCACTGAGAAGAAGCTTTTGTGAACACATCGTATATCAAGAAATACAGTTACAGCGCAGTCCTGATAAGAACTGTTTTGTCAAGAAAGAAATACAGATAGTTACGAGGTAGCTCTGATAAGAGCACCGTGCGACCGAGAGGAAAAAAGCGTGGAAGCGAGATAGCAAGCGTCACTCCTTCGAAATAAATCAACCGTTTTTTTATTGGTTAAAAATATTATAATTCAAGTTTTATTATTGCTTAATGACGATTTACATGGTAAATATTTTGTATATAAACTTCGCATTTTTGTCAATAAACATTCCATTCCATTCTATTCTAATCTTCTGAATTGGAGTTTTAAGAGTTTTTTTTAAGTTTATAAATTTTAAGAGCGGAATCAGTCCTTGATACCGATAAACTTTCCCCATTGACATATACCGTGATATGAAAAGATTTTTATTTACTCCATAGAAACTCGGATTAGCTACTTGGGCAGATTTTACGGGTGGACACTTTTTTTTTCATATTTCAATGTATTCCTTGGGGAAAGTTGATCAGTAACATGGGCGCGGGGTGAGCCCTTAAAATGGTTTCAGTATTTTTACACGACTGCTCAAACAAAGGAGCGTATTGTTTTAGAGATCATGTATGTATGTAAGTATGTATGTACGTAAGTAGGTTAGTTTATTTTTTCCATCATAACTTCTAAGCGGCTGAACCGATTTGGATGAGTGGGGTATCATTAGAATCCTTGCGTCCCCACGAGTGACATAGGCTATATATATTTTAGGATGGCAGTCGTGTTTTTTTTAAACTCGTTTTTTACACGTTAAAATAGATATAAACGTAAACCTGCACTTCTGAAAGCGGTATCCAAAAGCAAGATTATACAAAATATACACGGGAAAAGCACTAATTGAGGATTGTTTTCTAATGCTGTATGTTGCGTATGTATTAAGTTTCCCGCTGACTAGAGTTTTTTTCGTAACGGAATATTTCAGTTTTGATTAATGAAATCTATATTTTTTTTATCATATATATATAAAGTTAGCATAGCCCTAATTATATAACCATATTTTAACTTGATCACTTTCATAGAAAAAAAGTTGCCCGCTGGCTAGAGGATTTTTTTTTTTAAATTGATAAAACTGAAAGTAATACGGAACTAATTTCAGTTGTTTCACCAATGATAGCCCTAATTATATAGATGTATATCACGGAAAGACCTATATCAAAAGACCATGTGTTCCCGCTGAGTATAGACACACCTTAACGGATTGTATAAAAAAAATAAAAATCCAACAAATTGTAATAAATAAATTTATATTATCTCATAATACTTAATACTATTACTTAATTACTAATATTATAAATGCGAAAGTCTGTCTGTCTGTCTGTCTGTCACTCTTCACGGCTAAACTGCTGGACCGATTGTGATGAAACTTGGTAGGGATGTAGTTTACGACCTGAGGTCAAACATAGGCTACTTTTGGGCGCGATATAACCGAGTCCCACGCGGGGCGAAGCCGTGGGGAACAGCTAGTATCTCATATATCAATCGTATTAGGTATATTTACAATTCCTGCATATTATTCACACATTGCTTATACATTATCTAATTCAATACATTTAAATAATACATTTTGACACACAGATTTTAAACAAACGAAAACCCTTACGGTTTTTTTCCCAAAATCTCGTTAAAATCAGTTTAACCTTTTTGGAGATTAGCCAGAACCAACAGACAGACAGACAGACAAAATAAATATTATTTTCTTTGTAATAACACAGATTACAGAAAACTAACGAGTACAGATATTCAACCGCCATACAAAGAAACGCACCGATTTTTAGTAAACCAATAGAGTACTCCCCATACTGAGACATATTAACGCCATCTATCGTAATTCGTTGTTAACAATTTTTTTTTCTGTACAACAAAGTTTTTCCATTCATACATACATTATATTACTTAGCCCCAAAGAATTTATATATAACACTAGAATGCTTACGGAGGACAAAAGCCGATCCGAAATAAAACCTAAAGTTTGTAGGTGTCTCTTTCTAGTAGGTTGTATAATATTCAAGAGGAAAAGGGACACCTACAAATTTTAGACCTTTTTCTGGAACGTTAGGTATTTGTATGTAGGCTTTAAAGAAAAATCAACTTTGCTGTAGAGAAATAAGGATTAATTTTGAATGTTGTTTTTTGCGATTATTATTATTCGTAAGCATTCTAGTGTTGTATATAAATTCTTTACTTAACCCTCATTGTAACCTACGTCGAAATGCGTTAGTGTCAGCGAAAGGGTTAAACCGGAAACGACCCGTATTGAAAAGCGCCACCTATCGGACCTAACTGAAACTCGTATCAATATCGTAACCCGGCTGGTGACTTTTCAAATGATTCTTCAAACTGCCATTTTGAGTGAACGCCGAATTGCAAAAATCACATTTATATTTCCTATCATTATTGTGAGACCGTACATGTTCTTGCAAGGATTGCAATCTGGGATAACTTTTTTCACAAAATTCACATCGAAAATTCCTTTCGCCCGTATGCGTTGCCATATGCTCCTTTAGCCTAGAGGGCAAGTAAAATTTCTGATCGCACAAATCGCACTGATGCTTAAAAACCTTCAAATGATTCCTCCTATTATGCTCCATTAAAGTTTTCCGCCTATTATACACTTTATCGCACAATTTACAAGGAAATGTCCGTTTATCCCCGTGAACTTCGATCAAATGACGATTTCTCAACGCGTGTGACAGAAAACTCGCCTCGCATTTGTAACAATTGACAGTTGGTTTTTTCTCGTGAACCGTCGCCACGTGTAAATAACGGCTGTATTTACTTTTTAAATTCTTGCCGCAAATCTCGCACGGGAAACTAGCCTCGACTTTGTTGTGGGATTTTATGTGAGTTCGTAACGACGCTTGTTCGAGGAAACACGCGCCGCACATATCGCAAACGTACGTACCGAAATGCTCAATCATGTGTTTTTTTAATGAATCGAAATAAGGGAAAACATTGCCGCATTCCGTACAACACAGATTGTTTAGCGTCAATTTGAATTTTAAAAATTCGTTCTCGACCGGATGCACTATTTTCCCGTGAGCGCTAGTGATGTGGCCCTTGAATGTTTGTAAATCATCGATTTTGGTGTCGCACAATCTACAATCGATTCTTGTTATGTCGATTTTTGGTATTTTCTTGTTTTCCATGCTTGATTCGAATATTTCCGTTGGATTGTGGTTCATTGTGTGCTCTCGGAGTTCCGTTGGATTCGTGAATTGGTCTTTGCAGTAGAAACAATAGTAATTGCTAATTCTATTAAGGAAGGGGCACACGTAAGAGAATTTTACTATTGTCACTGTGTTTATATAAATCATGTGATCGTGGTCTAATGATGCCATCGGTTTTGATTTTACCATTGTTTTTTCTTTCTTTTTTGTTGGCGCTGGAATCAAGACAAAAAAATTATTAGAATTTGAAAATAATTCTTATTCTATATTGGTGGAAGAACAGCCGGCACCCACCCACTACTGTTAGTCCCAGCATGCCACCGGAATAGCGCTAAGATCGAGAGGGAGAGAGAGAAAGAGGGAAATAGATAGAGGGAGAGAAAGAGATAGAGAGGGAGAGAAAGAGATAGAGAGGGAGAGAAAGAGATAGATGAGAGAAAGAGAGACTGTACCTGGGTCATCAAGCATCTTGTCTAGTTTCTGCCTCAACTTCTTCATCTTGCCCAGCAGATCCTTCTTCACCGTCACCCTTCTCTTCTTCGCTTTGACTACCTCCTTTGTCTCTGGTGCATGCGTATCCGGTTCTACTTTATGGTCGGATTCTGGAATAAGTTTATGGCAAGTTAATTTTTAACTAAAAAAAAAACAACCATATTTAAACATTGTAAAAAGTACTAGCTTTTGCCCGCGGCTCCGCCCGCGTATGACTCGGTTACATCGCGCCGAAAAGTAGCATATGTTTGGCCACTGGTCCTCAACAAAACACCCTCGGATCATGTTCCTATTGGTCTGGTTTCCCTGTAAAAGGTCAGACGGCAGTCGCTCCATTGTAATAACCAGTTCCGCCAAATCAGGACCATGATTAATAGCGTACCATGGGCTTTGGAGCGTAAGCAACGGGAACAGCACACACACACACACGGGAACAATGTAAATGCAACCGGGAAACACGCTCGGACGAAGAAGATGACCTATCAATGATACTTTGATGGGGACAAGACTGCATTGTTAGAAACACCTCTATTGTGTAATTTATCTGTGGTTTCCGATCTCGGACCATGATTATAGGCGTACCCTAGGCTAGGCTCTTACCGTGGCCAGCAAAATGGTCGTCTCGGTCATCCATCGGTGGGTCTTCCATTTCGGAGATCGGTTCAGCCTTCACTTTCACCTCCATCTTGTGGTCTTCATCCACATTACTGTCCATGTCTCCATCTGAAAAAGTAGACCAGTATAAAACAAAGTCGCTTTCTCTGTCCCCGTATCCGTTTGTATGCTTAAATCTTTAAAACTATGCAATGGATTTTGATGCGGTTTGTTTTTAATATATAGTGATTCAAGAGCAAGGTTTTTATGCCCATGCGAAGCCGGGGCGAGTCGCTAGTTATTGTATATAAACATAGAAAGTTGAACCAATATACAATGGCGGACTTATCCCATATAGGGATCTCTTCCAGTCAACGCGATTGATTGAGAATATTTATTTAAGAATGAGTAAGTAGTTAAAGATAGCCTTTATTTCTAGGTTAAGGTGATACCTCGGCGAACACTAGCGCCATCGTCATTTAAAAATCATTACTCACTGAAAACACAAGTTATCAAAAATCCCTCTGCTGTAATTATGGTTCTGGATCTGAAGTTAATTTTAAACATAGTTCCATATAGTTACAAATTGCAAAATTGCTAAAAGTGGCCGTTTTAAGCAATATTGTAATTTGTAACTATAGGGATATTATAATTTAATAATATGTTTAAAATTAACTTCAGATCCAGAACCTTAATTACAGCAGAGGGTTTTTTGATAACTTGTGTTTTCAGTGAGTAATTATTTTCAAATAACGGTGGCGCTAGTGTTCACCGAGGTATCACCTTAAGAATTAATGAGTAGTTTATTATCCAAATTTTTTCTAGACGCTTTACTACTGTTTAGGATACTTAGAATCCTTAAAACCTGCGCACTCCACTCACCTTTGGTAGCAAGCTTAGCACTCAAGAAAGCATCCTCTGACGCCAGCACCTGCTCCCTGAACGCGCATGCCTCGCGGAGCCTCGTCACGCATGTGGCGCAGATGCAACTCTCTTTACTGTCTCCGTCCAGGTGGGATAGCTACAGGCATAGATTACAGAATACTATACTTGTCCCTATATTTAAAACTTGCTGTTCCCCGCGGTTTCACTCGCCATTAGTGCGTATGTACTATAGCCTATAACCTTCCCCAAGAATCAGGCTTTCATTTACAAAATGAATTTTGCAAATCCGACCAGTAGTTTTCAAGTTATAAACGTTCAAGCAAACAAACAAACGGACAAACAAACTTTTAAGCTTTATTATATTATAGTACAGAGTGCAGATTTAACTAGTACAAATATCCAACTACCATACGAAGGCATGTGCAGATTTCTTGTGTACTAATAGAGTTTCCCCATACTGAGATATACTAACCCCATCTATCGATCACTTCAGAAACTGTGATTCTGAATCCAATAACTTATTAAATAAAGCACTAAATCAGTTTGTGGTAAGATGGCCATGCTTTAAAAAATCATGTTTTAATAATTCACACGAATTTTTTGCCCATAACTTGCGAGATCTTAACTAAATTCCATTTTTTTATACTTATAGTGCCAACTATTGACAAGAAAGGAACTAAATTTTTTTCTTAGGCAATGCAACCATATGCTAAACTGAAGATTCCTTGCCTTTCCAAAGTGCACATGCAAATGTCTTCTGTTTACTGTTTGTGAAAATAAAATAAATAACTTAATAATTATTACATACTAGCTGTTCCGGCGAACTCCGTACCGCCTGAACCTGCACTTTACTCACCGTTTAAACCTTCCCTGAACTCTCACAAATATTCCAAGACCAAAATTAGCCAAATCGGTCCAGCCATTCTCAAGTTTTAGCGAGACTAACGAACAGCAATTGATTTTTATATATATAGATTATGTTCTTTGGAGTCTCAAAGCTAATAATGTGCATGTAAAATGGAAAATATACAAAAACTTAAAAATTTAATAAATAAATGCAAATATTGTCACATAAATCTTTGGCCTATGCCTCAGACAGAGGCAACTTTTGCATAAATAAGGTAAATAAATAATAATCTAACGAAAGAAATAAATTATAATAAATATTCATTGATAAATATAATAGTTATTGTTAGAGTAGAGCGCATCACTAGGAATGTGTCACATCCCTAGTAAGTTGTCAGTGGTGTTCGATGACAGCCCGCGGTTTTTGGGGGACTTGGTGTTTGTGTGAGCCGAGAATTGTTAGCTAGTAATATTCTTTAATACCAATAAAATACATAAAACCTTTTACGGTGTTTATATTAATGTTGCTACCACAACATGGTGACAGCGGTGTGGCAGTAGAAAATGGAAAGCAAGGAACAAGTTATCAATGTGATACCGCGCAATAATGTTCGGGCACCAGAACAATTTGAGTTCAGTGCGGCGTCATGGCCTGCATGGAGGCAAAGATATGAAAGATTCATGCGAGTCAGCGGCAACGATGGCCGCGAGGATGGTGAAAAGGTCGATTTGCTGTTATATGTCATGGGAGACAAAGCGGAAGATTTGGCAAAACAGTTGGGCATTGGCAAAAAGTATCAAGAAGCATTAGAAAAATTTGATAATTATTTCAATCCGAAGAAGAATGTGATTTACGAGAGGTTTAAGTTCAATATAAGGAACCAAGGGTTGGAAGAAAGCGTCAACGACTTTATTGCAAGTTTGTATAAACTATCAGAAGCATGTTCATATGGAGGGCTTAAGGAAGAGCTTATAAGAGATAGATTGATAGTTGGTATGAGAGATAAAAAAGCAAGTGAAAGGTTGCAGTTGATGTCAGCACTCACACTAGAAGAAGCAATAAATCTGGCAAGGCAGGCAGAAGAACAGGCAGAGGAGGGAAAATTGTTTTATAAAGATAAAGAAGAATTAATAGTGAATAGAATAGCAAGAGAGAAAGAAAACAACAAAAGAAACGACGACAACTCAAAAAGAATATGTTGGTGGTGTGGCAAGCAGCAAGTGCATAAAAGAGAAGTTTGTCCTGCGGCCAAGGTTAAGTGTTTTAAGTGCGGGAGAGTGGGTCACTTTGCGAGATGCTGCAAAGATTGGAAAAAGATCAATTGCATCGATGGCACAAATAATGAGTTTCAATCGGAGTTAGAGGTATGGATAGGAAATAAGAAAAAGATTTTAAAATTTTTAATTGACACAGGAGCAGATATTGTTGCAGTACCATACTCTGTGGCTAGTGACTGTAATATTAAATCTTGTATGGATGTAATAAGAGGTCCTGATGGAAAGCAGTTACATGTAGTAGGTTGGGTTTTTGCAACTTTAAAATATCGCGAATATTATTATTCTGGTAAAATGTATGTTATTAAGGATTTGAAAACACCTATTCTGGGTAGGCCTGCTATTAGGAAGATGAGTACTATATTAAATTTGTTTAGTGTAATAAAAGATAATAACATTCCTCAAGCAGAAGAGATAGAAAAATTGTATCCAGGTATTTTCAATGATTTAGGTGTATTTCAAGACACATTTAGCATAAAATTAATTGATAATCCCAAACCATACATTCAGACTGCTCCAAGGGTTATACCAATACCGTTATTAGACAAAGTCAAGCAGGAGTTAGACAGAATGGTTAAATTAGGTGTAATATCTCCTGTGGAGGAGCCAACCAAATTTGTTTCACCTATTGTTGTAGTTCCAAAAGGGGAAAATGGTGTAAGAATATGCGGAGATTACACAGCGGTTAACAAAAATATTTTACGGCCAATATTTCCAATACCCAAGGTAGATATAACTTTGGCAAGGTTGAAAGGAGCAAAATTTTTCTCCAAAATAGATGCAACTTCAGGATTTTTTCAGATTTGCTTAGATGAGGAGTCTAGAAAAGTCACAACTATTCTTACACCATTTGGACGATTTATGTATAATCGGTTGCCAATGGGATTGAATTGTGCTCCGGAATATTTTTCTATGAAGTTTTCAAATTTGTTTAGTGACTTAGAGGGTGTTGTCATCCATGTGGATGATTTACTATTGTACACAAGAGACAAAGAGAGCCATGTAAAATTGTTGAAAGAGGTTTTAGTTAGGTTAAAAAAGGAAGGTTTAACTATTAATAAAGAAAAGTGTGTATTTGGAGTTGAGAAAATAACCTATCTAGGACATACTATAAGTGCAGAGGGAATTGCAGTAGATCCGGAGAGGATTGAAAGTATTAAAAAATTTAAAAAGCCTACAAATAAAAAAGAGTTAATGCAATTTTTAGGTTTAGTAAATTATGTAGGGAAATTTATTCATAATAAAACAAATATTTTGGAACCATTAAATGATTTATTAAAGAGTGATAGGATATTCATCTGGGACAAGGGTCAAGAAATTGCATTTAATAAAATTAAAGATTTAATACAAAGTAGCCCAGTTTTAAAACATTATGATCCTAGTAAGAATATAATTATTTCAGCTGATAGTAGTTCATATGGGGTAGGAGCAGTATTACTTCAAGAGGATAAAAATGGCATTAGAGAAGTAGTTTCATATGCAAGCAGAACATTGAATAGTAGTGAAAAAAATTATGCGCAGATTGAAAAAGAATGTTTAGCTTTAACCTGGGCAGTTAACAAGTTTAAGGATTACATTATAGGTATTCACATAACTTTAGAGACAGATCACAAACCATTAGTACAAATTTTACAAACTAAACCATTAGATGATTTGACTCCTAGGTTGTTAAGATTCAGATTACAGTTGATGAGATATCCTTACACAGTCATTTATGTTCCAGGAAAAACCCTAGTGATTGCCGATGCACTGTCAAGAGCCCCCTTAACAAATCACACTCAATGTAATGGTGTTGATATGTCAATATTTCAGTTAACATCTGGTTGTATAGTAGATAATAAACTTAATAAGGTAAAGCAAGAACAGTTCAATTGTAATTTGTGTATGCAGTTAAAGGAGTTCACTGTTAACGGATGGCCAGATAAAGATAAGTTACACAAATATTTATTAGATTATTATCAGTTTCGGAATAACTTTACAGTACAAGATGATTTTCTTTTATATAACTCTAGATTGGTTATACCCTCAACACTGCAAGGTGAAATTTTGAATGATATACACAAAGGACATTTGGGCATTACTAAATGTAGGGAACGAGCAAAACAGTCTGTTTGGTGGTTAGGGTTATCTAGCCAAATTAAAATACTTGTGGAAAATTGTCCAGAGTGTATACAGGAAAGAGTTAATTTAAGAGAACCAGTAGTTACTGAAAGTGTGCCAACTAGAGCATGGCAAAAGATAGGTATAGATTTATTTAAATACAACAGCCAGTGGTATATTGTTTTTATTGATTATTATTCAAGATACCTAGATTTATTTGTACTCAAAGATCTGACAGAAAATAGTGTAATTGATTTATGTAAACAAACTTTTTCACGGTTTGGAATACCGGAGGTAGTGAGGACTGATTGTGGAACACAATTTAAGACAAAATTTAAGGAGTTTTCCAAGATTTATAATTTTGAACATGTCACTAGTAGCCCTTATTTTTCTCAAAGTAATGGATGTGCAGAAGCAGGTGTTAAAATAGCAAAGAATCTATTAAAGAAAAATAAGGATATATTTTTGGCCTTACTGTGTTACAGAAATAGTCCTACAGAGTGTGGTTACAGTCCTAATGAGTTGTTATTTAACAGGAAGTGTAGGGAGACTATGCCCATGCATCCAAGTAAATTAGAAGTTAACTGTAATATCCATGAAAAATTTGTTACTAAAAAGATGGAGTTGATTAATAAGTCTGCAGAATATTATAATAAAAGACACAAAACAGTGCCATTAGGAGATTTAAGTGTAGGCGACAAGGTGTGGATTGTAGATTTAAGAAGGTATGGTGTAATTGAAAGGAAGGCAAAGGAGCCAAGGTCTTATTTTGTCAAATCAGAAGGTACAATATATAGAAGGAACAGGTGGCACTTGGTTCCTGCGCCTTTTTGTAGGGATAGTCCTGTGAATGTTTTCTCAAATCAGAAACAAAATAATGTAGATTCAAAGGTCGAGTCTTCATTAGGAACTGACCAGGAGGATGAAACAATACAAGTTAAAATTACAGATTTTGTTGATAGTAGGGAAGAGGAAATTGAGGAAACAGGTGCAGGACAAGGTGAAGGTGTTACAGAAAATGACAATATTGTGTCAGAGAGACGTTCTATGAGAAATAGAAAGTTACCTGGTTGGTTAAATGATTATATAATTGATTAAGAGTAAGAGTAATTAAAATAAAAAGTAAAAATAAAAAGGGGAGGATGTTAGAGTAGAGCGCATCACTAGGAATGTGTCACATCCCTAGTAAGTTGTCAGTGGTGTTCGATGACAGCCCGCGGTTTTTGGGGGACTTGGTGTTTGTGTGAGCCGAGAATTGTTAGCTAGTAATATTCTTTAATACCAATAAAATACATAAAACCTTTTACGGTGTTTATATTAATGTTGCTACCACAACAGTTATTACATTGCCTGAATGTAAGTGAATATTTTAAATATAATACAGCCAGGCCAGTGAGATACAGCAACACAAAATTTTGCTCATGGTCTCCTCTGCTTTTTCATATGCTCTACATTCAGGGAAGTTTCAGTTTAAACAGGAAACTGCAGTTTTCAAAATGTCCAGTCAGAGATCCCATTATTGTCCGTGTCTGTGTTCTATTATACCTACAGTTATTTTTATACCATCAAGTGTCATAGGTACAAAACGCCTTTGAGTTTCCAAATAATCTTAGATACTTACGACTAAACCAAAGCAATCCATAAACATATCAGAGTAGATTTCTTTGCGGCCGCTCCACTCGTACTCCGCTGTAAGATAACGGCACTTTTTGATCGATCTGCAGCAGCGGCACAGCCCAGGGTCCAGGATAGGGCCTTTGAGCTTCACCAGCGCTGGTTGAGAAGTCATTGTTCTGAAGATTTCACATGATATTTTGAAAAATTAATATTTGCTTTGCACTGCACGACCACTTTCAGAATGCTGTTTGACAACTTGACAACAACTGTCATGAACTGTCAAGTTGACATTCGAGTTTAGTGTTGGCATATTAATATTTAAAAAAAACTACTAAATATATTTATTTAATTATTGGTTCTCCTCAATTCTATAGACACTACAATTATTATACAATCTTAATCTGTTTAGATACACACTTAAAATTATATATACACAAAATAAATAAAAAACTAAAAAATAAATAAAAAACAATTTTCTTTCTTATTTATTTAGTTTATTCTTTACAAATTATTGTGAGTAAGTCACCTAAGCTATTAGGGAATAATTTAATACTCAAGTCTCTTTCTCATCTTAGTGCTTTCCCGTATGCTTCCTCAAAGCCCAGGGTCCGCTTTCCTGCTTTTTCTCCTCCACTTCGCCTGGTCTTCAACATCCTTAACTGGGAGACCATTAGCACGCATATTATTTACTGCATCGTAGAGCTAGCACTTTTTAGGCTTTCTTCTTCTACCCGGCTCTGGCAGAGGCGGCATAGTAGACACTTGTTCCCTACGGAACTTGTGGCCTACCACCATCTCTTAAAAACATTCAAGAACGATTGAGTAAGGGAGATGTCGCCTTACATCATGTATTGCGCTGTCACGCTTACTCACTGGATCTTGCATGGTTTTAAGAGACGATAGTAACCCCCCATGCCGGTTTTCGTAAAACGTCAAGGCAGGAAATTCTCCTAAAGCTTGTCCGCTATGTCACGAACATGAAGGCTGCCCCAAATGTGTTTTATGAGGTCTTTCCGTGATACTCCACACAACCAACGCAACATCTGGGCATCGATTCTGCTAACGTTAAGACAATATCGTATCAACATAGTGTTTCAATAGTAGTGCTTTTTACACACTATCTACAAGAGTTATGACAGTATGATGTGATGTGAATTTAGTGTGTGGTGTGACCATCAGAAGTGATATAAAAGAAATATACATTTCTTGTAACTAGTGTGTAAAAAAGCACTACCATTGAAACACTATTTTGATGTGGTAGATTTTTTATGAGGTCTTTCTGTGATACTCCACACATTCAACGCAGTACTACAGGAAAAATATACACACCGACAGAGAATCAAAAGATATTTATTTTGAGAATAAAACTCGGAATACAATCTACTATTTGTAATTTTACTTACATATTATACACTTTTACCTACAATAAAAAAATGGAACTTAAATATTTTATAACAGCCTACAATTTGTACATAACCAATAGATGTACTGATAATTTGGAATTAGTGGAGTATTGAGGGGGGAAAAAAGTTAACGATTAATTTAGATGGTCTTCTGTAAGTACTCGTCAAAGAGATACAGGGCAAGGGACAGGTCTTGTCCATTGTTGGCAGTAATGAACTTCTTGAGGTCTGAAGTGTGACCAGCCAAGTTACGGACGGTCTTAGCCTGGTACTCGATGAACTCCTCTTCCAAGTATTGGGCGATCTGTTCAAAAATTATATGTAATATAAGATTTCCACTTTCTTATTCATCGTAGTGTTTTACTGGCTATTTTAGGGCATGATAAGGTCATCTTAGCGTTTTCCCGGTTGCATCGGAACCTAGTCTTATTTTTATCCATCAAGTATCAAGTCAAGGGACTTGATACTTCATAAAATAATATTTGGCTTCATTTTTATGACTGGTGGTTTACCTGACATTAACCCCCCTTAGGAATGCTGATGTTGTTGGTATTCGCCACAAGTCGGACAAAGGTACAAATGAAAAAAAATAGGAGGTTGTGGGCCTTAGAGCCATGAAATAAAATTACAAACTATAACATGATTTTTATGTTTGCCAACCCTCAAATTGATGGAATCCATCATTTGTCGCAAATACACATATGACTTAAATAATCCATAATCAAATCTTTAATTCTAAACGTACCTCAGGGTCATGCATATGCGGGCTGTTTCTGGTAGCCTCGCGGTGGATGTAGAAAGCGCGTTCGGCGAGCTCCTTCTGTGTGTCCAGGGCTTTGGCCAGGGACTCCAGCTCGTGGACCTCGGCGGTGTAGTTCCTGCGCTCGGCCGGCTTCTGTGTGCTGCGCTGAGCGAAGTTCATCTCGTCACCTGTGATTTGATAGGTGTTATCAGTCGACAGCGGCGAAGGCCAACAATTGAGGGCTATGTTAGGTATACTTTAAATATGCATGGGCTTCCATTGCTTCAGGAACAGAATTTGATCTCTTCGTCACCAAAGGGCTGGAAGTTTCTTCGCACAGAGGATCAGCATTGCTATTCAACGTGGCAATGCTGCCAGTCTTTTAGACACATTGCCCTTGTAACAGCTTGTAAGACTGCACTTATAAATTTTAATTTATTAATAAGTAAAGTTGGTTTATTTCTTTTAATTAATTATTGAAAATATATTTGAATTTTACATACATACATACATACATACAGATAATCACGTTTTTATCCCATACGGGGTAGACAGAGCCTAGGGCCATAAGACCTTAGGCCACGTTTAGCATGGTGGTAGTTGAAACAGAAAATCAATAGGGTTGCTAACCGCATCGCCTATCTTTGAATTTTTAAGTAGTTATTGAGTTTTTAGGGTGCAAATAAGTTATTAAATAGTGTTCTTTTATGACATTTAAATACTAAGAACGTAAAACTTACCTCTCATTGTAATATGTTTGATGATGTCAATGGTCTTCTCCCAAGACTCGTCGGACAGCTTCCTAAACAGTTTCGTGAACCCAGCCCGGTTGGTCTGGTAGTTGTTGAAGAACGAAGCTGACAGCAGGTACTCGTAAGACCGCTCCAGGTGCAAGTTGGCGTACGCCTGCATCTCAGTGGCTACGTTCCCATGACGACCGTACTCGGCGTATTTCGCATTGCACCGTTGTAACGCTGGGAAAAGAGTTTATAGCATGCGATGGTAATAACTATTTTGAGATATGATGCATGACAAATGCGATTTTACAGAGATGCAAATGATAATATATTTTAGGGTTTAACAGGTCGCGTCATATAAAAAAAGAACGCTGGAGGAAAGAGGGGGAAACTTGCGCAACACGGGAAGCCAACGAACCAATCGCGTGAGCCGTACGACACCCGCCCGCACCGCGCTCGCCGCATACATCGATAAATCGCCTACTGCGCAGCTCAACAGCCAGCGTTCTTTTTACATGACGCGACCATTACATACATTTATGCATATATGTAAAGACAAAATGCGTTGTGTGATTACAATGTAGATGTGAAAACTTCTAATTTTCAATTTAAATATAGTCTAATAAGTGGAGTCCTTCTTTCTATTCTGCATGTGCAGTTGCACAAGTATTTTTCAAGCTACCTGAAGGAATCTAACAAAGCTTAACGAATGTAATCTAGTGATAACAGTCGAAAAACAACTGCTGCCTTTGAAGCACGGAGCAGTGTTGATAACATGCTACTAACATTAGGTTGGTGACTAATAGAAGTCACAAGCCATAGAAGCACCTTGGATTAACGTGCGTTAACTTTACAAAGTCACACGTGCCCCGGGTTACGTATAACTTCTGAGAGACTTCTAGTGGAGTCACTCAACGTAATACACCCAAGCGCGTCTATTTATTTGCGCTTACATACCTCCGATAGCCTAGCGCGGCGCGCGTGTTCGTAACGATAGTGCACGTCAAGCGACGAATACGGAGAGTGCGCGGCCTTGTTTGGATTGGTCGCCATTAGTGGCATTTCTATCTTGAGCTCCTCCGTGCTTCGGAAGACACGTTGGTCCCGGCTGTTATCGGCAGATAGCAGCCGTTAGGCAATGTCAGATGCCTTTAGGCAGCCTGAAAAATCTGACAGTGTTGGCCACTAACACACCCGGGTCATGTTAATGTGGGTCTGGTTTCCTTGTAAAAAGGGTTACGGAGGACAGTTGGCAGTCACTCCTTTGTTATAAACAGTTCCGCCAAATCAGGACCATGATTAATAGCGTAAATTGGGCTCTGAATCGTTAGCTGAAGATGCAACCGGGAAACACGCTTGGACGAAGAAGAAGACCCTCTTCAGCAAAAAGAAGTTTTCACTTTAAAAATTATACAATCCCATTATATATCATGCTGGAGCCCAGCCATCACTTCAAGTTTATAAATATTGTCCCAGTAATACATGATTTTGTGGGAGCATGAAACAAGTCCTTAGTTTTCATATACTTATGATGATATGTAGGTAATAATTTGTTAAGCTGCTAATGTGAAAAGAATATGTAAGTAGGCGTGTTTAAATGTGTACGTTGTGCATTATTATTCACATAAAAACAATAATCAAATGCTTATTATAATAACCAAGTCAAGTATATGTTTTATCTTTATCTTAAATAAATATATAAATATAAAATACTTTGATAAAATAAGTATGTATATCTGTAAAACACTTAAAGAACTAGACAAAACAAATTTTATCTAAACTTACTAGAAATACTACATTTAACAACATTTTACAGAGAATAGCAGTCGCTATTCAGCGCGGGAATGCAGCTGGGGTTCTTGGCACAATGCCGCAAGAACACCAATTTTTAGATTTTTAAGTTTTATTTATAATTTAAGTTTTAGTTTTAATTTTATTAATATTAGTTATTTTAGTTTGTAGTTTTTTTTAACAAGCATTTGTTGATGTTTTGAATAACTAGCTATTGCACGCGATCCCGCCCGCATGAGTCTCTGTTAAATAAAAATAATCTATATTTGACCCCTAGTCTATACTATACCCATACAAAATTTTACCAAAATCTGTCTAGCGGTTTAGCCCTGAAGATTAGCCGTAGGATAATCCGACAGATAGAGTTTCGCATTTATAATATTAAGTATGAAGTATGGAAGTATGAAATTGAATGGAAGGAAGTATGGATAATAGAAGTTTATTGAAGCGCTGCTGGAGGAAACGACGGTCTCAAATATACCTAAACTAGCTGTTCCCCGCGGCTTCGCCCCACGTGTCTCGGTTATATCGCGCCCAAAAGTATGTTACGCCTATGTTTGACCTCAGGTCGTTAACTACATCCCTATAAAATTTCCTCACAATCCGTCCAGCAGTTTAGCCGTGAAGAGGTGACAGACAGACAGATAGACAAACAGACTTTCGCTTTGATAATATTAGTATGGAGTATGGATATTTTCATGAAAACGAACGAATACTGAATGACAGGTGTGATACTTACTATATCTTCTCTCTGTAACGATAAGATACATACATATATAGATACTAGCTGTTCCCCGCGGCTTCGCCCCGCGTGGGACTCGGTTATATCGCGCCCAAAAGTAGCCTATGTTTAACCTCAGGTCGTTAACTACATCCCTACCAAATTTCATCACAATCGGTCCAGCAGTTTAGCCGTGAAGAGGTGACAGACAGACAGACAGACAGACAGACTTTCGCATTTATAATATTAGTATGGATATGGATATGAGACGAATAAATTATATAGATACTATTAGCCTATTCTGTGACAGTGGAAAGATTACAAAGAACAATGAAAAATAAGTTTTTACCCACATGTACATAAAAAAGAAGGACAAGTTTCAATTTTATATTAGGTAGTAAGTAGGTATTTTATATTCGCATCGCATAGTTATGAAAAGAGTACTTACTAGAAGCATTTTCTTCTGAAAGATAGATAATTATCATACTGTTTAAATCCATACTAAACTAATGTATACGTAATTAAGCTAACAAGATGGATTTAAAAATCTTTTTACATGTGATAGTCTGATTATTGAGGACGGTAAATAAGGACGCTTATATAACATTTTATTTAAAATAATTGGCTGATTCTAAAAATCTGAGATTTATTTCTGGTATCAAGGAACCTTATTCCTACCGACAGAAAAAAATTCAAGCGTTTTAAAAATTTTCACTCCTACCCTATTTGCTACAATACATACACATGCCTGCCTGAAAGCATCTGACTTAGCTTAATGACTGCATCTAGCTAAAGCAGTCCGGGCTTGGACCAAACTTAATATACGTAATTCCTAAGTACGAAGCTCATATGTTTATCGACTTACATCGTATTGTTTACATTGGTAACGGGATTATAAAGTGCGCATGTTTACAACACACGAACATAGCACACGACAGGACACAGACAGTAGTACAATAGATACATGACCAGGGTACATCAAAACAATGGAACTACTCGACTTTGTCTGTCTCCAATCGTTTCATGGAACAAGTGTCAAAATGTGGTGACGAGTCAAGTGATAAGTTGACACCAGTGGCCTATTGCTGTGACAGTAACAAATAAAAACTTACTCAAGCCATCAGAAGCTTGGCCACAATCCAGTGACACGTCTTGGTAGCACTCATCGACGGCCAAAGCGCCAGCGAGCATGCAGACAAAAAGAGCGACGATAGACTTCATGATTCTGTGGACAGTAAAAACATAATAAACTAATCGATACTTATTAGATCATTAAGTAAATGAATGATTTTCTAAAAACTACCCTTATAGTAGTTTTGCGTAATACTGACAACACTGTAAACGAAGAAATGTCAACAGGGAAATAACAGGGATTTGTTCGCTTTCGTTTTCTAATAAAAAAAAAAAGTTACGACAACTAAAAATCACATAAAAATATCAAGCCTACTCTACCCTAGCTCTGATCGATCAGTGTAATATAAAAGAAATACATAAAAATATTTTCTACCTACATAGGTATATAGTATAAAAACAAAAGCTATGGAGATCTGTCTTATGCCCTGCCTAGTATATGCTTGCCAAACTTGGACTATGACAAAGAAAGTCATACACAAGATAAGAACTTGTCAAAGAGGTATAGAGCGCAGTTATATGAAACTGAAATTGAGAGACAGAATAAAACACTCAGACATAAGAAAACGGACAAAAGCCAAAGATGCAGTCAAGCAGGCTCTTCGATTAAAATGGCGTTGGGCAGGACACATGCAAAGAACTACTGATGAAAGATGGTCAAAAACAGTAACAAATTGGTACCCCAGACATGGAAAAAGGAGACAAGGTAGACCTTATATGAGATGGAGTGATGACATCTCAAAAGTCGCAGGAAAAATTTGGAGCAAACTGGCCAGAGACCGAACCGGATGGAGAGACATGGAGGAGGCTTTTACCGCTTTAGGCGGTCCTTACATTAATATAGATAATTAAATTAAAATTATTTTTTTAATCTATCATAATATAATAGAAGTAATAATATGATATTAAAATAAATAAACACCGAAAAAGTAAAAAAAAAAAATAATAATAACCTTATATATAAAGTACTATAAATATAAATGATATCTACAGAAATAATTTATAATAAAATACATGATTTGCATTATATACAGATAATAATAATAATAAAATTAAATTCGTATTAGTGCAGAATATGAATTCATAACGAAAGTGATTGTTTGAAATTAGCAATGAACTCGTTCATTAAAGTATAAAGTACTTATTTTGTAAAGATTTGTAAGGAATCAAATAAAAGCTTTTTATTTTTATTTTATTTATTTATTATTTATTATTTATAGGTATATAGTGATTTTAATTTTAATTTGAACTAGCCAGTCATTAAAATAAAAATCTTACATGCCTATCAGATACTACATCATCATTTCAGCCGCAGGCTATCCAAGAATTTCCAAAATGACCGGTTAGAAGCGGCCTGCATATGGATACTACATAATACTAATATTACTGCCAAAATAATCTATTAAATTATTACCAAATTATACCAAGGTATATACTTCTCTAAAGTTTTTTTAGTATGCAACTAAAAAAAACTCAAATTACTGAGCAGAGCAAATTCTATTTTTTTATAATCTTAAACAAAAATGACTGTGGTTAATTAATTATTTTTATATCAAGTCATGATGCTTCACAATTTATATTTGGAACAACTAACATTTATTAACAAAAATAATTTGTAAGAGCTAGTTATTATACTGTCCAAAGAAGTTATACATATTCCAGTTGATAAATTCATAAGAAAAGTTCAGATTAAACATGAAGGAGTAAAAATGTGCAATTGCAAAATAAATATTACATTTGAAATGCTGTCGTTATAAACTATTAATATTTAACTAAATATTAGTCATCCTACATTGTCTTTACAAGTAAAAAAATGAAGGAAATATTATCTATACAACATCTGTGTCAAGATTTTAATGTAGCGACACAACTTACAAAGATAACAATTTGATTAACAAGGATTTAGATAAGGAAACATATCTTAAAACGGTAATTGAGTGTAAATCAATGCACAATAATTGCTGATAAATAATGAAATAGTCATTCTCACGATGATAATCTAAAAATATTGTTTGTTCGTTTAAATAATAATAAAAAAAAACAAAACATTTGCCAAAATTACAAGAACAATGCTGACTTTTGACAAGCAATTTATTTTTAGAATGTTTTGTTTTGAATTTGGAGTTAGATTGGACATTGCTTGGTAGGTACCTACCTACTAACTGTTTAAATTAAGAACACATATTTTTTCAACTTTTATTAATTTAATCAGTGTAGGACGGTTATAATTTACAATGAATTCCAGTAGTTCAGAGTAGAAAAGTAAAATAATGAAGACTCACCAATTTATTTTGCAAAAGACTGACGATAATAGAAATCAAATATTCAAACGCGTAAAAGCGTGGTGTTGAATGAGCAACCTTTACACACACTGGCGCAGAAGGTAGTCTCCAACAAAGAGTCAAGCTAAACTGATAAGTAGAGGTGAGGCATAAATATTAGATTAGGTGCGTGGATTAGGTATTTTTCGATACCAGTGCGTACCTATTATTTGGCACCCCGGATTAGGTATTTTTCGATGCAAGCAATATTCATCCTTAAATCATACGACGTAAAGTTCAAAATCGACTGAGAAGATTTTTGAATATTCTCGTCGGCTCTTGTATTGGGTATGTACCTATCCAATACTTTCATCCATCAAAGAACACTGACCCTTAAACTAATTATTATAAGATAAAAAATCGGTTGCGAAAAATATTTGCTACTAGAATTAAACGTATGGATTAGGTACACTTTTATCAAATATTTTCATCTAAACAACAATGACCTTTACGCACTTTAAGAATAAGATCAAAAATCAGTTGCAAATAAAGTATTAACAATTACTGGGATTAGGTGTATTAGATTCGCTAGTGCAGCAGTGTTACTATTAGGAGCTTCGATCCAGAAATGTTATCTAATACACAGATTAAGGAACAATACTTTGAAGATCTAATACTATCGTGTTAGAAACAATATTGAACTTTACGATGTATGACATAAGGTTGGGAATTGGCTGCGAATGGCAGGGATTAGGAAAAGGTATTCGGATTAGGTATTTGGATTAGTTATTTTTTGGTATTAGTATTAGATAGAACAGGTACGGGTTTTACCTAATCCAACCCACCTCTACTGATAAGTGCCCCAACAGTCGGGGAATATACACGTAATCTATTTACGATTTATCTGAGTAGCAAATGACAACGTAGAACGATTGCTCGATACACAAAATAAAATCATCTGTTTTGTGCGAAGTTGAAACAAAGACAAGTGTTGCCAGGTGAGTAGATGAATTTTACAAAATTCGCTAGAATTTTCCTTCTATGGATAGTTATTGAAAGAGCAAAAAATAAAATCATAAATCGTTTTAAATCATTAAAGTAATTATTAGTAAACATTCAACTTTATGATGCTGTAAGACTTTTAAATATAAAATATTATCTTCATTGTTTACGGGTAATTTAAAAAGCTGGTATCATTATTTACCCCGCCCCGTTCTAGTAAATTCCCCGCCATCCCTGCGTTCAATCATCATGAATGACGTCGTACTTTGTAATGGTGTGTGTGTCATATAAAGGTCGAGGTTTTGTGTTTCAAGACTTTCTTCCTATTTCGTAATTTGTCCATATTTCTCCTTTTTCTGTTTCTCATACTGATAATAATGAAAGATAAAATTAATATTTAATTTGTGCCATATAAATTTTATCTTATTTTTGCTTAAATTAGCCGAAATAGGCAAAGAAAATTTCCGTGACCGGTTTGGAACACAAACCCTCGACATTATTTTCCGTCGCCATTGCGGCAGACGGTATCTTGTATCTCGCTCCCTCACGTCATTCTCATTCCACGAAAAGTACTTGTCAACACGAGATGGTTTTGTTATCATTGCGTAGTTCATTATTTTCGATATAATCAGAGCTCTCGAGGCGTATAGATCGTTTTTGTTACATATTTTCAAGCTTCAAGTCGCCTTCTACACCAGTGTGTGTAAAGGCTTGACTTTAACGTGTACCCTCGTCGAACAACGCTAAAATACTTTATTATTTTAATTTCGTCAAAGTGTCTGTGATTTAATTGTAGATTTTGAAGATGAAGACTATCCTGCTAGCAGTCGTTGGCCTCCTTGCTGTCGTTGCCCCAGCATTCGCCACACAATGTGAGTAATTAAAATAAAAAAATCTTTGACCTCCTTTGTCTAGCAAAAAAATACTGGCCACCTTACACCGCTACCATTTCGTTCTTTCTTGCGTTTCTAAATTCGAATATTTAATAATCTTCACTTATTTGAGATTTGTTTGTTGTTTGTTTACCTATTTGAAAAGTGATTCAGAACAAATGAACAGTCTAGAAGTGTTTTCCTAAATATTGGCATTAATCCATACATTCTTTTGATTGTGTACCTCGTCTTAAAATTAGACAACACTAACCTGTTGACAATGTCTACTTTTCAATTCACGCTTTCCCATAATGTACACTCCCAGTACGTATTCTCCCAAAATGACTACTGTCCATTATGATAACTGCTCAGTTTGACTTTCAAAAGAACTCACTTCTAGCCTATCTGGGGGGTTACTACTTATTTATATTTGTATTTTGTTTATTTATATCCAGACTCAAAAAGAATAAATATTATGTGCATGCTGTTTGATGACATGAAATAATACACAACTGCATAGTTACGAACCCCAGGTCTCTTACTACCATCTCTAAAAACCATGCAAGATCCAGTGAGTAAGGGAGATGACGCCTTACATCATGTATTGCCCTGTCTCGGTTCGGCCGACATTTGGGTAAAAAGACTGGACACCCTACATTATTGAGGGTTTTGTCTCAGTAGTAATACTTACGACAAAAAAAATTAATCAAGACCGACCAACAGTCTCGTCTCGTTCTCTCTCGACTCGTTGCCTGCACTTGGCCACACTAAGTGCTCGCTTGTTTGCAAAATGTAAAAGCCTACCAAAAGCCGGACACGATGGACTCCGTTTATTTTGACCGGACACGCAATCAAAAAGCCTACGTATGTCCGGCTTTATCCGGACACCTGGCAACACAAGATGGGTGGGATATACCACATTCAATTTTAATTTCAAAGCCTTATTTGCCGTTACCAGCGTGTCCTAGTACACATAGGCCTCCAGATTTTTCCATGTTTCCCTATCTCTAGCTAATCTGGCCCACAAAGGTCCCGCAGCATGTCTCAGGATATACTACATACTTAACTCCAAATTTTATATGCAAATTAATTCAAATTGTTATCAAACCTTGGACATCTAAAGTTGTTGAATATGTTTACCTACCATTGAGGTCATCAAAATGATCTATGGTATTACTAGGAAATCTATATAGTTTTTTTATCTTAAAATATAGGTATTCAGTTCATTATAAATAAACATGTTTATGGGCCTTTTCACCCTAAACTTTAGCGTAGCATCTTTGTTAGGATTTTGTATGGAATTTCTTAGCTACCTTACCATTCGCCAGGAACACCTATAGAGTTGTCATACAAAATCGCCTCTGCGTTTAGAAAAACTCATACCTACTAGGGGCACTGATTGTCTGATGATAAAGATGATTCCGAGCTTCGGGAGTCACGTTAAGCCTTTGGTCTCGGCTGCCATCTGGTAGTCGTTAAAGGAAAGGAATCACGTCAGAGGCCGAGAGGCGGTTGCGAAAAACTCTGACACCAGGGTGTGCATGGTCGATTGACAGTGACTCCACGAAATGATGATGAGGGAAACCAGACTAATAGAACTAAAATATAGGTGTTATTAAGCTACATTAACAGATAAGAAGAAATTTAATACGAGCATGTCTACGAAACAATATACCTAGCTCAAGATTTGACCAGAAACATGCTAAGAAAATCCCATAGCTATAAAACAGACTCTATGGAGCGTTTGGTGATCCAGGGTCGTGCTGAAGGCAAGCGTTCACGCGGTCGGTCTCCAACGAGGTGGCTAGATCTTGTCAAAGCTGTAACTCAGTGCCCAGCAACTAGAGAGCCGCAGATAGAGATGTGTGGAGAAGGATGGCAAGAGCCGCGGTCATGGAGAAACCCAATCTATAATCACGACCACTCTGCCAAGAGTGTACGGCTAAGAAGAATAAAACAGAAATACATAAAAAAATGTACGAGGAAAATAAATTAATCAAAGCGAGAGGTTTTGTGTTCCGAGCCCACCACGTGGGCCCGTATGAGTAATTGACTGATATTGTATGTACTCACATAAATATACAATGTACATTTGTGCAGCAACAATGGAAATATATATGTGACGTCACGCCATTGTTATTATCCGTGATAAATCAAATTGAAGAACAGCTGATGAATATATTGAAAAAATGACAATAATAAAATAGACTAGCGGCCCGCTCCGGCTTCGCATAGGCATAAAAACCTTCCTCTTGAATCACTCTATTAAAAAAACCGCATCAAAATCCGTTGCGTAGTTTTAAAGATTTAAGAATAGGTACCTATATAGGGAAGGAGAAAGCGACCTTGTTTTATACTATGTAGTGACAACATATTACCTATTAATGTTTCTTATTTTTAATCGACTTCTAAAAAAAAGAAAGGTTCTCTCTCAATTCGGCTTTTTTATGATATCTACGTCTTTTCTGGACTTTTTAAAAAAAAAAATTTTTTAGTATGAATGGACATAGTTTCAATTTGGTCCCATTGAAATTTTATCAAAATCTGCGCCGTAGTTTGGTTTTATAATTCCCGAAAAGTAGGTACTACGCGATTCCCTTTTCGCGATTAGAATGGCTGTAAGTAGAAATGGCGTGGCCGTGTAACACCGCGGGGTCCGCGGGGTGCCACTAGTCCATACTTCCATATCCCATATCCATACTAATATTATAAATGCAAAAGTCTGTCTGTCACCTCTTCACGGCTAAACTGCTGGACCGATTGTAATGAAATTTGGTAGGGATGTAGTTAACGACCTGAGGTCAAACATAGGTTACTTTTGGGCGCGATATAACCGAGTCCCACGCGGGGCGAAGCCGCGGGGATCAGCTAGTAATAAATATGTAGAATAGCATAGATTTTCTTCTAAAATAAACATCTATTGACATATTCTAATCAATCAATAGATAACAGCTGACATCTGTATTCTAATACATTGTCTCAAGTAGGTACCTACTTCAGACGGTCAAGGAGGCACGTACAAGATATCATTGATTGACACGATAAGATGTAGGTACTATGTTGCTATTGCTACCATTGAAGTAGGTAGTTATATTGCAATCGGGTGATGACCCTTTTTTTTCAATCAATAAATCAATATCCTTTATTTGCATAAAATGTAGGTGGTACAATTTGTTATTACAATTAAAATATTCCCTTATACATTTTACCTTTATGAGGTGTGCAAATCGTAATTACATAATAAAATAATAATAAAAAAATATTTTATAATTAAATTGTATTAAAATTATCAATAAAATAATAAAAACTCATGTCAATATGTATACCTTGTGTCATACTCATAATAATATATCTACCGTAAAATGCTGCAACTTTGCCTGGATTTTGAGGTTTTTTGTTCGTACAACTGAACCTTCTTATTATTACGACTTTTCATGAGTTTAAGACGGAAAACAGACTTTATATCTTGCCAGGTAGGGCCCAAATACGTTAAAAGCATGCTGTTTTTCTGAATAACAAGAACTCAAAGTCGTAGGCAAAGTTGTAGGTAAAAGACGCAACTTTGCCTAGAAGGATATCTCAATAAATAAAATGTCGATAATTTGCAGGATTTTTTATCCGGATACTGAGGGCACATTGTTGGTCTCGGCATTTACACTATTGCCCTATAGGTAATATTTTTTTTTTCACAGCTAATAGGCAAAGTTGCAGCAGGTACCACAAACTTTCCATACAAAAATATCGTTGACTCCAGGGTTGTCCTAAATAAAAGCAGTATATATTTTAACTATTTTTATATATTTTTCAAAAATTTAACAGTTTGCTGCGTAAGTTTAAATTACAAATGAAACAAAATACTTGAGTGTCATTAAATTAAATAAAAATAAAAAACAACGTTAATTATGTAGATAACGTAACAATACTAATTTATAAGTCATTTTTCAATGAGCTCCTGGTTTTCTCCTGCTTCTCTTTTTGATACTTGCCATTTTTCATATAACTACAAAAAAAATGAAACTTAGTGGCTACACTCCTGATTGAAGGGTCAGGGTTATAAATTGGAACTCTATTATATTATTCCGGGCACAATTCCAAACTCCGGACTGCTATATTAAAAAAATACTTAAATATGCTTTGTCCAAATTAAAATATCAGCTATGAAATCGTAAACGATAATGTGTGGTACTTAGTACCTAATAAGAATAAAATAGTATTAATGTAGTGAACAATACAGTTCCATGAAATCACATTAAAAATGTATAATTAATGAAATCCGACAAGTGATAACCCTAGACCCAGGCAAAGTTGTGTCACTCAAGTTTCCAAAACAGTGCACAACATTGCCTACTAAGTTATTTTGATGAAATGGTGTCCTTTTCATAAAAATATTAAATAATACGGAAAATAGACAATGTTGTCTTACCTTGGGACGTTATTTCTGATTAAAATCACCTTTTCTCTTCGTAAAACTGCAAAAGTTACAGGACACTACAATTTTTCACCCTCACGGGCTGGTTTGTGTCGCACAACTGACAGAGTAATAATGGAGTTGTTATTGTAAAAAAATAAAAATATGTTGCCCTAATAATGTAAAATTACTATCAAATGGTAAAAAATAGGAAAAAACGAAGCAAACGCGAAATATCACAATCGAAACGAAAAAGGCAAAGTTGGGCTTTCTTGGCAAAGTTGCAACATTTTACGGTACTTGATTTTTTGATTAATAATTAATCAGTCATTTAAAAAATCATTAATTGAATAATAACATTTTTCAATCACATATGTCATGTCATTCCTGAGGAGTTTTTTAAAAAGATTCAAATTTAGACTCCTCATAGCCACGGGGATCTTATTAAATACTAGCTGTTACCCGCGGCTCCGCCCGCGTGTAGGTCGCTTTTCGCGTAACCTGTGTTACATTGAAATGAAATGACGCAATCGAAGTAGCCAGGACATTATTCAAATATAAACAAATATCATGTTTCAGAGTTAAGTTCAAAGAATCTCTTTGTAGACAACATTAGCAGTTCTTCCCTCAGAGGCTAATATAATTTTTGGCGCTACTGACCCGCGAGCAAGCCACATACAGTTGTCCATGCGAGAAACATCTTGTTGACTTGTTCTTAGGTCGATGCCAGCTGCTTTTAGGGTTTGTCCCTGCGACTTATTTATCGTCATGGCAAAGCATACAGCAACAGGAAACTGGGTGCGTTTAAATTGAAAGGGGTAATTGTTGGGGATGAGTGATATTCGAGGTATGTACACCGTTTCGCCTGAACCACACCCTGTGAGAATTTCGGCCTGTATTAAGTTGCGCTGCAAAACCGTTACTTTGAGTCGGGTCCCGTTGCATAGTTTAGGCGGAGAAAGATTTCTTAGGAGCATAATGGGAACGCCGACTTTAAGGGTAATGTTACGAGCAGGAAGACCACTTGCAGCCAATGAACTCAAAAACTCGATAGGGTAGGTGGTAGCATCATCTAGATGCACAACACTGTTATATGACGTGTAAATCACTTCATCCCCGATAATTTCCGCCAAAACCTTGAAGTTCGTTAAACGTTTCCGAAGCCCGTGATGACGCATGACGCTCGCGGTCAGCGGACAACCGAGACTGTCTGTCAGAAGAAGTTTCTAAAGACCGAGACAATGCATGGCGTTGCCTATCTTCATCGAGTCGCATCTGTCTATCCGCATTCGATTCTTGAGATCTAGCTAACCTTCTGCTTTTAGCTATTCTGGAATGATGCGACAGATTAGATCGTTTCCTCCTAGGCATTAATTAAAATAATTAAAATTCTTTATATAAGGTGAATTTAAATCAACTGCAAATATTTTAAGGTCAGATTCAGACCACTCAACTGAACAACTTTCCCAAATAAACTTATGTCGAAATAAGAAAAAAATTTTTGACCTCCCATACAAATTGAGAATCAGCTGATCTAGTTTAGTATGGAGAGTGAAAAATAAAATTTCGTATTTCGATATAAGTTTGTTTGGAAAAGTTGTTCAGTATGGTGGTCTGTATCTGCCCTTAAAATATTTTCAGTTGATTTGTGTCCACCTTATATACGACACGATCGTATGTTCCGTCAAAAAACAAATTCAATTTTTAATGCAAGCAAGACAACTAACAATAGCGAACCGAACCGTCCATTAACCAAACCAATCAATAGACAACAACCAAAGAACCAAACCAAAAGAATCACAAAGACATAGACCATCAAATTTTTAATTTGTTAGAGTTAATTTCAATCTGCTATACCATAATGCGAAAACGTAACCATAGCGAGTTGTAAAGTAAGTCAGCGCCATCTATTGAGATTTTATGTTACTAAATTTACGATCAAATTCAATGTGTTATTTTATTAAAATTAATAGGTGCAGTGCGTGTTTTCGTCTTTATTGATATGGATAATATAAAGTAGAAATCCTAGCCTTATCTAAATTAAATTAAACTTAAGTAAACGCATTAAAAGTTTTGAAGCAGTGTTTGAAGTAAATTTTCAATCAAACAAAGTTTTGACAACGCTCCTAATTATATGTAATCCAACTGTGAAAACCACGTTTAAATCCGTTGAGTATTTTCGAAGTTATGACGTACCAGACAGACATACATACAGACAGACAAAAATTCCAAAAACTGTTTTTTTGGTTTCTATTACTCTTTTTTAATCGCACTCAATCAGTTTTTTTTGAAAAATATTAAATGTACAGACACTCGCATTTTAGTGTCTTATTATATGTATTGATTTTTGTCAATCAAATTTATGTAGGTATAGCTTATTTTTGTCAGTATCAAGTTTTTTTTTAATTATTTATTCAAGTCAGTAGTTATGTCTAGTCAAGTTAGTCAGATGGCTGAATGAAGCGGTGGAAGAATTTCACTTCAGCTTTTTCTTCACTTTTCCAGAATCGTGGGAGATTGTTGTGAAGGATTAAAGTCACTTATACTCGTACAACATTATATCAATTCCTAATACTCACGCTTGTTCACACTTATCGAATAATAACCATTATTTAACACAATAATAACCACCATTATTTTGCACAAATACTCGATAAAAACTTGAATTTTGGAATATAAATTGGTACAATACAGACATGCTGTGACTTCACTTTTCCGCCAAAATTCCGTGATAACCTTTGGCGATTATATTTGTCCTTTTATCTATAATATACCTACAATACTAGCTTTCGCGCGCAGCTTCGCCCACTTGAATTTCCCGCGGGAACAGTGCTTTTTCCCGGGATGAAAGGTACCCAATGTCCTTCTCAATACTCCAAGCTATGTTTATGCGAAATTTTAGGAAGATTGGTTCAGTAGATAGGGCGTGAAGAGGTAACAAACAAACAAATATACAAACTCACTTTCGCATTTATAATATTAGTTGTAAGATACACTAACTAGTAAAGATAAAGCGAATTAGGCTATGGACTTTTGTTCGTAGGACTTAGGTTGATATTATTTGTCGCGCTCCAAAGGTCAAATACAGCAATGACACAGCTCTTTTTGCAATCCATTGTACATTGTTCAATGAAAATAAAGATTTTGTAGGACAAAGACCCAAAATGGCGGAACAGACAAAAGAATTAGACTACCATTGACCTTGGAGATAAGGAAATTAGTACTTTAGGAAGGAAGCTTGTTTATTTAACGGAAGACTACTTATTTAGCACGTTATAAACAAATATTAAACACATAAAATATATAAACATAGATATAAACCATCACTATCACTACATAAATAGATTTAAAAAAAAATTGCGTTAGATCGCGTTCCTAGTTCTATGACTACATAGTACCTACCTATAAAACAAAGTCGCTTTCTCTGTCTATATCTCTATGTATGCTTAAATCTTTATAATAAAACTACGCAACGGATTTTGATGTGGTTTTTTTAATAGATAAGAGTGATTCAATAGGAAGGTTTTTATACCCATGCGAAACCGGGGCGGGTCGCTAGTACATTTATAAAGGTCAAACAATTAACCCTTCTTTTTTATCGATTTATTGACCTTTGGTAGGCCAACGCTAAACCCATCATCGGAAGTATTCTTAAGTTAGAAAAGGATGGAAATTAGTTGACTTGACTTGAGGATTTGAGGATGGAGAGAGGTATTGGGATCAAGGCTTGGAACCGGTACCTAAAGTACCGGTTCTATACCGGTATTTAGAGGTTCTTTTTAATGCGGTACCTGGGTACTTGTTCCAAATGAGTACCGGCACTTTTTTTCGGTACCGGGCGGGCATGGAGCCCGTTGCCAATCCGTACGTGACGCGACCGTGCGCTATTTGCACGAAGCAAATACAAAGGCTATTTGTCACTCAAATAGGTATAATTGCAACATCACTACATAGTATAAAACAAAGTCGCTTTCTCTGTCCCTATGTCCCTTTGTATGCTTAAATCTTTTAAAACTACGCAACGGATTTTGATGCGGTATTTTTAATAGATAGGGTGATTCAAGAGTAAGGTTTTTATGCACATGCGAAGCCGGGGCGGGTCGCTAGTCTCCAATATATTAATATACCTCTAAATATTTGATTCGAACCAGTATAGTACCGGCGCACTTTCCTTCAACTTTTAAGTTTATGGCTCCTCCTTCGGTCTCACTAGCGCCACTTCCCAAAAAAATAATTTATCTTTCTGTAAGGGGTAAGTGAGCTTTGCCCCTAGTATGAGTTTTTGTCAACGCAGACGCTAGCGACTGCGTAAGCGATTTAGTATGGCAAACCTGTACAGCGCCTCTGGCGGATAGTAAGGCAACTATGAAATTCCATATAAAATCCTTACGCAGTCGCTAGCGTGTGCGTTAACAAAAACTCATACTAGGGGTACTTATCAGAAATCATCGCGCAACTTTTTTGCTAGTATCCTAGAACTATCCTAGAATCCTAGAAAGTCAAAAGTGGCCATTTTTAGTAATTAACACGCTTTTATTAGCTTCACCTGTATGTTTGCTTGCTTGTTTGTAACCGACTTCTTTGAACTTATTTTTGACCCACTTTGAACGGTCAGATTTAACTCAAACTACGTAGTACTATTACTAATTCTGTGCTCAAACTTTGTAGAATTATCAAGGACCGATGTCAATACAATAATTCGATAAGTTTACCTCTAGAAAGTGGAAAATAAATAAAGTTTAAAAAAAAAACTAAAAAAAAAACACGCTTTAATGAGCAATTGAACTAAAAAACAAAAAATAAATTAAACCAAAAAGCGTAGCCATATTTTTCATTTGTCGAGCACCCCACACACTTTTTGGTTTAATTTATTTTTTGTTTTTTAGTTAAATTGCTCATTAAAGCGTGTTTTTTTTTTGTTTTTTTTTTAACTATATTTATTTTTACAAACGAAACCAAAGCGGATAGTATTTCAATGACTTTCGATGTTTTGATGTAAGTTAAGGATACTAGCAAAAAAGTTGCGCAAGGAATTCTGACAGCTCACTTATAGAAAGAGATTTGTTTTTTTGGGAAGTGGCGCTAGTGAGTCCGAAGAAACAGCCTTAAAGTCATAGATTTAAAAAATTCTATAATTCTTGGCTTAAGGTGATACCTGGGTGAAAACTAGCGCCACCGTCATTTAAAAATCATTATTCACTGAAAACAAAAGTTATCAAAAATCCGTGTTATGTAATTAAGGTTCTGGATCTGAAGTTAATTTTAAACATATTAAAAATAGTACTATAGTTACAAATTGCAATTTGTAACTATAGGGAACTATAATTTAATGGTAAATGATATTATCAAGCAATTGATCAGTACCTGTCACCACTTGCTACCAACCTAATGCAAAATATCTCCTTCCAGGCCACGTGAACCCGGTAACCATTCCAAAAGAATGGATCACAGTCCACCGCTCCTGCCGAGACAGCATGCGTCGTCAGATACAGGAGGAAGTGAAGGCGTCGCTGCAGTACTTGGCTATGGGCGCTCACTTCTCCAGGGACACTGTAAGTGATCTGACAGCATAGCATCCTCGTATACTGCACAACACAAGTTATTAAAATCCCTCTGCTGTAATTATGGTTCTGGATCTGAAGTTAATTTTGAACATATTAAATTATAGTTCCCTTTAGTTACAAAATTGCAAAACTGGCAATATTGCAATTAATTATATTTTTTTTCAATACTTGTCACGTCACTGCTGATTATCAAGAAAAAGAACTAAATCTTTTTCTTACGGTATAGGAGCGCATGACGTGCCAGAAAAACTCTAATACCAGGGTGTGCATGGTCACCTACACGAAAGGGTGATGAGTCCTTTTAAAATCCTACTATTTTACACACAGATCAACCGCCCGGGCTTCGCCAAGTTGTTCTTCGATGCGGCTTCTGAAGAACGCGAACATGCTATGAAACTCATCGAGTACCTACTAATGAGGGGAGAGCTCACTTCTGACGTCAGCTCGCTTATACAGATCAGGGTAAGACTTAGCTTGTTGATGTGGCGACACTAGCGCCACAACAAAATAACTACAAAGACAATCAACAGATGGCGTTAAAATAAAATCGAGCTTGCATACAAAACTGCAAAATTACTATGAAAGTCTAAATCGCGCTTGCAAAGTTTCTACGGATTAGAGCGTATATACAACCTCCGACAAGACATCGTCTGTCGCGCGGTTCCCCAGGCGTAACACCCGGCCTGGCGGGGAGATCTTCCCTTTGTGGCGCGAGAGCAAAACTCTGTCGCTCCCGTCACACTCCAAAGTTGATTCGGGTACTTTCAACATTTCAAAGAACACTTGGTCACAGAGAAAAATAAACTAGCTAAAAAAATAAAAAAAGTATGGGTAGGTACTAAACGTGGTACTAACTTCAAAAACGTGGGACACCCTGAAAGTGAGGGCACTTTTTAGTGAAAATGTGGCAGTGGCAAGAAAAATAACAATTTTAGGGTTGCCATAATAAAAAATTTAAAATGATTATTGCCAGGTCTGTTTGACATAGACAAAATGATTTTATTTTTAGTATTATTTTTATGGTTATCTTTTAATTTATTTATGTATATTTTTCCACAGCCGCCAGAACGCAAATACTGGGAGAACGGCGTGGAAGCCCTGGAACACGCCCTGAAGATGGAGACGGAAGTCACCAAGAGCATTCGCACTGTCATCATCAATTGCGAGAACGACGACAATTACAACCATTACCACGTAAGTTGAAGACGTAATAACTTATCATTTATGATATGTTGATTTATAATACTACTAGCTGTTGCCCGCGGCTCCGCCCGCGTGCGCCTCGGTTATATATCGCGCCCGAAAGTAGGCTATGTTTGACTCCTAGTGCATAACTATATCCATACCAAATTTCATCACAATCGGTCCAGCAGTTTAGCCGTGAAGAGGTGACAGACAGACAGACAGACTTTCGCTATTGCATTCTAGTCATTAAACAAAAGTAACATGACTTATATAATAAAGCTGAAGTTTGTTTGTTTGTACGCTTATAACTTGAAAACTACTGGTCGGATTTGCATAATTATTTTTGTATATGAAAGCCTGATTCTTGGGGAAGGTTATAGGCTATAGTACATAAACACTAATGGCGAGTGAAACCGCGAGGAACAGCTAGTTAAAAATAAAAGTAATTATAATTTGTGCTTTGAATTGGAGTATGTCTACGTTATAACATTGCAATAATAATATCTAGTAGTCATAATGTAGTTGTGAATAATTGTGTATTCAACTAGCTTTCGCCCGAGGCTCCGCCCGCGTGAGTTTCCCTCGGGAACAGTGTTTTTTCCCGCGATGAAAGTTCCCCTATGTCCTTCTCAATACTCCTAGTTATGTGTATGCGAAATTTCAGAAAGATTGGTTCAGTAGATAGGGCGTGACGAGGTAACAAGTAAATTTACAAACTCACTTTCGCATTTATAATATTAGTTGGGATTGGGATTTTATAAAGTCATTTTTATACCTACCTAGTCATTTTTTTCTGTTAGCTCTTAGTCGCCTAAAGGATATTTTCTTTGATAATTTTTAGGACGATTACCAACTATACATGTCATATTTAGAAAAAAAAAAACGCGTATTAATTTTTTATAATTTTTTTAAAAATTAAACATTTTACTTTCATTTAAATAAGAAAAACACGATAGCAATGAAAAAGCAAAAAAAATAATAATAATAAAATTAACAGAAAATTTCAAGTTAGGAACTGTTTTTGGCCCTTTTTAGACCATATTATGGGATTGATCGACCCAAATCAAGGTCAAACTAAAATCCGAGATTTTCATACATATTTTGACTTTATCCTTTTTTTTTCTACAGCTTGTGGATTATCTAACTGGCGAATTCTTAGAGGAACAGTTCAAGGGACAACGCGACCTCGCCGGCAAGGCATCTACTCTCAAGAAGATGATGGATCGCCACGCCTCCTTGGGAGAATTCATTTTCGACAAGAAACTTATGGGCATGGACATCTAGATGTCTTTGCCTAGTCATTTTTTCAATCAATAAAAGAATTCCCGCTTTTTATTTGACAGATTGGTTTTTTAAATGATTTTATTTTTTTATACGTAAAATAATCCCGCTCTTTTTTTTGACAGATTGGTTTTTTAAACGAGTTTATTTTTTCATACGTAAAAAATCCCGCCCTTTTTGACAGATTGTTTTTTTAATAGCCTTGCCTGGCTTTAGTATTTTTTTATTTAGTACAAGTGTTTCCATGAAAAGGTGTTTTGTTTATTCAGCCATCGTTAATTTTAAGTTAAAATCAAAATATATTGAACGTAGTTGTACAAAATATGTTTAGTGTAAGATTTAAAAAGCATACTCCACTATTTGCTAATATTTATCAGTCAATTATAAAGAACGTAGTTTTGGTTCAAAAAATGTAGTAATGCTTAGGCATTTTGTAAATTATTTAGAATGCTCAATACGTTCGGTTTCATGTGTATGTAGTAACGTTATTTTCGATAATAAATATCAACTTCCCTTACATTGTTTTTTTTATTAATCCTGAAACACAAAATGGTGTAACTCAACGGGAACAAAGGGAAAAAAATATCTTTAAGAAATAATTAAATATCATACAAAGACGATAGGTGACTTTCCTTCTATCTTCTTAGAAGCTCCGAAATGAAACAAATTCTTATGAGTCATTAATCATCATCATTTCTTGTGCGTTACAAGGTGAGATCATGCACCCCCTTGTGTCAAGAGTTTTTCGAAACCGCTAAATAAACTTCAAGTATGTTCCTATATCTTAGTAAATAAATTATGCTAACAAACTAATCTATGGTGGCTAAGAACAATACATAGAAGTTCAATTTCTTTGATTGGACTGACAGAATAACCAGCAGTGCTACTGAACTGAAAGTAAAGGAACTGCGTGTGGTGTGCCCTGTGCTCAACAGGACGAACTTATTGTTACTATGGAACCAAAGATTTTAAAAAAAATTGCGTCGCTTCAAAGAGAGACCGCGCGCGATTCTAACTTCTTTGATTGGAACAGATAAATGAAATAAAACTGCAATGTTAATACTTAGGAATGTTTATTATTTTATAATAATTAGAGACTTACTTATTGCTAGAGAAATTACAAAAAAGAAAAAAATAATAAACAAAAAGAACTACTGACCTAAACGTTGGCGTATCTAGTACCTACACTTTTATAGGGAGTTTGTGTGGGGAAGCATTAAGTGAGTAAACCATAGAAGTAGTAGGTACTTTGTACATAAATCTATAGAGTAAACATAATATGTTACGGTATACCCCTAGTATGAGATTTCGTAAACGCAGACACTAAGCGACTTTGTATGACAAACCTGGGTGGCTACTAATATCTCTTAAAACCATGCAAGATCCAGTGAGTAAGCGTGACAGCGCAATACATGATGTAAGGCGATATCTCCCTTACTCACTGGATCTTGCATGGTTTTAAGAGATGGTGGTAAGCCACCTGTACAGCGCCCCTGGCGGATAGTAAGACACCTAAGAAATTCCATACAAAATCCTAACACAGTCGCTAGCGTCTGCGTTTATTAAATCACATACTAGGGGTACAGGGGTGTAGTGATAGTAGGCCACCAGGTTACTAAGCTTTAGTTTTATTACGTACAGAATCAAACAGCACAGCTTCGTCTATGTGGAAAAAGATAAAAGGTAATATGAAGATATCTTTAAGCTGTGATCAACATTCAAGAATATTTAAATTTGAAAATAATTGTTCTCAATAGGTAATTAAAAAAAAATAATATAATAAATACTACCTAACTAAAATGAGAAGATTTGCACTATACCTAATATTACACGACATTTCAAGATTATATTTTTTCGCACACAATTTTGCAATAACTATAAACTGTTTTATATATATGCAGTACTGATTATAGTAAATACTAGATAGGTACATCAAGGGTAGTGGATTATATGTTCAATTTGATTAATATAGTTTTGTGTAATATTTTTTTCTAATAAGTACTAATAAAAAAGGGACGGGACGTGAAAGTTTAATCACTTATATTTTGTTTATATTTTTTCCCGATAATTGATTTATTAGTAGTCAGTAGATATTCAAATATCACACACAATACATACTGAAACATGTAGCAATAGTCAAAATGTCTTTTTTTTACAAGTGTCGGGTAGTTAAGTTACAAACAAACATTTCACGCCCCGCATGTGCTAATTACTTAAGTGCATAAAAATATTTCATTCCAATACATGTCTTTGTTTTTACAAGTTATTTCAATACTAAAATAAAGCTTGTGCATCAATATGAGTTTCTTTTGAAGAAAAAGATTATAATGTATTTTCATATCACGGATAGTTTTTGCATTTATTTAGCCACTGGGTCTGGAATTTATCAAAATTGTATTAAAGGTTTGCTCTAATTATTTAAAACATTTAATTCATGGGTGGGAAGAAATATTTTGCACTTTCTTTTAATTTTTAAGGCGGTTCGTGAACTAAAAGGAAACCTACTTAGATTTTGTAGGGTTTATGGACAATTCAAATACCTTTTCAATGAAATAATTTTAGTGAAGTTAATATAAGCCCAGTGACCAAACAATATATTTATTTTTACATAGGTACACGGAATCCTACCTGAGATTGATTAGCATATAAGTAGCCGTATTGTAAACTTAGCGGATCACTTAATAGTAGTACAATCGCGCAAGTACATTTCTAAAATTATATATAATAGTTTTGTATACATATAGGCAAGCCGTCGCACAGAGTAGAACAGTCTAACGCTGTTTCGTATCGGAGGCCAATATTCACTTCGGGTCGCTGAGCCAGCGGAGTAAGTATGTTTTAGTTTCTTTAGAAAATTGAGGTGATCCTCTCAAGTCTCAGATTTATTAGTTGCCAATGTTCTTGAGCTCCTAATTAAATGGTCAAACTTTTTTTTACCTTAAGGAATCTTAATATTATTATTTTTTTTTAAATATTTTTTGCTGAAGAAGATGGATCAACTCTTATGATATCTAAACAAAACACTTCAACATGATCCATTAACACGATGGTTTTCAAAACCAAATCTATAGGTACCTTAACCCAATTTCTCATATGAAGTTTGACTTCCATCCATTTCTTTCAAACACTTGCCTTTTGAATAAAAAAAAAACATTTTGTTTTTGATCTTTAACATACATACATAATACATAAGATCACGTCTTTATCCCTTGCGGGATAGACAGAGCTACAGGTCATAAGACCCAACTGGCCACGTTTAGCATATTAGTGGGCATTTAGATGAAAAAAGGAATGAAAATAATGATAGGTTGCTAGCCGCATCGCCTATTGGTATGATTCCTTATGTTTTGTCCTTCCCTCGACCGACTTTTACGGTCTGCGCGGGATGAGAAGCAGCTGGTTCATTCTAAGTTTTTTCTTTGCTCCCAGACCAGCATGGATCTATAACACCGTCTCTAATAGACATGTACCCCTTAGAAGCCCTCGATCTCTTGCAAACTCAACATTATAAAAACAAGACTAAGCCCCCCCCCCCCCCCCCCCTAAATTGTCGGCTGGCGACGCTCTTGCCACTTGCATTTATATTCTATCCATCTCTTCTTTTGTTTGTCTACCAACAGTTTATGCAAACGCGGATATTTTTCAAAAAGGTGCTTTGAGGGCTCTTTAGCTTAAAAAAGTCAGCTCAGGGGGATTACTACCGTCTCTTGAAACCATGCAAGATCCAGTGAGTAAGGGAGATGTCGCCTTACATCACTTAGCACGCTATCCTGCTTAAGTACTCACTGGATCTTATATGGTTTTAAGAGACGGTAGTAACCCCCCTTTGCTGACTTCTTTTAAGCTAAAGAAAAAGTATGACCAATGGTGCTCACGAACTCTATTATATTGTGTTATTATCTGTGGTTAAGATATAATGTGTTGTGTGCTGAAGCGCGGCCGCGCTGGGAGGGGGGCGCTATGGAGGAGTCATGCTGCCGCCGTACTCAGGGGATGCGCCACGGCCTGGAAAAACAGGGGGTCATCATCATTTTTTGAAGGTGGCACGGTCAATTGTCCATGCACATCCTGGTGTCTGAGTTCTTAGGAACCGCCTCTCGTCCTCTGACGTGGTTTTTTGAGGTAGGTGGTTTAATGAGTACCAGATAACAGCCGGGTCGATCATTTTTATTAACAGACAATCAGGTAGGTAATTTAAGCCTGCATTTATAAGACACTAGCTTTTGGCCGCGGCTTTGCCCGCGTAAACATTCCTCGGGAACAGTGCTTTTTCCGGGATGAAAGGTACCCTATGTCCTTCTCCTAGTTCTAAGCTACCTCCCCACCAATTTTCAGCCAAATCAGTTCAGCCGTTCTTCTGTTATAATAAGTAGGTATAACTAACACGACTTTCTTTTATTTATAAATGACTAGCTGTTCCCCGCGGCTCCGCCCGCGTGGGACCCGGTTATATCGCGCCGAAAAGTAGCCTATGTTTGACCTCAGGTCATTAACTACATCTCTACCAAATTTCATCACAATCGGTCCAGCAGTTTAGCCGTGAAGAGGTGACAGACAGACAGACTTTCGCATTTATAATATTAGTATGGATATAGGTATACCTATATCATCGATAAAATATTACTAAAGTACTTTAGTAATTACTATTACTTTAGTAATATATCGATGCCTATATAATTAGATTAGCTTGTTGCATATATAGGCCTTAGAGAACTAGTGGCTTACCTCGGCCTCTGCCGCGGCCCCGACCCCTGCCCCTCCCGCGACCGCGTCACCTTCGTCCATCGCCCAACCCAACCATATCTGGAAATTTTAAAAAATATAGTGAAATGAAATTGTTTATCCTGTCTGTGATCTCAAGGTCACAAATTAGAAAGAGCCACATGAGCCATGGGCTATATTCCTATTTAATCTGTCTGAAGGGCGTACAATTTTTTTTTAAAATATTATTGAAGACGGTTAAATTAAAAAATGAAAAGATTTCGCGCCAAATGCCCGGCAGACTGGCATGCTATGGTTGTGTTACTTTTTTTTATTAATTTAATTATCTCGCTCGATATTCATTTCGCGCCTTAAATATAAAATTGTTTTATTTCTTTCCTACCTATATTAGTAGCAGTTTTCTCCAGATACGCCAGCGGACCTTGTAGCGGAGCCCCTGGGTAGGCACCACGCCCACCAGCTAGAAACATACCCTGGGCCAGGCTGCTCTGCATCTGTGCCACGAAATAAGAAAAGAAAGAGAAAGAAAAGTGTACAAATCTATGGTTCGGTGCCTCTATCATGTAAATTTTCAAACGATAACGTTGATCATCATAGCAGGCTCTATTTTTGCCCTCTATGTACAAATTGGTAGACATATTAAAGAAGTTAGTCTTAAAATGCGACGTCGGCTAGATGGCTTATCACCATAACACGATTGAGTAAGAGAGATGTCGCCTTACACCATGTATTGCGCTTTCTCACTGGTTTTTGTATGTTTTTTTTAGAGATGATAGATAGTAAGCCACTTGCTAAAAAAGTTGATGGTAACCCCCTGTTTACCTAAGTACCTACAACAAAGCAATGATCGATTCAAGTAAGATTATCTATGGTTTGCTACTACCAACGCCATCTATTGTGGAGTAGCAGATACATAAAATACCAGATTTTGCACTTAGTAATTTTAACTAAATTAGATAAAAAATAATCAAAACATCGAATTAATAGTTAATTTATTCATATTTATACTCACCCACATGCGTTTCCTTCTACAAAAATAAAATAAAAGGAAAAACTAAATAAAACAAAAAAAAAAATGATGCAAAATAAATGTATTTCCAATTTTTACAAAAAGAAAAAAGCAACTTAAATTATACAACTATCTACTAAAACCGGCACAATTACCGAAAATGGACCTTGGCTTTCACGAGAACTTAAATTATTAACAAAATATAATCAAAAATTGAATCTTTCACAAAGTGAATCAAAAATCTATTTCCACTACAATGAGATATTTCAAACCCAGACGTTAGCGACTGATGACAATGAAATCTCTTACTAGACGCACTAATACAGCTAAAAATATTTAAATTTTAATACTTTGTAACAGATAATTAGATTCTACTCTTTTAAAAAATAGGCGCCTAACTAACTAATTTTATTCCAATAAATTAGTTATTGTCTTTATCAATATAGTATTTTTTATCTACAATCTAATATACCTTCCTTGAAATATAACATGGGGTGCCCTTAGAAATAAGAACTGGTTAGATACTTGATGTTTGTATCAAAATCGAATTAAATAAATATCCAGAGGATCAATCGCCTTGATTTATTTAAGAACCAGAAAAAATGCTGTTATGACCTCAGTATTTGTGTAAAGCGCCATCTATTAGCCGTGATAGTCTATTTATTACCATGGTAAATTAAGTAATTTTTGATATCTACTGCTGAATTTTATTATTACATAATTTTTTACACCATCTATTATCTGCAATTAGGAACTAATGTTCCCGCTAGTCACCACCGCGATAGTCAGGCAGCGCGGGGCGTGATACTCGATTGCCATGACTTGAAGGTATCTATGTTTATGGTTTTGTTTACAGCGCCATCTATTATCAATAGTTGTGAACTGCTACAGCAGTTTCGGCTAGCTACCGCCGCGGCACGTTGGCGGGGTATGCGGGAGGCAGCGCGGGGCGCGGTACCTGCTGTTGTTGCAGCGCGGCCTGCTGCAGCGCCGCCTGCTGCGCCGCCGCCGCTGCCGCCATCTGTTGGGCCTGGATGACAAACAGTTTGTATTAAACTTAGTCAATATATTTGTTAACTAGCTGTTCCCCGCGGCTTCGCCCCGCGTGGGACTCGGTTTTATCGCACCCAAAAGTAGCCTATGTTTGACCTCAGGTCGTTAACAACATCCCTACCAAATTTCATCACAATCGGCCCAGCAGTTTAGCCGTGAAGAGGTGACAGAAAGACAGACAGACAGACAGACTTTCGCATTTTAAATATTAGTATGGATATTAGTATGGAAGTATGGATATGGATTTTAAAGTTTTTCGTGTCATACTAATTGAGAATCATCTGATCTAGTTTAGTTTGGTGGGTGCCATCCCTCTGACTCTGACTAGACTTACTTGACTGGACTAGACTACCGACTTGACGTTTTTGACTTGATTGACTACAGTAGGACTAAAGAATATTAATACATTCAAGAAAGGCATTAAAGGACATGTTTCCAGGGCTGTAAAAATATATTCAAAAAAAAAGTTATGTGCCTACCTGTACGCTTTGCGGCACAGCTGGAGGCTGTCGCGGCGACGAGGCGGCCTGCTGGATGGAGGGCTGGGACCCTTGCTTGTTGTACACGGTGTGACCCTGATAACACAATTAAACAGAACAGCTGAAATCACCAAAATCTTCACGTTATAGCTAAGTGAAAAATTTCCACCGCTTCACATAGCAATCTGACTCTGACTAGACTTACTTACTTGACTAGACTACTGACTTGACTTTTTGACTATGACTGACTTAAGTAGGACTAAATTCAAGAAAGGCCTTAAAGGACTAGTTTCCATGGCCGTAAAAACTAATAAAAAAAAAGTTAACTTAAAATTCAATTTACTAGCTGTTCCCCGCGGTTTCGCTCGCCCTTGGTGTGTATGTACTATGGCCTATAACCACAGAATAGCATAGCGCACGAAAAACATGTCACTAGTTTGGCTTGCAAGTCAACGCCAACGCAAAACGATTGCGTCATTTATTGCCACTGTTATTGGTCGATAATATTAGGTGGCTTTGTTGAAAACTACGTAATACATTTCTAATAAGGTGTGGTGTGGTTTTCATGTATTAACTGAAGGTGAGAAGAGAGAATACGCTGCCACATTGATCCTGGAACTAAATCCGCGTCAAAACATTCCTATTCGCATAATTTCTCTGTTCTATGCCTATAACCTTCCGCAAGAATCAGGCTATCGTATGCAGAGATAATTTTTTAAATCCGTCCAGTGGATCTAAAGTATAAGCGTTCAAACAAACAAGAGATGGTGGTAGGACTGCAGGGGGTCTAAAAACGCCACCTTAAGCAATTCAACGAATCGATTCATATTACGAATTTCTTAACAATTCTATAGCAATTCCTCTATTTTTTGTAAAATGGCCAATTAAACTTTGTGTTTACGCATTCAAATGCTTAAGCCGCCGGGTGAAGGAGAGACGCGAGGGGAGGGGCAGTCAGCTGGTCCGGTCACCGACCGCGCCTTCCCACCACTTGCCGGACAGACGCACCCGCGAACACGCGCATAGTGTATTCTCCCAAATCTGTCTATGTAAACCTTATTAGATTCAATATAATCGTTGTAAGCAAGTCCTCTTTCATTTGAAGTTCAATCCTGAACATTTGGCGACCGTAAATATTCGTTGCTGCTATAATAGCAACGCCGTATCTGCAATCAGCTGATTTCGAAGACCAACGGATGACCGTTATTCGAACCTTCAACGGAAAAGAAGACAAAGGATTTGGATTGGATTGCTGCGTATGCTGCCTTCGCCCACTCTATTGCGAACAGGTTTCACAGAGGTTTCCTGAGGATTCTGGACATCTGGAGCGTTATTCTGAGGGAAGTTGGCCTATCCATCCATTATTTTCCACTTTTTTCCTCCTTTCTTTGTGTGAGCAGTTGCACTCTAAAAGTTTCAAAGTAGTGTTTTAGCTAATAGCGTATTTTTTATCAATTTGGCTGTTGCTTTGCGTAAGTCCTTCTATTGCTTACGAAAGTGTTCCGAATTTTGTGTATTTCATCATAAAAACCCTATACTTTTTGCAATTTTTTTTCCCCTTCTAAATCAAAATACCTATAGAATATTTATAATAAATAAGATTGCATACTTCCGTATTTCGCTTATCACAGCACTTTTATATACAAAAGCAATCACCGTTTAGATTTTGTGCAATTTTTTTTTATTTGCCTACCGCCACAAGTGATAAGTATTGGCATAGTTGTTCACGCTTTACTGCTGACTATTCCAGGTCATATTCACTTGCACTAAGTGTGAGTTGTCCGATTCCTGGTGTCCAACCCGCGCTCACGTCGGGCGTGCGGCACCGAGTAAGGACAAAAGGCAGCGGCGACGGCTGGGTCAAAGTACATTCTATTGTGCTTCGTCATACTAGCTGGTTTGATTCGAAATTGAGGTATCTCTTTATCTACTTTATTCATTGCATATATATATTTTTTTTCATACTTTGTAATTACAATTATGACCGGGGAAGGAAAGGATACTTTAAAGGAATTAAATAAGAAACGTAGTATAGTTAAAGGTAGATTGACGAAGTTTAAAGACTATGTAAAGGTTTTAAATCAAGTTGGGGCCGGAAAATTATCTATTAGTCAAGTAAAGGAATTATCACTTCGAGTAGATAAAATTCAAGATCTGTTATCTGAATTTTCGAGATTGCAATCGGAGATTGAATTGCTTTCTGAGTCTATTGATGAACAGTTAACGGAGAGAGAAGCTGTTGAGTCACAGTTTTATACTGTTCTTACCACGGCTCAACTATTGTTAGAAACAAGTGATACGATATGTCATAAGGGTAGTGAAAGTGTTTCGGGCGATAGTCAGTGCTCTCAGTCGGCAAATTCTACCTCTATTAAGCTTCCGACTATTTCCTTACCATCTTTCGATGGAAATTATTTGAAATGGCTTGAGTACCGGGACACGTTTGATGCCCTCGTAAATACAAATGATTCCGTGCCGTTGATCAACAAATTTCATTATTTAAGATCTAGTTTGGAAGGTAGTGCCGCTGTCGTGATTAGATCATTTGAGTTCGCCGCCGATAATTATAAAAATGCTTGGAAAACTTTATGTGAACGCTATAATAATAAAAATATTTTAATTAATAATCATTTAAAGTCTTTATTAAGCATAGATCCCATTACAAAAGAATCTTTTAAAGCTTTAAGATTTTTGATTGATCATATTTCTAAAAATTTGAGATCTCTACAGTCTCTGGGCCTTCCAACCCAGCAGTGGGATGTATTGATAATATTTATAGTCTCGGCGAAGTTGGATTCCGTAACGAGTAGAAAATGGGAAGAGCATAAAAACGATATGTCAGAATTACCAACGCTAGACGACTATTATTTATTTTTACGTAACCGCGCAGATGTATTGGAAACTACTTATTATAACAGATCTGATAGGAATGATTATAAACAGAATGTCCAGCCCAACAAATCTGTACGATCTTTTTTTACTGCCGCTGACCGAAGTAATGCGAAAATTTTATGTGTTATTTGTAACCAAGGTCATCATGTCTATGAATGTGCCAAATTTAAAAAATTAAGTTACGATGATAAGGTTATTGAAGTTTCAAAGTATAAGCTGTGCACTAAATGTTTGCGTAGTGGCCATAATAGTTTTCAGTGTAGATTAAAGGGTTCTTGTCAGGTGTGTAAAGGAAAGCATAATACTTTGCTTCATAAACAAAATAATGATAAGACGGCACCGAACCCCGAACCCCAGGCCGCATCGAGCGCATCAACTAGCAGTGACTCGCTCGGTCAAATCGCGTTATCAGCTGTGACGATGACTCACACGCTATTGTGCACGGCTCAGGTAGAAATTATCAATGAGAATAATAACAAAAGTATTATCGCTAGGGCTCTTTTAGATACGGGTTCTCAATCTTCATTTTTAACAGAAAATATGCGTAATAAATTAGGGTTCAGCGTGCAAAGTAAAAATTTTAATGTTTGCGGTCTTAACAATATTAAGACAAATATTTCTGGCATTTGTAATATAAAATTAAAGTCGTGTTTTACTTCATTCACGATTCAAGTATCATGTTTATTGGTGCCAACTATTACAGGTGTTTTGCCAAGCACTGAAATAAATGTACATGAAGTAGGAATTCCTGATAATATTCAATTGGCGGATCCTAGATTTTTTCAGCCTTCTAGTGTAGATATTTTGTTAGGGGCTGACGTGTTTTGGTCAATTATTGGGACGAGTCAAATTAAATTAGGCGTAAATATGCCTACGTTACAAAATTCCCAGCTGGGATGGCTGATCGCAGGCCCGGTGGGTGTTAATAGGTCAAAGTCTAAGGTCCAGTGTTTTTTCAATCAAATAGAAGAAAATGATTTAAATAATTCCCTTAGGAAATTTTGGGAGGTTGAAGAACTGCCTTCAGACACAAAAACATTATCTTTAGAAGAACAATTCTGTGAAAATCATTTTTTAACGACTACGACTCGTTTAGAAAATGGTAGGTTCTGTGTTATGATGCCATTGAAGGAACCCGAAAGTAATCTTGGAGCATCATTCAATTTAGCGTTAAGGCGATTTATAAATACAGAAAATAAATTAAATAAGAGTGTAGAATTAAAAGAACCTTATTGTAAATTCATAGAGGAATATCATTCAATGGGTCACTTAAGTGAAGTAGAACAACCGGACTTTGGGTACTATCTCCCACATCATTGTGTCATACGAGAAAAGAGCGAAACGACACGATTGCGTGTTGTTTTTGATGGCTCAGCTAAAACATCGTCAGGAAAGTCAGTGAACGACATTCAAGCCGTCGGCGCAGTCATTCAAAGCGATTTATTTTCGATTTTACTGCGTTTTCGCTGCCACCGTTACGTTCTTCTTGGAGACCTGGAAAAGATGTATAGGCAAATCATCTTGCATCCTTCTCAGCGTCACCTTCAATTAATTCTTTGGCGAGATTTAGTTTCCTCGAAAACACAACTCAAGTCTGATTTAGATATAGGTTTTACTGATAATTTACGAGTTTTGCAGTTAAACACCGTCACGTACGGCATGGCCTCTGCCCCATTTTTAAGTACTAGGTGCTTATTACAATTAGCAAATGAATGTACGGATCAAGTTATAGCCAAAGTAATTAAAAATGATTTTTATATAGATGATTTGAATACGGGAGCAGAGACCGAGCTTGATTTAAAGTATATTTATGAAAACGTTAAAAAGGTTTTGGATTCGGCTTGTCTGCCTTTAAGAAAAATTAGAACTAATTGTTCGCAAGCGTTCAATAGTGACGACTCGATCTTCGACTTAGTCGATTTAACTAAGGAATCGAGCGTTTTGGGTTTAAATTATTGTCCCAAAACTGACAAAATTCATTTTTTTAGCAAATATTGAATTATCTCAAGTGCCTACAAAAAGATCTGTCATATCGACTACATGTAAAATATTTGACCCACTCGGTTTGATAAGTGCATGTATTATTAAAGCTAAAATATTTTTACAGAAATTGTGGGTCGCAAAGTTGAGTTGGGAGGAACCTATCCCACAAAAACTTGTAGGTTTTTGGTACAATTTTATAAATAATTTACATTTAATATCAAACATTAAAATTAAAAGAAATGTTCTCTGTGATAGCCCAGCCTCGATAGACTTGCATTGTTTCGTTGATGCATCGATTGATGCTTACGCAGCGTGTTGCTATCTGCGTTCGGTAGATAAGAACAATGAAGTTACAGTTAACTTGTTATGCGCCAAGGCTAGGGTTGCCCCCTTAAAGCCGACTACGATTCCACGTTTGGAATTGTTAGGTAATTTGCTAGGGGCAAATTTAAGTCACAAAGTTCTAAATTCTTTACGTTTTAACGTTCAACAAAAATTTATTTGGACTGATTCAACAGTTGTTCTCGGTTGGTTGAAGACAGATGTAAAAAATTTAAAGATGTTTGTCTGCAATAGGGTTAACGAGATAAACGAATTAGCACATGATTTTCGATTTAGGCACGTACCTACCAATATGAACCCAGCTGACCTTGCTTCGAGGGGGGTCGACCCTCAGACTTTAGAATCCTCTACTTTGTGGTGGGAGGGTCCTTCTTTCCTTAAGAAGGAACAGTCTGAATGGCCGCAGCATTCACAGTCAATCGAAAATTTACCTGATATTAAAATTAACTCGCTATTAGTATCATCTGAGCCAGCAAATTCCACTGAGTCACTGATTGATTTCAATAAATTTTCCACTTATTTAAAATTGATAAGAAGTTTTGCATTTGTATTGCGCTTCGCAAATAATATACAAAGTAACAAACAAAAGTTGGCAGGTCCACTAAGTGTTACAGAGTTGGATAAGTCGTTAATGTTTTTGGTGAGATTATGTCAGACTCAATCGTTTCCTATTGAAATTAAATTACTCGAACAAGGAAAACCTTTGCACTCGAAGAATAAATTGTTACAGTTAACACCATTTATAGATTCAGATAAAATTGTTCGAGTGGGTGGTCGATTAAATAATTCGAAATTTGATTTTGATAAAAAACACCCAATTTTATTAGATTCGAAGCATCATTTTACTAAGCTCATAATGATTAATGAGCATATACGGCTATTTCACGCGGGTCAACAATTATTGCTAGCATCCGTTCGCGACCGATACTGGCCAATCCGGGGTAGGTGCTTGGCGCGGCAAGTAGCGCGACGATGCGTCATCTGTACTAGGTTGCGCGCTGTAACTATGCAGCCCATAATGGGCCACTTACCTGAGGCGCGAACTAATGCTACCTTCCCATTTTGCTCGTGTGGGGTTGATTTCGCGGGACCGTATATGATATGCAGTCGTAAAGGTCGAGGTAACAGAATAACTAAATGTTATTTATGCTTATTTGTATGCCTTAGTACGAAAGCCGTTCACTTAGAGTTAGTGAGTGATTTAAGTACTCAAGCTTTTATTTTATGTCTCCGCAGGTTTATATCGCGAAGAGGCAAACCAAATGAAATATATTGCGACAACGGCAGGAACTTTGTTGGTGCATGCAATGAATTAGGTAGACTACTGAGATCCAGCCGTCGCTCTGTTTATGAATATGCTAGTCACGAAGGAATTAAATTCATATTTTCACCAGCCTACTCACCAAATTTTGGAGGAATTTTCGAAGCCGGTATACGCTCAGCCAAATTTCACTTAAAACGCGTAGCTGGAAATGCTGCTTTGACGTTTGAGGAGTTAGCGACGTTGTTCACACAAATTGAGGCTATACTAAATTCACGTCCGCTGTCTCCTCTCCCGTCCAATTCTACTGATCCATCTCCTCTGACCCCAGGCCACTTTCTGATCGGAAGACCGCTAACGTCTATTCCCACGACTCCTGTAAATATGAGCAAACCCAATAGATACGAGCTGATTGAGAGAATTCGTCAGCATTTTTGGGACCGATGGCGCCGGGAGTACATCTGTGAGCTGCAGCAGCGCACGAAGTGGCGGTTCCCGCAGCGCGAGCTCGCGTGTGGTGACGTGGTTCTACTGAAGGAAGACAATCTGCCGCCCCTCCAATGGCGAATGGGCCGAGTGAGCCGTTTGTTTCCTGGCACGGACGGAGTTAACAGGGTTGCTGAAGTAACCACTTCGAAAGGCACTATACGAAGGGCCGTCAATAAAATGTGCCTTTTACCTACGGACGGGTTTGAAGAGGATGACCAGGAGGGGAGTAGGCCGTCACCAGGCCCACAAGATTCTTGAAAGCTATGGCTTTCAACGCCCCGGAGGATGTTTACGCATTCAAATGCTTAAGCCGCCGGGTGAAGGAGAGACGCGAGGGGAGGGGCAGTCAGCTGGTCCGGTCACCGACCGCGCCTTCCCACCACTTGCCGGACAGACGCACCCGCGAACACGCGCATAGTGTATTCTCCCAAATCTGTCTATGTAAACCTTATTAGATTCAATATAATCGTTGTAAGCAAGTCCTCTTTCATTTGAAGTTCAATCCTGAACACTTTGCAATTACCCTTCAAAAAAATTGAAAGAAATAAGAATTGCTAAAGAATTGCTAAGGAATTCGTTATATGAATTCGATTCGATGAATTTGCTCAAAGTGGCGTTTTTAGAATAAGAAGAATAAGAATCATTTATTTTGCAAGAATACATGTATATATGGTGTTACAATTCTTAGTCCAGTGTACTCAGTCTGTTTGAAGACGTGCAAAAGTTACATTTTAAAATAATTTATCAATTTCAATATATATTTATATTTTAGCATTGAATTCTATAAAACTATTATAATCTATAGACCCACAGACAGTGCCCCTAGTATGAGTTTTTCTTAACGCAGACGCTAGCGACTACGTTAAGGGGCACAGTGGGTCTAAAAACGCCACTTTGAGCAATTTCAATTTGCTTGAAGAGGAATTGCAAAGTTTAATTGGCCATTTTACAAAAAATAGAGGAATTGCTAAGGAATTCGTAATATGATTTCGATTCGATGAATTGCTCAAAGTGGCGTTTTTAGACCCCCAGGTCTGATCTAGAACTCACCTGCAAATCAGCCAGCAGATTCTGCCACTGGCTGATCTTGTCGTAGTGCCTCCTCAGCAGCTCGTCCTTCCTCTGGAGTTCACACTTCAACTCGTTGTTGTCTTCCTTCACAAGCAGTTCTGGTTTCATCGCAGACAGAAGAAACCTATAGATTATGATAAGAGTTGACAATCAGTGCCCCTAGTGTGTTTTTCTTAACGCAGACGCTAGCGACTGCGTTAGCGATTTTGTACGGCAGACCTGTAAAGCGCCTCTGGCGGATAGCAAGGCAACTAAGACATTCCATACAAAATCCTAACGTAGTCGCTAGCGTCTGCGTTAAGAAAAACTCATACTCGGGGCACTGGAACAACACTTCACTACATAGTATAAAACAAAGTCGCTTCATCTGTCCCTATGTCCCTTTGTATGCTTAAATCTTTAAAACTACGCAACGGATTTTGATGCGTTTTTTTTAAATAGATAGAGTGATTCAAGAGGAAAGTTTTTATGCCCATGCGAAGCCGGGGCGGGTCGCTAGTAAGCTATACTTTATCCCGGAATTTTTACGGTAGTGGAGCCGCTGGCAACAGCTAATGAAATAGAAAAAAACTTGCCTCTTCTGCAAGAAGAATGCCTCCATCTGCCGGGCCAGGTCTATGAACCTTTCAACTTCCACCTTCACTTCTTCCTTCTCCACGCTGGGTGAGGACTCCTGCTTCGTCAGCACGTTCAGGCATGCCTGTTGGTGATGAATATTTATTAGATTTTTCTGGACACATTGACTCAAATTTGGTGAATTGACGTCTTTGTAGAAAATGCTGCAGTGTAGTTTGTGGCGTCGCTTTTTCTCCACTTGCTTTGGAAGTGGTGGTAAACTTCAAATAAGTACTTAAGTATATAACAATTGACGTCAATATAAGTGATAAGAATATCCTATATTGAAAGTAAACAATTTGAGTTTTGAATTTGAATGACACGGCCAATCGACCATGTATACCCTGTCAGAATTATTCGATTCCCCCACTTGGCCTCTGAAATCGTTCCTTAACGACTACCAGATGGCAGCCGGGGACCAACGGCTTAACGTGCCTTCCGAAGCACGGAATCATCTTTATTATCAGACAGTCAGGTGATTCAAGCCTGCAATGATTTTTTCCTTATTTTTAATGATACGCCTACAAATAGTATCAAGTAAGTATAGCGAGTACACTACCCTAGGTCTCCACCTAACATGGCTTATAAGTACCCTATCCTCCAAGGTCTGCGCCTAACATGGCTCAACCATGGCGTAGCGCATAGCTAGGAGTATTGAGAAGGACATAGGTTACCTTTCATCCCGGGAAAAAGCACTGTTCCCGAGGGAAACTCATGCGGGCAAAAGCTAGTAGTAAATACAGAAAACATCTCGCCAGTAGTTGGCGGCGCGCTATTGGGCTGTGCCAGTTATGTTTACCACAAATTATAGAATGCTATACTAGCACAGATATTCAACCGCCATACAAAGAAGCGCGCCTATTTTTAGTGTACCGATGTAGTCTCCCCATACTGAGACCAACTAACGCCATCTATCGATCACTAGGGAAACTAAGATTCTAAAAAGCACTAAATTAGTTTGTGATAGGTTGACGATACCTAAAAAAATCATGTTTTAATAGTTCACACCCTTTTTTCGCCAAAAACAAGCGGGATCGTAGGTAACTAAATTCTATTTTTTTCAATTCTTGTAGCGCCAGCTATTGGCAATAAAAGGAACTAAATATTTTTATTAGGCAATGGCACGAAGCAAATATTTGCTTCGTGGGCAATGGGACCAAATGGCTTTACTGAATCGTAATTTAAGATGTAACATGGGACTGGCATGCGTGGGCACAAAAAGTACTATTCGATTGTACGTTAGTATTATTATTTACTAGCTTTTGCCCGCGGTTCCAACCGCGTGAATCTCCCTCGGGAACTGTGCTTTTTCCCGGGATGGAAGGTATCCTGTGTCCTTCTCAATACTTCTATGTAAATCATAGATTTTAAAAAAATTGCGTGTAAAGACCGGGCGCGATTTGAAATTCATTGATGTATGTGTCGCAGTATGATAGATAAAGCCGTAATATAGTTATAACCCTAGGTATATGATTATATGCCGTAACATAGTTATACGAAAGCAATTCATGACTATCTTACTAGGAACATAATTATAATACGGTTCTAGTTTAGTGATATGGTTATATTACTGGATTAAGTTTAGTAACTTAACGTTTAGTGCCTTAAAACTAAGTCTTCCAGTGTTTGTTACCAGTGATGACATGAGTTTATGGTCCCTTACTATAGGCCTCATAAGTTAAGCTCAAGGTCGCCCAAAGAGCCATGGAGAGGGCTATGCTCGGTGGTCCCTAGGAGACCGAATCAGAAATGAGGAGATCCGTAGGAGAACAAGGGTTGCCGACATAGCCTAGCGGATTAGCTTTTTGAAGTGGCAGTGGGCGGGGCACATAGCGGAACGAACCGATGGCCGATGGGGCAGAAAGGTTTTCGAATGGCGACCACACACCGGTAAGTGCAGCATCGGACACCCACCGACCAGATGGTCAGATGACCTAAGGAAGGTCGCAGGCAGGCGCTGGATCCAGGCCGCTTCCAACCGGTCATTTTGGAAATCCTTGGAAAGGTCCAAATTTTGTAATAAAAATAAAAACCAATATAATTAGTATTGTTTTCTTTGATTCTCTGGCAGATTTATAACCATCTGACTAGATCAGTTTAGTCAGATAAACATATTACTAGATTGCAACCGTATAATAATTATATTCCTAGTAAGATAGTTATAAATCTGTTTCATATATCTATGTTACGGTATATAATTATATCACTAGGAATATGACTATATCACGGCTTTATCTATCTTACTGCGACATATGTATGTATATGTTTGATTTCAGGAAGATTGGTTTAGTAGACATGGCGTGAAAGCGTAACAAACAAACAAACTCACTTTCGCATTTATAATATTAGTTGGGATTCTGTGACGATAGTATTATTATTTATTCTGTGACTGTGTAACCACATAATAGGTTATACTAGCTGTTGCCCGCGGCTCCGCCCGCGTGTAGTTCGCTTTTCGCTTAACCTGTGGAAACTACAACTATCCAGACCTATAGTTAAATCTATAAGTAGTATCCTATTCCCGTGCCAATTTTATAAAGCCATTAGCCATTGCTACGATATCAAACTAAAAATATTAACATTCATACTATCACATCTTTTTCTCTAAAAGAGTAGACGCAGCCTATTACAGGGTCATTAGAACCTAACTCAATAAATAGTGTTATGTTAGTTAAATTAGACCTTACGACACGACCGTATGTTCCGTCGAACAACAACTGAACTGACTTGCTGGTTTGGTTATTTTTTAAACCAAAGCCAAACCAACCAACTAATCAATTCAAATAGCTTACAATACAATACAACAAACGACCGATAAACAAACCAACCAATAGAACTAAATAAACAACCAAATTTTTTTGAAATAATTAGAATTAATTGCTGGAAAAATTTCAATCTGCTATAATACCATATGAGAAAAAAATAATTAAATTAACTTCAGCGCCATCTATTGATATTTTATGTAACTAAATTATACGCCCACACACATTCAATGTGTTAATTTTTTAAAATTTAATAGAGACTGCAGTGTGTTTTTGTCTTCATTGATATCGATAAAACAAAGTAGAAATTGTAGCTTTATCTATATTAAATACGTTTATGTAAACCGGATTCAACTCTGTAAAAGTTTTGAAACAGTGCTAGAAGTAAACTTCAATTGACCATAACTTCTTTTTCCCTTAACCGATTTTGACAAAACAAAGTTTTGACAAAACTGTTGAACGTATATGTAATCCACCTGTGAAAACCGCGTTCGAATCTGTTGAGTAGTTTTGAAGTTATAACGTACCAGACATACAGAAAGACAGACAGACAAAAATTCCAAAAATTGTTTTTTTTGGTTTCTGTTACACGTCTTTCTTTAATCGCCCCGTATCAGTTTTTTAGAAAAATATTTAATGTACAGACATTCAATTTTTACTGTCCTATTATATGTAAAGATAGATAGATAAGTACAAAATCCATATCCATACTAATACTATAAATGCGAAAGTCTGTCTGTCTGTAACCTCTTCACGGCTAAACTGCTGGACCGATTGTGATGAAATTTGGTAGGGATGTAGTTAACGACCTGAGGTCAAACATAAACTTTTGGGCGCGATATAACCGATTCCCACGCGGGGCGGAGCCGCGGGGAACAGCTAGTACTTATATATTAACGGACTTAACGCTAAGAGCGTTCTCTACCAGTCAACCATTTGATTAATCTTCTTTTTCAATGTCGTCAATGACAAACTATTAGATATGATTTGTAAGGGGTTGCGATATCGTTTATCCTGAAATAAATTTGCAAATGAATTTATTTGTTTCTTTTCAAAATTATAAAAAAAAGTAAGAAAATAATTCTAGAAAACAAATAAAACACGAAATCATAAAATTATTGTTTGTGACAGGATTCGATCCAGGTACTTTCTTGAAACATTTCTTTACTAAAGTATTAAAAAATTCTTAAAAATTAATACAAAACGAAAAAAAAAGTAAATAAAAAAAAGTAAGTAAAAAAAGCAAGTTAAAGAAAGTAAGTAAAAAAAAGTAAGTAAAAAAAAAGTAAGTAAAAAAAAGTCATCTATAGCAGATTCGAACCCTCGACTTAAAAATATGATCTACGACCTCTACCGATAGGCCATCATACGTTGCTAGAGATTGGCGAAATTTCAAATGGGATTTGTCTATAGGTACGCAAATTCGCGCCATCTATTGAGATTTTATGTTACTAAATTTACGATCAAATTCAATGTGTTATTTTATTAAAATTAATAGGTGCAGTGCGTGTTTTCGTCTTTATTGATATGGATAATAAAAAGTAGAAATCCTAGCCTTATCTAAATTAAATTAAACGTAAGTAAACGCATTAAAAGTTTAGAAGCAGTGTTTGAAGTAAATTTTCAATCGACCATAACTTCTTTTTCCCTTAACCGATTTTGACGAAACAAAGTTTTGACAACGCTCCTAATCATATGTAATCCAACTGTGAAAACCGCGTTTAAATCCGTTGAGTATTTTCGAAGTTATAACGTACCAGACAGACATACATACATACATACAGACAGACAAAAATTCCAAAAACTGTTTTTTTGGTTTCTGTTACTCCTTTTTAATCGCACTCAATCAGTTTTTTTGAAAAATATTAAATGTACAGACACTCGCATTTTAGTGTCTTATTATATGTATATTGATTATAATACAACGTTGTTCCTTTCAATGTAGCATATTATGCTGGGGATTTAAATAAAAATAATAACTTTAATTATAATTTTTATTGACAGAATTCTATTTTAAAACATTTCTTTAAATTACTATAGTCGTATTGTAGTCTATATTAAACAAATCTATCAGACTCCTGCCCAATAAGAACAACTTGGGATACTTGGTAAACGAAGGGCCAAGTACAAACAATGCATTGTTTATTTTAAATCACTACATAGTATAAAACAAAGTCGCTTTCTCTATCCCTATATTCTTTTGTATGCTTAAATCTTTAAAACTAGGCAACGGATTTTGATGCGGTTTTTTTTGTAGATAGAGTGATATAAGAGGAAGGTTTTTATGCCCATGCGAAGCCGAGGTCGCTAGTACAAAATAAAATGTAAAAAACTTGAGTTGATGAGTTGTCTTTCTAGAGATAGAGTTGATAATTTTTCCTATCATTTTAATACTAATCGTTAATCCTAAGAACACTAGACTTTAATTTCAAAAACTTTTCAACTCATCATCGGTCAGGACTGTCAGTGTTTTATGTACGAGTGGCGTTATTAAAATAAAAAATCCTTTTTTTAAGTATATCACTTATAAATTCATTTAACTATTTTTCTTATGATCCAATCAACAGAATTATTACAAATTTTGCTCCAAACATAGCAGTTAAAAGATGACATTTTTAAATTAGCTTTCACACAATAAAATTCACGTATTTATATACATAATTATTAATTTTTACATGACATTTTCAATGTAGTTCAATAATGTCTTTGCGTTACAGACAAAAATAAATATTTACCCCCATATTAAGAAAAGTTTGTTAAGCCCATGTTAGCTAAAATGTGTTGCGCCTCTTTCTTTCACGTGAAGTGTCAGGTAAGAGAAAAAGAGACAAAACATATTTTAGTTAAAATGGGCTTAACAAATGTTTCTTAATAAATTGATTTTTTTAAACACTAACATAAAACCTTCACGATATCGTCTTTTGCTATACACACGTTTTTATAAAAAAAAAATGGATAAACGTTGCAAGCGGCTTCTTGTAAATTCACTACGTAAAACTAGATGGCGCTAGTGCAGAGTTTTGACACAGGCCAGCAAATACGGTCTTAATGGACAGGAGTCTGTATTATAGCGACTTAATTATGACTTTTTACAAAAGCAAATCTTAATTACACCGATCACTTGCCAAACCTTACGCTGTCTTCCACCAGAGCTGGTGGCCTACTACCATCTCTTGAAACCATGCAAGTTTCAGTGAGTAAGCGAGACAGTGCGATAAAGGATGTAATGCGACATCCCCCTTAATCACTGGATCTTGCATTTTAAGAGATGGTGGTAAGCCTGAAGAAGTTACCTTCAAACAGTCATAATTATCCACCCTTGCGATGCCCGAATTTTTATAACAATGCACATTTCCTTTTCCTTGTTGAATATAAATGACAACAAAAGGGTTAATAAAATAAGCCTACATCGTTTGTATTCTTTTCGAGTCGAAATGGTTAAGTTGTTAATTATTGTAACAATGCACAAACTTAGAAATAAAATATTACAAGCATGCTGGCTGGGTATAGAACTCAGCCGCTTATACTAAATTATTTCTGAAATATTATACATATCTATTAGATCTCTTAGTTAAATGTAATTTTCAAAACTTCACAGCTATGATGGAGACAGTCGACGAACACAAACACAAAACCAAAGTAATTGAGAGGGCAACTTTAAAAAGCATTCTCTGACATACAATAATATGTCTGTTTTTATAACACTTTATAATATACAAATACATATATTTATCTATCTTTTTAAAGTCACTCGAGTTACAGTATTGAAAAAAATCCTTATATATCTTTTTATGTTAATATAACCGTGCCTGCCACAACCCTAAGAAAAAGGTGTAACTATGACATGCTAAACGCATTGAATTATAACAAAACCACTGAAACTATGCCTTCGATTTGCATCAACGTAATCAGTAGCTTCATTAGAGCAAAAACAAATTGCTTATCGCAGTTTTCTAACAACACTGCTTCAACTAAAAAGGAAAAATTTCCGACCAGTACGCGATTGCTACCTAACATTGCACCTTGTGCGCCCCCCATAAGATTCATAGTTGAAGCAGTGTTGTCAATCGACTTTCAATTATCCTAAATATAAATAGCATCTTAAATCTTTACGAACAATAATCACGAAATCTCAATAATATTGTTGTAACCCAGTTTGCAAAACATACATCTATGATAGCTTGAAAACGGAGCCATTTTTGGAAATAGTTAAAAAAATCAAAGTGAGATATGAGATCACATATTCAATCTGTAATTTTTAATTTTAGTAATTGTAATATTTAAAAAATGTCCCGACATTAAGTCCAAGTTTACATCAAGACAGGAAAAAAAAATTGGAAGTAGAACCAAAGAGACAAACCAATCGTTGTTTTATGTAAATTAATAATTCCATTTCTGCATCCATCAAAATGGATTTCTAATTTTCGACAACCGTAAGACAAAATTCGTAAAAATCATCATTACTCAGTAATCTTTTATGTTTTTTTTTTGGTTAAAGTGGTTCTGTTACACAGTGCTTTTTTCAATCATGACTTTAGCACACATTGGCAAAAACATAGCTCGACTAAACAAAGGAGCCATAAAACTTAGAATAGAATTGAACCTTATCTACAAAATAAAACCCTAAATTCAAATTTTGTGATTATACCCACCGTTGTTGCTAAGCGAAATGCGATTCTGATGCCTGCCAAATACATAAAACTTTGGTCTGCCCCTATCGGTCTAAAAAACGTGTTATATAGAAAAGACGCGGTGGAAACGTTTGGCGGAGGCGGATTGACAAAGAAACACAATATGCACCTTAATAATACGTAGCATAGCGTCGTTTTTTCTGTAAGGAGAATTGCAAAAAGAGCGTCTTTGTATGGCGGTTGTACTAATATAGTATTTTGTAATTTGTGGTATAATAATTAAGGTTCATATTGCGTTCCCTCCGCCAAGCGATACATGCCACGTCTCTTCTTTAGAAACCGCGCCTAACTTCAAATATTTCGTCCTGCTGTCATTCTGTCTGACAATAGTTTAGGTATAAACACTTAACGAACCCTGGGCTCCGAAGCAATCAGCTGAGGAAGCAACAGGGAAAGCGCTAAGATGAGAAAGAGAGAGAATAGTTTAAGTATAAACACTGCATTCACTGGGCAAGTATGATGCATCCAAACCAAAAGACATCCCTTGTTTCGTTCAACACACCAATTTAGTATCACACAATAAAAGATGAGTTGGGTGCAGCCATTTTGATTGCTAAAATTGTATAATTCGGTTATAGAAAACATAATTCCTTTTGTGTTTGCTATATTTTTATATAACCAACAAAATAGGTGCGCAAAACTCAAAACAATTAAAACTAAAAGGTAAAGCTCTTATGTTACACACTAATTATAATTACATCCGTGATACACATCAGTCAGTTATGGCCGTGTTTAGTTTACAAAGTCACAATTGAGTTATTTTTTAGAATAATAGTTATATAGACTCTCTTATTATATAAACTTCGGAAATAATTAAGTGAAAACACTGTTGTAGGTCCAAAAATATAAGCTGGTATGCTATTTTTGAAATGTATGACATACGAAATCACGGTGAGACGAATGATCATCGTTCGAGTCACAGGTTATGTTGAATGAAAATCATTTGAAAACGAACGATAATCTTCGAGTCACCGGTGGTCATTTCTAAAATAGCACACCTGTACCCCTAGTATGAGTTTTTCTAAACGCACGCAGTTACCTTACTATCCGCTAGGGGCGCTATACAGGTTTGTCGTACAAAATAGTCTGCCTTTAGAAAAAGTCATACTATTGGTACTGGTGCAAAAATGTGGGTTTTAAGTGATCTTTATGTGACAGGTAGCATATAAACGCAAAATATATAAAATTTCGCCCCGCGCCTTATTATTAGACATGTTCTATTGTTGTATTAGTACCTTTTTAGTTTTTAGTAATAAAAACTTATCTTTTTTTAAATATGATTCTTTGTCAACTTACTTCAAGATTTCAGCTCTCTTGTGTTTATCTTCTCAATACAATATAAATACAATATCTCAGTTTATTTTTCTTCTTTATTAAAATAAATAATAAAAATAAAGTGAGATATTCTTCACATAATCAAAATTACATTTACCTACCACATCTATGTTGGATGCAATCACATTGAAAGAGTTTTACGATGTAAAATGACGAATAATTATGATCTCTTCCATCAATGATTGTGAATATAAGCAATGTTAGGTACTCTTAAATAATAAAATAAAATAATTGTGGCAAGACTATTATTATAAGGTACCATAACACAAACAAATCACAATGTGAAGAGTTTAAGTGATCCACGTTTAATTCAAGGTGATTGACAATATTTCAGATTTGACATAAAATTTCCACAAATCCTAATATTTTTATTAAAATATGTCGACAAGAAAAACAATTAATTGAAAGTTTCTTGTTAAATATTTCTGAACTTGGCCCTCACACTGCCAGAGAAATATAAGCATTATATTAATAACAAATAATGAATCTTGACCTTATTATTTTTAATATTTTTTTTACAAATTTTATATTCAACTACTTTACTAACATAGGAATTTTTCAATGTTGACAAATTAAAAATGAGGCATATTATGTTGAGCAGATATTAAACAAAATTTTCATTGGCTATCAATCTTTATATTATTTAATAAAAAAAAAAGAGTTGATAAATCAAAGACGCAGGACGACAATGCAGACACGTCACAGGTTTCTATCATGGGTAGATAAAACCTGGTTAAAATGAAATCTAGCTTCTGCCCATACATTTTTACAGCAACCGATAGCATTAGTTTCACTTAACCAGTATATACCCAAAAAGAACGGTATTAACCAGGTATTTAGGATCTTAAAATCGACCAATATATTTATTTACCAGGTTAACAGCCATTATTTTTGGGTGTTTAAAAGTCCGGTTTCTTCCCTGGGTCCCCGTGGGATTTTGGTTCTGAAAAGCTCTTACTAGCCATTGAAGATACATAATATAGAAATATTTCTTTTTTATTTAAAGTGCACTGCCATGTTCCGAAATTTTGTTTTGAGATTGTTCAAACTTTTCTAGTTATCAGACATCACATCTCCGTAATGTTTTTGACAATTGAAGTAAAACATGATTACATCTTAAATTCACGGAACTAAGACCAATGTTTTCCTAAATTGTCCTTTGCAAAGTCTTAATAACGACACTACATAACGTCTACGTAACTAATACTGTTTATTTCTGGTACTGCTGATACCCATACCACGGAGATTGGTACGGACTTCTATAATAATCTGTGTTCATTTGTCCGTACATTTGTTGGAGGTTAGGTAAATTATTTTGGGGGTAGTATTGTGATGGCTGGTTGTTCCTCCACATCCCGTTGTGATTCATTTGATGTGTTTGCTGCCTTTCGTTTTGAACCTGATACGTTCTATAATCTAACGATGTTGGATTTAAAAATATATTGTCGTTGTATTGGCCAATAGGCATTGGGTATTCAAGTCTTTGTTCTATTGGTTCAACTAAAACTTTTTCCGGTTTTGGTGCTTTAACAGTTTTCGTTTTCGGTGGATTTTTGTATTGTCTGACCGGAGGTGGACTAGGGGCTAGTTTCTGTTTGTTGACCATAAACTTTTGGAATTCGCCTTGAAACGCGCTCGGGTTTTTGTTTACCGGTGGTACTATCGCTGGTACTCGTAAGTTTGAATCTAGAAGTAGACTGGAGTGAGACTTGGTTGAATTCGGTGGATTTTTCTGTAATATTGATGAAGGTGTTGGGGTTGTGACAGCAGTACATGTGGACAGTGGTGGGACGTGAGTTTTAGTGGCCGAAACAGGATTGTGTTGTTGTTTTTCCATTTTCTCGTGAAGTGATTGATATACTTTATGCTGTTTTGCCATGATAGGCTCTAAGGGTGAATTGTATTGGAAATTAGGCATTTTCTTCGGTGTCCGAGGCTTACGTGGCTTCTTTTCTTTGACTCCTTCTATATCAGTCTTTTTGGGCTCTTTAACTTTTGGTTCCTTTTTCGCTCTCTCTTTCTTTGGTTTCTCTACTTTCTCACTATCAGATTTGATGGATGATTTCCGTTTTTTCGGCTCCTTCTTCTTTACTGGCTCTGATTGAGCTACTTCAGCTGTAGTGACTGACAGAGGATCTCCGGAATCATTCTTTTTACTTAAAGGAGTTTTAGTTGTGTCTTCGTTAGGTGGAGACTCGCTATTTGAGACTTCTGCAGCGGTACTCTCCAATTGATCTTCAGATAACTTCTTAGTTTTGCTTTTCCGGCCACCTTTTTTAGTAGCTTTTTCTTTTTTCTTCTCTTCGGTATCTTCAGTATTGGGTCTATCCACCTCACCTTTTTCTTTCTTAACTTTGGGTTCCTTCTTAGAAGTACCATCTTTGCGTTTCTTTTTGGAGTTCTTTTTCGGTTTTGGTTCTTCGTAATCTGAATCTCTATCAGAGTCAATGTAGCCAGTGTCAGGTAACTGCGCTTCAGAAGGGTCCATTTCATCACCTTTCAGCCAAATATCCTCAAGCGCGTCTAGTTGGGTGTCATCTGGTTCCATTGGCAATATAGGTCTTTTCATTGATGTCATCATGTCCAGATCACCTTCAGCCATGGTCATTTCGTCATCGTCCATGACATCATGTCCGAGGATAGACACCGCGATAGCTCCTTCTGAAATGCTCTTACTGGCCATTGCCCGTTTTAAATGTAACGGATGCCGTTTCTTTTTCTTTAGACCTTCTACTTCAGCTTCTATAAAGGATTCCGGTAATTCGGTATTATTTTTATTACAGAGAATGTCTTGGCCTGATGGGTGAGGTGCCGGCACCATTTTTTCAGGCTGTTCTGGGTGGCAACCGATATCTTGACCTTTCAGCCATAGTTCATAGCGGTCAGGTTGGAAACGCTTCACGAATGTATCCATAGAGATCTTCACCATGTCATTACTGCAGGTACACTGAGTAGCGCGTTTGCCGTACTCAACCCATCTCGGAGCTGCAAAGTTTGTTGATTCGGCACAGTTGAAGCCATGATTAAAACCAGCATGATAACCGTATGGGAATGTGATCATTATTTCCCCAGCTTCCTGAGTGATCTTATTCACCGGCACAGAATATTGTTTTAATATTTGAGGCGATATCAATGTCATTTTATGGCGGAGGAAAGCTGCACAAGTTTTGGCCGACGTTGGGAAAAACCCTGAAGCGATTCTCTCAAATCTCTTCCCGTGTTCCGGTGGGATAGCATACCAGGTTTTCGGATCGCCAAAATGTAGATAATTTATCGAATACAAATCCATGTCCTCGGTGTGCCAGGCAAATGTGGTTTTCCACATTCCGAAATACAAATAAGCGGTGTTTACACCGTCGATTTCTATCCCATAATCAGAATTAACAAAATCAAGGATCGTACCCAAGTGATTTATGTTCCATTCTTGAACATCGGGGTCTGTGATGCTACCATTCACATCAGCACCATATATCGGGGCAACGTAAGTTACATTTTTCCAATACTTCCTCTCCAAGTCGTCGAAACTTGTGTGGCGAGGTGTACAATACTTGGCAGAATTTGCCATAACAGCAAACTGTTTGACTGTCATAGATTTTTTCTGAATATTAATCTGCTGAAACAAACCTTGCTTGCCAGTCACAACCTGACAAATGGGCGACGGGATAGTCACGTTAAGCTGTTCCAAGTCATAACCTGACTTACGGGGCACCCACTCCTTGGGTGGAATCACTTTTGCAAGACCAGCCTTATGGGCACCTTTCGACTCCATATACTGGATGTATTTGTTGAAATCCTTGAATTCTTCCCATGTTGGCCGAAACACCTGTATGGCGACGCCTCCGGAAGAGCACCCAGCATCATCACCGGCAGCAGACATTGTCTTTTTGTAATCACAAGCGGTTCACAAAATCAACAAACTACCTCGCCACAATTTCACTTTATTACACCATAATGTCCAGATCTTCGATCCTTTTATCCTCGCTGTTACGAATTTTCATCACACACAAATATCCTTAGTTCAATATTATACTCATTAACACACAATTATACTTTCGTAATAATTTAAAAACATTATCACTAAAATGGCCGACATGAATGGATGCGATGCGCTCACTTGCAACAAAAATCTTTCACACACAAATCGAAATACACTCGAAGTCGCATAGGCGTATCGAGGTCACGTAGACACGAAAGTACTAGGGATTCGGTTTGACAACAAACGAATTTAGCTTATGAAGCTTCGATTATACTACACCTACACTGCCACGGAACAATTAGATCTGTTATGTTGGTATGACATTTTGACAGTTGTCAATAAAACAATAAAGAGGTATGTACGTATAGGTTATATACCTATTTTTCGAATATTTAACCAAAACATGCAAGTTTTACGATTTTTGCTTACCTCAAACGACTCTTCAAATTCTTCCACTAGATTTCCACTACCGTTCGACGGAGCGGCCATTTCTTTTAACTATATTTAGTACCGCAACTCAATGTTTGTTTATAGTTTGGCAAACGCGAAAGAAGGACATGACATGACAGCACGCACAGTCCACACCACAGAAATGAAATGACATGACATGATAGACAGGGACAGTAAGTGCGCCCCGCGCCCGACCGACCGAACGCGGCCTTCTCGCTCGACTCGGCTCTGCCTGCACGTCTCCCCTCCACTCTAGTTTTCTTGTGTAGTAAATAAATACTTACAGATTTCTAGTAAGTACCTATCCTATAGTAAGATGTAGAATTCGTTAAAAAACACGTTAAGAGGCTGGAAGGCGTATTTTATACAACTCTGAAATCCAAGGTGTACAGGGTCAACTGACCATGCACACACACACACACACACACACACGACAATATTAACTGACTAGGTACTTAAAGTTCGTATATAGTCAAACTCATAAAAATTACATAGGTAACTAACTTAATTAGTTACAAGATGAATATTATTATTGTTTTACGAGTAGGTAGGGAGTCTTGGGAGGCACTACCTTAAATTACTTGTTAAAAAAAGAAAAACCTTAACTGCTGTAATTTAGTTCCAGTCACAAACTAAATAGAGATACTACGTATGTTCCAGTGTCATTCTTACAAGTCAAATAATGCACTTAAATCATATGTTTAAACCCGTATAGCTGTTTAGGCTACAGAAGCAAACAAAGAGACAGACAAACACAAATAAACACCCAAAAAACATAACCCTCCTTTGGACAGTCGCGTAAAACAGCTGACCCGCTAGATTCGTACAACTATACTTATGCATTCTGTCTGTCGTACGCCCAACGACCTTGCATTTGCCAGCTCGTGTCGTGTCTGCGCCTGACTCATGTACAGTGGGTCACGTATATAGATATGACACTTTACCTACACTTCCACCTGTCATAGGATACTTTTTATGTAGCCCACTGCACTTGTATAGACTTAAGACTCCCCCGCTTCTTTTTATCCAACTAAACCGCAGTGCAAGAGAAAACACGCGTCTTTTGAGGGCAATGCACTCTTACTATTTTATCTCTTTCTCTCATCTTAGCGCTTCCCTATTGCTTCCTAAACTGAGAGCTTTTCTCATCCACTTCGCCCGGTCTTCAGTGTCCTTAATTATTAGCGACGTGTCGAGCCTTAAGGCTTACCCTGACCCTTGTTCCCGCGCCGACGTAACTTGCTGGTTTCCGTAAAACGTTGCCAAAAAATCGTAGGTATATGGAGAAGTACAACTAAATTTACATTTTTGTTTAACCCTTATTTGAGAATTTCGACATCCGCAGGAACAAAGAGAAAGTCTATGTTTTAGTTGCACTGTTCTAAGTTTACGTTAACCACTGTGCACATCTTAGCGATCAGCTGGTTGCGGATTAGTTTATGCACAAGCACAAACTAAATAGAGATCACATAAAACGATATTTTATAAATTATCATGACATGATACGAGTTAATTGTTCTTGTGCAAATACAAAATGTATTTCTTTTTTTAAGGACTTATTTAATTAATAGGTTGGATAAAACTCAAACAAAAGAAATAGATTTTATTTCCGTATTTATTTTAATTTTTTTATTTATTTAAATTCTTTTCTACCAGTCAAGCAACCAGTGGTGCAGAGAAAAATATCGTTTTGGGGTACGACAGATCAGAGAACAAAAATATATTAAAGGTAAATTACCTATCCTTTTTTGAAGTCGGTGATTAGATGATATGACGTGTAGCCTACTCAATGTAAACACGGCCATAAACAACACAATCACACACACACACGCACATAGCAGCATTACCAACTTGTCATAAAAATAAAAATAAAAACTTTTCACTTTATTTTTTAAAGAAATCATTCGCCGTCATTTACTTATATTTGTCTACGTTATTTAAATGACTGTCTTAAGTCGGCAACTTAAAATATGTAAACTTGTGGCCTACTATCATCTCTAAAAACCATGCAAGTTCCAGTGAGTAAGCGAGACAGCGCAATACAAGATGTAAGGCGACATCTCCCTTACTCACTGGATCTTGCATGGTTTAAGAGATGGTAGTAACCCCTCCTTGGCTGCATGTGGAATTGTTTCTTTGCGTAGGTACCTAAGTGACATTTGAGTAGAGTAGGGAAAATAACAATACAATATCTTAACAAGATGGCGTCATCGGCAATATAATATAACCTAAACAATTACATTGCGATTGCGAAGATTGTGAATTTCCTAAACATTTGTGATATACATTTTGAACAGGTGAAAATTGTAATTAAATACACGCCATGGCGGACGCAGCTGCCAGGCAACTCCAGTACGAGTACAAAGCTGTAAGTACTATTTATTTACAAATTGTATTTCTTGCGATTGTGCAATTTATAACGATTTTCATTACTTTTCTCACATTAAAAAAACTATATTGTCTGTTTATTCCTTAATAAAACTAACTTTGTGTAATTGCAAGTTTTCATAAAATGATTGTTTTTAGAACTCAAATCTTGTACTCCAAGCTGATGTAAGGCTCATAGAGAGGCGTGGACGCGATGAGGCTACTGGGGAAGTCCTGTCCTTGTCGGGCAAACTCACTGGCACGAGAATGGGAGACCGAGCTCAACGCACGAAGCCCGAAAAAGCTGAGGAGAGGAAGGCCAAGTATGTAATAATAAATTAATTGTCTATTTATCTAGTTAGAAAAGGCGGGAAACTGATAAACTTTTCATGATCTCTATATTGCAATCCCATCCCAACTTCCCAACTATAATATTTTTAAATGTGAATTTGTTTGTTACGTTTGTTTGTTTGTTTGTAATATCTTTATTGCTTAAAATACATAGTAAAAGGAACATTATTAAAATAAGAAGACAATAGCGGACTTATCCCAGGATGGGATCTCTTACAGTCAACCGGCGAATGACGAAAGAAAATGCACAAGAAAAGAGTAGAAGTGCAAACAAAGACTAGCAAAGACATAAAGGATATGAAATGAACATAAACATTTATAGACGTACGTTTTCATGACCTATCTACCGAATCCTGAAATTTCGACGAATATTTTCCCTACTAAGGTTCATTGTTAACTACATTTTTTAGCCTACTATTTACGTGTTCCTCTGCTGGACAAAGGCCTCCTTCTCCTTTTCCATTTATTCCTATCCGTGGAAACCTCTGGCCACATGTCCAAAAAGTTGTTGAGATCATACAAGCATAAATTTACAAAAAAAAAACCTAAAGAATATTTTTTAATTTTTTAATTATTTTCAATACTGTGTTTTTGAAATCTTTAGGCGTCAAAAGCGCGACGAAGCAACCTACGAGCTGACAAAATCGAAGACAGCTCGAGTGGCCTGGGCCGACGACACCCCCGGAGTGCTGTACCGTCCTCGAGCACAGCACACGAGACACGCATACGAACTGCTGCTCTCGTTCATGCAGAGCGCTTTGGGCGATCAGCCGAGGGACATTCTTTGTGGAGCTTGCGATGAGGTATTTATTAATTAATAGCTTTTGCCTGCATACATTTACCTCAGGATCAGTGCTTTTCTCCGGGATGATAGGTACCCTATCTCCTTCTCCGAGTTCTAAGCTACATCCTCACCAATTTTCAGCCAAACCAGTTCAGTCATTCTTGAGTTATAAATAGTGTAACTAACACAACTTTCTTTTATATATATATAGATTTAAATGATAAAATAGAGCAACAATTTTTTTAAAGTAAATACATAAAAATATGTTTACTCCAAATCCTAACACTCAACTACGAGTACCTATGAAGCTTAGCAAACCTATGTATATACAAATATTTTCTCCATTTCAGGTACTAGTCGTGCTGAAGAATGACAAGCTGAAAGACCTAGAGAAGAAGAAAGAGATTGAGCTGCTGCTGGGGCCCATTCCGGACGAGAGATTCGCTCTGCTTGTCAACTTGGGTAAGACCTTTTAATTTTTATGCCTCAATGACACATAGGGTGGGTTGCACTGAAGTACCAGTTATCGTAACAGTTAAAGTCAAATGTAACAGTAACATTGCTGCTCACAATAACCGGTGAAGCCTATGTGTCAATAGGACACGCTGATATAGAAGACTGACTATATTTTACATTATCTATGATTATTTTATTGTATCAGCCACTATAGGCTAATAAATAAATAAAAATAACCGTTGAAGCGACATAGGTTGCGCGACATAGGTTGCACCGTCGTATTTTGTAGCATAGTTAATTACCAGGGTTACAAGTATAATGACGTCTGTGTAGGTTATTCGATCCGTCTGACAGATAAGTTGACAATAACAATAGCGCTAACACCGGTCAAGTTAGGGCAGGTACGGTTAGCGTAAAAGTGATGACGTATTTTGACGATTGACAAAATGGTGCAACCCATTTTTCACCTAACCGGTACTTTGACTACACAGTTATTGTTATAGTAAGTTTTTGCAACCCAGCCATAATAGAGTAAAATAAGGAGCGGTAGGTCGACCGCCTATCTCGATTCTCTCCTCTCGTAATGGCTACTTGTATCGCTTTCGCCACATTTCGCTCCGTTTTACGCTAAAACGCTTAATTTTTTTTTTTTGTTAACGGCAAAAAAAAAAAAAAATTTAAAGCCTTTTGTGCGTAAAACGGTGCGAAATGATAAAAGTAGCCATTACGAGAGGAGAGACCTACCGAACAGAGGTTTCGATTGATATGAATTAATAATTATCCCAGCCTGTAGGTCGACCGCCTATCTCGATTCTCTCCTCTCGTAATGGCTACTTGTATCGCTAACGCCACATTTCGCTCCGCCTAACACACAAAACGCTTTAAAAACGCGTTTCGTGTGTTAGGCGGAGCGAAATGTGGCGTTAGCGATACAAGTAGCCATTACGAGAGGAGAGAATCGAGATAGGCGGTCGACCTACTGGTGGCTTACTACCATCTCTTAAAACCATGCAAGAATGAGTTAGGATGTAAGACGACATCACCCTCGATCGTTCTTGCATGGTTTTAAGAGATGGTAGTAAGCCACCTGGGTTGGCTTATGCTATGTCTCAATTTTTTCCCCCTTCATTAGGTCCTTCATTCATCAGGCTACAATGTCTTTGGGTAATAGGGCTTTTTTTGCATAGATCTTGTAGGGAATACAACAGTCAATTTTATGATATAGATCCCTTCCACTGTAATATCTCGCAATTAAAGAAAAAGCTAAAGGAATCCAATTATAAAATAAGGAAAATTTTCATATCCATACTAATCCATACTAATATTATAAATGCGAAAGTCTGTCTGTCTGTCTGTCTGTCTGTCACCTCTTCGCGGCTAAACTGGTGGACCGATTGTGATGAATGGTGGGGATGTAGTTAACGACCTGAGGTCAAACATAGGCTACTTTTGGGCGCGATATAACCGAGTCCCACGCGGGGCGAAGCCGCGGGGAACAGCTAGTTTCATATAAAGTAACAAATCATTTTTTCCTGTATTTTGTCGTGTTTGTTCGTTCCTTGCTGTCTATTTAGCAATGTTATGTATTGTTTTCTTGTGGAAATTTTACTGATTTATGTTCTACTAGCTGTTCCCCGCGGCTTCGCCACGCGTGGGACTTGGTTATATCGCGCCCAAAAGTTGCCTAAGAGGCGACAGACAGACAGACAGACTTTCGCATTTATAATATTAGTATGGAAGTATGGATGTAAAACTCCTAGCGTTGTTTCTAATATCTAAATTGTTTGTTTCCCAAATAAATAAATAAATAGTTGTATAAAGTAGAAACTTTACACAAATACCCAAAGACTTATCTAATCTTGCTTAAAAAAAGTTTTGTGCACACAAAAAACCATCTTGTCACAGCAAAACCACAGAATATTAATATTTGGCAAAACTTTATTAATATTTCGTTTCAGAGTTTCGAAATTTCCCCCACCTCACCTACTCGAATAGATGGTGATGATTGTATTACATAACCGTTTGAACTAAAGAGCTTGTATATTACCAGGTAAGAAAATAACGGACTTCAACATAAGCGCAACAACTGAGGGCAACACCGAAATAGACGAGACGTACGGGATCAATGTTCAGTTTGAGGAGTCTTCGGAGGAGGACGACGAAGACGCCTATGGAGAGGTAACATATTCATCAAATCCTAATACTAACTTCCTAACTACATAATATTATAAACTAGCTGTTCCCCGCGGTTTCACTCGCCCTTGGTGTGTATGTACTATAGCCTATAACCACCCCCAAGTATCAAGCTATCATATGCAGAAAGAATTTATCAAATCCGACCAGTAGTTCCCAAGTTATAAGCGTTCAAACAAACAAACTTTTCAGCTTTATAATATTAGTATAGATGTGAAAGTGAGTTTTTTTGCCTCTTCACGCCCTATCTACTGAACCAATCTTCATGAAATTTCGCGCTAGGAGTCTTAAGGACATAGGGTAGCTTTCATTTCGGGAAAAAGCACTCAATATGTGCATGATCACAGCTACAAAAAAAAATAGTGCTTGATGAATGAATGTATTAAGACGATACCTCAGAAAACACTAGCGCCACCATCATTTAAAAATCATTATTCACTGAAAACACAAGCTATAAAAAATCTGTGTTATGTTATTAAGGTTCTGGATCTGAAGTTAATTTTAAACATATTAAACTATAGTTCCCTATAGGTGCAAATTGCAATATTGCTGAAAATGGCAACTTTTAACAGTTTTGCAATTTGTTACTATAGGGAACTATAATTTAATATGTTTAAAACTAACTTCAGATCCAGAACCTTAATTACATAACACGGATTTTTGATAACTTGTGTTTTCAGTGAATAATTATTTCTAAATGATGGTGGCGCTAGTGTTCACCGAGGTATCACCTTAAGTAACAATGACTCATAATGTGGTAGTGAATTCAATTTACTCTTATAACAGGTCCGCGAGGAAGACAAGGAAGACGGGGAGGGTTCTGACAACGAGAAAGAAAAGGAGAGCAGCGGAGAAGACAGCGACGGAGAAGGGAGGAAGAATGCGATACACACTAACGTGAGTCAATTGATCTTTAACATGAATACAATACATTTAAGAACAGATTGGACAATATTAATAAGTAAATATAATAATAATAGTGGCCCGGTAAGTGCTTCGCTATGTATAAATGAAGAGCCGCTCGACCGATTTTGTGCGAACTTCACATAAACCATTTACTGAATAGTCCGAACAAAACCTTGATATTTGGTTTGGATGGGTTAGCCCGTTCTTGAGTTATAAAATTACAACGAAAAGTGGCATTGATGTTTACATATAAAGCATATAAGGCAAAGTGATAGTTTACTTTCCCTCCAAAAACTTACATAATTAATTGGCCAGTCCATTTTTTTACAAAGATGTCTATTTCGGAAACAATTTAGACGAATAGGCTTATTAAACAGTTTGCGGTTATCAGATTTTTTATTAAGCACGTATTTTTTGAGATAGTGGCAAAAAACTCGTTGGCAGCATTTTTTTTAAATTATTTTTACGGCCATGGAAACTAGTTCTTTAAGGCCTTTCTTGAGTTTATTAATCTTCTTCAGTCCTAACTTTTCTAAGCACAAGCCAGTCAAATCGTCATAATCTGTCATTTTCATAGTTTTATTCTATTAAAAATAATCTAAATACTTTGTTTCAATTTTAAGAATTTTTTTCTTTTAAATTTTTTCTTTGAAATGGTCAATTTTATCGAAAAAAGCCAAAGAATTTATATATAACACTAGAATGCTTACGGAGGACAAAAGCCGTTCCGAAATAAAACCTAAAGTTTGTAGGTGTCTCTTTCTAGTAGATTGAATAAAATTCAAGAGGAAAAGGGACACCTACAAATTTTGGACCTTTTACTCGAACGTTAGGTATTTGTATGTAGGCTTTAAAGAAAAATCAACTTTGCAGTAGAGTAATAAGGATTAATTTTGAATGTTGTTTTTTGCGATTTATAATTATTCGTAAGCAATTCTAGGGTTGTATATAAATTCTTTTAAAAAAACACATAAAAATCACTGTTATATTGTTTTTTTGACAGTTATCAGAGGAGCAATCTCAAAAACGTCGCGACGCGGTCCTCCATCCGATGGACATAGACGCGTACTGGCTTCAGAGACGGCTGTCGAGACATTTCCCTGACGCCATGGTGTCTCAGGTACGTAACATTATATAGTTTACTAGCTGTTCCCCGCGGCTCCGCCCCGCGTGGGACTCGGTTATATCGCGCCCAAAAAGTAGCCTATGTTTGACCTCAGGTCGTTAACTACATCCCTACCAAATATCATCACAATCGGTCCAGCAGTTAAAGAGGTGACAGACAGACAGACAGACTTTCGCATTTATAATATTAGTATGGATGTCATTAATACACATAATCACTACATAGTATAAAACAAAATCGATTTCTCTGTCCCTATGTCCCTTTGTATGCTTAAATCTTTAAAACTACGCAACGGATTTTGATGCGGTTTTTTTTATAGATAGAGTGATTCAAGAGGAAGGTTTTTATGCCCATGCGAAGCCGGGGCGGGTCGCTAGTAAATTATACGTATTTACTTGAAGTTCACGCGGGCGAAGTCGCGCGCAAAAGCTAGTTTTTTTTACATGAATGACATGATTTCCCCATTCGGCAATATTTTGTCCCTATATATTTATTTATTTACAGGCCAAAGCGAGTGAAGTCCTAAAGGCATTGGCCGAAGCGGCTGATGATAGAGACCTGGAGAACAGACTAGTGCTGCTGCTCGGGTACGACTGCTTCCAGTTTGTGAAGACACTGAACAAGTACAGGCACACAAGTGTGTACATTTATTTATTTAATTTACAATTAATTATTTATTACAAAATATAATAACATAGCTGTTCCACGCGGTTTCACTCGACCTTGGTGTGTTTGTACTATAGCCTATAACCTCCAAGAATCAAGCTATCATAAGAATTTTTCAAATCCGACCAGTAGTTTCCAAGTTATAAGCGTTCAAACAAACAAACACTTCAGCTTTATAATATTAGTATAGATTTAGTTCTTTTCAATGTTGTATAAACCAATGTTGGTTTTTTTTTAACATTCGGTAGGTCGACCGCCTATCTCGATTCTCTCCTCTCGTAATGGCTACTTGTATCGTTTTCGCCAAATTTCGCTCCGTTTTACGCACAAAAAGCTTTAAAAAAAATTTTTTAAGCATTTTGTGCGTTAGACGGAGCGAAATGTGGCGAAAGCGATACAAGTAGCCATTACGAGAGACGAGAATCGAGATAGGCGGTCGACCTACGGATTGCAGTCGGACATTCTTTAAATTTATATCTTTACTAATATAATAAAGCTGGAAAAAAAATAGCATTGTTCCCAACGTAACTTGCCGGTTTTACGTAAAATGTCGTCGTTTTATTTCAGTCTTGTACTGTATAAGACTGGCTTCGGCCCAGTCTGATAACGAGCGAGCTGCCATACGCGAGGAAATGTCCCGACAACCGCACTTACAGAAGATTTTGGCCCAATTGGACACCGGGAAAGGAGATGATGAGGTAAGTAATATGTCAAAGTGTACAATATGGGAATGATAACATTAAATTAAAAAAATTACGACGCAATTTGTTTGTTTCTAGTAGTGAGGGTCGACTGATTCCTCCCCCCCTCTACATTAATTGTAGATATTAGGTATTTCCCCACTTAAACCCCCCAGAGATTTTTCACAGCTCAACCCGATATTCATTGAACATATTATTTTGTAATGTGCACGTGATCCGCTTTCATTTGAGACCCCACTCGAGTATATTTGCAGACATTCGGTGATTCGTCCCCACATTTACTCCCAACAACTTCTAAACGGCTCAACCGATTTTCATCAAACATGTCTAAGAACACTCGCACATAAGTCACCTTTAATACAAAAAATTGAAATCGCTTTATCAGTTCGGGAGCTATGGTGACAGAGAGACAGACACGTCAAACTTATAACACCCCTCTTTTGCGTCGGGGGTAAAAAAGTAGACATTGTCGGCCGAAAGTAGTATTGTGCGATATGTTGTGTTTTGTGCAATAGTTTTTTTTTTTTTTAATTCCTTATTGTTTTGATAAATGAACCATTATGTAGTATATATCATGTACAGTAACATTTAAAAAAAAAACGTATTTAAAAGGGCTCGGTATGCCCGACCAAAATCAGTTCCCATCAATGGAGTCGCGCGCTCTCATACATATTCCATTCATCGTTCATTTATTAAGAATCAACATTAAATAATTATCAAGTTTATCAGATACTTTTCATTATAAATACGACAACCCGTACAACGACACTAATGTTATAAAAAGGAAATATGTATGTATTTTTGTTTATCCATACTAATATTATAAATGCGAAAGTCTGTCTGTCTGTCTGTCACCTCTTCACGGCTAAACTGCTGGATCGATTGTGATGAAATTTGGTAGGGATGTAGTTAACGACCTGAGGTCAAACATAGGCTACTTTTGAGCGCGATATAACAGAGTCCCACGCGGGGCGGAGCCGCGGGGAACAGCTAGTTTTACATAAAAACAAAATACAAGTCAACTAGCCTATTGTACCGTAAAAATTCACACAATATTTCGAACCAACCCATCACTATTGATTTCCTGTTTCAACTACCATCATGCTAAACGTGGCCTAAGGTCTTATGGCCCTAGGCTCTGTCCACCCCGCATGGGATAAAGACGTGATTATGTGTGTGTGTATTTCGAACCTTGCCCAGACGGCGGAAGAGTCTGAAGTGCCTCGCAAGCGGCACAAGTCGGAAGCGGAAGCGGGCGCGAGCGGCGGTGGGGGGCAGGTGGCCGGCGCCAGGAGGGTGGTCCAGCTCGAGGAGCTGGTGTTCGCGGCCGGCGCGCACTTCATGGCCAACAAGCGCTGCCAACTGCCGCCCGGATCCTTCAGGAAGCAGAGGAAAGGTTGGTCACACTTGCAGGGGACGAGACTGGCTTCGGACTGCATGAGATTGCTGAAGGTTCACTTCATGGCCAACAAGCGCTGCCAACTGCCGCCCGGATCCTTCAGGAAGCAGAGGAAAGGTTGGTCACACTTGCAGGGGACGAGACTGGCTTCGGACTGCGTGAGATTGCTGAAGGTTCACTTCGTGGCCAACAAGCGCTGCCAACTGCCGCAGAGGAAAGGTTGGTCACACTTGCAGAGGACTAGACTGGCTTCAGGCTAAGAAAAAGATTTAGTTCCTTTTCCTGCCAATAGTCGGCGCTATAAGGATTGTCAAAGATTAAATTTAATTAAGATCCCGATTGTTTTTTAGCAAAAATAGAGTGTGAATTAATAAAACATGATTTTTTAAAGTATCGTCGTGCCATCACAAACTTATAGTGCTCAATTTAAGACGATACCTCGGTGAACGCTAGCGCCACCGTTATTTAAAAATCATTACTCACTGAAAACACAAGTTATCAAAAATCCCTCTGCTGTAATTATGGTTCTGGATCTGAGGTTAATTTTAAACATATTAAATTATAATTCCCTATAATTACAAATTGCATTATTGCTTAAAACGGCCACTTTTAGCAGTTTTGCAATTTGTAACTATAAACTATATTGTTGTAACTATAAGCTATGTTATTGAGACCGCATCAGAAATGAGGAGATCCGTAGGAGAACAAAGGTTGCCGACATAGCCCAGCGGATTAGCTCTTTGAAGTGGCAGTGGGCAGGGCACATAGCGCGACGAACCGATGGCCGATGGGCAGAAAGGTTCTCGAATGGCGGCCACGCACCGGCAAGCGCAGCGTCGGACACCCACCGACCAGATGGTCAGATGACCTGAAGAAGGTCGCAGGCAGACGCTGGATGCAGGCCGCGACAACCGGTCGTTCTGGAAATCCTTGGGGGAGGCCTACGTCCAGCAGTAAAGTTATCTATATATAAAAATGAATTGCTATTCGTTAGTCTCGCTAAAACTCGAGAATGGCTGGGCCGATTTGGCTAATTTTGGTCTTGAAATATTTGTAGAAGTTCAGGGAAGGTTTAAACGGTAAGAAAAGTGCAGGTTCAGGCGGTACGGAGTGCGCCGGGTCAGCTAGTCTATATATATAAAAATCAATTGCTGTTCGTTAGTCTCGCTAAAACTTGAGAATGGCTGGACCGATTTGACTAATTTTGGTCTTGAAATATTTGTGGAAGTTCAGGGAAGGTTTAAACGGTGAGTAAAGTGCAGGTTCAGGCGGTACGGAGTTCGCCGGGACAGCTAGTATAAATAAATAAATAATGATAATATTATCACCAGGCTACGAAGAGGTCCACGTGCCAGCGTTGAAACCAAAGCCTTTCGAAGAGGACGAGACCTTGGTGGCCGTTGAGAAACTGCCAAAATACGTGCAACCAGCTTTCGAGGGGTTCAAAACGTTAAACAGGATCCAGGTGAGCTATCGTCCGTCATCCAGATAGTGCGCGTGAAGCGACTGCGAGTGCGCGGTCGTGTGTGGATTGGTCGCCATTAGTGGCATTTGTATTTTGAGCTCCTCCGTGTTTCGGAAGGCGCGTTAAGCCGTTAGTCCCGGTTGCCATCTGGGGCCCGATTCTCGCGCAATCGAAGTTCACTTCGCCGATTTTCTCCAGATTTTTTCAAAGGTTTATAATGGTTTCGGCTTTTTCAAAAAATCACAATTTAAAAAGTTCAATCGAAAGCATCGATCGATCGAAATTTTTCGATTGTCTCATCGAAAAAAATTGGAGAAAATCGGTGAAGTGAACTTCGATTGCGTGAGAATTGGGCCTCTTGTAGTCTTTGAAGGAACCACATCAGAGGCCGAGGTGCGGTTCCGAAGAACTCTAAACCAGGGTGTTGGCCATGGTCAATTGACCGTGTCATCCACACGAAATGACGATGATTTAATATGGAAATTGTAATTCCAGAGTCGCATATCTAAAGCCGCCTTAGAGACGGACGAAAACCTTTTAGTTTGCGCTCCGACCGGCGCTGGCAAAACGAATGTGGCGCTGCTGTGCATACTGCGCGAAGTGGGGAAACACGTCAACGACGACGGAACGGTCAACGTGCACGACTTCAAGATGATTTACGTGGCGCCGATGAGATCGCTTGTGCAGGAAATGGTGAGTTGAAATTAAAAAAAATAAAAATAACGAAATAAAAAAATCAATACAACCTGTATAATATAACCTTTAGTCACCACCTCATAATACACTTCAAATAAGTCTGTATATTGCACGATATCATCCTGTATATGTCACAATATCACCCAGTATATGATCCTATATATAACCTAATCATATGAATTGGGAAAACACGTGAATGATGATGGTATAGTCAATATACACGACTTTAAGATGATTTACGTGGCGCCGATGAGATCGCTTGCGCAGGAAATGGTGAGTTGAAATTAAAAAAAAAAAGAAAAAAAAAACAATATCAACCTGTATATAACCTTTAGTGATCGCCTCATATACACTTCAGTATATTACACGATATCACTCTGTATATGTCATAATATCACCCGATATATGACCCTTTATATAACTTAAAATCATTATGTATAAGACATCATATGAATTGGGAAAACACGTGAATGATGATGATATCCATATCCATACTAATATTATAAATGCGAAAGTCTGTCCGTCTGTCTGTCTGTCACCTCTTCACGGCTAAACTGCTGGACCGATTGTGATGAAATTTGGTAGGGATGTAGTTAACGACCTGAGGTCAAACATAGGCTACTTTTGGGCGCGATATAACCGAGTCCCACGCGGGGCGAAGCCGCGGGGAACAGCTAGTAGTCAATATACACGACTTTAAGATGATTTATGTGGCGCCGATGAGATCGCTTGTGCAGGAAATGGTGGAACAATACAAAATTATGTCAATAAATCGATTTTATAAATATGCTTTGATTTCGAGCATTGTCCCACAGGTGGGCAACTTCAGCAAGCGTCTGGCCCCTTACAACATGAAAGTGTCGGAATTGACCGGCGACACCCAGCTCACGAGGGAACAGATCGAAGCCACTCAACTCATAGTGTGCACTCCGGAGAAATGGGACATCATTACCAGAAAGGGTAAGTGTTGATAGCCGTATAGCAACAGATACCTTCTGGATCGGCAACGCGGTCGTGACACTCCTGGTTTGGAGGCGTCCATAGGTAAATCAAATCAAATATCTTTATTTGGATGAATGTATGTACAAAATGATGTTGTAACAATATGAATGTGCGAATACATTCTACCTTAGTAAGGCGTGCAAATCTATCATGTCTAAATAATACTCAATTATAAGGATTATAAAAAATTTAAAGCAAAATGTCAATTAAAAAAAAAAACATAATATACCCAAGTCAAAATAATAAAGTCAACATGTTATCATAATTTCCAAATTGCAATGAGTCCAATAAAATATAATAATTTGAGTAGTCATATTGTTTTAGTAAAATAAATTTGACAAAATGGGGTCTGAATATAAAAATGATTATAAAACTAAATTGTATCTTGTAAATATTCCTCAATTGTATAATAACATTTTTCTATTAATAGTGATCGTTCTCTTTCCATTATGTGGGCCGTAGGCCTGATTGCTTACTCAGTAGTATATAAAAAAAAAACAGATTATAGAATACTATGCTAGTACTGATATTCAACCGCCTTACTAAGACACGCGACGATATTTAGGCTGGTTGACTGTTTTTCAAAGTAAGTCTTAAATCGTTAATTAGTGTCCACTACACTATACTGTACTTATGTAGTCCTCCCCATACTGAGACATATTAACGCCATCTATCGATCACTTGGGACACTGTTGATTCTAAAATCTGATAACTTCACTACATAGTATAAAACAAAGTCGCTTTCTCTGTCCCTATGTCCCTTTGTATGCTTAAACCTTTAAAACTACGCAACGGATTTTGATGCGGTTTTTTTAACAGATACAGTGAGTCAAGAGGAAGGTTTTTATGCCCATGCGAAGCCGGGGCGGGTCACTGGTATATAATAATATATCTGTATGGATATACAAGGTGGACTCAAACTGGAACTACTGGTCGGATTTGAAAAATTATTTCTGCATATGATAGCTTGATTCTTGGGGAAGGTTATAGGCTATAGTACATACACACCAAGGGCGAGTGAAACCGCGGGGAAAAGCTAGTTATGTATACATTTGTTTGGTGCAATATAGAGATTTTATTCATTCTTTTACGACCTCCGTGACGTAATGGTTGACATGCCAGTCCGCTATTAAGAAGGTCCCGTGTTCGATCCCCGGTCAGGTCAAGATGACAATTGATCTTACTCCTAAAGTCCTAGGTTTTTGATATTTATCAATATATGTATTTGTTATAAAATATAGTATCGTTGAGATAGTGTCCCATAACACAAGTCTCGAACTTACTTTGGGGCTAACTCAGTCTGTGTGATTTGTCCCTATGTATAATTTACTAGCGACCCACCCTTCGCATGGGCATAAAAACCTTCCTCTCGAATCACTCTATCTATTAAAAAGAACCGCATCGAAATCCGTTGCGTAGTTTGAAAGATTTAAGCACACATACGGACATAGGGACAGAGAGAGCGACTTTGTTTTATACTATGTAGTGTCAGTGATTTATACAATGTTCGTCAGGCGGCGAACGTTCGTTCACGAACCTTGTTCGTCTCATCATCATCGACGAGGTTCACTTGCTGCACGACGAGCGCGGGCCGGTGCTGGAAGCCCTGGTGGCTCGCACGTTGCGGACTAGGGAGCAAACTCAGGAAGAGGTAAGACTGCTCTCCCTTCCTACCTTCCTTCCCACCTTACAAACATAGGAAGATACAAAGGAAGGAAGTTGGGAAGGAAGGTATGAAGGTATAATACCTTCCTCCCTTTATACCTTCATACCTTCCTTTCCACCTTCCCCCCTTCCTTCATTTTTACGTTCATACCTTCCTTCCCACCTTCCTCCCTTTACACCTTCCCCCCTTTATACCTTCATACCTTCCTTGCCACCTTCCTCCCTTTATACCTTTCCCCTACCTCCCTTTATACCTTCATACCTCCCTTTATACCTTCCTTCCCACCTTCCTACCTTCCTCCCTTTATACCTTCCTACCTTCTTCTCTTCATCCCTTCCTACCTATATACCTCCCTCCCTACCTTCCTCCCTTACTCCTTAAGCAAATTCGATACAAACAAAAAAATCAAATCTGTTCTCTTAATAATGTTAGTATAGATAATCAGGTGTTTCAAGCATGCACATGTGCAAACCAAACTGGAAACAACTAAACAAAGTATGCTACCCAAGAGAATCGAACCCACGACCTCTAAATCTGTACTAGCAATCAATATCGCGTTAATTTCTGCACTATAGTAATCATACTAATATTATAAATGGAAAAGTGAGTTTGTTTGTTTGTTTGTTACCTCTTCACGCCCTATCTACTGAACCAATCTTCCTGAAATTTCGCATACACATAGCTAGGAGAATTGAGAAGGACATAGGGTACCTTTCATCCCGGGAAAAAACATTGTTTCCGAGGGAAATTCACGCGGGCGAAAGCTAGTTTTGGAATAAAATGAAGTGGAGTAGTGATAGTCTAAAATAGATATAATTTACAGGTACGACTAGTGGGTCTATCTGCGACGTTGCCGAACTACACGGACGTGGCGGCTTTCCTTCGTGTGCGGCCTGAACAAGGCTTGTTCTACTTCGACAACTCGTTCAGGTAACAATATATCTTCGGATATTATATCTACATAGAATGTACCAGCTGCTTCTCTTCCCGCGCAAGCCGTAAATGTCGTCTGAGGGAATCGCCGAATGGGGAAATCATGTATAGGCGATGCGGCTAGCAACCCATCACTATTGATTTCCTGTTTCAACTACCATCATGCTAAACGTGGCCTAAGGTCTTATGGCTCTAGGCTCTGTCTACCCCGGATGGGATAAAGACGTGATTGTATGCGAAATTTCATTAAGATTGGTGCAGTAGATAGAGCGTAACAAACAAACTCAATTTCGCATTTATAATATTTAGTTATTAAGTAACTGCCTCCGTGGTCCAGTGGTTAAGGCGTTTGCCTGTAGACCCGGGAACCGTGGGTTCGAATCCCACAAGAAGCATACTTTGTTTAGTTGTGTCCAGTTTGGTTAGGACATTGCAGGCTTGAATCACCCGATTGTCTGATAATAAAGATGATTCCGTGCTTCGGAAGGCACGTTGAGCCGTTGGTCCCGGCTGACATCTGGTGGTCGTTAAAGGAACCACGTCAGAGGCCGAGAGGCGGTTCCGAAGAACTCTGACACCAGGGTGAGCATGGTCGATTGACCGTGACGCCTACTCGAAATGATCATGAGTTATTAAATGGGATCTTTCCAAGAATGAGGGAATCGCCGAATGGCGGAATCATGACATAGGCGATGCGGCTTGCAACCGATCACTATTGATTTCCTGTTTCAACTACCATTATGCTAAACGTGGCCTAAGGTCTTATGGCTCCAGGTTCTGTCTACACCGTATGGGATAAAGACGTGATTATATGTATGTATGTATCTTTCCAAGACTCTATGTCACCGGGGGGTGTTCTGTAGGTTTTCCCGCCAAAACCTACAAAACGCCTCCCGTGCTTCCGTTTCGCAGGCCCGTGGCGTTGGAACAGCAATATATTGGTGTTACTGAGAAAAAAGCGTTGAAACGGTTCCAAGTTATGAACGATATTGTCTATGAGAAGGCTATGGAACACGCGGGGAGGAATCAGGTGAGATTTACATTCATTCATTCTTTGTAGGTCATTTGTTCATTCATTCATTCACTCACAGTGCGTGGGGTCATTAATTTGTTCATATTTTGTGGGTCATTAGTTCATGCATATTGTGTGGGTCATTCATTCACACCGTGTGATTCATTAGTTTATTCATATTGTGTGGGGTAATTCATTCATTCATTCAGTCATATGTGTGGGTCATTCATTCACACTGTGTGGGGTGGGTCATTTATTAATTCATATAGTTATAGCTTACTATTTTTATACCTTTTGAATATTGGGTGTGGGTCAAAAGGTCAATTGTCCATGTCTTTTTAATTTTTAACTAGTAACCAATAAAATAATCTAACTATAGTGTTATGTTGTTTGTAGATACTGGTGTTCGTCCACTCGCGCAAGGAAACAGGCAAAACCGCGCGCGCTATCAGAGACATGTGCTTAGAGAAAGACACTCTGGGACAGTTTCTAAGGTCAGTCCATCAGTAGGCTAGTTGACTTGTATTTTGTTTTTCTTGTACTAGCTGTGCCCGCGACTTCGTCCGCGTGGAAATCAACAAGTTATGGTTCTGTTCAAAGTAAAGAAAAAAAATTATTGAAAATCTGATTGTGAAAGTCCAGAGATCAGCCAGTACAAACAAACAGACAGTCAAAAATTTTAAAATTTGTTATTTCGGTATTTGTACGGTGTGTTCTGAAATATCATCGAAAACAGCGTCGGCCATTTTTGTAAAGTTTTGTAATGTGATTGTTGTGTAAGGTGCTATTTTCGAAACCCGATTCTCGCCTAGTATTATACGGTATACGATAATCACCTAGTAGCATGAAAATCATTCGGATTGCCGACTTTGGACGAATGACAGAAGTCAAAAATAGGTCTGAAATGACGGTTTTCCACAACTATTGCGTCACGTCGTGGCGAATGATGGCCGGCGCGCGTTTTGATAGTTCCGAATTTTAAGTAAATTTGTAATTGAAATTATAATGCCATCTCGCATTTTTCTTGACAGAGATCGATATATATATATGAATTTAATATTAAGTGAATATGATCGAAGTTTAGCACTTAATATAACAAATTGTACTTATATGGCGTGTTATGTTAGTTTATGGCGTGTTATATGGTTTTTTCTGTAAACAACTTTTTGGCCGGATATGTATAAACTAAATTAAGTATTATTGTATCATATTTTTGAGAATGGCTGTTGTTGTTTGAATAAATAAATAAATAAATAAATAAATAAATTTAAATCAATTGCAAATATTTTAAGGGCTGATTCAGACCACTAAACTGAACAACTTTCCTAAATAAACTAATGTCGAAATACGAAAAAAATTTTTTGACCTCCCATACAAATTGAGAATCAGCTGATCTAGTTGAGTATGGAGAGTGAAAAATAAAATTTCGTATTTCGATATAAGTTTATTTGGAAAAGTTGTCCAGTATAGCGGTTTGAATATGTATATATATATTTCGGTTTCGTGGCTGAAATACTGTAAGAAATGAACTTTGTATAAATACATGAAAATCATGCGATTATACGAGATGCAAGATCCGGCACCTGAATTACATAACAAGAATTTTTGATAACTTGTGTTTTCAGTGAGTAATGATTTTTAAATGACGGTGGCGCTAGTGTTCACCGAGGTATCACCTTAATCACCAGGGGTCAAACATAGGCCCTACTTTTGACCACGATATAACAGTCTCACGCGTGCGGAGCAGCGGGCAACGGCTAGTAATTTCTATAAATTGTCGGTTTTAGAGAGGGCTCGGCAAGTATGGAGGTGTTGCGTACGGAGGCGGAACAAGTGAAGAATCCGGAACTAAGGGAACTGCTGCCTTACGGGTTCGCCATACATCACGCCGGGATGAGCAGGGTCGACAGGACCCTGGTGGAAGACCTGTTTGCTGATAGGCATATACAGGTATACAATACAATACATAGAAATACACTTTTTTTTTTTGATGTGGATTCTTCCATGCTGGTCTGGGAGAAAAAGAAAAACATAGAATGTACCAGCTGCTTCTATTCCCGCGCAAGCCGTAAAAGTCGTCTGAGGGAATCGCCGAGTGGGGGAATCATGACATAGGCGATGCGGCTAGCAACCCATCACTATTGATTTCCTGTTTCAACTACCATCATGCTAAACGTGGCCTAAGATCTTATGACCCTAGGCTTTGTCTACCCCGCATGGGATAAAGACGTGATTATATGTATGTATGTATGTATGTGGATATAATCCCCTTAGTCCCATTTCGTAGATAGATTTCGTAGCTGGCTTCGAAATTGGAAATAAAATTCCCATTTCGAAGCTTCCACAATATGGCAATCAAACATATAGCTTATTTTTGCCAGTATCAAGTTTTATATAAATGTTTTTGATTTAGTCGAGTCACAGAGTCAAGTCGAGTCAGTAGTCATGTCTAGTCAAGTTAGTCAAGGGCCAAGTGAAGCGGTGGAAGTTTCACTTAGCTTTATGTTGGGAGATTTTGGTGACAAGGATTAAAGTCACTTATACGACATTGTACCACTTCCCAACACTCACGCTTGTTCACGAACACTTTGCGAATAATAATCCACCAATATTATGCACAAATACTCAAATATTAGAAAATAAATACAATGACGATAACTGAGCGACTTTAGCTTGGCGCCAAAACTCCTAAAAATACTCTTTACTTCCTTTTTTTTAATACTTTTAACGGCCATGGAAACTAGTCCTTTAAGGCCTCTCTTCATTTTATTAATCTTCTTCAGTCCTACTTTAGTCAAGTCAAGTCAGTTGTCTAGTCTAGTCAAGTGATGAGTCAGAGTCAGATGGCTAAGTGAAGCGGTGGAAAAATTTCACTTAGCTATATCATGGAGATTTTGGTGACAAAGATAAAAAGTCACGTAATCGACACTGTATCACTTCCCAACACTCACGCTTGTTCACGAACACTTTGCGAATAATAATCCGCCAATATTAAGCACAAATACTCGAAAAAACCTGTTTTGGAAATTAAATACAGCGCGGACATAGCGACAGTTTACTTTCCCTCCAAAAACTCCTTTACTTCCTCTTGCTCGGAAATAACTTCAGTATTTAAAAAAAAACACAATACGTCAATAGACTCATTGCTGGCCTAAGACAACAATGTAATAAAAGAAAATTCATTGCCGGCCGCTAATGGAGGTCTTTTAATGTACACGTTTTCATACATTAGGTTTTTTAGTTTCGCTCTGGCCAGCCTACCAAAATTAACCTATTTTAGCGGTCGTTAATGGAAATTGCTGGACACTTTTGTTAGTTGGGTACTAACCATTAATTTCAAAAATAATAAATAAAAAATAAAATATAAATAAATATATAGGGACAAATCACACAGATTGAGTTAGCCCCAAAGTAAGTTCGAGACTTGTGTTATGGGATACTAACTCAACGATACTATATTTTATAACAAATACATATATAGATAAACATCCAAGACCCAGGTCAATCAGAAAAAGATCATTTTTCATCTTGACCTGACTGGGGATCGAACCCGGGACCTCCTGAGTAGCGGTCAGGCATGTTAACCATTACGCCACGGAGGTCGTCAGTCGAAAAAGTTTCTAAAGAAGAACACGGCGAATGCTGGCTTGTTGCTGACGCCATTTTAAAATTTGATACGATGTTGTTTCGTCTCAGGAGGATTTCTGAGAAAGTAAATTATTATACAAGCCTCGGCCGAAATTGCAATTTACTTCCTCGTATTTTTAAAAGGCCTCGGCTTTGCCTCTTCCTTTAAAGCACTTGGATACAACACAATATCCATACTTCCATACTAATATTATAAATGCGGAAGTCTGTCTGTCTGTCTGTCTGTCACCTCTTCACGGCTAAACTGCTGGACCGATTGCGATGAAATTTGGTAGGGATGTAGTTAACGACCTGAGGTCAAACATAGGCTACTTTCGGGCGCGATATAACCGAGTACCACGCGGGGCGGAGCCGCGGGGAACAGCTAGTATTTTATATAACATAGCATCAGAAAGAAATTCCTAACGACAAATATAATTAGTTATTTTATTCCCCAGGTGCTAGTATCAACCGCGACACTGGCTTGGGGCGTGAATCTTCCAGCTCACACTGTGATAGTGAAGGGCACCCAGGTTTACTCGCCCGAGAAGGGTCGGTGGAGTGAGCTAGGTGCCCTGGACGTGCTGCAGATGCTGGGCAGGGCGGGCCGGCCGCAATACGACGACAAGGGAGAGGGTGAGACATTGTTGTTTGTGTAGAGTGGTGCAGTGCGCTAGGTGCCCTGGACGTGTTGCTGGGCAGGGGGTAATACGACGACAAGGGAGAGGGTGAGACGTTGTTGTTTGTGTAGAGTGGTGCAGTGCGCTAGGTGCCCTGGACGTGTTGCTGGGCAGGGGGTAATACGACGACAAGGGAGAGGGTGAGACATTGTTGTTTGTGTAGAGTGGTGCAGTGCGCTAGGTGCCCTGGACGTGTTGCTGGGCAGGGGGTAATACGACGACATAATAGAGGGTGAGACTTAGTTATCACTACATAGTATAAAACAAAGTCGCTTTGTATGCTTAAATCTTTAAAACTACGCAACGGATTTTGATGCGGTTTGTGTTTAATAGATAGAGTGATTCAAGAGGAAGGTTTTTATGCCCACGCGAAGCCGGGGCGGGTCGCTAGTCATATATAAAATTCAATACCACTTTTCGTTGTAATTTTATAACTCACCAGCTGACCCGGCGAACTTCGTACCGCCTTTCTTGATATTTTTTTCCGTAAGAACCTTGTACAGAGTATTAGAAAACTACAGAAAAAAAAAAATCAGCCAAATCGGTCAAGCCGTTTTCATGCTATGTCGTGCAAAATCGTAAATAACAGCATCTATCATACATTAGTATAAAATAATCGCACTTAGACTGACCACTTCACAGTACTTATAAAGTGCATTACAAATAGAATGTATGAATCAGAATTCCACCGGTTGTGTCGAAACATCAGTCAGCTCGCACTCGGGCCAGTAATATTTTTCAGGGTTGATTTACAATCAGGATAGGCTGTCGATCCGTGCGCCTACGCTTGCTATTATACCAGCTACATGTATTATTTATAGTAAGGAGCTTTAAGGATTAAGAGTTGCTCACATTAGTCTAGCGGCAAGTGAAATGTTTTGATAGAGCAAAAAAAAGAACATCTTTCTTTTTTTGAAAATTTTATGAGTGACAAATATTTTTTTACTATAAGTACATATTTAACCTTTGGACATATTTGAAAGATTGACTTTAATATAAAGGAAGGTTTAGTTCTGACGTTACTAGTATATACATTATATATAATACATAAAATAGATAAGTCAATATATATATATAACAGACTCGCCTATCAAAACCAAATGTTTAGGCTTTGTTTGGACTATTTAATATATGGTTTATGTGAAGTTTGCACAAAATCGGTCGAGCGTAAAACAGTAAAAGCGAGTAAATTTTGGTTTTGAAATATTTGTGGAAGTCAAGGGAAGGTTTCAACAGAGATAAAAGTTCGTTCAGACGGTACGGAGTTCGCCGGGTCAGCCAGTCTATGGTATAAATTAATATTCAACTCCGAAGTTTTTGGAGGGAAAGTGAACTGTCGCTATGTCCGCGCTGTATTTAATTTCCAAAACTTAGGTTTTTTCGAATATTTGTGCATATTATTGGCGGATTATTATTCGCTAAGTGTTCGTGAACAAGCGTGAGTGTTGGGAAGTAATACAGTGTCGATTACGTGACTTTTTCTCTTTGTCACCTAAATCTTCAAGTTAAAGCTAAGTGAAAATTTTTCCACCGCTTCACTTAGCCATCTGACTAGACTTACTTGACTGGACTAGACTACTGACTTGACTTGACTAAAGTAGGACTGAAGAAGATTAATAAATTCAAGAAATGCCTTAAAGGACTAGTTTCCATGGCCGTAAAAAAAATATTTTCTATATCGAACCTCTTTTCGCAGGTATCCTAATCACAAACCATTCGGAGCTTCAATACTACCTATCGCTCTTGAACCAGCAGCTGCCCATTGAGTCTCAGCTCATCTCCAAGTTACCTGATATGCTCAATGCTGAAGTGGTGCTCGGTTCTGTACAGAGTGTGAGGGACGCTGTCACGTGGCTTGGTAAGTCACTAAAATTGATAATAGATGGCGTTGGTTGTGATGGAAAAATATCCCACATCTGCCACTACTTCGCTTTAAAAATAAAATATGTACAGAGTGTGGAAATGCTGTCACGTGGCTTGGTAAGTCACTAAAACTGATAATAGATGGCGTTGGTTGTGATGGAAAAATATCCCACCTCTGCCACCACTTTCCTCTATTAATTAAAGTGAAACAAACTTTACAATTACATAGGTTGGTGAGTTAGTGTATCACAAGGGTAATAGATGGCGCTGATTGTTGACTGAAAAGTAACTTTTATTCTTCAGTTAATAATATGCCGCACGGGAAATAGATGGCGCTGTTTATGGAATATTCCTTCGCACACCAGTAGCCATATAGTTTCAGCTTGGAGATCAGCTGAAACTATATGGCTACTGGTTACCTGATATGCTTAATGCTGAAGTGGTGCTCGGTTTGTTAGAGCTTGGTTAGTTACTAAATTGATAACAGATGGCGTTGGTTGTGATAGAAAAATATCCCACCTCTGCCACCAATTCACTTTATAAGTTAAATATATTATTACACTTTATTAAATAAAACAAAATGGTGGATTGTATACACAAAAGCTTGTCCTAATATATTTAACTTGCTTTCACCCGCGTTAGATTCCCGCGGGAACAGTGCTTTTTCCCGGAATGAAAGGTACCCTATGTCCTTCTAAATACTCCAAGCTATGTGTATGCGAAATTCCAGAAAGAATGGTTCAGCAGATAGGGCGAGAAGAGGTAACAAACAAACTCACTTTCGCATTTATAATATTAGTTGGGATAGCATCGTTGAGCTAGTATCTCATAACACAAGTCTCGAATTTACTTTGGGGCTAACTCAATCCGTGTGATTTGTCCCTATATATTTATTTAAAAAAATGTCTAATGATACCTGAAACATGTATCCTAGGATAGTATACACAAAAGCTTGCCTTAGTCTATTTAACTAACTTTCGCCCGCGGCTTCGCTCGCGTGAGATTCTTTCGGGAACAGTGCTTTTTCCCGGGACGAAAGGTACCCTATGTCCCTCTCAATAGTCCAAGCTATGTGTATGCGAAATTCCAGAAAGAATGGTTCAGTAGATAGGGCGAGAGAGCGTAACAAACAAATACACTTTCGCATTTATACTGGGGGTCTAAAATCGCCACTTTAAGCAATTCATCTAATCTTAGGAATAGGAATTGCTAAAGAATTGCTAAGGAATTCGTAATATGAATTCGATTCGATGAATTGCTAAAGTGGCGTTTCTAGACCCACTGGAAGCAACAGAAATCTTTCCCTGAAAACATTTAATTCTAAATCCCCTCAATAGGTTATACCTACCTCTACATAAGAATGCTTCGCCAGCCGGCGTTGTATGGAGTCAGTGCTGAGAAGCTACAAGATGACCCACTGCTGGAACTGCACAGGGCAGACCTGGTACACACTGCTGCCAGCTTGCTCGACAAGTGAGTTAACGCCAATCAACTTTGAGAGCTGCTCAAGTATCATTCTGTCGCGCTGAACGTCAACGATATGACAGTGACAGCATGATACTTAGCAGCTCTCAAAATTGAGTAGAGTTTGAGTATTTATATACTAGCTGTTCCCCGCGGCTTCGCCCCGCGTGGGACTCGGTTATATCGCGCCCAAAAGTAGCCTATGTTTGACCTCAGGTCGTAAACTACATCCCTACCAAATTTCATCACAATCGGTCCAGCAGTTTAGCCGTGAAGCGGTGACAGGACAGACTTTCGCATTTATAATATTAGTATGGATTTATTGGTGCACAAAACAGTATTACAACTAATACATTTCGAAGTATTTTACACAATAAACTTACAATGACTGGTTGTAGAACCATGCAGACAGCGCACACAGCATGCTAATGAGTATCAACAAGAAACATATTTGTGTAACAATATGACTTTGATAATACTTTGGAAGTGGTGGTAAACTTAAAATAAGTAACAATTGACGTCAATAAGTGATAAGAATATCTTATATTGAAAATAAATAATTTGAATTTGAATTTGCATATATAAACAATGACTGACAAACAAACTTAAAAAATTGGATTGAAGAAACATTATATTACACTAGCGAGTTATAAGTAGTAGTCACTTGCGTCAAAATTTCAACTATTTCATTCGGGCGCTAGAATGCCGTTTATGCTGATTAGGACAGGCTGTGTAAGTTGTAACTTATAACTCTTTTTCTTAATTTGATACCTCGGTGAACACTAGCGCCACCGTCATTTAAAAATCATTACTCACTGAAAACACAAGCTATCTAAAATCCGTGTAACGTATATATTAAATTATAAATCCCTATAGTTACAAATCGCATTATTGCTTAAAACGGCCACTTTTAGCAGTTTTGCAATTTGTAACTATATGGAACTATAATTTAATATGTTTAAAATTAACTTCAGATCCAGAACCTTAATAACATAACAGGGATTTTTTGGTAACTTGTGTTTTCAGTGAATAATTATTTTTAAATGATGGTGGCGCTAGTGTTCACCGAGGTATCGTCTTAAAATGGCACAAGTAATTAATAACCTTGACCCAAAGGTTGACTGTCAGATAATGCTTTTAGCACTAACTCCGCCTATCATGTTATAACAACTGTATTTTGTACAATAAAGATTCAAATAAACAAATAAACATTCCCATAATTTGTATCAAACAGGGCGGGCTTAATAAAATACGAGCGGAAATCGGGCCATTTCCAACCGACCGAGCTCGGTCGGATCGCGTCCCACTTCTACTGCACGTACGAGACTATGCAGTCTTACAACCAGTTGTTGCGTCCAACGCTGGGCGAGATCGAGCTGTTCCGAGTGTTCTCGTTGTCGGCTGAGTTTAGGCATGTGGCCGTGCGGGAGGAGGAGAAACTGGAGCTGCACAAGCTGATGGAGCGGGTGAGTGAACCACTGAATGACTGAACGAATGAGTGTATGAATGAATGAATGAATGAATTTACTTTTTGTATTACAGCTAAAGTAATCTTTGACTGTTTAACCTAAAAGCATTTTTAGCACGATCAAGATTTTAGGTTAGTTGGATGCGAAAGTTGCCGGGAATTACTTCTAGAAGGTTCTTTCTTAGTTAAAATCTCCTGTCGTCTGTAACTTTTCCGTCCGACTTTTAATGCACGTACGAAACGATGCAGTCATTATCATTCACCATTCATATAATAATAGTGAAGGGGGTAACAGTATTTCAAATTCAAATTCAATATTTTGGGTTTTTTAATAATTTACTCGTGTGATTAAAACCAATATATCGCCCCCAGGTTCCGATACCAATAAAGGAGAGCATCGAGGAACCATCGGCCAAAATCAACGTGTTGCTACAAGCGTACATTTCCCAGTTGAAGTTGGAAGGTTTCGCGCTGATGGCGGACATGGTGTATGTGACGCAGAGCGCGAGCAGACTGCTCAGAGCCATCTTCGAGATCGTGCTGCATCGCGGTGAGGGCATTCACTCGTTCACTAGTTCAGTCATTCACTTGTTCAGTCATTCACTCGTCCAGTCATTCAGTCTTTCAGTCATTCAGTCGTTCAGTCATTCACTCGTCCAGTCATTCAATCGTTCAGTCATTCACTCGTCCAGTCATTCACTCGTTCAGTCATTCAATCCGTCAGTCATTCACTAGTTTGCTTCCAACCGGTCATTTTGGAAATACTTGAGGGGGGCCTATGTCCAGCAGTGGACAGCCTGCGGCTGAAATTATGATGATGATGATTCACTCGTTCAGTCATTCACTCTTTCAGTCATTCAGTCGTTCAGTCATTCATTCGTCCAGTCATTCAATCGTTCAGTATTTCACTCGTTCAGTCATTCAATCCGTCAGTCATTCACTCGTTCAGTCATTCACTCTTTCAGTCATTCAGTCGTTCAGTCATTCACTCGTCCAGTAATTCAATCGTTCAGTCTTTCACTCGTTCAGTCATTCAATCCGTCAGTCATTCAATCGTTCAGTCAATTACTAGTTCGCTTCCAATCGGTCATTTTGGAAATACTTGAGGGGGGCCTATGTCCAGCTGTGGACAGCCTGCGGCTGAAATTATGATGATGATGATTCACTCGTTCAGTCATTCACTCTTTCAGTCATTCAGACGTTCAGTTATTCACTCGTCCAGTAACTCAATCGTTCAGTCTTTCACTCGTTCAGTCATTCAATCCGTCAGTCATTCAATCGTTCAGTCATTAACTATTAAGCTTCTAACCGGTCATTTTGGAAATACTTGGGGGGGGGGGGGGGGGGCTATGTCCAGCAGTGGACAGCCTGCGGCTGAAATTATGATGATGATGATTCACTCGTTCAGTCATTCAGACGTTCAGTCATTCACTCGTCCAGTAATTCAGTCTTTCACTCGTTCTGTCATTCAATCCGTCAGTCATTCAATCGTTCAGTCATTAACTATTAAGCTTCTAACCGGTCATTTGCGCCTTTCAGCCTGCGGCTGAAATTATGATGATTAATTAGTTCAGTCATTCACTAGTTCATTACACATTATTCGCTGTCCCGTTCATTCATTTTTCAGTCGTTCAGTTCGTTCATCATTCACTGATTTATTCATTCACTCAGTCATTCTAACGTGAATACATCATTCACTCTTTCATCCAGTCACTTAGTCATTCTAACGTACACTATTGATCATTAACTCAGTCATTCTAACGTGACTTAACACATCATTCACTATTTTATTCATTCACTCAGTCATTCAAACGTTAATTAATAAATCATTTACTCTTTTACCATGCACTCAGTCATTCAAACGTTAATCAATAAATCATTCACGCTTTTACCATTCACTCAGTCATTCAAACGTTAATCAATAAATCATTCACGCTTTTACCATTCACTCAGTCATTCAAACGTTAATCAATACATCATTTACTTTTTCATTCATTCTGTCAGTCATTCTAACGTGAATTAAAACATCATTCACTCTTTCATCTATTCACTCAGTCATTCAAACGTTAATCAATACATCATACACTCGTTTATCCATTCACTCGTTCATGCCTCAGTCATTCATTTATCATTCGCCCTTTCGTTCATTCATTTGTCACTAATTAGTTCATTCATTTTACATAATTAAGAATTTTGCGATGATTTACGATGGAACAAATGAATCAACTGATTTCCAAACAAATCATCGCAAAATTCTTGGTTTAAATTAAAAAAATTAAAATGATCTGTTTGGAAATCAGTCGATTCAATTCAACTTTCGAGTTACATCCCTTTGTTTGATGAGCGTCTAGGGTGCGCCTAAGATGGTGGTAAGCCACCTGGTAACAGTTTTAGTGTGTTTCAATAGCATTAATATCTTGCAGGCTGGGCGCAATTGGTCGACAAAACACTGGCGCTTTGCAAAATGGTCGATAGACGTATGTGGCAGTCGATGTCGCCGCTCAGGCAGTTTAGGAAGATGCCGGAAGAGGTAAATAATTAATTAATAAATATATACGGACAAATCTGTGTGTCGAGCTAGCGCCAAAGTAAGTTCGAGACTTGTGTTATGGGATACTAACTCAATGATACTATGTTTTTTAACTAATACGGATATATATATATATATATATATATATAGATACATATAGATAAACACCCAGGCCAATCAGAAAAAGATCATTTTTCATCTTGACCTGACCGGGGATCGAACCCGGGACCTCCTGAGTAGCGGGCTGGCGTGTTAATCACTACGCAACTGTCGTCAAATTATCGTAAACTAGTTGTCGGGACTTACTCGGGAACAGTGCTTTTTCCCGGGATGAAAGGTATGTCCTTCTCAATACTCCTAGCTATGTGTATGCGAAATTTCAAGAAGATTGCTTCAGTAGATACGGCGTGAAGAGGTAACGAACAAACAAATATACAAACTAACTTTCGCATTTATAATATTAGTTAGAAACACACGAACGCTTGAAAAGAACTCATTTACCTCAGGCCCCCTAGTATGAGTTTTTCTTAACGCAGACGCTAGTGACTGCGTTAGCGATTTAGTATGACAAACCTGTACAGCGCCTCTGGCGGACAGTAAGGCAACTAAGAAATTCCATACAAAATCTTAACGCAGTCGCTAGCGTCTGCGTTAAGAAAAACTCATACTAGGGGTACAGGATAGTATTGTCCTTTACGTAATACTAATTCCATAATACTCGCTGCATTGCCACGCTGGATGGTTTTGAATAAAAAAGATTGTATCCATACTAATATTATAAATGCGAAAGTCTGTCTGTCTGTCTGTCACCTCTTCACGGCTAAACTACTGGACCGATTGTGATGAAATTTGGTAGGGATGTAGTTAACGACCTGAGGTCAAACATAGGCTACTTTTGGGCGCGATATAACCGAGTCCCACGCGGGGCGGAGCCGCGGGGAACAGCTAGTATGTAATATACTATTAGCGACCCGCCCCGGCTTCGCACACTTCCTCTTGATTCACGCTAGCTATTAAAAAAAAAAACAGCAACTAAATCCGTTGCGTAAAAAAATAAATAAAATAAATAAAATAAATAAAATAAATAAAATAAATAAAATAAATAAAATAAATAAAATAAATAAAATAAATAAAATAAATAAAATAAATAAAATAAATAAAATAAATAAAATAAATAAAATAAATAAAATAAAATAAAAAGCCTTTTATTTCTTGAATAACAAAGTATCTTAGAACTAATATTTGTAATTTAAAGTTTAAGTAAACTAGGTTTACTTATTTTTCAAATCTTCCATAATATAGTTATAATTTCTATTTATTTATTTTTATATACACTAATACTCATCAAGAACCCCTCCGCGGGTGTAGTTTTTTTAGTTGTTTTATAATATGCAATTATTATTCCGAACAGGTGGTAAAGAAGCTAGAAAAGAAGAACTTCCCATGGGAGAAACTCTACGAATTAGGCCCGAACGAAATAGGCGAACTGGTCAGGGCTCCGAAACTGGGCAAGATGATCCACAAGCACGTGCGGCAGTTCCCCAAGCTGGAGCTGTCCACGCACATCCAGCCCGTCACCAGGTCCACGCTGAGAGTGCAGCTCACCATCACGCCGGACTTCCAGTGGGACGAGAAGGTGGGTTTTGTGTTGTGGGAATGTGGGGGGAGTACGTGGGAAAGTTGGTCTTTTGGGAATCTAGGTAATAGGTGGGAAAGTAGGTCTTTTGGGAATCTAGGAAATAGGTGGGAAAGTAGTTCTTTTGGGAATCTAGGTAATAGGTGGGAAAGTAGGTCTTTTGGGAATCTAGGAAATAGGTGGGAAAGTAGTTCTTTTGGGAATCTAGGTAATAGGTGGAAAAGTTGGTCTTTTGGGAATCTAGGAAATAGGTGAGAAAGTAGGTCTTTTGAGAATCTAGGAAATATGCCACGAACAGGTCTTATCCCTCGGAAATATAGACATAGGTTAATTAGTAAGTAGGTTTATTCTTAAAGGAATCTAGGAACTAGCAAGAAAGTGTGTTAAATCTACAGGGAATATAGAAATAGGCGAACTGGTTAGGGCTCCTAAACTAGGCAAGATGATCCACAAGCACGTGCGGCACAAGTAGGACGAGAAGGTGGGTTTTGTGTTGTGGGAATACGTGGGAAAGTTGGTCTTTTGGGAATCTAGGTAATAGGTGGGAAAGTTGGTCTTTTGGGAATCTAGGAATACGTGGGAAAGTTGGTCTTTTGGGAATCTAGGAATACGTGGGAAAGTTGGTCTTTTGGGAATCTAGAAATTAGGTGAGAAAGTACAATACAATACAAATACTCTTAATTGCACCACAAAATAATAAAATTACATAAAACAGCTTAGCTTAAAAGAATGAGGCGCAAAGGCGGACTTATCGCTAAAGCAATCTCTTCCAGTCAACCTTAGGGTGGATGGAAAATTATTAGTATATAAATGGGAATATGTGTTGCTTAGTGGGTTTTATCCTTTGGGAACATAGAAATAGGTGAGAAAGTACGTCTTATCATTTGGAAATCTAGAAAATATGGGAGAAAGTATGTCTTTTTTTCGGGAATCTAGGAAATATGAGAGGAATCAAGTCTTATCCCTTGGGCATATAGACATAGGTTTGTTAGTAGGTGTTTTCTTTAGGTAACGTTTGTTTTGTGGGAATCCATACTAATATTATAAATGCGAAAGTCTGTCTGTCTGTCTGTCATCTCTTCACGGCTAAACTGCTGGACTGATTGTGATGAAATTTGGTATGCATATAGTTATGCACTAGGAGGAGTCAAACATAGCCTACTTTCGGGCGCGATATAACCGAGGCGCACGCGGGCAACAGCTTGTACAGGAATACGTGGGTAAGTAGATCTTTTGGGAATCTAGGAAATATGCAAGAAAGTAGGTATTATCTTTTGGAAATATAGATGTAGGTTAGTTAGTAGGTTTATTATCCCTTATAGGGATCTTTTCCTGTCAACCTTTATAATAAATGTGTGTATCGTACTCATTTGTGTCTAAGTGTGTTTTATATTTTGGGAATATAAACATAGGTTAGTTAGTCAGTAGGTTTTTATCTTTAGGGAACATAGAAATAACCAAAAAGTGTGTTGAATCCCTTGGAAATATTGAAATAGGCGAACTAGTCAGGGTTCTTAAATAAGATGAAACACAAGATCCATATATGGGATAAATATTTCAATAAATGTCTATATTTATTCTACCAACCTTATTGCTTAGCCGAAATGCAAAACTGTACTTGTATAATAGTAGATTCGTATCACAAGGGAGCAAAATAATATTTTTACGGCGAGGGCGATTTTTGAATCCAGAGCGGAGTGAAGGATTCTAGTGTAGAATTCACTAAGTTTTAAGATTCTTTAATAGAATCCTGAACGGAGAGAGGGATTCAAAGTACATCGCCCGAGCCAAAAATATGTTAAAAATATGTCGCAAACATATTCTCTACTTTTCATCTCGCTCTATGAGAAAAAACAAAACATTATTCATTATTCATTAGAATTAAATTTAAATGAAATAACTGAAAATTAATAATATTTATTTCATCCGATGATTGCGTTCATTCTCACCAGCCAGTGTTTTATTTTTCATAATATATGCACTCGGCACGACCGTATTGTTTTGTTCCAAATTTGAAACTCGTTATTGCCCGCTAAAAAACCCTATCGGAATAGACTTACTTTGGTCCCTCTTTTGGGGCGGCAAAGTTGAACATTTCGAATAGAAGGGATGAAAATAAACTTTCAATTCTTTCACAGGTCCACGGCCAATCAGAAGCGTTCTGGATACTAGTTGAGGACGTCGACAGCGAGGTGATACTCCATCACGAATATTTCCTGCTCAAGGAGAAATACTGCAAGGACGAGCATTTGGTGAAACTTTTTGTGCCCGTTTTCGAGCCCCTGCCGCCGCAGTACTTCCTGAGGCTCGTGTCTGACAGGTCAGTTGGCTGGGGAATAGACCACTCCTCTCGTTAAAACAGCTTGGAGTGAGAATAGGCCACTCCTCTTGCTTTCAATGACGAACATCTGTTTGTGTCCGTTTTTGAGCCCCTGCCGCCGCAGTAATTCCTGAGGCTCGTGTCTGACAGGTCAGTTGGCTGGGGAATAGACCAGGGATGTTGCGAATATTCGCATCCGCATCCGCAAATGCGGAGCTTCCGCAAAGATTTCGACATCTGCATCTGCATCCGCATCCGCAATAAATCAATGCGGATTTTAATGCGGATGCGGATGTCATACGAGTTGCGACAAGAAAGAAAAGGGGCGGGGCCTGTGAATGGCGCGTGCCGTTCGCGCGCGACAATGACCAATGGGAGCGAAAAAAAAGGTGATAAGATCCGACGCGTTTATTGTGGTGCATCGATTGTTTCGTGTAAATAAATCATTACGTGTTAGTTTGTGCGAACAATTATTTAGTAGCGCGGGTTTAATTTATGAGCCTTTCCGTAACTGGCTTGAATCTGAAAAAAACGGCATTATTGCTATTTATTAAGTATAATGCTCCTATTTTTAACTTCGAGTACTAATTTAAAAAAAGTAAGTAAGTAACTAAGTGAAGTTTAAAATTTTGGAATTCATTTGTTCACTTTCATTCTGAAACATGTTAATTATTTCTTTGATACAAAAGTATTAAGTATAGTAAAAACTTGTAATACATTAATAAAAATGATTATAATAATTTTGTATTGATTTAATTCTTCATTTATGTACTATATTTATATAGGATCTGAAACATCCGCATCCGCATCCGCATCCGCGGATGTGAGCCTCTTAAAATCCGCATCCGCATTCGCATCCGCGGATGTGTAAAAATCTTGATCCGCAACATCCCTGGAATAGACCACTCCTACCCCTCAAATGGCTGGACGTGAGAATAGACCACTCCATTCGCTCTCAAGGACAAGCAATTGGTCAAACTGTTTGTGCCCGTTTTTGAGCCCCTGCCGCCGGAGTACTTCCTGAGGCTCGAGTCTGACAGGTCAGTTGGCTGGGGAATAGACCACTCCTCTCGTTAAAACAGCTTGGAGTGAGAATAGGCCACTCCTCTTGCTTTCAATGACGAACATCTGTTTGTGTCCGTTTTTGAGCCCCTGCCGCCGCAGTAATTCCTGAGGCTCATGTCTGACAGGTCAGTTGGCTGGGGAATAGACCACTCCTCTCGTTCAAATAGCTGGACGTGAGATTTAGGCCACTCCTCTTGCTTTCAATGACCAACATCTTAATATACTTTCCTCTGTGGCATGTTCTATTCCAACCAGAAGCATACTTTGTTTATTTGTTTCCAGTTTGGTTAGGACATTGCAGGCTTGAATCACCTGATTGTCTGACAATAAAGATGATTCCGTGCTTCGGAAGGCACGTTAAGCCGTTGCTCCCGGCTGCCATCTGGTAGTCGTTAAAGGAACCACGTCAGAGGCCGAGAGGGGGTTCCGAAGAAGTCTGACACTAGGGTGTGTATACTGTATAGTCGATTGACCGTGACACCTACACGAAATGATGATAATGATCTGCGGCCCACTGTACTTATCAAAATCCCTCCAACAGATGGATCGGTGCCGAAACCCAATTGCCGGTTTCGTTCCGACATTTAATTCTACCGGAAAAGAACCTACCGCCGACGGAGCTGCTTGACCTTCAGCCGCTGCCCATCTCAGCATTGAGGAACCCTAAATACGAGGAGCTGTACAACGAGGCGTTCCCGCAGTTCAACCCCGTGCAGACCCAGGTGAGTGGCTTGTATAGCATAAATGTTATAGAAGGGAATAGACAAATTCTCCCGAAAATGTTCTTCTTTAGATTTCTTTAGATTCGAAGCTTCCTAGATCAGTCAAAAGAGTCTTCTTATTAACAGGTACTAGCTTTTTTTTTTTGGCGGCTGGCAACACTGGAGCTCACTTGTCAATTATTTAGCTCCGTATTTCTATTTGTTTAATTAAATTTTAATGCACATAAATTATAATAAAAGTACAATAACTGTATAAAATAGTAATAATATTTGTGAATTTAAATATTTGTGTAGTGAAAATAAGTGTATTTGGTGGATAAATAGTGAACAAAAAGGTTAGTGGGTAACAAGCCGGTATCGTTTGTTTACAACTTTTACAAGGCGAAATCGGTAACTATTTAGCTTCGTTTACTCCTTTTCACCTTACACCACGTTTTTTTGAACACTGATTATCAGATTAAAATACGCTTCACTTACTTTCACAATCAATATTTTGTAAATTTTGTATTTTTATTTTTGTTCAAGTAGGTAGTTGACGTTAAGGTTAGGTCAGTTGGTTTTACTGGTTAATTGCAAATAAATTGTTCGTTCTGTTCCTTGCAAATATAAATCTATTCTGTATTGTCTATAATGTCTACTTCAAGCAGAGCCGTGACTGCCCGTCAAGTGGAAATGCAGTTAAAGTCAGCCTTACTCGAACTAAAGGCTTTAAAAGACGAAAATGACAAACTTCTACTGGAAAGGGAACAGAACGAACTGGAATTTCAATCTGTATTAGAGATAAATTCGAACTTGAAGCTTGAGCTATCGGCTAGTAGATTAAACTGTGATGAGTTAAACGACCAACTTAACCAACTGGTGTCCAAAATAGATTCTTTCCGCCAATGCAGTGATATGTATGAGGAAATCCTTACACGTAACACTGAGTTGGAGAGGGAGCTGAAGAAGGCACTAAACCAAATAAACAACTGCGAGCAAGACAAGCAGTCTCATCAGTCATCGGAGGTGAATAACCTTTATGACCAGCTCATTGTATCTACCACTGTGCCTCCTTCAGCTAACTCTTCAGTAATTGATCTAACTAATGACACATCTCCCAGCATTATTAACTTGCCTCGGGCAAAAATCAGTCATAACAAGTGTAAAAAAATTTGTAAATTAAATAGAATAATAAAGAAAAAACAATCTCAGATAAAAAATTGTTTAGTGAAGTCTTGTATATCAAAAATTAAAAACGGTATGAAAATGTATTCAAAAATTTGCTCAGACCTCGAGATAAGTAAAAAACAATTGGCGGAAAGTCAAGAGTTGTACAGTGTCGACACGGCTAAACTTAAATCTTTTATTAGTAGACTAAGTGACGATTTTTACAGCCTTAAAATTAAGTATGATTCGGTGCAAAAGCAAATCACTGAGCATGAGTTGGCTACGGAGCAACTGATTAATGACAGTAGGTATATTGAAGAGAAATTAACAACAGCAGTACAACTATGTACTTGTGGGATATTAAATAAACCCGACATATGTAACTCTGTGTCTGTATTATCTTCATGTGATAGTGATTTGTTAGGATCTGCTGTATTAGCTTGTGTCGCAACTGACAACCCAACTCATAATACTCTGATATTTTCTGACAGCTTAGGTCGTAATATGTGTCGTATTTTTAATAATATTTTAGACAATTGTACTAGTTTTTGCTTTCCTAATGCATCCTACAACCAAATAATAGAAAAAATTAAACATAAAAAATTTAACAGCAATACCACTATTGTATTACTTGTAGGTAACTGTAAGAAATTGCTTAAAAAAGATATTATCTCTAGTATTAATATCCTAAATAATTTAAATGTTTTCAAAGTAATTATATGTGCATTTCCGTATCTTAGTTGCCAGCCTCCAAACATAAATAAGAACATTAACTCATTTAATAACTTAATACATACTTTGACATGTAGTCATAATGAAAAATTAATTTATTTCGACACTAATAACTTTATTAGTGGATGTTCTATGACAAAAGATAATTTTTATCTTTCAAATTTTTATAGACATAAGCTTGCTACACTTGTAGCTTATACTATTAATTTTTGGACGAGTTTACATTGTAAACAAACATCTAGTCATAGGACAACATCTGCTGAGTTGCCAAATACTTGTAATGGTGACTCAGGAGACGCAATAGCAGATTTAAACTGCAAACCCAGACAATGGGAAACCCTCAGGAATTAAAAATAGTACATCAAAACTTAGAAGGGCTTCCCGGCAAAGAACTTATAGTAGAATTATTTCTAGATACATTAAATGTAGATATTTTATGTTTAACAGAGCATTGGATTAAAGAGTGTGAGACAATGCTTAGTCTAAACAACTTTAATGTTGCAAGCTGTTTCAGGAGGAAGTCTGCAATTAGAGGAGGTTCCGCTATTTATATAAAAAATGGTCTACGCTATAAAGAGCGGTCAGACATAGCTAGACTTTCTGTTGAACGCTGTGCTGAGGTATCCTGCGCCGAGCTTGAGGAATTTATAATTTTATGTGTGTACAGTCCACCCAGTAGTAATTTCGGTGACTTCTTGGAAGTTGTTGATGGTGTTCTTACAGTAGCATCAAAGAGTAAGAAAGGATTAATTATCTGTGGCGACTTTAATATTGATATATTAGTAAATTCTGCAACAAGCTCCCAATTTCTAAACCTATTTAGTAGCTATAATCTAGATAATGTATTTTTTGAACCAACCCGATTTACAGCCACTTCGGCTAAATGTATTGATAATTTTTTCAGTAGCCAAAAACCGCTAAGTAAAATTGTTTTCAGTAAATTACCGTCGGATCATTGTGGTCAATTGATAACTCTTAATAAAAATTCGCGTGTAACAGAAGACAGTTTTATGTGTAGACCCATCACAAAAGAAAAAATTACTCAATTTAAAAACTCAATAGAGAATAAACTAGGCTCAATGACTTATACAGATAACAATCCTGATAGTCACTATAATAAACTATTTAGTGTTATTTCTGACAGTTTCTCCAAAAATTTTAAACAAAAAAAGCTTAAGCGCAATAATATATTAAAATTTAGTGAATGGGCTTCTGTGGGTATTCATAAAAGTAGACAAAAACTGTTCGATTTGTATACCCAAAAACAGTACACTTTTGATAGCTGTTTTGTTGATTATGTTAGAAACTACTCGAAGACTTTCAAAATTGTTTGCAGGATGGCTAAAGCTAATTACATTAAAAAAAAGATTAATGTTGCTCCTAACAAAATGAAAGAGACTTGGAGGGTCATAAATAAAGAAACTGGGAAATGTAAAGTAAGGGAAAATATTCAAGAAATCAAATTCGAAGATCAAAAAATTTCTTCCCCTAAAGAAATAGTAAATTCTTTTGAAAATTATTTTACAAACATTCCATTGCAAATAACTTCAAATATAAATTCTCACAAGCTGCTGAAACATTGCTTAAAGAGAATGTCAACCCTTGCAACTCCAAGTTTAATTTCTCTTACATACACCCCAGTGATATTGTTAAAACTTTTAAAGAGCTTAACTTAAAAAAGTCCGAGGATCACTGGGGTATGTCTGTTAGCGTGATTTATCACATTATCAATGTTGTAGCTTCAGATTTAGCTTTTATTTTTAACTAGCTGTTACCCGCGGCTCCGCCCGCGTGTAGGTCGCTTTTCGCGTAACCTGTGTTACATTGAAATGAAATGACGCAATCGAAGTAGCCAGGACATTATTCAAATATAAACAAATATCATGTTTCAGAGTTAAGTTCAAAGAATCTCTTTGTAGACAACATTAGCAGTTCTTCCCTCAGAGGCTAATAAAAATAGATTTTCGGCGCTACTGACTCGCGAGCAAGCCACATACAGTTGTCCATGCGAGAAACGTCTTGTTGACTTGTTCTTAGGTCGATGCCAGCTGCTTTTACGGTTTGTCCCTGCGACTTATTTATCGTCATGGCAAAGCATACAGCAACTGGAAACTGGGTGCGTTTAAATTGAAAGGGGTAATTGTTGGGGATGAGTAGTGAACCACACCCTGTGAGAATTTCGGCCTGTATTAAGTTGCGCTGCAAAACCGTTACTTTGAGTCGGGTCCCGTTGCATAGTTTAGGCGGAGAAAGATTTCTTATGAGCATAATGGGAACGCCGACTTTAAGGGTAATGTTATGAGCAGGAAGACCACTTGCAGCCAATGAAAATCGATAGGGTAGGTGGTAGCATCATCCTGATGCACAACACTGTTATATGAAGTGTAAATCACTTCATCCCCGACAATTTCCGCCAAAACCTTGAGTTTCGGTAAACGTTTCCGAAGCCCGAGATGACGCATGACGCTCGCGGTCAGCGGACAACCGAGAATCTCTGTCAGAAGTAAAGACCGAGACAATGCATTTCGTTGCCTATCTTCATCGAGTCGCATCTGTCTATCCGCATTCGATTCTTGAGATCTAGCTAACCTTCTGCTTTTAGCTATTCTGGAATGATGCGACAGATTAGATCGTTTCCTCCTAGGCATTATTTAAAATAATTAAAATCCATACTTCCATATCCATACTAATATTATAAATGCGAAAGTCTGTCTGTCTGTATGTCTGTCACCTCTTCATGGCTAAACTGCTGGACCGATTGTGATGAAATTTGGTAGGGATGTAGTTAACGACCTGAGGTCAAACATAAGCCACTTTTGGGCGCGATATAACCGAGTCCCACGCGGGGCGAAGCCGCGGGTAACAGCTAGTTCTTTATATAAGGTGAATTTAAATCAACTGCAATGCAAATATTTTAAGGGCAGGCAGATTCAGACCACTCAGCTGAATGAACAACTTTCCTAAATAAACTTATGTCGAAATAGGAAAAAACCAATCAATAGACAACAACCAAAGAACCAAATCAAAAGAACCTCAAAGACAAAGCCCAACAAATTTTTTAATTCGCTAGGGTTAATTTCAATCTGCTATACCATAATGCGAAACCATAGCGAGTTGTTAAGTTAGTAAGCGCCATCTATTGAGATTTCATGTTACTAAATTTACGATCAAATTCAATGTGTTATTTTATTGAAATTAATAGGTGCAGTGCGTGTTTTCGTCTTTATTGATATGGATAATAGAAAGTAGAAATCCTAGCCTTATCTAAATTAAATTAAACGTAAGTAAACGCATTAACAGTTTTAAGCAGTGTTTGAAGTAAATTTTCAATCGACCATAACTTCTTTTTCCCTTAACCGATTTTGACGAAACAAAGTTTTGACAACGCTCCTAACTATATGTAATCCAACTGTGAAAACCGCGTTTAAATCCATTGAGTATTTTCGAAGTTATAACGTACCAGACAGACATACATACATACATACAGACAGACAAAAATTCCAAAAACTGTCTTTTTGGTTTCTGTTACTCTTTTTAAACCGCACTCAATCAGTTTTTTTGAAAAATATTAAATGTACAGACACTCGCATTTTAGTGTCTTATTATATGTATAGATGAATGTATCGATCAAGGTATTTTTCCAAATTTAATGAAATACAGTAAACTAATCCCATTATTCAAAAAAGGAGATAAATTAGAACCTGGCAATTACAGACCTATTTCCATTTTGCCAGTATTGAGCAAGGTGTTTGAAAGGATTATGCTCAACCAAATGCTACTGCACTTTAAGACCTACAACCTCTTTCACAGTCAACAATTTGGTTTTACTGCCGGTAAATCAACAACCGATGCGGGAGTGGCACTCATCACTCATATATACAACGCGTGGGAAGAATCACAGGATGCTATCGGGGTCTTCTGTGATCTTTCTAAAGCATTTGATTGTGTTGATCATGAGACACTTTTGCTCAAGCTTTCTCATTATGGCTTTGATACTAAGTCAATTGAGTTACTAAGATCTTATTTAAGTGATAGATGTCAGACTGTTGATATAAATAGTGTCAAATCAGACGGATCAACAGTAAAAATTGGCGTGCCTCAAGGCTCAATTCTTGGACCATTCCTCTTTTTGATTTATGTCAATGACTTGCCTTACGCGGTTGAAAAGAACGCTGATATAGTCTTATTTGCAGACGATACATCTTTAATCTTTAAAATGAATCGCCGTAGTGTAAATACCAATCATGTGAATAATATTTTGTATACCATCTCTAATTGGTTCTCAACTAACAACTTAATGCTTAATGCTAATAAGACCCAATGCATAAAATTCACACTACCAAACGTGAGGCAGGTTCAAGTTGATGTCACGTTGAATGGAGAGATTTTAGAACTTGTAGATAATACCACCTTTCTAGGAATCACAATTGATTCTAAATTGCAATGGGGTTCGCACATTACAAGCCTAGCTAAAAAACTTAGTTCTGCCGCTTATGCTGTCAGAAAAATCAGACAAATAGCAGATGTGGAAACTGCTAAACTAGTGTACTTTAGTTATTTTCATAGCTTAATGTCGTATGGACTATTGCTTTGGGGAAGGGCAAGTGAAATAAAGACTATCTTTATTTTGCAAAAGCGGGCAATTCGTGCCATTTATGGTTTAAGACCAAGGGAGTCGCTTAGGGAGTTGTTTAAGGATATTAATGTTTTAACTCTCGCTTCTCAATATATATTTGAGGTTATTATGTATACCAGGAGAAATATTTCTTCTTTTAAAAAAATTTGCGATGTTACGGATAGACCCTTACGGAATAAAAATAAATTATATCTCCCATCATATCGGCTAAGTAGAGTTAATGACTCATTTTTGGGTAACTGTATACACTATTACAATAAGCTTCCAGAGTCGGTCCTTAGTTTGCCTGACCGAAAATTCAAAGCACATGTTAAGAATTTACTTTGTAAAAAAGCCTATTATAGCGCTCATGATTTTCTCAATGACAAGGATGTGTAACTTAAGCTTGGTGCGGAGTCCTCCAAACTATAGCTAAAAATTGATCATATGTACATTCAGTACATTATTTTTTTTTTATTTTTTTATTTTATCATGACATCTTTTATTACTTGACATTTTTATTAAACTATTTCAATAATCGTCAATATTTATTTAATAATAAACTTATGGTAATTATAAAAATATTCAAATGTAAACTCGTCTGATTTGACTCAAATTTTGTGAATTGACGTTTTTGAAGAAAATGCTGCTGTGGAGTTTGTGGCGCCACTTCTTCTCCACTTGCGCTTTGGAAGTGGTGGTAAACTTAAAATAAGTAACAATTGACGTCAATAAGTGATAAGAATATCCTATATTGAAAATAAACAATTTGAATTTGAATTTGAGCTGTTCCCCGCGGCTTCGCCCCGCGCGGGACTCGGTTATATCGCGCCCAAAAGTAGCCTATGTTTGACCTCAGGTCGTTAACTACATCCCTACCAAATTTCATCACAATCGGTCCAGCAGTTTAGCCGTGAAGAGGTGACAGACAGACAGACAGACAAACCGACAGACAGACAGACTTTCGCATTTATAATATTAGTATGGATTAGTATGGATGTGGATGTCCCACTCAATCTCTAGTGTCTTAAGAGTTTAAAGGTGGCTAGCTGCGGATGTGTGAATAAACCTTAAATGAGAGAGAAAGAATGATGGAAGACTGTAAGAGGTCGCGTTGAAAAGGATTCCGGGCTCCAATGCAACTGGAGAAACGCTGGAATGAATACCTTCAAAGATAAGAATCTAGCATCTTCGTCCAAGAATAGACCACTTCTCCTGGACATGTCCAGACATAAATAAATTTGAGTCGAAATTCATTTTTTTTCGATTTAGTGTCTTACTACGTTGTCAATAGAGTCTTCTATCGTTATAGTAGGTAGATATTCCAGACAATTGCTCGAGTCTTATGACACTGGGCAAAATTAGTACAAAGGCGGACTTATCGCTAACCTTAGGGTAGAGAGAAAGTACTAAAAACATTGGATCGCGACCATTAGGAACATGTTGTTAAAATAAATAAACTGGTGGTTATGTGAACAGTAGACCTCGCGACCCGCCTCCCTCGTCTTCCCTCCCTTCCCTTATTAATAACTCTATAGGTATTTCCCATTCTGTTAATTCTCTTTCCTCGTCTATTCTCAAAAGAAGATTTTTTTTCCATAGTTACTACCTATTCTGGTCAGACGGTCCAAATAAATAAAAATAAATAATTTATCTATAACCCAAAATGAAACCATGGCGCATATTAGTTTGTAAAATAACCTTGCGGCCAGTGACAATATAGCAAACTTCCCCCATTATTGCCCCCATTTTAATAATGGATATATCATCTATTGATATAAGTGGCAACGGGTTTTGGCAGGAGCACCACATAACATCAACTTCTCCAAAGGGCCTCTACGCGTTGGATCAATATCCCCGCGCAAGCCTCTCAAAAGTCCGGGGTGAATAGACCCGTGATTCTCAAAGGAGATAATAATAATAATAAACGTTTATTACAGATATTACAAATTAAATTAAATGATGATTTATTAATTAGTGCCAAGATGGACACTCACCCAGTGTTTAAGTATCCATTTTCACGAACACTTTCAGGAACACGTGTGCCAAGTTTCGTAAGGATCCATTAAGAAATGCGACATCCAGCCCGGAACAAACAGACAGACAGACAGACATCCGGACAAAAGCAAAATTTGTCACTCTCGAAATGAAGAATCTCGCACGCTTCGCTCGCTCGGTCATTAAATCCAAAAATATATATTTAGTTATTTTTTATTCCCAGGTGTTTAACGCAGTGTACAATTCTGACGACAACGTGTTCGTCGGCGCCCCATCCGGCTCTGGCAAGTCGGTTATTGCTGAACTCGCGTTATTGCGGCTGCTGTCGAGCAACGCCGCGGCGCGCGCTGTGTATGTGCTGCCTAAGGACGCGCTGGCCGATATCGTTTTCGCCGATTGGTACCATAAGTTTGGTACCAAGTTCAATCTAAAGGTTGGTTGTTTAAATTGTACCTCATAAGTACAAAAAGCGCATTTCTACTTAATAGTATATACTCAATGGCACCACGAATATATAACAAACTTCCAGCATCTATCAGAAATTGTAAAGAAATTCAGAATTTTAAAAATTTACTTTTCAGAACACTAGTAGAAAAAGCATATTATTCAGTGGAAGAATTTTTAAGTGACAATTTTGAAAAATGACAAGAAACTGATTGCATGTAATTGTATTTTATTAATTTATTATTATTATTTTTTTCTTAGCACATATTTTTCTAATGTTTAAATATTTAATTGACATCTTTTTAATGCAAAATCTTAATGTTATTAAATTTAAATGGAAATAATGTAAATTTGAAGTGACTGACATTATGATAATTAACTTAATTCGATAATTTAATTGACATGAATTGCATGAATGTTATTTAGGAGTATACCATCCATCTATATATATAAAAATCAATTGCTGTTCGTTAGTCTCGCTAAAACTTGAGAATGGCTGGACCGATTTGGCTAATTTTGGTCTTGATATATTTTTGGAAGTTTAGGGAAGGTTTAAACGGTGAGAAAAGTGCGTTCAGTACGGAGTTCGCAGGGACAGCTAGTTATTTCATAAAATTAATACCAATTTTGTATGCCTGACGGCGCAGCATGGCGCACAGTAACTTAACTAATACTAACACCCTTAAATCTACCCATGTCTGACATAAAATAAATGAATTATGTATTAAGAATTTATTGAATGTATGGAAGTATGGATAGGATATGGATGATATTAAATATTTTTTTTGTTGTCAGGTGGTACAACTAACAGGTGAGACGGCTACCGATCACAAACTGCTGAATAAGGGACAAGTAATCATCACTACCGCTGAGAAATGGGACGTCCTCTCTCGCAGGTACGTTATATCTGTTATTAATTAATATATGTATATGTATACTAGCTGTTTCCCGCGGCTCCGCCCGCGTGGGACTCGGTTATATCGCGCCCAAAAGTAGCCTATGTTTGACCTCGGGTCGTTAACTACATCCCTACCAATTTTCATCACAATCGGTCCATCCGTTTAGCCGTGAAGAGGTGACAGACAGACAGACAGACAGACTTTCGCATTTATAATATTAGTATGGATATGGATATATATTATATCACAAATCAACTGCAAATATTTTAAGGGCAGATACAGACCGCTATACTGAACAACTTTTCCAAATAAACTTATATCTAAATACAAAATTTTTCACTCTCCATACTAAACTAGATCAGCTGATTCTCAATTTGTATGGGAGATCAGAAATTTTTTTTCGTATTTCGACATTAGTTTATTTGGGAAAGTTGTTCAGTTTAGTGGTCTGAATCTGCCCTTAAAATATTTGCAGTTGATTTAAATTCACCTTATATAAGTCAGATAGATATACTACTTATATAAAACACAATTTATGACGAGACCTCGGTGAACACTAGCGCCACCGTCATTTAAAAATCATTATTCACTGAAAACACAAGTTATCAAAAATCCCTGTTATGTAATTAAGGTTCTGGATCTGAAGTTAATTTTAAACATATTAAATCATAGTTCTATATAGTTTAGTTTCGAAAACAATATTTTTTTTTGTTTCTACCCTAAGGTTGACTGGAAGAAATTGCATTAGCGATAAGTACGCCTTTGTACTAATTTTCATCTTAGTTCCTGTACAATCCAATGATGTATTTATGTAATTGGTGCAATAAAGTGTTCATTTATTCATTCATTCACTAAGGTATGCAGGGTTAGTTGACCCTTACACGATTTCAATGAATGAATTGTTCATTTTCAGATGGAAAGTCCGCAAAAGCGTACAAAGTGTCGGACTTTTGATAGTAGACGCTTTACAGCTTTTGGGTGGGGAAGAAGGGCCCGTTCTTGAAGTGGTGTGCTCGAGGATGAGGTACATCGCTTCTCAGACTGGTGAGTGCCATTTTGTGATGGTAAGTCCGCAGCGGACTTATGATAGTGGACGCTTTGCAGCTGCTGGGAGGGGAAGAAAGGTACTTTTAGACTGGTAAGTTGTGTTTGGGATGGTAAGTCCGCAGCGGACTTATGATTGTAGACGCTTTGCAGCCGTTGGGAGAGAAAGGTCCTTTGAGACGATGAGTTGTGTTTGGGTAAGTCCGCAGCGGACTTATGATAGTGGACGCTTTGCAGCCGTTGGGAGAGGAAGAAAAGTACTTTTAGACTGGTAAATTGTGTTTGAGATGGTAAGTCCGCAGCGGACTTATGATAGTGGACGCTTTGCAGCTGCTGGGAGGGGAAGAAAGGTCCTTTGAGACTGGTGAGTTGTGTTTGGGATGGCAAGTCCGCAGCGGACTTCTGATACTGGATATTTGCAGCTGTTGGACCGGGAAGAAAGGCCCATTCAGACTGGTGAATTGTGTCATTTGTGTGTTGGAAAGTCCGCAGCGGACTTATTATACTGAACGCTTCTTGCCGAATAGCGAGTTAACTATGGACTTACTCGTACAGGGCCCTTACCACCATCTCCTTAAACCATGTAAGATCCAGTGAGTAAGCGGGACAGCGCAATACATGATTCTTGACCGCCACTCAAATAGTCCCAGGTTCGATTCCCGGTCAGGTGAATATGGTAAATGATCTTTTTCTGATTGGTCTGGGTCTTGGATGTTTATATATATATGTATTTGTTATAAAATATAGCATCGTTGAGTTAGTATCCCATAACACAAGTCTCGAACTTACTTTGAGGCTAACAACTATTCTACTACTCAATATTGTGAGCTGTTCAAGTATCATGTTGTCACTGTCATATCGTTGACGTTCAACGCGACAGCATGATACTTGAGCAGCTCTCAAAATTGAGTAGCGTTTGAGTATTCGAGCGTTAGCACCAAAGTAAGTTCGAGACTTGTGTTATGGGATACTAACTCAACGATCACTATTGATTTCCTGTTTCAACTACCATTATGCTAAACGTGGCCTAAGGTCTTATGGCTCTAGGCTCTGTCTACCCCGTATGGGATAAAGACGTGATTATATGTATGTAACTCAACGATGCTATATTTTATAACAAATACATAATATAGATAAACATCCAAGACCCAGGTCAATCGGAAAAAGATAATAGGGCAATAACTCAATCAGTTATTTTTTTCATTCGTTTAAAAAAAATTGTATTTTCGTAAGTTCAATCGCTTCAAAAATTCGAAATTTCGTTTAACAGGCAAACCGATTCGAATCGTGGCGTTATCTCTGCCATTGGCTGATGCGAGAGACGTGTCCCAATGGCTGGGATGCAACGCGAATGCGTCTTTCAACTTTCATCCGAGCGTTCGGCCGTTGCCTCTCGAACTGCACATACAGGTTAGTCTCTTTTGTTTTCATGATGCCCTGGTACTTTTCACTGATAGTTTCGGCACATTTCTAGTAACTTCATTGGTGCAATTAAACTTACACAAACAGTACATATATTCCAGAATTGACTAGTCCAATTTATTACAACGATGTGTCCAATTGATTCCACGCGGGGCGGAGCAGCGGGGAACAGCTAGTCCACAATATGGCAATCAAACTTATAGCTTACCAGCTGTTGCCCGCAGCTCCGCCCTCGTGTCACTCGGTTATATCGCGCCTAATAGTAGCCTATGTTTTACCTCAGGTCGTTAACTACATTCCTACCAAATTTCATTACAATCGGTCCAGCAGTTTAGCCGTGAAGAGGTGACAGACAGACAGACTTTCGCATTTATAATATTAGTATGAATATGGAAGTATGGATTATAGCCAAATAAAAAAAAAAGCTTAATCACCACAATACTTAACCCTAGGGCTTCAACATATCCCACGCGGGCTCCCGTCTCGCGGCAATGACGAAGCCAATATACAGCGCGGTGTGTCGCCACGCGGGCTCCAAACCCTGCGCAGTTTTCGTGCCTTCCAGACGACACGCTCGGCTTTTGGCTGCTGACCTTTTGGCCTTGGCCGCGGCCCACGGCAGGCCTACCAGGTTCCTCCACGCCAAGCCTGAGCTTGTCCAGCCTTTCTTGAAGAGGATACAGGATAAGGTATGTTTTTGGGCAACTTAGGACATGGTGTTTTACCTACAGGTCTCCATATTGAACGACTAGCAGATGCCTAAGAATTTGCTCCCTTTCCCATGGGAATTTCGGGAATTCCTTTCTTAGCTGACGTCTTCTATCAACAAACTACCTGCCTAAGAAATTTAACCTTCATAGCTCCAGTAGTTTCTGAGATATAATGCATGCTACTTTAGTAAGACACGCTCGGCTTTTGGCTGCTGACCTTTTGGCCTTGGCCGCGGCCCACGGCAGGCCTACCAGGTTCCTGCACGCCAAGCCTGAGCTGGTCCAGCCTTTCTTGAAGAGAATACAGGATAAGGTATGTTTTTGGACAGTATTGAACATGTTTCTTCCCTACAGGTCTTCATTTTGATAGCTAGCAGATGCCTGAGAATTTGCTCCCGTTCCCGTGGGAATTTCGGGAATTCCCTACTTAGCTGACGTCTTCTATCAACAAACTATCTACCTACGAAGTTTAACTTTCATAGCTCCAGTAGTTTTTGAGATATAATGTATGCTACGTAAGTAAGAGTTTTGGCCTTAGCCGCGGCCCATGGCAGGCCTACCAGGTTCCTGTACGCCAAGCCTGATCTGATCCAGCCGTTCTTGAAGAGGATACAGGATAAGGTAAGTCATTATTAGTAGATAGACAATATTGAACATGTTTTTCCCCCTACAGGTCGTTTTTCCCGTGGGAATTTCGGGAATTCCTTATTAAGCTGATGCCTCCGACCAATAAAATACCTGCCCTCTAAATTTTATCGTCATATTTCTAGTAGTTTCAAAGGGTACAAGATAAGGTATGTTTTTGGACAGTATTGAACATGTTTCTTCCATACAGCTCTTCATTTTGACAGCTAGCAGATGCCTGTGAATTTACTCCCTTTTCCGTGAGAATTTACTCCCTTTTCCGTGGGAATCTCGGGAATTCCTTTCTTAACTGACGTCTTCTGTCAACAAACTCCCTACTTACGAAAATTAACTATTATTTTGTTATTTTATAGCACCAATAGTGAGATATAGTAAGTAGAACTAGTAAGAAGACACGCTCGGTGACGTAAGCTTTGTGGCGTCAACATAAAAAACAAAATCTCGGGCTAAAAATCTAGTCGAGTGCGATTGTTAAAATTGGGTATCAAAGTGAATTGGTAGACGATTTTATGATATTATAATGTTAATTTTATTACAAATAACAAAGACTAAAAGGTAGTCTTGTTTTTTTTTTTAAATAAGCTTATTTGTCAACAGATGTTAAAAGTAACACGATTTAAAAAAATGAACGAATGAATGATATTTTTATTACCCGTAACAAAGACTCATGTAGTCGTGTTTTTTTTTAAATATTACTGTTATTTGCCAAAAGGTGATGAAATAAACACGATTTTAAAAATGAACGACTGAATAAATGAATGAATGATAATTTTTATACAAGGAACAAAGACTCATGTAGGTTTTTTTTTTAATATTAATGTAATTTGCCGAAAATGCTGAAATAAACACGATTTTAAAAATGAATGAATGATAATTTTTTTTTACAAGAAACAAAGACTCATGTAGTCGTGTTTTTTTAAATATTGCTGTAATTTGCCGAAAGATGATGAAATAAACACGATTTTAAAAATGAACGACTGAATGAATGAATGATAATTTTTTTTACAAGAAACAAAGACTCGTGTAGTCGTGTTTTTTTTTTTAAATATTAACCTTATTCGCCAACAGATGCTTAAAGAAACACTATCAGCCGGCGTGGCATACCTCCACGAGGGCGTAGAACCAAACGATCGTCGTGTAGTACAGCAACTGCTGGAATCCGCGGCCGTACAACTGTGCGTCGTGGCCGCGGAGTTGGCGTGGGCGTTCGCGGCGCACGTGCACACTGTTATAGTGGCTGATACACACGTGTGAGTATATATATATATATAGGCCAAAATACTATTTAACACCTAAAAATCTAGTACATAGGGGAACAGCTAGTATATATATATATACTAGCTGTTCCCAGTAGCTTCGCCCCGCGTGGGACTCGGTCATATCGCGCCCAAAAGTAGCCTATGTTTGACCTCAGGTCGTTAACTACATCCCTACCTACATTTCATCGCAATCGGTCCAGCAGTTTAGCCGTGAGGAGGTGACTCGGCCGTAAATTGCTTCATTTCCTAGACAGGCCTAGACAGTGATGTACTATTATTTAATAGATTCGAGTGTTACTTTGCGGAAGTCAGTTACAAGTACTCACCAAATGTAAACTAGTTACTAGCCACCAGTTAGTTCAGGCTAACTACTGCCCACCTACTACTGTTAGTACCCAGCATGCCCGTCACCATTAGTTTGCACACACATTCCTTGCGACATGTAATCTGGTAAGTAAGTTCTAGTAAATCCATACTAATATTATAAATGCGAAAGTCTGTCTGTCTGTCTGTCTGTCTGTCACCTCTTCACGGCTGAACTGCTGGACCGATTGTGTTGAAATTTGGTAGGGATGTAGTTAACGACCTGAGGTCAAACATAGGCTACTTTTGGGCGCGATATAACCGAGTCCCACGCGGGGCGAAGCCGCGGGGAACAGCTAGTATAATATATTTTTTTCCTCTACAGATACAACGGCAAACTCCACGCGTACGAACAATACCCGATTACGACCGTTCTACAAATGTTGGGTCGCGCGTGTCGGCCTTTGGAGGACGATCACTCTGTGGCCGTGCTGATGTGTGTGGCTCACCACAAGACGTTCTTCACCAAGCTGCTGAACGACTGTCTGCCGCTTGAGGTGAGGAAAGAAAAAAAAAAACAAAAGAAAAATTAAAAAAATGGGGGGGGGGGGGATGTCAGAAAACCAGTGTAAATGGACCTCTTGTTGCTAAAGTTACTCATAGGAATGAGATGTCTTCGTATACTGGTCTTCTTAGACAAAGAAAAGATTAGCGAAATCACATATCCAGTGTAACTTGACCTCTAGTTAGTAAAGTCTCTCATAGCAATCGAAGGTCTTCTTATAGTGGTCACTGTATGATTGCCTTCCTATAAATGTTGGGTAGCGCGTGTCGGCCTTTAGAGGACGATCACTCTGTGGCCGTGCTGATGTGTGTGGCTCACCACAAGACGTTCTTCACCAAGCTGCTGAACGACTGTCTGCCGCTTGAGGTGAGGAAGAAAAAAAAAAACAAAAAAAAAATTAAAAAAATGGTGGGGAGGGGGGATTGTCAGAAAACCAGTGTAAATGGACCTCTTGTTACTAAAGTTACTCATAGGAATGAGATGTCTTCGTATACTGGTCTTCTTAGACAAAGAAAAGATTAGCGAAATCACATATCCAGTGTAACTTGACCTCAAGTTAGTAATGTATCTCGTAGCAATCGAAGGTCTTCTTATAGTGGTCATAGTATGATTGCCTTCCTACAAATGTTGGGTCGCGCGTGTCGGCCTTTGGAGGACGATCACTCTGTGGCCGTGCTGATGTGTGTGGCTCACCACAAGACGTTCTTCACCAAGCTGCTGAACGACTGTCTGCCGCTTGAGGTGAGGAAGAAAAAAAAAAACAAAAAAAAAAGTGGGGGGGGATCAAATCAGTGTAAGTGGACCTCTAGTTAGTAAAGTCAGTCATAGGAATGAGAGGTCTGCGTATTTTGGTTGTTTTGAGAAAGAAAAGCTTACTAAAATTGCAATTAAAAAAAAACAGAATACGGGGAAAAATGAAAAAACCAGTGTAAAGTCACTCATAGGAATGAATGAATGAATAAACACTTTATTGCACCAATTACAAAAATACATCATTGGATTGTACAGGATCAAAGATAAAAATTAGTACAAAGGCGGACTTATCGCTAATACAATTTCTTCCAGCCAACCTTAGGGTAGAGAGAAACAAGAAACATTGGAGCGCGAGCGATGCAGAAAGATAATTAATAAATTAAAGACTAATTAAAGACCTAATTATAGACAATCACATTAATAAACGTACTTAAATAAATGTATAAAATATACATACATACCACCTGTAAATAAATAAATACCAATAATAGTAAAGAAGATGTAATACTATGATATGAGACAGATTCTTGCTTTTTAAACCTCAGAAAGGTAATGAGACTTTACTTGACTTTTGAAGGACGAGATTGTCTGTGCCTTGCGAATATCCACCGGTAATGCATTCCAAAGTCGAGTAGCCTGGACAGTGAAGGAATTGGCATAAAATCGGGAAGCGAAGCCAGGAACCACCAGACGAAGGGAGTTGGCGCACGCCACGATTATTAATCTCATTGAGAAAACTAAAGCGTTCTTTTAGATATAGAGGAGTGAAAGGATTGAACAGAATTGAGTAAAGAAGTGTAAGGATGTGTAAATTACGACGTTGTCTGATGGGGAATGAGTCTTAATGCCCGTTTTCACCAACAAGTCCCTATGTTTAGGGGATCACTTAGTGGTATTTACGGAGCTCTGAGTCAGAAATTCGTTTTCACCAAAGCTTAAGTGTCACCTATATGCTTAGGAGGCCTCTTATATTTAGGGGGTCGATTATTCGATACTTAATCGACCCCTAGCCGTTTTGTAGTATAATTTTGAAATAAAATGCACATGGGAATTGACAGTTTCGTTTAGTTAAAATGGTTAGTGCTCAAAATATATTCTTCGACGCTCTTAGGGCTATTTAAACTGTGAAATTAAGTATAATTTCAAATCATGGATTTTAAGACCGAAAATCGGCAACGAACAAGCCACCAAGTCGAAGAAGCATTATATTGTTCTTTTATATTTGAAGTCATCCAGATGTTGCAGGGATGGTGTTCCGTTATCTGTCTTTTGTTCTTGGTACTATTTTAGTTTCATTTCCCTTACAAAATATAAAACTGTTACAGACAAATATTTTTTTTTAAGAACTCTTATATTCTCCTCCATATAATAACCTATTAAATATTTATTATCTTTAATTGACTATAATATTTCCAAATGTTTGTTATACCACAACACAAAACGTAGGCAAAAGTAATGAACCATAGAGCCACGGCTCATGTCGCTTATGTTTTTTTCTTATTTTCATATTTTTATAAGATGAATTAATGTCAAAATATGTAATTGTACACTTACTTATCATTTGTTAAGTCTTGTACATAAAATTTGTTATGAATTTCAAAGATATTGCAATTTGTTTAACTATCGATATGTTGTCGATACGCTGAATGACATCGCCTTCATCACCATCTGTCACCTTACTAAGAGCCGGTTTCATAGGTAACATTTAGCATGGTGAAAAGGAATTTAGGGAGGAGTTGGATTTACGGGTACCCTTAGCTTAAGGGACTCTTAGTTAAGAATCACTTAGGAGTTTGTTGGTGAAAATGGCCATTAGTATACTTTCAAAATTGAGTAGTGTTTGAGTATTCGGGCATATAGTATATTATGTTTGCCCCAACGGCCATTAATTAAGGTGATACCTCGGTGAACACTAGCGCCACCGTCATTTAAAAATCATTATTCACTGAAAACACAAGTTATCAAAAATCCCTCTGCTGTAATTATTGTTCTGGATCTGAAGTTAATTTTAATCATATTCAATTATTAAATTATAGTTCCTTAAAGTTACAAATTGCAATATTGCTTAAAACGGTCACTTTTAGCAGTTTTGCAATTTGTAACTATATGGAACTATAATTTAATAGTTGAATATAATTAAAATTAACTTCAGATCCAGAACCTTAGTAACTAGGATTTTTGATAACTTGTGTTATCAGTGAATAACGATTTTTAGTTGATGGTGGCGCTAGTGTTCACCGAGGTCTCGTCTTAACAATTTTTGACTATAAACCAATCCACATCTAATTCAAATACAATCCTTGCCATAGAGCCACCTGGATCATAGACTACACGACCACATGAACGCTGAGATCGTCACCAAAACCATAGAGAACAAACAGGACGCCGTAGACTACCTCACGTGGACCTTCCTGTATCGCAGGCTGACACAGAACCCCAACTATTATAACCTGCAAGGCGTCACTCACAGGTGAGCTCGTCATTTTCATCACCCTCATCACCATGACCATAGATAACAAGTATAAACCTACTATTAAAACCAGCAGGGCGTCACAGGTGAGCTCGTCATATTCATCACCCTCATCACACTTATCACCCTCATCGCCAGGATCGTAGATAACAAGTAGACTCTTCTACTATTACAACCTGCAGGGCGTCACTCACAGGTGAGCTCGTCATCTTCATCACCCTCATCACCCTCACCACCAGGATCATAGATAACAAGTAAAAACTTCGACTATTACAACCTGCAGGGCGTCACTCACAGGTGAGCTCGTCATCTTCATCACCCTCATCACCAGGACCGTAGATAACAAGTAGACGCTTTTACTATTACAACCTGGATTGCGGCACTCACAGGTGAGCTAGTCACCATCAGCATCATCATTATTTTTTTTAAATATTTTTATGGCCCTGGAAACGAGTCCTTTAAGGCCTTTCTAGAATTTATTTATCTTCTTCAGTCCTACTTTAGTCAAGTCAGTAGTCTAGTGCAGTCAACTAAGCCTAGTCAAGAGTCACTTAGCCTAAATTAATGGAATCGTTTCCCGGGCCGTATAATATATTAAAAAATCCATATCCATCCATCCATATCCATACTAATATTATAAATGCGAAAGTCTGTCTGTCTGTCACCTCTTCACGGCTAAACTGCTGGACCGATTGTGATGAAATTTGTTAGGGATGTAGTTAACGACCTGAGGTCAAACATAGGCTACTGTTGGGCGCGATATAACCGAGTCCCACGCGGGGCGAAGCCGCGGGAACAGCTAGTCTTCTATATGTAAAAAAAAAGTCGTGCTAGTTACACTATTTATAACTCAAGAACGGCCGAACTGGTTTCGCTGAAAAATGGTGGGGAGGTAGCTTAGAACCAGGAGAAGGACATACACCTTTCATCCCGGGAACAGTTCCCGAGGAAAGATCACGCGGGCGATGCCGCGGGCAAAAGCTAGTTCGAAATAAATAATCGTTAACATTTCCATTCAACAGGCATCTATCGGACCATCTTTCTGAGCTGGTAGAGACCACTCTGACAGACCTCGAGCAGTCCAAATGTATCGCCATTGAAGACGAAATGGACGTCCAGCCTCTCAACTTGGGGATGATAGCGTCTTATTACTACATCAACTATACTACCATTGGTGAGTGAGAACCAAATTAACTTGAGCCCTGGTGTCTTTAGAAGCTTATTGTATTTAGACGTCAAATTATATCGGTTGTTGCGTTATATCTAGTGTAACTTGATCTCTGGTGATTATAGAAGCTCGTACTATTTAGAGATCAGAGTGTACTGGTTATGTATCGCCATTGAAGACGAAATGGACGTTCAGCCTCTCAACTTGGGGATGATAGCGTCTTATTACTATATCAACTATACTACCATTGGTGAGTGAGAACCAAATTAACTTGAGCCGTGGTGTCTTTAGAAGCTTATTGTATTTAGACGTCAAATTATATCGGTTGTTGCGTTATATCTAGTGTAACTTGATCTCTGGTGATTATAGAAGCTCGTACTATTTAGAGATCAGAGTGTACTGGTTATGTATCGCCATTGAAGACGAAATGGACTTTCAGCCTCTCAACTTGGGGATGATAGCGTCTTATTACTATATCAACTATACTACCATTGGTGAGTGAGAACCAAATTAACTTGAGCCGTGGTGTCTTTAGAAGCTTATTGTATTTAGACGTCAAATTATATCGGTTGTTGCGTTATATCTAGTGTAACTTGATCTCTGGTGATTATAGAAGCTCGTACTATTTAGAGATCAGAGTGTACTGGTCATGTATTGTCATTGAAGACGAAATGGACGTTCAGCCTCTCAACTTGGGGATGATAGCGTCCTATTACTACATCAACTATACTACCATTGGTGAGTGAAAACCAATTTAACTTGAGCCGTGGTGTCTTTAGAAGCTTATTGTATTTAGAGGTCAAATTATATCGGTTGTAGCGTTATATCTAGTGTAACTTGATCTCTGGTGATTATAGAAGCTCGTACTATTTAGAGATCAGAGTGTACTGGTCATGCATTGTCATTGAAGACGAAATGGACGTCCAGCCTCTCAACTTGGGGATGATAGCGTCCTATTACTACATCAACTATACTACCATTGGTGAGTGAGAACCAATTTAACTTGAGCCCTGGTGTCTTTAGAAGCTTATTGTTATTAGAGGTTATTTTGGTTGTTGTGTTAAAACTAGTGTAACTTGATCTCTGGTGATTATAGAAGCTCATACTATTTAGAGATCAGAGTATACTGGTCATGCATTGTCATTGAACACGAGATGGACGTCTAGCTTCTCAACTAAGATCACGCGGGCGGAGCCGCGGGCAACAGCTAATAATCTATTGATTATTTTTTTGTTTACAGAACTATTCAGCCTCTCGCTAACAAGCAAGACCAAAATCCGTGGCCTGCTCGAAATCATATCGTCAGCTGCCGAGTACTCCGAGCTGACCATCCGCCATCGCGAGGAGAACATCATCAAAGCCCTAGCCGCCAAGTGAGTCTCATCAGCTTTCAAATACCCACTGCTCATCTCTCTATCCTTCTCTCTCTCTCTCGTTCTCTTCTTCCCTCTATCCCTCTATTTTTCTCTCTCCTTCCCTATATCCCCCTCTCGCCCCCTCTCTCCCTCCCTCCCTCTCCCTATCTCACCCCCTCTCTCTCTCCCTCTCTATCCCTCCCCTCTCTCTCTCCCTTCCTCCCTCTCCCTATCTCACCCCCTTCCCTCTCTCTCTCCCTCTCCCTCCTTCCCTTACTCCCTCCCCCTTTCTCCCTCCCTCCCTTTCTACCTCTCTCTCAATCCATCTCTTTTTCTCTCATCTTACCGTTTTAACCGGTTGCGTGTTCAGCTAGTTTCTTCAGAGTTGAAAAGGGTCCCTTACTCCCTAGTAAGGGAAGGAGGGAGAGGGTGGGAGGAAGAAGGATAGAGGGAGGAGAGAGAGAGAGGGAGGGCCCCCCTCTCTCGTTCTCTCTATCTATCATTTTACCGTTTTAACCGGTTGCGTGTTCAGCTGGTTTCTTCAGAGTTGAAAAGGGTCCCTTACTCCCTAGTAAGGGAAGGAGGGAGAGGGTGGGAGGAAGAAGGATAGAGGGAGGAGAGAGAGAGGGAGGGCCCCCCTCTCTCCCTCCCTCTCTCTCTATCTATCATATTACCGTTTTATCCGGTTGCGTGTTCAACTGGTTTCTTCAAAGTTGAAAAGGGTCCTGCCTTTTTTGTTTTTCCCGGTGCGGTTTTCGACACCCATTTTTGGTACAGTTGTGTTTGAATGGTGAGAATAGAGAAATTACTGGGTAATGAAATATTCTAGGCATACGACTTGGCAGCGCGCTAGTGATACCCTCTGTTTATACTTTTATATATCCTACTAATATTGTAAACGCGAAAGTTTGTATTGATGTTTGTTACTCTTTCACAGGAAAACGGCTGAACTGGTTTGGCTGAAATCTGGAATGGAGATTGCTTAGACCCTGTAACAACACATAGGCTATATTTTATCCCGGAATTCCCACGGGAGTGGAGCCCCGGGCTGCCCGGGCCGGGCAACAGCTACTTGAGCTATATAAATTATTGATAGACGTGCACTTCTTTAAAGGGTATTTCAAAATGGAAACAAGTCAATTTAATATCACTTTTTAACCCCCGACGCAAAATGAGGGGTGTTATAAGTTTGACGTGTCTGTCTGTCAGTCTGTCTGTCTGGCATCGTTCCCGAACGGATGAAGCGATTTCAATTTAGTTTTTTTTCGTATTAAAGGTGAATTACGGGCGAGTGTTCTTAGACATGTTTGATGAAAATCGGTTGAGCCGTTTAGAAGTTGTGGGAGTGAAAGTGGGGAAGACCAATCGAATGTCTGCAAATATACTCGAGTGGGGTCTCAAATGAAAGCGCATCAGGTGCACATTACAAAATAATATGTTCAATGAAAATCGGTTGAGCTGTTACAAAGCTCTGGGGGTGTAAGTGGGGAAAATACCTAATTTCTGCAAATAATATGTGGTGGTGGTGGGGGGGGGGTGGGGGGGGGGTAAATCAGTCGACCTTCACCACTGAAAAGAGAATGTGTCCTAAGTTTTTTTTAAATTTTAAATATAACCTTTCTCACAGAGTGCCGCACAAACCTCAAGCGCCATCTGGCGGCGTGGTGAAGTACAACGACCCTCACGTTAAGGCGCACGTGCTGTTGCAAGCTCATCTCTCCAGGATGCAATTGCCAGCTGAACTGCAAGCGGACACGCAGAAAGTGCTCATTAAGGTATATATATATAGATGATTTTATCCTGATACATACATACATATCATCACGCCTGTCTCCCGTAGGGGTAGGCGGAGACTAGAGATTTCCATTGGCTACGATCCTTACATACCTCTCTCGCCTCCTCCACACTCATCACTCTCTTCATACACGCTCGCCGATTTCGGGTACTCCTAATCCTTTTATCCTGATACCTGTAAGAAATTGCTTTTGCGATAAGTCCGACATCACTATCACTACATAGGATAAAACAAAGTCGCTTTCTCTGTCCCTATGTCCCTTTGTGTGCTTAAATCTTTAAAACTACTCAACGGATTTTGATATTGATTGAAGAGGAAGGTTTTTATGCCCATGCGAAGCTGGTTCGAGTCCCTAGTTGAGCATAAAATTACCTTATGTTTTGTAAAAATCTTTTCTTCCTCTTGCTCGTAAATAGCTTCATTATTTAAAAAAAAAAGTCAATAGACTCCTTGCTGGCCTACGCTCACAATGTAAATAAATAAAAAATCATTACGGCCGCTAATGGAGGTTAGTTAATGTACAAGTTTTCATACATTAAGTTTTTTAGTTTCAATCTGGACAGCCTACAAATAAGACCTATTCTAGCTGTCGTTAACGATGTCAGACACTGGGTGTGGTCAACATCTCGGAGTCAGACACTGGGTGTGGTCAACATCTCGGAGTCAGACACTGGGTGTGGTCAACATCTCGGAGTCAGACACTGGGTGTGGTCAACATCTCGGAGTCAGACACTGGGTGTGGTCAACATCTCGGAGTCAGACACTGGGTGTGGTCAACATCTCGGAGTCAGACATTGGGTGTGGTCAACATCTCGGAGTCAGACATTGGGTGTGGTCAACATCTCGGAGTCAGACATTGGGTGTGGTCAACATCTCGGAGTCAGACATTGGGTGTGGTCAACATCTCGGAGTCAAACACTGGGTGTGGTCAACATCTCGGAGTCAGACACTGGGTGTGGTCAACATCTCGGAGTCAGACATTGGGTGTGGTCAACATCTCGGAGTCAGACATTGGGTGTGGTCAACATCTCGGAGTCAGACATTGGGTGTGGTCAACATCTCGGAGTCAGACATTGGGTGTGGTCAACATCTCGGAGTCAGACATTGGGTGTGGTCAACATCTCGGAGTCAGACATTGGGTGTGGTCAACATCTCGGAGTCAGACATTGGGTGTGGTCAACATCTCGGAGTCAGACATTGGGTGTGGTCAACATCTCGGAGTCAGACATTGGGTGTGGTCAACATCTCGGAGTCAGACATTGGGTGTGGTCAACATCTCGGAGTCAGACATTGGGTGTGGTCAACATCTCGGAGTCAGACATTGGGTGTGGTCAACATCTCGGAGTCAGACATTGGGTGTGGTCAACATCTCTGAGTCAGACATTGGGTGTGGTCAACATCTCGGAGTCAGACATTGGGTGTGGTCAACATCTCGGAGTCAGACATTGGGTGTGGTCAACATCTCGGAGTCAGACATTGGGTGTGGTCAACATCTCGGAGTCAGACATTGGGTGTGGTCAACATCTCGGAGTCAGCCACTGGGTGTGGTCAACATCTCGGAGTCAGACATTGGGTGTGGTCAACATCTCGGAGTCAGCCACTGGGTGTTCAGTTGAAAAATAATCTTATCAGTTATTACTTTTCTTATTTACAAAGCTTTCGCCCGTGTGAATTTCCTTCGGTAACAGTGCTTTTTCCCGGGATTAAAGGTTCAATACGCCTAGCTATGTGTATGCGAAATTTCATTAAGATTGGTTTAGTAGATAGAGCGAAGAAATAACAAACAAACAGACTAGATACAAATTAGTTGGATTTTATACATATTATCATGTTTTCCTTTACGGGACAGACAGAGCTTAGGGACCTTAGACCACGTTTAGCATGATGGTATTAAATATTACTTAGGCCCAATTCAAACAAACGGAATATCAGATAAATCAATACTATATTCTTTTTTATAATAAACTTGGAAGTGATACGTCTGATTCCTAGCACAGTGCACACAACGAATGAAAGAATAACAGTTATAGGTGGGGTGAAGTAAACAACAAGATGGTGGCTCGATTGCTTTTTAAATTTACAGATATTAGTCAATACAAAGATTAATTATTGCAATCTATATAAAATAAATCAACAGATGGTAGTTGAAAAAGGAAATCAATAGCGATTTATTCCTCGCAGGCCATCCGCCTGATCCAGGCCTGCGTGGACGTGGTGTCGTCCTCGGGCTGGCTGTCGCCGGCCGTAGCCGCCATGGAGCTGTCCCAGATGGTCACCCAGGCCATGTGGGCCAAGGACTCGTATCTGAGGCAACTGCCGCACTTCACGGCCGAGCTGGTGCAGCGCTGCGCTGAGAAGGTATGTGGCGCGGCCTAAAGCAGGCCGTTATATAACTCACCATTATCGTTTTGTGTAGACGACACGATCTAACGACCATGCACATCTTGGTGTCAAAGTTCTGACGTGACGTGACAATTCTGACGTGGTTCCTTTATAGACTGCCAGATGTCAGCCGGGACCAACGGCTTAACGTGCCTTCCGAAGCACGGAATCATCTTTATCATCAGACAATCAGGTGATTCAAGCCTGCAATGTCCTAACCAAACTGGAAACAACTAAACAAAGTATGCTTCCCGTGGGAGTCGAACTCACGACTCTTGGGTATTAGTATTTATTATGAATTTCACCTTGATATATTTATGCTTTTTTATAAAAAAAAATGTTTGACATACAGACGTATCGTAGCCTTTGGCCATTAGTTTTTGGCCATTTCTGGTACGGAATCCTAAAAAAAGACTATAGAATCATTGTACATTAATTAATTGGTCGGTTTAGGAAAGAAAGTGCATTTTCATGATATGCGCGTTGTTTTAAATACCAACATTTTTATTTGAGCATAATATTGGTGGATTTTTGTTCGCTAAGTGTTCGTGAACAAGCGTGAGTGTTGGAAAGTGGTACAGTGTCGATTACGTGACTTTTATTTTTGTCACCAAAATCTCCAAGTTATAGCTAAGTGAAATTTTTCCATCGCTTCACTTAGCCATCTGACTGACTAGACTTACTTGCCTAGACTAAAGTAGGACTGAAGAAGATTAATAAATTCAAGAAAGGCCTTAAAGGACTAGTTTCCATGGCCGTAAAAACTACTAAAAAAGTCATCTTATTAGGGTTTCGTTTTTGTGGTACGGATTCTTAATTATTAAAGGCATTTCTTCTAAATTATTCCTAAGGATTAAAGGCAATCTATACTTAATATAATAAAGCTAAAGAGTTTGTTTGTTTAAACGCTTATAACTTGAAAACTACTGGTCGGGTTTGCAAAATTATTTTTGTTTACGAAAGCCTGATTCTTGGGAAAGGTTATAGGTTATAGTACATACACACTAATGACGAGTGAAACCGCGGGGAACACCTAGTTAAATCCTGTACTATTAAACGAGCAATATATAAATTTATGTGTACACTCGCGTATTCGAAAACTGCTCTAACGATTTCTTTGAAATTTTAAACATGTGTTTATAATATTCTAGTACACGCCTGTTACCCTTTTTTTTCTCGTTTCCTCTCTCGGGTCTACTGGAAGAGATTTCTTTAGAAATAAGCAGCACCCTTGTACTAATGTACTTTATTCTATGCTCTTTTCTTTTGTATATTTCTCTGTGTACATGAATTTGAAAATAAATAAATAAGTTCTTACATAGTGAAAAAGATAATCTAGCTAGTTTTCGCGTCTGGGAAAATTCGTTTTACCCATATATTCACGTAAAAAGATTTTCTGCATAAAACGAGCGAAGCTCGATCGCCCAGGGGCTTTAGCCAAAGTCACAATCGCAAAAAGAAAAAAATGTATGGGATTGACATTAATTAAGAAGATTAATCGCAGCTCATCATTTATTAAAATGCAATGATTTATTAAAATGCAATGATTGCATAGATAGGCGACACTATAGAGAACTTGTAGGGAGATCAAGCGACTGGAAAGAGATGCGAAATGCTAGTACAGCGCACTCTCCCGAGATTCGGCTCGTGTGACCGAGAGGTCGGTAGAGCCGTGGGAGGTGGAGGGAAGTGACCGCAGCTCATGTCAATCCCATACATTTTTGTTCTTGTCGAGATTCGTTAGCGTTTTGAAATTGTCACTTGGCTGTCGTTGGTGCTGGTACTAATGATTTCAAACGATCTCATCAGGGCGTAGAGACAGTGTTCGACGTTATGGAGTTGAGGACAACGCTATGGGATTGACATAAGAGTGACCGCAGCTCATGTCAGTCCCATACATTTTTTGTTCTTGTCGTCGTTCGTTAGCGTTTTGAAATTGTCACTTGGCTACGGGGGCTGGTACTAATGGTTTCAAACGATCTCATCAGGGCGTAGAGACAGTGTTCGACGTCATGGAGTTGGAGGACAACGCTCGAGCCAAACTGCTTCAACTATCACCCAGCGAGATGGCGGACGTGGCGAGATACTGCAACAGATACCCCAACGTCGAGCTCACTTACGAGGTAAAAAGATATATTTTTTTGTGATAAATCTAGGTATATTACTAACATAACACAAGTCTCTGACTTACTTTGGGGCTAACTCGATCTGTTTGATTTGTCCCTTATATATTTATATTTATTTATACTTAAATAAATAAATGTATTACTTTTTTATGTGTATCACTACATAGTATAAAACAAAGTCGCTTTCTCTGTCCCTATGTCCTTTTGTATGTTTAAATTTGTAAAACTACCCAACGGATTTTGGTGCTTTTTTTTAATAGTTAGAGTGATTCAAGAGGAAGGTATTTATAGGCGAAGCCGGGGCGGGTCGGAAAACAGTAATAAATTAATTTGAACTATCTTTTTTTTCTATATGTCTTCGGTAATAACTTCCTCGTTTAAGAGTCGATTTTGATGATTTTTTAACCTTTTTTTGTATTTCAAATGTTATTTATTTATTTAATGAACATTTAATTACAATATATAATAACAGTTCTTTTCAATGTTGCATACACCAATGTTGGTTTTTCTGAACATTGGAACCGCAGTCAGACATACTTTAAAATTATATTTAAGTATACTTTTTACACAAATTACAAAAATACATCATTTGATTGCACAGGATCAAAGATAAAAATTAGTACAAAGGCGGACTTATCGCTAATGCAATTATTATAATTATGTTTTGTTCATTTTTTGTGCTCAGGCGATAAAGCCTGGTAATGTTTGTCAAAGCACTGGTGTATAACCAAGTGCTGAAACAAAATAAACAAAGAGGGTGAGTTATAATAATATCCTTTATTTATGTTCCTCTCATTTTTTTACATTTTTAAATCCATACTAATATTATAAATGTGAAAGTCTGTCTGTCTGTCACCTCTTCACGGCTAAACTGCTGGACCGATTGTGATAAAATTTGGTAGGGATGTAGTTAACGACCTGAGGTCAAACATAGGCTACTTTTGGGCGCGATATAACCGAGTCCCACGCGGGGCGGAGCCGCGAGCAACAGCTAGTAAATATATGTAAATATATATAAAAAAAAAAAAACATTGAAGAAGAAGAATTAATGTATAATTATTATAATTTATGTCGTGTTCAGGTGAAGAACCCCCGGCAGCTGCGCGCGGGCCGGCCGCTCGTGGTGGAGGTGTCTCTGGAGAGAGAGGACGACGCGGCGGCGCCCGTCATCGCGCCATTCCTCTCGCAGGTCGGTGTTAACACTCATTCTCTAGGGTTCCGTGTAGGGCTTTTTCTTATTTTATAATATCGAAACACACATTGCCGGCAGCCATTTATTTTTGAAATGGAAGAGTTGCGTTCGGATTCATGTACGAAAATATTTTGTTGGATGCGTTATGCGGATATGTGAAATGATTCAACATTCCGCACGCTAAGTGTAAAAACGGGACCATTTTAAGGTGATACCTCGGTGAACACAAGCGCCACAGTCATTTTAAAATCATTACTCGCTGACAACACAAGCTATCAAAAATCCCTCTGCTGTAATTATGGTTCTGGATCTGAGGTTGATTTTAAACATTTTAAATTATAATTACCTATAGTTACAAATTGCATTATTGCTTAAAACGGCCACTTTTAGCAGTTTTCGTGTAAAGGTGAGTAGTGAGGCATCACCTTAATCGATATACTTCACAGGGATTCGGGATACTGAGTTGGCGTACCACCGGCCAGTTTCCTTGCTAGTCTTTTTCACTAATTCACCAGTTTAACTTATTAGGCAGTTTCTGAATTCGCCAATTTTCATGTACTAAAAAAAAAATCACTAAATCACTAGCTGAAAATCAGTGCTAGACATGCTTGCATGTCTAGTGTAATACTGAGCCGCCATCTGTTGAGGTATTTGTCACATTTCATGTATGTTTGTTTGTTAATTTTGTCCTTTGTTGATTTGTATGTGTGATGAATGTCTTAATAAATGTCTATTCTATTCACTATGATTCGGGATATTTTACAGGGATTCGAGATACTTCACAGGGATTCGGGATATTTTACAGGGATACGGGATACTTCACTATGATTGGGGATATTTCACAGGGATTCGGGATACTTAACAGGGATCGGGATACTTCACAGGGATTTGGGATATTTTACTGGGATTCGGGTTATTTTACAGGGATACGGGATACTTCAATATGATTGGGGATATTTCACAGGGATTCGGGATACTTCACAGGGATTCGGGATACTTCACAGGGATACGGGATACTTCACTATGATTCGAGATGGTTCACAGGGATACGGGATACTTCACAGGGATTTAAGATACTTAACTTACTTTGTACACAGTATGAACATGAAACTATACATAGGAATAATTTAACTGTACTGTATTGAAAATTGAAAATTCATGTATTCCTCTTCACAGAAACGCGAAGAAGGCTGGTGGATTGTGATCGGCGCGCCCAAAACGAACACGCTTTTGTCCATCAAGCGCGTATCTCTCGCGCGGTCGGCTCGACTCAAATTAGACTTTGTGTGCGGCGCTCCAGGGCGCCACACTTACACTTTGTACTTCATGTCGGACTCCTACCTCGGGGCTGATCAAGAATACAAGTTTACAGTCGACGTCGGCGAGCCCAATGATGATTCTAGCGGCGAGGAGTGAATAGCATGTGTTTTATTAAGTGTATCGATTTATTTCAATAAAGGAAATTAAAATTGATTTGGTTATTTTGTTTTGTGCTGTATTTGATGACAATGCTTACCTCAGGAGTGCTATTTTTGAAATGTATCACAGAAAAATTGGTGAGTCGAATAGTTATCGTTCGTTTTCGAATGATTTTCATGCGACACAACCGGTGACTCGAACGATAATTATTCGACTCATCGGTTTTGGGTGAGTCATACAACTCAAAAATACTCTAGAGTCGACTTGGAGTATAGATTATAGAATGCTTTACTAGAAATTGAAGTTTATGGTTGACATAATAAGAAATAATTGATAATTTAATTCCTAAAAGTGAAAGAGCGCTGTATTTTTTTTAGAATGGAATATAGCTAGAGTGAGATAGGCTAATGTTTACGCGGGCAAAGCCTCAGGCAACAACTAATAAGGAAAGGTGGATAAGAAAAATAAACCTTATCGTGATAAAATACAGTTTATTTCTGCGACGGCAGCGACAGAGGCGACATTTAAGATATTCCTTCCACATTTCAAGAGCGGTCATTCGATATCGGAGATCAAACACTGTACATAATTATTGCACTTATTATATTATATTCCACACAAACACCTTTCATAGCGAAATGGTCAAATCGCGAAACGTACAAATCGCAAAATGTATAAAATGTTGATAGTAAAATGTCCAGTCCATTTTTATTAAGAGGTATAAAAAGATAAAAAATATATCAAAATAAACAATATTTTACTGCAATCAAAATATGTTAGTTACTATATGAAAAATATTGGCCATTTCTGTCACATTCGATCCTCTGAAACATGAGTTCAATCCTTTGTAAAATCAAGAAAAAAACCACTTTATTTTACTGATTTTTTGAGTATTTATTAATTCAACTAAGCATCTTAATATCATCAGGCACATGTTTTAACTATTAAAATTTTAAGCTAACGTAAGGTATAATTTTTGTATCAATTTTGCGTGTTGTACATTTCGCTACACAACTATCCAGTAAACAAAAACCGTTTTGCGTACGTTATGCTAGTGAACAGAGCTGGCCAGTTTGATAGTATCTCGTGCGGGGCAGACAGAGCCTTTCAACAGGTTGCTGTGCAGACAGATCTTGTCTACAGGTTTCCTTGAAGAGCATTTCTACAGGTTTCCTTGCAAATTAGCCTGTCTTAATAAGTCTGACTACATATTCTCGTGCTGACAGACCCATCTACAAGTTTCCGTGGAAACACAGCCTGTAAATAGGTCAAAAGTGCCCGTTTACAGATTTTCGTGTATACAGATCTCGGCTACAGGTTGACGTGTAGACAGATTCCATTTACAGGTTCATTTGATATATTTATGAATTTTATTGTACCACAATATACTTATACAATTGACGGACTTAATGCCAAAAGCATTCTCTCCCAGACAACCAATAGGAAAACGGAAAAATCTTGTGCACAACTTATTGTGTAGATAGTTCCTGTCTACAGGTTTCTGTGCAGACAGAGCCAGCTTCCTGTAGAAAAGCCTTTACAAGTCCTTAAGTCCGGGTTCAGGTTTCCTTATACACAGATCTTGGCTACAGGTTTATATGTAGACAAATAGGGTAGGAGTGAAAATTTTTAAAACGCTTGAATTTTTTTCTGACGGTAGGAATAAGGTTCCTTGATACCAGAAATAAATCTCAGATTTTTAGAATCAGCCAATTATTTTAAATAAAATATTATATTCTAATGACGAATTAATGGCGTCGCTACGGCCTTTGCGGTATTTCTTTGCTTCGTTCGGTAAAAAAAAACATATGTCATTGTCATGTTGGTTTTGGTTGTCACAAATGTCATTTATACCTACCCTATTCTATCTACAGGTTGACCTGTGGGTCTAAAAACGCCACTTAGCAATTCATCGGATCGAATTCATATTTCGAATTCCTTAGCAATTCCTATTTCTTTCAATTTTTTTGAAGAGCAATTGCAAAGTTTATTTGGCAATTTTACAAAAAATAGAGGAATTGCTAAGGAATTCGTAATATGAATCGATTCGATGAATTGCTCAAAGTGGCGTTTTTAGACCCCCTGTATAAAGCCAGCTTCCTGTAGAAAAGCCTTTACAAGTCCGGCTTCAGGTTCTTGTGTATACAATCAGTAGTAATCTTGTGTATACGATACAGATCTTGGCTACAAGTCAACATGTAGTTCTTATCTATAGGTTTTCGTGCAGGAAATGCAGCAGCGTGGCCTCGTAGTGCTTGGCCGCGTGCATCGCGCGCAACGAGTGTCTCTCACCAGGGTACACCTGCAAATAAAGTACCTATCAATCATAATTTCAGCCGCAGGCTGTCCACTGCTGGACATTGGCCAAGGATTTCCAGAATGGCCGGTTGTCGTGGATGCAGATCCAGCGCTTGCCTGCGACCTTTATGAGATCATCCGATCATTTGATTAGTGGGTGTCCGATTATGCGCGTGCCGGTGCGATATCTATTAATGTATTAATTTAAACTTGTGTGGCTCAAAACAGTTATTAAATAGTGTATTTTGTTCGTAACGTAAGCCAAAAATAAGCGGGATAGTTACTAAAGTGTATTTATTCGAATATAATTAAGAAAGAAGATTCCTTTAATTAGACAATAGGAGCCCATGGGCATTATCATCATTTTGTGTAAGTGACACGGCCAATCGACCATGCACACCCTGGTGTCAGAGCCTCTCGGCATCTGACGTGGTTCCTTTAACGACCACCAGATGGCAGCCGGGACCAACGGCTTAACGTGCCTTCCGAAGCACGGAATCATCTTCATTATCAGACAATCAGGTGATTCAAGCCCGCAATGTCCTAACAAAATTGGAAACAACTAAACAAAGTATGTTATTCGTTAGAAATCGAACCCACAACCCCCGGGTCTATAGGCGAATGCCTTAACTACTGGACCACAGAGGTAAATACACTACAAATCGGCACGTATATAGTGTTATCTATATCTATACTAATATTATAAATGCGAAAGTCTGTCTGTCTGTCTGTCTTTCTGTCTGTCTGTCTGTCACCTCTTCACGGCTAAACTGCTGGACCGATTGTGATGAAATTTGGTAGGGATGTAGTTAACGACCTGAGGTCAAACATAGGCTACTTTTGGGCGCGATATAACCAAGTCCCATGCGGGGCGGAGCCGCGGGGAACAGCTAGTATAGTATATACGGCGCGTATATAGTGTTAAAATTTAAATATCTAAACTAGTATAGTATTCTGTAACCAGTGCTGTGACGTACCTGTACTCTATGCGGTTTCCCGAGCCTGACGAGCTCGGCGAGCAGCGCGGCGGTGTGACAGAAGTGGACGTTCTCGTCCGCCAGCCCGTGGATTATCAGCAAACGCCCTTCCCTGTGGAACGCCATCAATCAATATAAACAGAAATGAAATTTTCTTCTTTGAACATTTATTTATTCACTAGCTGTTCCCCGCGGCTTTGCCCCGCGTGGGACTTGGTTATATCGCGCCCAAAAGTAGCCTATGTTTGACCTCAGGTCGTTAACTACATCCCTACCAAATTTCATCACAATCGGTCCAGCAGTTTAGCCGTGAAGAGGTGACAGACAGAAATACAGACAGACAGACAGACTTTCGCATTTATAATATTAGTATGGATATGGATTAGTATGGACTAGCTGACCCGGCGAACACCGTACCGCCTGAACGGACTTTTCTCGCCGTTTAAACCTTCCCTGAACTTCCAAAAATATTTCAAGACTAAAATTAGCTAAATCGGCCCAGCCATTCTCAAGTTTTAGCGAGACTAACGAACAGCAATTGATTTTTATTTATATCTGTTGGATATTTAGATAAAAATGTGGAACTTATTGGCCGACTAAAGAAAGGGACATTATGTTACCTTGAGTTTTCCAGCGAAGTCTTCTGCCCCGGGGCTCTCAGTTCTATGTTAAATAATGATAATATAATATTTATTATATTTTAATGTATCTTGATAATACGTAGTAGTTTTAGTTTCTTGTTTCTCTTGACTCAAGTCATTATATTTTTTATTTGAAAAATAGACCATAGACAGGTCGAAGGGTGGCAAAAGAAAAAGGTTTTAGTCGGCCTGTATCGAACATTCCCCCCATCGAAATCAACAGTGATTTCAAAATAGGTAAACACAAAAAATTAAAGATTTCATACGTAAATAACAATGAACCTAATATAAAACTAAATACCAGGCTAATGAAATTAATGAATGGACTGTATAATACATAAAATAAAATTGACAAATAATATGTCAGTGAAAAGAAAATTAAATTAAATAGATGTGCTAAATGCTAAATGTTATTCATCCTGTTCTTTTGGCAACGGACTTAATTTTGTAACAGGCCGCTGTAATCGCGAATTTTGCGTTCGAACGGTTACAACGCGAACCCTTCCATCAAGACCGGGATGAATTTGTTCTACACGTCCTAAACTCCATTGCTGAGATGGAATATTATCATTATGAATTAACACCAAATCATTTACGGATATATTAGGCGTGTCAACTAACCATTTTTGCCGTTGTTGCAATGTATGCAAGTATTCAGATTTCCAGCGACGCCAGAAATGCAAAGTGACTTGTTGAATGCATTGCCACCGCGTCAAATGATTAATAGACGTAAGATCGTAACTAGGAACCGAAATCAATTGACGGCCAACTAAAAAATGTCCCGGTGTTAACACATCAAATTCATTTGGATCATTAGACAAACTGCATAAAGGACGCGAGTTTAATATAGCTTCTATGTTAGAAAACAAAGTACTGAGTTCTTCAAATGATAAAGCGCGAGTACCAATAACACGTTTTAAGTGGTACTTGGCTGATTTAATTCCAGCTTCAAACATGCCACCAAAATGACTTCCTGTCGGGGGATTGTATTTCCACGTTACCTTTCTAATTGTAAACTTATCAGTTAGTTGATGCTGATTTTTACTATAGAATTCATATACTTCATTCAAATGTTTACCGGCAGATACGAAGTTTTTACCATTATCTGAATATATCGTATGTGGAAGACCGCGTCTAGCCGTAAAACGATCAAATGAAGCCAGGAAGCATTCAGTTGTTAACGCTGATACTACTTCAAGGTGTACTGCGCGTGTTGAATAACAAACAAATAAACATAAATAGGCCTTCGATATTTTAGCGTTGCGTCGATTTGATTCTTTGGTATAAAATGGACCTCCCATGTCAACACCGATTGTGTGAAATGGATAAACATCTTGTAAACGGCATTTAGGTAAGGAAGCCATTTTAGGTTGACTAACAGTAGGTCTGTTTTTGAAACATATCACGCACTTTGAAAGTCGAGATCGTATTATACACCTAGCCGATACAATCCAATACCTTTGGGCTAATATATTTTGCAAAGATCTAGGCCCAACGTGTAAATAAATCTTATGATAATAATCTATCAAAATATTAGTGAAATGCGATTTCTTAGGCAATATTAATGGGTGACGTTGAGTAAATGGCAAATTTGCTTGTGAAAGCCTACCCCCCACCATGAGGAGACCATGGCTATCAATAAACGGGTCGAGTTTACGTAGGCTTTGAGAACATCGGTTGCCTTTCTTTAAGGACTCAATGTCATCTTTAAAATGTTGTGATTGAACTATTTGAATAAGTTTATCATGTGATTTATTTAATTCAGCAGTTACCAATGGGCCTTCTAATTTATTAAGGATAGAAGTCCTAGAATTATGTATAAATCTAAGGCACCAGGCAAATACACGCAGTAGTGTATTAAAATTTGAAAATTTGAGTATTATTACATCAAATTCCGTATTTAGATTCGAGTCTTCACTCAATAATGTGTTTTCTTTGATTAATTTGAGTTCTAATGGTTCACCTTTGAACTCATCAATAGATCTCACAGGCCAGGTTTGTTGAGATCCGTACAACCATTGCGGGCCACGAAACCACTGATCCGCAATTTGTAGTAATTGTGCTGGCGTGGTTCCACGAGAACACACATCAGCAGGATTATCAGTGCCATTAACGTGGTACCATTGCACCTCGAAAGAATTTTCATTGATTTTAGAAACTCTATTTGCAACAAAAGTTTTAAGTTTGAACGCAGGTGTATTTATCCATGTTAATGCCACTGAACTATCAGTAAAAGCGAATACTTTACTAATCAAAACTTCTTTGGCCAGAATGTCTATTGCGTACCGCAAAACTTTCGATAATAAATGAGCAGCCATCAATTCTAAACGTGGGATAGATACTGTTTTTAAGGGCGCAACCTTAGATTTGGATAACAGTAAACTAACCTTAACGTTACCCTGCTCATCTTTACTACGAATATACACGACGGCTGCAAATCCTGCAGCTGAGGCATCACAGAAACCTACCAATTGAGATATAGTATGGTTCTTAACGAAAACATGCCGAACGTGTTTTAATTTTGATAATAACGGTAATTCAGATGCAAACATTGACCATTCATCCTTTAATTGATTAGGAAGAGAGCTGTCCCAGTCTAGCTGAGCGCACCATAATTTTTGCATAAAACACTTAGCAAGAAATATACATGGTGAAACATACCCTAAAGGGTCGAATAGTTTCGCTATTTCTGAAAGTACTGAACGTTTCGTTACATTGACCTTCTCCATTTGTATGGTACGAAAGGAAAATGCATCTTCGTTAGGTAACCAGTGGAGTCCAAGAATTTTAATCGCCATAGTTTTGCCATCATCAAATTGAACAGGAGGCTCGAGTTGATCAGTAGGTATTTCATTTAGGACTTGAACGCTATTACTTGACCATTTACGCAGTTCAAATCCGCCTAACCTAAGTAATTCAACTAATTGTTGTTGAATTTCTAATGCCTCGTCCACACTATCAACAGACCAAAGCAAATCATCGACATAAAATCCTTCGCGCAAAGCCCGAGCCGCGGTCGGGTATCGAGCGCCTTCGTCCACTGCTAACTGTTGCAGTGTACGTATTGCTAAAAATGGGCTACTAACTACTCCGTACGTCACTGTGCATAATTCGTACACTTTTATAACTTCGTTAGGCGAGTCACGCCACAAAATATGTTGAAATTTACGTTGAGATTCATCGATTAAAATACATCGGTACATTTTAGAAATGTCACCGCATAATGAGACTTCCCGCAATCGAAAACGTATTAATAGTTCCACAAGATCAGCCTGTAGTTTTGGACCTGTATAAAAAACAGAGTTTAACGACAAATTATTTGTAGTTTGACAAGATGCGTCAAAAACAACACGCAGTTTTGTGGAACTACTGTCAGGTTTATGGACACAGTGGTGGGGTATAACATATCCCGACTCCACTTCCGAAATGTCACCAACACAAACCATATGACCGAGAGAAGCGTACTCATTCATGAACTTTTTGTACTCTACCTTTAAATCAGGTAAACGTGATAATTTAAGCTAAGAAATAACAACTGCCTTTAAATTATAAATAGGATGATTCGACATAACAGGCTTGATTTTGCATGACACCATACCTTGATCACGAACTACAGTTCCGCCTAAGGCTGACAATTGAGTGTTGCACTTTTGACGTGGAAGTCCTAATCGCTGTGCACATTCATTTGTAATGAAACTTGTTTGAGAACCACTGTCAAGTACCAAGCGCAAGGTTTGATAATTGCCTAAAATATCCAACACGTGCACAATTGCAGTACCTAATATAACTGTTGACCTAGCCGAACATGTCAAAGAAACCTTATTGTCTCGATTGATATCTAAATCATCATTGCAAGAATTAACAATATCCGTACTTATCAAATTAATATTAGAATCAACATGCAATGTGTGGTGATGCTTGTTTTTGCACACTGTACACGTGATTTTCGATGGGCATTCATTGGGCATGTGACCTTGACGGAGACAGTTCTCGCACAATCGCAACTCTTTTATTTTATTAGCTCTCTGTACTGGTGTCAGTGCAATATATTCATAACATTTATAAATTGAATGAAAAGGCTTATTACAATATAAACATGCCTTTTTTGTATGATCGGCCTTATCGGTAGCCGAATTACTAGCTAAACATGTTTTCGAGTTGGTATTCTTAGTGACAACTTTGTTAACAAATTTATGTTGAATAGAAGGAGTAACAAATTTACTAATACTGGGTTTCGAAAAGGTGCTCGTACTCATTGACATCTCCAACATACGTGTCTGATTGTTAACAAAATCGAGTAATGTTTTAATAATAGGTATTTCTTTGGTACCGATTTTTTGTTCAAACTCACGTCTGGAAACGGAATCTAAATTACGTAATCCGATATAACATAAAATAAATCCCGATAAATGTTGAATGTTCAACATTTCAAGAGCTTGAACACATTCTTGAAAAGTTTCCAAAAATGAATTTAAACCGTTTACGGATTCATTAGATAATGGCTTAAATGCAAATAGCTTATCCATGTACCGCGTAGCTATTGCTCTTTTATTTTCGTACCTATCGCACAAGCTTGTCCATACAATATTATAATTATCACTTGACACTGGCAAACTTTTGACTATTTGAAGCGCGGGTCCAGTGACTACCGACAATAGGTAATGGAATTTTTCAACATCGCCTATCGTAGTGTTTGCATGGATCAAGCTGGAAAACGTATCACGAAATGTTAGCCAATTCTCTAATTTCCCATCAAAACGAACAAGATCGATTTTTGGTAGACGAGGTTGAGCGCTGCGCTCAAATCCTTGTTGAGGGTCGTTGGTGTGTTTCAACGAATTTGAATTGAATTTTTCAAATATGCGTTTAATCTCGAAATAAAGATCATCGAAAGCATGTATCTCTTGATTATTACATATATAATTCGGGTCATTTTTTAGTTCCAATGCCGAAATCTCATCTACAATTTTATCAAATGACTCCCGAGTGGTTTCGAGGTCATTGATCCGTACAGATAATTTGCTTAGTTCAGATTTATTATTTTCGACAACTTTTGCTAAATCATGACACTGTTGTACACGCCGAAAATATCTTTCTTTTCGATTTATTAACGTGTTGATTTTTATTTGAATGTCAGTCAACGGAACCATCTTGAAATCGAATAAAAATGTTCCCGTGTACCAAACAAAACACAAAATACACTAAACAGAGTCTAGGTACTTATAATATATATAGATAGATAGTATATAATATTGCAACAAATAGAACTATTGAACAAATATTTGTGCATTAAAATATACATACATATATAACTACGACATATTATCTATAGGTGAAAATATTGTTATTTACCTATTTTGAAATCTGTATTCGGTAATAACAACAACCGGGTAGATCCGGCTCGAAGGAAATTTTGTTGGATATTTAGATAAAAATGTGGAACTTATTGGCCGACTAAAGAAAGGGACATTATGTTACCTTGAGTTTTCCAGCGAAGTCTTCTGCCCCGGGGCTCTCAGTTCTATGTTAAATAATGATAATATAATATTTATTATATTTTAATGTATCTTGATAATACGTAGTAGTTTTAGTTTCTTGTTTCTCTTGACTCAAGTCATTATATTTTTTATTTGAAAAATAGACCATAGACAGGTCGAAGGGTGGCAAAAGAAAAAGGTTTTAGTCGGCCTGTATCGAACAATATCCATACTAATATTATAAATGCGAAAGTCTGTCTGTCTGTCTGTCTGTCACCTCTTCACGGCTAAACTGCTGGACCGATTGTGATGCATGCTGATAATTTTCCATCCACCCTAAGGTTGACTGGAAGAGATTGCTTTAGCGATAAGTCCGCCTTTGCGCCTCATTCTTTTAAGTTAAGCTGTTTTATGTAATTTTATTATTTTGTGGTGCATTAAAGAGTATTTATTTATTTAAACTTTATTGTACAAAATACAGTTGTATAGCACAATAGGCGAACTAAATGCTAAAATCATTATCTAACACTCAACCTTTGGGTCAAGCAGAGATCGTATGTAGGTTTAATATAATCCATACTACCATTATAAATGCGAAAGTCTGTCTGTCTGTCTGTCACCTCTTCACGGCTAAACTGCTGGACCGATTGTGATGAAATTTGGTAGGTATGTAGTTAACGACCTGAGGTCAAACATAGGCTACTTTTGGGCGCGATATAACCGAGTCCCACGCGGGGCGAAGCCGCGGGGAACAGCTAGTAGTAATATAAATTTACATAAACTACTTACATACATATACTTACATATATACCTAGATATACATATAAATATAGTATTTGTATTGGGGTTATCGTAAACTTGCCACAAAGTTAATTCGTCACGAAAAAAAGTATGCGTAAACTTGCCACACTTTTATTTTTTTATAGTTAATTCGTCACAGTCTAATATTTAGTATAGTAAATTCGTCACACTGATTATTTTTGTACAGACAGCAAGAAAATTAAACAAAAATTTAAATAACAACATTTATTTCTTTCATCACAGTTTTGGGATATTAACCTTACCTACATCTATTACAAAAATCACAGTTCTATCTGAATGATTTACTTAAATATTACGTACAAATATAACCAAAGAAGAAGCAAACAAAAATAAATTTGCTGTTAATTTCTAGGAAGGTTCTCAAAATTTACAGCTGTTTTATTTAAAATATTATGTAACAATTTGTAAAAATCACAGTTCTCTTTATAAATAGAAAGCGGCTGATTTGCCTAGGTAACATGCACAACCTACCTACTACCTACCTACCTTATTGATATACCTTACGTGTATAACATAAAAAAAAAACAAAATATATCTACTTAATGAATCACAGATAAAATCACAGTATTTTTTGTCATAATTCATCACTTGCCTTCCCCTAAAATCAAAGATTAAAGTCGTAATTTAAAACTTAAGTATAGGATTAACTACATCTATGTAACAAATTAGAACAACCTACAATAAAACAATAGTAAAAAGAACTTTTATTATATAAAGTAAAGATATTGCTTTTTGTTTATAACATTAGTTTTCCTTTGAAATCATACATTAAAATTATTAATTTAAATCTTAAATGTAGAATTAACTACATCCATGTTACATTTCTTTAAAATGCTGCATATAAGAAATTTTCAATATAAATTCAGACAGGGGCATGTTATTATAATTTTCTAAAAGAGTTTTTAACTCCCTGTCATATGCAATTGACCTGCGCGTTCTTAAGTTTGATGGTATGGCTAGATTCAATTTTTTTATTTTAGTATCTACATAATCAGCTTCCTTTTTGAGTGTTTCCAGAAACTGAAGCATTCTAGGTTTTTTTTGAGGCATCATATTGTTCAAACGCTTATGCCATGCTTCTGCGAGATTTATTGTCCTATGACGAGAACCATGTATATTCCAAATAAATTGTATATTTTTATTTTCTAACCACTGGGATACGAAATAATCATTAAATGTTGTTACTGTTTCACTCTGTGGCGCATCTTCCATAATCCACAACCAACCGTCTTCAATGTCTTCTAGCTTTACATGCGCCAATGCAGCACACAAAGCCAAGTGTCTCTTTTCGTTGATGCTGTTCATATTTAAGGCGTGAGCTTTTTTAGCCAATGCTTGTTTGAAGTGGAAGTTACATCCTTGTAGTTTAATATGTGGAAACATTTTTTTTATGACGTTGATAACTGCAATTTCAAAATCGACAATCATTGTCACCGGGTTCCAATATGGCAAATTTTTCTTGAGAGCAATAAAAAGTCGCTCATAAGACCGTTCTTGCTTATTAGGCATTAGAACGTATATGAGAGGAACTACGTTTGTAAAGTTTTCGTCACTTCTCACATCACCATGTATGCAGTAAAGCTGATAAAATGGTTTACAGCAGCTTGAAAAAGTTCCATCCGAAAAATATGTTCGAATATTTCTTACAGCTTCACGAGCTGTCTCAGTACAGAAAGCTATTATTCTGTTCTCAGGATCACTGTCGTCGTCAAATAATAAAAAACAATCTGTATATTTGAACGGGATTATTACATCTTCACATTTAGCAAAATGTGTTTTGGGTACGTTTAATTCACGATTCCTTACGATATAAAGTGATCTTGAAAAGTGTTTAAATTTCGGTAAGGCACTTAATAAATCGTAACCCGCGTCTTTTTTTGGTTGAAAAACTTCTTCAAATAGTTGAGGCATAGGTGTGCTGGTGTTTGCTGCTGCTTCTTTACAAAGATTCTTTGTCTTGATAATCTCTGTTTTCACTACATTTGGTTTACACTTATGAGCCGCTTCATGCAAAACTCGAACGCTATGATTCTCCGAAATTTTTATACTTGCACTGCATGCACGATTCGTACATCTCCAAACAGTTCCAAGCTTAGTTTCCCGATGAAAGGTGTACATATAACCACCTCTCACAAGCATTCTCCGTCCCCTTTCAGTTTTCGTAAATGTGACCTGAAAAGGTGTTGAAATAGTATCATAAATTTATCTATACTTAATACTATAAAGAGGAAAAAAAGCTACTGGACGGAATTTGATAACTCTTTCAATATAAGAATACTCTTTACTCTTAACAACAACGGAAATAAATGCCGCAATTGAAGTCACGGGAAATAGTCAGCATTTTATAAAATCACCATAAAAATTACTACATGCTTTAAAACTAAACGGGTATAGTATAGAAATTTGTAACTGTGTTTGTCTACAGAAAACAATAAGCATAATACATGTCAAATTTCACAATGTATGATTAATCACACCACCGCTGGCGTCTGAGCCGTCGGCCATTTTGTTTAAAGTTTGTCATGCGTCATGTCTAGTTAAGACAAGCAGCATAAAACGGTATGATTTAAAATTATATCTAAAGTTTTAAACTGTACCTTTGCTAATAAATAAAATAAGAAATGTGACTCTTTTATTCAAATATTTATTTAATTATAATTAATAGTTCGTATTAGATCTAGTGCAGTTTAACTTGCAGATTATAATTACTAGAATCAATTAAATAAACACTTGATTAAATTGACATTGCTGTGAAAATAATGAGGGGTCAGTTAAGTATTAATTTTGTTTTAAAACCATAGGCTATCTAAAGTTAAATTAAATAAAATCATTGTTTAATAACTGTTATTAAAATCGAACTCCTTTTATATAAGAGCATTTGAGAGATAAAATAATAAACAAATAGCACATATTTTTTTTGTATAGAATTAAATTTAAAAATACTTACACCATGTCCTCCCGTACTTGTTCCCGGCTGATTATCCATTTTTTCAAAGATGCACAAATTACAACATTTAAAATTGCACAGTAATTTTGCAAAACACGTCACCACCCTCTCGCAAGGTCATGTGAGTCACTGGACTGATAACAAGAATGCATTGACCGAAAGGGTTAGTTGTTACATTTAGAAAGAGATAGTTGCAGCGAGCGAGAGAGATAAAAGCATGTGCAGGAGTGCTACCTAGCTGTCTGATTGTAAATTTTCTCATCCTCATATAAAGGATTATTTAAAAAGCACCAACAGCCTCCTAGGGTATGAATGAACTCAAGATAACTATCAACATTTTGCAGCTAAAAAAAAAATGATGTCCTATTTGAATTGATCAAGTGATCATTAATTTATTCAATAATAATTCATACATTGCATTCCAATACATAGATCACATGACAATAGAAAAATAAAATTGAGTAATATAGAAAATTAAATTATATAATTTGGCCATCATTAAATTCAAATAAATAAACCCCTGTATGTAGTTGAATACTTTAGACATTTGTAGTAAATAAATGTATTTAACTTGTTGTCCGCTTCAGTTCCGCCCATGGTACATACCTTCATCTTTACAAGAGTGGTTTTTTTTTGTAAATCTAACCTGTCGTCATGTCATAAAACCAAATAAACAAACTCTTCGGCATTTTTCATATTAGCGTAGATTTAAACCACTAAATAAATAAATCACTTTGCTTGCTGTCGGTACTTTGCTAATTGTGGCAAATTAACTATAACGCATACCTACCTGTGACGAGTTAACTAATACTTTTTTATGCATGTGACGAATTAACTTTGAATGTATGGAGTTTTAAAAACGTGACGAATTAACTATGTGGCAAGTTTACGATAACCCTTGTATTGTATCTGTATTGTATTTTATTTGTATTGTATATGTATTGTATATATATTGTATATGTATTGTATTTGTATTAGTATTGTATACTGACTGGTCCGGGAAGAAGGGCGTGTGCTGCAGCACGCTGGCCCTGGTGTAGGCGTGCGGCGCGGCGGCCGGCAGCCCCATGTAGCGCTCGGTGTAGGCGGTGTCGTACAGCCGCCACGAGGTCACGGGCGCGCCGGCCACGCACACGCGGAACACGTTCGGCCGCGTCGCCAGGCCCAGCAGGGACAGGTAGCCCCCTGTACGTGTGTATACATGTGATCACATATCAACCGAGTATGTAAGCGATAAAAAATAGATATAAAACGGCCTTAACACGTTCGGACGCGTCGCCAGGCCCAGCAGGGGCAGGTAGCCCCCTGTACGTGTATATATAGGTAGTCACATAACAACCTAGTCTGTATAAATAGCGATAAATTTACTTTCCAACATTGATATGTACCACATTTTAAGCGATAAAATATCATTCATTCATTCATAAAAAGTTAAAAATAGATATAAAATGGCCTCAACACGTTCGGACGCGTCGCCAGGCCCAGCAGGGACAAGTAGCCCCCTGTACGTGTATATACATTCAATGTATAATGTAACATAACAACCGAGTCTGTATATCATCAGAATCGTATATCGTAGTTCATCAGAAAATTCTCAAAATATCGATTCTCTCCACGATTCGATGCTTGGTAAGTTACTTTACTCAGATTTTTACATATTAAACAAGCTTTAATTGTAGATAGCCAGAGATTCATAATTGTGTTAGGGGAATACGAATATCGCGCAAACTTAATCGAGTCGGAATCGGATATCAGTTGTATGGGTTTCTTAGAGTTCAATAACGGAAAGACGGCTAAATCGATCACTGAACAATTGCGATGACAATCGACTTGAATTATTAATGTGAATTAAAAAATAACGTTACAATAGCAGTAAAAAATTAAAAATTGATATAAAACGACCTTAACACGTTCGGACGTGTCGCCAGGCCCAGCAGGGACAATGAGCCCCCTGTACGTACGTACATATATATGTGATAACATAACAACCTAGTCTGTATAAATAGCAATAAAAAATAGATATAAAATTGCCTTTGATAATTAATTGGTGTTAAGTCGCGGGCAAAAGCTAGTATGCAATAAATAATTTATTGCATACCGCGTGGTCTACCCTCAGAAACAGTGCTATTTCCCGGGATGAAGGGTACCTTATGTCCTTCTCCTGGTTCAAATTTTCAGCCAAATCAGTTCAGCCGTTCTTAAGTTATAAATAGTGTAACTAACATGACTTTATTTTATATGTATATAGATATAATTCGCCATTTTGTATTTATACATATGATGGCACTCGGAAAAATGCAAGGAATCTAAAAATACTGATATGCAGTTCCTCCATGGTTTTCTCAATTTATTTACCGTAGCTCCATCCGTGTATGGCGACCCTTTCCATGTCAATACAACCTGTTTCTTTGGCCAGCCATTGTAACACCTCGACCTATAACAATCATTTTATTATTACTGTTAATACATACCGAGCTTAGCTCGTATTATTTTTTTTTACTTTTCCTAGGTATTTCATGATATTAACATAATGCACGCAAAAAATATTTTGTGGGACAATACTATAAAATTTAATATTTTTAATATTTCAAAATGAAAAAAAAAAACATTATTCCAATCAATTCGTAAAAAGAAAAAAAGTCAGTTTGGGTGGGACTTGAACTTGGAACCATCAAAACAAAAAGATCAAGCGTAGACCGCTAGACCAACGAATCGGCAACGGGAGTGTTAAAAATATTGTACCCATTTTATAAGAGAATCTTTTTGCGTGAAATTATAGATAAATGAGTTTTCCCAGACATGGAAAGCTAGATTATCTTTTTGACTATGTATGAACTTATGTTTAATATTTCAAATAAATCGTTTAAGGCGTTTTCGAAAACGCGAGTACAAATAAATTTATTGCTCGCTTAATAGTATAGGATATAGGATACAATATTTATTTATGTATAGGTAGTAGTATATATGTATGTATACACTTATTTCAGACGATACCTTGGTAAACACTAGCACCACCATCATTTAAAAATCATTATTTACTGAAAACAAAAGTTATCAAAAATCCGTCTTTTGTAATTAAGGTTCTGGATCTGAAGTTAATTTTAAACATATTAAATAATAATTCCCTTTAGTTATAAATTGAATTATTGCTTAAAACAGCCAATTTTAGCAGTTTTGCAATTCGTAACTATATTGAACTATAATTTAATATGTTTATTTATTTAACTTTATTGTAAAAATACAATAGGCTGTGGAGGGAAGACAATGTAACCTATTTATAAGTGATTAATATGAAATATAATTCAGTGTCTCCTAACACACCACCTTTACATGGCGACTCTGCCAGGATTCGAACCTGGAATCTTCTGATTCCAGGTTCCTTAATAACATTATTAATTTTCCTAATAATCTATTACCAACCTCCACTTTTTCTCACCTGTGGAATCAAATTTAATGCATGCTAAAAGCATTATCTAACAGTCAACCTTTGGGCCAAGCAGATATTTAAATATGACTTCAAATCCAGAACCTTAATAACATAACACGTGAACCTTAATAACATAACACGTATTTCTGATAACTTCTGTTTATAGTGAATAATGATTTTTAAATGACGGCGGCGCTAGTGTTCACCGGGGTATCGTGTTAACCACTACGCCACAGGGTAGTCGTGATACAGACCTGGTCGTCCAGCTCCACCTGGCCCATCTTCCCACGGATGGCGGCCTCCCACGCTCGCCCGCGGTGCTTCGACCCGCGAGAGTCTACCGCCACCACATTGAAACCCCGCGCCGCCAGCATGTGCATACGAAGTTGTCTGATACCCTAGAGGAAAACCTTTTAAAAACCTATTTGCTTTATAATGATTTACAAATTGTACAGTCCCGCCAAAGAAGCTGGCCTCTGGCCGAGAAGGCAAGCGAGGCGTACTTGTGAACGTAAGCCCCCTAAGGATGGGGGAGAGTTATTAAAATGCAATGATTGCATAGATAGGCGACACTATAGAGAACTTGTAGGGAGATCGAGCAGGTGCGACCGGAAAGAGATGCGAAATGCAAGTACAGCGCACTCTCCCGAGATTCGGCTCGTATAACCGAGAGGTTGGTAGAGCCGTGGGAGGTGGAGGGAAGTCCCGTCAAAGTGTCACACCGCGGTAACGTACCCAGAAGGCTGGCAGCATTGCCGAGTTGTATGGATTTATAATAATAATCATTTATTTCAATGTACAAAATATTTTTACAATATTATTGGACCATATAATAAATCCATATCTACTTATATTATAAATGCGAAAGTCTGTCTGTTTGTCTGTCACCTCTTCACGGCTAAACTGCTGGACCGATTGTGATAAAATTTGGTATAGATATAGTTATGCACTAGGAGTCAAACATAGCCTAATTTCGGGCGCGATATAACCGAGGCGCACGCGGGCGGAGCCGCGGGCAACAGCTAGTATCTTATAGTCTACCATATATGAGGTGAATTTAAATCAACTGCAAATATTTTAAGGGCAGATTCAGACCACTAAAATGAACAACATTCCCAAAATAGACATGTCGAAATATGAAAATAAATTTTTGACCTCCCATACAAATTGAGAATCAGCTGATCTAGTTTAGTATGGAGAGTGAAAAGGGTCGATTGAGTTTTTGGCGCCAAGCTAAACTCACTCAGTTATCGTCATTGTAGTTATTTTCTAATATTTGTGTTTTATCGTGTATTTGTGCATAATAATGATGGATTATTATTCGCTAAGTGTTCGTGAACAAGCGTGAGTGTTGGGAAGTGGTACAATGTCGTATAAGTGACTTTAATCCTTGTCACCAAAATCTCCAAATAGTGAAATTCTTCCACCGCTTCACTTAGCATTCTGACTAACTTGACTAGACATGACTACTGACTTTACTCTGTGACTCGACTAAATGAAGAAACATTCAAAATAAAAGTTGATATTGGCAAAAATAAGTTATTGTGAAATAGGTACTCTATGTCCTTCTCTATACTTCTAACTATGTTTATGCGAAATTTCACAAAGATTTGTTCAGTAGATAGGGCGTGAAAGCGTAACAAACAAATAAACAAACTCACTTTCGCATTTATAATATTAGTTGGAATAACAGGGTGTCGATTCTGCTAACGTTAAATCACAATCGTGTCAAAATAGTGTTTCAATTGTAGTGCTTTTTTACACACTAGTTACAAGAAATGTATATATTTTTTATATCACTGCTGATGATCACACCACACACTACATTCACATCACATCATACTGTCATAACTCTTGTAAATAGTGTGTAAAAAGCACTACTATTGAAACACTATTTTGATACGATTTTGTCTTAACGTTAGCAGAATCGACGCCCTGGATTAGTTGGGTGGATGTAGAATCGAATAGTGAAAGCATTTCGGAAATCGGCTCAGTAGTATTTGAGTGAGTTTATTCATTACACAAATATACAAATCTTTCCTCTTTATAATATAAGTACAGATGAGAGACAGAGAGAGCAGTATCTATATATCTCACCTTGTAGATGTTGGTGACAGTTTGCACCTCAGGCCCGCCATACACGTGTAGTACAGTGGGCCTGAGGCCTACGAGCACATCTCCACAGTGCAGTATCTATATATCTCACCTTGTAGCTGTTAGTGACAGTTTGCACCTCAGGCCCGCCATACACGTGTAGTACAGTGGGCCTGAGGCCTACGAGCACATCTCCACAGTGCAGTATCTATATATCTCACCTTGTAGATGTTGGTGACAGTTTGCACCTCAGGCCCGCCATACACGTGTAATACAGTGGGCCTGAGGCCTACGAGCACATCTCCACAGTGCAGTATCTATATATCTCACCTTGTAGCTGTTGGTGACAATTTGCACCTCAGGCCCGCCGTACACGTGTAATACAGTGGGCCTGAGGCCTACGAGCACATCTCCACAGTGCAGTATCTATATATCTCACCTTGTAGCTGTTGGTGACAGTTTGCACCTCAGGCCCGCCATACACGTGTAATACAGTGGGCCTGAGGCCTACGAGCACATCTCCACAGTGCAGTATCTATATATCTCACCTTGTAGCTGTTGGTGACAGTTTGCACCTCAGGCCCGCCGTACACGTGTAATACAGTGGGCCTGAGGCCTACGAGCACATCTCCACAGTGCAGTATCTATATATCTCACCTTGTAGCTGTTGGTGACAGTTTGCACCTCAGGCCCGCCATACACGTGTAATACAGTGGGCCTGAGGCCTACGAGCACATCTCCACAGTGCAGTATCTATATATCTCACCTTGTAGCTGTTGGTGACAGTTTGCACCTCAGGCCCGCCGTACACGTGTAATACAGTGGGGCTGAGGCCTACGAGCACATCTCCACAGTGCAGTATCTATATATCTCACCTTGTAGCTGTTGGTGACAGTTTGCACCTCAGGCCCGCCGTACACGTGTAATACAGTGGGCCTTCGGCCTGCGCGGGCGCATCTCCACAAAGTGCAATATGCGTCGGCGCCGCATGAGAGTCTCGTCTTGTATATCTGTGGTGGGGGTATGTCCACGCATGAAAGCGAATTTTCTGTGAACAATTTGTTTTCTGTTTGCTTCACTATCACTACATCATCACTACACAGTAAATAAAATTTATTCTATTACAATTTTTCAATAGAATAGGTGATTTAACAGTAAATTAATAAAAATGTTCTTTTTTTTTTTATTTATTATTTCATGCACTGTTGCCCCCCCATCACTACATAGTATTGCGTCCTTAATTAGCAGACGTGATGTGGCCAAGGAAATATTTATAAATTGTAAGCAAATATTTATTGCAAACTCATCGCGTCACGTCTGGCTAATACTTACGTCTTAATTTAGTATAAAAAGTTATTTTATTTTGTTAATATGATCCAGTCGTCGAGAGTATAAACGGTGTACACTTCACCTCGTCTCTCATTTTCTGCCATACATAGTATAAAACAAAGTCGCTTTCTCTGTCCCCATGTCCCTTTGTATGCTTAAATCTTTAAAACTACGCAACGGATTTTAATGCGGTTTATTTTAGTAAATAGAGTGATTCAAGAGGAAGGTTTTTATGCCCATGGGAAGCCGGGGCGGGTCGCTAGTATTGTATCAATATAATATCCCCCCAGTTAGCTCATTTTCAATGGACAATTTGTTTTGTGACAATCTTATAAATACCTTTTTTTATGTTTGCTACCTCATATCTCCGTCATTCCTGGATCGATTTTGAAAATACTTTTTTTGTTCGAAAGGACATACGTTCAATTTGGTCCCATTAAAAATTTTATCAAATCGATATAGTAATTTAATAACTGAAATATGTATATCAACAAATTTTTGAGTGTTGGTATGTTAACAAGTTGCTGAAACACCTTTTTCGGAAGTCGTTTCAAAATTGAGCCAATTAGCAGCGATTTAATAATAAATAAAGGAATAAAATTGATTTGTTTCAGACAACAAATAGTTCCATAACAATTATTGAAATGAGAATTAAAAATAATAAAATAAAATAGAATCAAATTAAAATAAAATCCAATGAAAATCAAATCAAATTACAATCATAATCCAATCAATACATACCTATGTCTCTTTGTATGCTTAAATCTTTAAAACTACGCAACGGATTTTGATGCGGTTTTTTAATATAGTTATTTAAGGGGAAGGTTTTCATGCCCATGTGAAGCCGGGGCGGGTCGCTAGTTTAAATATAAAGAAATAATTCACAAATAAAATCAATCACATTAAAAAACATCGAATCAATACTTAAACTATGACGGCACTCACTGACTCGAGTGTCACTCACTCACTCAAGTGTCACTCACCTCTAACTAGCAGACCCGTTTCCGAGCATTCCTCGTCTCCATCCCCAGACCGACTGTCCCAAGAACCATTGAAGCTTCGTGTTTCCGATAATTCTATCAACAAAATAATACACAATGTACAATCTTCTTCGTCCGAGCGTGTTTCCCGGTTGCATCTTCAGCTTACGCCTCAGAGCCTAGGGTACGCTATTAATCATGGTCCTGATTTGGCGAAACTGGTTATTACAATGGAGCTACTGCCGTCTGACCTCCGTAACCCTTTTTACAGGGAAACCAGACCCACAGGAACATGACGAAGCCGCGGGCAAAAGCTAGTACTTTATAAATAATTCAGTGCTGTAATTCAATCAATACTACTCAAGTTTTATTGTTCTAAACGAATTGGTGCCGAAACCCGGGATTATATGCTGGCAACACAGTTATAAACTGTGTTGCCAGCATTAAATTCGGACATTCTGCGAATTGGACAATTGCGCGTAGACGATGGCAGTTGCATTATTGGCAACAAGTTGTTGCCGGCGGCTCCGCCCGCGTGGGTTTCGGTAATTTTCGCCCAAACTAGTCTTTGTCTGATCTCTGGTCCTTAACTATATCCAGACTAAATTTCATCAAAATCGATCTAGCGGTTTAGCCGCGGAAGCGTGCTAGACAGACAAATAGGCTTTCGCATGGTAAGGAAGTTCAATGGAAACCACAAAGTATCCTTCTTGTGGGAATCGAACCCACAACCCCCGGGACTACAGGCCTTAACCACTAGCCCAAGAAAGAAGTAATGATGAAATAAACTAACTAACTGTAAGTGCTTCTAGTTTCTTTTAATAAATAAAGAAATCTTTACTAATATAATAAAATCTGAAGAGTTTTTTTGTTTGAACGCTTATAACTTGAAAACTGCTGGTCGTATTTGCAAAATTATTATTGTATATAAAAGCCTGATTCTTGGGGAAGGTTATAGTACATACACACTAATGGCGAGTGAAACCGCGGGCAACAGCTAGTAAAGAAATAAAAAAGTTACCCGACGATGCCCGCTCCATAAGCGTGCCTTGTATCAACAGTTGAGGCGTGGGAGTGTGCACAATCCTGTACACCTTGGTGGCGGGCACGCTGCTTATATTCGACGAGGTTATAACGGCCGTCGTGCATTCCTATGACAATTAATACACAAATATAATATCTGAGGGAATCGCCGAATGGGGAAATTTGACGACCTCCATGGCGTAATGGTTAACATGCCTGACCGCTACTCAGGAGGTCCCGGGATCGATCCCCGGTCAGGTCAAGAAGAAAAATGATCTTTTTCTGATTGACCTGGGTCTTGGATGTTTATATATATATATGTATTTGTTATAAAATATAGTATCGTTGAGTTAGTATCCCATAACACAAGTCTCGAACTTACTTTGGGGCTAACTCAATCTGTGTGATTCGTCCCTATATATATATATACTTCCCCGCGGCTTCGCCCCGCGTGGGACTCGGTTATATCGCGTCCAAAAGTAGCCTATGTTTGACCTCAGGTCGTAAACTACATCCTTACCAAATTTCATCACAATCGGTCCAGCAGTTTAGCCGTGAAGAGGTGACAGACAGACAGACAGACTTTCGCATTTATAATATTAGTATGGATTTATTTATATGGCATAGGCGATGCAGCTAGCAACCCATCACTATTGATTTCCTGTTTCAACTACCATCATGCTAAACGTGGTCTAAGGTCTTATGGCTCTAGGCTCTGTCTACCCCGTATGGGATAAAGACGTGATTATATGTATGTATGTATATAATAATATTAATTTGCCAACTAAGTGTAAACCGATAGTTGTTCGATAGCCTATAAAGACAAGCGATGGCGATGTTTGGATTGGTCGCCATTAATGGCATTTCAACTAAGGACACATATTGACACTAGCATTTGCTCGCGGCTTCGCCCGCATAAATTTCCCTCGGTAACAGTGATTTTTCCAGGGATGAAACGTACCCTATGTCCTTCTCAATACTCCTAGTTATTTGTATGCGAAATTTCAGGAAGATTGGTTCAGTATATAGGGCGTGAAGAGGTTACGAACAAACAAATATACAAACTAACTTTCGCATTTATCATATTTGTCGGGATAGTTGGTATTTGTGCAAGGGTGCTGCTTATTATCTACTGAACCAATCTTCCTGAAATTTCGCATCCACATAGTTAGGAGTATTTAGAGGCACATAGGGTACCTTTCATCCCGGGAAAAAGCACTGTTCCCGCGGGAAACTCACGCGGGCGAAAGCTAGTGCCTCTGCTACACTCACACATTCTCAAACTTTCGTATAATAATATAATGCGACAAACAAACAGACCCGGTCGATGTCTACTGCGCAGGAGTGTCCGACAGCAGTGAGCAAGGTATAGATGGCGCTTTAAAAAACGTGTCTTGGAGCCCTACGAAGTATTTCAACCTAAGGGAGCAATATATCTACAAACAAACAGACCAGGGCTCGGAACCGGTATTTCAAAGACCCAAAAATAACGGTCGTTAACCTGATAAATAAAGTATACGGTCGGTTTTAGGGTCCTCTAATACCTGGTTAAGAGCGTTATTTTCGGGAAAATATCGGCTGAGCGGAACCGTAATGCTAGCGGTCGCTGTAAAAATTATTGGGAAGAAAAACGAGCTGGTTTTTTTTTTCAACCAGGTTTCCGAGCCTTGATGGGCTGAAGAATGAGGTGGTTTTTGACGTGACAACGTCTTATAATTCGATGGAGCCGGCTGCACGCACGAAAAAACATGACGCGATGGCGTTACCTCGCTCTGAGGCGTTCCATTTAAGGCTTGAAGTGCAAGCTAATTTCTTATGACGTTGTCACGTTCAACTATCGTCAGTAAACCGACTTAACAGACAACCATTTTTTTTATTTTAACCAGGTTTCCGACTGAACAATGAGGTGGTTTTTTATTTTAACCAGGTTTCCGAGCCCTGATGGGCGGAAAAACGAGCTGGTTTTTTATTCCAACCAGGTTTTCGATCCCTGAAACATACCCGGTCGATGTCTACTGCGCAGGAGTGTCCGACAGCGGTGAGCAAGGTATAGATGGCGCTTAAAAAAAACGTGCCTTGGAGCCCTACGAAGTATTTCAACCTAAGACACCACAATATCAACAAACAAACAAACAAACAGACATACCCGGTCGATGTCCACTGCGCAGGAGTGTCCGACAGCGGTGAGCAGGCTGGCGGCGCCGGCCCGCGGCGGAGACATCGCAGCCACGTACAGGTGGCGCTCCAGCGGCGTCTCGCGGAGCCCTACGAAGTACACCAGCTGGCGGGACTCGTCTACCTGTGGGATCGCATAGACAGGCGACACTATAGAGAACTTGTAGGGAGATCGAGCAGGCGCGACCGGAGAGAGATGCGAAATGCTAGTACAGCGCACTCTCCCGAGATTCGGCTCGTATTAGAGAGGTTGGTAGAGCCGTGGGAGGTGGAGGGAATGTAGTCTACCTGTGGGTTAGATTGAAATTATAAAATTTTCATCGTCTACCTGTTTCAATTCAACTACCATCACGCTAAACGTGGCCTAAGGTCTTATGGCTCTAGGCTCTGTCTACCCCGTATGGGATAAAGTGATTATATGTATGTATGTATGTACCTGCAGGATACATTAAAGTTAAAAAAAAAATTGCATAACAATTTTATTATAATATACTAGCTGTTCCCCGCGGTTTCACTCGCCATTAGTGTGTATGTACTATAGCCTATAACCTTCCCCATGAATTAAGCTACCATATGCAGAAAGAATTTTTCAAATCTGACCATTAGTTCCCAAGTTATAAGCGGTTTAAACAAACAAATAAACTCTTCAGCTTTATAATATTAGTATAGTTTGGCGAAAGTATTTAAAAAAAAGAAGTAAGTCGGACACGCGAATGGAGGGTTCCAATCATACATTGGCGATATTGTTAAAAAAAGAACGCTTCCACGCTGGTCTGGGAGAAAAGAAAAACATAGAATGTACCAGCTGCTTCTCTTCCCGCGCAAGCCGTAAAAGTCGTCTGAGGGAATCGCCGAATGGGGAAATCATGACATAGGCGATGCGGCTAGCAACCCATCACTATTGATTTCCTGTTTCAACTACCATCATGCTAAACGTGGTCTAAGGTCTTATGGCTCCAGGCTCTGTCTACACCGTATGGGATAAAGACGTGATTATATGTATGTATGTATGTTAAAAAAAGAAGCAAGTCGGACACGCGAATGGAGGGTTCCATTCCTAAATTAAAAATTTAGTTTTCAAATTCAAATTAATTTATTACTTGTCAACATGTTACCTATCAACCTACATTGTCGATAGTATTAAAAAAAGAAGCAAGTCGGACACGCGAATGGAGTGCTCCAATCCTACATTGGCGATAGTGTTATAAAAAGAAACAAGTCGGACACGCGAATGGAGGGCTCCAATCCTACATTGGCGATAGGGTTAAAAAAAGAAACAAGTCGGACACGCGAATGGACGGCTCCAATCCTACATTGGCGATAGTGTTAAAGAAAGAAACAAGTCGGACACGCGAATGGACGGCTCCAATCCTACATTGGCGATAGTGTTATAAAAAGAAACAAGTCGGACACGCGAATGGAGGGCTCCAATCCTACATTGGCGATAGTGTTATAAAAAGAAACAAGTCGGACACGCGAATGGAGGGCTCCATTCCATTATCTATACAAAACGGCAAAAAATATCGCGTTTGTCGTATGGGACTCACAGTTGATTTTTTTATTTTATTACTTGCAGTCCGCCCCGGATTCGCCAGTGGTACAAACATAGTCTATGTCACTCAGGGTGAATGTAGGTTTCGAATGGAGAAAGAATTTTTGAAATCGGGCCAGAAGTTTTTGAGTTCATTCATTACAAACATACAGACAAAAATTCTAATCTTTCCTCTTTATACACTAGCTGTTGCCCGCGGCTCCATCCACGTGGTACTCGGTTATATCGCGCCAAAAAGTAACCTATGTTCGACCCCCATCTTTTACTGTATCAATACCAAATTTCATTAGAATCGATCTAGCGGTTTAGCTATGAAACAGTAAAAGAGAGACAGACTTTCGTATCCATAATCATACTAATATTATAAATACGAAAGTCTGTCTGTCTGTCTGTCTGTCACCTCTTCACGGCTAAACTGCTGGACCGATTGTGATGAAATTTGGTAGGGATGTAGTTAATAACCTGAGGTCAAACATAGGCTACTTTTGGGCGCGATATAACCGAGTCCCACGCGGGGCGAAGCCGCGGGGAACAGCTAGTTTATTATATTTGTATTGCAGTATGGATTTCGTTTTTGTTGTTATAAAGGCAACTTTAGTATGTCATCAGTGAAAAAACCCTGTAACTGTCCGTATAACGTCAACTCACCCATATGTTCCGGCCCATCACCTCCCATTCGCCCGCTGTGATCGCCTCTTTCTGAATAATGTTTGGCCCGATGGCTATATCGTCTTCCGTTATCATTTCTATCACGGCTGTGAACAATAAATATATTTAAACCAGGAGTGTTAAGAATATTCGCAACCGCATCCGCAAATGCGGATTATTCGCATCCGCATCAATCAATGCAGAGTTTCCACGGATGCAGATTCATCAATTTTTAAGTTTAATTATAAAAACAAAGATTTTTTTTATTAGTAAATTCGAAGCTTAAAATTCTGATATGTCATAAGTTAAACTAAAAACTTGTGTAATTTGATTCTAAAAATATGAAAATGATTAAATAAATAAAAAGTTATAAGTAAATTGATTTTCAGCTATGTATCACTTTTTTAATTCACTTAAAATTTTAATAATTATCATTTTAAAATCCCAAAATCTTTATTTTTGCATCCGTTACAACCCTGATTTATACACTAGCAGTCGACCCCCAGGCTTCGCCCGTGGTACTAACATAGCCTATGTCACTCGGGGATAGTGTGGCTTTGAAACAGTGAAAGAATTTTTCAAATCAGTCCAGTAGATTCGATGCCTATTTGATGCAAAGAAACAATCAATTCTTTCCTCTTTATAATATTAGTATAGACTAGCTGTTCCCCTGCGGTTTTGCTCGTCCGTGGCGTGTGTACTATTACCAAAGCTTGGTTCAATCGGTATATCGAAGTTCTTTTCATTTCAAGTATAGCCTTTTTTTTTTAAATAAAAAAAATTAAACCCCTATCTAACGACAGAAAGTACAAAATTTGCTTGGACTATTATTCCAGGAATACCTATCTTATAAAGTTGGCAATAAAGCTGCAATTCTTACATTAAAGACGATCTTGATCTAACAAAAGGAAATATTTAAGAAAATCAACCTAAAACACATAACAATAACGTACAAATTCTTAAAAAAACACTTACATCCCTGAATTAATATCGTTATTTATTTGACAAAAGACAAAGAATTAGGAAAATGAACCATAAACACATAGCAATAAAGTCCAAAATACTCACATCTCTGACGATCCTTCACTATAGCACAAGTGATGAGGTATAAATGCAAATGGCCGGTCTCCTCCGATGCCCAGATAAAGGAAACTCGATCTTAAACCGACGATATAAAGTGCAAATTTGCCCGCACTAACAGGAAAACCAATATTACACAGCTGACATTTCAATTCCCTATATAAATAATCTTGATCTAAGAGGGAATATTTTTTTTTTAAATCCAACCTTAAAACACATAGCAATAGAGTCCAAAACACTCACATCTCTGTCGATCCTTCACTATAGCACACGTGATTAGGTATAAATGCAAATGGCCGGTCTCCTCCGATGCCCAGATAAAGGAAACTCGATCTTCGGCGGACGGCAGAAAGTACAGAATGTCGTGGACGTTGATCCACGCTTCGGGGGCGGATTCCGATACTAGTACTTGGATGTCTTCTATTTTCTAAAAAAAAAAAGAGAAAAACATTTTTTTTTCAAACTATAAATTGAATTTTTTAATGAAAATTTACCTAAGAAAGAAAAGGTGTTTATTAACCTATTAATTCATTCATATCCTATGGACTACGAAATAAATTGACCCTGCACATGATGGTTTCTGAAAACCGCCTCTCGTCCTCTGACGTGATTACTAAAACGACTACCAGATGTCAGCTCAACGTGCCTCCAGAAGCACGGAATCATCTTTATTATCAGACAATCAGGTGATTCAAGCCTGCAATGTCCTAACCAAACTGGAAACAAATAAACAAAGTTTGATTACCGTTGGAATCGAACCCACGACCCCCGGGTCTACAGGAAACTGCCTTAACCACTAAACCACAGAGGTGGTTCTGGACACTGGACCTTGTCTCAGTCAGTGATAAGAATTGTATGTGAACGGCGAACTAAACGAACTAAGCGGAACGAGAGATAACTCATTCGTTCAATCACAAAATACATTATAATGTAGCTGTAATAAAACAGTAAGCGAGTCCGCCATATCGTAAGTGAACGGCGAACTGAACGAACTAAGCGGAATGATAAAAAAATCATTCATTCAATCACAAAATACACGATAATATAGCTATAATAAGGTTACCTGTTCTATACTGTGTTGAAGTGTGAGCGTGACCTACGTTACGAAAGTGAACGGCGAACTGAACGAACTGAGACACACTTCATTTGTTCATTCACTAAATACGCGGTATAATTATACAAATATTACATGTTCTATACTGTGTTAAGGTGTGGGTAAATCCGCCATTTCGTAAGTGAACGGCGAACTGAACGAACTGAGACACACTTCATTTGTTCATTCACTAAATACGCGGTATAATTATACAAATATTACATGTTCTATACTGTGTTAAGGTGTGGGTAAATCCGCCATTTCGTAAGTGAACGGCGAACTGAACGAACTGAGACACAATTCTTTCTTTCATTCACAAATTAAACAAGTATTACCTGTTCTATACTGTGTTGAGGTGCGGGTAAATCCGACATTTCGTAAGTGAACGGCGAACTGAACGAACTGAGCGGAATGAGACACAATTCCAGTCTTTGCTGTTTCCGGTCTAGCAATTGCACCCATACACTGCGAAAATGAGCTTAATTTTAATACGAATTAATCTCAATTTTAATTACTCACTAATACTTGAGATCTTTAAGAAAAAATATTTGCTGTTTTTTGTTAATAGATGGCTATCAGTCATTTCCATAATTTAAATAAGCTTTATTACTGGGTCTTAAGGTTCAAAGTCCTATACATTTCAAGAAAATTACAATAAAAACGTTTTTTCTGTCTTCAAATGAAATTTAACCTAATCACTGTGTAATAAAATACAAAATCCTAAATACACAAACCTCAGTATGACTTATTAATCAACTAAAGTAAGAAAAATGACCCTTATTCCAACGAGTTAAGGTTCAAAATCGAACTCACTACTTCCCGTCCGGCGTCCAGCCGACTCTCGCCAAATACTCGAACCACGGGAACGCTTCCTTTAGAGGCGTTCTGAGATTGAACCACCGGATATCAGTCACCTCCATAGTTTCGTTGCTATCTGATGCTAGAAAAGAATATACACTCTTTAAAATCGGCTAAGTGCGAGTAGGCTTTTACCTGAAGGGGTTCCATACAAAATAATACTGACAAGTTACAAGTGAGAGAAATAAATGACAATTATATTAAACACGATATAATAATAAATATTTCGACATAATGGACTTTTCACACAAAAGGATTTTTTTCTAAACCAATAAATAAATATATGTATAAAAAAATTGTATGGAATTTTTCAATAAAGCTTATTTATTATATGTAGTGAAGTGATGTAGTGATGTATTGTATGTATATATGTATGAAAATAACTCACAGTCCGAAGTAAGACGGGGTAGGCGCCGCTGTAATATGTATGTATGTAGGAATGTTTGTATGTATGTATGGAAATAAATCACAGTCGAAAGCGCTTTCCTGATAATAATCGAAGACGGTGGTAGGCGACGCTGTAATATGTATGGATGTAGTTGTATGTATGTATGTATGTAATATGTATGGAAATAACTCACAGTCGAAAGCGCCTTCCTCATAAAAATCTAAGCCGGGGTAGGCGACGCTGTAATATGTATGAATGTATGTATGGATGTAGGAATCCATACTAATATTATAAATGCGAAAGTCTGTCTGTCTGTCTGTCACCTCTTCACGGCTAAACTGCTGGACCGATTGTGATGAAATTTGGTAGGGATGTAGTTAACGACCTGAGGTCAAACATAGGCTACTTTTAGGCGCGATATAACCGAGTCCCACGCGGGGCGAAGCCGCGGGGAGCAGCTAGTGTATGTATGTATGGAAATAACACATTCGAAAGCGCCTTCGTGATAAAAATCTAAGCCGGGGTAGGCGACGCTGTAATATGTATGGATGTAGGAATGTTTGTCTGTATGTATGTATGGAAATAACTCACAGTCCGAAGCACATTCGTGATAGTAATCTAAGACGGTGGTAGGCGACGCTGTAATATGTATGAATGTATGTATGGATGTAGGAATGTCTGTATGTTTGTATGGAAATAACTCACAGTCCGAAGCACATTCGTGATAGTAATCTAAGACGGTGGTAGGCGACGCTGTAATATGTATGTATGTATGTATGGATGTAGGAATGTCTGTATGTTTGTATGGAAATAACTAACAGTCCGAAGCACCTTCGTGATAGTAATCTAAGACGGTGGTAGGCGACGCTGTAATATGTATGTATGTATGTATGGATGTAGGAATGTCTGTATGTTTGTATGGAAATAACTAACAGTCCGAAGCACCTTCGTGATAGTAATCTAAGACGGTGGTAGGCGACGCTGTAATATGTATGAATGTATGTATGGATGTAGGAATGTCTGTATGTTTGTATGGAAATAACTCACAGTCCGAAGCACCTTCGTGATAGTAATCTAAGACGGTGGTAGGCGACGCTGTAATATGTATGTATGTATGTATGGATGTAGGAATGTCTGTATGTTTGTATGGAAATAACTCACAGTCCGAAGCACCTTCGTGATAATAATCTAAGACGGTGGTAGGCGACGCTCGCTGTAATCTAAAAGTGACCATTTTGAGAACTGACTTGGCGTTGGGCGTGCCCGCTCGGGGAAACCTAAAAAAATACATATAAAAATAATATATATATTGCCTCAATATATATAACTGCCTCAGTGGTCGAGTGGTTAAGGCGTTTGCCCGTAGATCCAGGGGTCATGTGTTCGATTCCCACGGGAAGCATACTTTGTTTAGTTGTTTCCAGTTTGGTTAGGACATTGCAGGCTTGAATCACCTGATTGTCTGATAATAAAGATGATTCCGTGCTTCGGAAGGCACGTTGAGCCGTTGGTCCCGGCTGACATCTGGTAGTCGTTAAAGGAACCACGTCAGAGGCCGAGAGGCGGTTCCGAAGAACTCACCAGGGTATTCATGGTCGATTGACCGTGACGCCTACTCGAAATGATGATGATGAATATATATATATATGTATATCGTACATATATACTAGCTGTTGCCTGCGGCTCCGCCCGTGTGGGACTTGGATATTTCGCGCGCGAAACTCCTATACTAATATTGTTAATGAAGCGGTGGAAAAATTCTACTTAGCTATAACTTGTTCACGAACACTTTGCGAATAATAATCCACCAATATTATGCACAAATACTCGAAAAAAATTAAATACAGCGCGGACATAGCGACAGTTTACTTTCCCTCCAAAAACTCGACTTTGTGTAAAAGAAAAGGGGGATTCCCGGGCGAATTTCCCACGGGAATGGGAGCGAAGCCCACGCGCACCAAGTCGCGGGCCAAAGCTAGTTGAAAATAACATAACATGAGTAAGTTTAATTACGTACCTGAACTCTTCTACCTCCCCACTACTGGTCTGTGAAGAGGGAAAGCTATATATTTTTACATCGCTCTCGTCAACTTCTTCATATACTATTCGGTACACGTCATCTGGAAAAAAAACAACAATATGTAATTCTGAGCCCAGGGTACGCATTAATCATGGTCTTAGCGCGTTAAGCCTTTGGAGGTCGTTAAAAAAAACGTCAGAAACGAGGTTCCTTAAAACTCACACCAGGGTGTGGAGGGGTGACGTCAATTGACCTTGAAACACGTTACGAACAACTGACGTTTGACTTCCGTAACCGTTTTTTTCTAACACGCTTTTATTAGCTCCACCTCTATGTTTGCTTGCTTGCTTGTTTGTAACCGACTTATTTGATCTTAGTATTGACCCACTTTGAACGGCCAGATTTAATTCAAACTTTGTAGAACTATCAAGAACCGATGACAATACAATAATTCAAGTTCATCTCTAAAAAGTGGAAAATAAATAAAGTTAAAAAAAAAACTAAAAAAAAAACCACAATATAAACTAAACCAAAAAGTGTGGCACAAACACTCCACACGCTTTTTGGTTTAATTTATTTTTCGTTTTTTAGTTCGATTGCTCATTGAAGCGTGTTTTTTTTTTAACAATTTTTTTACCTGTATTTATTTACAGGAAACTTGCTTACCATCAGTTTTGGGTTGCCACCAGAAGCCGGTGTACCTTGAGAACTCTTCCTGAGTCACGTAGCACGGAACCCCGGCCTGTTTTGGATCGTCCGCTAATCTGTGGAGAAAATGCGTATTAATCATTTATATACGTTCCACGCTGGTCTTAGAGAAAATGAAAAACATAGAATGTATCAGCTGCTTCTCTTAAGGCGATACCTCGGTGAACACTAGCGCCACCGTCATTTAAAAATCATTATTCACTGAAAACACAAGTTATCGAAAATCCATGTTATTTAATTAAGGTTCTGGAAGTTAATTTTAAACATAAAAAATTAATAAATTATCGATCCCTATAATATTGCTTAAAACGGCCACTTTTAGCAGTTTTCCAATTTGTAACTATACAAAACTATAATTTAATGATTTAAATGGCTGGCTGACGATGGTCGAAAATGACCTTAAACTCGAAAATTTGAACACCGATTTAGCTCAAGACCGAGCGACGTGGAAAAGACGGACAAGGAAGGCCGACCACAGGTAGATGGGATAAGGTCCTAGTGAAGAAGAAGTGTACGTAACTTATAACGCTCTCCGTACATTAAATGCTTTAGCAAACAAGACAGATCTATTCAAATGGAATGGATTTAAAATTGTTGAGTTATATGTAATATGTTATACCTAGTATACTAGTATATATATAGTACTAGCTGTTCCCCGCGGCTCCGCTCCGCGCGGGACTCGGTTATATCGCGCCCAAAAGTAGCCTATGTTTGACCTCAGGTCGTTAACTACATCCCTACCAAATTTCATCACAATCGGTCCAGCAGTTTAGCCGTGAAGAGGTGACAGACAGACAAACAAACAGACAGACAGACTTTCGCATTTATAATATTAGTATGGATATATAGTAAAATACTAGTGTCATTAAAGTTGTTAGTGTAGCATCTATCATATTATTTTTGCCTGTAATTACATTTATAAGTTTTAAGTAAATAAATAAAGGAGTCTAACATTAAAATACTAATACCCTTGTACTAATGTTCTTTATTCTATGTTATTTTCTTTTGTATATTTTTCTGTGTACATGAATTTGAAAATAAATAAATAAATAATAAATAAAATCTATGTAAATAATTAAAAAGCGTATTGGACAGCAATGAAAATCCAACTCACCGATCCGGCTCGCGTCCCTTGCAAGCGAACGTCAGCCTTTTGGGGCTCGCCACGCCGCCCGCCAGCCAGATGTCGCCGCGGGCGGCGTGCGCCACCAGCGCGGGGCTGCGCGGACACAGCGCGGGCGTCAGCGGAGCCCCGCCGCCCGAGAGCAGCGCGCGGGGCACGAGCGGCGGCGGCTACCGGGGATAGCTCGTGTAGGATTTACTTCTTTACTTATGTTCGACATAAGTTTATTTGGAAAAGTTGTTCAATATAGTGGTCTGTATCTGCCCTTAAATTAATATTTGCAGTTGATTTGTGTCCACCTTATATACGGCAATAGACTCATTGCCAGCAGATGTCGCCCGTTGATTAAAATATCATATACTAGCTGTTGCCCGCGGCTCCGCCCGCGTGCGCCTTGGTTATATCGTCATAATTCATAATTCATTTATTTTGTCAGACATGGGTACATTTAAGGGTGTTAGTATTAAATTAGTTACTGTGCGCCATGCTGCGCCGTCAGGCATACAAAATTGGTTATGTTTGACTCCTAGTGCATAACTATATCCATACCAAATTTCATAACAATCGGTCCAGCTGTTTAGACGTGAAGAGGCGACAGACAGACTTTCGCATTTATAATATTAGTATGGAAGTATGGATATGGATGGATGTCAAAATGTTTCAACCCCTTAGGGTAAAATCTGTTCTGGAATCCCAAAATTGTGGACATCTTCCACTGATCACAAAGGTGCAAGGAAGGAGCCTTCCCGAGTGATTTTTAGCTGATCGTACCCTAGATCTGTAACGTCCAGCGCACCCTGCACAACGAGTTACTAGTGATGCAGAGACTAGTTGACTAATCCTTCCACCACTATGTCTGATCCTAAGAAAACAATCAGCCATTGACACAATGAAGAAGACTGACCGCATGAAATACCAAAAAAAAAAATTCTCATGTAACTGGTTACGTAAGAAATGGAAATCTCTAGTCTCTACTTACCCCTACGGGAGACAGGCGTGATGATATGTATGTATGTATGTATGGTTACGTAAGTTTAGTTACTAAAATAGACATAGGGAAATTTAACTGGACAATTAGAGCGCAATCAAGATTTTCTATCTCCCTCACCTGATTATTCCTCTCATCAGCGACGAACAGGGATGAAGCGCAAGGGAACAACACCCGTCCAGTCTTCGGGTGCAGCTCGTAAGATGCTATGCCCCAAGCCGCCACCCTCTGTCTCTCCCACAGCAACTGTTCCTCTCTTGACCACTTGCCAGATGAGACACCCAAAGCAACGTTGGATTCGATTAGTGGTTTCCAGTCCAACCTGTAAATTAAAATATATTCTTGGACATTTTTTTTAAACATACTTTCTACTAATCCTTTAGGAAAAGCGAAAGTTTGTATGGATGTTTAGAACATGGAAAATGGTAGAACCGATTTGGCTGAAATTTGAAATGGAGATTGCTTAGATCCTGAAACAATATATAAGCTATATTTTGTCCTGGAATTCCAAAAGGAGAGGAGCCCCGGGCATCAGCTAGTTTATAATAAAATTATATATGTTAATATTATTACAATCTAGCAATTTATTGGCTTACTAAATATTTCTATAATGACCTGACAAGGGATCAAACCCGGGACCTTTAGAGTAGCAGCCTGGCATTACGACCTAGAGGTTGTCCATAGTTGAATATTGTCTTATTTATCCTTTGAAACCTTTTTTGATTTTTGTTCATGATATCTATAGCCTTTTTAGGCCATGTGATACAGTATCATAGTGATAGAAATCATCAATCTCATAATCAAAACAGTAACAAACAGAAACTTACTGCATGGCATATTAACATGGATTTCCTATCAATCAAAGAAAAATACTATAATTTTTCTACCTAATTAAAAAATCCTAAAGGCACCTAGAGCGGGGCTTATTGACTCAGAAATTTGAAAAAAAAAACGGACCACACAGCTGATCTAAATCATGTCACAATTGACATTTCTTCACCATACAATCACTCACCTAGCACTATTGGGCTCAGCCGACGGAGTAATATCAGTATACAATAATGTGATCTCCCATCCGTTCTGCGGAGTCCTCAAAAAGTATATCCTGGTCTTGCCATTAGTCAGTTTCCGAAAGGATATGGCCATAGGTACCATAGTTGACAAGGAAGACAATTCCTTTCGTAGATCGTGAACAGCTTGCCGCACCTCGGCCCAGGTGTACCTCTTGGTCGGAGGACGGACATATTCACCAGCCGCAGCCCCATCTCCCGCCTCCCTCACCTCCATATTCACTATATCCATCAAATTCATGAACAGTTAAACAATCATTTCATAATGATATAACAGACGCCTTACGTCAAACGTACACGGCTTGTATCGCTTAAACTAATTAGCTAATAGAGTATTTGAACGTAAAATTCATTATAAAATACTATTACGTGATTTATATTTGACTAAAATATAAATTAAAGCCAACAGGCCAACACACTTTTTTTTGACAGTCAGACAGAAATTCACAGTCACAGAATACAATTTTTCTTTGTGTTTGACAGACGACGGGACGGAGGACAGATGATAAATAAGTACATTGGTGTTGTGATACTATTTCTGTCATTTATTCGATTTGAAGTATTCGTATCGTTATCAATAGGAATAAAATGAAGAACATAAGGCAAAGTTCTACAACTTATACAGTAACTAGCGACCCACCTCGGCTTCGCATGGGCAAAAAAATCTTCCTCTTGAATCACCCTATCTATTTAAAAAACCGCATCAAAATCCGTTGCGTAGTTTTAAAGATTTAAGCATACAAAGGAACATAGGGACAGGACAGAGAAAGCGATTTTGTTTTATACTATGTAGTGATAGTGATGATGATATAATGAATTTCTATACTAGAGAAGAGATGAAGTTAAAGAATTTGTCTGTTTATTTGAATTTGTTAAACGTCATTTGATTCTAACTACAAGACCTATTAACAGTATAGTATGTAATCCAAAGGAAGGTTTAAAAATACACGGTTATTTTAAAACATAGTAAACTAACTGTGCTCAGCGGTTCCACCAGTCCCGTCCGTAACTGGTAGGGCCATCAGCATCATAAAAGTACTTAATGATTTCTTATGTTTTCGCGATTGTTACACATTAAATTAAACTATTTTATACGGTTTTCTATCGCGTTTATTGCTTACTTATTTATACCTCAGTCAGGCAGTCTGCCTGCGACCATGAGCTCTGTAAAGTGCTTGAAACGTTAGGTATAAATAAGTAAGCAATAAACGCGATAGAAAACCGTATAAAATAGTTTAATATAAAAGTACTTCAATTTCTTCATACTTCAATTGGTAATTTATGATGTATATCTGGAATTTTGATTAGTAAATATGCCTTATATTTAATTTTCACTTCAGTTTATAGTGACTATTTAGTTAATTATAAAGTTTTACTCAATAAAAATAGGCGTCGTCGTCATATTATTAAATTTTCTTTAAGCATATTTTCTTTGCTTTAGGCAGATATGAGTTTCTTTAAATTTATAATAGTTTTTATTATTTATTACTTTGCATTAAACTTTTAATACAGATGAAATTACTAAAACTTCATTTAAATTATCGATTTTTACTAACTTGCCAGTGATGAGTATCTAATACCGATAATTCAAACCATGAGTCTGTGTAATTCGATATTTATGTGTCACCGTCACCGGATATGCCAAATTTGACATTATTTACTGCAGTTCCGGCAACATTTACTGCCGAACTGTCAAAGTCTTGAATCAAATCAAATCAATCAATCAAAACATGTCTACTAGCATAAGCGCACTGCGTTGTTTTATTTTATATTCGATGCGTTTATAAAAATGGCACCAATATCCAAAGTGCTACGGACTTGTGGTTTACTGGTGTACTTAATCATTAACGTACTCGCTCTAGAAACAACTAATATAGAACCAAGAATAAATAAGTTAAAAGTGTTACAGAAAAATTGTGCGGAAAATAGTTGTATATATTTACTAAACGCTGTTGGTGGCGAGTTCTTAGGTCATTATTCTTGGAGGTTGACCCCGGAGGGTGGTAACTGTGACGTGATATACCCAAATTATGAAATACGTGAAATTGAATCAGAACAATGGCAAACTAAATCAGAAGTGACAGTGCCTAAGGATAGTGGGAAGATTTATTTTTGTTTACGTTCGGGAAACAAGAAAAACAGTCCCACTGGCGGGAAATGGGTGCACCAGGGCGAAGGTATTTATTTGGACCCCAAAAACGACGCAGTTGCATCAACTATGGAGAAAATATCGTGAGTTTTGAATTTTTTGTTTTTTATTTTTATATAATTGCCTTACACGACAGAAGATTATGTCTGAAGAATAATTAATTTTGTTCTACTGCATTCTGAATATTTTTAAATCAAATTCTCATAGAAGAGCTCCGGCTCCAGCCACAACAAAAGTTTTTTTCACTGCATAGTATAAAACAAAGTCGCTTCCCGCTGTCTGCCCGGATGTATGCTTAGATCTTTGAAACTACGCAAGGGATTTTGATGCGGTTTTTTTAAATAGATAGAGTGATTTAAGAGGTTGGTTTATATGTATAATACATGTATTAAGTATATAGAATTGAACACATGCGAAGCCTGGGCGGGTTGCTAGTAAGCATATAGTATAAGCATTTTAGGAAAAAGTTATAAAAACACATAACTTTTTCCTGATTAGCCTAAGTAAGTAATATTGTTAAATAATTTATTGAGTAATCAGATCTGAATTTATAACTAACTCTAACGAAAATATAAAATACCATAAATATATTAAAAAAAAAACTATACACTTAAAAGGAAAGTAAACTGTTGCTATGTCCGCACTGTATTTTATTTCCAAAACTTAGCTTTATATGAGTATTGTGCATAATATTGGTGTATTATTATTTGCAAAGTGTTCGTGAACAAGGGTGAGTGTTGGGAAGTGGTACAGTGTCGATTACGTGACTTTTATCTTTGTCACCAAAATCTCCAAGCTGTAAAAATATTCAACCCCTGAAAAGGGTGTAAAAAATATATAAAAACATAATCATAATAAAAGCATTTATTTCTGGCAACTAAGGCCAATTTCTTAGTAACATATATTTCTTACTAGCTATTCCACGCGGTTTCACTCGCCATTAGTGTGTATGTACTACTACTAGTATGTATGTACTACTACTAGTGTGTATGTACTAGCCTATAACCTTCCCCAAGAATAAGGCTTTCATATAAAAAAAGAATTCTGCAAATCCGACCACTAGTTTTCAAGTTATAAGCTTTCAAACAAACAAACTCTTCAGCTTTATCATATTAGTTTAGATATAGCTATGATAGTAAATATTTTTTATTTATCAAAACTGAGCCAGAGGTGACCGTTGTTGCGACGGCAATGACAGATGTTCTTCGTGCTACATCACGTCAGGGTATTATGGCAGGAAATGAGAGACGAGGTGAAGTGTACACCGTTTATTCTCTCGACGACTGGATAATAATAACAAAATAAAATAAGTTCTATATATACTAAATTAAGACTTAGTTCATAACACGTATTAGCCGATTCATTCTTCGTTTGTCCCACTGAGTTTTGTCCCACTAATAAATTTCTTAGTTAGTCCCAAACATTATGCTTCCTTCGTCCTGATGTACAATTTTTATTATTTTATTCCTAGTTGGTCCCACTTTGCATTCCTTGTTCGACCCGTTGTTTTTTATAAGTAATTTTCTTTCTAAATAATATAGGGTTTTGTTTGTTATTCTTTCAAAATACTTTTTTGTTAGCTGTACCTTTAAAGTACCTTCTTGTGAACTGGGACAAAGCGGGAATATAAAAGTGACTGGGACAAACGAATCATTTTTTGAAATGTGGGACAAAATTTCAGGACAAACGAAGAATAAACCTATTAGCCAGACGTGACGCGATGAATTTGCAATAATGATTTGCTTACAATTTATAAATATTTCCTTGACCACATCACGTCTGCTAAATAGGGATGCAATAACCGTCAGCTATCTACCCCTATCTAACAAGTACTCTCGTGACGTGCGCCCACATGGAGACTGTTTTGTTTATCAATGTTTTCAGAATGATATTGGAGCTTCCACAAGTTCTGGTAACTAAGGAAAAATGTATGTTTGTAAAGATTTATCAAAGACTAGCTGTTCCCCGCGGCTTCGCCCCGCGTGGGACTCGGTTATATCGCGCCCAAAAGTAGCCTATGTTTGACCTCAGGTCGTTAACTACATCCCTACCAAATTTTATCACAATCGGTCCAGCAGTTTAGCCGTGAAGAGGTGACAGACAGACAGACAGACAGACCGACAGACAGACAGACAGACAGACTTTCGCATTTATAATATTAGTATGGAGTATGGATAGTATAGATATGAACCTGAATGAATAGCCTTAACCTTGTTTTCCTCACATGTACATATTATATCATGATAATTATGGCTTCATTGTGTTATGTTGAGTTGTATTTAAGTATCCAATATGTTTCTAAGCTGTCACAGTATATAATACTCTTTATCAAACTTAAAAATGTCTATTGTTTTCATTTTTCAAGCAACAAACTTCTTATTTATTTAATTACTAGCGACCCGGCCCGTCTTCGCATCGATGCAATGCTGTATAATACATGTTTTATACATACAACCAACAAACCTTCCTGTTTAATCGCTCTATCTATAAAAAAAACCGCATCAAAATCCGTTGTGTAGTTTCAAACATCTAAGCATACATAGGGACAGACAGCGGGCAGCGACTTTGTTTTATACTATGTAGTGATAATGATTTAACTACTAACTGTTGCCTGCGGCTCTGTTCGCGTGGGATTCAATTATATTGCGCCCAAAAGTTGTCTGTTTGAAACGGGTCCTTAACTAGGTATATTCATTGCTAAATTAAATCAAAATCGGTCCAGCGGTATAGCCGTGAAAGCATAATCGCTATGCTCGATGTTTCCTTTTGAGACCGAATCAGAAATAAGGAGATCCTTAGGAAACAAGGGTTGCCGCCAACATAGCCCAGTGGGTTATGTCTTTTAAGTGGCAATGGGATAAACCGATGGCTCATAGGGCAGAAAGGTTTTCGAATGGCGACCAAGCAGCGGCAAGTGCAGCGTCGGACACCTACCAACCAACTGGTCGGTGGGTGTCCGACGCTGCGTGCATGCGACCTGCTTCAGGTCATTTGACCAACTGGTCTCTTGAGGGAGGCCAGCCTGCGGGTAAAATGATGATGATGATGATGATGATGATAAATATATAATTATACATACATACATACATATAGTTACGTCTTTATCCCATACGGGATAGACAGAGCCTAAGGCCATAAGACCTTAGACCACGTTTAGCATAATGACAGTTGAAACAGGAAATCAATAGTGATGGGTTGCTAGCCGCATCGCCTATGTTATGATTTCCCCATTCGCCGATTCCCTCAGTCGACTTTTACGGCTTGCACGGGAAGAGAAGCAGCTGGTACATTCTATGTTTTTCTTTTTCTCCCAGACCAGCATGGAAGGATATATAATTATGTGTATAAAATAGTTTCTTATTTCACAGACAAACAACTGATTCTTCGGATCTATCACAAAACAGAAAAGATGGCGTAGACGCAAACTGGTCAGATTTATCTGGTGATACAGATGTCAACTATTTAACTCCAAAACCCAGGCTCACTAGAAGTGAACTTAATAACATTGACGTTTTCTCTGGTGATGAAAACACTATTACAGGAAATAGACTTAATGGCAATGACTATAAAGATGATTTTGGAAATGATGCAATTAAAAATGCAGCAGTGAAAGATGGACTATCTACTGATAGGAGGAAAAGAGAAATAGTAACTACTGTGTCATATAAAGATAATACGCGTGCTGTGAGACAATTATCAGAAACAGATGAGATGGAGATGGTGACGAGTGATTCGTGCAGTATAGTGGTCGATGGTATTAGGATAGAAGATTCTTCAAAAGAACCAAAGATAATAGAAGATGGTGTTCCTAGCGTTTTAGCTGGGTCAAGAGTGACTTTGAGGTAATTTAATATTTATTAGGTAGCTTTGTAATATCAATTTGATTGGATAGTTTAGAATTATTTCGCAAATAAGTCTTTGAAATTGAAATCTTAGTTGTACTTTATTTGAGCTAATTGGTAGTTAAGGGGTGCTCAATAGTCCATTGGGACTAATTATTGAATCATTATTGCAATCCACGGCATTGCTTAAATCAGTCTTTGCTACTAGTGGCATTTTATCTTTAGCTCCTCCGTGCTTCGAAAGACACGTAAAGTTGGTCCCGACTGCTGTCGCAAGATGGCAGTCGTTAAGCTAATTCACATAAGACTAACACTATTGAGTAAGAAATAAACAAACATACCACGCTGAATGTAATACTGTTACCGCTGCCTATCAAAACCCTCCAATTATTTATAGGTAGTTAGGTACACAAATATGGAGAAACATTTTTTAAATCTTGTGAATTTTCATCAGGTTATTTGGTGATTGTTTGACGTCACGTACCTCCATAGCTTTTACTGATCATCCCCAAGTGTTGGGAGATAATTGCAAATTCATACTAAAAGGAGAATATTTGGTAAGTACAGTACTTATCAAAAATATCAAGTAATTTATTCAACAGATGTTGATACATATCAATAAGAAAGAATTATCAGATACCTTTGATAACATATAGCATATTGAAACAACATAGTTTATTTACAATTTTATTGAACAAACTTTATTTATATAACACTAGCTGTTCCCCGCGGCTTCGCCCCGCGTGGGACTCGGTTATATCGCGCCCAAAAGTAGCCTATGTTTGATCTCAGGTCATTAACTACATCCCTACCAAATTTCATCACAATCGGTCCAGCCGTTTAGCCGTGAAGAGGTGACAGACAGACAGTCAGACAGACAGACAGACAGACTTTCGCATTTATAATATTAGTATGGATTTTGATATTATTTATTGAAAATCATGCTTCAATAATTGTGGTACATTATAGAGTGTGTGTTTGGTGGAAATTATATTCGTATAATAAAGTGGGTTCATCAAGGATCTATTTTGGGACCAGTTTTGTTTATACTAATAATAATTTAGCTTATTCAATGGACAACTCGACAAAAAATAAATTTTGAATAGAGAAAATAAATAAATTACACTTAATTTTTTTTACAATTAAATAGAATTTATTGCAATCATTTACTTACTGAAAATATTTTCTCGAACTTTGACAATACAATTCATTAATATATACATAGTTTACATTCCATGCGAAATAGGTATCCAGCAAAAGCTCTTGCTCTTGCTGTTTTCTGAGTGGAATGGACAAGTATACATTTTTATTAACATCAACAAAATATTTTCAGGCAAAAAATAATTCAGTTACGAAAAAATCTGCGTTATTTGACATCATCGCGCCCACTTCGTCCCCCGGCACTAAACTGTATTTATGCGTGAAAAACCTAAAAACTGGCTTAGACTTATCCAAAGACGAAGGAAAGTACGTACATCAGGGGACTGATAATTACAAAGTGATAGCGACTCATACGGCGCTGTTGCCGCTATGGGTGACTTTGATATTGATTCTGGTCTGTCTGATGTTTTCTGCACTGTTCTCCGGCTTAAATTTGGGCTTGATGTCCTTGGACCGGACCGAGTTGAAGATTATATCCAATACAGGTATCTTTTACTTCAAATTACAGAATACTATGTTAGTACAGGGGGGTTACTACTGTCTCTGAAAACCATGCAAGATCCAGTGAGTAAATAAGACAGCGCAATACATGGTGTAAGGCGACATCTCCCTTACTCAATCGTTCTTGCATGGTTTTAAGAGATGGTAGTAAGCTAAAAGATATTCAACCGCTATACCAAACGCGCCGATTATGTACTTATTAAGTCTCCCAATACTGTGACATACTATCGCCATCTACGATCACTTGAAACACATTGATTCTAAATCCAATAACTTATTGAATAAAGCGTTAAATCAGTTTGTGGTAGGATGACGATATTTTTAAATAATCGTGTTTTATTAAGTCACACTCTTTTTTCGTCTAAAATAAGTGCTCCATTAAAAATGTTTGTAGCGACACCTTTTAGGAAGAAAAGAACTTAATCTTTTTCTTAGAGAATGGGAGCACATGGTTTTACTTAGGATTTACAAAGCAAGTAAATTGAGCCGGCGAAATTATTATTTTGACGATCATTCTGACTCTTATTTTTCTTCTTTAATCTTTTTTTTTTTGTCAAACATCACGTAAATTTTTCTATAACAGGCACGGAACAAGAAAGGAAATACGCGAGAGCAATCATGCCAGTCCGCGATCATGGAAACTATCTCTTATGTAGTATCCTACTTGGCAACGTAGCTGTTAACTCCACCTTTACAATACTACTGGACGAGTTGACATCTGGGCTGTTTGCTGTGATATTCTCGACGCTGGCGATCGTGCTGCTCGGCGAAATCACGCCACAAGCTATATGCTCTAGACACGGGCTGATGGTGGGGGCTAAGAGCATCGTCGTCACCAAGGTAAGCTGAAAAAATTGGCATCAAAAGGTATCTTATCTGTCACTACCTTAGCATGGATGAGGTCACTACCTTAGCACGGATGAAGTCACTACCTTAGTGCGGATGAAGTAACTCAGTATGGATGAAGTCACTACCTTATTACAAATGAAGTCACTAACTTAACACAAATGAAGTCACTTACTTAGTAAAATTATACTAAAATGAGCCAACAGTTCTATTGCGCGGCTTTATTAAAAAAAAAAAACGTAGGCTGTTAACTCCACCTTTACAATACTACTGGACGACTTGACATCTGGACTATTTGCTGTGATATTCTCGACGCTGGCGATCGTGCTGCTCGGAGAAATCACGCCACAAGCTATATGCTCTAGACACGGGCTGATGGTGGGGGCTAAGAGCATCGTCGTCACCAAGGTAAGCTAATAAATGGGCATCATAAGGTGTTTAAGTAGTTTAACTTTTAGAAAATGGGCAAAAAAGGCTTAGATGGCGCTTAACTTATGGCTAACGAATGAAATCACTTACTTAATAGGGATGAAGTCACTTACTTAATTGGTATGAAGCCACTTATTGATAAAATACTAAAATTGGCCAACTGCAACTCTTTTGTGCGGCTTTAACTATAAAAAAAAACTATTTGCTCATATTGTAGGAGCATTGTTTTCACAAAGGTGAGCTAATAAAATTACCATATGAAGGGCTAAGGGGAAAAAGTGGCTTAGTCCATTTTTTCTTAAATTGATTTTTTTTTATCTATGGCCACAAAAATACTTAGTTCATCGTATGGCTTTCACAAACAAGGGTAAAACTCGCTGTGTCTCAAATTTATTTTTACTGTATTCTTAATTATAAGTGAATAACCAGCTTAGTCCATGACTTGACTATTTCTTCCCTACAACGGAACGCATCCAAACGGAAAATGTCCGAGCGACGTTGACAAGTGACGTTTGTTTTCGCGCGGTCTGATGGTCTGTTGTTTGATTGGATATGTAATTTGCATTAAAAATTAATTTTAATTAATTAAGCTTCAATTACCAGAGATTGCAATAAGTATGAAAAATAAATAGTTTAGCAAGCTGATAATTGATTATTATTTACCTCAACATAGGTTTCAGTAATGAAAAGTCATGGGAAGAACAGACTAAGTCCTGGACTTACCTATTTGTTTCCCAGACTGTTGGGGAGTATTAATGAAATATCGGTTATTTGTTGTTATTGGGCAATGTTTATACAAAAAATTATTACACATACTTGTGGTATACTAAATTTACTTTTTTATTCAACTGTTTGTGTATAAGTTGATTTTCTGAGTCAGTCATACAATGCTGTCGCAACTTTAATTGCATGTACTGTAAAATTTAATGAATGTGACTAAGCCAGTTCTTCCCCTGAGCCCTTCATATGGGTAATGAAGTCTGTCTACTTAAAAGGGATGAAGTCATCACCTTAGCACTATTGAAGTCACTTTAGTGCCTATACTGACCTTTCCTATTCTGGGCCACCGCAATCCAGTTGTTGCCAGCAACTTTCCATCTACCATGCATAACCTGGTGTCAGAGCTTGAACCGCCTCTGACGTCGTTCCTTTAACGACTACCAGATGGCAGCCGGGACCAACGGCTTAACGTGCCTTCCAAAGCACGGAATCATCTTTATTATCAGACAATCAGGGAGGTTACTACCGTCTCTTAAAACCATGCAAGTTCCAGGGAGTAAGCGAGACAGCGCAATACACGATGTAAGGCGATATCTCTCTCACTCAATCGTTCTTGCATGGTTTTAAGGTAGTGAGCCACCTGGTGAAACAAGCCTGCAATGTCCTAATCAAACTGGAAAAAATTGACAAAGTATGCTTCCCGTGGGAATCGAAACCATGACTTCCGGCTCTACAGGCAAACGCTTTAACCACCGGACCACGGAGACATTTTCCTAATATCATCGACCCTTCTGGCCGTTGGATATCCAGCACTTTGCTTTTCGTTTTAATGGTTATCTCATCATTTCAGCTGCAGACAGTCCACTGCTGGACTTAGGCCTCCCCCAGGGATTTCCAAAATGACCGGTTAAAAGCGACCTGCATCCAGCGCCTGCCTGCGACCTTCTTCAGATCATCTTACCATCTGTTAGGGAGGCGTATCTCTTGTTAAGCCATTGACTTTTATTCACAGGCAGTAATGGCGCTCACTGCGCCGCTAGCCTTCCCTGTCAGCAAGCTCCTGGACTATTTCCTGGGCGAGGAGATAGGCAGCGTGTACAATAGGGAGCGGCTCAGAGAACTGGTCAAGGTAATTGAAGTTTTTGACAGGATGTATGTGTATTTATCGATATTGTAACTTATATAGCGTTTATTTATGTTCAACTTCCTTTTTAACACTCTTTTATTAGTTTCACTTGTAACTATGTATAAAAGATAATCTTCTATTTTTAATTTGACCCACTTCCCGGTCTTCGATTAGGATGAAATTTTGCACACGCCCTGAGTTCTGATGACAATACATGACTAGCTAAGAAACGGCAATACAAATCCAATATGGCGGCCTCCCCAAGATGGCGGACTGGCTGTTTGAAATCCACCTCCCATGATATGGGTATCAAATGAAAAGGTTTGCTGCCAGGATTACGAAAAAAATAGTCAAGTGACTTAAATCCAATATGATGGACGCCCAAAATGGCTGATATGCTATTTAAATGCACCCCCATGATATGGGTATGAAATGAAAGGGGTTTTTTTAGTGCGTGTTAAAAGCGTGTTTTTTAGTTTTTTTTTAACTATTATTACATTATTATTTATCTACTTGTGAGGACCTGTAGTGGCTCACTTGTTTTATATCTTTATTTACTTATTATTTACTTTTCTTCGTCCGAGCTAGTTTCCCGGTTGCATCTTCAATTCTTCAGCTTACGCTTCAGAGCCCAGGGTAAGCTATTAATCATGGTCATGAATTGGCGGAACTGGTTATTACAATGGAGCAACTGCCGTCTGACCTCCGTAACCCTTTTTACAGGGAAACCAGACCCACAGGAACATGACCCGGGTGTGTTCTTGGACAACACTGTCAGATTTTTCAGGCTGCCTTAAGGCATCTGACATAGCCTAACGACTGTAACAGCCGGGACCAACGGCTTAACGTGCCTTCCGAAGCACGGAGGAGCTCAAGATAGAAATGCCACTAATGGCGACCAATCCAATTTTTCATTTATCGAGCACCCCACACGCTTTTTAGTTAAATTATTATTTTTTTAGTTCGATCGCGCATTACAGCGTCTTTTTAGTATTTTAAAACAAAATTTTCTTTTTCATTTATAAATCTTTTTCTAAGGCAATATGAGCACATGATAATTAGCGAAATTGAGTTTTCTTATAATTTTTTTTCCAAATTCTGTTTTTTTTTCAATTTCTCCCTCCAATCGCGTCATATTAGGACACTTAAACTTGTCTCAAATAGATCATGTCGTTCAAGGTGACGACAGATGTCAATGACCTTGACAAGGACGAGGTCAACATCATATCTGGCGCTCTGGAGCTTCGCAAGAAGACTGTCTCAGACGTGATGACCAAATTGGAGGACGTTTTCATGCTGCCTATCAGTTCTGTGCTTGATTTCGAGACTATGTCCGAGATTGTCAAGTCTGGTAAGTTTCTAATGTAATGACCTTGACAAGGTCGAGGTCAAATTAATATTAGGTGCCCTTGAGCTTTGTAAAAAGACGAAGTCGGACGTGATCATGCTGCCTATCAGGGTGTCGATTCTGCTAACGTTAAATCACAATCGTGTCAAAATAGTGTTTCAATGGTAGTGCTTTTTTACACACTAGTTACAAGAAATGTATATTTTTTTTATATCACTTCTGATGGTCACACCACACACTACATTCACATCACATCATACTGTCATAACTCTTGTTAAAAGTCTGTAAAAAGCACTACAATTGAAACACTATTTTGACACGATTTTGACTTAACGTTAGCAGAATCGACGCCCAGTTCTGCGCTTGATTTCGAGACTATGTCTGAGATTGTCAAGTCTGGTGAGTATTTAATGCTATGACCTTGAAAAGGTCGAGGTCAACTTTATATCAAGCACTCTCTCAATTAATTTTAAAATACGTCCATGAAATATCATAATCCATCAGTCACCAACACCATACAAATTTGAATAGTAGGGAGAATACATTTCAACGATCTTTGTGGGAATAAAACATCTTAATCTTATTATTGAACTAATTAGATGTGTGTTTGATCAAACATTTTTATTACATACATACATATAATCACGTCTTTATCCCATGCGGGGTAGACAGAGCCTAGAGCCATAATACTTTAGGCCACTTTTAGCATGATGGTAGTTGAAACAGGAAATCAATAGTGATGGGTTGCTAGCCGCATCGCCTATGTCATGATTTCCCCATTCGGCGATTCCCTCAGACGACTTTTACGGCTTGCGCGGGAAGAGAAGCAGCTGGTACATTCTATGTTTTTCTTTTTCTTCCAGACCAGCATGGAAGTATTTTTATTACTTAGACATATACATAGTTATTGTTTCACTATTTGAATGACAACAGAGTTTACCCCGCCACCCTGTATTTTCAAACAACATTTATTTATTTATTTATTCACCTTACAACTATCATCACATGAAGATCCCAATACAATAGCTGCGATACAAAAATATAAAAACAATAAAACAAATATAGAATTACATTACTGTCTATATCAAATAATTTACAATGCAAACATATTCATTTTATCGTACAATCTACCATAAAAGCTTGATTGAATGAACTTTAATTACTTTTATTGAGTCGGAAAGCTCCCGAATTTAACGAGCTTTCTAATTTGACGGGCTTTTCGTTGTACTTTTCATTCAAATATATATCTTCTATCTATATATATAAAAATGAAACCCGTTTTCCGTTGTCACGACATATCATGAAAACGGCTTGACCGATTTGGCTGATTTTTTTTTTGTAGTTTTCTAATACTCTGTACAAGGTTCTTACGGAAAAAAATATTAAGAAAGGCGGTACGAAGTTCGCCGGGTCAGCTATGTAAATATAAAAGAAAGTCGTGTTAGTTACACTATTTATAACTCGGAAATGGGTGAACTGATTTGGCTGAAAATTGGTGGGGAGGAAGCTTTGAACCAAGAGAAGGTGTTCACTATTCCCGAGGGAAGTTCACCGGAGCGAAGCCGCGGGCAAAAGCTACTATAAATATAAAAGAAAGTTGTCTTAGTTAAAACACTTATAACTTAAGATCTACTGAGAATCAATCAGTCTCCATTTCGAGACTGGCAACTTTTGTCCGGATGTCTGTCTGTCTGTCTGTTTGTTCGGACGTTTGAACGGATCCCAATGAAACTTGGCACACGTGTTTCTTGATTTATTTGAAACTAGCTGTTCCCCGCGGCTTCGCCCCGCGTGGGACTTGGTTATATCGCGCCCAAAAGTAGCCTATGTTTGACCTCAGGTCGTTAACTACATCCCTACCAAATTTCATCACAACCGGTCCAGCAGTTTAGCCGTGAAGAGGTAACAGACAGACAGACAGACTTTCGCTTTTATAATATTAGTATGGAAGTATGGATTAGTATGGATTTTGCATACACATAATTAGAAGTATGATAAAGGATATAGGGTACTTTTCATCCCGGGAAAAAGCACAGACATTTTGAAAAAGGGAGACATTAGGACCCGAAATCGGCGAGCGTGTATGACGAGAGTGATGAGTGTGGAGGAGGCGAGGGAGGTATGTAATGATCGTAGCCAATGGAAATCTGTAGTCTCTGCCTACCCCTACGGGAGACAGGCGTGATGATATGTAAAAAGCACTGTTCCCGAGGGAAGTTCACGCGTGCGAATCCGCGGTTAGAAGCTTGTTTAACATAACTGAATTTTACCTTCCATTCGTATTTCATAATCCGTCTATATTTAATGTGTTCAAATTTAGCAATATTTCTCTATTGGAAAACGGCCAAGTGTGTCTGTTGGTATGTCCTTCGCCGCAGTATTTTATATGTTTACGACTATATATATCTATAACAAGCTTACTATCTATACATATAATAGAACAGTAAAATATTTTGTCTGTACATTTCGTATTTTTGACTGAAATGGATAGAGGGACATTTAAAATGAAAAATAGAAAGTAAATATTTTTTTTTTTCTGTCTGTCTTGTCCGTCTGTATGTATGATCACGCTTATCTCCGAAAGTACTGAGCCGATTGACTTGAAATTTTGTATGTAGGTACCTTATGTACCGGATTGACATCTTAGATACATTTTATCCCGGAAGATTGTTAGGGTACCAAAGGAAAAATAAAAAACCGAAATAAAACAAAAATAGAGTACGAAATTACGAGTTGAGAATCTCCTCCTATTTATGAAGTAGATTGAAAATCGAATTGTTACATTTACTTAAGAAATTATTTGCAAATAACGAGGTTGGATATACATAATATCACATTCATATGTCTAACTCCACGCGAACGAAGTCGCGGGCACAGCTAGTATAGAAATAAATATATTTGGAGTGTTTGTTTGTAATATAACAATTACCGATTTTTATTACTAAACTTTTTACGAGTAATTCCGTAATTCGTCCCATGTACCTACGGCCCATTTGGGACGAAACGCAGAAAATCAAAATTAATCAAAATTTCATTCTGCAATTTACCGTTGCCGTTTGCCATTTGATAGTCGTTAAACGAACCGCGTCAGTGGCCGAGATTTGGTATATGTACCTTGTATACATCCATATGCTTATAGTAAAAATCGGTTATTTTAATATTACAGACAGTCTAACAGCAGTTTAGCCGTGAAGAAGTGACAGACAGACAGACTTTCGCATTAATAATATTAGTATGGAAATATGGATACTATGGATTGTGGGTAAAATGGTTATGGATTTACATATATCTATATCCATACTAATATTATAAATGCGAATGTCTGTCTGTCACCTCTTCACGGCTAAACTGCTGGACCGCTTGTGATGAAACTTGGTAGGGATGTAGTTAACGACCTGAGGTCAAACATAGGCTACTTTTGGGCGCGATATAACCGAGTCCCACGCGGGCGGAGCCGCGGGAAACAGCTAGTATATCTATATCTGTACAACTATCTATATCTATTCAAATACATATAACGATTGTGATGAAATTTGGTAGGGATGTAGTTAACGACCTGAGGTCAAACATAGGCTACTTTTGGGCGCGATATAACCGAGTCCCACGCGGGGCGGAGCCGCGTGGAACAGCTAGTTCACCTATAAATAAATTCACATAAAAACTCGGTAGGAACGATTCGCCCTCTTGTAAAAGTGGGTCGGTGATATACGAATTTCGTTCGCACTAACGTCCACCCTATTATAGACAAGGTCAAGCGGAAATGGTAGGGGAAGGTCGCGCATTATGCTAATATAGCTATCTATATGTGGGGTTCTCTATGTGTATTTATTTATTTACTAGCTGTTCCCCGCGGCTTAGACCCCCGTGGGACTCGGTTATATCCGTCCAAAAGTAGCCAATGTTTGACCTCAGGTCGTTAACTACATCCCTTCCAAATTTCATCACAATAGGTCCAGCAGTTTAGCCGTGAAGAGGTGACAGACAGACTTTCGCATTTATAATATTAGTATGGATATGGATATGGATAGTCACCACAGAGCATAGAAAAATAGCATAGAAAAATAGTCACTCATATCACTCATTGTTTCTTTTCCCTTCCTTCCAAATTTCATCACAATCGGTCCAGCAGTTTAGACGTGAAGAGGTGACAGACAGACAGACTTTCGCATTTATAATATTAGTATGGATATGGAAGTATGGATTAGTATGGATATTCTTACCCCCGTGTTAAGAAACTTTTGTTAAGCATATTTAAGTTAAAATGTGTTTCGTCTCGTTCTTTCACATGAAGTGTCAGGTAAAAGAGAAAGAGCCAAAACATATTTTAGTTAAAATGGGCTTATCAAATGTTTCTTAATACGGCTGTTAAACACACTAGCAGCATATGAAGCTGATGCGTGTGCATCTTAAGATTGGAGATTTTATACTTTGTCTAATCTGTTTTTAAACGCGTTGACTGAAGGTGCTGCGATGACACTCTCGGGGAGCCTGTTCCAGTCCGTGACCACACTGATAGATAAAAAATGATTTTTGGTTTTCTTTAAGCTATTGTTCGACACAGTTTTAAGGTGATACCTCGGTGAACACTAGCGCCACCGCCATTTAAGAATCATTACTCACTGAAAACACAAGTTATCAAAAATCCCTCTGCTGTAATTAAGGTTCTGGATCTGAAGTTAATTTTAAACATATTAAATTATAAAATTATAATTCCCCATAGTTACAAATTGCATTATTGTTTAAAACGGCCACTTTTAGCAATTTTGCAACTTGTAACTATATGGAACTATAATTTAATAATTTAATATGATTAAAATTAACTTCAGATCCAGAACCTTAATTACAGCAGAGGGATTTTTGATAACTTTTGTTTTCAATGAGTAATGATTTTTAAATGACGGTGGCGCTAGTGTTCACCGAGGTATCACCTTAAAGAATGTCCTCTCAAGTGATCATTTTTCGAAAGCTGAAACATATTGCGCAATTCTAGTACATCATATGCGAACCCCTTTTTTTTGTTGCACTAATCCACAATATGGCAATCAAACTTGTAGCTTACTAGCTTTTTCTCGCGGCTTCGCCCGTGTGCTATTCTGTGTGCCTTTTTCCGGGATGAAAGCTATGCCCTTCTCAATACTCCTAGCTATGTGTATGCGAAAGATTGGGTCAGTAGATAGGGCGTGAAGAGGTAACAAACAAATAAAGGAACAAACTCACTTTTGCATTTATAATATTAGTAAGGATATATATTACTAGCGACCCGCCCCGGCTTCGCATGGGCATAAATCCTTCCTCTTGAATCACTATCTATTAAAAAAAACCACATCAAAATCCGTTGCGTAGTTTTAAAGATTTAAGCATACAAAGGGACATAGGGGCAGAGAAAGCGACTTTGTTTTATACTATGTAATGATTTTCGTAAATATTATTTTTCAGGGTATTCCCGCATCCCGGTTTACGAAGGGTCCCGTACAAACATAGTCACTGTTCTTTTTATCAAGGACCTAGCTTTTGTGGACCCTGATGACAACACACCCTTAAGGTAACATTTATATTTATCTATTGATCCAGTGGGGAAGGTGATGGGTTCATTTCCCAGGGGATATATCGTTTTATTTAGACCGTCTAATCCAGAGAATTAAAAAATATTAACAAGAAGTGCCATAGCGCACGAAAAACGTGTCACTAGTTTGGCTTGCAAGCCAACGTTTCGCACAGAAAAAATGGGCGGGGAAATTTGATTGCGTCATTTATTGCCACTGTTATTGGTCGATAATATTAGGTGGCTTTGTTGTAAACTACGTAATCATTTCTAATAAGGTGTGGTGTGGTTTACATGTATGAGTTGAAGATAAGAAGAGAGAATACGCTGCCACACTGATCCTGGAACTAAATCCGCGTCAAAACATTTATATTCGGATAATTTCTCTGTTCTGTGGTTTAATCTGAATAGGTAGTAACTATGACAAAATCCTTTAAGAATAGACGAGAAAAAATTATTAATAGAATGGCAAATAAATAAGGTGAATTTAAATCAACTGCAAATATTTTAAGGGCAGATTCAGACCACTAAACTGAACAACTTTTCCAATCAAACTTATATCGAAATAAGAAAAAAATTTTTTGACCTCCCATACAAATTGAGAATCAGCTGATCTAGTTTAGTATGGAGAGTGAAAAATAAAATTTAGTATTTCGACATAAGTTTATTTGGAAAATTTGTTGAGTATAGTGGTCTGTATCTGCCCTTAAAATATTTGCAGTTGATTTGTGTCCACCTTATATAGTAATGAAAAATAAGGGGAAAGGGGGTTAATTAAACAGAGGGTCGCGAGGTCTACTGTTCACGGAACCACTAGTTTAGTTGTTTCCAGTTTGGTTAGGACATTGCAGGCTTGAATCAACTGATTGTCTGATAATAAAGATGATTCCGTGCTTCGGATGGCACGTTAAGCCGTTGGTCCCGGCTGACATCTGGTAGTCGTTAAAGGAACCACGTTAACCGCCTTAAGGTGGTTTTGAAAAAATCACACCAGGGTGTGCTGTGCCAATTGATCATTCCTACTCGTATTATAAACGCGAAAATTTGTATCCATGTTTGTTACTGTTTCACAGGAAAACGGCTGAACCGATTTGGCTGAAATTGATATGAATTTTGCTTATGTCCTGAAACAACACATAGGCTATATTTTATCCCGGAATTCCGGATTTTGATGCGGTTTTTTTTTTAATGGATAGAGTGATTCAAGAGGAAGTTTTTTAAGCCCATGCGAAGCCGGAGCGGGTAGCTAGTATATTATAAAGGCTTATTTCCTGTCATCAGAACCCTATGCCAGTACTACCAGAATCCCTGCAACTTCGTGTTCGAAGACGTGACTCTGGATCTCATGTTTAAGCAGTTCAAAGACGGTGAGTGCCAGGGTGTGCGGGGTCGGTTGCTATTTCAGTAAATAGTACATTACTGTCGGGGAATAAAGTAATTTACGGCCGAGTATAGATTGCAAAGTACTTTTAAAAGGACGAGACGAAACCGTGGGCTTTTTAAAGCACTTCGTTCGTGTCAAATTTTTCATTGCCGCTAATAAAAAGCCAGCGCTCGCTTAGTTATTTTTTAAACGACTTCAAAAAAAAAGGAGGTTCTCAATTCGCCGGAATGTTTTATTTTATTTTTTATGTATGTTACCGGATTACTCGAAGACGGCTGGACCGATTTGAAAAGTTATTTTTTGTTCGAGAGCGTATACTTTTCAATTGGTCCCATATTCAGCAGGTCAGGATCTGATGATGGGATCATAAAGGAACTCTTCATTTTTTGTATTTGTCATGGGTATTTTTTTTATATATTCCATGTAAGTAAGATGTTTTTAATTATTTCATCCTTTTTAGTTGAGTAATTGGAGTAGGTTTCGTTTTTTTGGCAAAAACAATTATTTTTATTAATATGGATTTTTTATATATTTTTTTTCTAAACCACCAGGGCACAAAGGTCACATGGCTTTCGTCCACCGCATCAATAACGAAGGTGAAGGCGACCCGTTCTACGAAACGATTGGATTGGTGACCCTTGAAGACGTAATCGAGGAAATGATACAGGCGGAAATCGTGGACGAAACTGATGTATTCAGTAAGTTTTGAAGAAAATTTTGGAATTTGGACCTTATTTTATTAGTGATAAGGCTCATTATGTATTAGAATAGATTTATATAATACCTTCTACTATATAAAAATAAGTCGGGTTTTCCTTCCTGACGCTATAACTCCAGAACGCACGAACCGATTTCCACGGTTTTGCATTCGTTGGAAAGGTCTCGGGCTCCGTGAGGTTTATAGCGAAGAAAATTCAGGAAAAACTCAACAGAAAAGCGGGAAAATAATTTCTCACATACAGCGCCATCTCTGATACATTGCATGTGTTCGCGCCACTTAGGCGTTTTATAATTTTACCCGCATCTTTGTGGATATTTTCTCGCACCAAATGGGCGCGATATAACCGAGTCCCACGCGGGGCGAAGCCGCTGGGAACAGCTAGTTTAATTATAATTGCAAATTATAACTTTGCCCAACAGTGGACAACCGCACTAAGCGTCGTCGCAACCGGCCACAGAACAAGTTACAAGACTTCGCGGCTTTCGCGGAGAGACACGAGAATCAGCGGATACACATATCGCCGCAGCTCACACTGGCGACCTTCCAGTTCCTGAGCACGAGTGAGTGTGCTTACCATCAGTTATCTCATATTGAGTTTGTTTTTAATTTTTCAATGGCTAGTAGCTAGTGGCTAGTGTGCGGAGTTTGTGGCGCCGCTTCTTCTCCACTTGCGCTTTGGAAGTGGTGGTAAATTTAATTTAAGTAATGATTGACGTCAATAAGTGATAAGAATGTCCTGTATTGAAAATGAACAATTTGAATTTGATCGCGCAATAACTTCATTGTAATAACCAGTACCGCCAAATCAGGACCATGATTGAGACGATGCCTTTGTGAACACTAGCGCCACCATCAGTTAAAAGTCATTATTCACTGAAAACACAAGTTATCAAAAATCCGTGTTATTTAATTAACGTTCTGGATCTGAAGTTAATTTTAAACGTAATTACATTATAGTTCCCTATAGTTACAAATTTCAATATTGCTTAAAACTGCCACTTTTAGCAGTTTTGCAATTTGTAATTATCTTCACCGTAGCTGAGGATGCAAGCGGGAAACACGCTCGGATGAAGACTAGCTCTATTTTCGCGATTTTGACGGCGCGAAATATAACAAAAATGTTATTGTTAAGACCGCAAGGTCTACGGGAAAAAAATCACATCTTAGTAGTTTAAGTTACTTCTTATTACATCAGGTATCTTCTAGTGAAAGTCCCGTTAAAATCGGTCCAGCCGTTCCAGAGATAAGCCGTAACAAACAGACAAAAATTGTAAAAAAATCCTTTTATATATAGCTAGCTTTTGCCCGCGGTTGCGCCCGCGTGAACTTCCCTCGGTAACTTTTTCACGGGATGAAAGGTACCCTATGTCCTTCTCCTGGTTCTAATCTATATCCCCACCAATTTTCAACCAAATCAGTTAAGCCGTACTTGAGTTATATAAATAGTGTAACTAACACGACTTTCTTTTTTATATACAAAAGTTTAACTAATAATAATTTAAAATTAGGCTAAATAAAAAAAATTATAAGCTAAAAAAAAACAACAAAATGAATGAATGAATGAATGAATAAACACTTTATAGCACCAATTAAATAAATACATCATTTTATTGTACAGGATCAAAGAAAAAAAATAGTACAAAGGCGGAGACTTATCGCTAATGCAATTTCTTCCAGCCAACCTTAGAGAGTAACAAAGAACAAAAAATATAAATTAATTGATTTTCGTTTTTCAATCAGGTGTAGACGCATTCCGACCAGACACTGTCTCCGAGACTGTCTTAAGACGCCTTTTGAGACAGGACGTGATACAGCACATTAAAATAAAGGGCAAGGCGAAAAAGGACCCAAGCACTTACGTCTTTCAGCAGGGGAAACCGGTGAGTTCTTATCTCAAGTCAATAGATGGCGCTAGATGTGATTTTGGTTCGTTAAAAGCAGAGATACGTAGTACTATTACTAATTCTGTGGTAGAGAGACGAATGTATTCTAATGCTACCACCACACTTGGCTATTCGTAGATGGATGGACAGATATACTCATGTATATCTGTCCTATATGATATAATGATATAACATGTATAATTTGAATGTTATTGGTACAATAAATGTACCAATAACATTCAAATTATACATGTTGACACAAATACAAACAATGTGTACAAACGGACTTATCACTTATGCAAATTCTTCCGGCCAACCTTAGGACGTTAGGGTGGGTATAGGGTATACAAATATTTGCCTATTTGGCCATATGTGGACGGTATATTTGCCAAACTTTTGCGGTATTTGCCAACTTTGCCAAATATTTTGGCAAATACGCGATTAGCCAAGTATGGTAGTAGTATATGACTATATTTGGCACTGTTTGTGTTTCCGAAAAATGCGTATCATTTTATCGTGTTGCGAATGAAAACATAACAAAATGGCTGCCGACTATGCCATTACGCCTAGTAGGAGATTTTATAAACGCGTTAGCGATTTTGTACGGAATTTCTTAGTTGCCTCACTATCCGCCAGGGGCGCTGTACAGGTTTCAAAGTCAAAGATTATTTATTGTTCGTAATGCATGTAAAAAGATTTTACATAATTTTATACAAAATAGCTAACGCAGTCATACTAGGGGTACTGCTTTCATACAAAAATGTCCGAATCCCTTTTTTTTTTTTTTGAATAGTTTTTACGGCCATGGCATCTAGTCCTTTAAGGCCTTTCTTGAATTTATTAATCTTCTTCAGTCCTACTTAAGTCAGTCGAGTCAAAAATTCAAGTCAATAGACAAGTCCAGTCAAGTAAGTAAGTCTAGTCTGAGTCAGATGGCTAAGTGAAGCGGTGGAAAAATTTCACTTAGCTATATCATGGAGATTTTGGTGACAAAGATAAAAAGTCACGTAATCGACACTGTATCACTTCCCAACACTCACGCTAGTTCACGAACACTTTGCGAATAATAATCCACCAATATTATGCACAAACACTCGAAAAAACCTAGGTTTTGGAAATTAAATACAGCGCGGACATAGCGGCAGTTTACTTTCCCTCCAAAAACTCCAATCCCTTTTATATATTTATACAACAGATTATAGAATATTTATACACTTATAAAATTATTTAATTTATGGCGAGTGTAAAATAAAGATGTGCGCTCAAACCTTGCCAGGTTTGTTTTGTTATTAAGACGAGACCTCGGTGAACACTAGCGCCACCATCAGTTAAAAATCATTATTCACTGAAAACACAAGTTATCAAAAATCCCTGTTATGTAATTAAGGTTCTGGATCTGAAGTTAATTTTAAACATATTAAATTACTAGCTGTTCCCCGCGGCTTCGCCCCGCGTGGGACTCGGTTATATCGGGCCCAAAAGTAGTCTATGTTTGACCTCAGGTCGTTAACAACATCCCTACCAAATTTCATCACAATCGGTCCAGCAGTTTAGCCGTGAAGAGGTGACAGACAGACAGACAGACAGACAGACAGACAGACTTTCGCATTTATAATATTAGTATGGATAGTTCCCTATAATTGTAAATTGCGATATTGCTTAAAACGGCGTTTTAAGCAATATTGCAATTTGTAACTGTGTTTTCAGTAAATAATGATTTTTTACTGTTGATGGCGCTAGTGTTCACCAAGTGCCCCTAGTATGAGTTTTCTTAACGGAGACGCTAGCGACTGCATTAGGATTTTGTATGGATTTTTTTAGTTGCCTTACTATCCGCCAGAGGCGCTGTACAGGTTTGCCATACTAAATCGCTAACGCAGTCGCTAGCGTCTGCGTTAAGAAAAAGTCATACCATAGGGGCACAGGTATCATCACTATCACTACATAGTATAAAACAAAGTCGCTTTCTCTGTCCCTATGTCTCTTTGTATGCTTAAATCTTTAAAACCAGCAACGGATTTTGATGCGGTGTTTTTGAATTTAAATCAACTGCAAATATTTTAAGAGCAGATTCAGACCACTAAACTGAACAACTTTCCCAAGTAAACTTATATTAAAATATAAAAAAAAAAAAAAATTTGACCTCCCATACAAATTAAGAATCAGCTGATCTAGTTTAGTACGGAGAGTGAAAGTTCAAATTTCGTATTTCGATATAAGTTTATTTGGAAAAGTTGTTCAGCATAGTGGTCTGTATCTGCCCTTAAAATATTTGCAGTTGATTTAAATTCAAAAACACCGCATTAAAATCCGTTGCGTAGTTTTAAAGATTTAAGCATACAAAGGGACATAGGGACAGAGAAAGCAACTTTGTTTTATACTATGTAGTGATAGTGATGATACCATGGTAAACACTAGCGCCACCACCTTATATAGAGTGATTCAAGAGGAAGGTTTTTATGCCCATGCGAAGCCGGGGCGGGTCGCTAGTCTTAAATAAGTACTTAAATAATCTCAACAGGTGGACTATTTCGTCTTGATACTTGAAGGTCGTGTGGAAGTGACGGTCGGTCGTGAGAACTTGGTATTCGAAGCTGGACCCTTCACATACTTCGGAGTGCAAGCTCTGATGCAGAACGTCGGTGTTGGTATGTGGCCATTAAAGTAGCCTTTCCCCGCGGTTTCACTCGCCCGTTGAGTGTGTACTTTAGCCTATGACCTTGTCCAAGAATCGGGCCGTCGTATGCATAAAGAATTTTTCAAATCCGACATGTAGTTTTCAAGTTATAAGCGTTCAAACAAACATATAAACGCTTTCCCTCGTATTAATAAACTTTTGTTAGGCCTATTTTAGTTAAAATGTGTTTCGTCTCGTTCTTTCACATGAAGTGTCAGGTAAGAGAGAAAGAGCCAAAACATATTTTAGTTAAAATGTGTTTCGTCTCGTTCTTTCACATGAAGTGTCAGGTAAGAGAGAAAGAGCCAAAACATATTTTAGTTAAAATGTGTTTCGTCTCATTCTTTCACATGAAGTGTCAGGTAAGAGAGAAAGAGCCAAAACATATTTTAGTTAAAATGGGCTTATCGAAACGTTTCTTTATACAGCGGTTTATCTTTATAGTAGTTTAAGTATATATAAAAATATCCATACTTTAATATCATACATGCGAAAGTCTATCTGTCTGCTGGACCAATTTTGATGAAATTTTGAAGGCCCCGCCCGCGCGATACTGCGTTATATCGCCCTATGTTTGACTCCTGGCCCTTAACTGTATCCATACCAAGTTTCATCAAAATCGATCCAGCGGTTTATCCGTGAAAGTGTAACAGGCTGACAGAGTTTCGCATTTATAATATCCTATATAGATAACTAGCTTTCGCCCGCGGCTTCACCCGCGTGAATTTTGGGAACAGTGCTTTTTCCCGGGATGAAAGGTACCCCATGTCCTTCTCAGTACTCCTAACTATGTGTATGTGAAGTTTCAAGCAGATTGGTTCAGTAGATAAAGCGTGAAGAGGTAACAAAAAACAAATATACAAACTCACTTTCGCATTTATAATATTAGTTGGGTTATAATATTAGTTGGGATAAAAAAGAGTAAATTCTCGCGAGAATACGTCTCGCACTTGACTGCCTTTTATGAACGTCTTTGGTGAACACTAGCGCCGCCATTATTTAAAAATCATTATTCACTGAAAACACAAGTTATCAAAAAATCCATGTTATGTAATTAAAGTTCTGGATCTGAAGTTAATTTTAAACATGTTAAATTATAGTTGCAAATTACAAAACTGTCATGTCACTGTCAAATATTGCAATTTGTTACTATAGGTAACTATAATTTAATAAATTTATATGTTAAAAATTAACTTCAGATCCAGAACTATAATTACATAACACGGATTTTTGATAACTTGTGTTTTCAGTGAGTAATGATTTTTAAATGACGGTGGCGCTAGTGTTCACCGAGGTATCGTCTTATAAACATGTTTTTTTAAACTATTTTTTCGCAGCGGAATCCCCGACTCCCTCGGCCATGGGTTCCTTACAGAATATCAACATTGATTCCCAATTACGACACACTTTCGTCCCCGATTACTCAGTTCGGGCGATCGCTGAACTGTACTACCTCACTGTTAAACGGTAAGTGGTACCAAGGTTTGCAGGATCGATTGTAAATCAAAATAGACTTCTAGATATATGAGCTAAACCTCTAGTATGAGATTTTATAAACGCAGACGCTAGCGACTGCGTTAGGATTTTGTATGGAATTTCTTAGTTACCTTACTATCCGCCAGAGGCGCTGTACAGGTTTGTCATACTAAATCGCTAACGCAGTACTGTTCTACCTCACTGTCAAACGGTAAGTGGTAACACGGTGTGCAGGGTCGATAGTACATCAACATAGATATACTTCAACATACATATGTAGTAGGCCCTAGTAACCCAACTTTGTGAACTCTATTGTACCAAATAAACGTTCTTTCTTTCTTTCTTTCTTTCTTTCTTTCTTTCTTTCTTTCTTTCTTTCTTTCTTTCTTTCTTTCTTTCTTTCTTTCTTTCTTTCTTTCTTTTTTTCTTTCTTTTTTTCTTTCGATATATGATTATTTATTTGGTATTTCTCAGATCCCTGTACTTGGCAGCGAAAAGGGCGACTTTGATGGAGAAAGGTGCATTATCAAAAGGCGCTACAAATGAACAATTTGATACCGAAGTTGATAAGGTAAGTTACTATTACCTAAGAAAGAGATTAAGTTATTTTTCTTGCCAATAGATGGCGCTACATGGAATGAAAAAATTTGGTCTTCCGAATTAAATAAATAAAATTAAAATAATTTATATTCAGACAATTTGGGCCTATAGAAATGATAGTACAAACTTAGCCTATATTAGTAGAATTTATGGGATGCAAATAGGCTTAAAATACTATGAAATAAATGAATTATATTAAAATATAGATCCAGAAGCTTAATTACATAACAGGGATTTTTGGTAACTTGTGTTTTCAGTGAATAATGATTTTTAACTGATGGTGGCGCTAGTGTTCACCGAGGTATCGTAACTGCTAAAAGTGGCCGTTTTAAGCAATATTGCAATTTGTAACTATAGGGAATTATAATTTAATACGTTTAAAATTAACTTCAGATCCAGAGCCTCAATTACATAAGACGGATTTTTAATAACTTGTGTTTTCAGTTTATAATGATTTTTAAATGATGGTGGCGCTAGTGTTCACCGAGGTATCGTCTTAAGGCTCTAAATCTGATCCCTTCCTTTCCTTTCCAGCACCTTTGTCACTCGTCTAGCGCAAACATGCCTATTTCGATGATATCCAAAAAGTTACTAGGAAAATCTACTAGCACTCCCATAGCTTACAATTCCGAAGATTGTGGCTCTTGTTCTCATAGTTATAAGGTTCAATTTTCATTTTTTTGTGTAGTTAGTCTTTTTATACGTTTACTAGCGACCCGCACCGGCTTCGCATGAGCATAAAAACCTTCCTCTTGAATCACTCTTATCTATTAAAAATAACCGCATCAAAATCCGTTGCGTAGTTTTAATGATTTAAGCATACATAGGGACAGAGAGAGCCACTTTGTTTTATACTATGTAGTGATAGTGATGATATGACCCTTGTTTTAATACTGATAAGGTTAAATTTTCTTTATCGTATGCAGTTAGTTATTTTTTACTACCACTTGACCCTTGTTGTAATACTAATAAGGTTTAATTTTCATTGTTTTGTGTAAGTTATGTCTTACTTCACTTCTATCTACTTGTCTTTCAAATAAGATTTACATTTCTTACATAGTTTTGAGGACCTCTGTGGCTTAGTGGTCATTATGCCAGGTCAGGAAAATAATTTATTTAACCTGGGTCTGGGATGTTTATCTATATATGTATTTGTTATAAAATATAGTATCGTTGAGTTAGTATCCCATAACACAAGTCTCGAACTTACCTTGGGGCTAACTCAATCTGTGTGATTTGTCCCTATATATCTATTTTTATTTATTATTATAGAATTGTTTAATTATTAATTCGATATTTTCCATCTTCAGCTTACGCTTCAGAGCCCAAGGTACGATTAAATCATGGTACTGGTTATTATAATGGAGCGACTGCCGTCTGACCTCCGTAACCCTTTTCACAGGGAAACCAGACCCACAGGAACATGACCCGGGTGTGTTAGTGGACAACACTGACAGATTTTTCAGGCTGCCTAAAGGCATCTGACATAGCCTTACGACTGCCATCTACCGAATCTAGCTTAACGTGCCTTCCGAAGCACGGATTGAGCTCAAGATAGAAATGCCACTAATGGCGACCAATCCAAACCCCTTAACTTAGTTTATATTCTTTTTATTTTTAAAGCTTTTCATTTTGCAGCAGAATCCTAAACCAAATATTATAGAATTACTCCAAGTTTCACCACAAAATTATCCCTCTTCGGAACGATTGGAGGCCAACTCCGACAAATATTCGACAAACTCCAGCAAATGTTTACAGAATTACGCCAAATGCTTGCCAAACATCAGCCGGCAGTACGACCAACATTGGCCAAACATCGACCGATTGGCCAACGCTTGTGATACGACGAAATCTTTGGCCAACGTTACTAAGTCGTTTTCAAACGAAATGTTTGTCAAATCTATGCCGAATACTTGTGAAAGGTCGCGGTTCGACAGGGAGTTGGACGCAAATGTTTGCGATGAGTGTGTTAGGAATAATTATTGGTTGAATAAGACCATTTTGACCAAGAGCATTGATGGAAAAATCGGTTAGAATTTAACTTTTTTTGCTGTAGATAGTGCTATAGTATAACTAACAAGCCTTTGAAAAGTATAAATTTTATATAACCTGCCGAGTCTTTTAGTATTGTTAGGTGGTACGGAACCCTCAGAGCTCGAGTCTGACTCGCACTTAGCCGGTTTATTTATGCCCGAATTCTCAAACGCTACTCAATTTTGAGAGCTGTTCAAGTATCATGCTGTCACTGTCATATCGCTGACGTTCAGTGCGACAGCATGATACTTGAGCAGCTCTCAAAATTGAGTAGCGTTTGAGTATTCGGGCTTTAGTCTCATACTATTTGGGTTTTTACTTACAGCTCATCTTTAATCATGAATTTTTAACCTCTTGGCCACAACATAATAATCCACCTTTATTATGCACAAATACTCGAAAAAACACAAATATTAGAAAATAAATACAACGACGATAGCTGAGTGACTTTAGCTTGGCGCCAAAACTAAAAAAAAAACGTGTTGAGGGAGAGTAGGCCCCGCAGCCTAGTAGGAGAGGAAGTAATATCCCGCTCTCTTTCTAACTCAAGGTGGAAATGTATGCCTGCTCCTGTTTTCACCACTGCCGGCTTTCGGAGTGCAAAACGTTATTTTTTTTTTCAAATTTATTTGATGTAGATACATATTTGTAAGCACATTGGCCAAACATTTGACAAACACCCAACCCAACAGATAGCGAGCGTATTAAGAAAAAGACTACATTCCACACCGACTCCTCCCTCCTTACCTTCCACGACCTAAACGACTTGCCGGACGCGGATTCCGTCGAACGATCGGATTTCGATCGGGAATCGGTCGAGAAACGAACGGATTTCGATCGGGACGAGGTCGAAGTGACGCGGAACTATGATGAGCTCGTTTTGACGCAGCTCTCGAAGATAATTAGGTTGTTAGAGAGGAAACATACTTGAGGTTTTATTTCATTTATATTTTAGTTAATTTTATCGTGTGCCTAAGGCCAGTATTACATTATTATTTTATTTAAATTTAGTTTTTATATAAATTATAAATAGTATTTAGTTTTTATATAAATTAGTAAAAAAGTTTTTGAATAGATGTATACATAGCTTATTTCATTATGGGAGAATTATAAGTTCGATAATTATTTATTTATATTCTAATACTGGCTTTGCCCGCGGCCTCGAACGCGTGTACTTCCCTCGGGAACACGAAATTTCAGCCAAATCAGTTCAGCCATTCTTAAGTTATAAATATATAGTATCGTTGAATTAGTGTCCCATAACACAAGTCTCGAACTTTGTGGGGCTAACTCGATCTGTGTGATTTGTCCCTATATATTTATTTTCATTATTTTATTTATGTAGTTATCTGTTTCTCAATTTTTTTTTTCAGTTACTGCAATCGGTTGATGAAGACATCAGTATTACCGGCGAACACAAGACCCCGTCAAGACAGGTAATCTATATATAAAAATAAATAAAAATTGAGTGTCTGTTTGTAAAAAAAAACCGCTTTATACACGGTACATAAACTTATCGAAAAACATTTATCTGTGTTACGGAGGTCAGACGGCAGTCGCTCCATTGTAATAACCAGTTCCGCCAAATCGGGACAATGATTAATAGCGTACCCTGTGCTCTGAAGCGTAAGCTGCAAATGTAACCGGGAAACACGCACGAAGAAGTATATATATATATATATAAATATAAGGTTCATATTTGCTTGTTGTACACAGGTATCCCCCAACCCCCCACCAGTGTCAGCATCCCCTCACACTAGGTCCACGTTTGTTCGCCGACCTTCCCCAGCGAGGGAAATCTGCGACGAAGAACAGAAACTACTTCAATAGATGGCGCTAGCGTCGCAACGTTCCACAAGCCGGTTACTAGATGGCGCTAGTGTCGCAACGTTTCACAAGCCGTTTACTAGATGGCGCTAGTGTCGCAACGATTCACAATCCGTTTACTAGATGGCGCTAGTGTCGCAACGATTCACAAGCCGTTTACTAGATGGCGCTAGTGTCGCAACGATTCACAAGGCGTTTATTAGATGAATTTACTAGATTAATTTAAGTTGCATGTGCATTGCAGTGTTGTTATGTATATCCATAGCCGTAACCGAAACTATCGGATATCCGAAATAATTTATTATCCATAACCAGTATATAGTATGGCATTCTATAATCTGTGATTTTACCACTATCCGGATCCGAATTTATATAGAGAATTTATATATCCATAACATCCCTTTAGACGAAATTAACGGATAAACAGATACAGGTAGTCTTTTAAATTTATATTTTAATGGTAATTAATCCCAGTTTCATGCTACGCCTAAAATAGCTTTACTTCTCCTATTAAGTGATCTTGTATTATCAAAAGTTCCTATTTCTTAACACAAAGTACTTAATTTTCTAGTCAAATATTTTGAAACGAACGAAAGAATCTCATTAGATATTTAATTAATAAAAAAAATATACTAGTCTGCAGTTTTGGTTCTCGCTAATTTCAATAACATACTATAAATAACCTAACTTACCGACCTTCCTTTAGGTCGCGATTGAAAAAAACAAGCTATAATTATTATAGAATTTTTGCCGCCTTTTTTTGTTCCACGTCAAAACAATAAGCCAATTTAACTCTATAAAATTTATTAAATGAATGCAAACTTATGAATATGCTTAGAGCATCAAACCAACCGGAGTGGCTTCTTTCAGGCGACCTCCTCGGCCAAATGCCTTTTAAAAATACGAGGACGTAATTGCAATTTCGGCCGAGGCTTGTACAGTACTTTTCTTCCTCTTAAGAAGAAACAACATAGTGTCAAATTTTGCATTAGCGCCAACAAGCCAGTGCTCTTTTTGTCCTTTTTTCAAATTAAAATTGAAATGCGCATATATTTTAATCAATAAAAGGTACCAACTTGTAGTACCATATATACCAATAATACGTAATAATAGTACTAACGTAGTATTGACGTATTTCTAAATAATGTACTAATTTCCGACTAAGAGGAAGCAAAATACTTTTCATCGTGGCTTGCACCAAATTGTAATGTGTAAATTACGAAAATGATTACAAGGAATAGATAATAATGCACTAAGTATATATAAAATAGTGCACTTATTTAGATAATAAATAAATATATAAATTATAATTGATAAATATGATAATTATAACGTGTATCCCTAATGTCTGGACATACCTCAGTATTCAATATTTATATTAATAAGGTTAAATACAAAATAGAACTGCTGTATAATGTCAATCTATCCTAACTAATATTATAAATGCGAAAGTGCGTTTGTTTGTTCGTTACCTCTTCACGCCCTATCTACTGAACCAATCTTCCTGAAATTTCGCATACACATAGCTAGGAGTATTGAGAAGGACATAGGGTACCTTTCATCGTGTGAAAGAGCACTGTTGCCGTGAGAAAATCACGCAAGCAAAGCCGCGGGCAAAAGCTAGTTATTTTATAAGTCAATTTGTACGGGAGATCGAAAAATATATATGATATATTCCTCTCTCTTTCACACGAGCGCATTAACTGTAACGTGTGTGAGAGAAATAATACAAAATTGTATTGTAAGAGTTCAATGTCAGAAATTTATGTTAAAGACTAGCTGTTCCCCGCGGCTTCGCCCCGCGTGGGGCTCGGTTATGTCGCGCCCAAAAGTAGCCTATGTTTGACCTCAGGTCGTTAACTATATCCCTACCAAATTTCATCACAATCGGTCCAGCAGTTTAGCCGTGAAGAGGTGACAGACAGACAGGCTTTCGCATTAATAATATTAGTATGGATAAGTAGAAATATTAGTTGCAGGAGCTTTTTGAGCGAAATTATTGGCTTTAAAAAGCTTACTTATATGTTGTAGACTGATTTTTGGTGTGTTTAGTTTAGTCTTAAAAAAATATTCGTATTAATCGTATTAACTTAATGTAAGTAGTGTTTGGCGAAAACTGGTGCAGTAGTAGATTTGAGGGTTTAGCGCTTAGAGCATTTAACTAGCCGGAGTGGCCACCGACAGACCCACTCTGCCAAAAGTATAAGACTTGTCATACTACTTGTATGTATGTAAAAACTTTATTGTACAGATAGAACATTGATGATACAACATAGAACACAACAAAAGGCGGACTTATCCCTAACAGGGATCTCTTCCAGTCAACCTGTATAATAAAGGAAAAAGAGTACATGGGCATTAAAGAGAGTACATCGCAAAGAATACACATATGAAATTATAAACTAATTACAACACAAAAGTTATTTATCCTATAGAATAAATAAATAAATATATAGGGGACAAATCACACAGATTGAGTTAGCCCCAAAGTAAGTTCGAGACTTGTGTTATGGGATACTAACTCAACGATACTATATTTTTATAACAAATACATATATAGATAAACATCCAAGGCACAGGCGAATCAGAAAAAGATCATTTTTGATCTTGACCTGACCGGGGATCGAACCCGGGACCTCCTAAGTAGCGGTCAGGTATGTTAACCGTCACGCCACGGAGGTCGTCAAATAATAGAATAAATCGACTCAAGTCCGAACGCTTGTATGCTTGTATGTATGTAAACTTGTTTTGCTTGTTTTGTTTGCTTCTGTTGATTGCGAAGCGAAGCGACGTGATCAAATAATGCATTAGTGTTAATACATATTGTGTGTGTTTCCTCACCGCGCGCGCAGAATGTGCCAGACTTTTTAACGTAAAAATGTGCGCGTGGCGTCTCCTGTTGGTTTAATGCTCTAAAGTTTAAGCATCAATGATAAAGTAAATATATATATATATATATAAGTAGCGTGAAAAAAGTGTCGTTTATGGCATACGACAGGCACGCAGTGTGCGATGTCCCATACATTTTCTTACATAACAACGTATTATGCGTTAAAAAGCATTAGATTCGGTCTTAAAATCAAATGGATTGATATAAATGGGGTCTATCAATATATAATAATAACATAAGCATTATTATTGAAATATTTTGAAGTTTCTGATATTTATTATTATGTATGTGTAATAGACCTTATAAAAAATAAAACAAAATCCTAATTTCTTGTATACATGTCCAAAAATTACGAAATTTAATACCACGTAGACGAAAAGACCAAAATTATTATTAATATAGTATTAAAAACAATCTCTTACATTTATAAGGATTATAAGAATCTCAGCAATTATGTTTATTGAAAAAATATATATATTTCATGCTATGCCATCTTTAAATTCCCGATAATACCTACTTATAAACATAACTTACCAAAAAATTTGTAAAATTGCGTGCTGTCTTTGACGTTAGGCAATTTTTTTTAAGACTATACCTTGGTGAACACTGGCGCCATAACAAAAGTGGCCGTTTTAAGCAATATTGCAATTTGTAACTATAGGAAACTATAATTGAATATGTTTAAAATTAACTAGATCCAGAACCTTAATTATATAAGACGGATTTTTGATAACTTGTGTTTTCAGTGAATAATGGTTTTTAAATGATGGTGGCGCTAGTGTTCACCGAGGTATCATCTTAATCTATGGTACTTACCGTACTTATGATACAAAGATTGAGAAAAAAAGTTAAGTATGTATGAGCAAAATAGACACTCATTATAAATACTTAAGGTGCATAATAAATAGCTAATGCCGCATCTATATCCCCTTCCAAGTAATTGTTTAGAAAGTCACATAAATGTCATTCTAAAATGGACTATAGTGGTGCTGTAAATAGGTTTAAATTCGCGTGTTTTCCATCACACAATTATTTTTCATCATGTAGAGATTATCAGTATAAGTAGCGAAAAAACGTTAAATTCTATATATACCTGTTTGAACAGCTCTGTCCAATTATCTCTTTTTAATTTAATACAATATACAATTAATTAATGTACTTAATTTACAATCATATACTATTATTTGTATATTATATAAAATTTGTACTCGCGTTTTCGAAAACGGCTCTAACGATTTCTTTGAAATTTTCAACATAAGTTCTTACGTCAAAAGTATAATCTATCTAGGTTCCATGTCTGGGAAAATTCATTTACCCATATTCTCACTCAAAAAGATTTTCTGCATAAAACGAGCGAAGCTCGGTCGCCCAGGTACTATATGTAATGTACATAATTGATATAATTATGTATATCGAACCAGAGATGAGTACTTAGTATTATTTGTGGCTACACACGGCGCTGTTGAAACGCGGCGTTCGAACGCAGGTACGTAAGATAATGACAATAAATACAGTAAACGGATATCGCTGATGTGATCACGGGTTACAATACAATACTGTAACCCTAGTATGAGATTTTATAAACGCAGACGCTAGTGACTGCGACGATTTAGTATGACAAACCTGAACAGCGCCCCTGGCGGATAGTATGGCAATTAATAAATTCCATACAAAATCCTAACGCTAGCTCTGTGTTTATAAAATCTCATACTAGGGTAGTGATACTCTTTATTGAACTACACAAAATAAAATGCTTTTGTTATTTGTGTGTTTGTATATTATTTATTGCAAAAGCTAAATTAAATTACAAATAAATGTAATAAAGTATAATTTCGTTGCCGCTAAAATCAGGTGGCTTACTACCATCTCTTAAAACCATGCACGAACGAGCGAGTAAGCAAGACAAATACATGATCTAAAAGGCGACATCTCCCTTACTCAATCGTTTTTGCATGTGTTTTAAAGATTAACATTATTTTTCGATCGACTGCGGTTCGGCCGCTTCGTGTGTCGTATAACTTAGATTGTTATTAGTAGTATAGAATCTAATGTTGATTGTTAATAGTTAAGACAATTTGTAATGACGAAATAAAAGTATTGATCGCTTGAATTATGTTTTCTTTATATGAGGACTGACGTCGGACAGGTCCGAGGAGCAAGGAATTTTCATTTATTCTAATCTTAATCTTAACTTCACTACATAGTATAAAACAGTCTATAGTCAGTATAAAACTACGCAAGCGATTTTGATGCTGTTTTTTGACCGAGCGAGCGAAGCGAGCGAGTCTATATTTCGAGACTGGCAAATTTTGCTTTTGTCCGGATTTCTGTCTGTCTGTCTGTTTGTTCCGGGCTAGAGGTCGCATTTCTGAACGGATCCTAATGAAACTTGGCACACGTGTTCCTTGATTTATTTGCAATTTTTTGTCGAGAGCTTTTTTTTAATGGAGGGAAAATGGGGGGAAAAGGGGGAAGTTTTCTGTGACGTTGTTTACGAACGGATCCTAATAAAACTTGGCACAAGTGTTCCTTGATATTTTTTTGAAATTTTATGTCATGAGCTTTTTTTGATTGGTGGAAAATAGGGGCAAAATGGGGAAAATTTTGCTTAGAAGTTTTTTTTATTTTCTATTTTTTTTTACTTTTTTGTATTTTTTTATATATTTAGTTTAATAGACCACTAATTTAATAGATGAGTGCGAAGCCGGGGCGTGTCGCTAGTAATATTATAAATGCGAAAGTGAGTTTGTTACGCTTTCACGCCCTATCTACTGAACCAATTTTCCTGAAATTTCACATACACATAGAAGTTTGTTCGTAATATATTTATTGCTTTAAATACATAGTACTTAAATAGAATATTATTAAAATCAGAAGACAATGGCGGACTTATTCCAGAAAATATTGAGTTTTTCAGATAAAATTTCATTTAAACCAAATTAAAAGTACCTACTACTAAGTACGTCCATTCGAACAATAAAAATTTTCCAAAAATTAAATTGAGAACTACCTCCTTTGTTGGAAGTCGGTTGAAAAGCAATACGAAAACATTAAATCGATCAAGATGTGATTGAAGGTAAGTATTAATTATAATTAGCTATAGGTACATATACTGCCATTATTTGTATTACGTATGCAAAACTATTGTTTACGCACTATACAGAAGAATCTCTAATCAAACCTGTGGGAAATCGCCTCCTCGGAAAGCTCTCTTTTTTAAACCTCTCAAAAATCTATTTTTTTCTATAAGAGCATATATTTACCTACTAGCTGTTGCCCGCGGCTCCGCCCGCGTGGGACTCGGTTATATCGCGCCCAAAAGTAGCCTATGTTTGACCTCAGGTTGTTAACTACATCCCTACCAAATTTCATCACAATCGGTCCAGCAGTTTAGCCGTGAAGAGGTGACAGACAGACAGACTTTCGCATTTATAATATTAGTATGGATTTAATGTCTATTAAGTGACATATTTATGGTTTTTTATTAATTTTATTCATTTATTTCAGGCAACAAAATTTACATTATTGGTCCATATTAATAAATACCTTAAAGTCTAACATACATATAAAATAAACAATTTAGAAGTAATACACGTTATAATGTCGGCGACGTATGGCGCAGTTTCAGCAAGCAGGCAGCCGTCCTCGGAGCTTCCTGAGGGTCTAAGCAATCTCCATTCCAAGTTTCAGCCAAAACGGTTCAGCCGTTTTCCTGGAAAGAGTAACATTCGGCGTTTGGACGTCTTCCGCGTCAACGTTTTTCCGTACTGTGCGTATGCTAAGCCAATCTGCTCGCATGACCGCAAAGGTTATCTATACAAGACGCTACGAAGCCATCTCGGATTCTCGGATATTGACCAACAAAACATATATCAAAACCAGTTCCCGTCGTTATGCGAAACGTTGCGCGCGCTTGCACAGAAAAATAATAAATACAAAAAAAAAAAATAATATGATTTTTAAATCCACCAAATTATAGTGATGTGATTTTGGTTTTTTAGTTTTTTAATTACGTTTTTTTTAGGTAAGTGAAGTTAGTTGTGATGTCATATTATTAATTCGAGGTTATCTAGAAACAAAAAACCCAAATTAGATTGCCCATTGTCGTAATAATTGTTTTGTTTACAAAGTTTATTTCTGACCTTTATTTTAGATGTTATCGAACTTATGTATTTTATAATTAACGTACATTTTTACCAAAATAAAACTATTTCCGTGTTAAAATAAAACTTTGTTGAATAAGGTAACCTTAGACTAGACTTCTTATAGGTACTTAGATGACTGCATGGTCGGATGACTCGATTACTTATTTATCTTGCGATCTCTGACAATGAATAAGTAATCAATAGCATTAACGGATCTCTGATGTGGGTGAAACCCATATTAACATTAAATTTGAAGTTAGTTTAGTACGTTAAGAGGACATGCACGATTGGACAAAGGGAGGTTTCGAAATGGCCATTTTACAACCAAAAAACACTATATAACTAGGTATCTTTACATACAAACACAAAAGACACATACATTACAAAAAAAAAAAATTCGGCATCTTTTTTATAACCGACCAATCCGGCCATTTATTCGTAAATTACTTAACCGATTTAGATAAAATTTCGTATGAAGAAAGTCTCGGGTAGAACTTAGACTAATTTTTTTAGCGCTATTCCTATGCGCAAGCAACTTCGAGCGTCGTTACTAGTAGCATTTTTATTTTTTTGGAACTTCGGAAAGGACTATTTTATTCCTCTTTGTGGCAATCACGCTTCTAAATAGTCTAGTCTGTCAAGTTAGTCTAGTTAGATTAGAAGGCTAAATAAAGCGGCGGAAAAAAAATCACTTATTCAATTTTAATTTTAATTTTTTTTCAATTTAATTTATTTATTCAGACATTTTAGTTTTATAAAAATAGTCCATATTTGTTAGTAATTTGTCCTATCCTATGTTAGTAAAATATTGATTTTTAAAATTACTTAATATCTACGCTCCTGGCGGACCACAGGGACGTGCACTTTGATCCAATTTATCATGTATGGTCCGTCCATGCGATCCGCTACCACTGTCAGGAGGCTGTTGCCGCTGGCCCGCGTCCGGCGCGCCATGGATGCCGCTCGTTTACGTATCGTGGCTTGAAAGCCGTCCACTCGCGCCTCAGCGAACATCCCTGACGCACTGCAGAAACGAGGCAGCCGCAGCAGCGCCCTGAATGCATTGTTATACTGAACGCGAAGGGAGTCTAGCGAGCGTCGAGAGTGCCTAGCCCACAGGCTGCAAGTGTAAAACGAAGTGCAATAGGCCTTAAAAAGCGTTATTTTTACTTGTCTAGTACAACATGCGAACCTACGAGCTATCATATTGGCTTTCACCGACAAGGCCCTCCGTTCGCGCTCAATATCTGCATCATCCTTCAAATCCTCAGTCACGATGTGACCAAGGTATTTGAAACGGTCTACACGGTTCAGAGTCACGCCGCCCAGCCTCACGGGTGGCACCTCTGTCGGACAACAGTTACCGGCCTTGAAGACCATCAGTTCACTCTTCTTGGCATTGTACTTTAGGCCATGACTTTTAGCATAGCCTTCACAAATATTGACGAGCTCCCTGAGGCCGCCAATCGACGCGCTGAGCAAGACCATGTCGTCTGCATAACTGATGTTGTTAAAACAAACATCATCAATAATGCAACCGACACGGCGGCTACTGAGCGCCTCGATCAGTCCGTTAATGTACAGGCTGAAGAGTGTCGGCGAGCTCAACCCTCCCTGCCGCACTCCACACTCCAACCTGTATGCATCCGACAAGGCACCTGCCCATCGCACGTTATTGACTTGGTTTCCATACCAGTATTTAAAGATGTTGATCAGCTCTGGAGGCAAATTGGCTTTGTGCAGTTTTTCCCATAATACCTCATAGGAAACCAAGTCGAACGCTTGTGAAAAATCCAGAAAACAGGCATACACCGGTGTATTCCTGTCTGCATAATACCTGACGGCATGTTTCATGCACACAATTGCACTCTCAGTTGAGAGTTTAGGCCTAAAACCAAACTGATTGTCGTGCGGTGTAAAGTACTTATTTAGGTGTGCATTTAACATGTCGTCAAACACCTTGGCGATTATCGTAGCTAATGAGATCGGCCTGTAGTTGGTCTTGTCAGATACATCACCAGTCTTGTTTTTAACAATAGGAACTACAACCGTTCTCATCAGCTCCTCCGGTAGATATGAGTGTCCCACGCAAAGGGTGTACATCATTGCCAGAATACGTGGCAGGTGGGGGCCTGCATTCTTAAGATGCTCAATACTTAAACCATCGAGGCCAGGGGACTTGCCCTTTGAGATTGAACTAATTGCAGTGGAGACTTCTTTAGCTGTAAATCTTAACCCCAGCTCTGTGACACTGGTCTCAGCGTTGGAAGTCGCCCGCCCATCGATGGACATTGGCTTGACAGAGAACACATTTTTGAATAAGTTCGCTATTTCCCTGTTGCCACTAACACCGTCGACGCAAGTAGGCAGGCCAGGTCCTTGGTTCTCTTTTTTGGTATTTTTCCAAAATGAACGAAAATTACCTTTGGAATGATGTTCAGCTAGAATATCCATTTTAATCTGGTTTTGGTGTTTTTGGCACCATTTTAATCTTGATTTAAATACTTTTCTACTTTCTCTCATTTCTTCATAAATTGGACCATTATTAGGTTTACCATGCCACAACCAGAGATTAAACTTGGACCTAGCCTCCCTGTGAGCATGGCTCACGTGCCTATTCCAGCCTGCCACGCGCCTAGACTTTCGTTGAATATGCCTATTCTCTCGACTTACGACCGCCGCGTGACTTAGTGCGTTTACAACATCTTTGTATAAATTATCAATAATAACCCTATGTTTTAAATCATTACATATTTTATCACAACAGTTTGAAACTTCGGGAGGAAAATCTATAAGGCGTAATAAGCTATGACATTCGTCTAAGTACCTCCTAATTTCTTGGTACGATCTCTCACCCCAAATTATCTTATTTTGCCTTATTGACTCGTCATTGTTACTATTATTACTACACGGCCTTGGCTTGATGAGAGTAAAGTTACATTCAAGTACAAGAGGTAAATGGTCGGAACTCAAGGCGTCATACATAACATACACACTTTCCACCAAGCTATATGCTGATTTCGTTACTATACAATGATCCAACCAACTGGTTGAACCATACGCGTCACTGATAAATGTGAAAGTATTTGATGTCACACCCAATATCTCGATGTCAATACAAGTCCAATCATTGTCATTACAAAAATTCATTAGTTCATTATAAAACGGTTTACGCGGATGTGCATTAAAGTCACCAAGTATAATCACATCCGGGATGTCACAGGAGTCTATAATAGCGCTTACCGTACCGAGGGAGTCTGAGAATTCGGCCAGGTTAGTTGCAGCATCCGTAGGCATATACACATTTATCACTAATACAGACCTACTATCCGCCACTATTTTTATCGCACATATTCGTGGATTATCGCACTGAACCACTGAAACATTTGCAAAAACACTACGACGCCACAGCAACGCGACGCCACCGTAAGGTCGACCACACAGCAATCCCGCACTACTATCCATCGCGGAGGTTCCGATGTAGCCGAAGTCTTCGTCAATAGTGCCAAGATACGGTAACTCCTCCCGAAATAGCCATACTTCCTGCAGGGCTACAATACTGCATGTTTGGCACAATTTCCTGACGTCATCAATAGAACGCTTGATGTTCTTGCAGTTATATGTTACCATCTTAGGTCGTATGTCCATTAACGTTTGTTTTTAAGCCGTTCTCAGAGATACCTCTGTCACTATATGCCTGTTTATAATGTACAAATCTTCTAAATATAATACCTTTAGGCCATAAGCTCTCATCCAAAAACACCGGTAATAAAGACATGGGTACAAAAAACTTGAAGGCCTTGTGATTCATCTCTCTTTTATTGGATATTCTCTGTAAATTTACTTTATGTTTAGTTTTCTTAAAAATATGGGAAATAATGTCCTGTTCATCAGCATCTTTATGGATATTTGATATAAATATTGGTAATTGTCTTTCGGCTGCTATAAATTTTCCGCTATCCTCATCGTTTTTCCCCATCTGTCCCCGGTATCTATATTTTGGTCTTATTTTCTTTTCCACCTTTTGCCATCCACCACACTGCCCATTATTTTGTTTGTCAACAAGTGGCTCAGTATCACTCGCTGGCCGCTTAGAAGAAACAGTATCACTTATCAGCTGTTCTTCGTCGCGCCGCTCGGCAACGGAGGCGGCGGCGCCGCTGCTACCCTCCAGCATATTTTTATTCAACGGCGGTGGCGACGAATGCATAATATTGCTACAATTTAATGCAGTTTTACTCATATCATGCACACACGATGATGATGATGACGACTGGGTTTTAAACTCAGCCTCCTGTATTACATTTTCTGACTCATCCAAACACGTCAAACCAATGGGACCGCTATCTTGATACGTATTGTAGGTAAAAGTTCCCCGTCTCATATTGATGTTATTGTTATCGTAAGTACGGCTGTTTGATGATAATGTGGAATCAAATTTAATGGTTTTCAGATAATCCGTCATCTGGTCCTGTGATACATATTTTGAGTCAATCTCATCGACTTTACACTTAAGTAGTGTAATATCTCTTAAGAGTTTCGTGACATCGATATGATCGAAAGTTACTGGAGGCAATTTCTCTAACTTTTTGGCCACAAAAGTAGGTGTTACGTCAGGCTCAAGGACCCTTAAAAGGGATACAATATCAACCACATCCCGATTTTCCTTTCCTTTTTGTTTTCTTACAATATTTCGTCTATCTGTGGGTACCGATTCAAACAGCAACGACTTTGACTTCTTAATATCATCGCTATTAAAGGCAGAAACGCATATCTGTACCAGGCTATCATTGTCTATTGTAGACATTCTTTCTTGAATAAAACATAACATTTCATCAATCACAATATTGCACTGATTGCACTTCACTATACTCGACATTATTAGGCCGTCAATATAACGCCCATTCACGGAACGATCCGACGCGTTAGGATGCGCGCGCGCGACTTAGCATTATCTTGGAGATTTTGGTGACATAGATTAAAGTGTGGATTAAAGTCACTCAATCGACACTTCACTACTTCCCAACACTAACGTTTGTTTATGAACACTTAGCAAATATTAATCCACCCACCATTATTATGCACAAAATAAATGCTTCAAAAAAACACATTTTGGTAAATAAATACGGTGTGGACAACATAAAATTTGATTTTCCCGCCAATACTCGGAAGGCATGAGGCACGATATCCTTGGTCCCAGGTCCCTTGTCACTATGGTATGGTCGTCAGAAGCCGGGAGGGGTTCCGAAGAACTCTGACACCAGGGTGTGCATGGTCGATTTACCATGGTAGGGCTAGGGGGGTCATTTTCATCTGCCCCGACTGTACTAATATCAAAGAATTTCGATATTTTTTAAATCTTTTGACTATTAGGTATCTATTTTCTTGTCTCCTTCGGCCAAGCGTATTTCCTGGTTGCTTATTTACCTTGCTCTTCAGAGCCTAGGTTACGCTTGTAATCATGGTCCTGATATGGCGGTACTGGATACTACTAAGACCACAGAGGCAGACCAACCTAATATTTAAGTAAATTGTTTAAAAACAAAATAGCCGACTGCATTTGCCAAAACTAGAATTTGGCGCCAAAAACCGTTATTTCGTTTTTTTATAGGCCAGTCTCACTTACACAGTAAATACGAATCTGACGACACATCTCAAGATAAAATCCAAGCAAAAATTTTACGCTGCAGAGTATGCCAAACAATAATACATATAGTATAACTAGCTGTTTCCCGCGGCTCCGCCCGCGTGGGACTCGGTTATATCGCGCCCAAAAGCCTATGTTTGACCTCAGGTCGTTAACTACATCCCTACCAAATTTCATCACAATCGGTCCAGCAGTTTAGCCGTGAAGAGGTGACAGACAGACAGACAGACTTTCGCATTTATAATATTAGTATGGATAGTATGGATAAAACTCTCAAAAAACAAAACCCACCTTCGGGCGCAGTCGGGTAATATTTAAACTTTTCAATTCTTCCACTAGTTAATTTCGCAATGGCATAATGATTTCGCAACTGGTTTTCCTCAAGTGAACAAACCACAGATAAGTAATTATTTTACCGCGTAACAACCAGTCAGACGAGGTTAAGAGTTTAAAAAAACTGACAAGTGCGAGTCGGCTTCGCGCACCAAGGGTTCCGTGCTAGCGTTAATAATAAAAAAATCTTTATTTTTGGCAACAAATGCCTATATATCAGTATCAATTATTATTATAATGTAAGGAAGACTAAATTAAAGTTCCTATGTTATTTTTGTTTAAAAAAAAATTTGATCGCTTTCCCTATGTGTTTGATAAACGTAATATAAATTGTTTTGTGAATGAAGGAGTTACTTTTTAACATTTATTTTTAAAACACTAGCAGTCCACCCCGTCTTCGCCCGTGTACATAACCTGGGTGTCGATTCTGCTAACGTTAAATCACAATCGTGTCAAAATAGTGTTTCAATTGTAGTGCTTTTTTACACACTAGTTACAAGAAATGTATATTTTTTTTATATCACTGCTGATGGTCACACACACCCCACACTACATTCACATCACATCATACTGTCATAACTCTTGTAAATAGTGTGTAAAAAGCACTACTATTGAAACACTATTTTGATACGATTTTGACATAACGTTAGCAGTTAAGTCACAATCGTTCACAATCAATTGTAGTGCTTTTTACACACTATTTACAAGAGTTATGACAGTATGATGTGATGTGAATGTAGTGTGTGGTGTATTCAACAGTAGTGATATAAAAAATATATACATTTCTTGTAACTAGTGTGTAAAAAAGCACTACCATTGAAACACTATTTTGACACGATTGTGACTTAACCTTAGCAGAATCGACGCCCTGGCCTATGTCACTCGTGGATAATGTTGCTTTCCAACGGTGAAAGATTGTTTCTAAATCAGTTCAGTAGTTTCAAAGCCTATACGATGCAAACAAACAAATAAATATATATAAAGTCGCTTTAGTATTATAATATTAGTGTAGATAAATAAACTAAGTATTAAGTAATTATAATAATAATAAAATTTATTTGCCAACTAAATATGCTAAGTATGCCCCTAGTATAAGTTTTTCTAAACGCAGACGATAGCGACTGAGGAGTTTTTGGCGCCAAGCTAAAGTCATTATATTTATTTTCTAATACTTGTTTGTGATTTTCGAGTATTTATTGTGCATAATAAAGGTGGATTATTATTCGCTAAGTGTTCGTGAACAAGCGTGAGTGTTGGGAAGTAGTACAATGTCGTATAAGTGACTTTGATCTATGTCACCAAAATCTCCCAAGATTCATTAAGTGAAACTTCCACCGCTCCACTTAGCCCTTGACTAACTTGACTAGACATGACTACTGACTTTACTTGACTCTGTGACTCGACTAGATGATTAACATTCAGATAAAACTTGGTACTGGCTTACGTGGCTTTAATCCTTGTCACCAAACGCTCCCAAGATAACGCTAAGTGAAAGTGAGTGCTCTTTAAGCACTCTTGACTAACGACTAGACAGTAGACTGACTAGACTACTGACTTGACTAAAAAAACTATTCAAATAAAACTTGATACTGGAAAAAATAAGCTTTAAGCTTGATTGCTATATCACTATCACTACATAGGTAGTATAAAACAAAGTCGCTTTCTCTGTCCCTATGTCCCATTGTATTAAAACTACGCAACGGATTTTGATGCGGTTTTTTTTATAGATAGAGTGATTCAAGAGGAAGGTTTTTATGACCATGCGAAGTCGGGGCGGGTCGCTAGTTGTGCATAAAAGCCACAAAAAAATGTCTTATTTATTAGTCGCCGCCTATTTTGCCACTTTCGACAAACCATTTACCATATATTATGAAAAAAATAACTATCAAAACAAATATGGCTGGCATTTTTCCCGCCGTTTACAGGATGCTCGTGTACCTCCTACCTCTGCTGGCCGCAGCGTCCGCCCAAGTGACTATAGACCAGTCTGTCCTTATCGATGTCTTTGGTCCTCCTCCCACGCAGCCTACGGTCACCACTTCGCCGCAGCTTCAAGACGTGAGTGCTCTTTTGACAAGTATATTTGGATGTTTGCAAAAGTTTAATCTAGAGATGAGGGATTAAAATGACCTCTAGTGTTTAAAAAATAATCTACGTAAGTATAATAAAATATACATATACCTACCTAGTATTTTTTTTTAATTTTTAGTCTGGCTGTATTTCTGGCTGTGTGTGAGAGGCGAAAAAGAAAATTTTCGATACAAGTTTATTTGGAAATTGTTCGGTCTGAATTGCCCTTTAAATATTTGCAGTTGATTTATGTCCACTTTATATTGTGATTGACGCGGGTCATATCATAAATAAAATAAAATAAATTGGCGGAATTTTGGTGCCACTCAAATTTTTAGGTACTTTTTTTGACGTGGCAATAATCCACAATATGGCAATCAAACTTATAGCTTATTTTTGCCATTACCAAGTTTTATTTGAATATTCTTCATTTAGTCGAGTCACAGAGTCAAGTCAAGTCATTAGTCATGTCTAGTCAAGTTAGTCAAGGGCTAAGTGGAGCGGTGGAAGTTTCACTTAATGAATCTTGGAAGATTTTGGTGACATAGATCAAAGTCACTTATACGACATTTTACCACTTCCCAACACTACCAAAGTTCACGAACACTTAGCGAATAATTATCCACCTTTATTATGCACAAATACTCGAAAAAACACAAATATTAGAAAATAAATACAATGACGATAACTGACGCCAAAACTTCTTTAGGTGTACTTCAAAGGCAATCAGGTGGCTTACCACCATCTCTTAAAACCATGCAAGATCCAGTGAATAAGGATGTCGCATTACTCATGTATTGCGTTGTCCCGCTTACTCACTGGATCTTGGATGGTTTTAAGAGACTATAGTAACCCCCCAGGTAGTTTTTTTGCCCGACTACAGCGAAGCCAAAAGGAAGGGTAATGATTTTGGCAGTCTATGTATGTATGTATGTGTGTATGTTCCATCGTAGCGCCTAAACTACTGGACCAATTTTAATGAATGAGGTGTCAAAAGATTCGTAAAAATAGCGCGGGTAACATAGGCTATATGAATTGTATAAGAGTTTTAACTGACGGAATTTAAACCTCTGATTGTAACCTCAAAAATTAAAAATTAAATTAAAACTGAGATTGGCATTACGTGTTTGGTATGAAAAGAAAGGTCTTGGCGAGCACATTACAAAAATGTATATGACTAGCTGTTGCCCGTGACTTCGTCCGCGTATATTTGATTTTATTAACGTAGTCGGGTTATAGTTTTTTAACTTAATTCTTGTTTAAAAATTTACTCGTTCCGTTTCAGATTACAGTAAAGCCGACGGACAAGAACGATGAGTTTACCGATAAAAATGGACAATCGTGCAAATGTGTACCGTATTATCTGTGCGATTCTAACTTGGTGGGGGTCGACGCGAACAACGCCACTGTCACTGGGTGGGGGGAACTGGATATAAGGTAAAGATCAAAGAATTTATATACAACACTAGAATGCTTACGAATAATAATAATCGCAAAAAACAACATTCAAAATTAATCCTTATTACTCTATTGCAAAGTTGATTTTTCTTTAAAGCCTACATACAAATACCTAACGTTCCAGAAAAAGGTCAAAAATTTGTAGGTGTCCCTTTTCCTCTTGAATATTATACAACCTACTAGAAAGAGATACCTACAAACTTTAGGTTTTATTTCGGAACGGCTTTTGTCTCACGTAAGCATTCTAGTGTTATATATAAACTAGCTGTTCCCCGCGGCTCCGCCCGCGTGGGACCCGGTTATATCGCGCCCAAAAGTAGCCTATGTTTGACCTCAGGTCGTTAACTACATCCCTACCAAATTTCATCACAATCGGTCCATCCGTTTAGCCGTGAAGAGGTGACAGACAGACAGACTTTCGCATTTATAATATTAGTATGGATTCTTTGGTAAAGATATACAATAACATATAATTACTCATTATTGAATGAATGAATGATATTTTTATTTCAAGTAACAAAGACTCATTTTGCAGTTCAAAAATAAAAAATAATACAGAAACAACTTTATTTATTTATTAAAAGCTAGTTTTTGCCCGCGGCTTCGCCCCGGTGAACTTCTCTCGGGAACAGTGCTTTTTCTAGGGATGAAAGGTCCCTATGTCTTTCTCCTGGTTCTAAGCTACCACTCCACCAATTTTCAGTCAAATCAGTTCAGCCGTTCTTGAGTTATAAAATGTGTAACTAACACGACTTTCTTTTATATATTTAGATTAACTCAAAAATCCATATCCATCCATACTTCCATACTATCCATATCCATACTTCCATACTAATATTATAAATGCGAAAGTCTGTCTGTCAGCTCTTCACGGCTAAACTGCTGGACCGATTGTGATGAAATTTGGTAGGGATGTTGTTAACGACCTGAGGTCAAACATGGGCTACTTTTGGGCGCGATATAACCGAGTCCTACGCGGGCGGAGCCGCGGGGAACAGCTAGTGTTATTATAATATTCATGACTTTTTTATAGATTCAAAATTTTAAATTGCTTGACATTGATTTTTAGATGCAACGACGCGACCAAGAACTTATACTTGTATGCCGTAACGGCATGCGTTTGTTTCTAACTTGTTTCTAATAATGATTTGTAAAATCTTACTGTACAACATGTTTACAAGCAGGGCTCGGAAACCTGGTTAAAATAAAAAAAACAGCTCGTTTTTCTCCCCATACATTTTTACAGCGACCGCTAGCATTACGGTTCCGCTCAACTGGTGTTTCCCCAAAAATAACGGTTTTAACCAGGTATTTAGGACCCTAAAATAGACCCTCCATGATCTTCCATGCTGGTCTGGGAGAAAAAGAAAAACAGAATGTACCAGCTGCTTCTCTTCCCGCGCAAGCTGTAAAAGTCGTCTGAGGGAATCGCCGAATGGGGGAATCATAACATATGCGATGCGGCTAGCAACCCATCACTATTGATTTCCTGTTTCAAACGTGGCCTAAGGTCTTATGGCCCTAGGCTCTGTCTACCCCGCATGGGATATATACGTGATTATATGTATGTATGTATGTAAATAGACCCTATAATTATTTACCAGGTTAAAGACCGTTATTTTCGGGTCGGAAATACCGGTTCCGAGCCCTGTTTACAAGTAATAAATGAATTTGAATGAATGACAAGCCGGACATCGTTCAATTTGACCGGACACGCAATCAAAAAGCCCACCTATGTCCGGCTTTGTCCGGACGCCTGGCAAAGCCAATCAAACTCCACAGGTTTGGCGAAGACGTCTGCCAGGAGAGCGTGGAACAATGCTGCACCAACCCCAAGGACCCTGGTGAAGTGGTGACCCCCAAGCCTGACCCCTCAAGACTCAGAGGGTGCGGTTACAGGAACCCAAAGGGAGTCGACTTCATCATTACTGGAGGGAGCGTGAGTTTTATTTTTGACTAGCTGCTGCCCGGGGCTCCGCTCCCGTGGGAATTCCGGGATAAAATATAGTCTGTGTTGTTCCAGGGTCTAAGTAATCTCCATTTCAAATTTCAGCTAAATCTGTTCAGCCGTTCTTGAGTTATAAATTGTGTAACTAACACGACTTTCTTTTTTGGGACGTGGGACTCGGTTATATCGTGCCCAAAAGTAGCCTATGCTTAACCTCAGGTCGTTAACTACATCCCTACCAAATTTCATCACAATCGGTCCAGCAGTTTAGCCGTGAAGAGGTGACAGACAGACTTTCGCATTTATAATATTAGTATGGAAGTATGGATATGGATGGAAGTATGGATATATATATTGTACGGCCCTGGCAACGAGTCCAACAATGCATTTCTTGAATTTATAATCTTCTGTAGTCCTACTTTAGTCAAGTCAAGTCAAAAACGTCAAGTCAGTAGCCCAGTCTAGTCAGAGTCAGATTGCTAACAATAATCCACCATTATTATGCACTAATACTCAGACAATCAGCTGATTCAAGCCTGCAATGTCCTAACCAAACTGGAAACAACAAAGTACGCTTTCCGTGGGAATCGAACCCACGTCCCCTGGATCTACAGGCAAATGCCATAACCACTGGACCAAGGAAACTGTTAACAAATTACAATAATAGATAGTATACATAACTAGCCTTCGCCCGTGTAAATTTCCCACGGGAACAATGCTTTTTCCCGGGATGAAAGGTATCCTATGTCCTTCTCAATACTTCTGTCTATGTGTAAGCGAAATTTCAGGAAGATTGGTGCAGTAGATAGGGCGTGAAAGCGTAACAAATAAACTCACTTTTGCATTTATAAATATAAGTGAGGATTTTTCAGGGTTCGGAGGCCGAATTCGGTGAATTCCCGTGGGTGGTAGCCCTGCTTGACAACAGAAACCAGTCGTACGCTGGTGTTGGCGTGATCTTACACCCTCAGGTTGTGATGACGGGCGCCCACATAGCTTCCAAGTAAGTGGCATCATTAGGATGGGATGGGATGGAGGAGTCGAACGCGATATATACTTACCTTGGTAAATACACTGTCATAATCAATTTCCTTTCTTTTGGCTTCGCCCGGGAAGATGGGATTGAATAGGATGGGACGAGATAGGAAGAATGGGGTGGGATAGGATTGGAACAGGACGGGATGGGTTGGGGGATAGACTCCTCGCACGCACAATAAATTTACCCACTTTTTATCCAATAAAAGAGTTTTCAGTTTGACTCTGTGTGTATGGTCCGTGATTAACTCACGCATGGCATAACTAATTTTAATGCGATTTCAGAAAAGAAATGTTTCATTTACGAGAAGGTTTCGGTATATGACCGACTTAAAAAAAGAAGGTTCTCAGTTTGTAGTATTACCTTAATATTATTTGGAGTTTTCAGTTTTCGAACACAATTATATCACTTCAGATTCCCAGATCCAGCCACGTTGAAGATTCGCGCGGGCGAGTGGGACACACAGACCAACAAAGAAAGGTTACCCTTCCAAGAGAGGGTTGTTCAGGAGATGTACATACATAGTGGTAAGTTTTAGATATCAAAATGAAAGGGTTTACTGGGCAGGGCATATAGCGCAATGAACCGTAACCAATGGGGCAGAAAAGTTTTTAAATGGCGACCACGCACCGGCAAGTGCAGCATCGGACACCCACCGGCCAGATGGTCAGATGACCTGAAGAAGGTCGCAGGCAGGCGCTGGATGCAGGCCGCGACAACCGGTCATTCTGGAAATCCTGGAGAGGCCTATGTCCAGCAGTGGACACCCTGCGGTTGACATAATGATGATCACTTTCAAACTACTGGTCGAATTGAATAATTATTTCTGCGTAGTTATGACAGCCATAAACACAAATCAACTGCAAATATTTTAAAGGGCAGATTCCTACCACTATACTGAATAACTTTTCCAAATAAACTTATATCGAAATATGTTTTTTTTTCAATATACAAAAATAACTAAATCAGATGATTCTTAATTTTTATGGGAGGTAAAAATTTTTTTTCGTATTTCGATAAGGTTTATTTGGAAGATTTGTTCAGTAAAAATATTTGCAGTTGATTTGTGTCCACCTTATAGACCATACATACCAAGGACGAATAAAACCGCAGGGAAAACTAGTAAAACATATGTTTAAAAGTGTGCAGCCGAATCATTCATGAGTATTCACATAGTGTAATAGCGCAGTATATTACGAAGCCGGAATATAACCATAGATCATTCCAAAATATACACATACTTATCAAGTTTTATTAGAATTCTCTTCATTTAGTCATGTCACAGAGTCAAGTCAGTAGTCATGTCTAGTCAAGTTAGTCAGAAAGCTAAGTGAAGCGGTGGAAGAATTTCACTTAGCATTAGGTATATTGGGAGATTTTGGTGACAAGGATTAAAGTCACTATACGACATTGTACCACAACACCCAACACTCACGCTTGTTCCCGAACACTTAGCAAATAATATCCACCGTTATTATGCACAAATACTCAAAAAAAAAACAATTATTTGGAAATAATACAACGACGATAACTGAGCGACTAGCTTGGCGCCGAAAAAAAACCCAATACATACTATTTATTCACCAAAGAAAGTTCTTTTCTTTATAATACTTTTTACGGCCGTGGAAACTAGTCCTTTAAGGCCTTTTTTCATTTTATTAATCTTCTTCAGTCCTACTTTAGTCAAGTCACTGAACACTGCGAATAATAATCCACCAATATTAAGCACAAATACTCGATAAAACCTAAGTTTTGGAAATTAAATACAGCGCGGACATAGCGACAATTTACTTTCCCTCAAAAACTCCCAAAGAAGTTCGAATTACGCGCTGTCGCAAATTATTTTTTTAATCTACGTTATTTACAAAGAATTTCTTTATTTTTATGATACTTTTTACGGCCATGGAAACTAGTCCTTTAAGGCCTGTCTTGAATTTATTAATCATCTTCAGTCCTATATTAGTCAAGTCAAAGTCAGTAGTCTAGTCCAGTCCAGTCAATTAAGTAAGTCTAGTCAGATGGCTAAGTGAAGCGGTGGAAAAAATTCACTTAGCTAACATGGAGATTTTGGTGACAAGATAAAAAGCCACTTATTCGACACTGTAAGTTCTGGAAATTAAATACAGCGCGGACATAGCGACAGTTTACTTTCCCTCCAAAAACTCACAAAGAATTTCGAATCGCTCGCGGTCTCAATTTTTTTAATCTATGCTTATTCACTTATTCTCTGCGCAAGGAAATAACCAGCCTTTTAGTCACATGCGACCTCAACCAGTTTGCTCAAAACTCAAAACATTATGATCTGAAAATAATTTTTTGTAACAAATATTTAACACTTTCGCTGACAGTAACGCCTCTTGATTGACATTGTTATCTCATTTTCTGTCCGCGGAAGTGAAGTGTGCTTCAGTCGGCCCATTCATCAAAGGGTTTCGTTATTCAGGTTTCCACCCGAAGAATTTAATGAATGACGTGGCATTACTCCGCCTTGACCAACCTCTGGAGTTGTCAGACCACATCAATGCGGTGTGCATGCCAAGACAAGACGAGAGTTTCGATAATAGCAAGGGGTGTGTCGCTAACGGATGGGGCAAGGACCTATTTGGTAAGTGGGAATGTCCCAACTAATATTATAAATGCGAAAGTGAATTTGTATATAGGTATGTTTGTTTGTTACCTCTTCACACCCTATCTACTGAACCAATCTTCCTGAAATTTGGCATACACATAGGTAAGAGTATTGAAAAGGGACCTTTTATCCCGGGAAAAGGCACTGTTCACGTGGGAAATTATTGCGGGCGAAAGCTAGTTTATCTATCTATACTTATAATAAATCTGTAGAGAGGTCAATTCTGTACATGAAATATATTTTCAAAATAACTATCAGGGGGTGATTAGTGATCGACACTGATGCCAAAAATGCAATCAGTAAAATTTTTGTCTGTCTGTCTGTATGTTCCTTATAGAAACAAAAACTACTCGACGGATTTTAACGAAACTTGGTACAATTATTCTTCATAATCCTGGGCAGGTTAAAGTATACTTTTCATCACGCTACAATCAATATGAGCAGAGTAGTGAAGAGAAATGTTGGGAAAACGGGAGAACTCCATTTTTTAAACTTCCGTCGCGTGTGCAAATGCAACAGAATATTGCAAAATTCCCACGGGAATCCGTTCCCGCGGGAAAAAACTTTTGTATGAAAAATCTAAACCGCGTAAGATAGATGATTGAAATTTGGCATGAAGGTACCCTAATGAATGTATAGCTTACTTGCAACGCGATATTGCAAAATTCTCACGGGAACGGGTTATTGGGAAAAAACTTTTGTATGTATAAATCACGTAAGATAGATGTTTTCAATCTAGAATGCATGCATACCTTAGTAAATATAAAGTTTAGTTATGTATGGCTGTATTTTGAAAATTAAGGAAAAATGTATGCAAAGTTAAAAATTACCCTGGGAACGGGAAGCGAGTTAGAGGCTTGAAATATATAGCTCGCGGTAGTGGCATCTAAGGAAAGTCGCGGCCGCGGCGGCGGTTGAGGGGCGGCGACAGCGGTGGCGAGGCGCGGAAGGGGGAGGAGGGGCAGATACCCGAGTGAGCAACCGGAACGCGACAGACGCGTGAGGGCAGACGTCGTTGATGGTCGTGTCAAATATTGAATTTTGCGGGCGAACTTTTCACTATTCTTGGACGGTTTAAATCTTTAGTAGGTAGTTTTCTGTTGTAGATTACTGTTGAATTTTCCAGGCGGACGTTTCACGGCCCTTGAATTATCCTACAATTTTCTTTTGTAATTTCTTTATTTTGTTTAAATAATTGTAGGTTATAAGTCTTTACGATGACGTTAATTTTGTACGGAATTCTTCGTGCGCGAGTCCGACTCGAACTTGGCCAGTTTTTAGTTTTCATGTGGTCAAACTTTTACTTTCATACCGACTGACATCCACATTCTCACCTCTGAATTCCAGACGAAAGCCTATAGGTACTTTAGGGTTGGCCTCCACTGATCGTATTTTCCTAAAATAACAAACCAAATTATCATAAACTAATAATCTTTAAATTAATAACAATTCATTATTCAACTGAGCTACTTATACTTTAACCTCATTTAAAAATAATAAAATTTCTCTTTTATAACACGCCACGCGGGCAAAAGCTAGTCTATAATAATTATTTGCAAAATTCTTGCACCGTTGGAAAGCCACACTATCCCCGAGTGACAAGCTATGTATGTACCACGGGCGAAGCTGGGATGGACTGCTAGTGCTGGACGATTTTGTCAAGTGTGGGTGTAGCGATGTGATCAAATAATTGTTACTCGCTCCGCACCTCGCGCAGAATGTAGCAGACTTTTTACCTAGAAATACTTAATTGGTGTCTCCAGTTGGTTTACAGCTCTTAAGCTAAGTGAAACTAGCGACCCGCCCCGGCTTCGCATGGATGGAATATTACCTATGGGTTTTGCTTACATAAAAACCTTAATCTTGAATCACTCTATTTAATTAAAAAGAACCGTCCATCAAAATCCGTTGCGTAGTTTCGAAGATTTGAGCATACATAGGGACAGACAGCAGATTGCCGTGGCGTATAATCCTGTACTCTTTCTACCCAACTCAGGACTGAAAGGCCGTTACGCGGTGATTTTAAAGAAGGTGGAAGTAGACATGGTTCCTCATGAGAGATGCAACCAGCAGCTGAAGAGGACCCGATTAGGATCCAAGTTCAAGCTCCACAGCAGCTTCGTATGCGCTGGTGGCGAAGAGGGGAAAGACACTTGCCAGGTAAGTTTTAGAATAACGATCGTGCGTGTCAAGCGTCGACGAGTGTGGACTGAATTGGATTGGTCGCCAGTTTTGACACATTTTTGTCTTGATACTTCTGCTCTGAAAGGTCACTTGCCGGGTAAGTTTTATGATAACGATCGTGCGTGTCAAGCGTCGACGAGCGTGGACTGAGTTGGATGGGTCGCCGCATTTTTGTGTTGAAATACTCCTGCTTCGGAAAGCATGTTAAGCCGTTGATCGCGGCTGTTATTGTATTTAGTCGTAAGGGTTTGGTAGAGATGCCTTTAGGCAGCCTGAGAAATCTGCCAGTGTTGTCCACTAACACACCCGGGTCATGTTCCTGTTGGTCTGGTTTCCCTGTGAAAAAGGATTACGGAGGTCAGACGGCAGTCGCTCCATTGTAATAACCAGTATCGCCAAATCAGGGCCATGATTAATAGCGTACCCTGGGCTCTGAAGCGTAAGCTGAAGACGCAACCGGGAATCAAGCTCGGACGGAGATGTGTAGATAATTAATTTTAAAGTTTGATAAATAAATAATTCCCAGGGCGACGGGGGAGCACCACTGGCGTGTCCAATAGGCGGAGACAGGTACAAACTGTCGGGCTTGGTGGCCTGGGGCATTGGATGTGGACAGAAAGACGTTCCGGCCGTGTATGCAAGAGTGGCAGGTTATAGGAAGTGGGTCGACGACAAAATGGCCGACTGGGGGTATGACACGAGCGGGTATAATGTGTAATAATAAATTGGTTATCATATTAAGTTGTTTTATTGACACCTTACGTGATTATTCTTGATATTAGTTGATATATCATTTCTAAAAAGAATTGTTTAATAACGCATTTCTAAAAAGACCTTCTACCCTAGGAGTGACAATTTTTAAAACGCTTGAATTTTTTTCTGACGGTAGGAATAAGGTTCCTTGATACCAGAAATAAATCTCAGATTTTTAGAATCAGTTGGTTTTGGTGTATGAAAGAGTGGCAGGTTATAAGAAGTGGGTCGACGACAAAATGGCCGATTGGGGTTATGACACGAGCGGGTATAGTATGTAATAATCAAAGAATTTATATATAACACTAGAATGCTTACGGAGGACAAAAGCCGTTCCCGAAATTATACCTAAAGTTTGTAGGTATCTCTTTCTACCTAAGTAAGTTGTATAATATTCAAGAGGAAAAGGGACACCTACAAATTTTTGAACGTTAGGTATTTGTATGTAGGCTTTAAAGAAAGATCAACTTTGCAGTAGAGTAATAAGGATTAATTTTGAATGTTTTTTTTTTTTGCGATTCATATTATTCGTAAGCATTCTAGTGTTGTATATAAATTCTTTGGTAATAATAAATTGGTATTAATATTGTTTTACTTAAACCTCTCCTAATCTTAGATTCAGTGTCTTTTCAAGCACGTGGTTCATGATTTCGACATTTTTTTTTTATGTGTACGCAAAAGAAGTTCGACTCGCGCGCGGTCTCTACTAATTTTTTTTTTAATCTATGGTGTACGCAGATAAATTCGTCGTTTGTGAACCGATTTTGACCATTATTTTTTTATTACATAAATTTAAGTCAGGTCTCGTCAACATTTTTTTATGCATAAAATTAAAAGATAATTGTCAGTTGTTTTTTATCAAGTTTATTAAAACTAACACTTTCATTACGATAAACATCTTTAATATATACATTCCAACCAATAACTTAAACAACAACTAGATACTTTAATCAAAACTATAACCTACATTTACAAAAATATTGCAAAAAATCTCCCGCGAGATTTTCATAGACACTGTTTTTTTCATGGTTTAATTTTGACGGTTGGCAGCGCCGCTCCACAGTTTGTTTTTTCTAGCGCCGAGTGTATTTGCTTCAGCCGCGCTCGTGCCAGTGTCAAGTTCGCATTGGTAGCTCTCATGCTTTCCTGCAAGATTATCATTTTAAAAAAAAATCTGTCGATATTTTTCGGAAGTCAAAGTTAGAAGTACTTACCAAATTGCATCTGCCACCAGTTAGTTCATGCAAACTACTGCCGGCCGGCGTACACACACTACGTTAGTCCCAGCATGCCCGCCACCATTCGTTTGCACACACATTCCTTAAGACTCTACGCGTAGCGTTCTCAGGCACAATGCTCAATTGTCTTTGAACTAACTGGTAGCGGTAGCAAAGTAATTTGGCAAGTACTTGTCATCATTTTAAGGGTTCCGTAGTCCAAGGAAAGGAAACCTTGGTAGTTTCGGTCTGTCTGTCCGTCCAACCCCTCTCTAGCTCAGACCCTTAGTACTAGAATGCTGTAATTTGGCAAGAACATACAAAACAAAATTTAAAAAAAAAACTATTTACTGAAAAATTGTTTCCTTATAGTCTTGATGTGTATAAACAATCTACCTTCCCCGAGAATTTGAATATCATACGCACAAAGGATTTTCGAAATCGGTTCAGTGGTTCCTAAGATTACATTAAACTTAGTAACACTTTATCATATACTAGCGACCCGCCCCGGCTTCGCATGGGCATAAAAACCTTCCTCTTGAATCACTCCATCTATTAAAAAAACCGCATCAAAATCCGTTGCGTAGTTTTTAAGATTAAAGCATACATATTAAGTTATAGGGACAGATAAAGTATACTATGTAGTGATAGTATAGATAACATTGGCAAAATCATCATTTGATTAGACGATGGAGCCACAAAAACGACACGTTAAGCCATTGGTTCCAGCTGCCAACTTAATCATGATAAAAACCGAGAGGCGGTTTTGCATACCTCTGACACCAGGCTGTGCGGGGTTGATTGACCTTGCAGTTGTTGCCCCCACAATGAACCGTTCCCTGGAACTCACCTGTACGTTTAGCAGAGTCTTATCAGCGCTGGACAGCTTTTCAACTGAGATGTCAGTGGTGTGCCTCAAGAGACCTTCGATTGTCGCCCGCAGCGATATATTGCACTCCCCTGCAATATTAAATAAAATAAATAAACATATACGGACAAATCACACAGATTGAGCTAGCCCCAAAGTAAGTTCGAGACTTGTGTTATGGGATACTAACTCAACGATACTATATTTTATAACAAATACATATATAGATAAACATCTTAGACCGAGGCTAATCAGAAAAACACAATTTTTCATTTTGACCTGACCGGGGTCGAACCCGGGACCTCTTGAGTAGCGGTCAGGCATGTTAACCGTTATGCCACGGAGTAAATATCAACAACAATAAACTTTATTGCACCAAGATATAAAATACAATGACACATAAAGGTGAAATCAAATCAACTGCAAATATTTTAAGGGTAGATTCAGACCACTAAACTGAACAACTTTTCCAAATAAACTTGTCGAAATACGAAAAAAAAAAATTTGACTTCCCATACAAACTGAGAATCAGCTGCTGTTTAAGTATGGGGAGTGAAAAAAATAATTTCATATTTTGACATAAGTTTATTTGGAAAAGTTGTTCGGTATAGTGGTCTGAATCTACCCTTAAAAATATTTGCAGTTGATTTGAGTCCATATATGATATAAGATACATAGACAATGGCGGCCTTATCGTAAAGCAATTTATCATACACTAGCTTTTGCCCTCGGCTTCGCGTGAATTTCGCATACACAGTTAAAAGTACCGAGATGACATAGGAAACCTTTCATCCCGGGAAAAAGCACTGTTCCCGAGGGAAATTCACGCGGGCGAAGCCGCGGGCGAAAGCTACTGTACTTACATAATTTTTGGTGTAACAGCGAATTATGCAATATCTTGTTTGGGCTTGTCGGTGTGGCGGACATCGCGGAGTGGAGAGGCAGGTCGGGCTCCTTTGGCGGCAAGGGGATCTCAGTCTCTGAAAGTATAATTTTAGAGATTTTGACATTATGATATTTATGAAATCCATACTAATATTATAAATGCGAAAGTCTGTCTGTCTGTCTGTCTGTAAAACATAGGCTTATTTTTGGGCGCGATATAACCGAGTCCCACGCGGGGCGGAGCCGCGGGGAACAGCTATGTTTGACCTCAGGTCGTTAACAACATCCCTACCAAATTTCATCACAATCGGTCCAGCAGTTTAGCCGCGAAGAGGTGACAGACAGACAGACAGACTTTCGCATTTATAATATTAGTATGGATTCAGCAAAACACGTGATAGAAAGACGACTAGAAATTCCCTACTGATCATAGCGCCACTGGTGCCGAGAAGCTAAAACTTTTAATGTGACGTCAAACGCCCTTTTGATTAGCCTGCGACCTGATTGCATAATTCACCTCTTCTGTGTATTCGCTTTGTGGTCGTGACATTCTTAAGGTATCACGAGTTATAGGCTGCTGTTACTGTGTGTTCATCATTATGGGCTGAATATGACTACCAACAAATTCAAATTCAAATTGTTTATTTTCAATAAAGGATATTCTTATCACTTATTGACGTCAATTGTTACTTATTTTAAGTTTACAACCACTTCCAAAGCCCAAGTGGAGAAGAAGTGGCGCCACAAACTCCACTGCAGCATTTTCTTCAAAAACGTCAATTCACAAAATTTGAGTCAAATCAGACGAGTTTACATTTGAATGTTTTTATAATTACAATAAGTTTATTATTAAATATTGAGGATTATTGAAATAGTTAAATATGTCTCAACATAATAATAAAAAAAAGTTACCATCATCAGATTCAGGTGCCTCTCCTGCGACCACAAAAACTTCTGGATTTTGCGTTGAAATGTCCTGAAAAACAATTTGTTTTTGCTATTTTATAATACTTATTTATTTATTTACTAGCTGTTCCCCGCGGCTCCGCCCCGCGTGGGACTCGGTTATAGCGCGCCCAAAAGTAGCCTATGTTTGACCTCAGGCCAATCAGAAAAAGATCATTTTTCATCATGACCTGACCGAGGATCGAACTCAGAACCTCCTGAGTAGCGGTCAGGCATTTTAACCATTACACCACGTAGGTCGTCATAGCTAGAATTGAGAAGGACCTTTCCTCCCGGGAAAAGCACTGTTCCCGAAGGAAATTCATGCGGGCGAAAGCTAGTATGATAATAAAATAAAAATACTTACAGGTGTCATTCCTAATTCTATTTCGGAATCCGATTCGGAGGCCTCGCCTTCTACAACGTGTGATGTTTTAGACATGTTTGATTATGTGTTTGCCCATCTGTCTGTATTTGAATTTTAACAGTAAAACTTATGATTTCTTTCGAAATTATTACAAGCAGACACTTAGTAGAAAAAGTAGGAGAAACTGTAGAAATTGTATGATGCGTGATGATGTAAACAAAACAAACAAAACAAGTAAAAATGATATTTATTTATTTTCACGAATTGACTTTGACATTTATAGTTTTTTTTTATGGTTAGGTTGGCTCCGACATCACAGTCTACGTGGTTCAGGGGGGGTTTGTTTGCCTGTACTGTAGACCTAAATACCTTTTTTTTTTTTGTTAACGGAGGGGAAATGCATTTACGCACAGAGTGTGGGACTCCTGAGCTCGAGGAGGTTTCCTGCACTTAGCACCCCATAGACCTAAATACCTACGTGAAGCATATTTTGTGTTGTGTGTGTTGTAAAATAATTTTAGTCAAATAACAAGCAAGCAAGACTTTTTTTTGTTTTGTCAGGGGGGTTACTACAGTCTCTTAAAACCATGCAAGTTCCAGTAAGTAAGCGAGACAGCGCAATGCTCTTAAAAGCCGCTTGTGTAAAATTTTTACCAAATTACTCTACCGATTTTGATGAAATCTGCTATATGTTCAAATATTGTTCCTGGGCAAAGGTCTCCCCTCCCCACATATTCCAAACCTCTTATTATTTCGAGATCTCTGACCACCTAGCCAGTCAGTCGCCCAGTACCTGGATATGGGTAAAATGAATTTTCCCAGACATGGAAACTAGCTAGATTATCTTTTTTACTATGTAAGAACTTATGTTTAAACGCAAGTACAAATAAATTTATTGCTCGTTAAAATAGTATAGGATACAAATATTATGAATGCGAAAAGTCTGTTGTTTTTACGGCTTTACCGCTAGACCGATTTTGATGAAATTTGCTATCGATATAGTTAAAGACCGGAGGTCAAATAAAGGCTGCTTTTTGACGCGATATAACCGAACACCACTCCGTCAACATATGGTAAAAAAATACTGATTCAATAAATTAACTTTAATAAATGAAATTTATTCTATAACAAATTATATTGATTTCCTTAAATCATTCTCCGTCATCCTTGACATCAAAACCTAAATGCTTAGTCTTCATATGATTCTTCAAATTATTAGCTTGAGTATAGGCTGCACTACACAAATTACACTTATACCTCTTCTCGCTATCATGTGATTGCAAATGCACTCTTAAAGCTCTCATCCTAGGGTACGTTTTCCCACAATACTCACACCTAAAATTCCTCTCACCGGTATGCGAAGTCATATGATCCTTCAACGCAGAAGGCTGATAGAATTTCTTATCGCAAACTGTACATTCATGTCTCAAAACCTTCAAATGAGTCCGTCTGTTGTGTTCTCTTAAACCTTTCCGAGTATCGTACACTCTGTCACAATTTTCACATGGGAACGATCGTGTTTCCCCGTGTACATCAATCATATGCCTATACCGTTTCGAATAAGAAAACAATACTTCATCGCACTTATAACAAGGATATTGTGGTTTATTATGCATATGAGTTACATGGTAATTCCTACCGTGTTTCGACTTGAAAACTCTACCGCACTGGTCACAGGGAAAATCTGACTTATCCTCGTGACTTTTCATATGCATAGACAAACCGTGTTGATCGAAATAATGAGCACCACATAATTCACATATATGAGTCCCGAAATGCTCTGCCATGTGTCGTTTCAATCCGTGAAAATAGCCAAAACTCGCTCCGCACTCGTGACAACTCATCTTCCCAGACTTCAATCGAAATTGCAAGAACTCGTTATCCGTATCACTGTATATAGTCCTTCCGTGTGTAACGATATGACTTTTAAAATCTTCCAAACTATCAATCGTTATCGGACACAATCTGCAATCAATTCGGGTTATATCTATTTGCGGTAACTTCCTATCGTACAGAGCATCTTCGTACCCACTCGGATCATGAGTTAGCGTATGCTCTCTTAGTTTGTCGGGTTCCGTGAACATTTCTTTGCAGTACATACAGTTGTAATCGCTGAAGGTGTTGAGGAACGGACAGACAAATGAGTTCTGCACTATAGTCACTGCATTACGTAGTGCGTTGACTTCTTTATCCACGGACTTCTTAATTGTTGGTTGTTTGAATTGGAGATTTTCGGATGGATCTGTGAATAAGATATTTTTTGTTATTTATGAAAACTGGTATCTTGAAGTCAGGAAAGGGATAGACTCTGCACACCACCACCGTCAAAGCGGATAGAGAACTTAAGTAAAGTAGTTACGAGCTGATACTTTGGATATGGTACTTTTCATCCAAAAACTCTGACAGTCATATACTTTTTATAAAGTAGATGGCGCTGCTGTGTGCATACTTCTACATCCTAATGTCGGTGGTTCCTTTAACAACTACCAGATGGCAGCCTGGACAAACAGCTTAACATGCCTTCCGAAGCACGGAACCATCTTTATGTCAATCAGGTTATAGGCTATGTAACAACCACTGGCGAGTGAAACCACAGGGAATAGCTAGCTAAATTATTTAAATTGTAACATACCAACGTCCTTCATGTTGTCAAGCTTAGTTTTCGTTCTCTTAATCCTGAGCAGCAACTCTTTCTTCGCCCTCAGATGGTCTTCCGAGACTTTCTTCACCAATTTCCTCTTTCTTGGTACCTTCAGTTGCTTGCTTTCTATCGGAGGCAGTTCCATCTTCAATTCTATACCTGGAATAAAAGTGATTCATCTAACTGCCTCTGTGGTTCAGTGGTTAAGGCGTTTGCCTATAGACCCGGGTGTTGTGGGTTCGATTCCCACGAGGCGAAGGAAGGTTTTATGCCCATGCGAAGCCGGGGCGGGTCGCTATAAATGATTTAATAAACCAGTTTGCATAAAAAAAAATAAGGAGTGTATATTTATTTAAATTGTTTGTGAAAACATTGATAAAAGTGACAGATAAATAATTATCCATACTAATATTATAAATGCGAAAGTCTGTCTGTCTGACACCTCTTTACGGCTAAACTGCTGGACCGATTGTGATGAAATTTGGTAGAGATGTAGTTAACGACCTGAGGTCAAACATAGGCTACTTTTGGGCGCGATATAACCGAGTCCCACGCGGGGCGGAGCCGTTGGGAGCAGCAAGTGATGAATAAATATTTATCTTAATTTTATTCTTTTTGTGGAATCTCTATCCTTCCTAAGGGGCCCCCAAACCAATTTTTGTACAGGGCGAATGCACGCTACGCCACCGTCCTCTGTATCATCATTCATCACTTACCATTATCACAATTGTCTGTGGGTACATCATCAGCACTGTAGTGATCAGAGTCTCCTTCAGACTCTTGTTTAATCTCCAACTCAGTCTTCACTTTAGAATCTGAAATTGAGAAATAATAATTCAAATCAAAACATGAAAATTATAGTTCAGAAGATGGATAACACAGGGACATTACCCAGAAGTGGGGAATTAAGCAATCAGGCCGTGGGTCAACCAAAAGGGCCTTTGACGTCACGTTAAAAGTTTCAACTTCTTGGCACCGGTGTCGCTATGATCAGTATGGAACGTGTTTTACTTAATCTTTATCTTTGCATAGTATAAAACAAAGTCGCTTTTCACTGTCTGTCTCTATGTAAGCTTAAATCTTCGAAACTACGCAACGGAATTTGATGCAGTTTTTTTTAATAGATTCAAGAAGATTTTTAAGTAAGCAAAACCCATAATATTCCACCCATGCGAAGCCGGGGCGGTTCGCTAGTCTATAAATAATTCTTAGTTGAAACAATGAAATGCTGCAAATCCATTTAATCATGGTCCTGATTTGGCAATACTGGTTATTACAATGGAGCGACTGCGGTCTGACCTCCATAACCCTTTTTATAAGGAAACCAGACCCACAGGAACATGACCCGTGTTATAGTGGCCAACACTGTCAGATTTTACAGGCTGCCTATAAGCATCTGACATAGCCTAACGACTGTCATCTACCGATAACGACCGGGACCAACAGCTCAATGTAGCTGAACTCAGGCCGAGAAGAAGGCAAGCGAGGCGTACGTGTGAATGTAAGCCCCTAAAGATGGGGGAGAGTTATTAAAATGCAATGATTGCATAGATAGGCGACACTATAGAGAACTTGTAGGAAGATCAAGCAGGTGCGACTGGAAAGAGATGCGAAATGCTAGTACAGCACACTCTCCGGAGATTCGGCTCGTGTAACCGAGAGGTTGGTAGAGTCATGGGAGGTGGAGGGAGCTCAATGTGCCTTCCGAAGCATAGAAATGCCACTAATGTCGACCAATCTAAAAATGACCGAGCACTCGCCGTCGCCGACGCTAAACGCGCACTATCGTTACGAACACACGTCGCCGGCTAGCTCTAGGTTATCGAGCTCCTCAAGATGTACCTTCATGCAGTGACGTGCACAGACATTTTCCTTAGGGTAGGCAAAAACCTACCTAGACCAGAACTATTTCTAGTTTAATTTATACTTATAATTTAGGTATATTTGAGTTACAACTAAAACAGTAACGAACAAGAAGATAATAAAATCAATATATATTAATCATGTACCTACCTACTTAGGCCCATTTACGAGACGAGTTTTGGAAAAGCATAGCAAACATATTAATTCGAAAATCATATTAAATAATGTTCTTGTTAGCTTACCCTTCACTTCAACTTAATCCAATCAATCCCGGTTGATAACGTCCATTTATTATTATTGCCATTTTTTCGTCAAAAGAATCATTGCTTAGCGCGTCATTTTATAGTTTTTGTAATCAAACACTCGGTTTACAACAATCACATGAAAATTTTGACATTTTAAACTATAACTGAGTAAATTTGTTAAAAATAAAAGTTCTATTTTTTCACCTCATTGTAAACAAGCAAACATATTGTTGATTTCGATACGGAAATAAAAATACCTATAACCCTACGGAATTGGGAATGTTATCTTGTTTCTATAGTCTTCAAGTCTATGCGTTTTTAAATTTGCAGCATTACTCATTTGATATCCAATAGACACAGTTATCATGTTGCTGCAATCGATCGTAATCACTAATCAGATTTAAGTATGTGTAACGCGTAATTCTAATTGGCCGTAACAAAAGTGAGAGCGAGACGAAATGTCATCTCATAGCATTTTGTTTCATCTATAGTGGAGGTCTAAAATTTACTCACACAGGCGTGATTTAGCGCATAAGTTTTTTACTTGCACTACTACACGAGCAAAAGTACATCCATACATAGTGATTTATTTGTGAGAGTAGTAAACTTCAGACGTTTTACTAAAAAGCTGGCCTGGCCTAGCGGCGCCTACGGGCCGGCGCGCCGGGTGTTCGCGCGAATTCATAGATGGCGTTGTTAAGATAATTCAATATCTTGTATGAAAAATATTTATTATTATATTTATTAATTATATAAAAAAATATTTATTACAAAAGTACAGGGTAGGCAACGTCTAAACGTCTTTATGATATGCACGCCACTGCCTTCATGCACCAGTATCTTGGACTGCAGCAGTTTCTGTTCACACATCATCACTTGTTCTCTGAAGGAGCTCGCGTCCCGTAACCGAGAGACACACGTCGCACATATCAGGCAGTCTAATGGCTCAACGTCTAAGTTCGATAGCTGAAATCATAGGAAAAGTATTATGTAAACAATTTTTCTTATGTATTCAATGGCAAGGCAAGAGATTGACCACTATCAATCGGTGCAGATGTGTTCTACAATAAATGATTTCTCATTCATTAATAGCCTATTAACTCGGGCCTTAAAAAAACTGGGCTATAAAAATATGTTGGAATACATTTTTTATCTAACCGTGTGGTCACGGACTGGAACAGGCTCCCTGAGAGTGTAATCACTGCACCTTCAGTCAATTCTTTCTTTTTATGGTAACCCTAACTTACTATTTGAGATAAAATACGATTCCCATTGTCCCCCACTTAAGTTGCCACCACTGGTGGCCAGCGGGAATGATTTATATAATTTGTGTCGTTGGCGCCCACTGGGGGACAGAGCCACAACTTTTAGTGAAGTGTTCCTGTTACTGGCCACGAGTGGTGATAAGTTGTGGCGTTGTCCCCCACAAAGAGATCATTTAATAAAGTTTAATTTAACTCAATCCTACTGAACCAATTCACTGTGTAGTGTGTACAAATTTAAGTTAATTGTTTTTCGAGGAGTGTCTTAGTTTTTATTTTATTTTATTGTGTTGTAAATTTTAACGTAATTTATAAATCATTCCCGCTGGCCACCAGTGGTGGCAACTTAAGTGGGGGACAACAGGGAATGATCAGATAAAATATATACAGACATTTCGCATTGATTTAGCTGGCCTCAAACGATACTGGTTACAGTATACTTACTCAGCGATATTATATTTAAAAAAAACACATTATCTATCGATGTAACATATAAGGCCTAGGTCAAACAGAAGAAAATCATGTTTCATCTTGACCTGACCCGAGATCCGAATCCGAAACCTTCAATGTGGCAGCCTGACATGATGACCACTAGGCCACACAGGTTGTCAAATGCGATCTTCAAGAGATAAGTAGCAGATACATGTATGTATATAAACCAGCGCGTTTTTTTTTTAATTTTTAATAGACATATCCATACTTCTAAACAAATAAATGAAGTTAAATATTTGTTTGATGGCCTTTAAACCTGTTACTATTAGAGAGAATTAATCGATTTGTTTCTGCTTTTTATATGAACCCTGATGAAATTATAAGAAGTACATAAGTTAAATGAGCCCATAAGTACTTAAAAAGGTAAATAATAGCTCCACAACAATCAAAATAAATTGAATTTCGACTTGCGCACCCTTTGCGACACTGAACGAATTTTGTAATTATTTAGCTGGCCTAATAAATTTTAGCCATTTTTTACTTACAACTAGCCCAAAACAATCGACAAACATATCAGAGTAGACTTCCTTTCGACCAAGCCACTCGTATTCCACGTTCAGTAGACGACATTTCTTAATATTCCCACAGCAACGACACAAGCCTGATTCAACAACGGGTTTGTTTTTATTAGCACTCATTTTCCTTATTATTCAACAAAACTATTTCTTTTCTATTCGATCGTAAAGTAAACAATATTGTTCTATGATGCACGGAATAATGAATTCTTGACCACAATATTTTGACATCTGAAATCTGAAAATCTCAATGTCGAAATGACAATGACATATTAATGAAAAGTTAAATTGGTCTATGGTCAGTCTAGGACCTACCTAGTATTTTGGAACTAGTAAAAGGAAGCTATTTACTTATCTTTTACAACTACTCGACGCTAGATGGCAGTTATTTTTTCTTTCTGTCTGGCAACATTTTTTTTGCTGTCATGCGTTGACGTAGTAAGTATCTCTATTTAGTTAGTTTGTGATGTGTTGAGATGAGACATGTTTGTTTGTTGTTGTATGTTGTTTTTGTGTGTGTATGTGTAACGTTAGATCAAATTGTATGTTAAATATTAATTTATTTTATTAAGTACGTTTAAATTTCACAAATATTTCCTTTAAAATGTAAAAAAATCTATAAACATGAGTGCAAAGACGACGAAAGGGCCGGTCTTTGACCCAGGCCTCTGTAGATGCTGTGGCTCTATGAAGAAATGCAGGGTTCTGAATGTTGAGTACGAGTGTATGGGCCAAATGCTCATCTACTCGGACATGATGATGGACTGCTTCGGTTTACTTGTAAGTAACCGCATTTTAATAATTTTTCACATATCAAAACTATGATCAAATAATCCGTCAATCTGTTCCAAAACGGACCCGTGAATAGATTGACGAAATTCTTCACTACTGCACTATTTTACTACCAAAAAGCCTAGGATAGCCAAGTTCCTGGGCGCTTCTCGCCACCAGTAGGTTTTTTGTATTCCCTTAAGGCACCGTTGCATCGCTCGCCATTGCTCAAAGGCAAATCCCATTGCCGAGGTTCGTCCCAACTGGGAGCCCCTTGCGCTTTTGCCGAATAGGCTGAGTTGCGTCAAGCCCTCGCCTAAAAAATCCACTGTAAATATTAAAGCTCTTAGAAGCTAATATTGTAGGTCACTAACAAAAAAACCAAGTGGTCCTTTAGCTGCGGTGGTACTAAGGGTCAGAGGTGGCATTTCCTCGGTCAGATTAAAGCCTGAGGTATGCAAAATTCAAAGGTATTGAGATCGAAAATTTATAGTTCTATAGGCAAACTTCAAAAAGTTTTATTTTTTTATTTACTAGCGACCCACCCCGGCTTTTCATGGCCATAAAAACCTTACTCTTGAATCACTCTATCCATTAAAAAATCTGCATCAAAATCCGTTGCGTAGTTTTAAAGATTTAAGCATACAAAGAGATATAGGGACACAGAAAGCGACTTTGTTTTATACTATGTAGTGATAGTGATATTCTTGAACACACTAGCAGCATATGAAGCTTATGCGTGTGTATCTTAAGTTTGGAGATTTTGTAAATTGTCTAATTTCTTTTTAAACGTATTGACTAAAGGTGCGGTGATTATACTCAGGGAGTTTTACTTTTAAGTTAAATTGTTACTTACATAAGGTAGATCATTGTTATTTGTATAAAATAATGAAATTTAACAATGTTACCCTTTTCTTCTCGTTTTCTCTCTTGAAAATAAATAAATAAATGTTTATATATTTTCCAGCTTTCCCACCTAGACGGCAAACCGTCGGAGCGGCTCATCTGCGCCACATGCGTGATGAGACTCCGGGACGCGTTCAGCTTCCGAAAGCAAGTGCTACAGTGCGAAGAAGCATTTTTACAAATGAAAATATATGATGCTGATCGGGATGGTATTTTTTTTATTAATTTCATTGCACATATATTATTTCATATGCTGCTAATGTGTGTTTAAGAATATAAATAAATATACATAATTGAAATATGTTAGGGCCTTCGCTGCGTGTCGCGGGTGCCCGTCGCGGATGCCCGTCGCGGGTGACCGATCGCGTAGGTGTACAGTCGATAATTATTGATTATTTATTGATTTATTACTTAGCCAAAAGAAGACGACGTGAGCAAAAGCGTCAGTCAATCAACCCATATGTCACGTCTAAATTGTTTTGTAGAGAATTTGAAAAAAGACTGTAAAAGCACGGCGCGTGCGGCACGGATTACGTAGCGGCGCTCAATGATTTAGTAGAAACAGCTGCCACGCAGCGCTGCGAGATGAGATGATATGAAACAAACAGGCGGAGTGGACACACGCGCCGTGCGCCCAAGACACGCAGCGAAGGCCCTTAGTGGCCAACACTGTCAGATTTTTCAGGCTGCTTAGGCAGATAGGTTAGTTAGATAGGTTGTAAGACTGCCATCTAGTGACAGCTGGGATTTTTGAAATCCCACCCGCAGTTGTAAGGCTTTAAGGGTTTTTGGAGTGTGACGGGAGCAATAGGGATATGGAATCATAGGGACAAAGGATAAAGGGAAGATCTTCCTGGCAGGTCAGGTGTTACCCCTGGGGAACCGCATGACAGACGATGTCTTGTTGGAAGTTGTATATATGCTCCAATCTGTAGAAATTATATATAAGACTAGCTGTTACCCGCGGCTTCGCCCCGCGTGGGACTCGGTTATATCGCGCCCAAAAGTAGCCTATGTTTGACCTCAGGTCGTTAACTACATCCCTACCAAATTTCATCACAATCGGTCCAGCAGTTTAGCCGTGACTCTTCACTTCAGACAGACAGACAGACAGACTGACTTTCGCATTTATAATATTAGTATGGATATGGATTAGTATGGATATGTGTGTGTGATATGATACCTATGAAAGTCTAATTCGCGCTTACTACAAGCGTGAATTAGACTTTCATAGGAATTTTCAGTTTTGTACCTGTGATTCTTGCTTAAAATGCCATCTGTTGAGACTTTTTGTAATCTGTTGTGTAGTGTCGCCACACGTTTAAACAAACAAACTTCAGTTTTATTATATCAGTATACAGAAGTATAGATTCTGTTCTGTCTACCTCTTCTTCGTCCGAGCATGTTACCGGATTGCATCTTCAGCTTACGCTTCAGAGCCCAGAGAACGCTATTAATCATGGACCAAACTGGTTAATACAATGGAGCGACTGCCATCTGACCTCTAACCCTTTTATACATGGAAACCAGACAAACCCGTCCCAGTCAAACATGACCCGGGTGTGTTAATGGACAACACTGACAGATTATTCAGGCAGCTTAAAGGCATCTGACATAGTCTACGACTGCCATCTACCGATAACAGCCGGGACCAACGGCTTGACGTGTCTTCCGAAGCACGGAGGAGCTCAAGATAGAAAACGCAATTAATGGCGGGCAATCCAAACATGGCCGCGCACTCGCCGCCGCTTGACGTTCGCTATCGTTGCGAACACGCGCGCCGCCCTAAGCTCCTAATTCTGTCTGTCTACAATTCCAGATAAGAGCCAAAGTGATCGAAACGCCCAAATTGAAGAAGCGTCAGTTGAAGGTGCTCCCAAAATTGAGATACAGCTGGTGAAAGTCGAGCCTACCGCTGACAGCGATGCAATATCTGGCTGCGAAGACGACGGACGGGATTGTAAGTACAATCAAGTCATCAATAAAAAATAAATTATCACTATCACTACATAGTATAAAACAAAGTCGCTTTCTCTGTCCCTTTGTATGCTTAAATCTTTAAAACTACGCATCGGATTTTGATGCGGTTTTTTTTCATAGATAGAGTGATTCAAGAGGAAGGTATTTATGCCCATGCGAAGCCGGGGTGGGTCGCTAGTATTATATAAAAGCACTAAATCAGTTTGTGTTAGGATGAAGATACTTTAAAAAATCATGTTAGTCTTTATAAATTAAATCTTTTATTTGAATGAATGTATGTACAAAATGATGGTGTAACAATATGAATGTGCGAATACATTTTACCTTAGTAAGGCGTGCAAGTAAGGATACACAATTTAAAACATATATACATACTTATTTTTTTTTTATTTCCCATTTTCGACAGATGAACCGCCCACAGATTACTCAGATGTAAAGCCGGAGAAAGATCTAGAAGAGTCCAACTCCAACGATGACACGCCTCTCAACCTGCTCGCTAAGGCCTTAGTCCCAAAGGCCAGGGCTGTTCCAAATGAAAAATCATCTAAGAGGCCTAATGGAGTACCGCCTATGCATTTGGTTAAGAAACCAAGTGAGTATACATTTAAACTATGGTTCGTTTGTTCGAATTGTGTGGGTTACAAGGCAATCGACCCTGTACACATGTTGTCAGTGTTCTTAGAAACCACTTTTCGTCCTCGGACATGGTTATCGATTCTCGGCATCCGAGACTTTACTTGCCTTTCGAAGCATGAAATCAACTTTCAAAGATTCAAGCCTGCAATCTTCTTCGTCATCCGAGCGTTTTTCCCGGTTGCATCTTTAGCTTACGCTTCAGAGCCCAGGGTACGCTATAAAACATGGTACTGTTTATAACAATGAAGCGACTGCCGTCTGACCTCCGTAACCCTTTTTACAGGGAAACCAGACTCACAGGAACATGACCCGGGTGTGTTAGTGGACAACACTGACAGATTTTTCAGGCTGACTAAAGGCATCTGACATAGCCTAACGACTGCCATTTACCGATAACAGCCGGCACCAACGGCTTAACGTGCCATCCGAAGCATGGAAGATAGAAAATGCCACTAATGGCGACCAATCCAAACATGGCCGTCGTTTGACTTGCGCTATCGTTACGAACACGCGCGCGAGGCTATCGAGCTCAAGATTCAAGTCTGCAATGTCCTAACCAAACTGTGGGGTTCAAATCCTCTGGGTCTTCAGGCAAAGGCCTTGCAAGACTGAATCACTGAGGCGGAAGAATAGACCTTAGAACCCTTCGCAAATTCCCTACTCATCGTTCTGATACTTACTCCTATTCCTTTTCATACGAGACTCAAAATCTATCTCTGTTTTCAAGAAACGCATAAAGGATTATTATCTTTCTTTAGCATAATAAATGTATATTTAGTCTAAGTATATTTGTATTTATATGGTATACTAGCTGTTCCCCGCGGCTCCGCCCGCGTGGGACTCGGTTATATCGCGCCCAAAAGTAGCCTATGTTTGACCCCAGGTCGTTAACTACATCCCTACCAAATTTCATCACAATCGGTCCATCCGTTTAGCCGTGAAGAGGTGACAGACAGACAGACAGACAGACAGACAGACAGACAGACAGACAGACAGACTTTCGCATTTATAATATTAGTATGGATATATTTATTTAAGTATGTATGTACTTATGTATGTATGTTTATTATAATACCAGCTGTTCCCCGCGGCTTCGCCCCGCGTAGGACTCGGTTATATCGCGCCCAAAAGTAGCCTATGTTTGACCTCAGGTCGTTAACTACATCCCTACCAAATTTCATCACAATCGGTCCAGTAGTTTAGCCGTGAAGAGGTGACAGACAGACAGACAGACAGACTTTCGCATTTATAATATTAGTATGGATTCTAGTACACGCCTGTTACACTTTTCTTCTCGTTTCCTCTCTCGGGTCTGCTGGAAGAGATTTCTTTAGAAATAAGCAGCACCCTTGTACTAATGTTCTTTATTCTATGTTATTTTCTTTTATATATTTTTCTGTGTACATGAATTTGAAAATCCATACTAATATTATAAATGCGAAAGTCTGTCTGTCTGTCTGTCACCTCTTCACAGCTAAACTGCTGGACCGATTGTGATGAAATTTGGTAGGGATGTAGTTAACGACCTAAGGTCAAACATAGGCTACTTTTGGGCGCGATATAACCGAGTCCCACGCGGGGCGAAGCCGCGGGGAACAGCTAGTAAATAAATAAATTTGAAATAAGAATCTACGGTGTGCAGGGTCTATTGATCTCGCCCCTCAGTATAAGTATATCATTTATACAGAGGAATGCAAGGTTTTAAGAATATATTTTTTTATTTTTCAGAATTACCCATGTCGAAAGTGCAACAGCTGATGCGCGAAAGGGACCCCTCGTACATGACAGAGACGAATATACTGACAATAGTCGAATTTTCATACGTCTGCCCTTTCAAATGCAGACACAACCATTTGCTGTGCTATTACTGCGGCCAAAATTTCTCAGATCCGTTGAATTTGAGAGAGCATACCGAAGCTTATCACCATCCGAAGAAGTTCAAAGTCACCGAACACAAGAACATGATTAAAATCGATCTAACAAAAATCGATTGTCGATTGTGTTCGGAAAAAATCGATTCGCTAGAGGATTTCAAGAAGCATATAACAACAATTCACGATAAAAAGTACTATTTCAATTTCAAAGATTCAGTGTTGCCGTTCCGCTTAACTAAAGATGAATTGAAGTGCGCGTTGTGTGATGTGGTGTTTCCTTATTTTCACGCGTTGAATAAACATATGAACGAGCATTTTAGTAATTATGTGTGTGAGACATGCGGATTAGGTTTCGTGGACAAAGGCAGATTTGTGATGCATCAGCAGAGGCACGAGGAAGGGGATTTTCCTTGCGAAACCTGCGGGAAGATCTTCAAAGCGCAATATAACAGGGATCTACATGTAGACAGGTATATTGTCCAAATCATTTTCTTTTTCTTTTCAGCCGCCATTGCAACTGAGTTTGACAGTTGTGAAGGAAGATTTTTTTATTTTTTCTTGGCATTTTGCATCAGATGAATTTTTTTTATTGTATTTGTATTTTGTTTGTGTTGTATTAATTACTTTTTTTTTAATTAATACAACGTGAGTAAAAAGAGTATTAAAAAAAAATATGTTTTATTGTTGTTGTTTATTGTACAACTAGCTGCATCCCACGGTGTTACTCGTGATCATACACTTTAAAAAGCTCCATTGACTTTCAGACTTTTTAACCGAACCTACTTCATCGGAATACGGAATCACGTACATTTCGAGATAAAAAGTACCCTATGTGTTAATCCAAGGTATCAGCTACCTCCATTCCAAATTTCATATAAATTGGCCCAGCTGTTTTAGCGTGAATTAGTAACAAATATACTCACATTAAAAAAAAATAAAAAAAAACCGCATCAAAATCCGTTGCGTAGTTTTAAAGATTTAATATACAAAGGGACATAGGGACAGAGAAAGCGACTTTGTTTTATACTATGTAGTGATAATATAGATTTAGAATATAGATATAATAATATTTCAGGGTACACAAGAAAAAGGGTAGGGTATACTGCCCGAAGTGCGACATAAAGCTCATGTCATACCCACAAAAGCTCAAACATTTGGTCGAAGTGCACGGCGAGGCTCCGCTGAGTTTTCCTTGCAACATGTGCGAGAAGATTTTTGAGACCCGACGCATGTTGACCATACATAGGAGGAAGGACCATTTGAAGGACTACAGGTATGGTCTTAATTCATTTTAGTGTTTTCCCGCCTATAGTTAGACACCGCGCTGGTTAGACACCGCGCTTGTTAGACAACGCGCTTGTTAGACAACGCGCTTGTTAGTGACCGCGCTTGTTAGACGCCGCGCTTATTAGACACCGCGCTTATTAGACAACGCGCTTATTAGACACCGCGATGGTTAGACAACGCGCTTATTAGACACCGCGCTGGTTAGACACCGCGCTTATTAGACATCGCGCTTGTTAGACACCGCGCTGGTTAGACAACGCGCTTGTTAGACAACGCGCTTGTTAGACAACGCGCTTATTAGACAACGCGCTTATTATACACCGCGCTGGTTAGACAACGCGCTTGTTAGACACCGCGATGGTTAGACAACGCGCTTATTAGACACCGCGCTGGTTAGACACCGCGCTTATTAGACATCGCGCTTGTTAGACACCGCGCTGGTTAGACAACGCGCTTGTTAGACAACGCGCTTGTTAGACAACGCGCTTATTAGACAACGCGCTTATTATACACCGCGCTGGTTAGACATCGCGCTTGTTAGACACCGCGCTGGTTAGACAACGCGCTTATTAGACAACGCGCTTATTATACACCGCGCTGGTTAGACAACGCGCTTGTTAGACAACGCGCTTATTATACACCGCGCTGGTTAGACAACGCGCTTATTAGACAACGCGCTTGTTAGACAATGCGCTTGTAAGACACCGCGCTTATTAGACACCGCGCTGGTTAGACAACGCGCTTGTTAGACACCGCGCTGGTTAGACAACGTGCTTGTTAGACACCGCGCTGGTTAGACAACGCGCTTGTTAGACACCGCGCTGGTTAGACAACGCGCTTGTTAGACACCGCGCTGGTTAGACAACGCGCTTGTTAGACACCGCGCTGGTTAGACAACGCGCTTGTTAGACACCGCGCTGGTTAGACAACGCGCTTGTTAGACACCGCGCTGGTTAGACAACGCGCTTGTTAGACACCGCGCTGGTTAGACAACGTGCTTGTTAGATACCGCGCTAGTTAAACAACGCTCTAGCTAGTTAGACAAGGTGTCCGAGACCCGGCGCATGTTAAATATACATAAGAGGAAGTATCATTTAAAGGACTACCAGTATAGTCAAAATTCATTTTAGTATTTTCTCTGATCTAGTTACACACCATGTATTTTAGTGTTTTTCCGCCTATAGTTAGACAACGCGGTAGTTAGACACCGCGCTGTTTAGACAACGATCAAGGATTGTTAGATATGGTATTTGAGACTCGATGCATGCTGAACATAGGAGAAAGCCATCACCCGTTGTTCCCCACTTCCGTTGGCCATTTTCAATTAACTCCTGTTGTCCACCAGTGATGGCCAAAGAGTTTAAAAGTTACCATGTGGTACCATTTGAAAGACTGCAGGGTGTCGATTCTGCTAACGTTAAATCACAATCGTGTCAAAATAGTGTTTCAATGGTAGTGCTTTTTTACACAATAGTTACAAGAAATGTATATTTTTTTATATCAATTCTGATGATCACACCACACACTAAATTCACATCACATCATACTGTCATAACTCTTGTAAATAGTGTGTAAAAAGCACTACTATTGAAACACTATTTTGATACGATTTTGTCTTAACGTTAGCAGAATCGACGCTGTATGGGACACCTTTAGTTGTTAGCTACTGAAAGATGGTTTGATTTAAAAATGTTTTATTGAGCGACTGGAAAACTTATAAGAAATGATAAAATGATAGTGAGTACGCGTCCGCGATGATATAGCGAAAAACGTGAACTGATTGACAATTAAAAGTAATGTGAAATGTGCAGCGCGGCGAATTGCTGACTTATACAAATTCAAATAATTCAGAAAATGTGTGGTTTGGACCATACATGCTGCCGGCCCAGAGATGACGATGATGAGATGTGCTAATGCTAAGACAAGGTGAAAAACAATTTGCTTAAAGTAAAAAAAGTAATACTACATTGAATTATAAGATTACTCAAAACTTAATTGTTAGTTGTTCTTGATTTCACTAAAGTCAATTTTGTAAGAAAGGGAGAGGTTGCTTTATTGAGTACGTGAGAGTTTTTTACACGATCACTGACACTTGCATACACATTCGGATACTCTGCTTTTACACTCGCGCACTGAACACCTTCACTGATGCTGATGCCGGGGACGTGTCCGTCGCCGACCGTGTCGACGCGAGGTTCCGGGGTAGTGGTAGCTCGGCGGCGGCGGCGACACGCTCGCCAGGCCAGGGTTGCTCCCGTGATCGCTGCTGCTCCCAGTATAACGTAGATAAGTACGTAATGATGGACGTCATGATAGGAAATATTGTCAATCACAGGTTGTTCTTTCTTGATATTTTGAATCTTATCACCAATCTGCATAAGCTCCATAGAGAAGTTTGATTGGGTCACATTGTTGGAAATTGGTAGTTTTATTATATTATTGAGTGGCGGTATTACTAGTTTTATGAAGTCAGTTTTAGTATACAGCTCATTATTTCGTTTTTGATGAGAGTAAACCGTAAATGTATCACCTTTGATAAGACAATTATTACCGAGGCTGATAATACCCGCGGAGTGCACTTGTTGAACTGTAACTTGAGATTCACATATGATACGGAAAGTACATTGGCCGCAACAAAAGTACAGGTGATGATTCATTGCAGTCAGCTGATTCCATGTGTTAGTACATTCCTGCCTGTTATATTTACATTGCCTAGTTCCTTGCTCAAGTAGACATAAATTGGTTTCAGAGGTCATTTGATATATAGGGGTGTTTAATGTACATAGGTAGCTGTTCGTGTCACAGGCACCACAATTAAGAAAATCATTACTAGACATTGGTAAGTAGGTATCTCTTTGAATATTGATAGCCAAATGGGTTGCGATGGGAATGATTTCAATTTTGCTGTTAGATACTTGATGTGGCACTGGTAACATGTGGAATATTTCGTAACTTTCTCTGCTTACGAGAGGAATTTTGATTTCGAAGATTAAGAAGTCCTTGGTAACTCTAGCTTTAACCTTCAGTAGATGATATATTTTTGCTAAATCTGAGTGAATATTGTTGATGGGAAGAGCTAAGTCCTTTGACAACTGTCCAGAGATTATATTCAATTCTTCTCTCAACTGATCAGGTGTGATAAGATGAATGTCGAATTTCCCATGGAAGATGTCAGCAATGGTGTCTAGGAAGCAGTCTTGAATGTTTTTCAAGTGGGTTACTAATCCATTGGCTAAGATTGCTGACATTGTAAATTCCATATGTGCCTTTAGAGTTGTAACCGTCGTTTCCAAGCGGTTGATATGTTGATTAACTATCTTGTATTGCTTTTCCATGTTGTTTTCGACTCTTTTCAAAAGATTGTATTCAGCTTCGATCACTGAAGTTTGATTTTTCCATAAGGATATAACATGTTTCTGATTTTCCTGAATTAATTTGATGTCTTTGCTGTACTGATTGGCGAAATCTTCGTCTAATATACCAAAGAGACTATTTGCAATGCGCCCTATGCCATTGATAAGCCCACGACGCGAACGAGACGGAGCGGCGTCGCCAAAACGCTGATTTAGCAACATATTCTCTTTGCAATGTGTTGTTTGCGCCGACAAAGTTCGTCCCGTTGTCGCTGAATACGTGACTCGGTGTTCCACGACTTGCCGCCATACGACGCAAGGCCGCTAAAAATGCTGACGAGGTTAAGTCTGATACTAACTCGAGGTGGACGGCCTTTGTCGCCATACAAACAAATACCGCGATGTACCCTTTTGATGTTTTGATTCCTCGGCCCTTGCTTGCTTTTACGAGAACGAAACCGGTGTAGTCGACTCCAACCTTTTCGAATGGACGTGATAAATTAACCCTTGCTTCAGGAAGGTCCCCCATGATTTGAGACTGCTGAATTGGCTGGTATCTTCTACACTTGACACAGGTACGTAACCGTTTCTTTACTGCTCTGTTTCCTCCTAAGATCCAGTACTGGTAACGAAGCCAAGCTTGTGTCAACCTAGCCCCTCCGTGATATGTAAGTATATGTGCATGATCTATTAATAAGTGTGTTATTGTACTGTCGTGAGGAAGGATGAATGGATGAATCATGTCTGGATGAATGTTTGCGTTCTTTAATCTGCCCCCTACTCTGATTAAACCATCTTTATCTAAGAAGGGATTAAGAGGGAGTAGCTTGCTTTTTGAATTGATTGTTTTATTGTTTTTCAGGTCTTGAATTTCTTGCGAGAATTCTAGTTGCTGATAGTATCGGATGATTATTAATTTTGCTTTTCTTAATTCACCGATAGTAAGATAAGGATAAGAACGGCTGTTACGATTTCCCACACGTAATATCCAAGCGAGTACTCGGGTTACGCGCGTCCAGCTGCTATATTTTTTGATGAGTTCACTTATAATGTCGTCATTGGAACTTGTGTCGTGTTTTGACGTAGTAGTTGTGACGTTAACATTTGTTTGTTTTGATTTTTTCAGTTCTTCGTTTGTATTAAAGATTGATGGTTGTCCTTGATCAGAGAAGGATGGCAGCCAGGATGGTCCACTCCACCAAATCGGATGATGTTTCAACTGTTCGGTAGAAATGCCTCGGCTTGCACAGTCTGCTGGGTTATCGCATGATTTGACGTAACGCCAACATTCTGCTGGAATAATTGATGTTATTTTGATAACTCGGTTAGCTACGAATGGTCGCCAACGATTTGGGTCTGCTTGTAGCCATCCTAGTACTGCAGTCGAGTCTGACCAACAATAACAAGTGATTTTGTAATCATTTAAGCATGCATGGACTTTTTCCATGAGCCTTGATAAGAGCTCGGCCGCACATAACTCGAGCCGAGGTAATGACGTATTTTTGTTAGGTGATACGAGTCGCGATTTTGCTGCGACTATAACAATAGAGGAGTTTTGATTTTGTTTTAATACCTTACAGTATATGACGCATGCGTATGCTTTGTTAGATGCGTCACAGAAACCGTGAAGTTCTAGTTGTTCGTCCTGACACGTTCGAAGCCATCTTGCTACCTTGATAGAGTTGATATTTATTAAATCTGATTTTATTTTATTCCATTCTTCATTGATTGTTTCCGGTAGGTTGTCATCCCACGATAAATTATCATAGACCCACACTTTTTGGAACAGTAATTTAAGTTTGGTAGTGATTGGATTAATCCACCCGGCCGGGTCGAAGATCTTGGAGATATCTGATAACAGCTTCCTTTTTGTTATTATCTGACTTACAGAGGTATCGATGTTTAATTTAAATTCAAATTGATCACTTTCAGGACACCAGCGCAGCCCTAAAGTTTTGGTTGACTCTTGATGTTTAAAAGAGTATGCCTCTTCAGTTTTTTGTGCTGTGCTCATCCCTTCTAGAAGTTCTTGTTTATTGGAAGACCACTTTCGCAAGTTGAATCCTCCCAGTTTCAGAAGTGCTATTAGATCTGCTTGTAGTTGCTTTGTTGAGACTAGATCATGGCCTCCGCTAAGAACGTCATCCATGTAGAATTGTTCTGTAAGAACCCTTGCTGCTGGGCTTTTGCTGAATTTGTGACCCTCGTCCGCTGCTAATTGCTTAAGGGTCATCATGGCCAAGAAAGGCGCTGCTTTTGTACCGTATGTGACGGTGGATAGCTGATACTCTTGTAATTTATCCTGTGATGAGTCTCTCCAGATGATTTTTTGATAATGTTGATCCTTAACATCAATAAGAATCATTCTATACATCATTTGTATATCTGCTGAAAATGCATATTGATAATTACGCCATTTTAGAATTAAATTTAACAAATCCTGTTGTAAGTTTGGGCCACAGTACATGACGTCGTTTAAGCTATATCCACTAGACGTCTTTGAGGCTCCATTGAAAACAACGCGTAAAGGGGTGCTGGCAGAGTCCGGACGCTGGACTCCATGATGTGGTAGATAGTTGCTGAATGGTTGATTATTATCAGATATATGCATGTGACCTAGTTGAATATATTCTGACATAAATGATTTATAATTGGCTGCTAATTTCGGATTTTTCTTAAATTTATTTTCAATTTGCAAAAACTGCGCAACGGATTTTGATTTGGAGTTCCCTAGCTTTTCTTTGGCATTTTCATGCATTGGTAATCTTACGACGTATCGGCCTTCTTCGTTCCTAGTAGTTGTCGATTTATAGTGCTGTATACACTTGGAATCTTCTTCTGATAATGATGAGTCCGGTTGAATGTCTTCAATCGTCCAAAATTGTTTGAGTTCATCGACGTTGTTTACGACGACGTTGCATTTATATGATTTGAAATTTCCGCAAAGAATCCAGCCGAGCCGTGTTTGTTGTGCTATGGGTACAGACTCGTTTTCTCTGATGATACCGTTCATGATGATGGTGGCATATACGTCTGCCCCTAACAACAAGTCGATGGGGCGACTGATATTGAAGTCGGGATCTGCTAACTGTATACTTTCTAAGAATTGCCATGATGGTTTGGGGAATGAATAATTTGGTAAGTTATTGATGAGATTGTTCATAACGAGAGCATCCGTGGTAAATGAATAATCGCTATGATTTGAGTGGCATGTTATTGTTATAACTCCTTTACTCGAGTTGGCGCTTGATCCTATACCGAAGATGGTGCCTTTACAATTTTGTCGAGGTAACCCTAATAATTCTGCTGATCGTGACGAAATTAGAGAAACTTGAGAACCTGCATCAATAATTGATCTTAGATTGATTAAGGACCCATCGGCTGCTTGTACCCTCACATAAGCTGTTGCTAGAAGAGTTTCATTGATCTCATTTTGGGAAACGTGATTAACGTTTTTTCGGGAGTCTGAAAGCGTTTGTTTTACGAAAGCATCATGGATAAGAGTATTGTGCTGTTCATTACACTCACGGCATCTTTTTTCGGACATACACGCATTACCGTGATGATCGTAAAGGCAATTTATGCATAATTTGTGTTTCGCAATTATATTGCGACGCTCGGTAGGTTGTAATCCGAGAAAAGTGTCGCAATGAAATATTCCATGCGACTTTTTGCATAGTAGACATCCTATTTGTGCCTTTTTGTTCGATATTTGATTTTTACTTTGATTTGTAAATGATTTTAAATGATGATATTTTTTGGAGGAGTTTGATGGTTCTGATTGATTTGATTTTTGGAGTATAGATTCCTGCTTACGTTTCGAGACTTCTAATGATGTAAACTTGTTTTCGAGAAAATCCGTAAAATCTTTTAAACTTGGTAAATCTCTGGGATTTTTTAGAGATTCGATGTATTCTTTATGAGTTTCAGGATCTAACTTTTGGGAAATGAGATGCACCAATAAAGGATCCCATGTTGATATGTCGATACCTAAGTTTTTGATGGCATTTAGACTTTCGATGGTACTGTCATGGATTTTCTTGATATGTGCTGAAAATTGTTGCTGAGATGTTGGTAAATTTAGAATGATATTTATGTGAGAGCTAAAAATTAATTTACTGTGGTTGTATCTGTGGTTCAAAATGTCCCAACAGACCTGATAATTATCCGAAGTGATTTTCAGATGCTGAATAATTTTTTCGGCTTCTCCCCGAAGTTTACCTTTTAAATATTGTAATTTTTGGGCGTCTGATATTGATCTGTTATTGTGGATAGCCTCACAAAAGAGATCTTTGAATGAAGTCCATTGATGGTAAGACCCGTTGAAAGTTGGAATGTCAATTTGAGGAGTTGATTTTTCTCGGTGACATGTTGACCACATCTTGATATTGACCTCTTTCTTTATTTGCTTGAACTTTTCTTCGTACATGCTGTAGGCTTGATCATAGTCGGGGTTTTCTTCATACAATTCACTATCGATTTCCCAGTGAAGTTCGTCAATAGTGGACCATCTTGAGTTAACCGCCTTAAGAAAATCTTCTAATTCCCATTTAGCCGTAAGGGTGTCTAGATCGGTGCTTGTTATTGTACGAGAAAAAGCTCTAAAATTGCTCTTTTGTTTACGTAACATTTCCTCTAACCTACTGTTATTACCGCTGGAAATTAGTTTAGAGGGTTGCTTGCTACCAGATAACGAAAATAATGGAAAGTCAACTGTTTGTGACGTCCCCGGAGTTGTCCCGGAAGGCGCGTCCGCGTTGGGTGATAACTGCTCAGAAGGGTTTTCTAAAAACCTAGGCAATGCTAAAGGAGTCGCCGGCCTGATGAGCGGCTTGTCCTCTTTTTTAGGATCTGATGGAATGTACTTTTGAAAGACTGCACGAGTTTCGTTATAAAATACATAAGTTTTTTGGTAATAATTTTCAACAAAGTATACATGAGACTGATCTTCGAACTCACATAACTTATTGTGGTTGATTTGGAATTCATTCCAATATGATTCTAGTGTTTCCAGACGTTTTTTGATATATGTAGCAGTCTTGCGATCTGCTCCATCTTTTTTGAAATTGATAAGGAGCTGGTTGATGGCTCCCATGATTTGATTTTGAGTTGCGAGAATGTCTTCCATGTTGATAGCTTGTAATTGATAGAAAGCCAAAAAGGAAAGATCTTACTTTTTCTGCTGATGGTCTGGCAACCTGATTGCTGATGATGCTGATGGCCTTAGCTGCTTGCTAAGATCCCTGATATCCTTTGATGAGGTGACACTGCATCCAAGGTATTGCTTGCACAGAATCACTCACGAAAACTGTTCAATTTAACTAGTTCATGCGAAAATGATCCTGAGCTGTTCAATTTATACTCGAAGGACCAATAAGATGTATGGGACACCTTTAGTTGTTAGCTACTGAAAGATGGTTTGATTTAAAAATGTTTTATTGAGCGACTGGAAAACTTATAAGAAATGATAAAATGATAGTGAGTACGCGTCCGCGATGATATAGCGAAAAACGTGAACTGATTGACAATTAAAAGTAATGTGAAATGTGCAGCGCGGCGAATTGCTGACTTATACAAATTCAAATAATTCAGAAAATGTGTGGTTTGGACCATACAGACGCCCAGGTTTTTTGTAGTTGCGTCACGTCACGGCGGATGATGGCCGGCCCGCGTTCTAACAGTTCCGAATTTTGAGTAAATATGAATTTGAAATCTATATTGCCATCTTGCATTTTTCTTAGCGGAGATCGATATATTTCGTTTTCGTGGGTCAAATATAATGTAAGAAATAAACATTTCAAGCATTCAAATGTGTTATGATTCAAGTAGCTAATTGAATTTTTCATCACTTTATCATCAGGTACGAGTGCCAATTTTGTGGCCAGAAATTCTTCACGCGTTTCGCCCTGAACAATCATATGCCAACGCACACGGGAGAGAGGAATTTCAAGTGTAAAGTATGCGAGAAGTGTTATCCTAGACTTAAGACGTTAAAGGATCATATGCGGATACACACAAACGATAGGAGATACAGGTATGTGTTTCTTTCACTCGCATGGTTATGTCTCTCTCTCTCTGTTATCTAGTAACTCTGTGGTCCGGTGGTTAAGGCATTTGCCTGTAGACCCGGGGGTCATGGGTTCGATTCTCACGGGAAGCATACTTTGTTTAGTTGTTTCCAGTTTGGTTAGGACATTGCAGGCTTGAATCACCTGATTGTCTGATAATGAAGATGATTCCGTGCTTCGGAAGGCACGTTAAGCCGTTGGTCCCGGCTGACATCTAGTAGTCGCTAAAGGAATCACGTCAGAGGCAGAGAGGCGGTTCCGAATAACTCTGACACCAGGGTGTGCATGGTCGATTGACCGTGACACACACTAAATGGTGATGATCATCACTACATAGTATAAAATAAAGTCGCTTTCTCTGTCCCTATGTCCCTTTGTATGCTTAAATCTTTAAAACTACGCAACGGATTTTGATGCGGTTTTTTTTTTAATAGATAAGAGTGATTTATGAGGAAGGTTTTTATGCCCATTCGAAGCCGGGGCGGGTCGGTAGTAAATAATAAAATAGATATTATCTGTTTCAGATGTCACATTTGCGGCCAAGCGTTCATACAAAATTGCAGTCTAAAAGGTCACATGAAGAGCCAGCACCCGGAGTACGGATAAATGTCAAACTAGTGAAGGTTCTGGGTAGTTGATGCTAGATGGTGTTATCTTGAAAATTAATGATTGTGTGTGCGGTGGATCAATGTTTGTTTATAACTAGCGACCCGCCCCGGCTTCGCATAGGCATAAAAACCATCCTCTTGTATCACTATCTACGCAGACGCTAGCGACTGAGCGATTTTGTATGACAAACCTATACAGCGCCCCTGGCGGATAGTAAGGCAACTAAGAAATTCCATACAAATTCCTAAAGCAGTCGCTAGCGTCTGCGTTTATAAAATCTCATACGAGGGGTTACTGTACAGTACAGGGGCCCAATTCTCACGCAATCGAAGTTCACTTCACCGATTTTTTCCAATTTTTTTTCGATGAGATTAAGTCAATTCACAATCGAAAAATTTCGATCGATCGGTGCGTTCGATTGAACTCTTTCAATTGTGATTTTTCGAAAAATCAGAAACCGTGCTAAACCTTTGAAAAAAATTGGAGAAAATCGGTGAAGAGAACTTTGATTGCGCGAGAATCGGGAGAGCATTATGTCAAAATATGTTTTAATATAATTTAATGATAACTTATTTGCTAATTTGTAAATATATAAGATAAGAAATAAATAATTTAATTTTTAGCTTGATTTTTATTTCAATATAAATGAGTCTTCTTCATCTGAGCGTGCTTCCCAGTTATTTCAATCCTCAGCTTTCACATGAGCTCAAAGCTTATAGCTTCAAACCAACCGGAGTGGCCACCAACAGGCGACCCACTGCCAAATGTATATGACCGCCGGTCGTACTTCTTGTAAGTGCATAATTGCTTGTGCTCGATAATTTTGCCAAGTGTGTGCGACGTGATCGATTAATGCATTAGTGTTAATATTTATTGTGGGTGATTCCTCACCCCGCGCGCAGAATGTGCCAGACTTTTACGTAGAAATAAGTGCGCGTGGCGTCTCTGGTTGGTTTAATGCTCTAATGCCCGAATACTCAAACGTTACTACTACACTTGACTAGCTCTTAAGGTGATACCTCGGTGAACACTAGCGCCACCATCATTTAAAAATCATTATCCACTGAAAACACGAGTTATAAAAAATCCCTGTTATGTAATTAAGGTTTTGGGTCTGAAGTAAATTTTAAACAATAAATTATAGTTCCCTATAGTTACAAATGGCAAAACTGCTAAAAGTGGCCGTTTTAAGCAATATTGAAATTTGTAACTTTAGGGAACTAATAATAAATTAACTTCAGATCCAGAACCTTAATTAGATTACAGGGTTTTTTGATAACTTGTGTTTTCAGTGAATAATGATTTTTTAAATAATGGTGGCGCTAGTGTTCACCGAGGTCTCGTCTTAAAGTTGAGTAGCGTATGAGTGTTCGGGCATAAGGCTCAAAGACAACAAAAATGAAAACCAATGATAAAGCAGAATTCCTTTATTTTTTATGACTTTCAGCTAAATGTCTTCTCAATTGAATTTTATTACTAAATCCCACCCAGCAGTCTGAACAGGCATACTTCCACTCAGGATTATGTACCCTCATATGCTCTCTAACGTTTTTCTCATACCTATATGTCTTTGCACATAGAGGACACGAAAAATTTCTCTCCTCCGTATGTGTTGCCATATGTTTCTTCAAGTGATTTCTCTGAGAAAAAGGCTTCTTACAAATCTCACAAGCTATATTCTGTGTATGATACTTTATTGTGTGATCGCCTAACGATTTTCGAGATTTGAAAACGGAATTGCACGGTCCACATTTAAATTCAAAAGAGATTCCATGACAGACGCTCAAATGTTTCATTTTCTCGTAATGGTATTCGAATCGTTCGTGACAATACTGGCACTTTGACGGTTTTTTTCTTTTCTGCTCGCCGTGAACTCTGTCATTGTGATATTTGAATTTTGTCGCGCTTGAAAAAACAATTTTGCAATTATCGCACGGATACTGGCCACTATTATGAATCTGTTTGTGGTGTATCAACCTTTTATGTGAAACGAATCCTTTACCACAAGATTCACAGATCGCATTATTATAATGGACATTAATATGCTTATTCAAAAGGAAAAAGCTATTAAACTTTTCTGTGCATAAATGACACGAAAAGACGCCATCTATTGTTTTTAAATTATAAGCTATCATTCCGTTTCCGGACGTAGAGAATTCTTTTCCGTGTTCAACTGTCAGATGATTTCGAACGTCGTTTAAATTTGAAAATGGTTCGTTACACAACCGACATTTTAGTTCAGATATGTCTACTTTAACGGTCTTTTTCCCTTTTTTTAGATAATTTTTCATTAGTTCTTTATGCGTAGGAACTTCATGAGTGTTGGTGTGTTGAATTAAGAGGTCTAACTCTGGAAACGGTTCTCCGCAGTAGAAACATTGAAATCTAAGAGGGAATGATAATTGTGTGAACGGGCGAACTGTGGTGAATTCCAGAAAGTTCGCTGCATTTTCTCTTTCTAGCAATGTCATCGCCCAAATACTCGTTGTTTGAACACGGGGATCTGAAAATAAAATAATGTTACTTAGATAAAAGTAGTAAGGTAAGTAAGCATATTGCGCGACCTACTGAACTGTTTTGGGATACAGGCAGGTAAAGTCGCGAAAAGCTACTACCATGTGCTCCCATTGCCTAAGGAAACGATTAAGTTATTTTCCTTGCATACAGATGGTGCGACAAGGATTTAAAAATATAAATTTGGCGAAATAAGTGTGAATTACAAGAAACCCATTTTTTAAGTATCGTCATCCTACCAAAAATGATTTAGTGCTTTATTTAATAAATTAGCAGATTTAGAATCACAGTTTTTCAAGTGTTCGATAGATGGCGTTAATAGTCTTAGTATGGCGGTTGAATATTTGTACTAGCATAGTATTCTGTAATCTGTGGTATTATTTATAAAATGCATCTTTGTCACGTCGTGGTCATGTGTTGTTACGAGCTAAGAAATCTCAGTCCTTACTAACCTCTTATATAATAGGCGCGCTTCACTTGTTGTTTCATGATGACAAAAATACGAATCTATAGGACGCTAAGCTAGATTAGATCTAGACAAAGATTTAAAAAAAATTGTCTTGCGTACAGCGCGCGAGTTTCTTATTCTATAGATCTTGAGGCGTCCGTTTTAAGCTCGAAAGCCACATTTTTCATTTCAGAATCTCAAACGAATGCCATTCTTTATTATGCTTAGACAAATCATTTTTGCTTTGAAATCCAGACCCACAATCCGAACATACGAATTCACAAACTGAATTATGAATTTTCATGTGTTTTCTCAATGAAATTTTATGCATGTACGCGCTTTTACAAACGTGACAGACAAAACTCCTTTCCCCGGTGTGTCCACGCAAATGCTGTTTCAATTTCGACTCTATCCCGAAGCATTTAAGACATATTTCGCACTTAAATTTCTCTGTGTGAAACCTGGTTATGTGTTCTGTTAGTGCTCGTCGAGTATTCAATATAGACTTACAATTATGACACTGAAATGTCTTTGAAACGCCATGAAATTCTTTCAAATGTACCATTCGGCTGTAGTATTCTTTAAAAGTTTTCGGGCACTGTGGACACTTCCTAGGTTTAGCTCTGACTCTCCCTTTATGAAATATCTCTGTATGGTACTTTAATTGGCTCTTTTTGAAGAAAACTTTCTCGCACATTTTGCAGAAAAATCTTTGAAACAAATGACACTCTCTGTGTTTCATGAGCAGATGCTGGTTCAGAAATCCTGCGCCACAATTCTCACAAACCACTTTACCAACATGACAGTTCATATGAGAATTTAATAGCGCAAAATTGTGAAATTCTTCTAAACACAAATGACACTTCAACATATTATTTTCAACGGACATATTGTATTCCGTCATGCCGTTATGAGCGGGATAAAACTCGACGCCATCTTGATTTTGTAAATGTTCTCGAACGCTATCCAAATTTGAAAAAAGTTCGTTGCACGTTCTACATTTTAAATTTGAAATATCAACTTGGAGCGTTCTTTTCCCTTTTGGCACGTACTTTTCAAGGATCTCGTCTACATCTTTGATGGAATGCGTGTCAGTATGTTCTAGAAGACTCTGGACTTCGGAGTGATACACTGTACAGTAAAAACACTTAAAAGTTGATCCCATGAAGGTAAATGGCCTCACTGTGGTGTGTGCAATGAAAAGCGCCGCATTTTTTCTTTCCGACACTGTCATTTGCCATATACTTGTTTCTGGTAGAGTTTTACTGCCTGCGAAAAATAAAATAACTTTCAGATGATGATGAATAACAAAGAATACTTATTTCAATAGAAATAAGTAGCACCCTTGTACTAAATTTCCTAATTTTAAGTGTCCTTTGTTTGTATTTGAAGTGTACATGAATTAAATAAATAAATAAAGAATGAATTTAGGTTTATTTGCATACAGACATACTCCTGACATTGAACTATCTCCGTGACGGTTACTCAGGAGGTCCCGGGTTCGATCCCCGGTCAGGTCAAGATGAAAAATGATATTTTTTTATTGACTCGGGTCAAATCCAATTGAAACAGATAGTCTACAGCAGCAGCACCTCAACATGCAGATTTCGAACGCATTCCACAGCAAAAGATCTTCATAAAAGGAAAGAGATCGTAAAGAATCAGTGCCCCTAGTATGAGTTTTTCTTAACGCAGACGCTAGCGACCGCGTTAGGATTTTGTATGGAATTTCTTAGTTTCCTTATTATCCGCCCGAGGCGCTGTACAGGTTTGGCATACTAAATCTTTAACGCAGTCGCTAGCGTTAAGAAAAACTCATACTAGGGGCACAGGAGTGGTATTTTTGAAATGTATGACTCACCCTAAACCGGCGAGTCGAATGATTATCGTTCGAGCCACCGGTTATGTCGCATGAAAATCATTTCAAAAATAGCACTCCAGTGCCGCTAGTATGTGTTTTTTTTAAACGCAGACGCTAGCGACTGCGTTAGCGATTTTATATGACAAACCTGTACAGCGCCTCTGGCGGATAGTAAGGCAACTAAGAAATTCCATACAAAATCCTAACGCAGTCGCTAGCGTCTGCGTTTAGGAAAACTCATACTAGGGGTACTGGTCTGAAAAAACTTAGGACCAGCCAGGCCAGAAACTCGGCTACTGCGCATTCAAGGTTATTTCAGTTTCTTGCCAACTTACATGCTGCCAACTATTACTTCTAATAACATAAGTAATCTGTGGTACTACTTATAATGAATAGTCTAACTAACACTACTTTCTTTAACTCTAAGATCGGCTGAACTGATTTGGCTGAAAATTGGTGTGGAGGTAGCTTAGGACCAGGAGAAGGACATACCTTTCATCCCGGGAAAAAGCACTGTTCCCGAGGGAAACACACGCGGGCGAAGACGCGGGCAAAAGCTAGTAACTTATAAAAGCTAGTAGCCAAAAACTTGTTCTTGGCCTGTAGCGTTTTTGTTTGCAATTATAATCAGTCGAGATTTAGAGAAGTATATAAACAGGAAAAATAGATGCTAAGGTGTGAATGAAACCAGAGAGAGTTGATACACAGTTTTATTATAACATAAAATTCATAAAACATACCTACCTATCTACAATATTATTTTTACTTGGCACTTCACTCATATTTCTATACTAACTAGGTACTTACTCTTATCTTAGGGACTAGCTGACCTTTAGCAAAAAATCTAAATAACACTAGACTTACTGAGGCAATTCATGGCGGTTTTCTTTTTAAATACAATACTATACTATACGAGTAGGCAAACAAGCATGCGGCCCACCTGATGGAAAGCGGTTACCGTGACGTAAATGATGATGTTAAGAATTAGATAAGAGTATTAATAAAGATGACGAATGATACGCATGGTTACTGGTAAGTACACTTAAGATTTATGACATCATATGACTAGACGACACACGACTTACTTAAAACTATTTTCTAACATTCAGTAATGCACGTGATACTAACTATACCTAAGAAAGCATAAAGAAGAAGTTGATGTCAAGATGTCAAGTAAGTAATCGATAGCGACATAACGTGACGAACCGATGGTCGATGGGGCAGAAAGGTTCTCGAATGGCGACCACGCACCGGCAAGCGCAGCATCGGACACCCACTGACCAGATGGTCGGAAGACCTTAAGGTCGCAGGCAGCTAACCGGTCATTTTGAGAATCCTTGGGGGAGGCCTACGTCCAGCAGTGTCAGCCTGCGGCTGAAATGACGATCATGAGGCAATCGATCGAAATAATGCCGAATTCTAAGTACTCATGAAAAGGAAATAATTGAGACTCCGCGTTTTTGTGGACATCTGGATTCGCGGTGATCCCCTATGGATCGTTCTGGGGGATTCTGGTGGACGAAATGTCGAAGTCGTACAGATTGGAATGCAACTGGAGCTTGACAATGATGATTGTGGCGTCACTAGCGCCACAACTATATCTACAAATAGGCACTACAGATGGCGTTAAAAGCAAGAATCTCACAACTGAATACAAGACGGCAAATAACTATGAAGTTCTAAATCGCGCTTGCAAAGTTTCTACGGATTGGAGCATAAATAAAATACAACCTTAGACAAGACATCGTCGGTGCCGCAGTTCCCCAGGCATAACACCCGGCCTGGCGGGAATATCTTCCCTTTGTGGCGGTCGAGCATATCCCTATCGCTCCCGTCACACTCCAAAATAATGATAAATGAGTGAATATCAATTCACAGCAAAATGGAAGTACGACCGAGGGTGCCACTCCCTGACATGCTTATTGTACTCATTTTTATTCCCAAACCCGTTACCACATTCACTACAATGAACCTTCAGTTCGTCCTCATTAACATGAGTCCTCATATGTTGTTTCAGACTTTTCTGATGTCTATACGCCTTTTGGCAAAGATCACACACAAAATTCCTCTCCCCTGTATGACAAATCATATGCTTCTTCAACGTGCTGACACAACTAAAACTTTTCTTGCATAGCTCGCATTGAGTTTTCTGCGTATGATACTTATTAGTGTGCATGGTTAGACTACGCCTGCTAGGAAAGGTTGCTTTGCAAACGTCACATTCAAAAGTAAAAGTGATTCCATGGACATCTTTCAAATGTTTCAGTTTCCGAAAATGTTCTGTAAAACGCTCCGGGCATTGTGGACATCTTAACATCCTCGACTTCGTTGCGCCCTCGTGTGCTTTCTCTATGTGATATTTCAGATTAGAATGCGTTGTGTAGACCTTCTCACATTTATTACAGGGATATCCTCCAGGCAAATGGATTTCTTTATGCTGAATCAATCGCTGGTGCGTCATGAATCCAGCACCGCAGGTCTCACAGACAGCATTACTGAAATGAACGTTCATATGTCGGTTGAGAAGGATAAATGTCTGGAAGATTTTATTGCATATATGACACGAGAATTGTCCATCTTTGGTCGTTAAATTGTAAGCAATTATCCCGTTTCCTGACTCAGTGAACGGCTTCTCGTGTTCTTTGATCAAATGTTTTCTAATTAGGTCTAAGTCTTCGAAATCTTTTGAGCAGATTCTGCATTTCAGCTCTGATATATCAACTTTCACTGTTCGTTTTCCTTTTGGTAGTAGGTCTTTCAAGATCGTCTTCTGTTCTGGTGTTTCGTGTGCAACACTGTGTGCTAATAAAGCCTTAATTTCGGAGTACTGGGCGTGGCAGAAGAAACATTTGAAGAAGTATCGGCAGTAGACGAATGGTTTGACTGTTGTGCATTCTAGTATCAGTGCCGCGTTCTGTCTCTCCGACAGGGTCATCTCCCATAAGCTAGTTAATGGCCCCTGTCGCCGCTTCGTCTCTTCTCTTTGTCCTGGGAATACAAAACGGTCCTTTAGTTTCGAAATTATTGTTATCCTCTCGAGTCGTTTGTACTTTTTGGCAAACATATATTTATAATTTTAAGTTTTATTCATACTATTTAAAAAAAAAATTATTTTCCTTTTTTCTATTTTTAAGAACGTAACAGAAATTATAGAAGACCTATTCAGCGGTGACTCAATATTTGAGTGCATTATATACAGTACATATTGCATGTGTCCCAATAGTCCTGCCTCTTGCAGTATAGAGGATTTGAATATGGCGAATCACCCGGCGATAGAGGATTCAAGTATTGGCACAGAAAACTTAATAGTAATAATTGGTCAAATTAAACAATATAGTGTAGTGAAGTAGTCTTTAGCCATTTTGACTCGACAACTACAACAAGAAGAAGAAATATGTACAAAAGCTTGTGAGATTGAGAGAAAAATATTTAAAAACTTACCAATTGACCACGTAATGCAGCGTCTAAGCCTTGCCTCTATATAAAATTGGATGAAACTGCGATCCGAGAGTAAGAAATAAAACAATTAAAACACTAATAAGTCTTTTATTCTTAGTGATAAATAAATTAATAATACTGAATTCATAACTATGCTTGTGTAGATTACTACGAATTTAACAAAATTTTAAGTAGGTATGTAAGGCCTAACTAAGCTTATAATAGAGACTACTAGCGACCCACCATGGCTTCGCATGGGTATAAAAACCTCTTGATACACTCCATCTGTTAAAAAAACCGCATTTAAATTCGTTGCGTAGTTTTAAAGATTTAAGCATACATAGGGATATAGGGACAGAGAAAGCGACTTTGTTTTATACTATGTAGTGATAGTGAAAACAAGATATTTAACATAATCTAACATTACTAAAAATGTATAGATAATTGAATTAGATGGACCTTATTCCATCTAGTTGGACCAAAAAGTTAGTAAAATTGTAATAACGCCTTTTCCAAGACAGTATCGTATTTAAGGGAAGAATGTGATGGCTGTGATATAAGAGATTCAACTGATAAGATCCCCTTCGAAATTCTTAACAATAGTCTTAAACTGCCACTGCGGATGCCACTGTTTCATGTGCTTATTATAATCATTGCGATTATGAAATCCATTGCCGCATTCCGAACATGTAAATTTCCAAACAGGGCCATGAATTATCATATGATGTCTCAACGTCCTTTCGTGCATATAGGCTTTCTGGCAAACGGGACAGAAGAAATTTCTTTCTCCCGTATGGCTTCGCATATGCATTTTAAGCAACGAGCGTGTCCCGAAGCATTTCCCACACACTTTGCATTGAATCCTCTGCGTGTGGGACTTCGTCGTATGCTCTGTCAACGCCCTTCTCGTTTGAAACACAGATTTGCAGACTTGGCATTCGAAACTAAACGTTATTCCGTGTACTTCTTTCAAGTGCGTCATTTTTCTATAATGTTCCGAAAACCTTTCCAAGCAGTGCGGACATTTTAACGGCCTTATCTTTTTAGCGTTCGTCACTTCGTGTTTTTTGAACGCGTGATATCGAAGTTTCAATTTTGTAGGAAATACTTCTTGACATTTATCGCACTTGTGGACACCATCTTGATGGACAATCTTGTGATTTATCAATCTTTGATGTGACATGAAACCCAAGCCACATGTCTCGCAAACCACACTAAAATGCACGTTCATATGTCTATTCAATAGGAAGAAAGAGTTGAAAGTTTTTGAGCATTTATGACAAGAGAGTAGACCATTATTTGAACGTAAATTATATGCCATAAGTCCATTACCAGCGGAGTTAAACTCAATATTATGTGACAAAATTAAATGTTCTTTTATATCGTCTAGGTCTGAGAATTTTTGGTCACAAATCCTGCATTTTAAATCTGATACATCAACCTTTATAACTCGTTTACCCTTCCTCAAATACTGTTTGAGAAGGCAAGATCTTTCTGGAATCACGTGTAACGCAGCATGCTTCAACACGGAGTGTACCTCTGGAAATAGTTCGTTACAATAGAAGCACTTGAAATTCGCTTGTACCAAGAATGGTTTGACTGTAGTGCATTCTAGGAATGTGGCTGCGTTTTGCCTCTCAGATATGGTCATTTGCCATATGCTGGTCTGTGGTCCCGGACAGTCTGAAGTTGGTATCCCTGGGAACACAAAATTCTGCCTTAAGTTCTTGTATCCATCTAATTTATTACAAACTCGTGCATATTATCAGGCATTACTTTTTATTATGTCAACGTCAATAATGGGTGCATTGCGAATATTATTTATAAACATAGATTGTATAATACTCGTAAAAAGTGTTCTTTACACCTGTTTATTTCTATGAATATAGTGGCATATTGATTGAACCTCTCAACCATTTTATGATTCTGCATAAGCAATAAGGAAAAATATATCGTGATATACAAGGTGGACACAGATCAACTGCAAATATTTTAAGGGCAGATACAGACCACTATACTGAACAACTTTTCCAAATAAACTTATATCGAAATATGAAATTTTATTGATCTAGTTTAGTTTTGAGAGTGAAAAATAAACTTATATCGAAATATGAAATTTTATTTTTCACTCTCCAAACTAAACTAGATCAGCTGATTCTCAATTTGTATGAGAGGTCAAATATTTTTTTTCGTATTTCGCCATAGTTTATTTAGGAACGTTGTTCAGTTTAGTGGTCTGAATCTGCCCTTAAAATATTTACAGTTTTTTTGAGTCCACCTTATATATTAATGATGGTTTTATTATTTGTATTATCATTTATTCTAACTGTACTTACAGTTACAGTTTGATAGGCGTCACGAACCACTCAATGTTTTTGCATGACATGAACCACATTAGCATGAGCCAACAAAGCTGCCTGTTCACCAAATTGCAGGCCGCATATAGAACAAGACATTAATTCATGAGTCTTGGCATGTTCCTTCAAATTTTTCTTTCTCGAATAAGCTTTCCCGCAGATCTGACATTTGAAATTCTTCTCGTTTGTATGAACAACCATGTGTCGCGACAGGCAGTATTTCGAGAAGAATCTAGAATGACAAATATGACATTCCTGATTTCTTTCCTGCAGGTGGACTGATCTTATATGAAGTAACAGATGATATTTCAAATCATATTCCTTACCGCAAGTCTCGCATTTGAAAAGTCCGTTCGATTTATTATGCACAATCCTTAGATGCTTTGTTCTTTGATAGTTCGAACTGAACCTTTCGGGGCATATAGGACATATTCGTGGTAAAGTCTTCAAATGCACACCTCTTACGTGAATAGTTCTTTTAGCAACATTGCTAAAAACTTTATCGCATTTGTCACATGGAAAACTGCCAGATTTGTGTGTTTGTAAGTGCCTCCTTAATAAAATTAGAGATATGAAAACCGATCCACATATTTCACAGCTGAAGTTATTATAGTGTTTGCTCATGTGTATGATCAACAGCCTAAGGTTTAAGTATGTCTCTCCACATATTTGACAGTCGAAATTATCTCCTCCGAGATTAAATGGTATAATGTTGTCTTTGTGACCCAATTCTATCTCTTTTCCGTGACTTTTTAAATGACTTTTGAGAGTTTCCAAATTCTTTTGGTCTTCTAAGCACAGTTTACATTGAGTATTTGTTACATCTACTTTAAGATTTTTTTCTCTAATTTTGTTATTTAATTTTTTATCTAGTTCAAGAACAGTGTGTTCTGATAAAGAATGGTTTTTAAGTGAGCTAGCATCTATAAATGTTTTAGTACAAATAAAACATTTATATTTATTACTAGAATGAACAAAAGGATAAACGTAAGAATGTTGGAATAAAACCAATGCATTTTGCTTCATAATACTATAACTCATTTCCTTAGACTTCTTACTACTATTTTCACGACCACCTGGATAAATTTTTGCATTGTTATCAAATGATTTATCACTTTTACGCAATTTCAACTCATCTAGCTCAATAATTTCCTTCGACAAACTCACGTTGGATAACTTACAATCAATTTCATTAATTTCTAAGGACTTTCCAAATGTTTTCACTTTATCTTCAGCTGTAACATGTTTGAGTTTATCTGCAAGTTTTTTATCATGACCGTCTTGGTATATCAAACTATTTGTAGAATTCTGTTCTCGGCTGAATCCTAGAAAGAAGAAAAGGTAAAAACTGTATTTCTTGTTACTTTAATAAATATTCTAAGAGCCTTTTATCTTAACCACCACCAATAAGATATGTAATATAATATAGTAAAAAAAATACCAGAGATCAAGTAACATCTTCGAAGAGGTTTGTAGACTGGAGAATCGGGTTTTAAGAGACATTTATTGGTCCTTATGTCCCTATGTATGCTTAAATCCTTAAAACTTCGCAACGGATTTTGATGCGGTTTTTTTAATAGATAGAGTGATTCACGAGGAAGGTTTGTATGCCCATGCGAAGCCGGGGCGGATCACTAGTATAATATATATTCGTTTAGCTTCGCACTAAGTGCTCTTAAAATTATTATGAAGGTTCTATAACGTATTAAGAAATAAAGAAACTGCAATGATTGTCACAAGTCCGGAAGAACTCTACAGAAAAGAGCCTTTAAGATCTTTTTAAAGATGTCTTCCATGCTTGTCTGGGAGAAAAAGAAAAACATAGAATATACCAGCCGCTTCCCTTCCCATGCAAGCCGTAAAAGTCGTCTGGGGGAATCGGCGAATGGTTTCCCCATTCGCCGATTCCCCCAGACGACTTTGACTTTAGAATAACATAAGCGATGCGGCTAGCAACCCATCACTATTGATTTCCTGTTTCAACTATCATTATGCTAAACGTGGTCTAAGGTGTTATGGTCCTAGGCTCTGTCTACCCCGTATGGGATAAAGACGTGACTATAAGTATGTATGTATGATTATAAAGATGAGGAAAATTCAAGCTGCCAAGAAAATAAAATCACCATTTTCATGTGAACTAATAATATATTTATTGCCTGCACGTATATTATGCTAAATTACTTACATTATTTACATTTACTGCCAGACAAATATCCAAAAATAATTGAATGAAAACTACTTATCAATATAAGAAAAGATATAAAATAAGGAACTGCATAGAGACGGGACGAACTTCCTAATGCTATGTCTGAAAGTCTGCTAGTCTTTCATTACCAACCAACTAATAAAAAAAAGAAAAAATAAACATCCACACTTTTGATCTCTGTTTGACCCAAAGGTTGACTGTTAGATAATAATGCTTTTGGAATTAAGTTCGCCTATTGTGATATATTCAAACACAAACGAAATGAAAGTAAACCCAACATTCTCAGAAAGTGAACAAATTGGAATTTCAACTTTATGGGAGTTCAACTTCCGCGCCCTGAAGGGTAAAGGAGGCCAAAGACCTAAACATAACCAAATAAAGGACAAGGGTGAAGAGAGATGTAAAATGGATGGCTGAAGAGAAGGTAGGAATTGCTCCACGAACAGAAAAATGTTGTTACATTTTATTGTATTTAATAAATTTCTATCTTAAGATGGATATAATCTTTAATTCGATGTTTTCATTCGTAGCCTGGTAAACTCCAATTCTATTAAATAACTTAACAAAATGAATAGATATTACAGTAGATTAAGACAGTCACGAGGAAGTCGTCAGTCTATTGGCTCATAAAAATAAAACTGCCACACCTAATGAAAGGGGAAAATAAGACATCGCTATTCAGGAGTCCATCCTAATATAACTAATGCAAGAAGGAATTGTTGAGATTATAACGATACATAGCCGAAAGGACAACCAGCCTCTGGATAAAATCATCCTGTCTCAAACGTATTCTTGCTTCCCATCGTCACCTGACGGTTGATAACTGCAAATCAATTTGAAACCTTTTTATTCAGTCCTAACTTCCAATTTCGTGTAACCTTAAATGATCTTTCAAGTTTTTCCTCCTTAAAAATGCCATCCCACACACATCACACTTATGATTCTTCTCTCCTGTATGTATAACCATATGCCGCTTCAACGTCTCCTTATTACAAAACCTAACATGACACACATCACACTGTTGGTTTCTCTCTTGAAGATGAACAGATCTTATATGACATATCAAATGATATTTCAAATTGAACGCCCTCCCACACGTCTCACATTTATGCACCCTTGTCGACTGATTATGCACGTCCTGCAAATGTATAGTCCTTTTATAATTCGAGTTAAACCGTTCCGGGCACATTGGACAACGTCTCGGATATTGTTTCATGTGTACTCCTCTGATATGAAGAGTTCTTTTGTACGGCGTCATGAAAACTTTGTTACATCTATCACAAGGGTAATGCCCGCTCTCGTGCACCTCCAAATGTTTCTTCAGAAGCCTCAAAGTCATGAACCCTGAACCGCAAATTTCGCAACTGTAGTTATTGAAGTGAACGCTCATATGTATCACTAAAATTCTAACTTTTATAAACACTTCGTCGCAAATAACACATTTGTACGATTCACCTCCGTCTATTTTGAAAGGTATTATATTGTCTTTTAGATCAGGATCTATAGGTTTGCCATGTTCTTTCAAATGATCCTTAAGTTCTGCTAAGGTATCTGGTCTAGTTGGACAAATTTTACATTGCATTTCACTAACATCTACTTTAAGTATATTTTCTCTTCTGTTATTGACGAGCCTTTTAATGGAAGCAAACGTATGACTTTCTTTCATATGTTGTCTTAAGACGCTAGTTTCAAGAAAAGGTTGTGAGCAAATGAAGCACTTAAACTTATTGTTTCCATACACAAAAGGATAAACTGTAGAGAATTCGAATATTGTCAAAACATTTTGTCTTATATCAGCCGTTTTCAGTACAACTTTTGGTTTGTTTGTAACAGGCATGGGTGTCTCCAAAGGGCTTTCTATTTCTGGTTTTGGTAAAGAAATTGGCGATGGACTCCTTGAAGGAGTGTAGCTAAATTGTTTGATCTCCATTTTGTTTTCTCTCATCTTTCGTAGTTTTTCGAAGTCCACCGTGCCCAGGGGTTTAGAGAGACTGCGATCGTAGGACACTTGGAATAATGGCACTATCCGTGGCGTCGGTTCGTCCTTGTCACGTCCTAGAAAATAAAAAAATGAATGTACTCGTCTTGCTTCTTCGTGCTTGTTAGTTTGGTGAGTCAAAATTATACATGTGCATTCAGCCACTTGCATTTCTTAACTGCTCCTCACGAGATTGCGATCTTAATATAATATAAAGATAGTACATATAATAAATAAATAATAATTACATCAATTTGTCATCAAGAGTTTGTTTAGTTTTATGTGTATTCTTATCACACAGTAGTTGGATTTCATTAATATTAATTTTACTTAATAAATAAAAATTTGTTTATGAGATGAGAGCAATAGATTTCATCGAGCAGAATAAAAGGTTACGATAAGATGACTTAAGCAATATAAGCTCAAGATACAACTGAGAAATTATTGTGATATTAAGAGCTGGGTATTTCAATACCTTGTAATGTAAGAAAAAACATATTATTCATTAAATCACTTTATTTAAAAACATAACGAATTCCGAATACCTAATTGAATACTGTTAAATATTTTAAATCAGGTATATCAGTATCGATTTTAACGACACACACGAAACAAAGAAACTCCGAAAGAAGATAATTTTAAGACGTTTTTATTTGAAACAGTTTATTTCTCACTAACAAATGATTCAACCCTAGTTTAGAACTACATGGAAAGGCAAAACCAGAAATTTCAAGGTCCAGTAATGAAATAAATAACCTTACAAACCGTAACTCAGCCCAACACGAAGATAAAACATGAATCAAGAAAATTTATCCATTTCCAAATCCGGATGATGAACTTTAACATGCTTTTTCAAACTACAATTCTGAACGAACGACATGCCACAAGCAGCACAAATAAATCTTTTATCACGATCATGTATTCTAGTGTGTAGAGTCAACGTGTATTTCCTAGCGTATGCTTTTTTGCACACGTTACATTTATACTTCCTCTCCCCACCATGCTTCACCATATGTTCCTTCAGTTCAGACTTAGAATAAAATTTCCATTCGCACAAATCACAAGCGTGTCTCTTCTCTTTCAAATGTACGGTTCTTATGTGAACACCCAGTTTCCCGCTTAAATAGAAAATTTTTGGGCACATGTTACACTTAAATTCTTTTAATTTTACTCCGTGTATGTTCGATATGTGTTTGTTTCTTTGGAAATAATTTTTAAAAGCTTCAGGGCAATGAGGACATCTGTGTCTTTTAGCGCGCATGTGGACTACGGCGAAATGTTCATTTTTCGCGTTCATCGATTTGAAAACTTTATCACAACTCTCACACTGGAACGATCCTGTTTCATGGGAATAGGAATGTGTCCTCAACCTTTCTGGCGTCATGAATCCATTGCCGCACTGTTCGCAAATGAAGTTCTGGAAATGTATGTTCATATGCTGATTGAGTGTCTTGAATTCGTCGTATCTTTCGTCACAAATAGTGCATTTGAATTCTGTTTTTGTTACTCTGAACGGTAATACTCCATCGCTGAATTTCAGATCTAATGCCTTGTGCTCCTCACACAAATGAACCTTTAATTCATCCAAATCTTTAATGTTTTCATCACACAGTTTGCAGTCTACATCAGTTATATCTATTTTGATAAGCTCATTCGGTTTTAGTTTTGATAACGAGTACTTTATTTGTGAAAAAGTTAGGTTTGTATGTTCAATCGCATGATGTTCTCTCAAGTCCGCTGGGTCTGAATAATTCTGTTCACAGTACATACATAAAAACAAATTCTTCATCCACCTAAAGGGGCATATTCTAGAATTTTCTAGAAGAGATACAGCACACAATTTTCGTGCTTTTATCTCATCGTTCAGCCGTTTGTGATCTTCAATATTTTCAATCTTGCTTTCATTTATAAGATTATCTTCGTTAACAATTATGCCATCGTCGACTGTAGCGTCCTCACCTAAAATGAGAAAATAAACGTGCATGAGCATTGTGTCAATTGCATACCATTTATATTATAGAGATCAAAAATATAAAACCTATTCTTTATTTTTACATAATTGGTTATTTTTCTGTTCAAAAGCTCATTCACGTTTAATTTTCTCCACAACTTTAATAAATAGTAAACAATAAATGAATTAATTTTTGTCTTGTTACAGGTACAAAATGTTGCAACAGACACGATGTTAAGTCGGTGACATGAGAATAGAAAATAAAAAAGTTGATGTTAGATTTTTTTTATTTGATTTCCCGAATACCTCCGGTAGTAAAAAAGTTGGTGATAGGATAATATAAAGGATTATAAGAATGATCTAAAAGATGGGAATACAGACGAAAAAGTAAAAACCTACTGACAGTAAAAGTTATAAACACGGCAGAATGTTTATCTGAAGTCCACTGAGGTAGGCTGTACTATATACTTTCACATCGACGCGACGGTTTGGACGAGGCATACATGGGTTGTTTACTGCGATTGCACTTTGTGAGCCGATCGCGTCAAGCCTACTAGCACTTCTTAATTTTGCATAACTATATCATATAATGTGCCCACAGATTTAGAGGTTTACCTAAACCTATGAATGTGCCTATGAAAAAATTGAACAGATTGATGAGAACAACCCATTTGTAGATTTTACCAACTAGATATTGCCACATCGTGATTTGCTTGGGCTTTTCAACCTAAGACAAGTTGATACATAATAATGATACTAACTGCCAGCTAACCTAGAAAATCACAGAGGAGAAAAATTATATTTATGTATGGTAATTTGGCGGCTAACTTCAAGCCTTTGATTATAATCAAAGCTTAAAGTTCATTAATGCTCTAAGGTGCCAAAGGAATGAACAGATTTCTTGATTCATACCTCCACCTCAAGATGATCTATAAAAGGGCGAAGTTACACGGCTTGGGATGCAATAAGGGAAACGATATAAACAAATTAAATAGATAAGTTTATTTAAAACAATAATTTACAAATTCTCATCAAAAGCTACATCCTTATGGTGCGTCTTCATATGACCTTTAAGACTACATTTTTGTACGAATGCTCTATCACAATAATTGCACATAAACCGTCTATCATTATTATGTATTCTTAGATGTTCTCTTAAAGTACATCTTCTAGCATAGGCTTTCCCGCACACATTACATTTATAATCTTTATCAGTGCTGTGAACTATCATATGTCTCTTCAATGACGCTTTGTTGTGGTGCTTGTAATCGCAAATATCACACGTGTAACACGTAGATTTCAAATGAGTGATCTTCTCATGGTTTTTCCAGTAGGAATGCATGAGGAAAACCTTCGGACAGAAGCTGCATTTGTATTCTGGTATGTCTGCGTTATGGACGTCTTTCATGTGTCTCAATTTCTGGTAATACCCGATAAAACCCTCGCGGCAAATGTTACACACGTTCTTCCTGGCTCTAGCATGTACAGACCTGTGATGTTCATCTCTCCCCGTCTTATTTTTATAGATTTTACCACACACTGTGCAGGGATAGGACCCAGACTCGTGGGACTTCATGTGGTGTCTTAATCCTGATGTAGTAATAAAACATTTGCCACATTGATCACAAAATAAGCCCGTATAATGTTCTTTAATATGCATATTCAAAAGCCTAAACTTGACAAATTTTTTAACACAATGGACACAATCAAAATTGTTTTTATTTATCTTGTAAAGTGCCACACCATTATCTTCGAGATTAACTTTATGATTGTGTTCATCTAGCAAATGTTGTTTTAACATATCAAAATTGTCCATCACATCACCGCAAATTTTGCAGCCGAACTCTTTGACATTGAGTTTTATAAGTTCCGATGCCGGTTTCTTTACCACGAGTTTAAATATATCATCTTCGCTCAAAGAATCGTGTTCTTTAACATGTTCTTCTACCTGATGAACGTCTAGAAAATCAGCTTTGCAATACAAGCATGAAAATGACCCTCTGCTATATCTAAATGGGCAAAGCGTTGTGTTTTTCAATAATGTCATGCAGCTCAACGCAATTCTTTCCTTTCTGGTCATAAATTTTGAAAATATGCTGTCGTTTTCATTTTGTGTTGTAGTCAACTTTGAAACAGGATTCATCTTTATTGAACTTGAGTTAACCATATCTTTCTTAATGGGTACTGAATTTTTCTGGGGCAATTTCTTAACGATTATCACATTTGATTTCAGATTTTGCTTCGGTAAATGCTCATTTTTTATTGTTGTCGGTTTAAGCATCAACTGTTTTTTGACGGTCAGTGAATCTGGAAGCTTCTTCATTGTTATGGTATTCGTCAGAGGAATATTTACAACAGTGTTTTCATTCATCATAGACCTATTTAATATCATTATCTTGTTCGGAGTATCACCTAAAAATAGAAAAATAAGCATCAGCATGTGAAAATCATATAATACTTTGGAACTAATATATAATTTTGTATAGTTTTCTTTTTTGTATAAAAAATATTTAAATAAATTATATCACACTAGAATAGTAGCTAATTACTTATGTTTTTATCATTCGTAAAATACTTTACATTCGCCGCTAGATTATAGTTAAAAGCGCAGTGTTAAAAGTATTTGACACCGTAAGCTCCAACATAATTATTAGTATTATTTAACTCCTCTACTGTTAAATATTGTGGGAAAGTTACAACGACAGTATTATTTGATTTAGCCTGAAGACGAGACTTACACGTGTGATAGGCAGAGTAAAAACAAATTGAAAACTTATAGAGTTCTAATTAGTCTATCGACCCTGGCGAGACCTTACTAAGGTAACAAGAGTTTTTGATATAAGTTAACAAGGTAGTAACGTCTATGTTGTAGATAGAATAGAAATACTTAATGCTTAATATAAAGAGCAGAAAGACGATACCGACTAAGAATTTGGCTTTAAAATAAAAACACATAAAAAAAAAGTAAATATCGTTTATTCATAATATAAATATTTCAATAGAAAGTGACAATATTAAAATACCTACAGGAATGTGGACATTCGACGGTTAACTTAAAACTAACATAAATCAATTAACTAAAAAATCAATTTCGTAATTTTTAAAAAGAGTAAGTTAAATAGCCTTTGGGAATTTAGAATAAAAAAACATAGGTATGTCTCAGGAAAATATTTTAGGACACTTCTTCTTTCAGTTGCGATGGATGGTGCTTTTTCAAATGCTGTTTGAGACTACAGTTCTGCACAAACGCTTGCCCACAAAAAGCGCATACGAACCTCCTATCATTATTATGAATTCTCATATGCTCTTTCAGCGTTTTTGCCCTTGCGTAACATTTCTTGCAAACCTCGCATTCATATTTTTTCTCTCCGCCATGCGAAACCATATGCTGATCCAACTGATGTTGATAATAAAATTTAGCTCCGCACACTTCACATGTAAATCTCTTATGATTTAAGTGAACCAGTCGTTTGTGTGTTAACAGATTTCCACTCACAAGAAACACTTTAGGACATAAGTCACATTTGAACTCTTTGATTTTCAAACCATGGACTGTGTTCATATGCTGCTTCTTTTTGTAAAAACTACCAAAAGTCTCGTGGCAATGCGGACATCTGTTGATTTTGACTTTCATGTGCACAACAGAGATGTGATGCTTTCTAGCTGTGGTGCTGGTAAACATTTTGTCACAAATATTACAAGCAAACGATTTCGCAGCGTGCGATGAGACGTGATTTTTCAAACGACTCGACGACACAAACCCACTGCCACATTCCTCGCAAATGTAATTTTTGTAATGAACATTCAAATGTTCATTCAACGATTTAAATTCCGCAAAAGTGCTATCACATTTAACGCAACCAAATATTTCTTTAGACAATTTGAACGGAAGAACACCATCGTTTTCAATATTGATTGTCTTATTGTGTTTATTAACAAGGTGTGTTTTTAAATCATCTAAACTATCTATTGTATCATCGCACAGTTTACAACTAGCATCAGACGCATCGACTTTAATTAGTTCATAATGTTGCAGTTTAAATGAAGCTTTCCATAGTTTACCTTCATCTAAATTACAATGATTATCTACTATGTGTTTTCTAAATTGCTCAACATCCGCGTTTTCACTACTACAATATATACACATAAATCGATTTTTTGCCCATTTAAAAGGGTATAAATTAGAATACTGAAGCAGGACAAGAGCGCTATCTCGTCCGATTTTTCTCTTTAGAGATTGTTTATCATTTGTCTCTTCGTCTTCCTTGCCTTTGTAATCGCTCTTGACATCACCTAAAAACCAGAAAATAATTTGTTAATCTGTATTACCTTTTTAATATTTTCCTTGTTATTCATAGGTATATTACTATAGTTTATTTCCTGAGGGAGAGGAGAAATATTATTAGGTAAGAAAGTTAAATTGATACCTTGTTAGTATTACTATCTCGTTTTTTCGTGAAGAAAAAAGCAGCAACGAAAGACGAAGTCACTTTGTGTGTTTTATACACAGAAGAATGTTTCGTATGACCAACGAGCAAATTATTTTTTTTTTTTAAGAATCATTCAGCGTCGGCAACACGACTCCATGAGTCGCACGCAGGCGTCTCATAAGCTGCGATGACCGCTTGACTAATTAATAATGAATCTTTATATTCTAGGAATAAATATCAGTGATAAATTAATATTTTTTATTTATCTCTTTACTCACGTATAGCTCAAACGTTATACTGGCGCCCAACGTGGGGCCAATATAACAATGATTATTTATAAAGTCCCCACAACACACGACTATTTTTTCACACATTTCTTCTGTTTTCTTTTCACTTTTTGATGATTGATGCGATGATACAATTCAAATAATTACTTTACTTTTTATGTGAATAAATAATAATGATTACATGGATATGTAAACTTTCGTTAAAGGATATTTGTTCTACAACACTAACTATCCCACTTATAATCCAACTAATATTATAAATGCAAAAGTAAGTTTGTATATTTCTTTGTTTGTTTGTTAGGCTTTTACACGTCATATAGACCACTGCGACACAAGCTATGCTTAGTGCAGGGTCTATAGTCCAATTAATGAATCCTGTCCTGTTTAACCTTAGTATAAGTTAATTTAATGTATGGGATTGTAATGTATATTGTTTTGGCAAATAAAGATTAGTACCTGGGCGACCTAGCTCTGCTCGGTAGTTATGGTATCCATCCATACTAATATTATAAATGCGAAAGTCTATCTGTCTGTTTTGTTGCTCTTTCACGGCCAAACAGCTGGACGAATTTTGATGAAATTTGGTATGAATTTAGTTGAAGACCCGGGGTCAAACATAGGCTACCTTTTGTCGCAGGTGGAGCTGCGGGAACCAGCTAGTGGTATATATGGAAAACAGAATCACTTTTTAGGAAAACACAACGTGGCGCGTTGTACTTTTTCAGTAAATAGATTACCGCCATCTAGCGTCTACCGTTGTTAGTTGCATTCTCTAAGTACTTTCCACGTTTCAGTCCTATTTGAATTGGTAGGTAGGTACACTATTTACTCCGTGGATTGTAAAGTATTTCCTTTGGGTCAGTGGTAGAATTTATCATTCAATGTTTAACAGACTTTAAAAAAGGAGGAGGTTATCAATTCGTCGGAATCTTTTTTTTAAATATTTGTTACTCGATTTCTCAAAGACGCGTGAACCGATTTGAAATTCATTTTTTTGTCTGAAAGGTTGGACCGTCTAGTTGGTCCCATATTAGTTTCAACAGGTTCTGATGACGGAATCCTGAAAAAATGGTGATACTTGGATGACTTGTGATTTGAAACTATAATGTTTCTTAGGAAAATATTTTAATACGTTATATATAAGCGAATTAATAATACTTTCAAACCATTTTAAAATAATATATGCGCGATTTATACTGATTTAATACTTTTATACTCCAAAACATAAAAAAAAAAAAAACAAAAAAGAAAAACAAAACTTTCTTTAGTTGGGATTTGAACCTGGAACCACCAGAGTACAAAGCAGATGTCTTAACCACTGGGCTATCGAGGCAGACCCGCCGGCGCCAAAATTATTGTACTATAACTACAATTTCATGCGGAAAATCTTATTGCTGGAAAATACGGGAAAAAAAATTTTCCCAGACATGGAACCTGGCTAGATTAATTTTTTGACTTTATAAGAACCTATGTTTAAAATTTCAAAAAATCGTTAGAGCCGTTTTCGAAAACGCGAGACAAATATATATACAAATATTGCTCGTTTAATAGTATAGGATTATTATTATATATTATTATTATTATTATATCTATACCAATCTTCCTGAAATTTTGCATACACATAGAAGTATTGAGAAGGACAAAGGGTACCTTTCATCACGGGAAAAAGCACTGTACCCGAGAAATTCAGGCGGGCGAAGCTACGGGCGAAAGTTTGTTACATCTTCACGCTCAAACGGCTAGGCAAATTTTTATAAAATTTGGTACGCAGGTAGCTGATACCATTAATATTTGATCGATGGTATTAGATTGAGATGAGATTTCTTCAACAGTCATCAGTTTCCTCGTACCACGTCAAAATGTCAGAATAGAATATTTCTACTACATCAATATAGTATAGTGTATAATTATTTTTAAAAATGACGCATCTTGTATTTAGAAAATTTATTGTAAATTAACTATTAGGTACAGATTTATTTCACAAAATAATCAAGCCTAGTGGATAACAAAGATAACATTTAAAAAAATTGAAAAAACAAAACGAATTTCTTAAAATGATTCCTCAAATAATTAGACGATTTAAAATATATGCATTATGAAGAAATAAACACAAATCGTAAAAAATAATAATGATTATTTGCTATTATTTGTGACTTCAACGTACAGTTGGGGGCAGATAAACCTAACCCCCTAGTCACTATGAAAAGCACGGTAGCAGCACGGTATACCCCCAGTATATGAGGCAAAAGCAAAGATTGAACTGTGCGCTACGTAACTATTATCGACCCGTGGTTTTTATTATATTGCCAACCATTCTTGCTTTTGCCTCATATAGTATTAGACCAACTGGAGGGTTACTACCGTCTCTTAAAACCATGCAAGATCCAGTGAGTAGGCGAGTAAGCGCTATACATGATGTAAGGCGACATCTTCCTTACTCACTGGATCTGGTGATGGTGGTAGACACAATGGAATGGACACAGACTGGCCAGGCCTGACTGACTGCCAAAAGTATAAGACCGCCGCCGCCGGTCATACTAGAGTGAGTGTATTTTTTTTGCTTGTGTTGGATAATTTTGTCGAGTGTGTGCGTAGCGAAGTATGAGATTAATGTGTTAGTGTTAATAGTCATTGTATGTGTTTTCTCAACACGCGCTGAATGTGGCAGACGTTTTGACCTAGAAATCAGTGCATTTGGATTCTCCGGTTGGTTTAATGCCCTGAGTTTTGCCTATACTCAGCAGTGGGATGTAAAAGGCTGACAATGACAATGATATATTTAAAAGTAACATAATTATTAGTTATTTACAAAGAAGTTCGAATCGCGCGCGGTCTTTGAAGCGACGCAATTTTTTTTTTTTTTTTTATCTATGGTTATTTAGAATTATTCGGCGCGGAATGGAGTGCCTTAATATGAATCCTCAAACTGACACTTTGAACAAAACCTTTACCACAGACAAAACAAAGATATCTCTTGTCATTAGTGTGTATACGAATGTGATCTTTTAACGTCTGAAGTCTTGCGAAATATTTCTTACAATAGTCACATTGGTATTTCTTCTCACCAGCATGTCTTATCAAGTGATATTTTAAGCGGCTGTTATTGAAGAAACACATGCCGCAAATTTTACAGGGGTGATTGCGTTCTTTTTCGTGTACCTTGCGTATATGGAATTTGAGTTGGGACCGCACTTGAAATATCTTTGGGCACGAAGGGCATCGGTTCTCAGACTTCACACCATGTACCTCACTCAAATGATCCAACCTTCTTTTACTTGTCTCGAATCTTTTCATGCAAATAGGGCATTTGTGAGCTTTATTTGATTTATGCATTCGTATCACATGTGAATATAATTCAGAATGAGATGGATATATATCACCGCACTTGTTACACTTGACATCTTGTTTTGAGTGTTTGAATCGCATGTGAGCAGTCATTCTAATTCTACTCACAAATAATTTGTAGCATGTTTCACATTTGAATTTTTGACTGTGCTCGTTCATATGTCTGTTTAGAATCACGAAATTTTTATAGTTCTCCCCACACAGCTGACAAACGTGGTCATACTTGGTCAGTTTGAAAGGCAATACAGTCGTACACGTTGACTCGTCGATAACTTTGCCGTGTTTAAAAGCCATGTGAGTTTGAAGCTTCTCATAACTGGCAATATCAGCATCACAAATCTTGCATTGGGTCTCGGTAAAGTCCATTTTTACAGGTTCATATGACCTATTTGTTCTAGAGTCAAATTTTTGTATGGGATGATTTTGCCGGCTATGCTCTCGCAATTTTTCGGGCTCGAGAGAACTATATTCGCAGAAAAAACACATGAAGGCAGAGTTTGATAATTTGTATCTAAATGGGTTGGCGGTGCTTGACTCGAAGATTATTGAAATGTTACTTTTGTACCTAGCCCTCTTCTCCTTAGCCTGATTATCAAATATCTCTGAAAAATAAAATAAACAAAAAGATAAAGGGACATTTAGTTTTTGTCCTTTTTAGGGTTCCGTATCCAAGGGGTAAAAATTTATATATTACTAAGACTCCGCTGTCCGTCCGTCCGTCTGTCGAAAGGCTGTATCTTATGGTCGGGATAATATATATATCTAATAAGGTGTGATGTGGTACACATGTATGAATTGAAGATAAGAAGAGAGAATACGCTGCCCCAATGAACCTGGAACTAAATCCGCGTCAAAACATTTATATTCGGATAATTTCTCTGTTCTGTGGTAACAGCTAATCCATACTAATATTATAAATGCGAAAGTCTGTCTGTCTGTCACCTCTTCACGGCTAAACTGCTGGACCGATTGTGATGAAATTTGGTAGGGATGTAGTTAACGACCTCAGGTCAAACATAGGCTACTTTTGGGCGCAATATAACCGAGTCCCACGCGGGCGGAGCCGCGGGCAACAGCTAGTATGAAATACAATAATACCTTTTGGTTGACTGGTAGAAAACCCTACGGCTAAATGCTCCCTTTATATTTTTGTTAAATAAATCCCTCTAATAATATTATGTAGGCGAAAGTTTGTACGTTTGTTACTTCTTAACGCTCAAACGGCTGGTTTAATTTTTATGAAATTTGGTATGGAGGTAGCTGATACCATGGATTAACACAGGTACTTTTTATCCGAAAAGTAAGTAAAAGGTAAGGTAGCTTTGTAAAAAATTGGCGCTTTTTGAAGTAGATGTTGTTTCGTATTGCCTTAAAAAGTCTGTAAATATTAGCTCTAAGTATCTAATGGTAGTCTATTACAAATGGCCTACTATCGTCTCTAAAAACCATGCAAGTTCCAGTAAGTAAGCGAGACAGCGCAATATATGATGTAAGGCGACATCTCCCTTACTCACTGGAACTTGCATGGTTTTGAGAGATGGTTTTAGGCCACCAGTAGGTCGACCGCCTATCTCGATTCTCGCCTCACGCTTTAAAAAAGTTTTTTTTTGTTTACATTATCGAATGCGTGGTTGTCACTAACAAAAAAATTTTTTTAAAGCGTTTTTGTGTTAGGCCGAGCGAAATGTGGCGATAGCGATACAAGTAGCAATTACGAGAGGAGAGAATCGAGATAGGCGGTCGACCTACTGGTCGCGTCATGTAAGATGAACGTTGGCAGAGATGCTGCGCAGTAGGCGATTTATCGATGTATGCGGTGAGCGCGGGGCGGGCGGGTGTCGCGCGGCGCACGCGATTGGTTCATTAGCTTCCCGTGTTGCGCAAGCAAGTTTACCCCCTCCTCTCTCCTCTAGCGTTCTTTATATGTGACGCGACCTGTACATATCGTGTAAAATATGTATTGTCCCTCTCTCTCATAGCCACTTTAACGTGACAAAACACATTTTAAGTTTAATCTTAACAAACGTGTGTTATTTTTTTATAGATGAGGGATAGTCGCTCACCGTCATTATTCGACTACACCTTCGAGCAACACAGCTGCCGTGGCGAAGCACCGTCAGTCAGAAGCATCTGTCAGTTAGTAGTCTAAAAGAGTCTTAACCATGAAAATAAATATAACAACGTTTAAAATAATTATACTTTATTGTATTATTTTATATCTGCAAGTACATTTACATATTTCAGAACCATAATATCACAAAATAAAAACCTTAAAAGGTTTGCACACAATTCATTGTTTTTCGAGCTGCGATGAAATTCACGTAAATGGGATTATATGTATTCAAATATAAATTTCGTAACCAACATACAATTGGCCAGCGTAGCTATATTAAGGCTAACTTATATAAACACATTGTGAATATGAAGTAATAAAAAAAAAACAACGTGATGCACTCTGTCAGCGAAAACAAGAGCAGTACCCTAGTATGAGTTTTTCTAAACGCAGACGCTAGCGACTGCGTTAGGATTTTGTACGGAATTTTTTAGTTGCCTTACTATCCGCCAGAGGCGCTGTACAGGTTTATCATACAAAATCGCTAAAGCAGTCGCTAGCGTCTGCGTTTAGAAAAACTCATACTAGGGTACTGCTCCTGTTTTCACTGGCATATATTTTTGCCTCGCATTAGAAAGATACGGGAATGTTCCTTCGTCTCCTACGCCGCGCCGGCGGTCCACTCTCACTCCGTCTGACGAATTTTCGATCAGGTCACGTGTCCTGACCGAGTATAACATTTTTTACCCATCCCAAAAAGTGCACAACGCTAAAAAAGTTTTCGCTTTAAATAAACTTCCTCTTCTATATGTAAACCATACATGAGCCAGCATTGGGCCAACCAAAGCGATGATACATGTGGGATAGTTGTCCGTCTTTTCATAAAAATTAACGACTTTTTTAAAAATTTTCTTATTGTCTTAAATTTTGCGTGACGTAAAACGTATTTAAATTTTTATGAACAAGGACGTTCAGGCATTAATGATAATTGTAGATAATTGTTTTTTTGTTAGGAAGGCTGACCCCGCGCTTCAAAGGCAACCGAATAAACACTAGGACGAAGAAGAAAATAATTCAATTGATGTATGTAGAAATTTGTAAAACCTTTTGTAACCTGTGTATGATAAAAATAAATGATTATGATTATGATTTTTTTATTATGTAGTTTGACGTTATTTTTACTGGTGCAATAAAGAATCATGTTATTGTATATTCAAAGTGACAAATCTATGGTAGAAAAGATACCTCTATCTTATTTCTGGATAGCAATATTATTTGAAAGTCCACGTCAAGAGCAGATACTATTATATTTAGCGCCTCATTTTGCCAAAAGATTAACCCGAGCTCTACAGGCAGAGTATCAAAAAAACAGTAAATACAAAAGACTCAAAAACTAAAGAATACTTCATCAACTTAGAAAACATCAGCCTTCATGTGAGTCGGATGGTGTACCCTCAAATGCTGTTTCAAGCTACAGTTCTGTATAAAAGCTTGTCCACACACAGAACAAACAAATCTCCTATCATTATTATGAATACGCATATGTTCCCTTAGAGTCTTCAATCTAGCGTATGACTTTTTACAAACGTCACACTGGTAGATCCTCTCGCCGCCATGTTTAATCGAATGCTCCTGCAATTCGTAGTTGGTGAAGAACTTCATACCACAAACCGGACAAACGTGGTTACGTTCTTGGAGATGTTGAAAACGAATGTGCTCCGTGCGCCGACTGCACAAATCAAAAACTCTAGGGCAAGACGGACAAGGGAATATAGCAGTCTTCTCTCCGTGTACCAAACTCAAATGCTTTAACCTATGTTTGTATGACACGAATTTCTCGTCGCATATAGGACATTTGTAACGCTTATTAGATCTATGGACTCTAGAAACGTGAGCGTACAACGACGCGTGCGTTGGGAAAGATTCTTGACAACGTTTACACGGAAAATCGCCCCTCTCGTGCGTTCGCGAATGGTTCACCATTCTTTGCGAAGTCGCAAATCTTTTCCCGCACGTCTCGCATATAAAATGCTCGTAATGATCGTTCATATGTTTGTGTAGACTCAGAAACATTTCATAAGTCTTTCCGCATATTTGACAAACATGTTCGTCTTTACTCAGCTTGTAAGGCAACACGCTAACACCATGAGTCTCATCGACCAGTTTACCATGTTCTATAGCCAAATGGGTTTTGAGATATTCGTAACTAACGATTTCAGTTCCACATATCTTGCATATTGTCGCAGCCAAATCCATTTTCAGAGGCTCATACTTCCTCGGCTTTAAAGTCTTGATATCAAAATGCATTCTAAGGTTGTGTTCGCGCAGATCTTCGGGTTCTCTAAAAGTGTCTTTGCAGAAGTAACACAAGTATGTACCCTTCCTATATTTAAAAGGGTAAGCTGTACACGACTCGATGATAACAGAAATATTATTTCTGAACGTCGCCCGCTTCTCGGATCCTAGACTGCGCAATTCTTGTGAATTCCCATGCGTTCTGTTATCTAAATCTGATTCCACTTTCACTTGTATCTGTATATCTTGAGATTTTCTTCCTAAAAATAGAAAAACATCCGATATAGAGTCTTCAGCTTTTCTTATACAGCATATTATTAAACTACTGCTACGTACATTACTTGCATATCAAATACAGGCTTCAATTTGGATTGATCATAATGAAATTAGTAAATAAAAGATAATCATCAAAATCGAACAACTGAAAAGTCCAGAGGCTGAACTTAAACCAGACACAACAATAAAGACAACAAAAAAAGAAACGTTGACAATGTCAAGAAGACTGCTATTAAATATAATAATAATGAATTTTTACTTTTAATACATATTCCCCAATTTAATTTTCTTCAACGGCTCGGCATTAGGGTGGTGCGTTCTCATATGACTTTGCAGGCTGCACTTCTGCACATACGCGTTGTTGCAATACTGACAGACAAATCTCTTATCATTATTATGTATTCGCATATGTTCTCTTAAAGTCTTACGTCTCGCGTACGCTTTTTTGCACACCTCACACTGGTATTTTCTTTCGCCTATGTGCTTGATCATGTGATTTTTTAACTGCGCCTTAGTAACAAACTTATCAGGGCAAATATCACAACAGAACTGCTTGTGTCTAATATGTACATACTTTATATGTTTAGTTCTCTGGTTGCAAATAGAAAACACTGCCGGGCATAAATGACACGGGTATTCTATCTTTTTATCGTGAGATTCTTTGAGATGTTTAACTCTATCCGGATAGCTTTTAAAAGAATCCTTGCAATAAGGGCAGCGATACCTATATTCAGGACCGTGGTTAAGTGCTATGTGACTATTTCTTGTTGCTTTAGTAGGAAATGTTTGATCGCATTTGGTACAATTATAATGCACTTCATTAGCAGATTCATGTATGACTAAATGTGATTTGAGCCTATGTGCTGCTGAAAATGCTTTACCACACTGGAAGCATATGTTATTGGGATAATGCTGATTTATATGACTGTTCAATTTTGAGAAAACTTCAAATGTTTCATCACAATGCGTACAGGGATATCGTTTATCGCCTAACAGAAATGGAGTTACTCCTAATCCATGTTCCGATTTGAACTCTTTATTATGCTTGTTTACTAGATGATCTTTAAGTGCATCAAGGGTATCCACATTTGCAAGACAGAGTTCGCATCTAAGACGAGATATATCAACTTTGATATTGTCAAAATTTCGAGCGAGTCGCATGGCCTCAATTCTATTAGGATGTTCTATGATATGGTCTCTAATGTCTTTGAAGTCTCCGAAAGTTTGAGGACAAAATCCGCAAGTAAATACACCCCTGGACCACCTAAATGGACAGACGTTGGAACACTCTATAATAACGGCCGCATTGTCTCTGTGATCGTTATACTGGCGCTTCGGTTTCCATTTAACTTTGATGTGGGCGATTCCTAAAAACAAAAGAAAATTGTGGTTGAAACGCATGGTATGTTTTATTTTTTATTTAAACGTTATCTAATTTAGTAATTGGTTGTAAAACTACAGCTCGATTATAAAATGACAACTAAATGATGAGATGTCCTAAAAATAATATAATATTCGTAGTTCAGAATGGCATAAATATGCAGGGTTACCGTAATGGCAGGGAAAAAAATATAATCTCTCCGTAAGTATATAAGAACGCCCATATACAGCAGTAAGGAGTATAATCCCACTAGATTTTGAAGATAATACAAGAAGAACAAAAAATGACGCCGCATGTGACAAGAGGGCTGGCTCATTCCTTGCAGAAAGCATTGCAATTGCAATTCAGCGCGGGAACGCAGCCAATGTTTTTGGTACCATGCCTCACGGACACCACCTAATTTTAAATTTAGATTAGTTTTAGATTTCTAGTTATTTATATTTTAAGTTCTTTTTACCAAACTACGGCGAAGCCAAAATAAAGGGTAATGATTTAAGTATAGTTTTAAGGTTTATTTATTATGTTTGTTGTAGTAATAAAATTGTCCAAAAAAATATATTAATAAACAAAAATAAGAAGAAATATTTCTTTAGGTTATCAGTAAAATCATTATTATAAATATTCAATCAACCATCATATTCTTCTTCAAATGCACGTTTTTCACGTGTGAATATTTCGTGTTAGCAGTGCCAAATACAGCAGGGCAATGTTCACACTTGTACTCCGTTTTTTGACCATGGATCTTATCCAAATGCCTCAATCTTGCATGATACGAATCAAGAGACATTTGGCAAATTGGACATTTATATCCATAATTACGACCATGAGCGGTTTTTTTATGATTAATCTTAGCAACACGATTCGGAAACACCATGGAACAGTCAGTGCATTTGAATTGCCCTTCACTATGAATCCTCTGGTGAGCTCGTAACTTATGCTTTCCGGAGAATCCTTTGCCGCAAGTTTGACAAACAAAGCTCTGGTAATGAATATTCATATGTTTTATGATATGCATTAATCCAACAAACTGCTCTCCGCAAATCACGCATCTTTTCTCTTTCCTTGTTAATACAAAAGGTATTATCCCGTCACTGAAATCGGTGTTGAAATTCCTCGAATGATTATCCTGGAGATGGTCTTTTAAATTGTCTATAGATTCCATTTCTAGGTAACAGAGTTTGCAAGTTAGATTCGTTATGTCTACTCTTAGGGGAAACGTATTCGTGTTTCTATAGAAAATGTCAGATATATTATCATGAGTAGCAGAAGTATGAGTGCGAATGGTTACAATATCAGCAGCTGAAAATTGGCAATGGGCACACTTGAATTCTCCTTTATAGAACCGAAAAGCGACAGCGTTAGAATTCTCTAGAATCATAGCTGCATTGGCTCTGTCTTCCTTTATTATACGTATAGGCTTCCACTTTATAGTTTTATTTGGCGGTTGAACGTTGTCTTCGTTTCCTACAAAAGAAAAAAATTTGAATGAATTTAAAGGTTTTCTAACAGTTTTTTTAAATTTATTCTTCTTCTAAGGACTTTTAGATAAGACAGTTTTAAGTCGTTGAAAAATAGAGCAGGTAAATCAAAAATATATGAACAACGAACATAGATAAGGAGTAGAAAAAAAAGCACATCTAGCACTTGATAAATACTCTACAGCTATTTTTTTTTTTACTAGCTGTGGTCTGCGGCTCCGCCCTCGTGGGTGTCATTTATATTGCGACTATAAGTAGCCTATATTTGGTCCCTGGTTCTTAACTTAATTTGGTATGGATATATCATAAACAAATTTTATCAAAATCAGTGCAACAGTTTAGCAATGAAAGCGATCAGACAGGTAGACAGACTTTGGCATTTATAATATTAGTATAGAATTTAGGTATTATTTATACTATACTTATAGCCATTTAGGTTGGCATATGTTTATTTTTCATGTTCGGAATATTCTTGTTATAACATGAAGTAAATGTTTTCTGGGAGAGTTATAGAATTCGAGCAACCACAACAGCACAATATCTATGCCAATATTATAAAGAGAAAGTGTTTGTGAGTTTGTTTGCAGGGGTCATCTATGGAACAACTAAACCGATTTTCATTTCGTACCTTTATGCCCATAATAGCCAATTCTTGGAGAAGATCGTACAACGTCGTTTCGTCGCGAAATTCTATGATATGATTCGAGTTCTGACCGTTTTTATTAAATTAGAATACTTTATTACCGTGTCCTTATATTTTCAATAAACTAGTAATTCTTATCATTTAAAAAGCAAGTATGTTACAAAATTCAAACAGGTATACTTTTTAGCTCATTCTCAAATGTGTTACCGCATGTTTTTGTAATTTCGAATTGGTGACAAAAAGTTCATTACACTGTTGGCATTCATATTTCTTTTCAACATTCGTATGCACCAGTCTGTAATGAGCCGCCCTCTTCGACGCCGTATCAAATGTCTTGGAGCAAGCAGGGCATTCATATTCCAACATTTGCTGTCCATGTTCATCATACAAGTGCTTCAGTCTCGAGTTATAATTAGTAAAGTTTTCTGGACAACGAGGACAGCTATATCTTATCCCTTTATTATGCACTTTCATTCTGTGACCCATCCGAGCAGCCCTAGTTTTCAATATTTCCTCACAATCGCCACATGGAAATTCTCCTTTTTCGTGCGACTGTACGTGTCTTCTGAATCTAGACTTAGATACAAATGCTTTGCCGCATTCGTCACAAATATAATTTTGGTAGTGGCTGTTCATGTGTTCGTTAATTTTGGGGAATCTATCGAAAGTTTCGAAGCATTTTTGACATTGAAAACCATTATTATCGAGCTTGAAAGGAAGAACTCCGTCGCTGTAATCCAAGTGAAGATTTTTACTATGAATTGCAACCAAATGCTCCTTTAGAGAGTCAACACTATTTATTTGTAAATTGCATATTCTACAGAAGAGGTCAGCTATGTCGATTTTAACCATATTGTTTTCGCGAAGTTTACTAAAAATCTTTTTACTGGGAGGCTGGTTTAAATGATTTCTGGTATGTTCCCTCAACGGGTCTATATCTGGGAATTTCTGATCACAGTAAGAGCAGTAGAAAGTGCCTTGGAACCAGCGGAAGGCCCAAGCCGTGGAATATTCTAGTAAAGTTAATGCATTTCTTCTCATCATGGTGTTAGCTATACGTTTTTCAGATTCTTCTGGTAGTTCGTTGTTAGCGCGTTTCCTCCTTCTCATTTGACGTTCGCTTACTATTTCTTTTAATTTCCTACCACGTTTAACTGGACGAACACTATCGCCTTCGTCCGCATTAGCGGAACCTAAAAAGAAAATAACAAGGATATAAACTAAAAAAATAACACTTGAAAAGTAGAGGACTTATTTAATTTCATTTGACGAAATCATCTCAATCAAACATATAGCATCAAATATGTGAGGTTTTTAAAAAATACTGTATATGTAGCTAAAACTAAATATTATAAAGATTAACCAGAAAAACTATAATTTAATAGCATCCGAAGGCACCAGTTCATCGAGAGGATGTTCAGTACTCAAATGTGTCAACAATTGTGGCTTCTGTTTGAAGATTGACGCACACCATTTACATGGAAAATATAATTCTTCATGGGTCTTCAAATGGCACACCAAAACTTTATTTCTTGTAAACCCTTTACCACACACGTTACACTTGAATTTCCTTTCCCCAGTATGCTTAATAATATGATTTTTTAGTTCATATTTAGTTTTGAACTGCCATTCACAGTATGGACATGGGAAATCTTTTTGCGCAGGAAAATGCACGGAACGAACATGTGTAGCTCGCTGACTGCTAGTTTTAAAACTCATATTACAATGCACGCATTCATAACACACTTCTTTCTCCCTATGTGTTTCTTTTAAATGCTTCATTCTATCATAATACGCGTCAAATCGCATAGGACAATGTGGGCAGCCATATCTAGGTCCTTTAGCGTGAGCACGAGCTTTGTGATAATCCCTAGCTACCCTAATAGTGAACATTTTGCCACACATATTGCAAGGAAACTTCCCAGTAATATGTACTTCTGAATGTTTGCGCAATCTAGGAGCAGTCATGTAACCTTTTCCACAAGTGGCGCAAATGTAATGTTGATAGTGTGAGTTCATGTGTTCATAAAGTTTTAGAAAATTATTAAATTTCTCTTGGCAAATGATGCATTTCCAGGAATCTTTATCTAAACTGAACGGAAGCACTCCATCCGGCTGGTCGGTGTTGAAATAAAGACCATGTTTCACAACATGGCTTCTCATCAAATTGACATCAGTGAAGACCGCATTACACATCCTACATTTAGATTGAGTAACATCGACATTAATAAGAGTCATTTCTTTGAATTTGCTATAAATATCTTTGACTGTATGTTCGTTACTGCAAATAGCAACGTGATTTCTTAGTAAATAACAGTCAGTGAAGGTAGCTTCACAATATGCGCAGGTAAATTTATTCTTTTTCCATCTGAAGGGCGTGAACGTCCAACATTCAAGTATAGACGTTGTGTTTTTCTTTATGATCCTTCGAGCTTCAGCTCTCGCGCTCCTTTGGTAACTACGCTTTGGAGGAGTTTCTTGTTTTATATTTGTCTCCTCAGAAACATTTAAAAGTTTCTCATTGATTTGTCCAGGGTGTCCTAAAAATAGAAAATTTTGCGTCAGATTCTCTTTCGACTCTTATATTTGTCTTATGTTACTTTTCATACTTTTGAATTTTAACATGCGAAATAGCCTTAATTAACATTCTTCTTTATCAATACATATAATAAGACACTAAAATGCGAGTGTCTGTACATTTAATATTTTTCAAAAAAACTGATAAAGTGCGATTAAAAAAGAGTAACAGAAACCAAAAAGACTGTTTTTGGAATTTTTGTCTGTCTGTATGTATGTATGTCTGTCTGGTACGTTATAACTTCGAAAATACTCAACGGATTTAAACGCGGTTTTCACAGTTGGATTACATATAATTAGGAGCGTTGTCAAAACTTTGTTTCGTCAAAATCGATTAAGGGAAAAAGAAGTTATGGTCGATTAAAAATTTACTTCAAACACTGCTTCAAAACTTTTAATGCGTTTACTTACGTTTAACTTAATTTAGATAAGGCTAGGATTTTTACTTTCTATTATCCATATCAATAAAGACGAAAACACGCACTGCACCTATTAATTTTAATAAAATAAATAACACATTGAATTTGATCGTAAATTTAGTAACATAAAATCTCAATAGATGGCGCTGACTTATTTTACAACTCGCTTTGGTTACGTTTTCGCATTATGGTATAGCAGATTGAAATTAACCTTACTGAGCAAACTAAAAAAAAATGATGGTCTTTGTCTTTGTGGTTCTTTTGGTTTGGTGAATGGACGTGGACGGTTCGGTTCGCTATTGTTAGTTGTCTTGCTTGAATTGAAAATTGAATTTGTTTGTGACGGAACATACGACCGTGTCGTATATAAGGTAGAGGTGGGTTGGATTAGGTAAAACCCGTACCTGTTCTATCTAATACTAATACCAAAAAATAACTAATCCAAATACCTAATCCGAATACCTCTTCCTAATCCCTGCCATTCGCAGCCAATTCCCAACCTTATGTCATACATCGTAAAGTTCAATATTGTTTCTAACACGATAGTATTAGATCTTCAAAGTATTGTTCCTTAATCTGTGTATTAGATAACATTTCTGGATCGAAGCTCCTAATAGTAACACTGCTGCACTAGCGAATCTAATACACCTAATCCCAGTAATTGTTAATACTTTATTTGCAACTGATTTTTGATCTTATTCTTAAAGTGCGTAAAGGTCATTGTTGTTTAGATGAAAATATTTGATAAAAGTGTACCTAATCCATACGTTTAATTCTAGTAGCAAATATTTTTCGCAACCGATTTTTTATCTTGTAATAATTAGTTTAAGGGTCAGTGTTCTTTGATGGATGAAAGTATTGGATAGGTACATACCCAATACAAGAGCCGACGAGAATATTCAAAAATCTTCTCAGTCGATTTTGAACTTTACGTCGTATGATTTAAGGATGAATATTGCTTGCATCGAAAAATACCTAATCCGGGGTGCCAAATAATAGGTACGCACTGGTATCGAAAAATACCTAATCCACGCACCTAATCTAATATTTATGCCTCACCTCTAATATAAGGTGAACACAAATCAACTGCAAATATTTTAAGGGCAAATACAGACCACTATACTGAACAACTATTCCAATTAAACTTATATCGAAATACGAAAGTTTATTTTTCACTCTCCATACTAAACTAGATCAGCTGATTCTCAATTTGTATGGGAGGTCAAAAATTTTTTTTCGTATTTCGACAAAAGTTTATTTAGGAAAGTTGTTCAGTTGAGAGGTCTGAATCTGCCCTTAAAATATTTGCAGTTGATTTAAATTCACCTTATATAAAGAATTTTAATTATTTTAAGTAATGCCTAGGAGGAAACGATCTAATCTGTCGCATCATTCCAGAATAGCTAAAAGCAGAAGGTTAGCTAGATCTCAAGAATCGAATGCGGATAGACAGATGCGACTCGATGATGATAGGCAACGCCATGCATTGTCTCGGTCTTTAGAAACCTTCTGACAGAGAGTCTCGGTTGTCCGCTGACCGCGAGCGTCATGCGTCAAATTTACCGAAACTCAAGGTTTTGGCGGAAATCGTCGGGGATGAAGTGATTTACACGTCATATAACAGTGTTGTGCATCAGGATGATGCTACCACCTACCCTATCGAGTTTTTGAGTTCATTGGCTGCAAGTGGTCTTCCTGCTCATAACATTACCCTTAAAGTCGGCGTTCCCATTATGCTCCTAAGAAATCTTTCTCCGCCTAAACTATGCAACGGGACCCGACTCAAAGTAACGGTTTTGCAGCGCAACTTAATACAGGCCGAAATTCTCACAGGGTGTGGTTCAGGCGAAACGGTGTACATACCTCGAATACCACTCATCCCCAACAATTACCCCTTTCAATTTAAACGCACCCAGTTTCCAGTTGCTGTATGATTTGCCATGACGATTAATAAGTCGCAGGGACAAACCCTAAAAGCAGCTGGCATCGACCTAAGAACAAGATGTTTCTCGCATGGACAACTGTATGTGGCTTGCTCGCGGGTGTTACGAAGCCCAACCTAATAACATTAGTATTAGATATCTTAAGTTATCTCATTAGTTAATCATTTGTTTATACATACATTTGTCTAACGATTTTCCTTTATTCTCGAATATTCTATTTTATCTTAAATAAGAAAACATTGTTAACTAATATCCACTTAGCCAAACTATGTTTACCATTCCCATCCCCCACTCCTATCCTACAATCCTATATAAACTTGTATCCCTTACAACCCTTAGTTCAGTTAAGTTCCAATTCTTGTACTATAATCTTGTGTCTCTTAATAAATATATTTTTTTAAAACAAGTTGTGTCACTGCCCCATAACAAATTTGGCGCAGTCTTGGGTAGGATTCTCGCGAAGTTCCAAAGACGAAACGAAACACGCGCGCTATTCGCAAGAGGACAAGCATCGCCTTAGTGAAAGACGTCGCGTGGTAGCTGAAGGCTTTTGAAGAGTTTCGCCGGACCAATGCAGATCCGAATATTATTGTTGTGGTAAGTGGCTGAAACTTGTTTGCTCAATTCTTCCATTTCTACCATATCCTATAACCAAATCCCCTTGTTCATCACATCTTACATACTCATACAAACTCTTTTATTTATTTCAAATCACAATTTCTTATTAAAATGTCACTCCCTCTTAAAATGGAAAATCCTGTGCAAATATCCGATCAAAATGATTCAAGCCTGTTAAATAATTTAATTAAACTTATTCCTACATTCGATACATCAAATCCGCAAGATGTTTATAGATTCATTAGATCGTGCAATTCGGCATTTGAATTAGCAACAGAAAAACAGATACCTTTCCTCCTAGTGTTTGCTTTAAATAATATTACCGGTATTAGTGCTGCCGATGTTCATTGTAGGAAATTCAAACAGTGGGAAAGTCTCAGAGAATTTCTGATAGACAAGTTCTCTAGTACCAAAACACTAAATCACCTTAATCTAGAATTACAATCAATGTTCCAGAAACCGAATGAGTCAATAACAGAATACTTTCATAGAGTAGACTTGTGCCGAAGCAAAATAATTGAAAAATTAAATATAGAAATTACAGACAATACCTTAATAGGAAGGCTGGCTTCTGCCGAAGAGACAGCCTTAAACGTATTTGTTAACGGTCTATCTTCGGATATTGGCATAATGCTCCGAACGAAAGGATTTAGTAACCTTTCGGAAGCAGGCAATTATGCAAAGCAGGAAGACAAGATTAGAGCCATGAATAATGCTCGCCAATCTATGTTTAAAACCTCAATACAGCCATCCCGTCAACGTTTACCTGTACCGTTGCGCGCTAACCCAAATCGACTCCAATTAAATTATTCACCTGGGTTCCAACCAAACCAATCAGTAAAACCCCAGATCTCACTACCGGATAGTAAAATATGCAATTACTGCAAAAATCCAGGACATCTGATAACAGAATGTCGCAAACGAACCTACAACAACCAAAGGTTCAATACAATACAACGTGCCTTACCGGCCCCTTCTAACGTCAATAAGTCTATTAATAATTTAAACTCGCAGGCGGCCGAGGCAATGGGCATGCCGTCGGAAACCGCTTTAGTGCCCTTCTTAACCTCCCAGACACCGATCTCGGATGTGGAGGAAGTAACAAATCTAGATCTACTTCAGTTCAACTAGAACGTACTAAATCTAAACGAACAATTGACGCTTCGACACTAACTGAATCAGTCTATCGGAGACCAGTTGTAGACGCCTCAACTCAAACAGATTTTTCAGAATCATTGCTATCTCCTGAAACAAAAAAGGAAACCCACGAACAGGGTAACCAGCCCCAAAACCTCGGTTTACCTAATTCTAAATCCAAAAACAAACACAAATCCCATTCTAAATCAAAAAATAAATCTAAATCTAAAGCTTCTATTTCAAAAACTCCTAACTCGAAAACAAAATCTTATTCAATATCATCATTAAACGATGTTCCTCCTGATAATCTCCTTCATTGCACTTTCCAAATAGAAAATAGGCCAGTGACACTCCTGATTGATACTGGAGCAGGTATATCAATAATAAAACCTGAAAAGATAGGTTCCAGCTCCTTAAATGTCGACGATCTTGTCTCAATCGTAGGAATTTCTAATAGCACATCTTCCATACCCAGTCTAGGAACCGCCGAGTTATCTCTAGACAATTTACCCAAATACAAATTCCATGTCGCCAGCATAAATATCAAAGCTGACGGAATATTAGGCAATGATTTCCTCAGCAAATTCGACTGTAATATCTATGTTAAATCCAAAACAATGAGAATACGACAAAGATCATACAAACTCCATTATCTTAATGAAGAAATAAATATTAAAAGTATAAATAAACAACTACTCAATGCTCGTACCGAAACAGTCATTACTTGTAGAACGGACAATATCATGTCAGGGGAAGCTATTATAGAAAAACAAATATTAGATAATGGTGTTGTTATTCCCCACGCATTAGTTACAGTGGTAAATAACAAATTTAACATCACATGTGTTAACACAAATAAAAATGATATTCAAATAGACATCCCCACAATAGAGGCCATTCCATATGAACCCTCATTAAGTAACGAGCATACAGTAGAGATAAATCACTTAAACAATAACATGAGCGTGACAGACAGACAGAACCAAGTACTCAACCTTATTAGGCGAGATCATTTAAACGAAGAAGAGTCGAAATCTCTAGATCAAATAATATCTGAATACTCAGATATCTTCTATATCGAAGGAGATCCTTTAACATTTAGTAATCATACTAAGCATAAAATTCCAACTACTTCAAACATACCGATTCATACGAAGACGTACCGATTCCCTCAAATTCACGAGAATGAAGTCAAAACGCAAGTAAAGAAAATGCTAGATCAAGACATCATTCAACCTAGCTCGTCCCCATGGAGTAGCCCGATATGGGTAGTCCCTAAAAAACTCGACGCATCTGGGAAACAGAAATGGCGTCTTGTTATTGACTATAGAAAATTAAATGATGTCACGATAGGAGATAGTTATCCACTTCCAAACATTACAGATATCCTAGACAAATTAGGTCATTCCCAGTATTTCACCACTTTAGACCTAGCTTCAGGTTTTCACCAACTGGAAGTCGAACCAGAAGATATTCCCAAAACTGCCTTTAGTACACCTTATGGCCATTACGAATACAAAAGAATGCCATTTGGCCTCAAAAACGCCCCCGCTACATTCCAACGTGTCATGGATTCCGTCCTATGTGGATTGCAAGGCGAAAGATGCTTTGTTTACCTTGATGACATTGTCGTTTTTGCATCTAGCCTTCAAGAACACCAACAAAAGCTCGAAGAAGTTTTCTCAAGACTTAGAAAATACCAGCTCAAAGTTCAACCAGACAAGTGCGAATTTCTCAGACGCGAAGTAGCATATTTAGGTCATATTATTTCCAACGAAGGCGTCAAGCCAAATCCTGATAAAATAAAAGCAGTCAAAGATTTCCCAGTCCCTAAGTCATGTAAAGATATCAAAGCCTTCTTAGGTTTAACCGGATACTATCGTCGCTTCATTCCCAACTTCAGCAAAATCACAAAACCATTGACTTCATTATTAAAAAAGGACGTTCCTTTCATATGGGGAGAATCACAACAAATGTCATTCAATGAATGCAAACAATTACTAACAAATCCTCCGATTCTGCAATATCCCGATTTCTCAAAAGAATTCATTCTGACCACTGACGCATCTATGCAAGCAATAGGCGCTATTCTTTCGCAAGGCCAAATAGGTAAAGACTTGCCAATTGCATACGCCTCACGTACCTTAAATAAAGCTGAGTCTAATTACTCTACCATAGAGCGTGAATTACTAGCCATCGTATGGGCTGTGAAGCATTTCCGACCTTATCTATTTGGTCGAAAGTTTAAGATCGTTACCGATCATAAACCACTAACTTGGCTCTTTTCTATAAAAGACCCAGGTAGTCGCTTAGTCCGTTGGAGGCTAAAACTCGAGGAATTCGAGTATGAAGTAGTTTACAAAGCTGGTAAAAATAATACCAATGCTGACGCGCTCTCACGACCCCCTGTACTTAATACAAATCTTATCGACTTGACAGACGACGATAACACAACTCAAAGGGCAATTTATGACCCAAACGACGATTATCTTGAAATAAATTACCAATATTTCTTAGAACAACCATCTCATAAATTAGACACTCCGAACTTACAAGAATCGCCTGACCGTCTCCTTGACGACCGTCACAAAAACATTCTTATTCCTATTTCATGTCAACTATCAGATAAAAACGACCTTTTCAACGAAGCCATTTCTATGTGTTCTCAAGTGGAACCATACCTTGCAAAGTCAAGAGACCTTTACGATGTCGATTTATTAGTATCTGACAAAAAACAGAACATTATATTTGGTTGTTCGAGACCAAACCACTTCGATCCCTGGGACGCTGAAAGTTATTTCAAGACCCTACTTAACTGCCTACAAAAACACAATTATCAAATTCTCTACGTCCCTAATCTAAAAAATGATCCCACATGCAAAATTCGCGGTAACGAACAGCTTCATATTTCAGCTTTCTTAGGAGATATGTACAACTGCAAAATCATTATTTGCGATAACAAAGTCAAATACCCAACAACTGAAGAGATTCCTAACATTCTAAAACTATTTCATGATGATCCCCTTGCAGGACATCGAGGTATAGCTGAAACAACACGAAAAATTAGATCAGAATATTTCTGGAAAGGAATGACAGATACAATCAAAGATTATGTAAACAGTTGTGAGATATGTCAAAGTAACAAAATTCAAAGGAGCACCTTTAAGGCTCCTATGGTAATAACCTCACTTTCAACAGAGCCTTTCGAAAGAGTCACAATCGACTTAGTATCATACTCCGAAGTAACCGATGACTCTAATAGGTATATATTAACGCTGCAAGATGATTTGACCCGCTTTGTACAAGCATATCCCATACAAGATAAACAAGCGACAACCGTAGCTAAAGCACTTCTTAATTTTTGCCAACACTTTGGTGTTCCAAAACGCTTCCATTCAGACCAAGGTACTGAATTTGTCAACAACGTTACCAAACAACTCATGAAATTGCTAGGCTGTAACCATACTGTAAGTACCGCCTACCATCCGCAAACCAACGGCTCTTTAGAACGTTTTCATGCAACTCTTCGTGATCATATAAGAATGTACCACAAACGCAACAAATCTGATTGGGATCAAATAATACCGTTTGCTATTATGTGTCACAACACATCAGCCAATCAATCCACTGGATTCACACCTCACGAACTTCTCTTCGGTTATAAACCAAAATCGCTGTATTCAATGAAAGAACAAACAGACTACACTACTAACGATTACTTAAGAGACCTAAATGAAAGGTTAAAAACATCGCGCGAAATCGCGAAACGAAACCTCGAATCTATGAAAGAAAAAGCCAAAGAAAGATACGATAGTCGTATTAAAAATATAGCCCAATATAACGTAGGAGATAGGGTCATGCTTAAAGTACCAAATCCTAACAACTTAGATCATAAATGGGAAGGTCCCTACGTGATTAGTAGAGTAGGATTTAATGAAAATTACGTCATTCGCAAATCAGGTAGAAATCACCTAGTGCATGCGAATCGGCTTCGTCCATTGCACGACCCGACCCCATCGTTACTATAAATTCATTAGGTTAAGTCATTAATCAAATAATCACTGATTCGTTTATAGATCATTCCATTCCAAAATTTTATATTACAGGATGTTGCAACAAACTGAGGCACTCCCTAACCTCCCAATTAATACCAACGGTCCTAATATAATAAATAAATTCAATTCAGCTATGCAAAATCCTTACTTTAGTTTCATCTTTTGTTCCCTACTAAAAGGCGTACTATACATCGCGATATATAAAATATATAAAACTTGTAAGAAACTTTGCAAAAACAACGCAAAATCTAATTTGGTCGTATCACCTGTTGTTTCAGGTGCGCCACAAGTATAATCCATGGATTCGAAATCCAACCTCTTCCATCTCATTCCGGATTATTCTTCGAAGACGAAGGATATATCCTCATCTCCGAAAGCTCATGGAAATTACTCGTATATAGGAACCTAGAACCTTTATTCATATCCCGTGATTCCTTAAAACGTCTAATCAATAATTATAACATCCTTATTAAAAATAATCAAAATCTACCAAGTGTAATAACCACCAGCTCATTTATAAAAACGAACATCGATAAAGTAGATGCCAGGCTCGAAGAGCTTAATTACTACACTAATACTAAAAGAATTAAACGCGAACTATTAGACGGATTAAGCTCAGTTCTAAAATGGCTCATAGGAACACCAGACGCTAAAGATGCAAAACATTATGACGAATATATTGAATTATTAGAAAAACAGCAAATTTCTATTAACGATATCCTAAAACAACAATTGCAAATAATATCTTCAACCATTAAAAATTTCAATGAGACTATCTTACAAATTTCCTATGATGAACTCGTCTTAAACGAAAATATGAACAAAATCAATAAATACTTTAATAATACTAATAAAGCAATTTTTAATTTAACCTTAATGGAGGAAATTAACACCATATCTGTACAGATCCTAGAATCTGTGATGTCATTAGAACAAGAAATAAATGACGTCATAATTAGTATTCTTTTCATTAAATCAGGAGCCATCCATCCCTCTATTATATCTACTGTCAGCCTATACAAAGAATTACTCAAAACAGCACATGTGAGACTAAACAAAAACTTAGTAGCTCCTATAACGCTGAATAATATGCACAGAATCCTAGAGTCTACATCAGTTACTTCCTATACATATATGAATAAGCTTGTATATATACTAGAATTTCCCCTTGTCCACATCGATAAATTTACCTTATATCGTCTTTATCCAATCCCTCTCAAACATCCCGACTCCTCAATATATTCAACAATCCTCCCCGAGCAAACATACCTCGCCACAAACCCTACTAGACAACAATACACCACCACGAGTAGCCTCGACGATTGCAAGATCTTCGCACCAAACGCAAGAGTCTGCAAAAGCCTCCCGATTTACAACAACAACGCAAGACCAACCTGCGAAATGGCCATACTTACATCTCAGGAAAAGAAACCTCCAAGAATCTGCGAAATAACAACATTCGCTGCAGAAATTAATACATTTCAAGCCCTGAAAAACAATAGATGGTTATTCGCGTTTATCACATTGTCAGCTGATGAAGACAGAACGTCGAATGTCAGCCACCCATTCGTCATGACCGAAATAGAACCTGACTGTATCCAAGAAAAACTAAAACTTAACGAAGATCAGTTGATCCCTATAAAATTTAATAATATCGAACTAGACTCGCTTAAGTCTATACAGAGAGATATCAATCTTCAAGACAAGAAGCTTCAGGAAAATGAACAATCTTTCCTGAAAAAACACTCTAACAAAATAAGCCTAACAAGCATAACGATCGGCGCAGTAATGATTGCTTTCCTAATTTATAAATGCTGCTGCCACTGTCCTTACAAAATCGCACGTTGGAGCTCAAGACATGATCCTGGAACCGGATGTATCCAAATATTCAACAACTGTTTCGACAGCTCACGCCGCCGACAGCACGTTGAAATACCTATGTCGTCACTAAACACGACCCAGACATCCTGCATCTCCGAAGACGAAGACGAGGATCCAGAGATACCACACTCTCCACAAAGTTTGGCCAAAAAGGCGCAATCTTTGTTCTAAGGGGGGAGGTGTTACGAAGCCCAACCTAATAACATTAGTATTAGATATCTTAAGTTATCTCATTAGTTAATCATTTGTTTATACATACATTTGTCTAACGATTTTCCTTTATTCTCGAATATTCTATTTTATCTTAAATAAGAAAACATTGTTAACTAATATCCACTTAGCCAAACTATGTTTACCATTCCCATCCCCCACTCCTATCCTACAATCCTATATAAACTTGTATCCCTTACAACCCTTAGTTCAGTTAAGTTCCAATTCTTGTACTATAATCTTGTGTCTCTTAATAAATATATTTTTTTAAAACAAGTTGTGTCACTGCCCCATAACACGGGTCAGTAGCGCCGAAAATCTATTTTTATTAGCCTCTGAGGGAAGAACTGCTAATGTTGTCTACAAAGCGATTCTTTGAACTTAACTCTGAAACATGATATTTGTTAATATTTGAATAATGTCCTGGCTACTTCGATTGCGTCATTACATTTCAATGAAACACAGGTTACGCGAAAAGCGACCGGAGCCGCGGGTAACAGCTAGTACGCTATAAATCATCAATTTCTATTAAGAATTAACTTTAAACAGGCTTGTAAGGTCCTCAATTGGGCAGGATGTTTTTTATATAACACGTACGTCACATATGCAATAGTAAGAAGTTATCGAACGTCACATTTATAAGGTCAATGACATTGGTGTGAATTACACGGATCTACGTAATCTTAAGTATAAGTATAAATGTACTCAGGAATTCTACTTCTCACTCTCCAGACCGCCATCATCATTTCGTGTAGATTATGCACACCCTGGTGTCATAGTTTTTTTGAAACCGCCTCTCACCAGACCGTAAGGCCAGTCCTTGAAATATAGCGGTGTAGTATCCAGCATTAGAATATATCAATCCTTTTAATCTTCTCATTCAGCGCAATATCCAATAAGTGGCATATCCCACCAGCAAGAGCATCGTTGAAGTCATGCTGGCGGCCGTTCATTTAACCCTTTAGTGGACAGTAAACGAGATAACAATAAAAGTTAATTGTTATCTACGAGAGGCGGTATCTACTGTCAGCTAAAGTGTTAATAATGCCATAGCACCTCATTAATAGAAATACCTACATCCATACTAATCCATACTTCCATACTAATATTATAAATGCGAAAGTCTGTCTGTCTGTCTGTCACCTCTTCACGGCTAAACTGCTGGACCGATTGTGATGAAATTTGGTAGGAATGTAGTTAACGACCTGAGGTCAAACAAAGGCTACTCTTGGGCGCGATATAACTGAGTCCCACGCGGGGCGAAGCCGCGGGGAACAGCTAGTCTTTTCTATAAATAAAAATCAAACGCTGTTCGTTAGTCTCGCTAAAACTCGAGAATGGCTGGACCGATTTGGTTATAGTCTTAAATAAAAAAAAGATATTTGTGGAAGTTTAGGGAAAGTTTAAAGGGAGTGAAAAGTGCTTTTAGGAGGTACGGATTTCGCCGGGTCTGCAAGTTAAAAATAAAAAAAAATATTGTAAATGATCATGTATTTTAATGTCATAATTACATTTACAATTAAACGATGGGAAAGACCTATTTGCCCAGTAGCGAGAGTTAATAAAAAATACAATAAAATGTAAGATCACTTATTTCATATGTGTCTACTATTGTGCAATGCTGCCAACATAAATATCCAGTTTTACCATAAGAGTATTAAAAACTGGAGTGGACACTGACAGGCGACCCCCTCTGCCAAAAGTATAAGACCACCCGTCATCGTCATACTGTTTATACATGTGTGCGTGTATTTTTTGCTAGTGTTGGATAATTTTGTCAAGAGTGTGCGTAGCGGACGTGTTAGAATAATGCGTTAGTGTTAAAACTTATTGTATGTGTTTCCTCAACCCGCGCGCAAAATGTAACTGACTTTTTCACGTAGAAATAACTAAGTTCTAGATAGAAGCTCTAGATTTTTAACGATCAGAAGCCTCCTGTAACTTCCACGAGGTCACCGGACAAGATTTGTAAAAAATGTACACTTTTTGGATAATATATTATTTGTCAAAGAGCATTAAGCCACCGGAGTGGACACTGAGGCGAGCTCCACTGTTAAAAGTATAAGACCGCCGGTCATACTGCTTGTGTGCGTGTATTTTTGTGCAAAAATGTGGCACTTTTTAAAGTAGAAATAAGCTCTGGGCCTCTCCAGTTGATTTAATGTTCTAAATAATTTGTATATACAAAATTAGCTATTCTTCTACTATATTACCACATCAAATTTCAAAATTCTATTTTTTTTTGTCTCGCTCTAGCTAAATTATTATTGTGACAAGGACATCACGATACAAAAATGATAGCTATTTAAATGCAATGGTGATAAGGGTTACGAATCAGACAACAAATGCGATACTTCTTATATTAGGGTTTCGTTCAATTGATAGTGGGACCATATTTCCCCAAAAGCTAGCTAGACTTTCTAAACCTTTTTTTTAAATTAGCAATTATTCCCAGATGCGGTATGGAGCACGCATTCGGGTCGCATTTCATCAGTTTTATTTTGTGACTAGCCTAGTCCACCCCGGTTTCGCCCGTAGTACATACATAGCCTATGTAACTCAGGGTGAATGTAGTTTTCCAATGGCGAAAGAATCTTTGAAATCGGCGCCGTAGTTTTTGAGTTAATGCCTTACAAATATACACACAAAAAAAAAAAACAAATCTTTCCTCTTTATAATATTAGTATAGAATTTTCAACAACGAACCATTATCAAATGGATGAATGGAGGAGTAAATCATAAAATACATCAAACATGGAAATGCTTTTTTGCAATATGTTTATCCAATGATAACTTCGTGGCGAAAGCCCTTGCACAACTTCCACATGGAAAGCTGTACTCAGTCTCTTTCTTCGTTCGATGCGCCTTCACATTGTGATGGTATTTTTGCGATCGAGTCTTAAACGTCATGTGGCAAGTCGTACATTCATACATTTCCGCCCCGGGTTTGTAATTGTGAAACTCCATCAGATGTCGCTTCCTCAACTCCCAAGTTGCGAATCTCGGCTTTTCTTTACAATAAACGCACATATACGGCAATGTCGTATGCTGAGTTTTAATATGAACATTACGTTCTTCTAAAGTCGTGAAAGTGGCGATACATCGGCTGCAATTGTACTTGTTGTCGTGAGGTATTTTCGTGTGAGCTATCAATGCCGATTCCGTGATGAAACCTTCGCCGCATGTATCACACACATAATTCTGATAATGTTCGCTCGTGTGTTTTTTCAATGATATGAAATCTGAGAACTGGATTTTGCATATAGCACACTTCCAACAGGAGCCATCGTTTAGCTTGAAAGGAAGCACTCCTGGTTGTACATCAGCATTTATGGGCTGTTTGTGGTCGTTTTTCAAATGTGTTATCAAATCATCCAAGCTGTCTATATGCATAAAGCATAATTTACATTGTAGGTCCGTGATATCTACCTTGAGGAACTCCTTACGAAGTTTTCTGTTAAAAACGTTTTGTACGTCGAAATTTGCATGTCTAGATGCCATATGGGTTCGTAATCCATTAGGATCGTTAGATTGGACTCGGCAGAAGACACAATTAAAGTTTTGACCCCAAGTCCTAAAGGGACACGCTGTCGAACATTGCAGTATTATCTCTGTGTTGCTACGATGTTGTAATGCTTTCCCGAATCTAGGTTTATATGTTGATTTGTAGCATTTGAAGTTTTTCTCGTGCTGTCGCAAACCATGCTCGGTTAAAAAAGTAGCGCTGCACTTCTCGCAAGTAAATATTTTGACGTGACTCCTTAGATGTCCATTTATTTGCGAGAATTCTGCGAATGTTTTATCACATTCGGAACACATCCATAACCCAGTAGGGCCCTGCTTGTACGGTAAAACTCCAAACGGCACTTCAAAATTAACAGGAATATCGTGATCTTTAGATAAATGCGTCATAAACGTATCTACGTTTGACATGTTTTGGGAGCAAATGTTGCATTTAAATTCAGTCAAATCAATTTTTAAATCATCTACAACTTTGTAAAATGCACTGTTGAAATCGGCATTTGCATGTTCTGCCTTCAGATGATCTCTAAGAGCTGCCATGGGTTCAAATTCGTCATGGCAATATGAACAAAGTATACGATTAAATCGAGTCTTAAACGGATACGCAGAGGAATGTTTAAGAATAAGCACAGCGTTTTGCCGTTGCGGATTCTGGTTTACGGATCGTTCGAATAATCGCTTGTTCGACATTCTTTCTTTCTTAACGATTCCGTGAAGTTCCTTTCTGGCCCCTAAAAAAGAAAAGAACTCCATCATTATCATATTCTATCACATCTTTTTTACACGCCTGCGTAACAAATACAGAAGCTTTTCCATGCTAAACAATAAAGTTTCTACGGTATTATATCACCTAATTATTTAAATAATAAAGTTGTTTCACATATCCATATGTTTCTTTGCCATGTGCTTATCCAGGAAGAGTTTTGTGGTGAACGCTTTTGGGCAGTGCGCACAAGGATAGTTCAATTCGGAATCCTTTTTGAGTCTATGAGTTCTTGCCATATGATTATATTTTCCTGATCGAGTTTTAAACGTTTTCTGACATGTAGTACATTCATATTTATCTGCGCCCGTCTTATAATTATGAACTTCTATTAAATGCTTTTTTCGTAGTTCCCAATTAGCAAATCTCGGTTTTTCCGTGCAATACGTGCACATGTATGGCATATTAGTATGCTGTGTTTTCAAGTGCATGTTCCTCTGTTCGAGCGTGGTAAATGTAGCAACACATCGGCTACAACTATATTTATTTTCATGTGGTACCTTCGTATGTGCTACCATAGCGGACTCTGTAATAAATCCTTCTCCACACGTATCACATACGTAGTTTTGAAAGTGCTCTGATGTGTGCTTTTTGAGAGATACAAAGTCTTTAAATTCATTCGGACACATTGTACATTTCCATATAGAACCATCATTTAATCTAAATGGCAAAACACCTATTTGAGCATCAGAACTTATTGGTTGTTGATGATCATTCTTTAAGTGATAAGTTAACGCTTCAAAGTTATCAATAGGCATGAAGCAAAGTTTGCATTGAAGATCTGTTATATCTATTTTCAGAAATTCCTTCCCTAATTTTTTGTAGAACGCTGCGTTTACATCATAATTCGCATGGCGAGTGGCCATGTGGTTTCTTAAACTAATTGGATCATTTGACTGCACCCTACAGAAAACACAATTAAAATTGTTCATCCAAGTTCGAAATGGGCATGCAGTAGAATACTGCAAGATTATTTGAGCATTTGTTCGCGGTTTTAAATCCCTACCATTTCTAGCTTTATAGGCCGTGCGGAAGCATTTCACTTGGCGGTGGTGATCGCGCAAAGCGTGTTCCGATACAAACATAGTACCACATTTATCGCAACTGAAATTCATGAAATGTGTGTTTAAATGCTTTTTGAATAGCACGAAATCTGTAAAATATCTTTGACAATAAACACAGACGTAACGATCGTCTATATCCTGTTTGAAAGGCAGTACTCCGAAACGTGCATTAAATTTTACAGTCTTTCCGTGCTCTTGAGACAAATGTGTCATTAGTGTGTCTATATCTAATAAATCTACTGTACAAATTTTACATTTTAAAGCTGTTATGTCAACGTTTATGAGATTATCTTTAATTCTATAGAAAACATTTTTGAAGTCTGAATTAATGTGTTCGGATGTCATATGGGCACGCAAATTGACAAGAGTATCGAACTCTTCGTGGCAATACGCGCAGAGGATCTGATAAAATCTGGTTTTAAAAGGGTAGGCGGTGGAAAATCTCAAAATAAGTTCGGCATTGCGCCGCTGTGGCGTCTGGTAAACAAGGACTATTTTCTTTTTTGTATCATCATCATTACGCCCGTGAATATCCAATGTGGCCCCTAGAAACAAAAAAGAAAATGGTCAGTGTCTATGCCGCGCAGACATTGTATACTATTTATAAGCTCTATTGCGATTTTTATTTAAGTTTTAAATATCGTTGATTATTTTGGATACCAAACGATTTATAAGAATAATATGGTTCAACTCTAAAACAGATCATCCTGAGTCAAATAGTACATTTGTAGAAAAAAAAAGCTTCGAATAAATCAAAAACTATTTAATATCAAAATCATAATAATTATTCTAATCAGACGTCAATTTTAATGGTCACTACTAAAATTCAATTGAAACATCAGGGTGGTGCGACTTCATGTGACCCTTCAGACTAACTTTCTGAGCGAATTGCTTCTCACAAATACTACATGAAAACCTCTTGGTGTCGCTGTGAATCCACATGTGTTGTTTCAGGCTCTTATCTCTCGAGAACGACTTCAGACAGACAAAACACTTGAAGGGTTTCTCCCCGGTATGCACAAGCCTATGGTCTTCAAGTTGATTCTTCGAAGTAAACTTCAGTCCACACCCAGAACACATATAACACTCGTCAGTGTGAACCAGTTTGAAATGGTTGTAAAAGTGTTTTCTATTAGTATATACTAAGTCGCATTCAGGGCATGGGTACTCTCTCTGAGGCACATTATGCAATTCCGTCAAATGCTGCCGCTTCATTTCCCAAGAGCTGAACCTCTCGCCACAATGCACACAGGAGAAAGTCCAGCATTGTTTCGACGCTCTCTGATGCTCCTTCTTCTTTTCTAAGCTTTCGAATTCCTTCCAACACCTTCTGCATTGGTGTTTCCCGGAGTGTGAGCATCTAAAGTGGTACTTCAGAGCTTCGTTAGTAAGGTATCTTTTGCCGCAAACGTCGCACGTGTGCTCCAAGAAATGGGTAGAAGTATGACGACAAAGTTTGGTCAGAGTCGGCAGTTTTTTATTGCAAATATAGCACAGCCAATTCTCCTTGTCAAGTTTATAAGGTTGTAAGCCTATACCGTATGTCAAATTCATATTGGGTTCGTGCTGCTCGTGAATGTGTTTGGCTGCAGAATCTAAATTCTCGCATTCTTGACCACATTTTCTGCATTTGATTTCGGCGCAATCTACTTTAAGACAGTCCTTTCTATATCCACAATGAGCGAATGCTGTGGAAATAGTAAATTTTTGATGATTCTGGTTCATATGTTCTCTGTAAACGCCGGGTTCGTCATACTCTTCTCCACAATAAACACACACCAATTGGTGCCCGCGAAGCCTGAACGGGTGTACCGTCATATAATGTAACACCGTCTCGGCGTTCCGTTTCGCCATTGTGTGTTTGACTGGTTCTAGAAAAAGAAAAAAATAATCCTTTGACTTGTTTCCTTAGTTCCATAGAAATTTGAAGTTCGTTTTTTCGAAATCGAGATTTTTAGTCACTGGGCCATCACAGTAAGTAAGAAGAGTTTGAAAAACAAGTTTTGTCCTAACGAATTTAGGAAATAGTTAGTTACCTAGACTATAGAATAATACGCCTTGAGAATGCTACTCATTAGTTGCTATCGCGGGTACTAGGAATTTGTATGCGTATATTTCCCGTGAAACTACAAAAAAATTGAAGTGGCTCTGAAATGCGTTTGTTGCCCGTGTTACTACCGGTCTTACTACTAGTAGTAACACCGGTTATTGAATTACCCTACTTACTACTTAAGTTGAAAGTTGTTAGAACAGGAATCGAAAATGTACTGTTAGAAATATAAAAAAAATATATAAATTACTACTATATAGAAATGGTGCCCGTAGCACTACTTGTAGTGCCTTGAGAAAGATAATCCCATTACTCCACTAACTGCCAAGCTATATTGTTCTTATGGCACTCGTCTTCATATGGCAACAATCTTCAACATTGATGTCATTTGTCAAAGTGCAGTCTTAGAAATGGCGGCACAGGTTATTAATATAATATAATGGAGCGACTGCCGTCTGACCTCCATTACCCTTTTTACAGACATCAGACCAATAGGATTAGGGTGTATATGTAGCCAATACCGTCAGAATTTAAGACAGCCTATAGGCATCTGTCTTTTAAATTCAAAATGTGAAAGGTCTTTCTGTACATCTGTATGTCATTCTGTTTACCTGTGTGTGTCTTTCTGTTTATCTGTGTGTGTCTTTCTGTACATCTGTGTGTATTTCTGTTCATCTGTGTGTGTCTTTCTGTTCGTCTGTGTGTGTTTTTCTGTACATCTATCTTGCACTATTAGGTATTAAGTTTGCTAAATAATAAACCAAAATATTTTTTATCAATTTATTTACTAAAATTATAAGAAAAGAAACGTAATCTTACTATACTAAGTAACGTACTAATATAATAGTTGAAAAAAGGAAAAATAAACAAACATCTATACATTAGTTTCTCTCTTTTTGAAAATCAAATCTTTAGGCTTAAAAGGTGACATTCTGTATAAGTAGAACTTTATACATACCTACCTAAATTATTAAAAAACCAAGCCCGACCAGGAATGTACATAATTATAAACTAGCAATCCACCCCGGCTTCGCTCGTGGTACATGCATAGCCTATGTCACTCAGGGTCAATGTAGCTTTTGAATAGTAAAATAATTTTTGAAATCATCGCTGTAGGTTTTGAGTTTATTCAACACAAACATACACGCAAAAATATAATTATTTCCTTTTTATAATATAAGTATGAATATTAAAGATTTGGGTTTTAAATATGTAGGTTAAATAGGTAAGTTTCAAGTCGGTCTGACCAGATTTTTCTAGACTTCTAGATTGGTCTAGACTAGACCTATTAAGACCTGTTGGTCTAGTCGTCTAGCTAGACCAATCCTTAGGATAATTCGGCGGCGTCCTCAGAGGCTATCTGTTACTTATAATAGATCTGAAGTTTGTTTGTTTGAATGCTTATAAGTAACTTTAGATCCACTGGGATGGGAAAAATCTTTCTGCATATGATAGCCTGATTTTTAAGAAAGGTTATAGGCTATGGTACATACACATAAGCGAGCGAAACTGCGTGAAACAGCTTATACAAAGCAAATTTAATAAAAAAATGTCGCAATAAAAATGAGAAATTTGTAAAATCCTCACTTTTAAACATCATTTTCTAATGCTTTTTTTCCTATCGGACAGGTTTTTAACATATTGTTTATGTAGTTAACAATACAATGATACAAATATTAATACAAAAATGGCGTTAAAATGCATTTGCAGCATAATGGAGCAGTATACTTGGAGTTATTATTAGCAACATTTGATAGTAATGAAGACATGGATATGTTTTTAGACCTCCGTTTATAATTATTTGAGTTAAATTGTGTCTTGATGACAAGTTGACAAAATCTTTGACAAAAGTAGTCATTAAGTATAGAAAGAAAATAGCGTTATTTATTTTATTTATTTTTATTTTGATTATTCGTAGTTTGGATTGTAAAAACTTTTTTCAAAGATTTATCTACTTAGTTGACATATTTTCTTATGGGATTATTGAATTTTTTGTTGACAATATTTCTAGTACAATATCAAAAATTATCCAGCCTTATTGGACATGTATGGTGTCTTATTAAACAAACTCGTGAAAAAATTAAAATATATAAAAAAATGTTTTTTTGTTAATATTGGCGAATGCGTTGCCACTACCAAAAAAAAATTTTTTTATAAACCTTTTCGTGCGTTAGACGGAGCGAAATGTGGCGAAAGCGATACAAGTAGCCATTACGAGAAGAGAGAATCGGGATAGGCGGTCGACCTACCGGACAACGGTGTTCCATACAGACGCATTTGTGGACTTCTTGCAATTGGCTAGTCCATTTTTTTTTTTACCAAGATGTCTAATTCGAAAACTATTTCGAGGCTTATTAAACAGTTTGCCATAATCAGATTTTTCATTAAGCAAGTATTTTATGAGATCATTGCAAAAAACCCAATGACCTTCATTTTCAAAAATTTACTACAAGGTCAAATAAATAGTACCAGCCGCTTATGTGTGACGTAAGCAGCTTTGCCAATTTTGTTCTTTAAGTTGGCAGCATAGGGATATATATTATATACTCTGCTTGGCAATACTGCAAGCACAAGCCAGTCAAATCGTCATAATCTGTCATTGTCATATTTTTATTATAGTAAAAATAAAGAACTGAATGGCTCATGGTATTTAATATACCTTTGTTTATTATTTTCCGAATGACCGTTCTTTTTGTGCCATTGCAAGGTTCTGTGCCTCGAATAAGACTTGCCGCAAATTTCGCATGTATATTTCGAGAAATGTGAGTGAATTTCATTTCGCACATATAACAGGAAAACTTGTTATCATATACCATAAAAGGTTGTATAGCTATTTCGAAGCTTAAGTCAAGTCATTCAGTCGTGAATGGTAAGTAAATGTGGTTAGAGGTTATGGTGGCTAGAGCGACAGCTCAGGGGTCCAATTCTCACGCAATCAAAGTTCACTTCACCGATTTTCGCCAATTTTTTTCGATAAGCTTAAGTCAATTCACAATCGAAAAATTTCGATCGATTGATGCGTTCCATTAAACTTTTTCAATTGTGATTTTTTGAAAAAGCAGAAAAGGTGATATTAGATGATGCAAGTTTTTTAAAAAAATTGGAGAAAATCGGTGAAATGAACTTCGATTGCGCGAGAATCGGGCCCCAGTTCTGTGCAATCTGTTTTAAAGTAATCTTCACTAAGTTGAATAAAAGCAACAAGGACGTCGAATTATTGGTGTTTACTTTTCATATGTAACCGGAAAAGAATTTGGTTCCACCATGGAACGTTCTAGAAGCCAGCACCCGTAGCCAAGTGACAATTTCAAAACGCTAACGAATGTCGACAAAAACAAAATGTATGGGATTGACATAAGCTGCGGTAAGTCTTATGTCAATCCCATACATTTTGTTCTTGTCGTACCTCGTTAACGTTTTGCGATTGTGACTTTGGCTAAGCCCCCTGAACGGGTAAGTAGTTGCGTGTGTCATAAATATTTGCGCGTTTCGCCTTGATGTGCACATCGGAATCATAAGTTCTAGATCAGACAATGTACAGATCAAATCAGCTTCTGTTTTCGATGGTCATCAATGACGTGTTGGCCTTAATTCCTTTTCTAAAGGCTACCTCTAGTGTGACTGAAAAATACGACCTCGATGAGAAAAAAATTGTGATCGACTTGATATGGTTTTTATGACAAGGAATATGATGAGTTTTTTAACATGTGTGGAGTCAGACTGAATGCTTCCGCAATTACATATTTACCGCCAGTTTTCGAAATCTTCAGAATAGAGAATATCCCAAATAATTTTAAACCAAAGGAACATCCGGATGGTGATTTTTCATATGGGTCATCCAACTCACTTTCTGATTAAATTGCTTCACGCAAATTTTACAATCATACTTTTTAACATCACTGTGAATCCATAGATGCTGGGTCAATGAACTCTTTCGAGAGAAAGACTTTGAACACACATCACAAACAAACTGCTTTTCGCCGGTATGAACCACTTTATGCTTGTTTAATATCGATTTGGTAACAAATTTCTTTTTACAAAAAGAGCATTCGAAATTATTGTTCGTGTGCGTTGTCATAAAATGTAATCTTAATGAGTCGCGTCTTAGAAAAACAATGCCGCATTCTGGACATTTGTACTCGATTTTAGGCGCCCCATGAATATCGCGCATATGTATTTGTTTCACTCTCCAAAGCGGAAACCTATCTCCGCATTGATTGCACAAATATTGGCAACAAGTTTTAGATTCATATAAATGTTTAGTTAACTCCGCAAAAGTATTGAAAGACTTCTTACATTTCCTACAAGGCCGTTTGTTGTCCGAATGACTGCTTCTAATGTGACACTTCAAAGTGTTGAACGTCGAATAACACTTTCCACAATTTTCACATGTAAATTTTGCAAAGTGTGTTGGCGTGTGTCGACTAAGCATCCTTAATTGCGAAAATTTTTTTTCGCACACATAACAAGAATACTTGTTTTTGTATATCTTAAAAGGCTCTATACCCATATCAATGTCTAAATCTAGATCATTATGTCCGTGAATATCCCGCAGGTGTTCAGCTGCGTCTTTCAAATCCTTAAACGCAGCGTCGCAGATTCGACAGCTTAGCTCTGTACAGTCGGCTTTAACATATCTATCGGGAACATGGGCAAATGCTATTTTCAGATTAAACCGTTGATGTTCTTTTTTCATATGTTGCCTAAAGATCAAAGGATCGTCGAAACTGGTGCAGCAGTAAACGCATACCATTACACGTTCTGGAATCTTGAACGGGTAGGCAGTTGTATATTGGACTATGATTTGAGCGTTCCGCCTTGCGATGCCCATCGGATTTTGTTCTAGAACAAACAGAATTTTGAAATCAGTCCCATAGTCTATTGGAAAATTCTCAATAGTCTAGAAAAATCTGTGTTTCGAATTTGAGAGAAAATCGTCAGAACGATGGTTGGCTTTGAAATGAACGCTAAACTTGTTCATATCGGGAAATACCATTTTACATTCGGGACATACGTAGTTCTTCTTTTGAATACCATGAGCTTCTTTTTGATGGACGTTTCGTAAATTACCAGATTTGAAACGCTGAAAACAAATGTTGCAAGAGTATCGCCAACAGTTCGGTGATTCGGCGAGATGTTTACGTTTTGCCAGAACGGACTCGAAAACCACTTTACATTTTTCGCAAATCCTCTGTTCAGCGCTGATAGTGTGGGTGAACCTGACATGGTGTAGAAGAGAGGATGACGTCAAAAAAGATTTGCCACATGTTTCGCACGTGCACTTTCGGAAGTGCGATTGCGTGTGACGACTGAGAGCGCGAAGAGTTGAGAATTTCACGGGACAAAGAGCACAAATAAGTTGATCTGTCACGAATTTGAACGGTTGGACGCCTAAATCGAAATTAAAGTCTATTGGTTTGTTGTGAGCATTTAAGAGATGGTTCGCTGCATCTTCTACCGTATTAAACTTTTCATGGCACTCTCTACATTTCAGATCACTGCAATCCACTTTAATATATCCTTCGGGTATATGAGCGAAAGACGCGCGTATGCTAAACTGTTGATGTTCAGTGCTCATATGCTGCCTGAAGACCGCGGGGTCCTCATAGTTTTCGCAGCAGTGGACGCAAACCATGGAACTTTCTGGCAGTTTGAAGGGATATGCTGTCGTAAACTCCACTATGATCTGAGCGTTCTGCCTCGCGTAGAACATCGGCGTTAGTTCTAGAACAAACAGAATTTTGAGATCAGTCTTCGCTTATTCATTTACTTATTAAAAATATTTGTTTATTTCTTTTATAAATAAATAAATAAGAGCTGATCTTATTCTTGATTGTTCCTATGCTGAACTTAAAGAACCGAACGACAGCCGAATTCATCACATGTTAATTTTTAGATGGAGCAACAAAAGTGTCGCAATTCTTTTAATATCAGCGTATGACATAACTCTTTTATGAAATAAAGTCCATTAGTACGAAAAGTAATGGCGTAATAATGTTTAGATAAAAATAAAAAGCGTAATATAGCCAAAATAACATAATACTAAGGAACATTTGTTTTGATTCGCGTATGCGTCAGTCTATGTCTATCCAAATGATACTTAGATTCGAATTTCCGCCCGCAAGCACAAACGAATTGATCAGTGTGCTTGATTTTAAAATGTTTACTGTATCTCCTCATATCAGGAAATACAATTTTACATTCAGGGCATACGTGAGATTTCTTATCAACACCATGATTCTCCTTCAAATGCGTATTCCTCAATGTCGTAGTCATGAACCTCTCCGAACAAACGTTGCAAGTGTACCTCCAACATTTAGTACTCTCGCTGACATGTTTCTTTTTAGATTCAATGGAATCGAAAACTTTTCTACATTTCTGACAAATTCTTTGATCGCTGCTGATTGAATGCGACGATCTAACGTGATATTGCAGTGCGTTGTGCGAAGCAAACGACCTACCACAATTCTCGCAAGTGCACTTCGTAAAATGTGATTGGGTGTGTCTACTTAAAGCGCGGAGAGTCAAAAACTTTTTTGGACAAAGTGCGCAAATCAATTGGTCCGTTACAAACTTAAAGGGCTGCATTCCTAAATCAAACTTTAAATCTAAAGGTTTCTTGTGATTGGTTAAAATGTGATTCGCGACGTCTTCCATTTTGTCAAACTCTTCTTTGCATATTCTACATGTTAGATCAGTACAATCAACTTTAATATATCCGTCTGTGTGTCCGAACGAAACTTGAACATAAAAGTTTTCATGTACTCTGTTCATGTGTTGTCTGAAAACCGCAGGGTCCTCAGACTTGTCGTCGCAGTATAAGCAAGCCAGGGAATTTTCTGGCAATTTAAAGGGGTATATAGTCGAGTAACGCATTAAAATCCGGGCGTTCTGCCTCGCGTAGTACATCGGCGTTCGTTCTAAAACAAACAGAATTTAGACGTCAGTCTTCGATTTATTTCGTATTAATCCTATACTAATATAATAAAGCTGAAGAATTTGCTTGTTTGAACGCTTATAACTTGAAAATTACTGGTCGGATTTGCAAAATTCTTTTTGTATATGAAAGCCCGATTCTTGGGCTATAGTACATACACACAGTGAAACGCGGGGAACAGCTAGTTTAATTAAAATCACGTACTGATATTTTATGTTACACCAAAACAAGCACAAGTTTCGTTATACGGCTTCGCATTTTAAAAGTAGTTTCAGCAACAGGGATGTACGAAATGAGGCGTTTTGGCAATTATTTACAACAGACTAATATTTTAAAGACCTATAAATAATGAACTTTAAAAACATTTATTATATCAAAAGAACTGTAATACATACTACTGTACATGCGGATTATTATTTAAGGTGGGTGCTTTTGAAATGTATTCTGTACTTAGAAATATCAAAGAAAGTCATTTTACATTCAGGGCACACATATTTCGTTATTGTTGTACAGTGTGCTTCCTTGTAATGTGTGTTTCGCAAGGACTGTGACATGAACCTTTCGAAACAAATCTTACAAGAAAATCGCCAACAGTTAGGCGTTTCGGAAACATGTTTCCGTTCTGCCTCTAGCGATTCAAAAACGCATTTACATTTTAAACACATTCTCTGTTCGCTGTCTAACGAATGAGACACTGCTATGTGCAAATAAAGATTGTGCGGCGTCGAATAGGATTTTCCACATTTTTCACAAGTCCACGAACGAAAGTGACTGAGTGTGTGCCTGCTTAAAGCACGAAAAGTGCCAAATTTCTTAGGGCACAAAGCGCAAAAGAGCGCATCAGTATTAAATTTGAAAGGATTTATTCCCAAATCGTACTTAAAATTTATGGGTTTCTCGTGATATATCAATAGATGATTCGCAACGTCTTCCATATTTTCAAACTTATCCCCACATATTCTACATTTTATGTCGGTACAATCAGCTTTCATATATCCGTCACCGACAAACGTATATCGGTGGTAAAACTTATCATGTACTTCATTCACGTGTTGTCTAAAAATCGCGGGCTCCTGAAACATTTCTTCACAGTAACAGCATGCCAGAGAATTTTCTGGCACTCTAAAGGGATATATTGTCGCGTGACTCAATATAATCCGGGCGTTCTGCCTCGCGTAGGACAACAGCGTTCGTTCTAAAACAAACAAAATTTAGCGATAAGTCTTTTATATATTTATTTATCCATACAAAGACTCTACTTTTTAAAGAATTGCAAACACGAATCGATCTTTTACCATTTAGAAGGCAAACACTCAGGTAGGTCGTGTGCCTACACGGCTTAACTGATACGAGTGGAGTGTTTATAGATTTACGACCGAAATAGTGTTGTTGCAACTATATTGTTCAAGTGATACAATATAATAAAGCTGAAGTTTGTTTGAATGCTTATAATTACTAAAGAGCAATTTTTGAAATCGGTAAGAATGTTCGTTTTTGAATGAATTTTATTCGACATAACTACTATACTTGCTAAATAAACTATTTTCATTTTCAACTCAAAGGATAATTATTCGACTCACCGGTTTTGTGTGGTCTCTTGTGGAAATATTATTTTGTCTTAGAAGTCAACTGATTCTGGATGGTGAGATTTCATGTGAGTTCTCCAGCTGACTTTCTGATTAAACGGCTTATTGCACAGTTTACATTTAAATCTTTTTTTCTCGCTATGAATCCACATATGGCTAACCAGCGAATACTTAGTAGAAAAAGTTTTCGAACAATTCTCACACGAAAACGGTCTCTCCTTCGTATGAGTAATCTTATGTTTCTCAATTTGTATTTCGAACCGAATTTCTTACCGCAACTACACAAAAAAAGTCCTCTGTGTGGTTGATTTTAAAATGTTCTCTAAATTTAGACTTATTAGTAAAAACCATTTGGCAGTCAGAACAAACATGTCTTTTTATTGATCCCGTGCGCCTCTTGTTCATGTGAGTTTCGAATATTCTGCGACATGAACCTGTCAGAGCAGATCCTACGCCTACGCTTCGCCTCTAGCGAGTCAAAAACGCCACCATTTTCACCGAATATTGTGCTAGAACAAACAAAAATGCCGTTGTCAGTCTGATTCCCATTGTTTTATGAAATGTTCTAATAATTAATTTATAATTTAACATATTGCACGGCCCAACTATATGCGGATAATAGTACATTACTGTCAAAGCCGGCAATGAAGCAATTGACGGCCAAGTACGAGTAATATTGCAAGGCCGAAGCACAGCTGAGAAACGAATATTGTAAGAGTATCGCCAACACTTAGGCGTCTCGGAAACATGTTTCCGTTCTGCCTCTAGCGATTCAAAAACGCATTTACATCTTAAACACATCCTCTGTTAGCTGCCTAACAAAGCCGTGTATTTTTAAAATATGAGGACGTAAATTGCAATTTCGGTCAAGACAGTAGTTTTCTTCCTCTGACTTCCTTTTAAGAGGAAACTACCTTGTGTCAAATTTTACATAACTTAAATCCAGCGCTAGATTTGTTCTTTATTTTTTATATTTATTCAAAAGTAACAGCTATCTCACTCGTACATTTGAACTTTTTAGAAATCATTTATGCTTTAAATTGTTTTTGGGAAATGTTATTATTTTCAATGAAATAACGTTAAGAAGGATGTTTCACATTTACTTATTAAGTGATTCCTTTTAAACCTACACAGAAATATTCACAGTAAAAGCTTTACTAGTGTCAATTCAATGAAAATGTACTGATTACATTTCCCAGAAACAAACAATCATTCCTAAAAAGTCTAAATGTACGAGTAAAACAGCTGCCGTTTGCAACAATAGTCGGAGTAGCTAAAAAAATCATTTCATATCGTTTCGTTTTTTTTTTTTGGAAAAATGCACATAATGTAATGTCAAAATATTAAATATTAAGGACTAGGTTCTCATATAAATAATATTTTCTAGTGATTGTGATAACGGTACAATATACACTCATAAACATTTTGTTGCCACACACATTAGGAGGGAACGATTTTGAGCACTATTCGCACCTGGATGGGAGTCACAATATGTTATTTTTCGTATAAATCGCTTAGAAATCAACTAATTCGGGATGGTAAGATTTCATGTGAGTCTTCCAGCTGACTTTTTGATTGAACGGCTTATTGCACAGTTTACATTCGAATCTTTTGTTCTCGCTGTGAATCCACATATGGCTAATCAACGTATGCTTTCTAGGAAACGTTTTCGAGCATTCGGGACACGTAAACAATCTCTCCTTCGTATGACTAATCCTATGTTTCTCCAAGTGGTATTTGGAACCGAATTTTCTACCGCAACCGCACGTGAAAAACTCGTCGGTGTGGTTAATTTTAAAATGTACTCTATAACGCATCATATCCGGGAAAACCATTTTACATTCAGGACAAACGTGCGTCCTCTTATCAATTCCATGCGCCTCTTTATGATGCGCGTTTCGAACAGTTGCCGAAATGAACCTATCGAAGCATATCCTGCAAGAATGCCTCCAACATTTAGGCGTTTCGGAAACATGTTTCCGCTTCGCCTCTGGCGAATCGAAAACGACTCTACATTTCTCGCACATTCTCTGTTCACTGCTTATCGAGTGTGTGAATTTCATGTGATGCTGCAAAGAGGAGGTCGTCAAATACGACTTTCCACACATTTCGCAAGTGCACTTACGGAAGTGCGACTGTGTGTGTCTACTCAGAGTACGAAGGGTTGCGAATTTCATTGGGCACATAGCGCATATTAACTGATCAGTTTCGAATTTAAACGGCTGAACACCCAAATCGAAATTCAAGTCTATTGGTCTTTTGTGTACTGAGACAAGATGGTTTGCGGCATTTTCTACCGCGTCAAACTTCTCCAGGCACGTCCTACATTTGAGATCAGTGCAATCGACTTTAATATAACCTTCGTTCAAATGAGCGAACGCGACTCGTATTCTGAACTCTTGGTGTTGTGATTCCATATGGTGCCTAAACTGAGTGGTCGCTATGCTGTCTTGGCAATAGACGCAAACCAAGCTACACTCTGGTAGCTTGAAGGGGTAAGCCGTCGTGAACTGCACAATGACCTGGGCATTCCGCCGCGCCACCGTCATCGAATTTAGTTCTAGAACAGATAAAAATGCCGTGATCAGTCATTCTACTTCCCATTGTTTTCTCATCTAGTTAGAAGCTGTCCTAATGTTTTCATATTCTATTATACTCAAATCGTTGAAACTACGTAACTGAATTAAAAGCAGTTTTTTTTAAATAGATAGTGATACAACAAGAATGCCGGGGCGGGTCGCTAGTTTCCATATATATTTCTTAACATCCCTAGCGAATTCACATTTTAGCCATGAAAATAACATTACCGGATGAAATAATAACGATAAAACAAATTTTAAATACTAAAATTTAGAAATCAACTTCTCCTGGATGGTAGGACTTCATGTGCGTTTTCCAACTGACTTTCTGATTGAATGGCTTATTGCATATGTGACAGCTAAACCTTTTACTCACACTGTGTATCCACATATGCGCTACTAAAGTGCTCTTACGAGGGAACGATTTCATGCACTGTTCGCAAGTGAATGGCTTCTCTTTCGTGTGTGTCACTCTATGCTTCTCCAACTGACTTTTCGAATCAAATCTTCGGCCACAAAAAGAACACCCGTGGTAAGTATCAGTGTGATTAATTTTAAAATGCCTCCCAAACTTTTTCCCATCGGGAAATACTTTCTTGCACTCCGGACATTCAATCGCCGGTCGGCCAACACCGTGAACATCTTTCATATGGGCGTCACGTAAAAACCCAGACATGAATCTTTCAAAACAGATTCTGCACGTATGTTTCCAGCATTTAGGAGAGACGCTCAAATGCGCACGCTTCTCTTCTAACGAATCGAATACTTGCCTACATTTATCACAGATCTTTTGATCAGCGCTAACCCCATGACTGATTTTAATATGATGACGCAGAGACGAAATGGTCAAGTAAGATTTACCGCACAGTTCGCAAGTGGATTTGTTATAATGTGATTGAGTGTGACGACTCAACGCTCGTAGATTCATGAAATTTCGATCGCACATAACGCATACCATGTGCTCGGTTGAAAAATTAAAAGGCTGCACACCACAATCGTAACGAAGATTTATTGGCTTCTCGTGCACTTCTACCAAATGCTCGGCAGCCGTTTCAATATTATCAAATTTCGCGTGACAAATCCTACATTTAAGATCCGTGCAGTCCACTTTAATGTATCCTTCGTTAAGATGTGCGAATGCCATGTGTACTTTGAAGTCGGCATGAACAGATTCCATATGAGCTCTATAGTTCGCGGAATTCTCGTAACTCTGTTCGCAGAACACGCAAACCATGTTGCTCTCTGGCAATTTGAAGGGATACGCAGTCGTGGACTGGATTAAAACCTGGGCGTTGCGTCTCGCCATCGTCATCGGATTCGGAGTTTGTTCTAGAACAAACAGAAATGGAAAAAGAATGAATATAAAGTTATTTGTAGATAATGCGAACGAGTGTAACAATTACTAGAAAAAGGGAATCGGAAACCTATCATTGTAAATGGTGGAGAAATCTTCAATAATGCAACCGGACAAGCTAAGACAATAGAACCACACCAGCCGAGAATATAAAGGAGTCGCTATATCTACTCATTTCGCCTTTTTCTGTCATGTTGCGCGACGTGAACCGAACAGTCTTGAAGTTCTTATTATGGTTGGCCGTATGGCGGGATTGCGATCCAGGGGCAAACCACCAACGCGCTGGACCGACCCTGTCCTTGCAGCATTGAAATGTAACACCCGAGAGGCCATACACCGGGCCCAGAATAGATTTGACTGGAGGATACTAACTGCCAGCTTGGATAATGGTGGTCACGACCCTCAGCTATGAGGAACACGACTTGAAAGAAAGAAGAATATCTACTCATTCTAGATTTAAACAGTACAAATACCCTGGTTGAATCTTATAAGGTGTCAATGTTTTCTGCTTAACCTGTAGACACATCAGGATGGTAAACTTTCATGTGAGTTTTATACGGACCTATCTGACTGAACTTTTTATTGCACTGTTTGCACTGGAAACGCTTATTTTCGCTATGAATCCACATGTGCTGCACCAGATTCCTTTGCCTCGAAAAGGGCTTTGCGCAAACTGAACATGAGAACAGTTTCTCTTTGGTGTGAACCACGCTATGTTTTTCTAGGTTCTTTTGCGTGTCGAATTTGCGACCGCAAGAACATTCAAAGTATTGATCTGTATGAGCAATTTTGAAGTGAATTCTATATTTGTTTCTGTTAGGAAAAACCTCCTTACACTCCGGGCAGGGGTAAGGTCTTTGATTATCCCCGTGGACTTCCCGCTTATGGATATCCCTTAAGGTTGAACTTGGAAATCGTTCGGAGCAGAATTTGCACGCAAAAGACCAACACCTACGCGATTCGCTTACATGTTGCCTACGTTCGTCTAGCGTACTAAATACGCGTTTACATTTAACGCATATCTTTTGGTTGCCTATATGTGACATTTTTAAGTGTTGTTGTAACGAACCGGAGGAAAAGTACGACTTTCCGCAACTATGACATGTGTATTTGCAGAAATGTGATTGGGTGTGTCTACTTAAAGCGCGTAGAGTTGGGAATTTGGCGTCGCAAATAGCACAATTCCACTTGCCTATATCAAACCTAAAGGGTTGGACTCCCATAGGCTCGGCTAAGTTCAGTTTTAATTTGTGCTGTTTGAAAAGATGTTCCGCCGCGCTCTCCACGTCATAGAAACTTTTGGTACATTCGCGACATTTCAAATCTGTTATATCAACTTTTATGTAACCGTCGGGTATATGAGAAAAGGCCAAACGCAATTTGACTTCGGGGTGCTCGTCTTCCATATGTTTTCGGAAGACGTGGCCTTCTTCGAATTCGTCGCGGCAGTACACGCAAACTAATGAACATTCTGGAAGCTTGAACGGGTAAGCGGTTGTGTGAGCGACAATGATCCAAGCGTTTCGCCGGGCCACGTTTGGGGAGAGAAGTATTTCCGTCATGTCTAGAACAAAAGAAAGTTCCTTGGTCAGCATCCCACTGGTTTCTTTATTATTTATTGAAACTTTATTTCAAAATATTTATACAAAAGGCGGACTTAATGCTTAATGCTCTTAGCAGTCAACCATTGTTTTTTTTTATGTTTGGATTGTATTGGTAGATTGTGAATCAAACAGACTTATTCTCAAACCATGGCTTACGTAAGATTCAACATAGGACAAAAACTTAACATTGAGTTTGAATGAAATATACATAGATGTAATTACGATATGTTTTAGATGAAATCCTACAATGTTTATATACGGATTATAACGGGCACGACACAGCCGCTGCTATGAGGCATAAATGCCGATGCATACAGTGAGGCGCATAACGTTGGAACACAGTAAAGAAAAATTATTTCCTTTTAATATTTTCGATCGATTAGCGCACAAAATTGTCACATAACAGTTTTTTTATTGCGTCTGGATTCTGCGAGCCAATGGGTTAAACTACTTCATATGGTATGTATAGAATACAATGGTAAATTCAACACTTACTTGATTGGAAAATATAACAACTAGTTTCAAATCCGTCGATATAGAACGTTCTTTGGAGAGGCAGCACCTATTAGAGTATGCTCAACCGCTCTAAAGGGAAGATCTTCCCACCGGGCCTGGTGTTATGCTTGGGAAACCGCCGCTCCGACGCTCTTTTCGGAGATTGAACATATGGCTCCAATACATAGAAACTTTGCAATCGCGATTTAGACTTCACAGTAGTTTCAGTAGTTTGTTGTTTTCTATGCAATTCCGATATTAGTGTCTTTAGCACCATTGTGCGTCTTAGTAGATTATCTGTGCTAATATCGACACAGTTCAATCACATAAATTAAATTTTCATTGTTTCCTTTAGTCTTCTGAATGATGCATTTTAAAATGAGCCGGATATTTCTTCCTATCCGTGAACACCTCTTTACACTCTGGACAGACATACATCCTTTTCTGCGTCCCGTGCACTTTAGCCTGATGCGTCAACTTCTGATTCCACGTTATAAACCTTTCACCGCACAACTTGCATAAATGCAACCAGCATTTCGGAGATTCATTCAAATGTTTCCGCCTATCTTCTAACGTTTTAAATGTAGTTTTACATTTCCTACATAACCTTTTATCGCCGCCGATGTGAGAGTGTCTCATATGGGCCTGTAAAGACGACGAGGTAGAATAAGATTTGCCACACCACTCGCATGTGAATTTAAAGAAGTGAGTTTGAGTGTGTCTACTCAAAGTTCTGAGACCGCCGAATTTCTCCCCGCAGATAGCACAAGACAATTTCCCTTCAACTAATTTAAACGGTTGTATTCCTATATCGAATTCTAATTGCAGTTCTGTTTTATCATGAACGTTGAATAAATGATCAGCTACTAATTCTAATGTATCGAACTGCTCGGAACACAGTTTGCATGCGAGTTCAGTGCAATCTGCTTTGATATAACCTTCAGGTATATGAGCAAAAGCAGACCAGACAGGGAAGCCCTCGTGCTCGTCAGCGACATGCTTTCTAAATCTTGCAGGGTTATCGTAACTTTCGCAACAGTACACGCAAACCATAGAACATTCTGGAAGCCTAAAAGGATAAGCCGTCGCGTATTCCATAACTATCTCCGCGTTCTTTCTGGCGATGTGCAACGGATCGTTTTCTAGAACAAAAGAAACGTTCTCGATCAATCATTTTGGCCGCATAACCTAATCAGTTTTTAAAACAGATAAAAGTAGTTTGACATTATTATTTTTCGTTTCGTCGAACGCGCTCGTCGACTGGTAAGGGGGGATGTAGATCTCCGGGTGATACGCCTTCATGTGGTTTTTCCAACTAACTCTTTGATTAAATTGTTTATTACATAACGTACACTCGAATCTCTTTGTAACGCTGTGTATCCACATATGTTGGGCCAAATTCTTTTTTCTAGGAAACGATTTCGAACAAACAAGGCAAGGGAAGAGCTTCTCTTTCGTGTGAACCACCCTGTGTTCCTCTAGACTGCGTTTAGTTTCAAATTTAATGCCGCAACTCGCGCACATATAATTGTCATCAGTGTGCGTAACTTTAAAATGTACTCTATATTTTTTTCTATCGGCAAATACTTCTGCGCATTCGGGACAAACGTAGGATTTCTTCTGAGCGCCGTGCACCTGGTTCATATGAGCTTGTTTCAAGTTCCACGTTACGAAACGTTGGCCGCAAACATTGCACAAATGCGACCAACATTCCGGAGACTCTTTCAAGTGATTCCTCTTCGCTTGAAGCGAACCGAATGTCATTTTGCATTTCCTACAGATCCTTTCGTCTCCTATGTGCGAGAATCTAATGTGATGCCTTAACGTTGTTAATGTACCGTAAGATTTTCCACACGCCTCACATGTGTACTTTAAAAAATGAGATTGCGTGTGCCTGCTCAATTGCCTTAAACATAGAGACTTAGAATTACAAATAGCGCAAACGTATTTGTCCTTATCTAATTTGAATGGTTGTATTCCCAAATCGACATTCAAATCTATAGGTTCGTCGTGATCATATCGTAAATGTTGAGCTATTTCGTCTAAACTCTGACATTGTTTGAAGCACAGTCTGCAATGAAGATCTGTGCAGTCCGCTTTGATAGACCCTTCTCCGCAATGAATAAAAGCCATGCGGCTATTGAAGGTGGCGTGTTCATCGTCCATGTGTTTTCTATACAAAGAGGGATCATTATAACTCTCAGCGCAGTACACACAGACCATCGTGTCGTCCGGGAGTCTGAACGGGTACGCTGTTGATAATCTCACTATTATCTCGGCGTTGCGTCTCGCGACGACATTAGCATCTTTTTCTAGAACAAAAAGAAATGTTCTTGATCATTTAGTTGCTTCTGTTTCCTCTTTGACTAGTATTAGCTCGATTTCGCCAGTCTTGGTTTTTTTTTATTAACAACTGAATGTTGTAGTAATGTGGTCTAAGTATCCTAAGATTGAGATCGCTGGCATAAGCTAGTAATAACAGGCTATGAATGGTCGTAGCCTATTCAATATATCCAATATGTCTAATGGTAATGATCTCCACTGTTTCGATGACCTTATAAATTCGTATAAGATATAATGTCGACAGTTGCTCAGTTTTGGCCGCATAATATTCAACTCTATGAAATAGCGTTGTTAAGGAGTTAATGGCATCAAGGTGAGAAGACGAACTTTTCAAACATTGATTGATATAGGTAATCACTACATAGTATAAAACAAAGTCGCTTTCTCTGGCCCTTTGTATGCTTAAATCTTTAAAACTACGCAACGGATTTTGATGCTGTTTTTTTTTAAATAGATAAGAGTGATTCAAGAGGAAGGTTTTTATGCCCATGCGAAGAAGGGGCGGGTCGCTAGTAGGTAATATAATATATGTTAAAGTAGGTGCTCGTACTGTTTGCTTTATGAGATAAATTAATAATAGTTGATATAAAAAGCACGGTATATGTTTATTTAGAAATAAAAAATATATCTATAATAATATTTTATATAGACGACGATGTTTATCTATATATGTATATGTTACAAAATATAGTATCGTTGAGTTAATATCCCATAACAAAAGGCAAAAGATAGCCAAAAATGGAAGGAACTCCACCGACAAGAGCCAAGCTCTTAAAATTTATGATGATGATGGTGTCGGACCAAAATTCCGCCACTGTAATTGCATTATCCGTGCCCTGCAAAAGGCCCTTGAAGGTACTCCTGTGAGGGCCCGATGAACACTGCAACAGATGCTCCATCGTCTGCAGTAAATGTCCACATAGGTCCCAAGTATCAGTAAGGTTCTAAGGCCACAGGTAATGAATTATTGGAAATAGCCTACCTTCACAATAGCACCATCAATGTTACTACTGATCAATGATCATTACATAGTATAAAACAAAGTCGCTTTCTCTGTCCCTATGTCCTTTTGTATGCTTAAATCTTTATAACTACGCAACGGATTTTGATGCGGTTTTTTTAATAGATAAAGTGTTTCAAGAGGGTTTTATGCCCATGCGAAGCCAGGGCGAAGGGATCATGTCTACCAGAGCCGACAAGCCAAGAAAAGGTTAAGTTATAATCAACACGGGCGGGTGTTACCGCAGGGTACTCATAGTCATATACAGAGTCAACAAAAACTATTTCAAGATTTTAAATTTTTATTTGACACACAACGTGATTATAGACAAAGACACCACTATTACAAATAACAATGCCATCACGATAAATAATCAAATATCAACTAAATAGGAAAAAGTTGCACGTCCACTGACGCCAAATCCGATTGTACAAGAAATCAGAAATTGTTGTGCTATATGAGTGTCATAAAACAAAACAAACTCCAACATTCCTTACGCTCAACTCCAACGTAATGGACGCGCCGCTTAATTACGCTACGCAGATAAATATATGCAATTTTTCAAACGCTATGTTTCGAAATATGCCGTTTAAGTCTGTACAGCGACAGAAACTTCATTCCGCAGTGTTTGCACGTCGCGCAATCGGCCGAATGTTGCAACTTGAAATGATCGTAATAACTACCCTCATTATTAAACGTCAGATCGCAATCGCGACACCTATACAACTTTTTACTCTGCCCGTGAGCAGTCTCCATGTGTCGCTTCCTCATTTTCCAATCGAGGAATCTCTCGTTGCATTTGAAACAGCAATACGGCATGCACTGTTTCTCAGTACGTCTGTGCTTCTCTTTCGCTTCCATTGTGGGGAATGTCTTCCCACATTTCTTACATGGCACCTCGTAGTCTTGATGCTTCGAGCGCACGTGGCGCAGCAATCCAGTGCTGGCGACGTAGCTACTGCCGCACACGTGGCACACGTAACTCAAGAAATGCGTAATCGTGTGTCTATTCAAGTGGAATAAAGACGGAAAGCTCTTTTCGCATATCGCGCAGCTGTACACGTCCTTCTGAAGAAAGTAGGGCATTACGCCCAGCTTCCCTTCTTTTGTTAATTTTTCATTGTGGGCGGCTGTCAAATGCTCGGCCGCCGCCTCTAAAGATTCGAACTGCTCTGTGCATTGGCGGCACCTCAGATTCGTCAGATCTGCTTTGATGAACTCTGACTTGGGTAGGTTATAGAAAGCTACTTTTAAACTGAAGATTGTGTGTTCTTGGTCCATGTGGGTTCGGAATATATCGGGATCGTCAAACAGATCTTGGCAATAGACGCACAGTATCGACTTATCGTTCACCCTAAAAGGGTAGGCCGTTGTGTTACGCAAGAGGACTTCAGCGTTTGCCCGCGAAGGGTCATACGTGTAACGTTCGTCTAAAAAAGAAAAAAAATCTGTATCACGCTTGTCAGACGATAAGGGCGCGAGTTATGACGTTTATGAAACGGGTAACGGAACGTTTATTTCTTAAAGTCAATTCAATATGGGTTTAAGGTTTGGTTAAGTAGAAATAATGTCAATCAAGGTGTTGCCATAAGGCTAAAAAGTTTATAAATTGGTTTTTATATGTGTATTGCTAATCTATGACTAAAGCACACGACCAAACTGAAAAGTATCGTCGTACGTGTTAGAATAGAAAAATGTTCAAAAACTTTTCAATTTGGTTAAAAACATTTATTACTTGATATAATCAATTGAACTTTTTATATACATAAAACAATTGAACTTTTAAATTAAAACATAAAAAACTAGTTAGTTGTTAACAATTGAACTTTTAAAACGAAATATAAAAACTGGTTATTTATTTCAATAAAAAAAATCTAACTACAACATACTTTTTTAATTAAAATTACCCATTCGCTATAGTAAAAAGTTAATATACAACCAAGCATATTTAAAACACATATGCGAACATCACACATAACTTTTGTACTTAGCTGTGTTAATTTTAATCAAAAACACCTATTCCAGTTCAAGTGACTATATCAAGTACAATACAACTTGCACATGGACATATCTTATTTAATTAATTTAGACAAAATCTTAATTATAAACAGAGCCTTTCTTAGCAAATTAAGATTATCACTTACCAATAACCGCAAATCTTGATAGTCGCTCCGGAGCAGCACAACAGCCATTCACATAATACTAGCAGTCCGACTCGGCTTCGCTCGTGGTACATACATAGCCTATGACACTTAGGGATGTAGCATTCGAATGGTGAAAGTATTTTTGAAATCGGCTCGGTAGTTTTGAATTTATACATAACAAACATACGCACAAAAAAAAAACATCTCTTTTTCTTTATTATATCTAGATATTCACACAGCATTTCAAAAGATTTTTTAATGGTTTGCAACGCTCATGTGACACCCCTGTTGTTGCAGGCGTCCATAGGCTACGGTATCCGCTTTACCTAATAGGTAGGTATTGATGCTAAATTTTAATATTACTATCAAAGTTATATTTTTTAAGTTTTAATCCATACTTCCATATCCATACAATACTAATATTTTGGCAAAATCATCGTTTAATTAAACGATGGAGGAATAAAAAATAAGAATTGAATTGACTAAATGCGAAAATCTGTCTCTCTGTATGTTACGCTTTCACGGCTGGACTGATTTTGGTTATATTTGGTATGGATATAGTTAAAGACCAGGGTTCAAACATAGGCTACTTTTGGGGTCCCAGGCGGGCGGAGCCGCGGGCAACAGCTATTTATATACTAGATTTAAACGTGGGATTCGAACCCACTTCCAGATAATATGGCAATCGCCCAAACCACTAGTAAAATCAGGCGTAAAAATTATCAAAGTCGATAATATCAATAAAATATCTAAGTACGTAAATATAGAATTTACATTATTTGACCACACTTTCATGTCTGCTGTTGTGTTGATGTACCTAATTATTACATTTATAACATGTGTGTTACAGGCAAATGACCATACACACCCCGGTCAGCTCTTCAAAACAGCACCTATTGAAAATTTACATATAAAAGAATAATACAAATAATGTATTTCTGCTCTTTCCGAATGTTTATCCTAAAACGTGTTCATCATATTCCGTGTAGGTGACACGGTCAATCGACCATGCACACCCTGGTGTCAGAGTTCATCGAAACCGCCTCCCAGCGGTTAAAAAGCTAAAAAAACCTATTAAAAAGCGTATAGCGTATTTTTACACGATTTCACTAAAAACGTGATAATTTCTTAAAATGAAAAAAATATAAATAATCTGGATATTTATTTTACAACCACACTGTGATTTAGTAAAAAAAAAATATTATTTAAAAAATCGCTAAAATCGTGTAACAAAACGAAAATCACAGAAAAAATGGACAGGAAAAAAAATGGCCCTGCATGTTTCTATAACAATTTTTGAAATTGGAATTAAAAAAAAAAAAATGTTATTCGAAACATTATACTACATAGACATATCCATGTGCGACTAAGCTAACATGCACAGTTAACAAAAAAAAAAACAATTGACAAGTATTCGGCCTAGTATATTCTCTACGGCTACAGCAAATCTAGCGGCCCTGGCGGATAGTAAGGCGACTAAGCAATACGCGCCATCTTGCAGCGTTATAGAGAATCGATTTAGGCAATAAAGTGTTTGCCGCAGTGAAAATGCACGAGTCTTGTGTTTTAGAGAGTTCTGCCCAAGCATTTGTAAGGTGGGAATATTTCTGGAAATACTTGATGACTTTGGAAATATGCCCATAAATCGCAAAGGGAATTTTGCCGTGGCAACACAGTGTAGCTGAATCACAGAATAGATAATAGTATTTTTTTATTTATTTATTTATTCATTCTTAATGTTGTTAGGTACTAATTAGCAACAAAAGACACTGGATGCACGCCGCTTCAAATAATATGGAAATCTGTGACCAGCTGTGGATAAATCAGAAGTTAAGCAACCCAAATGGCGGTCGTGGCTTGGATTGGTCGCCTCCGCCAATTTATATAAAAGCGAAAGGTCTGACGGTATGTTGTTAACATGAAATCTCAATCTCTACTGGAGCATGTAATTTATTATTAGGAGACGTCAGCTTTTCTCTCGAAATTTCCGCAGGACCGGTAGCAGAGCCATCTCTCTCTTTCTCACACACATCTTAGCGCTTCCCGGTTGCTTCCTCGGCTGACAACTTCGTTGCCCAGTGACCGCATTCCTGCTTTTTCTCCTTCTGACTGGCTGAGGATTTTAGATTTTAAAGATTTGTTCCGACACCAGTATCATCCATATACCAAATAAATAATTCCTCGATGGCTTTGACAAATTAGTCCACATTTCCAAGTGACTACAACATGGGGGTCTACAAGAAGGGCGTAAAATGATTCATCCAGGGTCGGCAACGCGCTCGCAATGCTCCTGGTATTGCAGGCGTCTCATAGGCTGCGGTTACCGCTTCCCATCAGGTGGGCCGTATGCCTGTTTGTCTGCTTAATAGTATTTAAAAAAACCATATATCACTTGCAAAGTATCAAATTGATTAATAGTTACTACGTAAACCTTATACTCCAAGTAATAAGGTTGTAATTGTGGTGGGTCATATGCAGTGTAATTCTAGCCGAATACTTGTCAAAATTAGACTCCGGTAGGCCAAAATGCTGTGTTTCACTCAGTTATATTAATCATGTACCAAATTTAAGCCGTGCGACACAAACCTAAATGTTTCCTTCTATTTTAGAATATTTAAAAATCTATAGGTAATATAAAAACAAAAAACTATACTTACACAAAATAAAATAGTAAAAATATTTTTTCTTTACATTTAGTAATTTTAACTGAAATGGATAGCGGGACATTTAAAATGAATAATAGAAAGAAAAAAATTTTTGTTTTTGTCTGTCGGTCTGTCTGTGTATGATCACGCTTATCTCCGAAAGTACTAAACCGATTTGCTTAATACTTATAGCAATTGTTTTTTTTTAATTTTGAAGAACATCAAAAGTTGAATCAAAATCGGTTCATTAACAAAAAAGTAATCGTCATTTGAATAAACTTAAGACATTGATTTCGAACGAATGTACCAAATTAGATAATTTTTTTTTTGTGTTGATTATTGTCATGACAAACTTTGTATAAAAGAAAAGGGGGATTCCCGGGCAATTCCTCTGAAATTCCGACGATAACGGGAACGAAGCCCACGCGCACGAATTCGCGGGCTACAGCTATTCTATACTATAAAGCAGTTTGTTGTTTGTTTGTACACAAACTTTAGACCTATTGGTCGGATTTGTAAAATTATTTTTGCATCTTATAGCCTAATTCTTGACTTTAGTATTTATTTATTCCATTACAAAATACAATTGTGTTGGAAACTAAAAAGTTATTTACAGTACATATTACAATAAAATTTAAAATATATATCGTATGTATGTAACACAAACACACAATGAATACCTAATTTATTCAGAGAAACTTACCGCCGTATTAATAAAAGTTTGTTAAGCCCATGTTAGCTAAAATGTGTTGCGTCCCTTTCTTCCACGTGAAATGTCAGGTAAGAGAAAAAGAGACAAAACATATTTTAGTTAAAATAGGCTTAACAAACGTTTCTTAACACGGGGTTCCTTAATAATAATTTTCTCTATATGTAAATATAAAATACTTGAATTATTTTTGAATTGTTAATATTATTTATTGTAATATTTAAGTAAAACGACAACTATTGCTCTACATGTCTATGCAGTGCCCTTGCAGGGCGTCACTTTTACTATATAATATTATATCATGTATAACACCTTTAAAATTTGTGACAAGCAATAAAATCTGAATCTGAATCTGGGATAGTCTCCAAAAAGTTAGTACGATAGCCTGATGAAACCGTAATGTAACAGCTAGTTTAGGAACACAGCACTTTGCCTGACCGAATCAAAAACAAAATAATCCAATGCCTACCTTTCTTTTTCTTCTCTGGCTTTGCTTTACTGCTAGACGGCTTAACTTTAATCTGTTCCGCTCTCGTTTTGACCTTCTTAACTGGTGAAGGTTTGGATTTTGTCGTCGATTTCCTTTTCTCAGCGGCCTTCGTGTTATCAAACAAGTCTAGTATATCAACAGATTCCTTTTTGGGCACTTTGCTTGCCAGATTCATAAGCGGTTGGTTGTCAACTGAAATAGAAAATGTTGTTTATATGCAAGTATTATAACAGCGTAATTTGGAGGTTGACGTTTGATCGTGGGTCGTCGAAGCTTCGGCGAGCGCGGTTTGATTTAGATTGGTTGCCACTAGTGCGATAAGATTTTGGCAGTTATAAGCTAGATGGTAGTCGTTAGGCTGTATTTCGTTTTGACCTTCTTAACACGTTCGCGAACGTTTTGAACACACAATAAAAATTTTATTGTTATAACTGCTATAGCAGACGCGTGTCCGTTAACGTGTTAACCGGTGAAGGTTTGGTTTATAGTGAAGTATAGCCTGAAAAATCTAACACTCGCTAGCCTGTTACACTGACAGTAACACTGTTAGCCAATATCTAGCAACGAAACAAAATGGTTAATTTTTTCTTAAGTAATAAAAGGTGATTGTTCAAATAAAGCTATTAAATTCGACAAACTTCGTACGATCATTATTTCATGTCGTGTTTAATAAGTGTTTGTTACATTTAGAAAATAGCTATATGTAATACTTTATCAATAAGTAACAAAATTCAATTCTCTTCCATGCTGGTCTGGGAGAAAAAGAAAAACATAGAATGTACCAGCTGCTTCTCTTCCCGCGCAAGCCGTAAAAGTCGTCTGAGGGAATCGCCGAATTGGGAAATCATGACATAGGCGATGCGGCTAGCAACCCATCACTATTGATTTCCTGTCTACCATTATGCTAAACGTGGCCTAAGGTCTTATGGTTTTAGGCTCTGTCTACCCCGTATGGGATAAAGACGTGATTATATGTATGTATGTAATAAGTAACAATGTAAACAAATGTTGGTAAACCATTATAAATAAATAAAATTAATAAAAAAATCATATTCCTATTGACGACAATTGTTCTAATGTAATCAGTGTCGTCATTTTCAGGATCATAACGCGGCTGAAGGTTAATTAAAGCGTACCCTCGGTTCGGAAGCGCTGGACGCTTAAATAAAAAAAAGTAGAGTAGACCACTCCCTTTCCCGTAAAAGACAAGGTCTTAATCTTCTTGTGCCCCTGTAAATTTTGGCATCGTATTTCACCAAAAACTGCATTCTCAAAGACGGTTTACGTCAGGCGCGTCGAGCAAATGACAAAAACATTTTTTTAATGTTTGTCTTTAATCACAGATTACAGAATATACTATTATAGTTAGTACCTATTATAAACTAACAGTTTCCCGCGGCTCTGCCCGCGTGAGATTGTTATATCGCACCCAAAAGTATCCTATGTTTGAGCCCTGGTGGCTTACTACTTACCACCATCTCTTAGAACCACGCAAGAACGATTGAGTAACGGAAATGTCGCTTTCAATGTAGACAACATCAACCTAAGAAGGCGGAATGTCCTGCGTGTCAAGGTGAACATTGGATCTACGAAGGCAAGACATTTAAGGATGGAAACATAGACAAGAAGTGGGAAATGGCCAAGAAAGCTAAGCTGTGTTTCAAGTGTCTTCGCTATCGCCATTCAAGAAGAACATGCAGAGCTCCACCTTGCAAGAAGTGTACAAGATGGCACCACATAAGTCTCCACACTGATGTGCCGCCGGCTGCGACTTCAAATAAAGAGCAAGAGAATCCCTGCTGTAATACTCTGAAGTGTGAGAAATCTACTGACATCATATCTTCAGTATGCACCTCTACAGATGGAAGGGCTTATCTTAAAGTGATTCCTGTGGATTTATATGGCCCAAAAGGAACAGTGCGAGTGTTAGCATTAATGGATGAAGGATCGACTGTGACACTCTTAGATTCGTCCATCGCTAAAAAGATTGGAGCAGAGGGAATTACAGAACCAATCACAATTGAAACAATTGGAGGAAATGCATTCAAGAAAGGGAATTCTCAGAAGTTGAATATTAAAATCAAAGGAGCTCATCGCAAAGATAAGAGGACAATCGCAGTCAGAACAATTGACGAGTTGAGACTTGCGAAGCAAGAAGTGGAAGACGGAATCATTGAAAGATGTGAGCATCTCCGGCCTTTGAAGAATCAGCTTGTATTCAAGAAAGAAGAGCCACGTTTGCTGATTGGGCAAGATAATTGGGGACTCATCGTTACGAGAAGACTGAAGAAGGGCAAGAAGTCAGAGCCAGTTGCTTCACTTACGAGTCTAGGCTGGGTTCTTCATGGATGTGAAGACGGAAGCAACACACCAGTCAACTTCGTCAATCATAGCCGTCTGGTAGAAGATGAAACCGAAGCTCTAGTGCGACGTCACTTCGACATCGACGCCATGGGAGTGATGCCGAACCGCCCAAGCAACGACGCCGACAAGAGAGCCTTGGATGTCTTGGAACAAACCACAAAGAGACTACCAGATGGAAGATTTGAAACGGGGCTGCTGTGGAAGAGCGAAGCAGAGACGCTGCCAAACAACTATCATCAAGCGTACAAGCGTCTCATGAATATAGAGAAGAAGCTCGACAAGGACCCAGAGTTGAAGACATCATATGAAAATCAGATAAGCCAGCTATTGGAGAAGGGCTACGCGGAGAAGGCGCCAGCTGAAACAACGCAGGGGAGGACCTTCTATCTGCCTCACTTTGCTGTGGTACACCCTATCAAGAAGAAGCCGAGAATAGTCCTGGACGCTGCAGCTAAATTTGAAGGGAAGAGCCTGAACGACGTCTTGCTGCCTGGACCTGATCTTTTGCAATCACTTTTTGGAGTCCTAATAAGATTCAGAGAGGGACCGGTTGCTGTGGTGGCTGATGTAAAGGAAATGTTTTTGCGTATCCAAATGCGAGAAGAAGACAGAGACAGCCTTAGATTCCTGTGGAGAGGAAGTGACAGAGTTAAGAAGCCAGAGGAATACAGGATGAAGTCTGTCATATTTGGAGCAGCATCGTCGCCATCAACTGCAATCTTCGTCATGAACAAAAATGCAGAAGACTTCAAAGAAGAATATCCTGAGGCGGTGAGAGCAATCAAGTCTAACCACTACATGGACGATTATCTGCAGAGCTTTTCGACGATTGAAGAGGCAAGGAAAACAGCAAGAGAGGTGCAATTAATCCACGCCAAAGCTGGTCTTCATTTAAAAGAGTGGGGAAGCAACAAACCGGAAGTACTGAAGAGCATCCAGGATGAGTCAAAAGAAGACGTCAAGGAGTTCTCCTCAGAAGAGAAAACTCTAGGACTCAGATGGCTCATTAATGAAGACGCCCTAGCCTTCAATGTGGGATTCCGCAACACATCTCCACAAATACTCAGTGGGGAAAAGACACCAACAAAGAGAGAAGTGGCAAGTGCAGTGATGTCAACATTCGACCCCATGGGATTCGCAGCGCCAGTACTTATCCAGGGGAAGAAACTAATTCAAGACATCTGGCGTTCGAAGATTGGATGGGACGAGAAGATCTTACCTGAACAAGAAGAAGCCTGGGCAAAATACCTCAAAGAAGTCACCGTTTTGAAGAAACCTGAAGATCCCTAGATGCCTGTCTCCACATCATAAAAAAGGAGAACTTCACACCTTCACGGATGCTAGTGAAGAAGCCTACGCCGCCGCAGTCTACTGGAGGACAGTGGATCAAGACGGAGTAGTAAACATAGCTTTGGTTGCTGGGAAAGCGCAAGTAACTCCAACGAAGCCGATCTCAATACCACGGCTCGAGCTTCAAGCTGCGTTATTGGGAAGTAGACTGGCATCAACCGTCGAAAGGGAAATGGATCTGGAAGTCACAGGAAGAGTATTTTGGACAGACTCAAGCACGGTTCTTCAATGGTTAAAGTCAGACCCAAGAAAATTTAAGACCTTCGTAGCACACCGTTTGGCTGCGATAGAGGAGCTGACGAATCACCAAAATTGGAGATGGGTGCCGACAAAGGAAAACCCTGCAGACGACGCCACTCGAGGGACACCAAGGGAGTTTGACCACACGGCGAGATGGTTCAGGGGCCCTACCTTTCTATACGAAGAGGAGGAGAGATGGCCGGAAAAGCGTTTCGACATTCAAGCCATCGAAACCGGAGAAGAAAAGAACGTCCAGACAGTTGCACTAACATACGAAGTGCCACTACACACGCCAGATCCAGAGAGGTTTTCCAGCTGGACACGTCTACTTCGCAGCACAGCGCGTGTATATCAATTCATTGATATACTGAAGAGAAGACGTCAAGAGAAAAAGCACGTCAACGCTGCTGAAGATAGCAACTGGAAACCATATAAGCGTACAACGAAAAAGAAGACGAAGACTGAACTTCTTCATACAAGAGAAGGGAGAATATATGAGCCCATAGAAGAGGTCCACTTCAGAAGAGCCAAAGAAGAGTTGATTAAGTTGAGTCAAAGGGAAAGTTTCGCAAAAGAAATCAGCTGCTTGAAAAATAATAAGTGCCTGGAAAATTCAAGCAGACTTCGTAAGGTCGACGTGTACATCAACTCAGAAGGGATCCTCAAGCTAAGAACTCGTGCAAAGAAGATTCAGATTGAGAATCAAGAGAAGAAGGCCTGACACCCAACCATTTTCTACTCGGAAGGTCCTGTGGGGTAGCATCACCAGGCGAGTTCGAGGATCGAGATCTCATTGGCAAGGCGAACTGGAGGACGGTGCAGCGGCTGACTGACCACTTCTGGCAAAGGTGGATAAAAGAGTATCTGCCAACTCTGAAACCGCGGAAGATCAGCGGACGACACTCCGATGACCCACAAGTCGGAGATATCGTCCTTATAGTCGACGCGACATCACCCCGCAACACATGGCCTCGTGGAAAAGTCCTGAAGGTGTATCCAGGACCAGACGGCAGAGTGCGCATCCTGGACGTAAGGACACCGGGAGGAGTGCTAAGAAGGTCTACACGTCGAGTCGTCATCCTGGTGCCAGCAGCCACGTCGCTACCACAGGGAGAAGAGCTTCGCACTGCGGGGGAGAATGTTAGCGACGGACTTTAGTAATATATAAAATTTTATGTATTTAAGGTAGATTATGTACTAGGTAGGCAAATAAATCATGGTAGTTTTATTTCCCATAGTAATAAGGCTGATTATTTACATAGTTAGGTATAGATGCCAATATTGTATTAAGTGCCTTTTATACATATTGACTCGTAGCATAAGTGTAGTATAGTCGCTACGAATAATACCTAAAACAGAAGGTCGTGTAAATAATTAGTTTGTATATAGAATAGGAAAATTAGGCTAAAATGTATAAGTTGAATAGTCGCCACGAAGCAAAACTGTAAATATTGTACATAAAACTAAGGCAAATGTAAATCTCAATAGAAGTGAATGTATGAGATTTCCCCCACCACTCATAAGTGTACATGTCAATAATTAGACACAGTTTTGTATGAAGAGTTCATTGTAAGTATGCAACTTCCCCCACCCTTCAGAAGTGTACTCGTCAATGATTTGACGAATTGCGTGTCAGGGAATTTGCATATAATAAAGGCCAATTTTAAATGAAGGTGTGTTCCAGAGCTAATAAGTGTTCCAGTGCTATTATAAGTGTGCCAATATCATTGAATTGTGAATCAGCTCGAAAATAAAAGGAAAAACAAGTGCTATCAAGAACATTGTGGTTTTAATAAGAGGAATCCCTGCAAGTCCCTCTGGTCTAAAAACGCCAAGCGGAATACGTCGTGTGATATAGTGGCAGCCTGTTCCACATCCCGCCAGCCCGGCTCATCGAACCAACATCGTCAGCCAGCCAACAAACTACAGTCCACTCGCTCGCTAGTCGACCACATTTTCGTGGTCCTTCGAGCCGGATCGTGGGGAAACGCGATGCCTACTACGAGATCGACGTCCGCAACAGGGAAGACCACCACTACAGATTGGAGCCTGGAAACACCGGCAGAAACCGAAACGGACATCTCCAGCCGGTCGACGATGACGCGACGCACGCCGCCGTTGCCTGGGTCCCCCGACCGCGCCGTGGGGAACCCTACAGTGTCCGCGCCTTCTACTCGCGCCGCAGGAGAGCGCACCGCGACCGCGTCCGCGCTGCCTGATCGCACCGTTGCAGCCACGGAACAACGCGACCGTTCGATGTCTCCTATTCGCGCCGCACAAGGAGACCGTGTTGCGGAAGGGGATACTGCCGCTCGCGCCGCTCGCGCCGCCCCCCGCACCCGCTGAAAGAGGGCACGCCGCGTCACGCTCCGGTACCGCTGCCGTTAGAGCTGAATCACCCGCGCTTCGTGTAACGCGTTCGATAGCTAAGGATCCGGAATTATTAGCGCGTATCACCGAAGCGGAAGAGCGAAGGATATCAAGGAAGGTTGAAGAAGAACGATCTGCGATGGAATCAAGACTGGGTGCTCGTCCGAAGGCGACAAGATTCGACAAGCCGCATGATGTACGCTCCATACGTTCATCAAAAAGGGCAGAAGTGGAAGCAAGAATGCAAATCGCCAAAAGGGAACTGGAAGTAGCTGAGGCCAGATCGAAGATAGCACAAGCCGAGCTGGAGCTGCTGCAGTTGGATTCGGACGAAGACGAGTTTGAAGACTTGCAAGACCATCGAGATCAAGTGGAGCGATGGCTGGACAAGGCTGCACCTGTGGAAAAGAGTGCCGCGCCGCCGACGCCGAACCCTCCACAAGTAGAAGAAAAGAAGAGCGACATACAAGAATTGGCTCTGATCATAACGAAGATGTCTCAGAAATCTACTGAACATAGTATCTCAAAGCACATGATCGAGCTACCTAACTTCAACGGTGCCAGTGAAGAATGGTTGGCGTTCAGAAGATCCTTTGAAGATACCGAGCGCTCGTTCACGAATACACAGAACTTGGCTCGGCTAAGAAGAGCACTTCAAGGGAGAGCAAAGGATGCCGTGAAGAGTTTATTATTCACCGCCGAGACACCACAGGAAGTGATGAAGGGTTTAGAAGCTCGCTTTGGGAGACCAGGGGCCATCGCATTAGCAGAGTTGGAGAAATTGAAGAGTCTACAAAGGGTACAAGAATCTCCAAGTGATATCTGCGCGTTCGCCAGCCATGTCAAGAACTCAGTAGCAACAATAAAGGCGCTTGGGAAGAGCCAGTATTTAAGTTCGCCAGAAACAATGAAGAGTTTGATCGAAAGGATGCCATCAAACATGAAATACAGATGGTTTATATATTATAGAAGCCGCCGAGAGGAAGAGAAACCGGAATTGGAACTCATCAGTGAATTTTTGGAAGTGGAAGCTGATATGTGTGGTGATTTTGCTCCCCCTGAAGTGTCATGGGAGCCGAAGAAAACTGTGACAAAGAAAAGTGTTCATACTGTGCAAAAAGTGGAAGCTGATATGTGTAGTGATTTTGCTCCCCTTGAAGTGTCCTGGGAGCCGAAGAAATCTGTGTCGAAGAAATGTGTTCATAATGTGCAAGAAGCGGAAGCTCAACAGCAACCTAAGAAGGCGGAATGTCCTGCGTGTCAAGGTGAACATTGGATCTACGAAGGCAAGACATTTAAGGATGGAAACATAGACAAGAAGTGGGAAATGGCCAAGAAAGCTAAGCTGTGTTTCAAGTGTCTTCGCTATCGCCATTCAAGAAGAACATGCAGAGCTCCACCTTGCAAGAAGTGTACAAGATGGCACCACATAAGTCTCCACACTGATGTGCCGCCGGCTGCGACTTCAAATAAAGAGCAAGAGAATCCCTGCTGTAATACTCTGAAGTGTGAGAAATCTACTGACATCATATCTTCAGTATGCACCTCTACAGATGGAAGGGCTTATCTTAAAGTGATTCCTGTGGATTTATATGGCCCAAAAGGAACAGTGCGAGTGTTAGCATTAATGGATGAAGGATCGACTGTGACACTCTTAGATTCGTCCATCGCTAAAAAGATTGGAGCAGAGGGAATTACAGAACCAATCACAATTGAAACAATTGGAGGAAATGCATTCAAGAAAGGGAATTCTCAGAAGTTGAATATTAAAATCAAAGGAGCTCATCGCAAAGATAAGAGGACAATCGCAGTCAGAACAATTGACGAGTTGAGACTTGCGAAGCAAGAAGTGGAAGACGGAATCATTGAAAGATGTGAGCATCTCCGGCCTTTGAAGAATCAGCTTGTATTCAAGAAAGAAGAGCCACGTTTGCTGATTGGGCAAGATAATTGGGGACTCATCGTTACGAGAAGACTGAAGAAGGGCAAGAAGTCAGAGCCAGTTGCTTCACTTACGAGTCTAGGCTGGGTTCTTCATGGATGTGAAGACGGAAGCAACACACCAGTCAACTTCGTCAATCATAGCCGTCTGGTAGAAGATGAAACCGAAGCTCTAGTGCGACGTCACTTCGACATCGACGCCATGGGAGTGATGCCGAACCGCCCAAGCAACGACGCCGACAAGAGAGCCTTGGATGTCTTGGAACAAACCACAAAGAGACTACCAGATGGAAGATTTGAAACGGGGCTGCTGTGGAAGAGCGAAGCAGAGACGCTGCCAAACAACTATCATCAAGCGTACAAGCGTCTCATGAATATAGAGAAGAAGCTCGACAAGGACCCAGAGTTGAAGACATCATATGAAAATCAGATAAGCCAGCTATTGGAGAAGGGCTACGCGGAGAAGGCGCCAGCTGAAACAACGCAGGGGAGGACCTTCTATCTGCCTCACTTTGCTGTGGTACACCCTATCAAGAAGAAGCCGAGAATAGTCCTGGACGCTGCAGCTAAATTTGAAGGGAAGAGCCTGAACGACGTCTTGCTGCCTGGACCTGATCTTTTGCAATCACTTTTTGGAGTCCTAATAAGATTCAGAGAGGGACCGGTTGCTGTGGTGGCTGATGTAAAGGAAATGTTTTTGCGTATCCAAATGCGAGAAGAAGACAGAGACAGCCTTAGATTCCTGTGGAGAGGAAGTGACAGAGTTAAGAAGCCAGAGGAATACAGGATGAAGTCTGTCATATTTGGAGCAGCATCGTCGCCATCAACTGCAATCTTCGTCATGAACAAAAATGCAGAAGACTTCAAAGAAGAATATCCTGAGGCGGTGAGAGCAATCAAGTCTAACCACTACATGGACGATTATCTGCAGAGCTTTTCGACGATTGAAGAGGCAAGGAAAACAGCAAGAGAGGTGCAATTAATCCACGCCAAAGCTGGTCTTCATTTAAAAGAGTGGGGAAGCAACAAACCGGAAGTACTGAAGAGCATCCAGGATGAGTCAAAAGAAGACGTCAAGGAGTTCTCCTCAGAAGAGAAAACTCTAGGACTCAGATGGCTCATTAATGAAGACGCCCTAGCCTTCAATGTGGGATTCCGCAACACATCTCCACAAATACTCAGTGGGGAAAAGACACCAACAAAGAGAGAAGTGGCAAGTGCAGTGATGTCAACATTCGACCCCATGGGATTCGCAGCGCCAGTACTTATCCAGGGGAAGAAACTAATTCAAGACATCTGGCGTTCGAAGATTGGATGGGACGAGAAGATCTTACCTGAACAAGAAGAAGCCTGGGCAAAATACCTCAAAGAAGTCACCGTTTTGAAGAAACCTGAAGATCCCTAGATGCCTGTCTCCACATCATAAAAAAGGAGAACTTCACACCTTCACGGATGCTAGTGAAGAAGCCTACGCCGCCGCAGTCTACTGGAGGACAGTGGATCAAGACGGAGTAGTAAACATAGCTTTGGTTGCTGGGAAAGCGCAAGTAACTCCAACGAAGCCGATCTCAATACCACGGCTCGAGCTTCAAGCTGCGTTATTGGGAAGTAGACTGGCATCAACCGTCGAAAGGGAAATGGATCTGGAAGTCACAGGAAGAGTATTTTGGACAGACTCAAGCACGGTTCTTCAATGGTTAAAGTCAGACCCAAGAAAATTTAAGACCTTCGTAGCACACCGTTTGGCTGCGATAGAGGAGCTGACGAATCACCAAAATTGGAGATGGGTGCCGACAAAGGAAAACCCTGCAGACGACGCCACTCGAGGGACACCAAGGGAGTTTGACCACACGGCGAGATGGTTCAGGGGCCCTACCTTTCTATACGAAGAGGAGGAGAGATGGCCGGAAAAGCGTTTCGACATTCAAGCCATCGAAACCGGAGAAGAAAAGAACGTCCAGACAGTTGCACTAACATACGAAGTGCCACTACACACGCCAGATCCAGAGAGGTTTTCCAGCTGGACACGTCTACTTCGCAGCACAGCGCGTGTATATCAATTCATTGATATACTGAAGAGAAGACGTCAAGAGAAAAAGCACGTCAACGCTGCTGAAGATAGCAACTGGAAACCATATAAGCGTACAACGAAAAAGAAGACGAAGACTGAACTTCTTCATACAAGAGAAGGGAGAATATATGAGCCCATAGAAGAGGTCCACTTCAGAAGAGCCAAAGAAGAGTTGATTAAGTTGAGTCAAAGGGAAAGTTTCGCAAAAGAAATCAGCTGCTTGAAAAATAATAAGTGCCTGGAAAATTCAAGCAGACTTCGTAAGGTCGACGTGTACATCAACTCAGAAGGGATCCTCAAGCTAAGAACTCGTGCAAAGAAGATTCAGATTGAGAATCAAGAGAAGAAGGCCTGACACCCAACCATTTTCTACTCGGAAGGTCCTGTGGGGTAGCATCACCAGGCGAGTTCGAGGATCGAGATCTCATTGGCAAGGCGAACTGGAGGACGGTGCAGCGGCTGACTGACCACTTCTGGCAAAGGTGGATAAAAGAGTATCTGCCAACTCTGAAACCGCGGAAGATCAGCGGACGACACTCCGATGACCCACAAGTCGGAGATATCGTCCTTATAGTCGACGCGACATCACCCCGCAACACATGGCCTCGTGGAAAAGTCCTGAAGGTGTATCCAGGACCAGACGGCAGAGTGCGCATCCTGGACGTAAGGACACCGGGAGGAGTGCTAAGAAGGTCTACACGTCGAGTCGTCATCCTGGTGCCAGCAGCCACGTCGCTACCACAGGGAGAAGAGCTTCGCACTGCGGGGGAGAATGTTAGCGACGGACTTTAGTAATATATAAAATTTTATGTATTTAAGGTAGATTATGTACTAGGTAGGCAAATAAATCATGGTAGTTTTATTTCCCATAGTAATAAGGCTGATTATTTACATAGTTAGGTATAGATGCCAATATTGTATTAAGTGCCTTTTATACATATTGACTCGTAGCATAAGTGTAGTATAGTCGCTACGAATAATACCTAAAACAGAAGGTCGTGTAAATAATTAGTTTGTATATAGAATAGGAAAATTAGGCTAAAATGTATAAGTTGAATAGTCGCCACGAAGCAAAACTGTAAATATTGTACATAAAACTAAGGCAAATGTAAATCTCAATAGAAGTGAATGTATGAGATTTCCCCCACCACTCATAAGTGTACATGTCAATAATTAGACACAGTTTTGTATGAAGAGTTCATTGTAAGTATGCAACTTCCCCCACCCTTCAGAAGTGTACTCGTCAATGATTTGACGAATTGCGTGTCAGGGAATTTGCATATAATAAAGGCCAATTTTAAATGAAGGTGTGTTCCAGAGCTAATAAGTGTTCCAGTGCTATTATAAGTGTGCCAATATCATTGAATTGTGAATCAGCTCGAAAATAAAAGGAAAAACAAGTGCTATCAAGAACATTGTGGTTTTAATAAGAGGAATCCCTGCAAGTGCGACCTCTGGTCTAGAAACGCCAAGCGGAATACGTCGTGTGATATAGTGGCAGCCTGTTCCACATCCCGCCAGCCCGGCTCATCGAACCAAACATCGTCAGCCAGCCAACAAACTACAGTCCACTCGCTCGCTAGTCAACCACACCGCCTCTCGACCTTCGACAAGAGGCGGCAGCCGGGACTAGGTCTAAACGTGCCTTGCGAAGTCAACATTTTTATCATACAAAGAGGTGGTTCAAGTTTGCAATGTCTTAAGCTAACTGGAATCAATTTAACAAATTACGTTTCCCATGGGAAGTGGGAGAACTGACCCTCCGAGCAAACTTCTTAACCACTGGACCACAGAGGGTACATCACTACATAGTATAAAACAAAGTCGCTTTCTCTGTCCCTATGTCCCATTGTATGCTTAAATCTTTAAAACTACGCAACGGATTTCGATGCGGTTTTTTTTAAATAGATAGAGTGATTCAAGAGGAAGGTCTTTATGCCCATGCGAAGCCTGGGCGGGTCGCTAGTTCTATATATAGACAAAGGCAGTACAACTAGGTCGAAATTGGCTAGTTAAAACATATGTAGACCATTGTACAGAGCTCATCTATACCAGGCGCCAAGCAGTGCTGGCATTCTTGTATTCCAGGTTATAAGGTAGACAGAAGCATTGAAATTACTTGGTGATGTGACAAAACATCAAAGCCACGAGATGGCAGTAAAGTGCTAGGCATCTTTATTTCGTGTAATGGACACGGTCAATCGACACCGTGGTATCAGAGTTCACCGACTCGGCCTGTGACGTGGTTCCTTTAACGACTACCAGATGGCAGCCGGGACCAACGGCTCAACGTGCCATCCGAAGCACGGAATCATCTTATCAGACAATCAGGTGATTCACGCCTGCAATGTCCTAACCAAACTGGAAACAACTAAACAAAGTATGCTTCCCGTGGGAATCGAACCCACGACCCTTGGGTTTACAGGCAAAGGCCTTAACAACTGGCCTCGGATGCAGTTATCCTGATACGACACGACTCCCACTGTTTTCTTTAATCCCATCTTAATTGTTCTACGTAAACGAACCCACGACCCACGGGTGGAGCTAGTGACAACCTAAATTTATCACAAGCATTAAAGGCTACGTTGACCGCGCGTCCATCATCTTTGGATTCTTTTCGTTCTGTCTGTTTTTATGTATCTATCTATCTATCTATCTATCTTTCTATATATATATAAAAATCAATTGCTGTTCGTTAGTCTCGCTAAAACTTGAGAATGGCTGGACCGATTTGGCTAATTTTGGTCTTGAAATAGTATTTGTGGAAGTTCAGGGAAGGTTTAAACGGTGAGTAAAGTGCAGGTTCAGGCGGTACGGAGTTCGCCGGGACAGCTAGTCATTAACATATAAAAATATCAATTTTCAGGTCGTGTTCCTAAGAGCTGGTCGTGACCACCATAATCCACTTTGGCAGCTAGTGTCCAGTCATATCTATTCTGGGCACGATGTATGGCCTCTTGGGTGTTGCATTTCAATGCTGTAAGGAGAGGATCGGTCCAGCGTGTTGGTGGTTTGCCCCTAGCTCGTGTTCCCACCATTTGTCAAAAGTTTTTAAAGACTGTTCGGTTCACGGCGCGTAAGAGAGTTCGTTGGAGATATATCACAGGACATGTTTCAGAGACCAATCAGAAACGAGGAGGTCCGTAGGAAAACAAAAGTTACTGACATAGTGACAGCTCAGCGGATTAGCTCTTTGAAGCGACAGTGGTTGGGGAACATAGCGCGAAGAACCGATGGCCGATGGGGCAGAAAGGTTCTCGCTGGCAAGCGCAGCATCAGACACCCACCCACCGACCGAAGGTCGCAGGCAGGCGCTGGATGCAGGCCGCTTCCAACAGGTCATTGGAAGTCCTTGGGGTAGGCCTATGTCCAGCAGTGAACGGCCTGCAGCTGAAATGATGATATCCCAGAAAAAATAACTCATCATCATTAGCGGCCCTACCGCCTAACTCGATTGCTATCGCTATGGCTATGGTTTATGACGTCATCTTGTCTTTTCGAATCGCCTAGCAAAGCAATATTGCTTTCACATGTCCAAGACCGAGACTAAGACAAGGTCTTGGTCCATAGAATACATGTAAAAGCAATATCGCTTTGCTTGGCAGCTCGAAAAGACAGGATGACGTCATAAACCATAGCCATAGTGATAGCAATCGAGTTAGGCGGTAGGGCCGCAGCTGTCTACAACCCACTGCTGGGCATAAGCCTCCCTCTGTCTACGCCTGGCATACCTATTCTGAGCTACCGCAATCCAGTTGTTGCCAGCAACCTTCCTAATATCATCGACCCATCTAGCCGCTGGAAAAAATAACTAGTGAAATATAATAATCATGATTGCGGAACATTCGAGAGTGGACCGGGATAGCAAGTGCAGAGGAGCTATTCCGAAGAGCTAAAGAAAAGGAGGACTTTAACAGACTAATTGCTAACCTTCACTAGTTGGAGAGGCACCCTTAGAAGAAGAAATATAATTGACTAGCTGTTCCCCGCGGCTTCGCCCCGCGTGGGACTTGGTATATCGCGCCCAAAAGTAGCCTATGTTTGACTTCAGGTCTTTAACTACATCCCTACCAAATTTTATCACAATCGGTCCAGCAGTTTAGCCGTGAAGAGGTGACAGACAGACAGACAGACTTTCGCATTTATAATATTAGTATGGATTTAAATACTCACGGTCATCATCATCATCATCGTCCTCATCCAGGCCGAAGTCTTGCCGATTATCAAAATCATCATCGCTGTTGCCCTTCTCCAGTTTCACTCCTTCCACTTTGATCTTCTCCAATGGCTCCGATTCTTCTGTGGAGGAAATAATTCTTTATAGCCTATGAGTGGTTTAAATTTAGCAGCTTGGACTGCATACAAAATTAAAAAAGTTTTTTTTTTATTTGTACAGTGACCCGTGGGTCGACCGCCTATCTCGATTCTCCTCTTGTAATGGCTACTTGTATCGCTATCGCCACATTTCGCTCCGCCTAACACACAACAAAACGCTTCGGAAGAGCCCCTGACCCCCTTTCAATAGCGATATATGTGGCATAAAAAGGGCATTATGTGAGAAACTCAAATAAGTTGTTTTTATAAATTGAGTTTCTTATTTGTTTTTATAAATTGAACTTCTCATTTGAATAACTCAATTTACACATAAATTGAGAAACTCATAAATTTTATAAATAATAATAATAAATTGAGTTTCTCACAAAATTCAGTTATTTATTCCTTTTTTGTTACAACTGATGAGCCTATATTGGTGTTTAGGCTCTTTAAATTAAAGTCAATTAAAATTACTATTGTTTTAAAAAAATTGTTCCAAATTCTATTGTACTAGTTCAAGAAACTATGAAGACAATATACCAGACTATCAATACATACTTAACACGGTTTGAACGCACAGCGGCCCACCGGTGACAGACAAACAATTGAAAAATTATTGTGTCTACAATTGCGGCATTCAAAGTGGTATAAAGATTAAAGATTGATTATTTGTTTCCATCATATATATAGGCTTCGAAACTACTGGACCGATTTAAAAAAATCACACACTACACCACCTTCAAGCCACACTATCTTTAAGTGACATAGGCTTTGTGTGTACCATGTAAGTCAGGGTAGACTGCTACTAGCTACTTCGAAACTACTGGAACGATTTGAAAAGTTCTTTCACTGTTGAAAGCCACACTATCCTCGAGTGACATAGGCTATGTGTGTACCACAGAAGCCAGGGTAGTCTGCTACTAGCTACTTCGAAACTTCTGGACCGATTTGAAAAGTTCTTTCACCGTTGGAAAGCCACACTATCCTCGAGTAACATGTGTGTACCACAGAAGCCGGGGTAGACTCCTACCATACCTTCAATGACATGACTTGAGGTGCCAGGGTCCAAATGCTGCATGAACATCCTCTCGCACTCCACAACCTGCCGTTTGAACTCTGTCGCATCCCGCAGCCTGGATATGCACGGCTCGCATATCAGACGACTGTTGCTGTTCGGGCCGCCCGCTTTTGAATATGCAATCTTTAAAAGATAAAGATAAATAAATAAACATAACTCTTTGGTCTATCTGTTCTCTTTCTTCTCTCTCTAATTAAATTATTCTCAATTTTAGAGATTAAAGCGTAGACGCAGCTTTATTTGCGTAATGACGTCATTTAGGTGTCGAATGAATGTTATAACTTCCACGGCATTTTTGAATATTTTACCGCAATCAATGTACTTTTCTTGTCGTAAATACAATAATATGGTATGAAATCAAAATATCTCAAAATGGTATTCGTATTTTAGTGTATTAAAAAAAATTTAGCATACCCAATTGAGAACCTCACTGTGTTGTATATTATGTAAACGTTCTACTAACTCCTTAATAAACTAGCAAGTATTTGTTTGTTTTGTTTTAGATCACACAGAGCTCCTCAACCGGCCATGAGTCTCAGCTAGTATTTTTTTTGACGTCATACACCTGTGCTTCTCAAACTTTGACATTGGCAGTATCATCGTTTGGCTAAACGATGGAGCCATAAAAATAAAAATAGAATAGAATAGAATAGTGGCCTACTACCATCTATCCAGTTGTCTATCCAGTGAGTAAGCGAGATGTCGCCTTACATGATGTATTGCGCTGTCTCGCTTACTCACTGGATCTTGCATTGTTTTAAGAGACGGTAATAACCCAGGGGGTTACTACCATCTCTTAAAACTATGCAAGAACGATTGAGTAAGGGAGATGTCGCCTTACATCATTTATTGCGCTGTCTCGCTTACTCACATGTCCTTGCATGGTTTTAAGAGATGGTATTAAGCCACCTGACTCTGACTATAGACTTACTTGACTGGGATAGATTACTGACTTGACGTTTTTGACTTGATTAAAGTAGGACTGAAGAAGATTAAAATTTCAAGAAAGGCCTTAATGGACTTGTTCCAGGGCCATAAAATTATTGTAAAATAAAAGGCACATTCGTTTTTATTGTGACCGCACTGTGGCACTATACTATATAATGGTAACATCGTCTAGTAAAATGACGTCATGAACTATAAAACTTTAATAATAATAATTTAAGCGAAAAAAAATCAAATTTGTTTCCTAAAATAGTCTAAATTTTCAGTTAAAAATATAAAAAAAAAAAAAACAATTTTTTTTTAACTTAGCATACCCAATTCATCGGAATTTTTATTTATTTATTTATATTCTAAAAAACACTAGCAGCTTATGAAACTTGATAATTGAGGAATTTGCATGATCAATCGACCCCACATGCCTCGGTGTTGACTTTTTAAAACCCCCACATGGCCTCTGTAATGGTTTATATTTGAAGTTTGATTTCTCTTGGTATTAATTGTTGGTTACAAGCTCAATTAACCCTGCACACTGTGGTATAGGAGTGGTCAGTCAACCATGTATGCCTTGGTATAATTGTTTCAATAATGGGGCACTGCCACTGTTATTGTTTATTTGATTTATGTGTGTACTAGGTCAATTGATCCTGCACACTTGGATGTTTGAGCTTTATTACTGTCAAAGTTCAATTTCAGCTCAGTAAACAAATGAAAGTCGGTTTTTGTATTTTAGAAAAGATCATATTTTAAAGTATTGATGAAAATTTATTAGGTAATTGACCCCCGGAACCCAGGCATTAGCTACAGAAAATGGCGTCTTGGAAACCAGTTCCAAGTTCAAAATCTAGACACCACTAGCATTTAGATTATCATTTCACAAAAACTAAGAAATAATATTAAAAAAATTAAATAGGTATACATTGTTGATATAAATATCTTAAAAATGTTTATTCTTCAACATAAAATTAAGGTCTTTCTCTCATTATATTTAGGCGTCCAATTGATTTTTATTAACCAGCCAAATAGCAAAGCTGCTCACATGAAATAAAAAATTCCAATATAGCTGCCTATTTCATTCATATTGAACTAATCCGAACGAGATAAAAGATATAAAAGGTGCTACAACTGATTTCGGTCGGTTAACAGCAAAAGAAAATGGATGCCACAACGAGAAGACAAGATGAAAATGGAATTTAGAAAATGTTATACTTACAGTAATTTCTAATGTCTCCTTTAACATTTCTGCGTATACTTCTCGCTTTCCCATCCAAAAATATTCAGTTGAAATGTCTTTGTAGCAGCCTTCTGTAAGACAACACCGACAAACCGTAGGGCCCGGTCGCCATTCCGAAGATTTCGCTGCCATTATCACTATTATAAGGAGATTTTCACATAAAATACAATAAACATACTATTACTAACTATAAAAACTAATTATTTGTGCAATTATTAACGTTACAAACTATCTATTCAACATTTCAATCACAGACAGTGAAAACCCGACGCCATCGAACGAACGAGCGTCAGCGGCTAGTATAGTGATGTGATCCGTTGCCACAAGCCCGCACGTAATTCATAATCGATAATATTTTCGACTAAGTGAGATTATTGTTGATTCAACAAATAATCGTCAAATCAATATTAATGGAACAAATAAACAAAATAATACTTGTGCCATTGTGCGGGGCGCGGCTGATAAGACTCGATCTTACATCTTACATAAGTTTTTTTATACTATGTACTGATTAGACAATCAGGCTTACGCTCAACTGATTGAAAGTGGTTAGCGTAACCTATGAACGCACACACCAGGAGTGTCACTAGTTTGTAAACTATCTACTACATAACGATCGATAAACGATCGACAAGATCGTCGTATAACATTTTATAATAAATAATTGAAAGATTTTCTAACCAAGACTTACAATAAATTTTTAAAAATTCTGTAATTTTTATTGGTACACGAATTTAGAGGGATGACCAAACTATAATAAAATAAATATTTTCCAGGAAACCTTGAACACTGCATTTGATAACCCGAGCTAGCTAATCTTACTCGCCCGATGTTAATATCATTATGTTGAGAGGCGAAGAGTCATCTCTGTCAAACTGGTGGTCAGATCCACTTAAAATTCCAGAAAATGACCTAAAGGATTAACGTCCGGCAAGACTCGCTGTTGGTCATAAAAATAATGTTAATCCAGGCAAAGCTTGTTTTATGACTTGATGATAACTTACCGATCCGAATTGGATCTTGGCCTAGAACGCCACAGTTTTCTATTCTGCGCGATGGCTCGCTAATATACAGCGCACAACTCACGCAGGTTTATTACTACAATCTCAAAAACCATGCAAGAACGAGTGAATAAACGAGACAGCGCAATACATTACATAAGATGACATCTCGTTTACTCGTTCCTGCGTGATGGTAAGCCTCATCGCTTATATCGATACTTTGAAGATAAATGTCTTGATTTTTCCAATCGATAGATTGAGTCGTTAAAAATAATGTTCAATACATCACTACTGCAAACTGGAAAACTACCACAACACCATCTGTTGGCAGGGTGACAAGTCAACGAGTCAATAAAAGACGCGAGATGACACTAGTTGTACATAGAGCTGGTTATATGGGTTTATTCTTTCCAATTTGTTCACATGGGCTTCACCCTGAGACTCCACATCTTTATTATCAGACATCTCCCTTACTAAATCGTTCTTGCATGGTTTTAAGAGATGGTGGTAAGCCACCAGGTGTTTCAAGCCTGCAATATCCTATCCAAACTAAATACAACTAAACAAGGTATGTTTCCTATGGGAATCGAACCCACGACCAATCAATCGCCATTTTACCATAGCACATAAAGTTGCTGTTACTAGCCACAACTATGCGTTTACCATGGGATTTCAGATTTCATAAACGCAAGCGATTGCGTTAGGATTTTGTATGAAATTCCTTAGTTACCTTTCTATCCAGGAGCGCTGTACAGATTTGTCATACAAAATCTCTCAAAATTATTTTTAAAATGTTTATAATACCTCGTGCTAGGTGGTAATGGATTATGTTGGCTCAGAATAAATAAATATATAGGGACAAGTTACACAGATCAAGTTAGCCTCAAAGTAAGTTCAAGACTTGTGTTATGGGATACTAACTCAACTATATATTTTATAACAAATACTTATATAGATAAACATCCAAGACCCAGGCCAATCAGAAAAAGATATTTTTTCATCTTGACCTGACCGGGGATCGAACCCGAGACCTCCAGAGTAGCGGTCAGGCATGTTAACCATTACGCCACGGAGGTCGTCAAATAGAAAGAGAATAGCGTAGGTTGGCGTAGACAGAGGTAGGCTTATGCCCAGCAGTGGGCCGTAGAAAGCTTTCTACGGCCCACTGCTGGGATCTATGTTTTTACGATTATACATCATCAGCTGATGATGATCATAAAATCACATCACGAACAGAACGGCTTCCTTTTTGCGAAAACAATCGTAAAAACATAGATTAAAAATAAAAATTTGCCTCGCGACGCGCGCGATTCCAAATTATTTGCGTAAAAAAAACAAATAATAATAACGTTATTTTAATTAATTTCAAAAATGGAAGATACAATCATTATTGCACAAACTATTACATAATAAATATAATTAATTAACACAGAAATAATAATGTGAAATCTATAATTCTAAACTAATATTAAAGCTGAAGAGTTTGTTTGTTTAAGGAAGTCAAACGACGTCGAGTGCGCGGCCATGCTTGGATTGGTCGCCATTTATGGCATTTCTATCTTGAGCTCATCCGTGCTTCGAAAGGCACGTAAAGCCGTTGGTCCCGGCTGTTATCGGTAGATGGCAATCGTTAGGCTATGACAGATGCCTTTAGGCAGCCTGAAAAATCTATCAGTGTTGTCCACTAACACACCCGGGTCATGTTCCTGTTGGTCTGGTTTCCCTGTGAAAAGGGTTACGGAGGTCAGACGGCAGTCGCTCCTTTGTAATAATCAGTTCTGCCAAATCAGGACCATGATTAATAGCGCACCCTGGGCTCTGAAGCGTAAGCTGAAGATGCAACCGGAAAACACGCTCGGACAAAGTATGGAATTTCTTAGTTACTTTACTATCCGCCAGGGGCGCTGTACAGGATTTTCATACAAAATCGCTTACGACGGAACAAACAAATTCTTCAGCTTTATTATAATAGATATACGATACTTATAACAAAAACCAATTTCAAGTTATTATTAGTCTGTCTGTTTATTCCGTCAGTTTAAACCTAAATGGCTGGACCGATTTTAACGTGGCTTCCACTGGCCGATAGATATATTATAAGGGGTAAATCAGTTAAAAAGCTGCCTTAAAAACTCATATGCTATTGCCATTATATTTTTTTGAGCAACACGGCCTCCGTACCGAAATAGTAGTTATATGCTGCGTTTTCCTCTGTCAAAGTATAAGCCCAATCGGCATATGCAATGTATTAGTGTGTGTAATCTGTACACAAATTATTACAGTCTATAAGTAATCAGTAACTATAGGGAACTATAATTTAATATGTTTAAAATAAACTTTAGATCCAGAAACTTGATTACATAACACGGATTTTTGTTAACCTGTGTTTTCAGTGAATAATGATTTTTAAATGATGTCGGCGCTAGTGTTCACCGAGGCTAGACCGATTTTGACGGGATTTTCACTGGCTGATGTAATAAGGAGTAACTTAGGCTACTTCAATTTAACTAATTTTTTCGTTAACTGCAAACTAAACCATACTTTTTGTTAAATTCCACGCGGACGAAGTCGCGGGCATAGCTAGTCAAAATTACAATTCTTGAAACATAATATCACACTTTTCTATTAAATTTATTGCACATAATTTAATTAGTATCTCGAAATAGGCGGTCTTAATGCTAAGAGCTTCTTCATCTGAGAGTGTTTCCTGGTTACATCTTTAGCTTACGCTCCAGAAGAAATAGAATAGAGAAACTCTTTATTGAGAATCTAGGGTACGTTTTCAATTATGATCCTGATATGGCGGTACTGGTTATTACAATGGAGCGACTGCCGTCTGACCTCCGTAACCCTTTTTACAGACCAACAGGAACATGACCCGGGTGTGTTAGTGGACAATGTTTATATTAATCTGGTTTTCTTGTAAAAATAGTTAGAGTTCAAACGGAAGTCGCTCCATTGTAATAGGACCAGTGGGTCTAAAAACGCCACTTTGAGCAATTCATCGAATCAAATTCATATTACGAATTCCTTAGCAATTCTTATTTCTTTCAACTTTTTTGAAGAGAAATTGCAAAGTTGGCTATTTTTCAAAAAAATAGAGGAATTGCTACAGAATTGCTAAGGAATTCGTAATATGAATCGATTCGATGAATTGCTTAATGTGGCGTTTTTAGATCCCCAGGAATAAACCCTGCACGCAACTGGGAACCACGCTGGGATGACGAAAAAAATAAAAAGAATCGCATTCTAACACACCTAGGGCTTGTACATTACAGTATGGAATGCAACCGGGAAAACGCTGAGACGATGCGATATTCATTTCAAAATTCTTATAACTATCAAGACATTTATAGTATATCTATAAAGAATGCAACGGCTGAATGATTCTATCATCCAAATCTAATTTCCTATCGTGAACCTTGAGGTGTCCTTTTAAAGTGCATTTTTGTGTAAACGCTCTCCCACAAACAGGACAGACAAACCTTTTATCGTTATTATGTATTCGTAAATGTTCTCTTAAAGTTTTCTTTCTTTGATACGATTTCTGACAAATATGGCACGTGTGGATTCTCTCACCGTCATGTTTAATCATATGCATTTTTAAAGCGTTCTTCGTATAAAACGCTAAATCACATTTATCACACTTATGATTCCGTTCGTGCAAATGATCTCTTCGTACGTGACTGGATAAATGCCCAGGAGTTATGTAGCTCTGCGGACACGCTTTGCACTTATAACGCTTCAACTCTTCGTTGTGCACTTCGGCCAAATGTTTCTGCCTTGCGTAGAACGATGTCAACGATATGTTGCAACGTTTACAAGCGTATCTCACACCTGATTTGTGTTCTTTCGATACATGATTTTCCCTCTTCGTCACCCTGTCGAATACAGCATCGCAGTGTCTACACGGAAAGCTGCCAACTTCATGGGTCCTCATATGACCTCTCAACCGAGCTTTCGAAGCGAAAGCTTTCCCACAATTCTCACATATGTAATTCGGATAATGAACATTCATGTGCGTATTCAAATTTACATAATTCAAGAATGTTTTCTTGCATATCGGACAATCCAATTGATCCTTTTCCAATTTAAATGGCAAATTGTTCCATTTCTTGCTATATTTCAACTGGCTGCAATTCTCTATGTGCTGTTTTAGTTCGTCGTAACAGGATATGTCCGTTGTGCATATCTTACATCTCAACTTATTCGCGTATCTGTAAAACCTTTGAGCGTTGGAAAACATCATTTTCTTAAAAGCCACATGTATGTTCGTACGATTGTGTTCGACTATATGTCTCCTTATATCGTCTAAATTCGTAGATTTCTCAGGGCATACCGCGCAGGCGTACATTCTGTTTTTCTTGATTTTGAAGGGGAACAGTCCAGATTGAAGCATTGCTTCGGTCTCTTCCAAATCTGCCTTTTTGACTGAGTACTTCATTTTGGATTTTAAGAATGACTTCTTTACTTTCTTCGACTCGTCTTTCGGCTCCACTTTCACCTTGAATTCAGTTAAAGCTGTAACATAAATGTATTTATTAATAACTAGCTGATAAGGCGAACTCCGTACCGCCTGAACGCACTTTTCTCACACTTAAACCTTCCCTGAACTTCCACAAATATTTCAAGATTAAAATTAACCAAATTGGCCCAGCCATTCTCGAGTTTTAGCTTGACTTGTTTGTTAGTCTATCGCAAGTTATTTTGGGTCTTTCGTCGTTTCGCACCACAAGCGATTCGAACCGCGGTGCGAAACGCCCAAGGGCCGTTTTTGAATGGGTTCTTTCGCACCGAATACCAAAGTAAGTAGTTTTCTTTTTGAATTGGTGAATTCTGACAAAATTAATGTATTTTAATTACACATCTCATATAGGTAGTACAACCAGGCACAAAATTACAGGACAACCAAAATAATTCTTAAAATACAAATTGATATCATAAGCCCACGAAGTATTTTTTTTATTATGTGAACATCGCCGACGCCCTTTTAAGTTTAGTTTTAGTTTACAATTTTTATATTTTTGTTGATTTTAGACTGTTAGTGATTCAATCTGTGATTATGCCATGTTGAAATTTTATATTTTTTTATAAATATAACAATTACATACTATCTCGCAAGTTTTTTTTTATCACTATTCTATTTTCTTCTTATCTGTACAAATAAATAATTCAAATACTTTAATTTTTAATATGAGTCCAAATCGGCCCCACGCAAAGAGAATTGGATCGTTTCGCCCTGTGGTTCGAATCGACCCATTCGAAAAAATACTCTGGGCCTTTCGCACCGCTCCAACAACTGCGGTGCGAAAGAACCCATTCAAAAACGGCTCTTGGGCGTTTCGCACCGCGGTTCGAATCGCTTGTGGTGCGAAACGACGAAAGACCCGTTATTTTTATATAGTAAATATTGGGGAACATAGGGTATCTCAGTGAATAATACCATTGCTATGTTAGTATTATGATGTAGACCCATTGCCTAAGCAAAAGATTTAGTTCCTTTTCTTGCCAATAGTTGGCGCTACAAGGATTGAAAAATTGAATTTTGTTAAGATCCCGCATGTTTGTCGCGAAAAAAGTGTAAATTATTAAAAAATCATTTTCAGTTCAGTTACAATCACAAGTACAAGTACAATCATCCTACCACAAACTTATTTAGTGCTTTATTTAATACGTTATCGAATTTAGAATCATAGTGTCTCAAATGATCAATAGATGGCGTTAATATATCTCAGTATGAGGAGGACTCGATACACTCTATATCTATAAAAATATGAAATCTTATTTAGATTAAAATATTAGTAATCTCAGAAACAGATTTCTGAACTGAGACAGAAAGGGAGTCTGTTGGAGAGAAATTCTCCGACAAGTAATGGCTCTCGATGACAATACTATACAGACAAAAAAGCGGCTTATTGTTCTTGACAGTTTGCAGTGACGGGGAATAAAAGAGAAAAAAAAAAATTTATAAAATAAAGCATTGATAAACATACCCATATCATCTTCCTCGCAAAAGTGGCCATCCAGGTCGTTGTCTGCCTCGTCACCAGAAGACTCCTTCTTCACTTCAGAATGAGATGTGTCCTCCTTCGCCACCTCTGAAAATAAAATTTATTTACCAACGGACCAACAGCTAAACAGCTAGATAAAGATAAAGAATTAAAGATAGCCTTTATTTCTAGGTTCAAGCCTTCTTAACCCTAGATTGTCCACCGACATAGGCCTCCTCCAAGTCTTTCCACTTTGATCTATCTTGAGCCATTCTGGTCTAAGCTGTTTCTGCAATCTTAATATCATCTTCCCATCTGTAAATTGGCCATCCTCTTTTCCCTTCCGACTAAACGGCTCAAGGTGGAAAATGAGGTGGTTTATGATTTTCACCAGCTTTATTAACCCTACCCTGTACTCACTGTGATCCTTAACGATGGCGAGCAAGTTGCTTAGAGCCGCTTCCACTTGCTCCTTGAATTTCAAAGACTCCTGCAGTCTTTGTATGCAGGAGTCGCAGATCAGCCTCTTCGTGTCACCAAGTGGCATCACCAGGACCTGGATCAAATGGATGGATGGATGATTCAAAACATCATCTAGATCTATCTTTAAAAAGAAGCTTTGCTAATATTTGGAAAAAAATGGGCAAGGATATTGCAGTTCATCAAATACTAACTCCTTTAATTTCGAGGCCAGATTACAGGCAGGAGGCTTGGATAGTAGTAGAATTTCTTTTTTTTTTTGTTAAAAAACTATCTTCTTTTTTTTATACAATTTAGCAAGCGAATTGGCATAAATGACCCATTTGATCATCATCATTTCTTGTAGTTAGCACAGTCAATCGACCATGCGCACCGAGGTGCAGAGGATTGATGTGGTTGCTTCAAAAACTACCAGGTGGCAACCGGGACCAACGGCTTAACATGCAGGGAATCATCTTAATTATCAGACAATTAGGTGATGCCTGCCTGTAATGTCCTAACTGAACTACATGACCCCATGTCTACGGGCAAACATCATAGCCACTGGACCATGGAGGCAGTTGTTGATGAAAAAACCTGTGCCAATGGTACAATAGAAGTATGTGATCCCTGTTCCGTATGGCTGTCTCAAAGGTGTAGGTCTCATTTGTGCTAGCCAAGGAAGACACCAAAACAAAGAGAAGAAAATATATATCTACAATACAAATTCTATAGCAATTAGTAGCACCCTTGCACTAAATTTTCTAATTTTAAGTTTCCTGCTTATACTTGTGTACATAAATAAATAAATCTACTATCTATAGGTACTAATAAATGAAATTAGTTACTGTTTAATAAGAGCTATAAATGCAAGATAATATGACAGTATAGTTCATTTTGTTTGAAGTTTTTGTCACAATTTTCTTAATTTTTCTTTTTATAAAAATCTACATAAGCTACACGACTGAATCTTTACCCAATGACATTAAAGAGACTTCAATCAAGTTCGCCTTTAGCACCCCAAGTACTAAACTCTCTTTGAAACACTGTCACCAATTTTCTACATTAATTTCTTATTAATTGTCTAAATCTTTCTATATTAATTGATGATTTAGGGTGTCCAACGCTGAACACACTGTCCTATAGCGATATCAAAAGGGACCAAAGGTGCCTTCAGAAGCACGGAGGAGCTCAAGATAGAAATCCCACTAGCCATTGTTGTGACAATTTGAACAAAAACAAAATTTCTCCAACAAAGTTGTTTTAATTACTAACACATGAGTAAAACTAAAAACTTTGATGTCTCGCAGATAATTAATCGCTACTTACATCTATATTGAAGCATTTTAGCAGCATTTCTGTATACGACTGCCTTTTGTCGTCTAAACTTTGTGTGACCAACATACTCTTTACAACACCTTCGTTTAGACATAAATTGCATATGCCTAATAGGGGCAAGGCCTCCACCATAATCTCTGATTCCATTTTTACGACTATAAGTGAATTTTTAATCAAATAATAACATTTTTTGCCATTATTTTCTAAAACAACACATCAACTCATACAATACAATCAAATGATGTTAAATTGTCAAATGTCAATGTCATGTCATTTCGAGTGACTTCTTTTTTTTTTCGACGATGGACATATGCACACAAATGCGCAGCCAGAAAAACAAAAGATTCATGGACACATACAATATGTATTTTGCGCCATCTGCTTTCGAATAATTGAACTAATATAGATTACATAAAGTAGTAATAAGTTAATTTTCTAATGAACCCTAATTCTTCTCCTCCGAGCGTTTCTCCCAGGGGGGTTACTATCGTCTCTTAAAACCATGCAAGATGCAGTGAGTAAGCGGGACAGCGAGACATGATGTAAGGCGACATGTCCCTTACTCAGTCGTTTTTGCATGGTTTTAAGAGATGGTGGTAAGCCACCAGGTAGCTTACTATCATTTCTAAAAACCATCCAAAAACGAGACAGCGGCGCTATACATGATGTAAGGAGACATCTCCCTTACTCATTGGTTCTTGCATGGTTTTTAGACATGATAGTAAGGGGTTAATTAGTATAGTGAGGAGCTCGACAGCCTAGCTCAGCGCGCGACCATGTTTGGATTGGTCGCCATTAAGTAGTTATTAAACAAAGAAGACGAAGAGAAAAACTGAAACTGTGACAAACTCAAAGACCTAGAAGACAGAAGCTGGCCTCTGGCCGAGAAGGCAAGCGAGGCGTACTTGTGAACGTAAGCCCCCTAAGGATGGGGGAGAGTTATTAAAATGCAATGATTGCATAGATAGGCGACACTATAGAGAACTTGTAGGGAGATCAAGCAGGTGCGACTGGAAAGAGATGCAAATGCTAGTACAGCGCACTCTCCCGAGATTCGGCTCGTATAACCGAGAGGTTGGTAGAGCCATGGGAGGTGGAGGGAAGTGGTCGCCATTAGTGGCATTTCTATCTTGAGCTGCAGCGTGCTTCGGAAGGCACGTTAAGCCGTTGGTCCCGGCTGTTATCGGTAGATGGCAGTCGTTAGGCTATGACAGATGCCTATTTAGACAGCCTAAAAAATCTGACAGTGTTGACCACCATCACACCCGGATCATGTTCCTGTGGGTCTGGATTCCCTGTAAAAAGGGTTACGGAAGTATGACATCAGTCGGTGGATTGTAGTAACCAGTTCCGCCAAATCAGGACCATGATTAATAGCGTACCCTGGGCTCTGAAGATGCAACCAGGAAACATGCTCGGACGAAGAAGTAACAGTAAGGGCTCAGTTATATCCTCAGCTCATGCCTCATACAGAAGGTACGCCTTGATTGGGCGGTACCCGGTATATTTTTTAGTAGCAGTACACCCGGCTTCGCCCGTAGTACATACATAGCCTATGTCACTCGTCTTCCGTTTACCACTGCACCACCTACTTATGGCGACCTATCCAATCAGGTTGGCTACTAAGATCTCTTAAAACCATGCAAGATCCAATGAGTAAGAGGGATGTCGCCTTACAGCATGTATTGCGCTGTCTCGCTTACTCACTGGAACTTGCATGGTTTTAAGAGATGATAGTAGGCCACCTGGGCCACGCTTACAGTCTTTTGACGCGCGCATTACGCACACCCCGCTAGGCTATCGAGCTAATAAAAATGTATTATCTACGAGTATCTATCTATCTATATATATATATATAAAAATCAATTGCTGTTCGTTAGTCTCGCTAAAACTTGAGAATGGCTGGACCGATTTGGCTAATTTTGGTCTTGAAATATTTGTGGAAGTTCAGGGAAGGTTTAAACGGTGAGAAAAGTGCGTTAAGGCGCTACGGAGTTCGCCGGGTCAGTTAGTAGTGTTATATAATGTTGGCAGAGTTTTTGCTCCATCCTTGGTTGTGATTCACAATACATTCGTCATCATTACGAGCGTGTTTCCTAGGTGCATCTCATGATTTAGCATTTTCTATTATAGTTCTAGATTTGGCAATACTGATTATACTGACAGACTCCTATTTATTTACTAGCCTTTGCCCACAGTTTCGCTTACTTGAATTACTCTCAAGAACAGTACCTACTTACCCGAGACAGAAATATGTATTTGCCAAATTTCAAGATTGGTTCATTAGACTATCACTATTGATTTCCTGTTTCAACTACCATTATGCTAAACGTGGCCTAGGGTATTATGGCCCTAGGCTCTGTCTACCCCGCATGGGATAAAGACGTGATTATATGTATGGTTCATTAGATAAGGCGTGAAAGCATTACAAATAAACAAACTTACTTTCGCATTTATTATAATATTAGTGGAAAAGTTGGACACAAAATAGTTATAAACAAATTATAATTACTAAATATAAAGGGTACAGGGCGGACTGAAGATTATATTATCTAAGCGCTTTCCAAGTTCCATTTTGTGCAGGTTACTTCCCTGAACTGGTTGGTTTTTATATATTATTGTGATTGTTTTTGGAATATATTGTTTAACCTACAAAATGATAAATTAAACTCATTTTTTTATTTGCTTCTGTTTAACTGTTAGAGAAACGCCACTTAGCATCAAATTCATCATTTGTACAATCGACTTTAACAATTGTGCAATCAAGTTTAAATAAACAAAATAAACTGCATTCAACTCAAATAGGGGCTCCCATTTGAGTTTCTCGAACAACCGATTGGATCACGACCTCTTCTCGAGTGTGACATCGATTCAGTAAAACCGCGTATTGTATCGATAAACATTCGCAAGGTAACCCAGATTCAGTGATATCGTAGATGCAATTCATTTATTCAAGTAAATATATAACACAAACAAATTAAATACTTTTACCAATTTAACATTATTATTAATGCAAGTAAAGTGAGTTTGTTTATTTGTTTTTTTTTATTGTTCGGCGAGACGAAAGCTCAAACCCAATGATGTCTATCATTGGGTTTGTCTAGACCACTTGGAGATAATGGAGAAGAAGGATCGAGCAATAAAAAATAGGATTAAATCCATATCCATACTTTCATATCCATACTAATATTATAAATGCGAAAGTCTGTCTGTCTGTCTGTCACCTCTTCACGGCTAAACTACTGGACCGATTGTGATGAAATTTGGTAGGGATATAGTTAACGACCTGAGGTCAAACATAAGCTACTTTTGGGCGCGATATAACCGAGTCCCACGCGGGGCTAAGCCGCGGGGAACAGCTAGTCTATATATATAAAAATCAATTGCTGTTCGTTAGTCTCGCTAAAACTTGAGAATAGCTGGGCCGATTTGGCTAATTTTGGTCTTGAAATATTTGTGGAAGTTCAGGGAAGGTTTAAACGGTGAGTAAAGTGCAGGTTCAGGCGGTACGGAGTTCGCCGTGACAGCTAGTTGGACAATAAATATTAAATTACCAACCAGATGACCTGAAGAAGGTCGCAGGCAGGCGCTGGATGCAGGCCATTTTCAACCGGTCATTTTAGAAATCCTTGGGGGAGGCCTATGTCCAGCAGTGGACATGAGTGTGAAATGATGATGAAATCACTACATAGTATAAAACAAAGTCGCTTTTTCTGTCCCTGATTGCATAGATAGGCGACACTATAGAGAACTTGTAGGGAGATCAAGCAGGTGCGACTGGAAAGTGATGCGAAATGCTAGTACAGCGCACTCTCCGAGATTCGGCTCGTGTGACCGAGAGGTTGGTAGAGCCATGGGAGGTGGAGGGAAGGTCCCTATGTCCCTTTAAAACTACTCAACGGATTTTGATGCGGTTTTTTTTAATAGTGATTCAAGACGAAAGTTTTTATGCCCATGCAAAGCCGTGGCGGGTGGCTAGTATTAAATAAAATAAAACACATATTTATTGAATATCATACAACTATTTATTACGGAAATCCGTGTTGCCGCTTAAAATGGCGTCGCAAGGAATCTTTAGATTTGAAATTACTCTCGCAATAGTTACAAGAAAACGTCCTAACATCCTGATGGGTCCTCTCGTGCCGTTTCTGATCGAATTTCGTGAAGAAACGCAACTCGCAAATACTACATGGATAATTCCTTTCCCTTATGTGCACACTACGTATATGTATTTTCAAGTTCTGCGGTGAAAGGAACACTTTCCCACAATCCGTGCATTCGCGTATCTGCCTCTTTAGTCCATGCTCTTTTATCTTATGTTCCGTTAATAAATGCGTATAAAGAAACGACTTGTCACAACTTACGCAAAACCTTTTTGATTTCGATGTGTTATGGGTTTTTCGCATGTGTTTTGTTTTTGAGGAGGCCGTTTGGAATTTTTCTGAACATATCGTGCATTTATGCTCTCTGTGTATCGCGTTTATGTGAGCACGTAAACTCAATCTACTTATAAACGACGTGCCACAGATTTCACATACATTGTAAGTGTAATGTGTGTTCATATGAATAGATAGACGCGTAAAAGTATTAAATTCTTGCGAGCATATAACGCATTTGAATTCTTTATCCAATTTGTAGGGTATTAATAAATGGCCGCAGTCATTAAACTCTAAATTATGAGATATCAAATGATTTTTTAAATAATTCAAATCTGTACACGTATCCGAACATAATTTACATTCCAAATTTGAAATATCAACATTTATGAACGACGCGCCACGGAGACAATTCAATCTCATCTTTATGACTTTAACATCAGAGTGTGTTTTTGAATGTTCTCTTAAATCTTCAATATTTATAAAAGCCTCTTGGCACGAGAAACATTTGTATTTTGTTCTAAGTGAGTCAAATAAGCACATATTTGAATTAAGAATTAGTTTTAAGGAATTTTCTTTTAATTGTTTCTGAGCTTGGACAATGCGGTCCGGGGTCGATTCCCTTTTTGTTGATTTGCCTGAAAAGAGAAAAAATAAATAGGAATTGCGTAAAAAGGTATACCTAATTTCAAATTGAAATTGCATACAAGACAGCAAATTACAATGAAAGTCTAAATCGCGCTTGTAAAGTTTCTACGGTTTGGAGCTATATACAACCTCCGACAAGACATCGTTGGGCCGCTGTAAATATAAGCTCTTAGAAGCTGCCATTGTAGGTCCTATAAAAAAAAAGAAACAAGACATCGTTGGAAAAAGAGGTTTTGCTTACAGACGTCCGAGGAATGTTCTTTTCGACCCCATTACGGTAGCTTTACGACCTCCGTGGCGTAATGGTTAACATGCCTGACCGCAACTCTGGAGTTCTCGAGTTCGATCCCCGGTCAGGTCAAGATGAAAAATTATCTTTTCTGATTGGCTTGGGTCTTGGATGTTTATCTATATATAAGTATTTGTTATAAAATATAGTATCGTTGAGTTAGTATCCCATAACACAAGTCTTGAACTTACTTTGGGGCTAACTTGATCTGTGTGACTTGTCCCTATATATTTTTTTATTATTTACGGCCATCCGAGAATCTTGCGTCCCACAGGAGACCGAGTTTTGCCATCGGCGAGTGCGAAGAAGTAGAACCACGAAGCAAATACGTGAGTAGAATAGTAGCCCGTATACCAGGTACAGTGGGCTGCAGATAAATCTGACCTCCTTTCAATAGCGATACTTGTGGCATGGAGGTCAGATTTCCACACCGTATCACACCGTACCAAAATGTACCAGGGCGCTTGTCGCCACCAGTAAGTTCTTTGTAGGGCCTTAAGGCACCCTAGTGTCGGCCATTCAAGCAATGAGCGTTGCATCGCTCGCCATTGCTCAAAGGCAAAGCCCATGGCCGAGGTTCGTCCCAACGGGAGCACCTTGCGCTTTTGCCGAAAAGGATGAATGGCGTCAAAAACCTCAAACCGTCTCGATGCAAATAGAAGCTAATAATGTTAGGTCCCGTTCCCCTGGCATAACAACACCCGACCTGGCGGGAAGGTCTTCCCTTTGTTGCGATCGACTATATCCCTATCGCTCCCATCACCCTCCAAAGTATTGTCCAAATAAAGAAAAGAAGTGATGAGTATCCAAAAAAAAACATTATGAATCAATATCAAGCAAATGTTCAAATACTTACTTTTTGGGAGTTTCTTTTTAATAGAGGTAGATTTTCTTACGGAGCCCGATTTTTTTGCTAAACTTTTCCTCTTTACTTTCTTTTCCTGTGTCGGTTCTAATTTAATTAAGAATATTTCACCTGTAAATACATAAAAAAAGAAAAATGAATTCTGTGCAACTGAGACATTTTACGATTGCTACGATCATGCATGCTATGCTAAGCTTAAAGATATTACATAGAGTGAAGTTGGCCTATTGATCTTTTCCTTAGAAACAGTGTCGAGGGGGGTCGGGGGTATAAACGTCATCTATTGATGAGTGGACAAGTTAAAAAAAACAAGACAAGCACATGTCAAACATGCTTTAAGATGCTTTTTGCGTTCTATTGCCCTTGTAACCCAATGAAAAGAAATGATAATTTTACATATGGAAACTTAAAAAAAAATAGTCTTATCTTATTACCCTCATCACTGTCGTACTTCTGATCATCCCAATTGACCTTGTCATCAAAGTCATCCAAGTCCTCTGCTAACAAACAGTTGTTGAGACCAGATTCCTCAATAAACGGGGCTGATATATCATTCTCAAAATGGAAGTCCAATTCCTCTTTGTAGTCAAAAATTTCTTCAGCTGAAAAAACATAATTTACTTTTCTTCCTCTTGCTCAATATTTAATGCTACCACCACACTTGGCTATTCGCGTATTTACCAAAATATTTGACGAAGAGGCAAAGAAGACATATAATGCAAAGTTTTGGAATATACCGTCCACACATGGTTAAATAGGCTAATCACTACATAGTATAGAAAAACAAAGTCTTTCTCTGTCCCTATGTCCCTTTGTATGCTTAAATTTTTAAAACTATGCAAACGGATTTTGATCCGGTTTTTTTTTAATAGATAGAGTGTATCAAGAGGAAGGTTTTTATGCCCATACTTGTATTCGTATAAAAATAGCCAAGTGTGGGGGTAGCATTGGAAGCACGCTACGAGTTGCCGCTCCGGGCTACCACTCCCTAACACCACGCGCAGGTTGTGAACGGGCCTTTAGGACATTAAACAAACTGAATATTCCACGTGCTTATTTCTACTTGAAAAAGTCTGCCACATTCTGCACGCTGAGTGCACACAACACCGTTTCTTTTCCTTTAGCTTATCCCACTTTCCTATGTGGGGTCGGCACAGTATGTAAGTTCCTTCCATTTAGATCTATTTCCAGCTATTGCCCGCGTCACACCCCTCATCATCATATCCTCCGTCACACAATCCATCCATTTTTTTTGGCACACAAAAATAATAATCTATGATCACCATTTTTAAAGAGAGAACTTATTTCATTCCCCGTATTTGTCTAAAACCTCAAGGCTTCTGTAAGATACCTCTCGACATGCTATCAACCAACCAGTGAGAAATTTCCTTAAGTTGACGAAGCTAGTGACGACTATGAATACCACACAGGTTGAGTTGAGTTTGAGGAAATGTTTAAGGATATTGGTGTTAGTTCATCGGAGCATGTTTAACAGTAGAATCTTCCGCTTACATTAAAAAATGTATTACCGTTATTATTGTTTAGGGTTGCCAGCTTTAGTGTCTCCTCAGCATCTAAGATTTGTTGTTTAAAAGTTGCTGCTGCTCGCAGCTTCAATATACATTCCTCACATATCAGCCTTTTGTACAAATTGTCACATATCTGAAAATAGAATTCCTAAATGACATTACACTATCCATACTAATATTATAAATGCGAAAGTCTGTCTGTCTGTCACATCTTCACGCCTAAACTGCTGGACTGATTGTTGTGAAATTTGGCATGAGTATAGTTATGCACTAGGAGTCAAACGTAGCCTAATTTCAAGCGCGATATAACCGAAGCGCACTCGGGCGGAGCCGCGGGCAGCAGCTAGTAATATTATAAAAGCGAAAATTTGTGAGTGAATGTTAATGTTCTTTACTCTTTCACAGGAAAACGGCTGAACCGATTTGGCTGAAATTTGGAATGGAGATTGCTTAGTCCCTGGAACATCACATATATTATTATATTATATTATATTATATCCTGAAATTCCCACAGGAGCAGAGCCAGGAACAGCTAGTTTAAAATAACTGCTGGACATAGGCCTCCCTCATTTCCAATTCTATTGATTCAATGCCTGCTTCCACCTGACTGATGAAAATTGACTGTCAAAGTTGGTTGCAAGTAGGAGTGTGCGCTGATTATAGCAATTTAAAATTACAAATACATTGGCACTCATCATCAAATCACAACAAGTGAACTCTGGAGACCACAAGGCGACGGCACAAGCGTTATCTTCGCTGAAAAAGACAGATAAGTGATCTAAAATCTCAATTATAAATCTCAAAACTTTGGAATCGAAAACAATTTCAATAAAATTCTACCCGCAAGTCCTTATTAATTACAAACTTCAAAGAAAGGGCTGTCATTGTCACTGTCAAGGTGAATACTACTCAATAAGTTATTCTCAAGTTCTGACATTGAAAATAGTTGTCATCTGAAACTGTGTATCCAGGGCCGTAACAAACTTAAAATAAACAAAGGATACTAAACCATCAGGGACAGGGAAACCTTTCAATATGCCCTTGGTTGGTTGTTGCAACTTGAGTCCGGGGGACAAAAAACAATTAAAGGTCTGCAAGGAATGCAAGAAAGTATATCATCTGGACTGCTTAACTGAGTCAGCTAGTGCAGGTTCTTCATTTGATTGGAAGTGTCCCCTGTGCAGACAAAAAATGCGTAAAAACGATAGTACACCCGTGCGTTCCCAATTGACCGAAACATCGGAAAAGCATAACACGGATACATTTCCCATACAGAGATCCAACAAAAGGCCGGCACTATCTTCGCCTCCGCAAAGTGACCATGATCGTGAAAAATTGAAGGACATTATGAGAGAAGTTTTAAAAGAAGAACTTAATGAGGCAGTACAACAGATAAGCGCTAACATTCAATCAAGTATCAGCGACGACATACGCTTAATAAAAGGAGAACTCCAGGAACTAAAAAATGGCATGAATTTTTTAAGCTCTAGATATGATGATATGATAGCAGCCCAAAATTCGGCTTCTGATTCTGTCACCGAACTTCTGACAAAGAATACTTCTCTTCAAACTATGGTGGACAATCTTAACCTACGAATAAACCAACTCGAACAGCAAGCCCGTTCGACAAACATTGAGCTTCAATGTATACCAGAGCTTAAAGCCGAAAACTTGCTAACTGTCATTAATCAAATAGGAAAAGCCGTAGGATACACGATTGAAACTGATCAAATAATATCTTGCACAAGGATTGCAAAAATAAATAGATCCTCTCCGCGACCCAGGTCTGTCGTAGTACAACTCAGAAATGTAACAATACGCGATTCATTTTTGGCTGCTGTAATAAAATACAACAAATCTCATCCTAAAGACAAGCTCAATACTTCTCATATTGGAATGAGTGGTGAAAAAAAACCGATCTTTGTTATGGAACATCTTTCACCAGCGAACAAAGTCCTTCACGCGGCGGCTAGAATTAAAGCAAAAGAATTAAATATTAAGTATGTTTGGGTGCGAAACGGAAAAATATATGCTCGTAAAGGCGATAACTCAGATTACATATTGATAAAAGATATCAACTCACTTGATAAGTTTGAAGCGAATAATAGCTAACAGTCGAACTTTCTTGTGTTTTTATACCGAACTCTTTGTAACAATGGTTAAGGTTTATTATCAGAATTGTGGTGGGCTTAAGACCAAAACAACAACATTTTATGCACAAGTGTCAAGTTTTAATTATGACATAATAATAATTAATGAATCTTGGCTGAAAAGTGGTATATATAGCTCTGAGCTATTCAGTCAAAAGTACAATGTATTTAGAAGAGACAGAGAAACTTCCAGAGAGTCCTTCAAAGAGGATGGAGGAGGGGTAATGATTGCAATCTCTAAAAATATAAATTCTAAAAGACTTGCCCATCTTGAAACTTCTTTGGAGGACTTATGGGTTTCTCTGGATCTAAATGATGGACATAAAATTAATAAACTGCTTTTATATACTGTATATTTACCGCCACCTGTTACAAGTCAAACTATTAAAATGGTAACAGAAAATTGTAATTTAGTAATTGATCAATACACAGATAAACAGTGTAATTTTTGTATAGTTGGAGATTTCAATCTTGGTTTTATTAAGTGGAAGGAAATTAAAAACAATGTTTCGTCTGATTCGCTGCCTCTGCGTGCCCAGATGCTTGTCGATTTTGCAAACGATAATAACTTAATCCAATATAATAATGTCCTCAACTCTCAAGATAGATTATTAGATTTAGTATTTAGTGACATACCTAATTGTTCCGTCGAGGCGGCCTCAGATATTTTGAGCAAGGTTAATCCAATCCATCCCCCTCTACAGTTTCAAATTCCATTTAGTAGTAAAAATGAGAATGGATTGGAATCTAACCCACAAAATTTAAAACGCAACTTTAGAAGGGCTGACTTCGATTCAATAAAAGAGTATTTATCTACTATAGAGTGGGATAATATCTTCAAATCTTGCAATAACGTTAACTCAATGGTAGATAAACTTTACAATCACTTGAACACAGCCGTTGAAAGATTTGTTCCTCTGATTCCGAATAGGAGTTCCAACTCTAAATATCCCCCATGGTATAACTCGAATATAGTGAAACGTATACGGGAAAAAAATAAATTTTTACGCAAAGTAAAAAAATTTAACAACCCTATGGATAAACTAACTTTAGACTTATTAAATAAGAGATGCGAAAAGTTAAAAAAGGAAGGTTATAAACATTACCATAATAAAATAGAGGATGAAATTTCACAAAACCCAAAATATTTATGGTCTTACTTAAAAAGTAAACGAGAAAGCAAGGTAAGCATCCCATCCACACTCTCAGACGGAAACAGAACACTTTCGGACGGGGAGGGCATTTGTAACATGTTTGCATCTTTTTTTTCCTCAGTATATAGTCAAGACACAGGAAATTCTAATGTCACCCTTGAAAATAATACTGTAATTGCCAATTATGCGTCGGGAAGCAACAGTCTGTCTAGCTTATATATTAGCAGAGAGGAAATTGTTGCAAAGCTTAAAAGACTTGATGTCTCTAAGGGCGCGGGCCCCGATAATATACCTCCTTCCTTCATTGTGCCTCTTGCATCTCTGTTAGCAAATCCATTGCATATAATTTATAATAAATCCTTAAGGGAAGGAGTATTTCCTTCAAAATGGAAAACTGCAAAGGTGGTGCCTATTTTTAAATCAGACGATGAGACACTCGTCCAAAATTACCGAGCTATATCAATCTTATCATTTTTCGGCAAGGTGTTTGAGGCCCTAATATGTCCGTCCATTCAATATTTTATCCAGCCATTTATTTCGGATCATCAACATGGATTTGCGAAAGGTAGATCTACTACCACGAATTTAGTGTCTTTTACAGAATCAATAATTGAAGCCGTAGATGCTAATAGACAAGTTGATGTCATCTATACAGACTTCAGCAAAGCATTCGACAAACTTTCACATAACAAACTCATGCAAAAGCTAGAACTGTATGGTATATCGGGCAAATTGCTCAACTGGCTGAGATCTTATCTCACTGAACGTAGTTTTTACGTAGTCGCGCGTGGTTATCAGTCGGACCTTTGCCAAGCTGATTCAGGTGTACCTCAAGGATCTCATTTGGGTCCAATTTTATTTAATATATACATTAATGACCTGGTCCTAATATTTAAAAATTCTAACCCTTTTTTATTCGCGGATGATCTTAAATTTTATAGAATAATAGATACGGTTGAGGACGTTCACCTTCTTCAAGCAGATCTCGATAGTCTACAAACCTGGTGTAGAGCAAACTCGATGCATCTGAATCCTGACAAATGTGTTCATATGAAATTTTCCCGGAAATTAAATCAGGTGAAGTCTTCTTACAGCATTGGATCTCATATTGTGCGAGAAACAAACACAGTAAAAGACCTAGGAGTGACCTTTGATACGAAACTAACATTTGTTCCCCACATTAATAATATCATGAAAAGGGCATCAAAGTTATACGGATTTGTTTCCCGTAATTGTCGTGAGTTTCGGAAACCACAAACCAAAATACTAATGTATACAACATTAATCCGTAGTATATTAGAATACTCAAGTACCGTTTGGCGTCCACATTTTGCCACACATTCACTACGCATAGAGCGACTCCAGAAGCGTTTCCTAAACCATTTGGCCTTCTCAGTGGGAAAAAAGAAGCAATTAAAATCATATAACAAAAGACTTCAGTATTTTAAACTGGACTCATTATCAAAACGAAGAGATATTTTGGACTTGAAACTCTTATATAAAATCGTTCGTAGCAAGATTGAATGCCCAAAACTTCTAAGTAAAATCAATTTTAAAGCCCCTGCGAGGCTGCCTCGGTGTAACATATTCAAGCCACTAGTTTCGCCAAGTCGCCGAACTATTCTGGGACGTAATTCTCCTATTAATAAAATGTGTCAATTGTATAATGCAGTAAGCAGACATTGCGATGTTCATAACGATTCAATGGCAAGCTTTTGTAAAGCTATTGGTGGTGTCCTGTAAGACCAGAGCCTTATTTAAACTTAGTATAATTACATAATTTGTTTTGTATTGTGAACTCTTTGTATAAAGATAATTGCATGTGGTGTTTACCTTAAAAGATTTGCACATTAAGCTTAAGAAAATTGTAATTTTCAAGTGTTGTACTGATGTAGCAATCACTGGTGAACCAAATAAATAAAATAAAAAAAAAATAAAAAAATAAAGACTGTGCAGTCAATTGATTTTGCATCAATAGGCTACTTGAGTCATATCTATTTTGATGAAACAAATGTTCAATCAATCTTATAATAAACTAATCTCATATCAAACAATTCTTACAGTATTTAACCCACAAAACCGAAATATATCGATTTTTGCTAAGAAAAATGAAAGATGGCATTATAATTTCGATTTCAAATTTACTTAAAATTCGGAACTGTAAAAATGCGGGCCATCAACCGCCATGACGTGACGCAACTATTCTGGTAAACTGACATTCAGACCTATTTTTGACTTCTGTCATTTGTTCAAAGTCATTAATTCGAATGATTTTCATTCGACAAAACTGTGGAATCGCATGATTTTCATGCGACTCTGTGGTTCTTGGCGAGAATCAGGTTTCAAAAATAGCATCTTATACAATAATGACGTCACAAAACTCTGCAAAAATGGCCGACGATGTTTTTGATGGGATTCTAAGTGAACTTTTGAAATAAAATTTTGCTGCCTTAGAGGGCTTGGAAAAATATGGAAAAAATGGTTTCAATCTAAGCAAATAGAGAATAATTATTATAAACAAAAACAAAATACAAGTCAACTAGCCTATTGACTCTGCACACTGGTGTCAGTTTTTCGGAACCACATCTCAGCTTTTGACATAGTTTCTTTAACTACTACCAGATAGTAGCCAGGACCAACAGCTAAATATGTCTTATCAAGTGAATCAAACCTGAAATTTCCTAGCCAAAATGGAACTGTAATAAAGACTCCCTGATAGTGTCATCACTGCACCAACAGTCAACGCTTTCAAAAATAGATTAGACAATGTATAAAATCTCCAAACTTAAGATGCACACGCATCAGCTTCATAAGCTGCTAGTGTGTTTAAGAATAAAAATAAATAAAGTAGGTACGCTTTTGTGGATATTGTCTAAGAAACTGGAAATTTCCAACAAAGTAGAAAAAAACTAATGCCCAATAGGGTAGAAAGGTTCTAGAATGGCGATCTGGTAAGCGCAGCGTCCAACACCCATCAAAAAGGTCAGAAAACCGGACGAAGATCGCAGGCAAGCACTATATGCAGGTCGCTTTCACTGGTCAAACCCTTCGGGGAGGCCTACGTCCAGAAGTGATGATAATGATGAAAAAATACTTACAGTGATATTAAACGTGTCCAAAAGCATTTGCGAGTAGACTTCTTTTCGGCCGGCGTAATAATATTCATTGTATATGTCTTTGTAACACGAGTCAACTAGGCAGCATCTACACAAATTGTTTCTCATCTTCCCTGAGAGGTTTTACCACTCTTCCAATATGTAAGTCTTTAGGTTTTGTTAGTTTTCGGCATATGGTTTAGTATGGTTCTGATTTTACAACAGATATTCAATCTGTTGTAAATGTGTTTAATAATTTTTACGCCGCGATAAAACTTTTTATATCTAACTAAATAACAAAATATCAATGTAAAAAAATTCTTTAATTTAAAACTTTGACATTTTCTTTTGCGAAAAAAGTATGTATGTGTATGAATGACAGCTGGCCTGATGTGGCCTGGCAGCTTTTCTTTTTAATTTATTTTCACGGTCTTTGACACATGCCTTTTTATTTATTTTTTGTAGAGAGTTTTTGGAGGGAAAGTAAACTGTCGCTATGTCCGCGCTGTATTTAATTTCCAAAACTTAGGTTTTTTCGAGTGTTTGTGCATAATATTGGTGGATTATTATTCGCAAAGTGTTCGTGAACAAGCGTGAGTGTTGGGAAGTGATACAGTGTCGATTACGTGACTTTTTATCTTTGTCACCAAAATCTCCATGATATAGCTAAGTGAAATTTTTCCACCGCTTCACTTAGCCATCTGACTCAGACTAGACTTACTTACTTGACTGGACTTGACTATTGACTTGAATTTTTGACTCGACTGACTTAAGTAGGACTGAAGAAGAATAATAAATTCAAGAAAGGCCTTAAAGGACTAGATTCCATGGCCGTATAAACTATTCAAAAAAAAAAAACAATTATTTTTTGTATGACGGTTTAACTATGACGCCTTCAAGCTATTCAAAAACGATTTGTATATTCAACTATGCAAGATAGGGGGGGAAAAATTGTGGTGAACTTTCTCAACTCCCTATAAATACTTGTTTTATTAATAACATTCGTTATTTTTTTTTTTTTTTAAACGCTTTTATTTAGCTCACTACGTTTTTATATTTATTATTTATAATATAGTAATTCAAATTTCACCCTCTTCCTGTCAACCGATTAATCTGAAATTTTGTATACCCTTTGGATTTTGGTGACAATACAATTATGTTTATTCATTATCATTATAAGTTCAAGATGGCCGCCGCTACAAAATGGCGGATAATTTATTAATCCCATCAATATGGGTTTGATACCCATATTGATGGGATTAATAAATTATCTGAATGAAAGGGCTCAACAAGCAGAATACAATAAACTATAAAAAATTGAAATCCAAGATGGCGGCCGCTACAAAATGGCGGATAACGTAGGTGTTATCAATCCCATCAATATGGGTATTAAATGAAAGGGCTCAACAAGCAGAATACAATATACTATAAAAAATTGAAATCCAAGATGGCGGCCGCTACAAAATGGCGGATAACGTAGGTTTTATCAATGCCATCAATATGGGTATCAAATGAAAGTGCTCAACCAGTAGAATACAATGTACTATATAAAATTAAAATCCAAGATGGCGGCCTTTACAAAATGGCGGATAACTTAGGTTTTATCAATCCCATCAACATGGGTATCAAATGAAAGATCTCAACAAGTAGAATACAATTTAGTATGCAAAATTGAAATCTAAGATGGCCGCCGCTACCAAATGGCTGATAACAATTTTTTATCAATTCCACCAATATGGGTATCAAATAAGAGGGCTTGACAAGAAGAATACAGTGCACTATACAACCTAACGGGCAATAAATAAACTAACGGGCAAGAAACCTTGCAATGATGAAGCACTAAATGAATTAAACAGAATGCGAAAAAAAAACTAAAAACTAGAAAATAAAAATAGGTAAAAAAACATTTTAAGTTAAACGGTTTTATGCTAAACATACATTGCAATGTTTAAGATAAATGTACTATAAACCAAAAAATAATAAAATAGATACAGTCGTGGGAATTATAAACATATGCATAGACTAGACTAAAATATAACCGTGGGGCACGTCAATTGTCTACAAATTATCGACTTAATGTGCGATAGAAGAATTGTTTAATTCGTCGTTAGGCAGTTGGCCCGCAGACGGTGAGGAAATTACTTACTATTTTCTTGCTCATGGAAATTCCAACATTTATACACTCCATGTAAATAAAAGAGATGTTTCAACTAGTTTATCGTTGGACATTCACACTGCTGGCTGGCGAGGAATCGTTTCACTGCTCGTAGTTTGTCTTTAATCGACAAAACATATGATAAAAGTACTACTCGCTCACCACTATGAAACCCTAAAACTCGCTTATAATCGAGCTTGCTAGCTTGTTTCCACATTCTAGCCCTACTTATCACACGTCCATCGTTGTCGGTTGAACAACTGCCTAATTATAGTGTAACATTACAAAACAAACATTTTAATCAACGATTGTAGACAATTGACGTGCCCCACGGTTTTATTTTAGTCTAGTCTATGCATATGTTTATAATTCCCACGACTGTATCTATTTTATTATTTTTTGGTTTAAATACACTAGCTGTTCCCCGCGGCTTCGCCCCGCGTGGGACTCGATTATATCGCGCCCAAAGGTAGCCTATGTTCGACCTCAGGTCGTTAACTACATCCCTACCAAATTTCATCACAATCGGTCCAGCAGTTTAGCCGTGAAGAGGTGACAGACAGACAGACAGAAAGACAGACAGACTTTCGCATTTATAATATTAGTATGGATATGGATTTCGTTTGGTCCATTTATAGAACGAATACAATTTTAAAAATTTCTATAATACGCGCTGCAGAAGAAATAGCAGCCTAGGTAAAGCTTTACACTGGAATATAGGTGAAAAATAGATCAAAGTAAAGGCGTACAGGGTTTTATTCTATAAATAAAATTACTAAAGTTTATTTAACGATATTTATTACGAACAAATCTTAATTTGTAGGCGTAATGGAATTTAACGATAGCGTAAAAAAAAGGCACTGTTTGTTATATTTTCACATGTTCTAAAATAATAGCTATATTAATAATAAAAACACGAATACTGACCTCGTGATTGCTCCAGCAGTTTGATTTACCTTTTTAACTTGCACTTTATAATCGTACGAACATTCGTCCTCATCAACGGTTGAATATTGACCAATCGAATGCACGTTTGAATTTGTTCACTCGATCATTAAAAGTACTTTTTAATTTGATAAAAATAAATATAAATTTAAGAAATAACTAATATTATAATAAAAAAAACTACATTAATAAATTATGACGCTTACAAAAGATTACCATACATAAAATCGAAAATGGACATAGATTGTCATGTTCATGTCACACAATAAGAAAAATAAGGATAATAAAAATAGGTAAAAAAACTTTTTAAAATAAACGGTTTTATGTTCTTCCTCCTTATTTTTTTATTGTGTGACATGAACATGACAATCTATGTCCATTTTCGATTTTATGTATGGTAATCTTTGATCTATTTTTCACCTATATTCCAGTGTAAAGCTTTACCTAGGCTGCTATTTCTTCTGCAGCGCGTATTATAGAAATTTTTAAAATTGTATTCGTTCTATAAATGGACCAAACGAAAGCTGTCGCCACCAAACATCCCTGCACAGACATTCAGAGGCCTGTGTCCAATGTGGTAGCAACTAAAGGTACCTATCATAAACAAGTACGTACGGTACTAGAAAAAAGAAATTAGTCACCATAATCAATACTTCCATGCTTCCATCCATACTTCCATGCTCCTATCCATACATCCATACTTAATATTACAAATTCGATGATCTGTCTGTCTGTCTGTCTGTCTGTCCGTCTGTCTGTGTTACGGTTCCAAAGCTAAACCGTAAGACCGTTTTTGATAAAAAATATTATGGATGTAGTAGGTTACTTTTTGGCTTAATGTAACAGAGTACCTCGTAGGCAGAGCCGTAGGTAACTGCTAGTACGTTCATAATTCGCTACTACGCGATACCTACCTTACCATAAACTTCGAGGTCTCGCTGATTTTGGATATATCGCGCAAACAAGTAAAATTTAGTAGATTGAAAGGTGTTTAAACGGTGCTTTAGTAGTTTTCTAAAATGGTACGTCTATATTTTACGGAGACCGGCAAGCTGCGTTGGAAAAATGATAGCCCTAATGGCTTACCACCATCTCTTAAAACCATGCAAGAACGATTGAGTAAGGGAGATAGCGGAATACATGATGTAAGACGACATCCCGCTTACTCAATCGTTCTTGCATGGTTTTTAGAGATGATAGTAAGCCCCCTTATAAGGGACAAGCTAAAAAAGTTCAGTACGTGCCGCCATCTACGTCTTTTTTTATTTATTTCATCATCATCATTGGCAGCCTTACGTCTACATGCTGGACATAGGCCTCTCTTAAGTTATGCCATTTACTCGGTCCTGCCTGTGCAGTACGTAACCATTGACGACCCGCGATTTTTTTTATAATCTTCGACTCATTTTGCTCTCGGAGGACCAATGCTCCTCTTACCCTAGGTCACTATTCCGTCATTATTTATTCTACTAATATTATAAACGCGAAAGTTTGTATGGATGTTTCTTACTCATTAATTGAAGATTAGGCTAAGCCGCAATGGAGTTTATATAGGCATTTTATCCCGGAATTCCTACGAGAGCGGAGCCCCGGGAAACAGCTAGTTTGTTATAATTATTCAAAAATTTATGCCGAACCCCAAACTTTATGAAAAAACTCTTTTTCAGAGGTTGCCGAAGCTATAGGCCGCGAATACAGGACTTTACCTGCTTTTGAGAAAGGGCTTTATGAATACAAGGGCCGGAAGCTATACTCCTTGCAGACTAATGAGTTCCTGAAGTGCCACTGGAAGGAGTACGTAAAGCATTTTGAAGACCGAGTGTTCGCGCCTTTTCAGTTTCTCGATATAAGGTGAGTTACGTGTTGTCTCTTGAGTGCTATTTTGAGAAGTATCATTCACCAAAAAACCAGTGAATCGAATGAATATCGCGAGTCACCGGTTTATTATGTTACTAGCTGTTCCCCGCGGCTCCGCCCCGCGTGAGACTCGGTTATATCGCGCCCAAAAGTAGCCTATGTTTGACCTCAGGTCATTAACTACATCCCTACTAAATTTCATCACAATCGGTCCAGCCGTTTAGCCGTGAAGAGGTAACAGACAGACAGACAGACTTTCGCATTTATAATATTAGTATGGAAGTATGGATGTCGCATGAAAATCATTTGAAAACGAATGTCTCGCTTACTCACTGGATCTTGCATGGTTTTAAGAGACCGTAGTAACCGCCCAGCATTCCCAAAAAGGGATTAACTTCAAATAAGTGGCTGACTGGCTGACCATTAAAAAAACCAGCCAAGTGCGAGTAGGACTCGCGGTCTGAGGGTTCCGTTCCACCACAATACTGCTGTGATTCACATCTGTAAGCCTTAAAATACCTGTTTCCAGGGCTGTAAAGTTTATTAAAGTTAAATTAACGTCATACGATTGCTGTCAGTGCTGTCATAACGGCCAAATTACCTAATTTCATGGCATGGATTTCTTTTTTTCATTCATTCATTTGTTCTTATTTTTTGGTTTGCGCAGGTTGCTTTGTTATTTCGTATGTTGAATAATTAATAAATATTTGGTAGATTGTCTTAATTTTAAAATAGATTCGGTAAAAACAAGATTATACCTTGGTTATTATATTTTTGTGCAAGGATTGTGAATTAGGTACACAATGCCAGTGTCACATTATGGAATGGAAACTGTTCTCTGTGATTAAACCATCTTCGGCGTCAATTGGTGATGCTATTAATGTTATTCTCGATATATTGAAATTTTGGATGAGTACAGCAGCTTATCGAATATTTTACCTATATTCTTCTTCCATAACCTAGCGCTTCCGATAGACCTTTTTTTTTCTTCTACCTACAATGGTTTTACTCTAATACATTTGGTTTCAAGTGATCACTAATTATTTAGCAACTGGGATCAAGATGATTTTGCTGGTCTGGTTTCCATCGAAATGCTGCAGTGGAGTTTGTGGCGCCGCTTCTCCACTTGCGCTTTGGAAGTGGTGATAAACCTAATATAAGTAACGATTGACATCAATACAATAAGTTATAAGGAAATTAAAATGAAATTGTTTTAGAAGTGTGATTGCCAGATTTAAAAACTGGTTTTTCACTGTAAAGAACTTCCCTCAGGACACCGATTTCGCGAGAGGGCTAAGGTAAGACCCCCAATTATCGACACTTTAACGCGCGCACTCAAGTTTTTTTTAAATATTGGTTTTATGTTTACACACAACACTTTTTTTTTTCTAGTAATCGACTGCTGAAATTCCATTATCGACAACCCGAAATCGACATGTTCCAATGATCGAGATCTAGTAATCAACTTTTTTTTTTGTCACTTCTCTCATAGTTTTGTATGTAATCTAAGTGAGTCTTACCCATATGACGACCTCCGTGGCGTAATGGTTAACATGCCTGACTGCTACTCAGGAGGTCCCGGGTTCGATCCCCAGTCAGGTCAAGATGAAAAATGATCTTTTTCTGATTGCCCTGGGTCTTGGATGTTTATCTATATATGTATTTGTTATAAAATATAGTATTGTTGAGTTAGTATCCCATAACACAAGTCTTGAACTTACTTTGGGGCTAACTTGATCTGTGTGACTTGTCCTTATATATTTATTTATTTATATCTAAGTGATCAACTAAAATACAAGTTTAAATCAGTCTTTTAATCATATTCATCAAACCTCTCATTTATAAAACACTAGCTGTTTCCCGCGGCTCCGCCCGCGTGGGACTCGGTTATATCGCGCCCAAAAGTAGCCTATGTTTGACCTCAGGTCGTTAACTACATCCCTACCAAATTTCATCACAATCGGTCCAGCAGTTTAGCCGTGAAGAGGTGACAGACAGACAGACAGACCGACAGACAGACTTTCGCATTTATAATATTAGTATGGATTAGTATGGATGTGGCAAATTACCTTATTTTTTCAACATTACGAATGTAACAAAACAAGTTTAACTGTTATTAAATTTCTTTTAATTATTTTGTAATCACAGACTTGTATCTATATTTTGCTATAAAAATATATTTTTAAAGTCTTTACAATCACGAGATCTTTTCAATGGCTCACAAAACTAAGCTACATTTTAATTATTTAAACATAATAATCAAAATAGTATAAGGCAGTTTTAATCACATAACTAAATTATCTAATAATCACAAACTATAAAATGAAAGACTCCTTTAGCAAGTGAGTTCTGACGAAAATAACAAAAATCTTCTAAAATAAAACTCTCTTTAGATTTAATTTCTTTTTGTTCCTCTTTTTCTTTCCTGTTTTGATAATCTCTTCATAGTGCACTGGAAATGCAAAGAAAAGATTCCTTATGTATAGCATAAGGAATCTTTTCTTTGCATTTCCTTTTTTCCCTTTCTTTTCTTCATCTTCTCCTGGCCAATATATATTCCTTTTAAAAGGGGATGGGATAATAATTAAACTTCGTCTTTCAAGTGTTTTGTTTTTGATGTCCCAGGTATTGCCAAATCAATCAATTTTGCCGGTGTTTTTTCAGAAGCGTTGTCACTTTATGACGTCTCGTGCAGTAGTGTAAGGTTAGGTTGAATAGTCAGTTCATGTTTTTGTAATTGTGGTCTCAGGTCGAGCTAAATCTTTTTCAAGTGTTTTATTGCATGCTTGATTACTTTTTGATGTCTCATGCAGTGATTCGGTTGGATTCGGGACTTCAGCGAACAATGGTGTGGAAGAAGACTGTTCAATAACCTGGTCTGAATTTCCGCAGATTCGTTTGTTGCTAGCCCATATAACAAACAGTGACAGATCTTCATTTAAACGTTAACTCAACTCATCTCGATTTTTATAGAATAGTTCATTGAACATTTGCAACTGTTCAGTCCCCAATTTAGCCATTATTTCTTTCTCTAAATAATTAAAGAACAGCACCTGTTCGGTTGGAACTTGTGATGTTTGCAGAGTTTTAATTTTAGATACATCAACCAGTGGCGTGCATATCATAAAGACGTTTAGACGTTGCCTACCCTGTACTTTTGTAATAAATAATAAATATTTTTTTATATCATCAATAAATATAATAATAAATATTTTTCATACAAGATATTGAATTCTTAACAACGCCATCTAGTAATTCGCGCGAACACCCGGCACGCCGCCGCCGGCCCGTTATAGGCGCCGCTAGGCCAGGCCAGCTTTTTAGTAAAACGTCTGAAGTTTACTACTCTCACTAAGAAATCACTATGTATGGATGTGCTTTTGCTCGTGTAGTAGTGCAAGTAAAAAACTTACATGAACAGACACATATGCGCTAAATCACGCCTGTGTCAGTAAATTTTAGACCTCCACTATAGATGAAACAAAATGCTATGAGATGACATTTCGTCTCGCTCTCACTTTTGTTACGGCCAATTAGAATTACGCGTTACACATACTTCAATCTGATTAGTGATTACGATCGATTGCAGCAACATGATAACTGTGTCTATTGGATATTAAACGAGTAATGCTGCAAATTTAAAAATGCATAGACTTGAAGACTTTATGGAAACAAGTTAACATTCCCAATTCCGTAGGGTTATATTTTTATTTCCGTATCGAAATCAAAAATATGTTTGCTTTGCTTGCATGCATTTGTTTGTTTTGAATGTTTAATTTGGATTAATTAAATGATAATTGCAATGTGCATTGTTTACAATGAGGTGAAAAGATAGAACTTTTATTTTTAACAAATTTACTCAGTTATAGTTTAAAATGTCAAAGTTTTCATGTGATTGTTGTAAACCGAGTGTTTGTTTACAAAAACTATAAGATGATGCGCTAAGTAATGTTCCTTTTGACGAAAAAATGGCAATAATAATAAATGGACGTTATCAACCGGGTTTGATTGGATTCAGTTGAAGTGAAGGGTAAGCTAACAAGAACATTATTTTATACTAGCTGTTCCCCGCGGCTCCGCCCGCGTGGGACTCGGTTATATCGCGCCCAAAAGTAGCCTATGTTTGACCTCAGGTCGTTAACTACATCCCTACCAAATTTCATCACAATCGGTCCATCCGTTTAGCCGTGAAGAGGTGACAGACAGACAGACAGACAGACAGACTTTCGCATTTATAATATTAGTATGGATTAGTATGGATTATTTTCGAATTGATATGTTTGCTATGCTTTTCCAAAACTCGTCTCGTAAATATTTTAAGGGCCTAAGTAGGTAGGTACCTACATGATCAATATATTTTAATTTTATTATCTTCTTGTTCGTTACTGTTTTAGTTGTAACTCAAATATACCTAAATTATAAGTATAAATTAAACTAGAAATAGTTCTGGTCTAGGTAGGTTTTTGCCTACCCTAAGGAAAATGTCTGTGCACGTCACTGACATCAACATAGTCTGGACCAAACGGGTACAACCCACCAGCACGAAATCCATTCCTAATAGCACTCTCAGTGATTGATTGTAATGCTGTTTGAAGGACAGGGGCAAAATTTTCTTTTTTCAAATTTTCTCTTAGGTTTTGCAATTTCCAGTCTTTAACAGCCTTTGCCCAATAAGCTTTCAAGGGCCTGAATACAGAAAGATCCATGGGCTGTGAATGTGCGTACTGTTTGGATACAACGCTATAATTTCTATTCCATTTTCTATAAAGGAAAAAAAACAAAATATAGAGATAAAACCTTTATTGACTTTTAATTAATTATCAATTACATCTAACTCCCACTCTTGAAACTTATAATTACGTTTACTCAATATATTAAATTTTAACAATAAGTAAAAGAAACCTGTGATGAGGCTTCTTTTTGTAATATTTTAAAAAGGGTGCCTCTTTGAAATAATGCTTCCAGACTCTGGATTTGAAAATATTATCGTTTGGAATAACATCCCTGTTAGTTAAAACAATCACAGGGGTGCGTTGTATAGACGCATCCCCTTCATATTTTATCCTAGCAGGACATGTATCACCCCCAAATAATAATTTTAACACTTCCTCTGAGCCTGGTTCAAAGTTAGGCTCGTTCCATAACAAGATGCGACGTTGCACCGCATCTTGCAATGGAAAACGATCATATTTATTAAAATTGCCAATTTGGCCAAAATTTATGCAACTATGTATAACACAATCGAATAGATAATTTTTCCCACTGCAAGCAGGTCCAATTATGCACATGCAATTGTGTTTTGGAATTTTTTTGTCTATTAAGTAATATATATTTTTAAGGAAATTATAAGCACTAGATCTATCATTATCACATTGATATATGATAAGGTCCTCCAAAGCACTCACACTGTTTGGAATGTCATAATAATATTCGCTCACGTTGTTCCATGGGGCTACGTAAATTAACTTATTCATGCTAATCACTCTCGTTTTTAAAAATATTTCACGGTAAGACATAGCCACCACTCGTTGATTAATATTGTGAAAACAAGATTGCAAGATTTGTTTCGATTTCGGCATGTAGCGATAAGGACCGTTGATGGGTAACAGTGTAACACAAAATGGTGTAACTCAACGGGAACAAAGGGATCCAGTGACCAGTGTATAAAATATTTTTGGTCGGCGTGATTATGAAGCTCTCTAGTTACTTTTCCAGGCGGTGTGTAGTTTTTTCTCTGCCTTTGCCCCCTTCATTTTTGATAAGTCCTTTGTTATTTGTGCTCGAAGTTTCATCGCTAACTTGTACGCAGGGGAGTCCTTCGAAGAGAGTATTGTCATGGAAGAGAACGTCCTCTTGCGCCAATACTCGTTTCGCGATATCTTCGAACACTCTTTGAACGGGTAGAGCTCGAGCTTCATAACCATCAACCCAGACTCGCCCGGCGACGACAAAGAAATAAATCCGTCGGTGTCCCTGACTAAGATACTTTGCTGTATTTTGCCAGTAGTTGACACCAACGAGTGAGCTCGGGCAAGATCGCCGACCATAGTGGCAAAGTTCTCTTCTTGTTCGTCGTCGCTTTGCTCCATTGGAAGTTGACGGTTCTTTTTCATCACTGGTACCTGGATCTCCATGTCCTGATCGCTTTCTTCCTCTACACTTTTTGGCTCATCTGGAAAAGATCCCCCGGCTGGTATTCCTCTTCGTCGTCGCTCTCGTAGAGGCTCCTCTTCGAGGGTAATTTCTCCTTCAGGTATCTTACTCGCTTGGCTGGGCTTCCACTACTCAGATTCGCAGAAGGCTTCGTCTTCATAGTATTCTTCTGCGTAATCTTTGATTTTCCTGATGTGGAAGCACCGGCATTGCGATCCTGCGTAACTGCAGTCGTGGAGGACGTGGAAATGGCTTTCGTGTTCCGCAATGAGGAAGACTCCGCTAACGGTTTCTCGTCTTCAGAGTCCGATTCCTGCTGTAATGTTTTCTGCTTGTCCGTCCACTGCAAGATACTTCTTGAGTATAGGTCGAACAACACTGTCTCGAAAGCGTCCTCCCTATCCATTCTATAGCGGCATTTAGGAGCACTTGGAAAACGTTTTAAAGAATACCTGAAAAAATAAAAAAATATTTTAAAAATATAAAAAAAAAATGAAATAATACTATATACTTAATAAATAGGACGCATGTGGTTATGTGTGTCCTTTTAACTTAAATGGCGTTATTATTACCTTTATTTACCTTAAAAAATAAAAAAAACGTAGCAAAAAACCTTTTGATGGTTTAAGTAATATTTTTCCAACTACTAATCATAGTCGGTAGTTAAATTGACTGCATTGTTATTGCAGGGCAAATTGTACCAAAGAGCCCTTCGGTTCTCTGGCATAAGTGGAAGTGTTGAGCTCTTGCTGCAGAAGTTGATTAAGAAGCACGCAGACTGATATCAGGATGCCTTTTTTGGAACCGCCTTAACCAGTCTACCAGCTTTACGAGATTTAGTCGAAAAGTTGATGTTTTATTTTGTTTCTTTCTGCTATTTCATAAGCAAATTGAACAATATTATTTTCTGTAAAGCCGTACATAGTCTCTTTATTATTTTTATTTTTATGTTGTACAAGCCCCAGCTCCTGTTCATCTGTAAATACATTTTTTATACACCCCAATGCTTTGGTGTCTCCCACAGCGTGAACGTTTTTCTTCAACCTCTTCTTTTAAGGGTCATAACTGGAACTAAGAATTGTTTTGCGGCTGTTTTATATATATGGCATCTTTTACGGCATCTATGGCGTTTTCATTCCAATCCTGTCGTGTGATTTTCCGAACATGATTTCGCGGCATGATAGCTATAATTAAAAATTTTCAACAATTCTAAACATGTGAATAGGTATAAAATTCAAATTTTAACTATATAACTAGGTTTATTGTTAGGTTTAAAGAATTTATTTCTCAAAAGAATATACAATATTCACTTACCGAGAAACTATATCTAACATGTACATTACATTTTTCCGACGAGCATAACACTAATAATTTACTTATTATGACAAACATTTGAAATCACTCGCCACAGAAAAATTAATATTTCTGTGGGTATGCAGCACAGTATGCAGAAACAAAACCAAACATAATTTCGAGATTCCAGAAGAACAACCTGTGAATCTTGTGTTGTGATTTCATGTAACAAAGTATTGTTGAGTCACAGTGTTGTTCAAAACTCACTGCATCTACCAATATTAAGCGTGGCATGGAAAATATACGGCTATTATAGTTTATGTCCCGTGCCTTAATTTCAGTGTGTGTTATTTATTTTAGTTAAAAGAAGTCACTTTTCATGTATAAATCTAGTATAACCCTTGAACTGTTGAACGGGGAGATTGCAGCGGGACAGCTGTGATAAACAAAACCAATTTTAACTACCGGATATAATTATATAAAAATTTGGTGGCATATACAATGCCATTACCTTATAAAGGATTAAGAAATACAAGTTGATATCTGACATAATAAGGCATGCATGTCTCATTTAAAGTTGAAATTTCCAGTTCCAACAATTATTATTCCATTAGGATCATAAACATTGTGATTCCGTAAAAGTTCTGCTACATTAAACAAATCTTTTATTTCTATTATTGAAACGTCTGGAAGTGCCGCTTTTGCACCTTGCATCTAAACACGAATTTTTTAAAGGTACTAACTGTCTTTCGGACCTTTATTGTCTTCAAATGAATTTTTAGTTGGATCAGAATGGCTCAGATCTCGACATTATGTTCCACAAGTTTACCACTTTTAAATCTATATGTGTATGTATGTATATAAATTGGTATTATAATATGAACTATCTTTCTGCACGTTAGACTGTTTAGTCAGAAGGCGTGGTAAAAATTAGATAAAATTAAAAGAGCGTGTCACTTCTATGGAGTTTAATGTCAGACTGATAATCTGATCGGTTCCAGCCTGATTTAGTTAGGTTGTATGTTCGTGGTTGTATTTTTTAAATTAATCTATATTGTCCCACTGCTGGGCAAAGGTCTCACTCATCTTCCAAACCCATCCATATTTTAAGCTCACTCATATTTTGAGTTTATCAAGCATTTTAAATAGACTTTATAAAGCGTTGTTCCTTATATGAGGATGGAAACTAAAATAGTCTTTTAAAATCATTCCATTGACGTTTTGACGATATGCGTCAGCAAACTTTGCATCTCTTGCTATTTTCTCTCCAAGGAAAGAAGTCTATTTAAGTTTCCATCCCAAGCTACCTGAAGGAGGATTCTTTGTAGCATATGGTTACTGCCCAGCTTAAATTAGAGGTAATATTCGACGCTCAACGTCACCATAGTCTTTCAATTTGCTTGGAATTGCATTGGCGGAGTAGAAAAAAAAGCATTATATAAGGTAAATAAGTTTAAAAAAATATATCTTACGTCAACATCGACACGAACATTCTCCCGTCCCGTTACACTTTCAACCCTCATGTGGCTTAAAAGTCTCCTCAATGAGGCTCAAAATTTCCGTTAGGGCTGGTCCACCAACAGTGCCATGCGCACGCTGTCTGTGTCCGTACAGACGCCTTCTTTCGAGTTTTAAGATATTTAGTAACTTTTGTTTATCTGCTTCCTATTGTGTCGTCTTAAATAATACAGCGTCTGGCATTTCTCCTTCTTCTAACTGATTTCTTTGTAATGCTGTCTAATTGAAGCCTTTTACAACAACCATAACACAACCCCACTCGAAACTGCAATATTACGTCTTAACATAACGCGAGATTCTACAGCTAAAACTATTGTGAGTTTTACACTGGGTAGTGTTTAAGAAATGTTTGTTAAGCCCATTTTAGCTAAAATGTGTTTTGTGTCGTTCTGTCACGTGAAATGTTGGTAAGAGAGAAAGAGACACAACATATTTTAGTTAAAATGTGCTTAACAAACTTTCTTAATTCGGGTGTACGTCAGTTATTAACGTCGCTGGGAATAACATTAAAAGGAGGTTCACTGTTGCAGCTTCACGTGATTCGTCAGTCGCAAATATTTTGTACATCCGATTTATCGCTTCATTTGCAGCGGTCATATTATTGTTATATTCGTCAACTTGTTTTACGGTGGAATAGATGAGAACCTCGGCACCATCCGCAAGGCCTCCATAATTGGGATTCTTTCTTCGCTTTCACAAAGCAGCTCTAATTCTGAAGTTGTCAGCTCTCCAAATCGTAAATGATTGAAAAAATCTATAAAAATATTAATTTTTCATGGTTTCCATTTTCTATAAAATTTAACAGTCATATATGCATACTTACTTAACTTAATTATTAAAAGTTATAGACTATAAACAATAATAAAAAAAAAAAAATAAGTAAACTAAAAACCTAATCTAAACCTAAAAACGAAATCTTAAACATAAACCTAACTAAAGTAATAAAATAATATAGGGACTCTTAAATCTACAATTAAATGTTAAAACAAAGGCACGCAACACTATGCTAAGGAACATTTTTTTGCAGTAATTACATTTACGTCGGGGCTTATTAGGTCGAGCTCAATGAGTCAGCGAAGGATGAGAAATCTTAGCGCGGTACCTTCTTTCATTTCCGTTGGTGTAGCAAACCATATCCAGCTGTACGGTCATCGACAAAGTATGAAGAGGCAACCTTCTTATGTTACATGCGAGGATGTCAGTAGCCTCGTTGTCTCGTTTTTCTCTCAAATATTTTTCTGTATATCTTGTGCGGATGTATCCGCACTGAATGTTTCGCTCAAAGTGTTTTAATAGCGGCCAACTAAATAAGTAATTTAGGAATCTTTCACACCTGTCACCCACCATGTAGCAACTTACCCTGTGAGTAGCATAAGCAGCCCACGTAATGCATTGTCATCACTTACGCCAACACATTCTGTGTAGATTTCTATGTCGTCAACAAATAATTTGATATTTCTTGTCTTATCTCCGTCAAAACGTTCAGTGCGTTTAACAGTTTAGAAACCATTGGACTCAGTCCTGTGTCAAATCAGTTCAAAAATCATTCGACTCGAATTTCAAAATATGCCACAACCACTTCCACAGAGATCTTAGTTACTGTTATTTTTTGATTGGATTGTGTGACTTTCAGAGATTACCACTTCGTTAACTGCCGGAATCAGTTGAAGCCATCTGAATCCATTCACACGAAGACAGAATTCCGATTCTCCCTGAAACCAGGGCCAGGGGTCGACGTGGTGCACGGCACCCAACTGCCGATTCCCCAGGAACTGTTGATGACGAGGGGAGAGGTGAAACGCGCGAAAACTGGGAAGGAGAAGGAAAGGAAGTCTAAAAAGAAGTAAATGATGGATGTTTGTATTGACTGGCTAACGAAAGATGTGACTGTATATAACTTAACTAACCATCAAATTGCTTCCTTGTTCTCATCTCATCCTTGTTCCACTGCGGTGGAGAGACATGGAGTAAGTACCTGCCACAGGGCCCTGTGTTTTACCTAAGCGAAATGTTTTAATGAATTCAGCATCTAGCCTATTACGGACAGAATCCACTGTGACCCGAAGATAAGCAAGTTTTTACGCCGCTGAACCATAAGCTCGCGTCGGCGATCTTCTGCATGGGCTTATTTCAGGATAAGACACTCTAAACTTGATACTAATGGTCCTATTTTAAAAATATGTAAAAATATGTCAAATGATAAAACTTATTCCTTGTAAAACAGAACTTAGTTTGGTCATCTTTCGTTAGCTAATTAAAGATATTTTTTTTGAATTTGCTTAACAAATCGATGTTTCGTAAAATATAATCGTTGTTTTATTCCATTCAACACGATCATGCTTCCATCAGATGTTAAGTTCAAATGTGGTCTTAGATAAAAGTCTCTGGTTCAAAACAATTCGATGTCTGCTTGTTAAGTGTTTGATGTATTCGTCGACGACGATACGATTTAATCCATCTGTCAATAAATTACCTGTTTCTGTCTTCCAATCTATGTTTGAAAAATGGTGTGCAAACAAGAATCATCCGTCATCATCAAATCGTATTTTTCAGATACACTATCAGATAACCTAGGGTATGCTTTAATTATGGTCTTAGATATGATACACAATGCGTTGTATGACTTTTTCGATGTCCTCCATATTTGGAGGGTCGGGATGACCACGCTGAGCGATGTGTTAATCAGATATTGTTGACCTTGACTTTTTCTAATTAGACATTGGAATGTAGTATTTTGCTTGCGATCGCGCGCATTTCCAGCTGTGGTTCCGCCTTCAGATTCCTAAATCACGTGATTCTCATGCTTAGCGCTTTATGGTCTTGCTGAGACCTTCAAAGAAGACCATAAAGCATGGGCATAGATGCTTCTACCTTTTCTGGGACTGATAGAGATCGTCGAGTTCGGCCACATTCTATTGTGGTTATAAAGTTCGGAGTTCTTCATTTAAGAAATAGAATCTTTTGTAGGTTAGCAAGTGCTATTCTGCTTTCTTTCGAATTTCTGAATAATTCTCGTTATCTTCCACATTGCCGGCATCGGTATGTTCACCCTTATCTTATCCCGTCTTCCCCAGACATAAAAATGTGTGATGTAAAAATAAAGTGGGTACATCCCGAAACAAGCTGGTCTCGTCCCGAGTGATAACCGGAGCTGTTTGTATGGGTGGGGAAACCTAGTGGAATAAATAAGAAAAGCAAGGTTGTATAAATACAGAAAAGACGCTACTAGACGGAAAATCACAGGTACAGGTTGTAACTTCTACAATACTTATTTTTACATTAACTGAATTTGGATCGCAAAGTACAATTTGGAATCAAATAAAGAAAAGTATTGACATAATTTAAAAAATCCTTAGCTTACTTAAACTAAAAATAATAATAATTAAGATACACATAATAAAAAAAAATTGCTTACACAAATTCTAGTCCCGGCAAATCATTACCCCGAGGTAGGGTGCCCAGAAGGCTGACAGCATTGTCACGTTGTATGGCACTGCTGATTTTTTGAGCGAGGTTAAGGCCAGTCCTATATTATTTATTAGTAAATGGAGAAAAGTTTTAGAGGGATGGTATGGTGCTGGAATTGGTGGTAGGTTTGACGTCTCACCTGGGGCTGAGGTGGTTGAGTGGGCTGTGAGCGTGGGACTCAAAGTTAACTTTGTTGTCAATTAGTATGGCTATCCTTCGTTTTTTTTGTTGCTATTCCCTTGGCATAGGATTCAATAAGAGTTTCTTGTCTTTAGTTCTCCATTCGTGAGATGCGTCTCTTGGAGCCCTGCATTAGTTAAATTGCGATGTTATAGCTCTTTGTTGATGGCTGAGATTTTCCCCTTTTCCTGTCCAGTTTTCTTCAGAAGTGTTTGTACTATCTCTGCCTAAACTATGTGCCAAGGCCTGCATTTTGTTTCATGTTGACTTATTCTCCAAAATTTTTAACTTAACTTCCAAAAAGCTGAATCCGTTGAGTATTACGCTTATTTCATGCTGTTTTAGATACACATGAAAATATGCATATATTCAAGGCCATTGTTATTTATTAGTATTTTATACGTATCAAATGTTTTTCTAATAAGATCTATTATATAAGATCACTTGCCGCATACAACACCACCGGTTCCACGGCGGCATTGTAGATCATCCTCACTATTTCCGGTCCCAGTCCCCAGCTCGTTTTGGCGGCTTTGGAGAGCTGCTTGTATAAATTTATTGACTTTCTGCAAACGTTAGCAACTTGTTGTTTGAAAGTCAATTTCCTATCTATAGTGACTCCTAGCAGCTTTATTTCCTCCTTGATCGCAATGCTGATCCTATTCATGCTGAGGCGTGGGGTGTCATATTTTAGCTTTTTGGTAATTACCATAGCGTTGGTCTTGCTTACAGCAAACTTCAATTTATTTCGACATCCCCATTCCTCTACATGCCTGAGAGCAGCGTGGGCCTGTCCTTCGATGTCCAGAGCTGTCTTCCAGTCAAAAACCAGTACCACGTCGTCTGCGAATGCTTGGCAGAAGATGTTTTGCCTCTCCAGGGTTTTTAGAAGCGGGTCCAAAAGGAGGTTCCACAGTATCGGACCGGCTATCGATCCCTGCACACAGCCCTTGTTTGTTGCAACCGTTGCTTCCTCACCTCCATACTTCACTGTGACTTTGCGGTTTTTGAGGTAGTCGTTAATCACCATTCTGGTATTTTCAGGGCAGCCTTCCTCTCTCAGTCGAAGCTTAATGGCTGGCCACCAAGCATTGTCGAAGGCTCCCTCTATGTCCAATGACACCATTGTTATTATTTTCTTCTCTTCGAGCTTTTTGTTTATGTGTTTCATTAGGGCATAGAGAGAGTCTTCGGTGCTCTTTTGTGGCATAAAGCCATACTGACGCTGACTCATCTTTGGCAGAAGGTGATGTTTCAACCTGGCAACCAGCATTTTTTCATATATCTTCCCAAGGATCGATAGCAGGCCGATAGGGCGGTGTGATTTTGGTGTCGTGTATGTTTCCTTTCCGGTTTTTTTCAAAATGACGACAACTGCCTCCTTCCACAGGTCCGGGAAGCATCCATGGGCTAGGCACTTATTTGTCAGCTCCAGGAAAAGTTCGGGATCGCTTCTAATGACTGCGGTACAAATGTCAGCGGTATAACCGTCCTTCCCCGATGCCTTCTTCGGGTTAAATGATTCCATGGCAGAGGTAAGTTCGAGTATTGTGAATGGAGGGTCACATCCTGTCGATTGTTCCTCTTCATTCATACTAGTCACATTGTTTCTTACCTCCTTATGGTATCGGGTCTCATTGTCCTCTGAGTCATCCGGGTAGAATGTTTTGGCTATTAATTCCGCCGATCCTTTCATATTCAGGACCAGTCCTCCCTCCTCCATGGGAACGTCCTCCTCGCGCTTGGATGTCATATTTAGGACCCTGTAGATGCCCTCCCAGACACCCTCCTTCTCCTGTTTACTACAAAATTCCCTCCAGCTGTCCGTCTGGGCCCTCACAGCCTTAGTCTCATACTTCTCTTTCCGCCTCTGTTGTTATTTTATTTAGTTTTTCCACCGTTATGTTAATTTCTTGCTTATTTTTGTTGTTCTTAATTGTTGAGTGTGTTAAATTTTCTTGTATTTTTAATTGGTTTATCTTTTCATGAAATTTTTTCCAGTCTGCTTTTTTAGTGTTATATATTCTTGTGGTTCTTTTTACTTGTAATCCTTTTGCTTTTTGTGTTTTTACTTTAAATGTTATACCGTTGTGGTCGGAATTTACCAGGCTTTCGTCGACCTTCCAGTCTTCCACTAGGTCCAGCATCTCTACCGAGCACGCTGTCCCGTCAACAAAGCTCTTGTACCTGATTCCCCCTCTAACAGTGTCGAAAGTATGGACGTTGCCTTCGTTGAGGATATGAAGACCCAGCTCATGAAGAGTACCGGCCATGTCCATTCCCCTGTGATCTATTTTTGGGCTGCCCCACCAGGAACTCTTCGCGTTGGCATCTCCACCTATCAGTATGTATTTGTGTTTTAATGTTCTTACAATTTTCTTTAGCTCCTCGAGGTACGGCTCTATTGGTTCGCTTGGTTCATAATAGAAGGAATCCAGTGCGAGTCTTCCGTCCTTGGTTAGAATTTCCACTACAGCTGTATTAAGGGTTGTCAGTGTTGGATGTTGTATCACGGTAAGTTCTTGATCAAATATTGCAATTGCTGCTTTCACCCTGTCGCCATTATTTTTATTCATTTGAAAGACTCGCATTCCCGGTCGGCTCCTCATTCTATTTGTTCCATCCACGTAAGGCTCCTGAATTAGGGCCGCGGCAAGTTTCCTTTTTTCTGCTTCTATATAGATTTCATTAGTAGCCAGTTGTTTTTTCTGCAGATTCGCCTGTGCGAAACTGCAGAAGTTTTGCGTTGGGCTGCCCTTAGCAATACGCTACAGCCGATCTGGCTATCACATCCCACCGCTTCCTGACTGGGCAATTCCCGTCGAAAGCGTTGTGGCATGTGTCAGCCAGCTCGGCTTTTTGCAGTTTTTGCATTCTGGATGACCCCCCGCTACCCAATCCTGGCATTCGGTTTTAATGTGGGGGCCCCCCACAATGGCTGCATAGGTCTGCTGGTTCCTTGCAGAACCGTCTACTGTGGCCGTAACCCAGGCAGCGAGAGCACTGTACCAGGGGGGATTGGTCAGCCGTCCTTATATGTTGCAGGTCTATCCGGACCGTGCCAGCTTCAACCATTCGTCCCCACACTGCTGGCGAGGTGCTGATCACCACATGGTTGGTAAGGTGGTTCCTTGCTTTCTTTCTGTACTTTATCGTGATTCTATCTTCCTCCTCGCTTAGGTTGCAAAAGACCGCTTTATTCTGCTTCCTCAGCGCTTTGGTTATATCTTCGTCGCTGTGTCGACTCAGTACGCTTCTCAGAATAACCAGCGGATCCTTATTCTATACTTCTTCCACGAGGAGGTTTTTTCCCGCCTTTTCAAGCCTTTCTTTTACCTTTCTTCTCTCATCAACCGTCTCACAGCTCATAACCACTTTGCGGCCCTTCGCCTTTCTGACTCTCTCTACTTTGACCCAGCCTTCCTTTGCATCGACTGCCTCGGAAACCTTCGAGAGCACCTCTTCACCAGTTTCGGCGTCATCTTCGGAAGTAATAAGGACTAAGAGGGTACTGTCTCAGGAAAATCAGGTGGCGACAAAACCCAGGGTGGTCAAACCGTCGCCTTCCACCCAAAAATCGCCAAAAACCTATAAAAACAGAATGACTGAGGCTGCAGCGTGTAAACAGATGAAATAGAATTACCGATAGTAATTTCCCCACTCACAACAAAGACAACGCAGGCCGGACCTGCAGCCCATACCCGGAGCTGTTTGTATGGGTGGGGAAACCTAGTGGAATAAATAAGAAAAGCAAGGTTGTATAAATACAGAAAAGACGCTACTAGACGGAAAATCACAGGTACAGGTTGTAACTTCTACAATTCTTATTTTTACATTAACTGAATTTGGATCGCAAAGTACAATTTGGAATCAAATAAAGAAAAGTATTGACATAATTTAAAAAATCCTTAGCTTACTTAAACTAAAAATAATAATAATTAAGATACACATAATAAAAAAAAATTGCTTACACAAATTCTATTCCCGGCAAATCATTACCCCGAGGTAGGGTGCCCAGAAGGCTGACAACATTGTCACGTTGTATGGCAATGCTGATTTTTTGAGCGAGGTTAAGGTCAGTCCTATATTATTTATTAGTAAATGGAGAAAAGTTTTAGAGGGGTGGTATGGTGCTGGAATTGGTGGTAGGTTTGACGTCTCACCTGGGGCTGAGGTGGTTGAGTGGGCTGTGAGCGTGGGACTCAAAGTTAACTTTGTTGTCAATTAGTATGGCTATCCTTCGTTTTTTTTGTTGCTATTCCCTTGGCATAGGATTCAATAAGAGTTTCTTGTCTTTAGTTCTCCATTCGTGAGATGCGTCTCTTGGAGCCCTGCATTAGTTAAATTGCGATGTTATAGCTCTTTGTTGATGGCTGAGATTTTCCCCTTTTCCTGTCCAGTTTTCTTCAGAAGTGTTTGTACTATTTCTGCCTAAACTATGTGCCAAGGCCTGCATTTTGTTGCATGTTGACTTATTCTCCAAAATTTTTAACTTAATTTCCAAAAAGCTGAATCCGTTGAGTATTACGCTTATTTCATGCTGTTTTAGATACACATGAAAATATGCATATATTCAAGGCCATTGTTATTTATTAGTATTTTATACGTATCAAATGTTTTTCTAATAAGATCATCAGTAAATGTAGTAAAATATTTCGATCAAAGGCCCAATACTTTAGTGGCCCTACCCTGAGATTTCTTCAAGAACGGTGTACCTATATTTTCATAACTTGGTTTCTGGGTATTTTACTTTACGCTAACTCGCTTTTAGTACAAGGCTTGTTGCTGTAAGAATGGTAGGAAGCACTTGGTCGTTAAAGGCTTGCCACCCAGTAAAGTTGCACGCATCAAGAATAATTTTACCTTACTTACACGATGTAAACATAAAATAAATAAATAAAAATCATTTTACTCATATTCGGCTTCTGATTGGACATCTTCATCAAACTCTTAATCACTATCAAAATTTAGTCTTGGCAGTGATAAATCCATTCTTTTAAAATTTAATTAATTTATTTAAAAAAATAAATTAACTACATATTATTATTATACAAACTTAACTACTATCAATATACATATTTAATATTAAAAATTAAATAAATGTATACAAAAAAAAAGTTATAAAATCACTACGCGTCGAAATATTCCTCCGCATCACTGTCAATTGGAAATGTTCCCAGAAGGCTGGCAGCATTGCCACCATTCCATTCACAGAGATAAAGTTCCTTTTTTACTTGTCGATAAATGTGTCTTCATGAAATACAGAGCAAACATTTTGTATCTGAATTTTCACGTTTGCCCTAATCATGGTGCTAAAGGCAAGAAATGTTTCTTGTCTTTAGTTAATCAGCACTTTAGCACAATGTCACTTTCAAGGCAAGATGGGCCGTAGCCAAATGGGGGTTACCACAAAACAGACATGAGATGCCGTTGTTGCATGTATCCTCAGTATGTTGCAATCCACATCTAAAGCAACGGGGTTTTGACCGACATTGATTGGCAATGTGGCCAAATTTACAGCAATTCCTGCACTGAATTGTGGGTAGGGAGGTAGACCGAGACAGGGAGAGGAGTGATAAATGAAAACTCAATCAGGCAAGATTTGTCCACGGAAAGTTAATACGACTGTTGAGGAAGGAATCCAAGTGATTGGTGGGTTTAAATCCGGGTTTCTACTTTTTATATCAAGCCTACGTGCTGTTTTCACTACAGTTAGGGGTAGGAGTTGAAATGTTATGGACCAATTCCTCAAGTGTCCAAAAGCGAAGACAAAATGGACTGTATTTTGTGATGTTATGACGACACAAGACAAGACAAAAATTCTTTCTTGCACCAGTAAAAATATACAATAAGGAAATTAAAAACATAGATAATACAATAGGCGGCCTTATCGATGATATATGAATGATATATACGTTTGTATATATTTGAGAAAAATTTCAATGTTCATGGTGATTTGGTTGAAAGTAATTTTCTATTCTTGACCGAATATAATAACCTGTATGGCTTTGACTATTTTCAAAAGAAGTACAGTGTGGGCCATAAAGTTGAGTGGATCATAAAAAATCATATAAAAAAACTACAAAGCTCAGGAAAGTAAAAATATATTTAGAATAAAGAATACAAATGGGAATTTATTTTTTAAAAATAACATCACTGAGATGTCTGCCATCTAAACGTACACAGTCTTCCAATCTACTCCTCAAATTCGTGAAAACTCGCTGGCACATCGCTCGTGGGATAGCGGACATTTCCTCGCGAATCAACATTCGCGAGAAAATAATATCTGTGAGCTGGGCAATCGTCGTTGGTTTATTGGCGTAAACGCGACTCTTGAGGTACCCCCAGAGAAAAATATCCAGTGGCGTGAGATCTGGGCTCCGGGGAGGCCACGGAATGTCCCCTCGGCGCGATATCAGTTTTCCATTAAACATTTCGTTAACAACTGCCAAAGACTCATTGGATGTATGGGATGTCGCGCCATCTTGTTGAAACCAGGTCCTGCTGTTGTAGGCTTCACAATTATGCAGTTGTGAAAAGAAAAAGTTACGTAACATTGCTGTGTAGCGATCAGAATTTACTGTTATTGCCTGACCTCGCTCATTTTCGAAGAAATGGGGTCCGATGATTCCTTGAGGACATGCCGCCCAAACTGTTACTTTAAGCGAATGCATAGGTCTTTGATGTTTCAATTGGGGATTTTCTTCGGCCCAATACCGACAATTTTGTTTATTGACATATCCACATAAAAGAAAATGAGCTTCATCCAAGAAGAGAATATTGTTCAAACTTTGAAAACGCTCTAACATTGTTACGGCAAATGCACGACGTAAATGGTGGTCATTTGGTTTCAATTCCTGGACTAATTGAAGCTTATATGGGTGTAATTTCAGATCATTAGTCAAAATACGCCTTAATGATGTTTTTGATATGGCGAGCTCAGCTGGTTATGTAGTGGTTTATGTAGAGTATATGTTCCTTGTTATGCTAACCAGTTTTTTTGTTTCTTCTTTTATCATTATACCTCTCATTGCTACAGACAATTTATTTAAACTACTATATCCAGCTGGATTTGACACGTTATAGTAAATTTTATGAATTTCTAGTAAGGGGTCCATTTTTTCCAATATCTCACGCCCTCTAACTGTATTTATATATAAAAAAAAATACTTACAATTACATATAAATTTACAATAACTTTAACTTATAATGACCCCACGCTAATGTGTCTGTTGAGTTTGGGATAATAAAACGTTTCGTATCATTGTATGAAAAATATATTTTGTTAATTTTCTGTGTAAATATAACATGGTTAAATCTACGAAAACGATACATTTCAGCGTGTTGTATATTTTTATTTAAGAGACACGACTTATAATTATCAATGCTTAACTGTTATGACATTCTTATTTACTACTTTAGCTTTAGTAGTTGTCTTATCCTCAACTTTCATCTCATACATCTTCGATCTTAGTCCAATGAATTCTGTAAATATTTTCTCTTTATGTTCAACATTAAAAAACCTAGTTTCTTTTTGTTCAGTTGCGGAAAGCCAAATACGTTATCGTTAGTCATCTGAAGTATCGAAATGTAAATGTAAATCTTCTTTTGTTTCCTCAGTAATAAAAGTTTTCAAACTAAACTGTCTGTATAGGTATACAATAATTTTAACGTGTTGTACCACACCATCTTTTTGTTTAGGGCCCTCGACTGGTCCGCCACTCAATTTGGGCCGCCGCATCGGCAACAACTATCTCCGAGCTTAAGGACCTGTCTGTTCCCGGGTGCGATCCTAACATATATGCATTTTTTTTTTTTTTATAAATAAAGCTTACAACTACGGACTCGTGGTCCGTACTTTTTTTCTATTTAGTTTATTTTTATTATTTTGCTTATATACTAGATCCGTGCAAGTTAAAACTACGTCGACGACACATACATAAATATATATCCTTTTTTTGTTTTTTCTTTTTTTTTTATTTTTTTTTTGAAATGAAAATATATTCTTTAGAATTGAAAAAACTGAATGTTGGTTTGCTTAATACTAGGTTATTATTCTACTATTTTGTTAGTTTTGCTTAATACTAAGTTTGTTATTATTATTCTATTTTTTAAAGTAGTACTGTCTTTTTTTTTTATATATTTTCTCTGGATCTGGTCCCTGACGGCATCGTCGCCATTCCGCATATATGTATTTGTGTACATTAGGTTTTAAGTTCTCTATATTACTAACAATAAATGATCTATAGTTGGTCGAAACATAAATTATTATTATTATTAATTCCGTAACAATATCTTTCCTCTTGTGGAGTTACGGGATTCGACACTGGTGTTAATAAATATCTGAAACAAACAAGGATTATTGTAATCTATAGAAATTGTAAAACAATATTCTCATTTGGCTGTAGTTAAGTTTTTGCATGTGACTTACTTACCTGGTGCAAGGATATCCTCCATCTGCAAGTAATACGCCATCAATTTCATTATTGTTTAATCTCATGTTTAGTCGTGAATTACCGAAGATTCTGCTATCATGCGAACTGCCTGTCCAACGAACGACTATATCATAAATCATCAAATTAGGACCTCCAACTACTTGAACATTTAATGAAAAATATCCTTTTCTGTTTCGATACTGTTCTGTGTGAACGATACCTCTAGGTTTTGTTATTTTAATATGGGTGCAATCAATTGCTTCAACAATATTTTTCAAACCAGGAGATCTTCCTATTCCACCAAGCTTTTCGATGTCTTGTTTTGAATTTAGATGTAGGGCACATCACTAGGGATATGTTACATTACATCCCTAGTAAGCTGTCAGGGGTTGGATGACAGCCCGCGGTTTTTTGGGGGGATTTGGTGTGCGATTGTGAGCCGAGGATTGTTCTAGTAATATTTAGATTTAGTTAATACTAATAAAATACATGAAATCTTTTCCTGTGTTTATATTCATGGTGCTACCACAATATGGTGGCAGCGGTGTGGCAGTAGAAAATGGAAAGCAAGGAACAAGTTATCAATGTGATACCGCGCAATAAAGTTTGGGCACCAGAACAATTTGAGTTCAGTGCGGCGTCATGGCCTGCATGGAGGCAAAGATATTTAGGTTTTAAATTTTCAATACACATTCTGTATTGACGTTGTTGCTCCCGAATGTTGTAGAAGTGCTTTTTAAAAACAGGCAGTTGTTTTTCAAACTCATCTATTAATTTTTGAATTGTTCCAACTTTCTTTTCTTTTTTTGTTATATTAGCTATCATATCATTGTCATTATTTTTATATGATTTTCTTGAGCGTACCCATTGCCACCATTCTACTACAGTATCTTTATCAGCTGAAAAGTTTATAGTTTGATTTTGGCATGTATTGCATAGGTTATATATACAAGTCTGTGAATTTATATCACATGAAACCAGATTTAAAATATCATTTAAAGATTTTTTTTGCAATACGGACATTGTGTGCTTTTTAATTGCTGAAACTATAAAATCAAAATTACTGTGCTTCACACATAGGCAAGTATTACGAGACGCGCTAGTCGGCGACAGGATATAAAAAGGCCGATACTTACAAAATGTAGAAAATCCGTATTTTCCTCCTTCTTTTTTATATATTTTGTATAAATTATACAAAGTATCAGTCAGATACCTTATCTGCATCTTTTTCTTATGTTTAGTTCTAGTCTCAAGCTTACCCGATGTCGCTCTACTTATTTCATCTCTGTTGTAAAATTCCTCGAACTTTTCTTTTATGGTTTGGCTTAAAAATGTTTTATTTTTGCTGAATCTTATTGTACTTTTTAGCCCTAACCCTTCTGATATAATTTTATTTACGCCTCTTTTAGCATTACATTTGCTTATTGATCGCAAAAGTTTTTTGTGTTCATTAATTCTACAGTTCTTGTATTTTTGTTTTAAAGCTACTTCTAGAACTTCGTGTCGCGATTTTAATTTGTCCATCTCTTCTTTTTTAACTTTTATTTTCATTTTCGTTCTTTTTTTTGTTCGACAAAGTTTTACGTAGACGCTGATTTGTTTGTTTTGCCTTATTTAATTGTTTTACAGCTAGGTTGTATTTTTTTATTAAGTTGTGGTATTTTTTTTTTGTAGTCAATCGATCTAGAACCTTTCATATTTGTGGGAACCTCATTTTGTCCTTGTTCAACTTGCTTTTTTGCTTGTCTTTGTTTTTTTTTTCTGCTCCCGCCAAAATCTTCTTTTTTCAGCTTTTTCTGGTTCACTTAATTCCCTTATTCTTTTTTGTCCTTTTTTAACTCGTTCTATTTGTTTTTTCCTATGCTCTTCATATTTTTCTACATTTAATTTCAGTTTATCTCTGTAGCGTTTCGCACGCTGAGTCGGCGTCAGTGCCATTGCTAAAAGAAATCTAAAGTAAGTAATCTGAAATATAAAGCTCCATAGTGAAATAATTTTGATATCGTCCTGTTTTTCCCGAGATTTGCGCATTCAAACAAACAAACATTAGTATAGTAATAAAATATTAGTATACATAGATACCTACTCAAATGCTGAAAAACATTTTATAATATTAACACATATACCTCTTTTTGCAACGTTGAGTAAAGTCCTATATATATGACTGCATCCTATGTGTCCTTTTCGTCACCAATATTGTCCCACTCTTATGTCCGTCACTAAATGGACGTGACGACTCGGGCCTTGTCGGATAATTTGCTAAAATAAAAACTTGATTTAAATGTAAAAAGAACACCACACTACTTTTATGCATATTCAAGTATATTCTGCATTAAATAATAATAACATTTTCATAAAACAACTTACTGATTTCACGGAAAACACGCAACTAAAGTGGATATCTTATTTAACTTTGAAAAAAATGTGCATCGTCGTCACTGATTCCGGAAACAAAATGGTCTCTTTTGACATGCAATGTTGCCAGGATGATAAAACAAAGGGGATTTTGGTAGTTTTAAACTTTGAAAGTAGTTTTTGAGACGTCACTAAATAGGAAGCCCATGTGAATCAAAATGATAATTATCAACATTTACAGGAATTTTATTCAATTTAATACAACTACGAATAAAAATTATATTTTAAATAAGAAAAGACATCTCAAGGGTTTGAAAACATACCAAAACATAGCTCTAAAATAAAAGCAACAAAAAGAAAATCGGTTCCAAAAAATAAGGTAACACGTGTGACAATACTAAAATCGTCAAATTTTTGCTAACTTTTATTTATAATTAATTAAATAATCTAGTAATTGTTTGTTTAATCATATTATTTTAAAGGTAAATGACTCATCTCCAAACTAAAAAAAAAATCAATAGTAAATCGGTTCAGTAAGTTGGTAATAATTATTTTAAAAGTATTGTGACATTGGTTTTTCCAACGGTGCAAGTTTTGGTGGAATGGCTCAGTTCTGGTTATATCACTAAAGGGACATTCCATTTAGATTGCAGAGGTCAAACGGCAGTCACTCTGTGGAAAAACTATTGATTGACCTTATCAAAATATCTAGGGTTTGACCCCAGGCTTTGAGGATACAACCATAATTGTTTATGGTTGCATCCTCAAAGCCTGGGGTAAGCCTCAAAGCTCGGTAGTTGTTTTACAGAAAGTCGATCAGAAATAGCCGGCCCCCATCGTAATCATATTAAAGATTGCAAGGATATCACAACCATGCATTATAATGTCACAGCCATGGCCTTTTAAAAAATGGTTGTGAATTCCACGGCTGTGACATTTTCGTGCCATGTCCGACATGACTCAAAACTAAAGAAGAATTTTGCAAGGCATTACTTTCAGCAGAAACTATGACATTTAATTTACCATATATGAAAAAATAAGATCATAAACAGTTGTACATACCTTTTATAACTAAAAAAAACACGGCGCGGACACGTTTAGATTGTCACTTTTTAAAAATTAAACAGTAATAATTTTTAATCCTGTCACTTCTGCATACATGCAAGAAAGCTCTAAGAAAGGGATGCCAATGCGATTTTGCCGTATTAGAAAAATACACAGTGTTGCGAAGTAAATTGAGCTTGTTTAACATTTATTAGTAGAATTTTTATTTCTTGACATGGCTGTAACAAAAAAGACTTCGGACAAATTTCACGAAGAGTTTATATTCTAAGAAACTTATCAAAACGGCATGCGAAACGTGTAAATTTATAACCTCAAAGCACATAAAAGGAATTCTAATTTGTTTTAATGTAATTAACTAGAGGAATTTTACCAAAAATATTTTTTCACAATATTCTGGTGAACGGACACGGCATGGCTGTGGCTTTTTGGTAGTAGTGATGTTTATAAATAAAAATTCTGTGTATTTTATGTGTATTTATCCTTCGAATATAGGTATAAACCTAAATACTATTATAAATTGATATATTGTACAAAAATAAGAATAAATAAAAATAAATAATAATAAAATAATAAGAGAGCGCATCTAACCGATTCTTACAAAAGATACTTTTTTTCGTAATAATTAGAAATACCCATACTGAAACAGTTTTGAGGGTGTGTCTTAATAATTAATCAAAGATATTTTAAAATTAAACGACATGAATCGTCAATTTCACGAAAGATTAAGTGAAAATTATATCCCTAAAAGAACAAAATACTCAGTTTTTCACCAACGAAAGCTATGCTGAGATGATTGAAAAAGTTAAAGTTGAAAAAGTTTTTTTTTTTCGTTCAATAATCAACTGTACCATAGACAATATATGAATGACATTTTGTGGTTTCTATCTGGCATCAGCTCTTCATGAAAAAAATATTTCTGATGTGGTCGCTATATGATCACTGCGTAGCTAAGGGCTATATAGAAAATTCTAATAAATAATTGAACCGCCAAAGTTTTTGATGTAATAAATAATATTTAAATCTATTTCAGCCATGGTTGAACCCTATGTTATATACAAGAAATTTATGTGGTGCTTCAAAAGAGCAAAACATGCCAGGTTGGGGTCTTTTTTTTTGATCATATTTTACACCAAACATGATAATGTTATGCCGAAGAACATTTACTAATTGTAAGGATAGAAGAATTATTATGCAAAATTTGAAATAAATGTTATTTATTGAGTGTTCTTAAGAGGCTTCCTTAGGTATATTTATATCCATACTATCCATATGCGTACTAATATTATAAATGCGAAAGTCGGTCTGTCTGTCACCTCTTCACGGCTAAACTGCTAAACCGATTGTGATGAAATTTGGTAGGGATGTAGTTAACGACCTAGGTCAAACATAGGCTACTTTTGGGCGCGATATAACCGAGTCCCACGCGGGGCGAAGCCGCGGGGAACAGCTAGTTATATGAAATAAGTAAAAACTAACAAAGTGAAATAACTATAAATTCCTTCCTAAAAGAAATTGCATTGGCTTTAAGCACATTAAGAATTTGTGAAGTGTATATTTTAGTGAATGGTACCCTAAAAGTAGTAGACAGCAGACAAACAATAAATTAAAAAAAATTACTGTTAGCAAACAAAAAAAATACATTTTATTTTTCATTTGTTTATCTAGTAAACTTTTATGCTCTTTTTCATGATCACACTCATTCGGAATCAAAAGTTTCGGATGAACTGGTAATCTACAATTCAATCGACGTCCCATCATAAGTAACGCTGGAGAACTTAAATTTTCCCGCGGTGTATTTCTGTAACTCAACAAGTTTAAGTAGAAATCAGTTTGACTGTCGATTGATTTCTTCAGTATTTTTTTTAATCGTTTGCACAGCCCTTTCACTCTTACCGTTTGATTGAGCGTAATACGGTGATGAAGTTATATGATTAAAACCCCATTCATTAGCAAATTTATGAAATTGACGACTGGAATATTGTGGGCCATTATAACTTACAACTGTGGTAGGTATGCCATATCGAGCAAAATTTTCTTTCAAAATATTAATGATTGAAAGCGAAGACGTGTCTCTTAAATAAGCTACTTCAACAAAACCGTAATAATAATCAACTAAAATTAAATAATTTTTCTTTGCATATTCAAATAAATCTGTACCAATTTTATTCCAAGACAGACTTGGAATAGACACCGGAATCATTGGTTGTTTGCTAGGTTTATTTAAATTCTCCTGACATACTTGGCATTTCTGAACATATTTTTCTATGTCTTTAGATATTCCAGGCCAAAACAAAAAGAGAGGACTATGAACCAAGTAGAGCTATACCTACTATGGCACAGTATTCACCTCCTCTTACTCGCAGTCGTTCTAAAAATAAATAGATGAGCCAATTTTGTAAGCTTTAGGTTTAAGTTACTTTTATTTTAGTTACTCTAAGTTCTTTTCTTGTTTTTGTAAAAGGGAAAGATGTCATGATGTTACTTTTATCGAGTTTAAAATAATACTAGAACAGTTTTAATCGTATTTATCAAACATATCCCACCGCTGCCACCATGTAATGAAATCAATACCACCGTGTCAGAATGACAACTCATTTATTTTTAAAAGTAACATCATGACAGTCTGCACTGATCCCCGACTTTTACTATGCAATTAATAACATGTTATTATTATTTAATTGATACACTAGTGGCTTAAAGTCAAAGCTGATGTGTGTATATCGCTGCACTTGTGCGTTAGTATTCATATGTGTGTAGGCTGTTTATGACACTGGGAGCACATTAATCACTGTTAACTTGAGCAAGGAGTTACAATAATAACAAAAATATGTTTGAGCTCCTCATAATGAGCCCTTTCATTTTATTTTATATACCATAACACGTAAAGTTTGCAAAACATTTTTTTAATTCCTAATTTGTCCCCCTAAAATGAACCTTATTTAAACAAAAGTATCCCATAACAGAAGTCTTAAACTTTACTGGGGCTAACAGAGATCAATGAATACAAGAGCCGAGAAGAATTGATTTTTTCACGTGTTAGGTACTTTACTTTTTATCATTGACTACTGGAAAATATTATCAGAATCAGTCAGATGAAAAAATAATATGTCGTTTGTACGAAACAGTTTCTGGTAAAACACATAATGGTTTTGGGGGACAAGTCGTTAACAAATTCTAAAAGATTCGATTCAGGCTGAGTGTTCAATAAAGACACCGTATTTGATTCTTTAGATTTAATTGGAGATAGCAATTCGTCCATGGAAAATGTTAAAAGATTATTAAAAACGGTAACAAATTCCATATTATCTTGGTAGATATTTACTCTTCTTCACCAATATTGTTGACAAGCGTAGTATCACCCAATTCTAAATTACCATTGAAAGTTTGTTGTAATAGAATAAAAAAAAACTAAAGTTGTGGAATTTTATTCTTCGTTATAATGCTACGAGGTATGCCTTTTAAGTTTTGTCGTTTGAAAAAAAAAACACAACTAGAACCTTATAGTACTTTTTATTGTTTTTCAAAGTATTCACCACGTAACTTAATACACTTTTTCATTCGCTCAAACCAGTTATTATAACATTTATTCCACTCTAAAGTGGGGGTATTGAAAATGGCCGACTTAAAAGCGTCGACTGCTTCTTCACCGGACTGGAACCTTTGACCACGAAGACTTTTCTTAATTTTAGGAAATGTAAAGAAATCGTTAGGGCTTAGGTCAGGACTGTATGGAGGATGGTCAAGAATTTCTACTTTTTCCTCCTTTAAATACTCAATCGTTTGACGAGCGCTGTGTGAGCTTGCGTTGTCGTGATGCAGGATGATGCGTCGCTTTTTGTTAGATTTTCGAAGTTCGGCGACGACTTGTGGTAAACAAACTGTGGTATACCACTCTGCGTTAACAGTTCTACGATCTTCAAGTGCAACAGTCGCAACATGGCCGGTTTTTCCAACGAACGTGGCCACCATCTTCTTTGAAGTGCTTCGAGAACGAACAACTTTAGTTGGCTCATCTTGAAAGACCCAGATTGTAGATTGTTGTTTGGAATCAGGATCGTAGGCATAGATCTATTACGTATTGGTGTTGGTTGGGTTGAGGAGACAAGTGAGAACCCCGGATGCTTAGTACAGACTGTTTATTGAGACTTGACAGGTGTATAACAAATAACCATAGATTAATGAAACCATAGATAAAATACGTAACAGATCCAAGATTCGTCATCACTGATGATGTCGTAGACGTGATTTGACTCTCCCCGGTTGAACCTTTGTAGAGTTTTCTTACACCATCTGACGCGGGCTGCCTTGTGATCGTCGGAAAGCAGATGAGGTGTCCAACGGCAAACTAGCTTTCTCACACCAAGCGCTTCATGCAAGATCTTCTGAATTGTTGTCCCTGAGATGCCTAATAGAGCCTCTATCTCTCGATATGTAACATGACGATCTTCGAGAATTAGTTGTCTCACAGCAATGATGTTTTCTTCAGTGAAGGATTATGGGCGTCCTTCGCGGGATTTGTCACAAACACTAGTTTGTCCACGCTGGAATTCTAAATACCAACGTTCGACAGTCCGCAGACATGGGGCTTCATTACTGAACACAGATGTTAGCTCTTCAAAACACTGAAGTCGTGTCAGGCCTCTTCTAAAGTTGTAGAAAATTATCGCACGAACATTTTCCTTAGAAAGATTCATTTTCGTACGTAACCTGCCAGATTCCAATCGACGCTGGGACTAAACAAAAGCATAAATCCTCATTCTTTAAACTGTTTTAAGATTCAAAATGTAAACACATTCGAATATAGAACAGTTCTAAATTCAAAATTGCCGGGAAATATGGAAACGACAGAACTTAAAAGGCATGCCTCGTATGTTTAAATGCTTATGCATTAAACTCTGAAACTCTGTACCCCTAGTATGAGTTTCCTATTTACGTAGACGCTAGCGCCTGCGTTAACATTTTAGTATGAAAATCTGAAAAGCGCCCCTGGCGTATAGTATGGTAACTAAAAACGCCACCACGAGTTTTTTTCACTCTACTATTCACGTTTCGTATGTCCCTTTTACGCAACTATTCACTTCGTGTAACATATTTACATAGAAAACTGCACCATGAGCTCCTTCATTTGACAGTTCTCTGACACCTATCGTGTAGTTAACGAAAGTTGGTGTAGTTAAGCTTCTCACTTTAAATTTTCCGTATGAGAGTGTTTACGTGAGTTTGATTTTAAAGATTTTGTGAATTATTGAAATAGAAATGTCTGCTACGAGAACATATTTAGCTTGGAGAATGTTGGCTGAGGCTGCATCAGGTGATGAGCAGTTTATTCAAAATACTCATAAAGCTCGTATGCGCGCTGAGAGGAACCCATTACGATATTACAGCAATAAAAAGTTCGTGAAACTTTTTCGCTTATCAAAAGAGGCTTTTATCCACTTATGTGAACTATTGCAGACACATACCCAGCTTAGATCTTCACAAAGAACATCCTTACAAGAAAAGGTAAGGTGAACACCCAACAAACATTTAGGCGACGATTAGAGCTTGTTTTGTTACTTAGTGGGCTTCAATGGCATTACAGTAGCAGAACTTATGACTACTGGCGATAAAGTGGCGTGAGCAAACAACTTATATCACTTCTACTTATAATACAGAGTTACAAGGGCGACAACTAGGCGAGCTTAAAGTTTATGGACGTATTATGGCAAATCTTAACACTGTTGAACATGCACAGCATTTTGTGTTATAGCTTTGAGTGAATTTTAGAACTCTAAGATCTAAATAAGAAATGAGAACTAGCTACTACCTCCAAAAGTGATATGCAGGTAATATTACACCCTTTACTAGAACTTAAAGTTACACAATAGCGTTAATACGAACTTTACAATGTTTTTTTTAAATCTTATATAGCACCAAATACTAGAAGTTATACAAAACTCTCTTGCATTACCTTAAGTCAAATAGGAGTATATTTTTTTGCTATAACAGACCCTCTAGCGGTTATTGTTACTTCTTTATTACTAAAGGTAAAGTAATAGCGCTTAATGTCACTACTGTATAACTGGTGGAAATAGACAGAAATTGATGAGAGAATATAATCGTATTATGAACTGCTCTATTCCTATCGAAAATCCAATATCAGTCAATGTTAGAACAAGCAGTGAAGTGCGAGTTTCCTATGAGCCGGGTTCCGTACATGCTTTTCAAAATACTGTGAGTGATGATTGTGCTATAACTACAGGTGATCATGATGAGGAAGATTTTGTAAAAGATAATGAAGATCAATATTGTGTTAATCATTTTATTTTGTTGCTCGAGTGCGACACATAAAGCATTCAATGTATTATTATTTATTGTGCTACTGTCTTCAGTAGCACCGGAAATGCTTTGTTGGCTTTTATTCATTAGACAGAAGGTTCCCAATATTTCATTATCTTGAGACGTCAAAATAATTTGTGATGATCGGTTGACTCATGAGCTATAGCTGATGATTCATTCTGAGTTTTCGGAAATACGGAGGGCGGCAGTTGGTCAGCATCAGCATACTGAAAACAAAAAATTAAGTATTAATCACAGCAAATGAAAACAAGAATGAAAAGTTACCACTCTAAATAAGATGTGAGTGCGGCTTACATACATATATACATATTATCACGTTTGTGACGGATCGGATACGGATCCCTAAATTCGTTTGCTCGCCATGTTGAGATAATGAAATTATTAGACCATGGTTATGAAAACAAATGTTTACAAGGTTTCCACTAAGTATTTTGCTTAAGTATGTATTTATATTACTAGTACAGTATTTTATGATCAATAAGGCAATTTTGCAGTACTTTATTACAAGAAAAATGTGTCACTCCATATTAGATAAAACATTTGTTATCAGTAAATACACAACATACATCGGGCGCTAGAATTATTTACCAATAAATATGTAACTTATTCACAGTGTACTTACCTGCGCAGCAAAAATCGCCCTTACGTACGATAAAACATATACAAATGGTTCTGTCTAATGTAATAGGTATTTGAGTGAGGTTTACGACTTAGCCATTTTTAAAATAATGTTGTTTTTGTAAGTAGAGTTTTTGACACCCGGAAAACAAAATATATATTGCGGGAAAGACCTTTTTTAGCCTATGTAGATCTTGAATAGCGTTCAGACCGTTAAAAAATCACCTATTTACCTCCCTTTTAGCCCTTGAAAATATAATTAACGCCTTTGTATTTCTACTGTATCGCTTAAGGAGTCAGTTGACGCCTACCTGTAACCCGCTTAGCACCCATAGAGGTAATATAAAACAATTTTTGCCATTTTACCGCTAACAGAGTTCATTTTCGCTTATTTACCCCTCTTGTATCGCTAAAAGATCCGATTACCGCTATCATAACTCTCTTATAGCATATGATTGTACCTATTAGCCAAATACCATAACTCTTGTATGCCGTCATTATACAACCTTAAGTAATATAAAACTTGTGCCTAATTCGGGGGTAAAGTAGAGTTAGAGCACGCTCTAACACCAATTTGTAACACCCATAAGCCACTTAAGAATCTAGTTTTAATAACTCTAAATATACATCATATATATGTTCATGCTTTAAGACTATGTCGAGCTTGCTGCTAGAGCGGGTCTTCCTGGGACTGGCAGGGAGGCCTTTGACATAGATATCACGTACGGCCTGATGTCCAAGCTGACCAGTGACGTGCACAGAGTTTTTCCCCAGGGTAGGCAAATTAAAATCGGCCAAACGCGAGTCCAGTTTTAGAACTGAGTTTCGGTAAAACAGCAATAGAAATACTATCTACGAATAGTTATTATCGCTTACGAGAGAGACACAGCACGCAGAGACGGTCCGCACAAATTATTTGCATTCATGAAATGAAATTAAACTAAATACAGCTAAATTACATACCTAGTTTCCTATGCATTTATCAATCAATGAATGTATTAAATATCTTCTTCAGCTTACCGCTTGTTTGTACCCAATCGGGAATTTAGGTAAGAACTTCAGCTGATCAAATCCAGGTCAACCTTGTCCCAATGTTTGCACATAATACCTACACTACGTTAAACTAAACTATTTGTAAACATTTACAACTTTGGTTATAATCACTTTTCACTTGTAACTTTTGTAATGTTTAAAAGCACACAAATCAAGTAGAATCAGATTCGAGAATCGAACTCGATAGAGACTGTTGGGCTGGTGGCCCCACATCTGTAATCTGTAGAGTATCAGCGGTAGTCCTGATTGTAATAGTTGAGCCGATTGGTGTGCTCAGGTTTTCTACGGCGGAAGTGACTTTGGCCATAGTTATAACTCGTTCAGGTGTCAACTGCTGACTCACGGGAGTCTCTTCTCTACTTACGCCAACGATGGCGGTTGATGGCATGACGACCTGTTCGTCCAGCTGGAATAGTTGATGAGTCACTGGAGCGTGAGTCTCATTCCACTCTTTAACGTCGTTAGGTTCAGAGTAGGGCATAAACTTTTTGCCCCAAGCATCATTTAACTGATCCCAATAGAAGAGAATTTCTTTTCTAAACTCGGGAGTTATAACGCTAGGTCTTTCCATTGGTACGTCGTCGGAGGGAGAGACATAGTCGCGTCCAAAGTCTGCTCGGTATTCATTGGCGAACACACGGCCTGTGAGTTCCTCGAAGCGCTGGATGGTGAATGAAGCATCTTCAGGGGAAAAGAAATCAACCCATTCTAGAACCTCATCCAAGTCGTCAAACCTGAATGTGACCCTATTTAGGGGAATTCTATTGGCCGGTTTAACTCTAAAGACCATAATTTTGATAGTCTTGTCGGTATGCTTAACGGGAGATTGGTGAAGGCTTATTTATGCAATAAGCTAGCACGTAGGGTTGCTCCGTCGACCGGGGGAATTCGTCCCAGCCTAAAAAGCCTAGATATTTTATAGACTTATTATAACTCTTACTTTAGCGCCTAAATGTTACTTGGGCAAGTAAATAATGTAGTTAAAATTGCAACAATGAACAAATACCTATTTGGATACTTATTTGTTTCTTTTGTTTTAGGTTATGTTTGCCCTACTTTTTTATGCTAAAGGAGGATACCAATGTACTATAGGAGAGGCAAATAATGTCTCCCAAGAAGCTATGAGCGTCTTTATAGAGCAGGTCACCAACGCACTAATACATCCAAATATATTAAATAGGGCTTTGCACCGGAGCGAAATTATGGCACCGGTGAAAATCACCGGTGAATCGGCCATATCCGATTGATCGCCGGTGAATCACCGGAGATTGTAAGCAGACCTTGGAATTTTATATTTTGAACTTCAAAACTAAATATAGACCGTATGAAATGATATTTAATATGACCTGTTATTTAAAATTTAAAGACAGTATTATATTTCAAGCGTTTAATTAAATAGAAAAATAAACAAAAAGTTGAAACAACAGCTATTTACGGTAGTGTAGCTAGTTATTCATTAAAAAAAATTTACGAAAACCTATTTTAATCAACGATTTTTATATTTTGATTTAAGAAGCATATCATTTCAACTGCGTCAGACTGTAGAGAACCTCTTCGATCATTAAGGATGTTGCCCATTGCTGAAAACACCCTCTCCGATTTCACGGAAGTTGCTGGCACGGAAAGATATTTGTAGGCTATTTCATTAAGTGGTTTAAGATGCTTATTGAAATCCCAAAATAGTATAACATTATTCCAATCATGCTCGTTATTAGAATAAAAGTTAGTTTCTGTGTACATGTTCAATAAATGTGTTGCTGAAGCTGAAGATGTGTCAGAGTCTATATCTTCCAAAAATTGTAGCAACTTGGGACGATCCAATACATTTTCTCTCCTTTCTAATGGTTCAGCTTGAGCAATATCAGGTTGATTTAGCCTTAAAATATTATTTATTTCTGCTTTAACTGCTTCCTTCGCAGCCAATTTATTTTGAATGTGTCTAAAACTGTTCCTGAATGCAGGATGCAAATAGGTCGAAATTCGACAAACCGTACGACTTTCATAATTTAAAAGACGATTATCCATATTTTTTTTGACTGTTTGGTAAAACATTTTACCGACTGTCGAAGTAATTTTGCTTTCCATCTTTAACATGTTATCATATAACCCGTGAATTATTGGCACTATAAGGCTGCATGTGGGGTAATTGTCCCCACTTATCATTTTGGTAGCTTGTTCAAATATATCAAGAATAAATACGACCTCTTTTAAAACTGTCTCCTCTTCAGGGGTAATTATGGGAGGTGCCGGTGAGAGCTTCCTTTGTGCAGATGTCAAACTATCGATTAATTTTAAAATTCTTATAATCATGTAAAAAAGACTATTCCAACGGGTAGAAACTTCTTGTATTAAATGTAATGGTGAATTGGATGGATCTTTTTCTTTTTGTTCTTTTAGGAGCAATTGAGTAGCAGTACACGATTTTTTGAAATATTTAACTATTTTCTTACATTTGTCTATAATATTATTCAACTCTGGAAAATTTATGGAATCTTGTAAAACCAAATTAATTGTGTGGGCAAAGCAAGGCAAATTTTTTAATCCTAATAGTCTTGACATTTTAGTTACATTTGCGCCATTATCCGTTGTAATACACACAATTTTGTCTTGTATTTCCCATTCTATGAGAACATTTTTTACAATATCTTTTAAATTTTCCGCTGTGTGCGAATCTTCTACTGATTTGGTGGTCAAAACATAGCTGGTTAAAGCATTTTTATAGTAAAAGTGTACAGTTACTGTAATATAGGATTCCATAGCTTTGCTTGTCCATAGATCAGTTGTAAGTGACATATGATCAATTTTCCCTAATAAATCTTTGAGGTGTCTTTTTGTTTCATTGTATACTTTTGGCATTAATTCGTAACGGATGAGTCTTTTGTCCGGTATTTTATAATTAGGACTAAGTTTCTTAATAAAATTTTTAAAACCCTTATCTTCTAGCATTGAGAATGGCTGGAAATCAACTGCTATCATTAAAGTTAAAGATCTATCAATATCTTGGACATTCAGAGGAGAGGGAGTGCTCGCAAGACTAGGAATGTTATACTCGCTATCACTGCTTGTATGTGCTTCTGTACTACTACTAGTGTCACCAATTACATCAGCATGTTTCCGCTTTAGATGGGACAACATATTTGATGTCCCGCCACCCGTTGTAAGGACACTCGAACACAATTTACATAATACTTTGGTCCCTGCTTCATCCACTTTTTCGAAATGTCCTTTGGTTTTTGACTGCACCTTCGGCATCCTGATAACAATTACATTTTTTATTATTGTTAAACACCAATACTCTTGAAATTTCATGAATTTTGACTACATGCCATCTTGGGTCACAAAAATGACGTCATATTCATAATCTATGGCGACAAACCTCTCACTACTACGGTTTCCGCAGGCAGTACCCCTACTCCATCAGTTCTTCGTTACCCTCAACCCTAATTTGTATGGGCGGCCATCTTGGATTTCAAAAATAAAAAAAAAACCAGCCAAGTCCCATGTGGACTCGCGCACGAATTGTTCCGTACCATTATAGAGCGAAAAACGGCAAAAAATCACGTTTGTTGTATGGGAGCCCCCCTTAAATATTTATTTAATTCTGTTTTTAGTATTTGTTGTTATAGCGGCAACATAAATACATAATCTGTGAATTTCAACTTCCTAGCTATCACGGTTCATAGCATACAGCCTGGTGACAGACGGACGGACAGCTGGAGCATATGAATAGGGTCCCGTTTTTAACCTTTGGGTACGGAACCCTAAAATTGGCAGCTCTAAAATTTGACTATGACCCCCTTCAATATTGTGTATGGCGGCAAAGCTGTATCTCTTACAGTTTCCGCGGGTAGTACCCCTACTCCATCAGATCCTCGTCACCACTACGCCCTACGGACTGGCTCGGCCCGCGGCTCGCCCCGCAGCTTGCCCTTTGGGCTCGCTGGCTTAAAAGGATCATAATATTATCAAGGCGTAAAAAAAAGGTACTTACTTGATTCGAATACAATAACAGGCAGCTCCGACTATAATGGGATTGTATTAGATAGTTTGACTAATTTTGGAACTAACTTTCTACTAATTATGCAACCGCGGCTTATCTTCTATCACAAAAAATTGAACTGAAGAAATTGAATGAAGGCAATGAAGCTCTAGGCTTTAGTCAATTGTTGACGAATGTATTTAATTTTTTTGTTTGTAAGGGGAACCCCCGCATAAAATGAATAAACAGCTATGTACTCACAGTTAAGCATTGAGGGGATTCCCCGTATAAAAACGAAATAAAGAACGATATTTCATTCATGTTTGCCGTATCGAACGAACGTACCTGTCATTGAAAAAAGTCGAGAAATTTATTTCTGAACAAATAAACAGGGCCTGAAAAATTTTAGTTATAGAAATTTCAATTAAATTTTGTTTTTATACAATCTGTATTTTGGAATTTATGTTTTAAAATTAAGCAATGATGAGTGAAGGTAAGTGTTTATATTAAAAAATTTATAAATTGGACTTCAATTAGCTTTATATTAGATAGTTTCACACCTACTGTTATTTTCAGATATATTTGAACAGAATACTCAAAAATTTTTATCATCTTCTGATGAAGAAACAATATGTGACACACCTGCACCTCCCTCGAAGAAATCGCGATTAGCTTCCCCAGGATTCTCTAAAGAAAAATCTACTCAAACAGAGCACGTTGAAACGCATCATGAATGCTGTAACATAGTATTCGGGAAACTAGTGGCATGTGAATTAAACCATTTTACCGGAGGCCTGAGATACCAAGTTATGACTGAAATATTTTCTATTATAAGAAAATATCAAAAGAAATAAAGATAAATATATAATGGGAAAATTTTAATTTCTGTTCATTCATTTTGATTTGACATAGACATACATAGGCATACTTTAATAAATAAATTTAAATTACTTAAAAATGAGTGTTTTTTTTTAAATATTTCGATTCACCGGTACTTAACCGGTTTTACTCCGGTGATTTCTCCGATTACAATCACCGGTAATTCTCCGAAGATACTCCGGTACTCTACGCACCGGTGCAAAGCCCTAATATTAAACAGATTTATAAATTTTCCTAAAACATTACATGAGAGGAATGCTGTCCGGCAAAGGTATCTTACCTATCAATAGCAATTGCTTTAAAATATTTCAGTAGGTAGGTATGTGTTTATATTTAAGTGTTGTGTCTTTTCACAGATTCTTTACTTTACATGGGCTCCCTGGAGTGCTAGATTGTGTGGATGGAAGCCACATCAGCATTTATAAGCCTGCAATAGACATAGAACATCTATACTATTGTAGAAAACATTACCACTCAATTACCTCCGTGGCGTAATGGTTAACATGCCTGACCGCTACTCAGGAGGTCCCGGGTTCGATCCCCGGTCAGGTTAAGATGAAAAATGATCTTTTCTGATTGACCTGAGTCTTGGATGTTTATCTATATATGTATTTGTTATAAAATATAGTATCGTTGAGTTAGTATCCCATAACACAAGTCTCGAACTTACTTTGGGGCTAACTCAATCTGTGTGATTTGTTTATATATTTATTTATTTATTTATTTATTTAATGTTCAGATGGTAAGCGAACGGCGTAATACTTTTGTTTATTTTTAGCAATGAAGTTATTATGAATAAACATATAATCTATCTGGTTGATTATCAAAACTATATTTTCTTATTTGCACAATGAATGTATAAATTGTCACAGGTTCTAGGCGAGAAGTTTCTGAATTGTACTCATCTGTAAATTTTTGCGAAGCCATTTGCTTGTCCATTGTTCTAGCCCTTTTTCTTTATAACACAGGGTACTTTTCAACAATAACAAAAATTAAAAAACCAGGTTTAATAAATGCATAATTTCAGTTAGAAAAATATAAGTTAATCGCATAGGTATACACAATTTAAAAAATAATATTATTGTCGGGTGTACATTATTAATCATACATTCATGTGAAACAACCCATGTGGTGTTTTAAACTCAATTACTCATCCATTACATATTTCTGATTGTATGCCGTTTTTAGGAGGAGAACCGGGATGCGGGGCCCTATCATGAAGAAGGTCAAGACCTTAATTGGTCCTTCACTGGAAGGTCTTTATACAATTCATGACGGAGATGCTGATTTCATGCAACAGCAGCCAGCATATGTGTCAATTGATGCACCGATTGAACCTATAGAATTAAAATATATACAGGAAAGCTCCCAGATAGAAAATGACAAGTTTCTTTGTTGTGTCAATATTTACCATCCTAGCCTTAAAAGTACTGCCTGAGCATAGGTTTCCCTCTAACCCGCATACCAAAAAGGGGTTTCGGGGAACGGGGTGAAATCGTCCCAACATGAGAGGACCTGTCACCCGTCTGGTGCTTGCACTGACGTCCCCAATCGGTAACAATTTTAGTTTATTTGGCAATTTTTTTGCATCAGTTTTGCATAACGCTCCTTCCCATGCAATGAATTTGTTCTTTTTTTTACTTCGTATCTTGAAAACGGGATCCTTACTTTAATAATTGTATACATATATGTTTTTTAGGCCTTTCGTCGATGGGATCCTCAATAAAAAATAGTCTTATCAAAAAACCCTTTAATGAATGTCCGCTTCGAACCCTTTACAAAACAATAGTGACAGAAAAGTGACATTTAAAAAAAAAGTTATTTCCTGTCAAAGAGTATTGCGTCACAGATAACACAGAATTTTATACAATAGACAAAACGTAGGAAAATTGTGTACCATGCTTTTAAATAGCTTAAATCTAAATACCGCGCTTGCTACCCTTCGAATGGGTTATTTCTACGAAAATTTTCATTATAACAAGTAAACACATTCTCGGTATATATTCCAATCACCAGGAATAGTATTTAAATGCTTAGCAGTGCCATAGAAGCATGCTGGATCAATTTCTGAAATAAGAAGGAAAAGTAACCTCTTTTTGGATTTTTATTATTTTCCTTTTCTAAAACTTCAGATTCTGTTCTTAGTTCGAACGTGTTTCCCGGTTACATCTTCAGCTTACGCTTCAGAGCCCACGGTACGCTATTAATCATGGTCCTGATTTGGAATGGAGCGACTGCCGTCCGGGAGTGTTAGTGGCCAACACTGTCATTTTTCAGGCTGCCTAAAGGCATCTGACATACCCTAACGACTGCCATCTACCGATAAAAGCCGGGACTAACGGCTTAACGTGCCTTCCGAAGCACTGAGGAGCTCAAGATACAAATGCCGCTAATGGTGACCAACCCAAACATGGCTGCGCACTCGCCGTCGCTTGACGCGCGCTATCGTTACAAACATGCGCGTTACGCTAGATTATCGAGCTCTTAAAAATTCAGGTTCTGTGTATTCACTAGAATTAACACTTTGACCTTCCTTTATATCAATTTGTTTCTTTTATTACTTTGACTGATCTATAGCATCTGCAGTTTCCTTGAAAATGTTGTCTTCCTCACGTTCCATATTTCCTGGTAATCTAACACCTTTTTTTATCAAGAGGGCTTATTCCAGCTTTTTTGAATCCCCCTAATATATTTGATTTGACATTCAATTCACTGTAATAACTTCTTCAAAATAGGGAAAACGCTTTTCGGAATAGTAGCTAAATTATGGCCATCGGTTTTATTCTAATTTAATACAATTTCTCGCCAAGCACCCTTTAAAGGTCTGAAGAACGCGACGTCCAACAACAGCTGACATTTTTTTTGTATTATTCTATAATATTCAAGTTTCAATGTGACGATAGTTGGTCTCCTATCATGATTTTCTTCCTTTCTTTCTAAAGTGGGGTAACGCTACAGTACGGATCCAGTCCTCAAACGTAACGCCGTCAAACCAACCGGACGCTGTACAGTTGTATCTAGTACTCTTTGGTCCATTTTCTACCCAGTTTTCATATAAATTATTGGCCTTATATACTACGTAACAAGGCAACAATACTCCATCGGCAGTCGCCGCAATCATAATAGATGTCGAGGCTTTACTGCGGTTTAGAATACGTTCAGGATATTTTGTACTTCTTTTAGTGATGACTTTTCTTTAGCCGGGGTCATCTTCCAGAGCCTTACACCTTCCAGAGATTTATTTAATACCAATGATGCCTGGCCTTAAAGATTCGGTTTTCATAAGTAGGTTAATTTAACTTAACGTTTGCGCCTTTAATAGGTGTGTTTTACCTACATGGACACAATTATTTAATATCAAGATAAGCCAGTAAGGCATTGACAGATGTGAATTCCTTATCCCATTTGTTGTTCAATTTGTAGAATCCCTTTTGTAGGAAGCTGTAAACGGTGTGACATTCTGTAGGATATTCACATTGCAGAGAATGAAATAGTTTGAATTTGAAAAGCATCGGGTGTTTCCTTGCCAAAGTTTTCCTTCTAGAAAATGGAATAGTTGAGGCTCAAAGACATAAAGCACGTTCCAATTATGAATCGGGGTAATCATAATAAACGCTTAGTCGCATACGAAAAGTTCCAGAAACAATGTCTTTCACTACCACCTCAAGCGCAAGTTATTAAGTGGACCAGTGGTAATGGAGTATTTATAAAAACCCATTTGTCGCTGCACGAGCGACGACTATACGTTTCCCTCACAATACATTTTGTAACTTATACTTATTTTTAGTCCACGTAACATATGATTTTTGCGAAAGTTCAAGTAATTTTTATTTTATATATTTTCATGTATAAACCCGTGATTGTTGTTCCAAATAATGTTCTGCCAAATTAAGAGTTAAATAAATATTAAGTACTAGCTGTTCCCCGCGGCTTCGCCCCGCGTGGGACTCGGTTATATCGCGCCCAAAAGTAGCCTATGTTTGACCTCAGGTCGTTAACTACATCCCTACCAAATTTCATCACAATCGGTCCAGCAGTTTAGCCGTGAAGAGGTGACAGACAGACAGACAGACTTTCACATTTATAATATTAGTATGGATTTGATAAAAAAAAATATATTTTTAGGCGGTTGTGAACGTACACACTGCTACTACTTTACTGGCTGGAAAAGAGAAGCTCAGAATCATCTTTTAATTGTGTTCAGTGCTACTGGATATTGCCAAGTGCAACGAACTATTTAAAACAAATAATGTTGAAATGGGTCCAAAGGACTAGGTACTAAATTAGATTTTTTTTCCGAGTGAAGGTAGGAACTGTAGAAAGCATGCTTGCAGTAGAAGTCTTATACTTGCATATGACTGTAGCAATAAATTCGAAAAATTACTGATAAACTGTATATTTGGTATAATGGTTGAGTTTATAGCTAAAGAAAAAATCATAGTTTAAAAAAAATAGAGAAATTAAGTAAAAAGATTACTCAAAAAACAAAAAATATACGAAAAACTAAGCCAGGTTAATTCAAAACTTTGGCACTGCATGAGGCAAGAATAAAATGTCCCATCCAAAAAATTAATTACAAATATTGGGTGCTAAAAAGAATAAATGTTTGTTTTATGTAGCAGACCCAAGTTTTGAGTAGAATAGAAAAAATAATAGTTAACTTTGACGAGAATTTTATAAAAAAAAACCTAATGAATGCTGCAAAATCTTTTTGGTAACAAAATATATTTCAAATGATATTCAAAAGTGCCCTTATATAGGTTTTGATTATTTAAAAATATATATAATTTATAATAAATAAACTTATGACAAAAATAAAACTAAAATTAAATCTACTCTTAATTTAAGTAAAAAATATTTATTATAATAAAATTAAACAAATAATTAAATAATTTTAATATTTTTTTTCTTTATTTTCAATGATAAGTCGCCGGTGCTTTCCATTTCGGTATTAGACATGTTAGATTATATTTACACAAAGCCAAAGTAAAAAATTTGCCAATTATTTGTTTGCAATTTGCAAATAAAAAAACAAATAAACAAAGCGTCTTTGACGTTAGTGTTTGTCAACTGTTTGACTTGACTTTGACATTACAGAAGTTATGAAGTCTATAGCAGCGTAGTGCAGGCAGAAAATATTGCTGTCCCTTTCTTGCAGAGCACGGCCACGCTGACATGCAATTTCAGAGGCGAAAATCAAAATGGCGAACTGCACCAAGCAAGCGACGCCAACTTATGTTTCTTGAAAATATGTTCCAAACTTGCAATTTTTACGAGATAACATCACTACTACTTGCGCACTATATAATACACAGTTTCGGCTCCAATTTTGTTAATAAATAACAAAATAAATATTTTTAATGAATTTTCATTGTTGAGAAGCTTATTACACGTTTCGTAATCGTGGGAGAAGAGAGAGAGGGGAGGCAGGGTTGCCATTAATTGTTGGCGTATTAAATGTTGCCATTATGAATAAATATTTTTGTACATAACTCCCCCTTAACTAAAGTAGGTAAGTATACAAAACTAGTAAAAAAGGTTATAATTAGTCTAATAAGGTGACTTGGGGCAATTCCGAAAATGGGGAAAATCCGAAAATTTTAAATAATTACCAAAACTTACCATATTTTTCGCTCTGGCAACAATAGTCTTGTCGCCATGTTTTTCATATCTCTCGCGTCAGTTACGTCAAGCGGCTTACGACAAGTGCAGCTAATTAAAATATTTTTTCCTGGATGCTCTGAATTTTTCGCTGTTTTGTGGATTATCGTGATTACCCCACGGGACTTATCTTCGGAACCAGGTTAGTAATCTTAATGATTCTTACATGTATCGATAGATAATCGTTTTTGGTGCTGTGTTTTGTAGGTTATGTTATGCTATCTACTGGATTTGTAATTATTTCGTTATTACCCCGCAAGGGGTAATTCCGAAATAAACACAAATTTCCAGTGGTTGGCAACCTGTGGTAAATAATTTCTATCTGCGATGTCTTTGATTAGATTGATTAGACGGTCAATCATACCTTGAGTATCATACAACAGCGAAACCAAGAAAAGAACACAGGAATAATAAATCAGTTAATATATCATATTGTCGGGCTTTGGACTTGAGCGCGTTAAAGTTGGTTTAGCAGTTTCATCTATACAGCAAGAATAAACTGTGTTATAAGTACTTCAAATTATCAAACAAACCCGTCAAAAAGAACTTCAAAAAAATTGTCTGGCCGGCTGATTTTTTTTGTAAGAAAAGTAATTTTTTTTCGAGTTTGAAGCATTGGTCTTATACGAAAAGGTTCATTTCTATAAATAATTTTTTTTTTCAGACGAAATGCCTCGTACGTACGTGAGAAAGAAAGTTCCATCATACACGCTTGAAGATATGACCAAAGCTCTTGATGCAGTGAAAAGCAGTGAGCTGAGCTTATACGCTGCATCAAAAAAATTTGGGATTCCTACAACAACTCTGTTTGACAGAATAAAAGGTAATTGTCAAAGTGTTGGAAGACCTCTTGCTATACCAATTGCTGATGAACAGAGACTGGCCCATGCTATTACAATAATGGAAAAATGGGGGTGGGGCTTATCGAGGAACGATATACTGGAAATAGTCGCTGAGTATGTCAAATTAAATAATTTGAATACTCCTTTTACTGATGATTTACCTGGACCCGATTGGTTTATTAATTTCAAGAAGAGACATGGGCTTTCTATTAAAAAGCCACAACCAATTGAATATGTAAGGAAAAAGATGACAGATCCTTTTGTGATCGCTGAATATTTCTCACTTCTCGAAAACACATTGATCCAGTTGAATTTGCTCGACAAACCCGAATTGATATGGAATCTGGATGAAACCTCTTTGTGTCTAGACCCTACAAAAACAAAAGTAGTCGGCAAAATAAACAGGCCTTGCTCTAGAACAACTTGCGGAACGGGAAGAGAGAATATAACAGTCTTAGCCGCCGTAAGTGCATCCGGGAAAAAAAATACACCTCTGATCGTTTACAAGGGGAAACAGATGTGGGATCAGTGGATGGCCAAATCAGAAGACTTTGATTTTGAGATATCATATACGACCAGTACCAAAGGCTGGATGGAGACAACCATATTCTATAACTATTTGAAAGATATCTTGATTCCATCTTTTGGAGAAGAGCGTCCAGTATTGTTGATATACGACGGGCATTCTACGCACGTAGACCCAAGTGTCGTAGAGCTGGCCGTCCAAAATAAAATAACGATCTTGAAACTTCCACCTCACTCTTCCCATTTACTACAACCACTTGATGTGGCTGTTTTCAAGTCTTTTAAAACAATGTGGGATAAAAAATTAGTCGACTGGCAGCGCCACAATATCGGCAAAAAAATGCCAAAGAATGTTTTTGCCCAAACGTTTGCTGAGACATGGCAACGAACTGATCCTGAAGTAATAAAAAATGGCTTTAAGAAATCCGGTATTTACCCTTTCAACTCAAATGTTATTTCGGAAGACATATATGATCCAGCTATATTGCAAAAATTCAAAACAAAGTCTACTAGTTCACAAACGCCACTAGAAAAAAAACCAAGTAAATTCTCTGAAAACATTATGTATTGATAATATGAATAAGATATTCAATACGACCCACTCTGCCACTGAGAAATCGCATTCAAATATTAGTGAACAGCAGAAAAAAGTCAGCTTTGAAGAGCTCCTTTTAGAAAGGGTACGACAAGATAAACAAAGCCAACTAGTAAAAAGGAAAAGAATAGCTAAGGGTGCTGAAGTTATCACCCAAAGTATTTTGAACAAAAGTAAAGATAACAATGATCAGGAAAAACCAAAGCTAAAGAAGTCAAGTAAATCACAGAAATCTAAAGAACAGGTAACACCCACCAATTCTAACTGTAATGATTTGGTTGAGAAGGATAATATGCAGAGAGCTAAGAACATGAAGACAACTGAAATAATACTGAAAAGTAAAAAAAAATGTACCAAAAAGAGCATTGATCCCTGGATTACTGATGTTGCAATAGAAAATACTACAGATTTGGTTGATATAAATGCAAATTTAGATTTTGATGATATGGGCGTAGATAATATGTTTGAACAGATATCAAAAGAATACAAAATTACAGAAGACTTGAATTATGATTCTATACAAACAGAATGGCAGCACAACAGTGACAAACAAGAACAATATTTGAAAAATATATGGACACTTGATACAGGATATGAAAAAGAAGGAGACGAAGATAAACAGATGGATATTTTAGATGAAACCACAGGATTTATACGGACAGTAATACTTACTAACGCTGTAGTGGAGACACAAGCAAAGACTGAGAAAAAGACTGAGAATACTGAGACAAAAGCTGAAACAAAGATTGAGACAAAGACTGAGAAAAGTGTGACCCAACGTAAAAATAAAACGAAAAAAAAGTCTATGAAATTGAAAAAGTGGGAAGACCAATCCACAACTTCAGAAGATTCTATTATGAGCGTCCACAGTGATAGCGATATAGGAGAGATAATATCATTAACTGATGACGAAGAGAAGAACGAAAAAATTAAACAGATTAATGATGAACGAGAATCTATTATTTTTGAACAAATAAGACACTTAGACGAAATAGAAAATAAACGAAAACGAGCACGAACTGGAAATAAACCTAAAACAGCTAAAAATAGAAACTACACGAATCTTGGAAAGCTTGAACAGGGAAAGACATCATTCACTCCGTTAAATAAAATGACGAGGAAGCAAGAGAATATGAAAAATAAAGAAAATAAAAAGGAATGTAAAATAAATGAAAATAAAGAAAAAGAATATGATATCGGAGATTCAATATTAGTTCGATATTATACAAAAAAGAATTGGAAATATTTCATTGGTATTATAATAGACATACATAAAAATAAGGGTGATAAGAAATACGAAATATCTTTTTATAAAACTGTGCCATCGCAAAAATGTCTTAAATTTGTAAAACCAAAAAGAACTGACATAGATTTTATACCAATCGATTTAATAGTCAAACAAATAGAAGTGATCCAAATAAGGGAAAATCCCGAGGAGTTCATACTAAATAATGAAGATGATAAAGTGTACTTTTAAACAATAAGTGATTTCGTTAACTTCATAAGCTTAAAATGTTTTTTTAATTTCACTCAAGACAGGTAGTGACAGTGTTTGAATTTTTATTAATAAAACATCTTTTTTATTTCCGTCCCGTTGCGTTTTATTACTCTATTTTTTAACCATTCTCTATCAATTTTTTCAATACTTACATCCTTAACAAAACTTTAATCTAAACATTGTCAAGTACAAAATGTTGAGAAACTCTGGACCCCAGGAGGGGTAATTCCGAAAATAAAAATAATTTGACACGTGTTCTGGCCTAATCAAATAAAATATAATTTTTTTGAATGGAGAGGGGTAAAGACGAATGACAAGCAAATTGATTCTTTAAATCCAAGTGTCACAAAAGCTATTTTTTACAGTCATTCGGAATTGCCCCACGATATTCGGAATTTCACCTAACCATAAAAATAAAGATATAACAAATGAAATGCATTTATCTTTGAGATTTAACAATATTTATAAGAAAAGAATGTCAAAAGAACTAGAATATACTTTTCTATTAACAAAACTATCAATATGTCGTAAATAGATACATGCAATATAGTAAAAAAGATTAAAATTAAATCATCATACCAACTAATCAAAAAATATGCCGGAATTACCCCAAGTCACCTTACTAAAGTAGGTGCAAAGATTAATCTAATTATTGTATTACTCATTTATGATTATTGAAATAAAATTATTTATTAATGAGTATTATTTTATTATAGGATCCAGAAGTTTTATTAATCCACATGCAAACACAACTGAATGGTGTTTAACCATATGAAATTCCCTAACTCTTTAAATGACTCCCTCTACACGAATCTTTAAGCTTGCCATCACCTTGGTTTCAATTACCTCCTATTTGTTTAAATTTTTATTTTATTGTTTAATACTCTTGGAGGTCCCAAAAGCTTCACATTTTTTGGGCTTAACAAAGATTCTACTTTTTTAAACCCTTTATCTGCCACAATGATGGCATGTAGTGGAAGAATATCTTTAAAACGGTAAAATCACTCTTTTACAGTAATAGATTTGTCTGGTATTTTTAAATCTTTTACCAAAACTTTTAGATATAAATGACAACAAACCAGCTGGTGTACATCCAATTAAATACTTTACGGTATTACCAGTGACGTGCACAGACATTTTCCTTAGGGTAGGCAAAAACCTACCTAGACCAGAACTATTTAGGTACAACTAAAACAGTAACGAGCAAGAAGATAATAAAATTAAAATATATTAATCATGTACTTGGCCCTGAAATATTTTTAGACGACCGCCTTACCCTCCGCTCCCGTGGAAGTTTTGGAAAAGCATAGCAAACATATTAATTTGAAAATATTATTAAATAATGTTGTTAGCTTACCCTTCACTTCAACTAAATCCAGTCGATCCCGCGGTTGGTAACGTCCATTTATTATTATTGCCCTTTTTTCATCAAATGAAAGATTACTTAGCGCGTCATTTTATAGTTTTTGTAAACAAACACTCGGTTTACAAGAATCACATGAAAATTTTACAATTTTAAACTACAACTGAGTAAATTTGTTGAAAATAAAAGTGCTATTATTTCACCTCATTGTAAACAATGCACATTGCAATTATCAATTAATAAAACATTCAAAACAAACAAATGCATGCAAGCAAAGCAAGCATATTGTTGATTTCGATACAGAAATATAACCCTACGGAATCGGAAATGTCATCTTGTTTCTATAAAGTCTTCAAGTCTATGCGTTTTTAAATTTGCAGCATTACTCGTTTATTATCCAATAGACACAGTTATCATGTTGCTGCAATCGATCGTAATCACTAATCAGATTTAAGTATGTGTAACGCGTAATTCTAATTGGCCGTAACAAAAGTGAGAGCGAGATGAAAAGTCATCTCATAGAATTTTGTTTCATCTAGACGAGGTCTTAAATTTACTCACACAGGCGTAATTTAGCGCATATGTGTCTGTTTGTGTAAGTTTTTTACTTGCACTACTACACGAGCAAAAGCACATCTATACATTGTCATTTCTTAGTGAGAGTAGTAAACTTCAGACGATTTACTAAAAAGCTGGCCTGGCTGGCCTAGCTAGCAGCGCGTATGGGGCGGCGCGGCGGCGGCGCGCCGCGTGTTCGCGCGCATTCATAGATGGCGTTGTTAAGATAATTCAATATCTTGTGTGAAAAAATATTTATATATTATTTGTATTGATTATATAATTTTTTTTTATTATTTATTACAAAAGTACAGGGTAGGCAACGTCTAAACGTCTTTATGATATGCACGCCACTGGGTATTACAGGATTTGAACCGACAGTTTGTGCCTGTCGAACTGGATCGCTTGGCTTTTTCTATCTGAATATCGAAACAATTATGCACCGTACATTAGAATACCCAACTCAAAACACTAGCTAGAGGTTAATTTGTTTTTATCTTCAAATATTATTTATATATAAAATTAACAAAAATAAAACTAAAATAAAATCTACTCAAGTACCCAAAAGACTGGCGGCATTACCTCTTTGTACTGTTAAACTTAGCCTTTGGCCAAAATATGTACGGCTCGCACAGAGCCGCATATTTGCGCCTTTTGGATATTTGGTCTCTGCCACAGCCGCAGCCGCACCCGCTCTGTTAGCAGTCACTTGTATGTGGGACGGTGCTAAAGTATCCACGCAAGTGGCGTCCCACGCGAGCGACTTGCCATTCCTCCAAGGAATGAGCGACATACCGTTTGTTATCATTGTTTAGTTGTTTCCAGTTTGATTGGCATTGCATCACTTGATTGTCTTATAATGATTCCGTGCTTCGGAAAACACATGCCGCCTTCTTGCCATTCGATCCAGCAGCCCTCTTCGCTAGGTACCTATTCAGACCGCGTCAATATGGCGTGATTGTTTAAATTGTTCGACTGCACATTAAACTATCACGAACCTTGTTATTTTCAAAATAAAAATTTAATATTCACATACCTTTAAACACGTTTATGTACATATCGAGGCCCCACGAGCGCATGTAGTCACTCATATGATCTGCGGGAGTGTCGTCGTGGTCGGCCTCGATTGCGACGCGTTTGCACATTTTTTTTTACACACATAAAATATCGATATCGATATGCACAAATCTGATGCGAAAATGTTTGGGAACAATAATAATATACCTATTAAGGTGCTCCCACATTGCCGTTATAAAATGTTTGTAAACATTTTATAACACCAAAACATTTACTAACAAATGTTAACAATTGTTGCACTTTGTTAGAAACTGTTACATGTTATAAGTGCTCCTACATTGATGGAAAATGTTTAAACATTTTATAACATCTAGTATTGGCTCGCAGTTTGGTTTCGCCTTCTGAGGGCCGAGGACGTCTACACGAAAATGGAAGAAGATTTGCTTATTGGAATAGCTTTTATTTTTTGTTTAAAAAAGAAGAAAAAGCGCTCTTATTGGATGCGCCAAACGCTAAAAGCTAGAGGAAAATATAGTGCCACAGACTATCTCAAAGATTTGGGTATTGACGGTTGCTTAAAAGATTTTATAAGAATGAACAGTTCCGAATTTGAATATCTACAAAATTTAATTGGGGCAAAAATAGGCAAACGAGACACTACATTTAGAAAATCTGTAAGTGTGACGGAAAGACTTGCGGTAACGTTAAGATTTTTGGCAACTGGTAGCAGTTATAAAAGTCTTGGAAATGTGTTCAAGTTGTCAGACCAAGTGATATCTATTATCGTACCAGAAGTGTGCGAGGCTCTCAATGAGGTTTTAAAGGAATACATACAGGTAAGTCAAACAACATTTTTAATTATTTTTTTATTTACTTTTAATATGATCTAATCTAATCATACTTTAGGTAGGTACCTACCTTACCTTACTAATAATTTTTTTAATAATTAACAAACCAAACATTTATTTTTTAATTTTTGATTGATTCCAACAAATCGTTTAATGATTGGGTCGAATCTTGGCTTGATTCCGATAAATTAGACGGACTCTGTGTTCTTGCGCTGGTACGAGTATGTGTCCTGGACTTATCCGAAGAACTGGTTTCAAATGAAGCCGAGGGACTCGGTGCGGTGTAGTATCCTCTCGAGCTACAGTCAGCATTATTTTCCGAAAAAGTGGATAGATTTGGTTCAGAGTTGTATCCCCAGGAACTACTAGCGGTTGGGTCTGTAAAGGTTGTTGGAAAATCATATTGTCCCATTGTCGCATTGTACAAAATATTGTTAATGTGATGTTGAGCAGTATTCTTAGCATGACTGTTTTTTAATTGTTTCAGTTTCATCGAGACATACTCTCCAAATGCGTCATTTTCATCCCTGCTTTTTCTAGATTCGTACATTCTATGTAAAATATTTACAGCTTCTTGTTGTGTTGGATCTTGTTCTACTTCAGGCCGTCTTCTTTTCCGAAATGGTTTTGGGGTGGCGAAAGGCGTGCCCGTAGTTTCATTTACAGTGACAGTATTTCCTGTTTCGTTCAAACTGAGAGTGTTTTCTGAAGCAATTCTGTTTTCTTCGTTACCCTGAAAGAATAGAATTAAACGATAATTTCAAGTTATAGGCGCGTCAAATTAGCTAAAATTGTAAAAAAATCTATAACCGCGATTTTCTTTTTCTATTACTTAACAACCCTTAACTGAAATCATATTTTTTAATCTATTAATATTTCATAATTAATAAAAATATCCAATAAAATTTGTTAGAATAACGAGTTATAAATTTATTTTTCGCGCCTATTTCTTAATCTTCTATTTTTGTTCCAGATACCAACAACATCTCAAGAGTGGCTACACGTGGCAAATTCATTTGAAGAAAAATGGAATTTCCCAAATTGCTTAGGAAGTATCGATGGAAAGCACGTAGCCATACAAAAGCCAATTGATAGCGGCAGTGAATATTACAACTATAAAGGATTTTACAGCCTTGTACTTTTAGCGATAGTGGACGCAGAATACAACTTTCTGTACGTGAATATTGGCTGCCAAGGACGCATAAGTGATGGCGGAGTTTTCGCAAACACAAAATTTCGAAATAAAATTAACGACAATAGTTTGAAAATACCCAGTGACAGCTCACTACCAGGCAGAAACAAACCTGTTCCTTATGTGTTCGTAACAGATGATGCGTTCCCTTTAGAAAAACACTTATTAAAACCTTTTCCAGGACCACAGGATAGCAATTCTAAGGAAAGAATCTTCAGTTATAGACTGAGTCGTGCGAGGAGAACAGTAGAGAACGCATTTGGGATTTTGTCAGCCAGATTTAGAGTTTTACGAACTACAATATTATTAGATCCAGAAAAAACTACTACTTTAATTATGACATGCGTGCTACTGCATAATTTTATAAGAAAAACTGAATCGAGCATGATTTACGCTCCATCTCAATACTATGATGGAGATGACATAGTAACTGGTACACGTATCGATGGACAATGGAGATTAGAACAGCAGCAATTAACACCACTTGAAGCATGTGAATCCCTGACAGATGATGGGAAAGAAATAAGAAAAGAATTCGCAGAATATTTTTCAAATGAAGGGTTTTTGGACTGGGCATCTAAATATTATTAAAAGACGTTAAAATAAAACTCACCTGCAAGCCTCCATCGACAGTTAAACTTGGAATATTTTTGCCTTTAAGGAACATGAGTTTTTTAAATGCAAACCATTTACTTGACTCATTAGCTCCTGCACCAGATTTATTAGATTTACATTCTCGGTTAAATTGACCTACGAGTGATCGAATCTTTTTTTCAATTACTTTTTTATCCATATTAAATTCAGTGGCAATTTCCATCCAAGCATCGTGTTTTTTATTTCGGTCTTTGTAGCTCTCTGACATCGTGTTCCATAGTACTTCTCTTGCTTGAAACATTTCAATCAGTTTGTAAACATCATCGTTATTCCAATTACCGGACATATTTATTGCTTGGCGCACGCGCAACCATTAATACACACGCACAGCGATGCACGCTGACACAAAGGGACTGACAAGCGAGACACCACGCGCAGCGACCTGCGTACTCTAACCCCCACCGCACCGCACCGCCTATCCCGCCATCACCCTTATAAAATGTTTACAAACAAAAGATAACACATGTTTTATTTTGTTATAATTTGTTTTGTTATAAAATGTTTACTAACATTACTAAACATTTTCTAACATGAAAATTTATTTGTGATTAAATGTTTGCTAACAAATGTTTACTAACGTTATTAAACATTTTATAACGGCAATGTGGGAGCACCTTTAGATACGAATTTGCTGCCTTCGCCCGCCACAGTCACAATAAATATAAAAGCAAACGCACTCCACTACACAGCTAGTGAAGGAAAAACGAGTTTCAACATGAATGAACAAACGAACCCCGCCCGCGTGTACTCGACTTCGGTTCGGAAAGAAAACGGAAGCGGAACGGATACGGAGCGGCTGTCAATAAACAAATTCATTTTATTTTAAGACTGCGCAGAGCGAAAATGTCAAAATAGGCACTCCCAGTTTAGTTGATAAAATGATAAGAATTCGTTCAAAAAATAAATAAAAATAAAATAAACCATCACTGAGAATATCTTTAGAATTTGTCCGTGATAAAATACAAAAATTACGTAAAGTTAATGAAAAATGACAAAAACATGGGTTGCCGTTAAGGATAATTTTATATCATAACAGTCGAATTCAAGCCTAATTTTAATATAAACAACAAAACTGAATATGTATATTACAGTTTGTCCGTCTTACTTTTATTATTTATTGTCAGACAACTATGTAACATTTGTATCATTAAGCGCCATCGATTTCTCATACATTTTTACTATGGCGGTCGCGCATCGGTTTAAACACGCGCACCGCGAGTTCGGGAATTCAGTCGTGCCCACGATGAAAATACACAGAGGAGCTGGCCTAATGCTGTTTCTCTAAAAAACACAGGGTCTTCTAGTTACGGGGGGTCGGGGTATGAGGTATCCCCCCAAATATCATTTGAAATGCCATCCATCTATTGGTGAATAGACGAATTTAAAATCAGGCTGCTTTCATAAAGGTCGTTATCGATAAAAGTTTGCCTCTCGTCACTAGATGTCAAGGCCAGGAACGTATTCAGGTATGTTATAAAAATAATTAAATCAACTTATTCTTAAAACTTCTAAAAAAAGTTTATCAGTTGAACCTGTACGCGTGCAATTTTTTTTTTCGCACGAGTATTCCTATAAAGGTTTCGTTTTTTAATTTTTGTACGGAACCCTAAAAGTACGAAAAAACTATATACAACACCTGTTCTTGGACTGGAATATTAGGTCACGCATTTTCTTTAAGTTTATTATACCCTTTCCCTTATTGTTTTTATTATATCGTCGGGATCGAAGTGAAGTGAACATATTTTCATATATTTGGTTGAAAACCAGTCCTTGCGGTTTATTGTTTCGATCCACTTTTTCTATAAGATATCGTCAGATGGAAATCTAGAAATAAGATATAATATACAAATAATATTACATAAGTTTAGAAAAATACTTACTTCATCTCCTCTGTGTATTTGCTTCGTGGTCGTGCCCTAGTGTCAGGAGCGAGTCCACGTCGCTTTGCAGCGCGACCCACTTACACGCACACGACCGCACCGTTTCGTGAACGCCGTAGTAAAACGAGGTAAGTATTGTTTTGGAAATTTTAAATTTGTTACTTAAGAATAACGTGCTACTAAGAAAATGGAAAATAATCAGAATAAATAAACATTTTTATTACTATCTTTTTATCATTGGAGATGTTTGAAAATACTTAATTGTTTCAGATATTAATGGGAAAACGAAAAGAAAAATATTATAAAGTAATCAACAAATCTAGATTCAAGAAAAAAAGAATTAATAATAAGCGAGTCGTTTAGTTATTTATCGTTAGTCAATTATTATTACTTATTGAATCATTTTGAAATACTAAAATCGGCCGAGTGCGAGTCGGACTCGCGCACGAATGGTTCTACCATACTATTATCTAGTGCGTTTCATAGAACAGTTCCTTTGCCGTCATATTGGCAGTGTGACCTATCAGTGTTCCATCTACAGTTTCCATATAACCCTATTATGCTACCTTACATTGTGGGAAATATTTTATTTAATACAATATTTATAACCTTTTACTAGTTTGTTGAATCATTCATTAGGTATTTCATCCATCATATTTTATAACTATTAACTACTAGCGAAATCCATGCCATTCAGTGTATAGTTTATATAATGTGATTTACACAAAGGCTACATTTCAACCAAAGCAAAATACATTAAACGCGTTTTGGCAGAAAGAATCGCTCGGTAAAACGTTGCGCGTTACGCTGAACGCAGCATAATTTACGCTGTGTCATAGGGGACCTAATCAAATTCAAAACCAGATATGGTGCTACTCTACTATAGATGTGAATATGGGATATTATTTAGGGCGCTAGGAAGGACAGATCATCATCAATAAAAAAACAAAACAATGTTAAGCAATAAAATTGCATTTTATTATTATTTTTTACAATAATTGTGTTCATCAATCATATCCACATCAGACATTTCGTCATACTCAAATTCACTATCGTCAGAAGTATCACTATCGTCTCCAACTTCGATTATGAACCTATCTGTTTCATTATCGACGGCTGGGCCAGCAGCGTAAAGTTTTTCTTCAATATTTATTACGTGCTGGCATTCCTTTTTCCATTCCTCTTGAGTGATTGTAGCAAAAGCTTCTTCCGTAATTTGTACTATCTTATTAGCTTCTTGACCTACATTTTTTCGGCTATCCTTCTTTTTAATACACTCCATATAAGCTCAATAGGGTTCAAGTCACAATGGTAAGGTGGAAGCCTTACCACTTTATGCCCATGTTCTTCCAACATCACATCTGCTTCATAAACAGGTGGCTGTTTATGTTCTTGATAATTTTATACAGCTGCGCTCTTAACATGCCCGGCAAATACGAAAGTCCTTTATTCATGATCCAAGATTGCATATCTGACTTTGTACTTGACATTGTGGGTGCCTTATCTATCTGCACGGTATGGTAGGATGCATTGTCCATGACTACAATAGACTGTGGAGGTAGATTTGGAATAAATTTTTCTTTCAACCACTTATTAAAATTAACTTTGTTCATTTCATCATGATAATCAGCTGACTTCGATTGGGATCTAAAAATCAGTTGAGCATTGGGTATAAAACCCATGTCACCACCAGCGTGGACAATGATCCACCGTGGCCCTTTGGAATCTGAAGACAAAACACCTTCTTCAGTCTCGCTTTGCCAACATTTTCCAGCACAATATATATGTTTCGTCCCCTGCAGCCGCGTATGTAACCAAAGTTTTGTAACCAGTTACATAAAAATAAAAAATGATCCTCATAGGATACTGGTATCCAAGTGATAGGATTTTTACCTTTTCTGATACCTATATGATTTGTTCGTAACTAGTATCCAGTAAGGAATAAATAATATTCTTATGAAACCATGAGTAATCCGGACCCATGCTTTACCTAAGACCTAGGTACCTATACCAAATTATTTTTAGTGATTAATGTGTGAAGTATTTAGTGGTGAGAAAAGAGTGAAATGTACCAGGGCAACAGAAAGTATTAGGAGTTAGTCTACGCTTAGTTCATTATATTTGAGTTATAGATATGAGATAGAGTTGCAAAGTTATGCCCGTTTCATACTAGGGCAGAGCAATGAGGCAGAACAGTAGGCAGCAAAGTGCCGCAAAAACGATATCATGTCCTCAAGAACTATTAGTAATGTAAAAAGTTTTATTTATTTAGTTATTAATAGGAAGAGCAAAAGCAGATAATACCATATTAAGAAACTGATGACTACTTAGAGTTGTACATATATTTATGCCCTTGACTGTAATCCCGGAGTGAAATAAATCAAGAAAACTAGGAATTAGTAAATTGCCAACAGTTTATTAATATCTAAAAGAATATGGTGATATTAATTCAATACAATGACCAACAGTTATTTCGTTTTGATTAAGTTCCGATATTGCGTCATTGATCTCTTCGTCAATTTCTTTGTACTCTCGGCTCAGTTTTGATTTTCTCTTGTAATAAATAATAAATAAATATAAATATATAGGGACAAATCACACAGATTGAGCTAGCCCCAAAGTAAGTTCGAGACTTGTGTTATGGGATACTAACTCAACGATACTATATTTTATAACAAATACATATATAGATAAACATCCAAGACCCAGGTCAATCAGAAAAAGATCATTTTTCATCTTGACCTGACCGGGGATCGAACCCGGGACCTCCTGAGTAGCGGTCAGGCATGTTAACCATTACGCCACGGAGGTCGTTAGTGGATATTAATCGTTGTTTCCTTTTTTAGTATATCCAGCAGATGAGCCAATGTCGGTCTTTTTCGTCCGATATATCGGTTCAGGCGACTATGCCAGCCTTCGATGTTGTTTGTTGTTCGTATTTTAGCTGCAGAGCAACAGCAGATTTTTTTGAAGTCAGTCTTTGCCATCCATTGTTTGTGAAAATATTTGTTGAACTTAATTATGTCTTCTCCAGACGGACTTTTCTTCATGATATATTTGTACCCCTTTTTAATGTAGACTTTGGGCAAACGTGCAAGGCCAGCACACCTTGCTACATGTCTTTTTTTAACCCTTGTGTTTAATTTTAAAGACTTCGCTTTTGCAAACAAACACCTATTTAGGTGATAATAACAGCCCTTAATATCGATGGTAGGGAAAACTTTTCGAACAGCGTTCATAGGTCCCAACTCGAAATCAACAGTTATTTTTTTTGGCTCCCAATATTTAAATTGGGATTTTATTAGCCAGAAAAGTGTGTCATAAGTATGCTGTTTCTTGTCAGGCAGTAAGCTAAAAATTAAGGGTACAATAGCCGATGTTGTTTCGTCGACACCATGTATTGTATATAATTGTTTAAATTCAGTCGGACACGAACTAAAAGTACCATCAGCTAGAATATGCTTGTACTCTACAATCAATGCAGGGGTTTTGGAACAAAATAGTAAAATCTTCTTTTCGTCATCACAATATTCCGCCAGCAAGAACTTTCTAAATTTTTCTGGTATTACAGCTTCTACGGACGATTTAGACCTCAACCTTGGTGCTCCTAAAACTTTATTTCGTTCGTTGTACAAACCAGTTTTAACATTTTGAAAATTGGGGATTTCTTTTACAATATCGAACCCTTCACCTTCGAGGCTATTAACCATGCTGTCATATTGTTTCTGTATGCTCTCGAAATTATGACTACATTGTTCCTTCAACTTGTTTAACTCCTTCAGAATTCTATTATTCGCAAAATCTTGTTTGCAGGTTTCGTTATGGGTCTTCACCTTTACTACCTCATTTTTAACGTTGATAGTGATACTGCCGGTACAACCCTTATTAATATTGTGACAAAGCCAAAAGGTTGACTCATTGGAATAAGTTTTTTTCCTATGGTACTTACGACCATCGCTCAACAGTGCTCTCCCTCCTCTCTTAGTAGAGATAAATCCAATTTCAGCCATTTGGGATATTACGCAACTGAAATTATTTTCTATACTTATTACAAGATAAAAAACCATGAACAACTGTTTTTTATCCACTGACATTGTCATTGCTTGATTAAGAACGTTGAGTGCCAAAATGATATCAAAAGAGGTTGATTACCTTTATACCTACGAGTATCTATATTTCAAGCAGTTACCTAAAAGGAATATAAAGTACTTTCTCGTAATCGTTAGGAAGTTTTCCTTGGTTGTAACTCGGTTACGTGAAAGGAAAAAAATATATCACTTGGATACCAGTTTCCTATGAGGATCATTTTTTATTTTTATGTAACTGTGTCGGTATCGGCTTCAAGCCGACGCGTCGATGCCAAAACTTTGCGCGGTAGCTTTCATCTGTCAAAATCACTGAAACCATTCGTTCAATTTGACGTCGTAATCGACTTCCAAATCGACGCGTCGATATCAGGGAATGCGCGGTAGGAAATCAGCGTCGGCTGTCAAATTGAAATCGATGCCGACGGAAATTTGAAGTCGACGCCAGTTAGGCGGTAGCCCCCCTGGTTACAAAACTCTGGTTACATACGCGGCTGAAGGGGTTTCGTCTAAATACACGACTGGCCGCTGGGCTCCAAGACGATTATTTATTAATTCTTCCAGATATCGATGACGCCAAGCAACAATGTCGTATCTCTCCATCAAAACTTTTCTTTTCGATTTTCATTTTTTAAAATAAAATCCCATCTCTTTTATAATTCTCCACAAAGTAGTGCGACTACCTTTAAGATCTATCTAATTTTCATTTCATGTAATAATTTTATCAATGTAGGCAATTCTTTTCTAACGGAATAAAATTCATGTATTTTATGCCTTATAGTACATCGTTCGAAATCATCCAGTTCATGAGTTTTTCGTCGAGGACCAATTTTGCGAGGTGTTGTAATTTTTTTTGACGTTGAAGCTGCCTCCTTACCTTCTTTTGTGATTTTCGACACTGTTTTTTCAGATATACCTAAAACAATATTATTATTATTATTTAATCATGACGTTTGAGATATAATCACGTGCTTAATTTTAGTAACGTAATTATACATCATCAGAAAACGATAAATCTTTTTCACAACATAATTTGCACTTCTACATATCAATCTACATATATAATCATTCAGAAAATGTTGAAAGTGGTGAAATAATGATAAAATATTGGTTCTGAAAATTAGCAACTTTTTCCCAGGTGGCATTACTACCAAAATTCTGCAGTGCGTCGGAAATGTTCATGTAGGCGAAAACATTATTATTAAAATTAAATTAAACGGCAAGGGTGATTAACTGATGCTGGTAACCCTATTTCGCTAACCTGTAATGGCGCAACCCGAGCTTGTACACATCTTAATGGAATAATTGGGGCGTCGTTGCGTTTTTCACGTTCACAAAAGTCCTTCACTTTTAGCACCATCATTCTTTCACCACTTTTTAATGTTTTCGGCATGGTTTTCTTACGAAAATACAGTCAAAGTTGTAAAAACTCGCAGTATACGTTTACCGTGTTGACGTATTTGAAAAACAGTGGTGCCAACATGACGACAAAGGAACTATTTGATGAAACGCACTTTATTATCGGATACTAATCGTCGTTGAGGCTTCATTACTTTTTATTTCTTTTTATTAAGGTTTATCTTTTGAGTTTCAAATTTTATTGCTGCCATTGAGGGACTTTTGTTAAATTCTTTCTTTAAATTCTCTTTTGTAAAATTTATTTTGTAAAATGTGCTAATTGGCTTCCCAGTATTATAGGCAACTACTGCAGCGTAGCATCTTAGAGCATACGAATTTTTAAGACTATAATTGATGCGTTTGCCACCAACATATTTTGCTACAATTGCATTAAACTGCTCAGCTCTATTGTTATTTAAATTCTGTAACAAACTCCGAGCGTTATATGATAACAGGGTTGCGTGTGTCATCAGTTTGAACATTAAAGCTTTTATTTCAGGCACCAGATTCCGATCTGTTCTTTTTTCCTCAGTGCAGTAATAAGGTTCGCAATTGGAATGGTCTCCAAAGATATGTTTGGGGCTGTTTATTATATCTTTTTGCAAATGTTTTATTTGCTCGGTGAAAGTAAAATTTTGAGCACTCCGGTACCTTATGGCTGCTTTTACAGCAATACGTAATCGGTTCACGCGATCAGAATTCAGTAGTTTACGCTCTTTTATTGGGATGGATGTGTCTCTTAAGGTTCAAATTCTTGCCGTTATAATTGCGCATTAAATGATTGGAAAATTCAATTTTTTCCACCGTTACATTACTATATGGTCTACTTTCTAATATGTTTTTGTAAACGCTTGAGTCTCCATCAGCAATTAGTTTTCCATAAACCAAATTGTGTGTTTCCACGGATTTCTTAAAACCCTCAACGATCACTGATTTCTCCATACTGGTAGAAGAGCCTGTATGGTTTTTATTACACTGGTGTTCTGGGGGTGCAATATTTTTATTAGCAGCACGGGAACATATAACACAGTATTTATTTTGCACACCAACATGTAATATTTTACCCGTTTTTATACCTATTATAGCTCAGACGCCTGCTGCGGATGAAAAGTTGGATTTATATGATCGTTTTCCCCAAGCAGCATCAGCTGTTACAGCTATAGTTTGGTATACCTGAAGGACTCAGACACCCACTTTCGAGAGCCATAGAAGCCTCTGTCTTACCAGCTTCTATCATTGTGGCTTCGGCTGTAGTCTTCCACCAATTAAATAAGTTGTCATGACACTTTTGGTATATTGTTTTGCATAAGCGGCAAATTTATGGAGGCAGCTAGCTCATTCAAGTTACTGCGACCACATCCAATACTTATAACCCCTGAAACAGCACTTTGGTTGACGTCCAATTCATTTGTATTAACCTTAGATGTTTTTAACAGGAATTTACTTCCACACATTGAACATAATAATGAAAATGTTGATGAAAACCCTTGCGACTTTTCTCCTGTGATCATAAGGTTTGATGCGTTGCATCCAAATTTGTCACTGTGGTTCGTTATGCTTATCCATTGGTCAAAAAAATATTAGAAGTCTACTATTCGTCGGCTTTCTATGTGCAAAGATGATACTGGTGGGCACTGAAACGCAGAAAAAATACAAATTGTTTTTTTATTTTTTATTAAAGCTAACGGGATATTTAGGCATTATTAAAATATGTACCGATCCGATTCCACAGCCCTCAGAATCCCCTGAGGTAGACCTCCGGATGAGGTCGAATTATCGGCCAGTAGCTGACTTACGTGAGTGACCGTGAGTAAGTTATTATATATTTTAATAAAATTGATAAATGTTTTCAATACGAATGTATCATTTAAACGTGACTTATTAAGTGCATCAAATGCTAAACGTTTCTACAAAGTTCTGTACCTTGTTTGACTCAATTTCAAAGACATCGTTTGAATCTAAAATAATTGCCGAGCCGCATCGGTTTGGATCATTTTCTTTACTCTGAAATAAACATATTAACTTGGATAAATACAATATTAAAACAAAACAAACATATTAGTTTATGGTATAATTATCATATTTGAATAGATTAGTTCAAAAATTATTAAAATGCAATTGTGTACAATGCACATGGCAATAACGTACCGTGCCTGGATTAACTGAATAATCAACATCACCACTGATAGTTGACGACGAAGTGGTATTCAGTTTGAAATAGTTTGCATCTTAAACCTTTACTTAAAACTGGAAAACGTCTCTTCCAGACACCAAAACACCTCTCTATCACATTTCTTGTACGTTCTGTGATTCATTATACAGACTTTGAGCTTCAGAGTTTGGGTCTTGAAAAGGAGTCAGTAAGTAATTGTTTTGTTCGTAGCCACTATCTCCAAGAATAATTCCATTTACCAAATACACCGTTCTCAAAGTGAAAATTTGCTGATGAATTAGCAAATATCATGCTATCATGGGAAGAGCCTGGCCAACGTGCAACTATGTCTTGAAATATTAATTCAGCTGAACACATGGCCTGCACATTAAATGAAAAAAATCCTTTTCTATTTCGAAATTCTTCTGCTGTGTTTCCACCAGGTGACTGAATTCTTATGTGCGTGCAATCTATAGCTGACACAACTCTAGGGAACCTGGCAACTTTGTAAAATTCTTCTTGTGTTTTTCTTCTCTTCTTCGCTTCTTGGTAATTTGACATAGGTTTGCCTCAAAGATGCGATAGCATCAGCACATTTTTTTATGATACGGCATGCAGTGGAATTGTGAATGCCTCCAAAATCACCCACAGTGATGTAGAAATTCTCGGTGGCAAAGAATCTCAATGTAATGAGTAGTTGCAACATGGGCGGAATACATTGATTTCTTTGTGTTTTGTTCTCAATTTCGTCTTTTATTAAACACAGCAAATATTGCACTGATTCTTTTGTAAGTCTGAATCGACGATGGAATTCTGTCGAGCTCCAAATGCTAGAATGATCGACCCTCGCTCTTACAACTCTTTATTTTATGAAACTAGGATGCATGTACTCGTTTATTATGATTTCTTCCTCAATCGCAATGTCGTCAATACTATCGAAAATGTCCATTCTAAGTAGGTACACTGGCAAAACACGAAAGTTAACCTCAAATTTAGCAATTTCAATTTACTGTTAGGTTGGTTACCGAAAGAATAAGTGTTTATTAGTCCGTTAGAGGGTCAGATAACTTTATTCCCCGGATAAGTGAGTTATTCGTCGAATAAAGCTTATCTGACTATTGAAAAACGGCTTATTTTGTTATCTATGGAATAAATTCTATCTGACTGTTTATCTGAGGTTTGAAAAATCGGCCCTTAGTGCATGTAAAGAGTCTTTCAAATAGAGCGGGCCGATTTTAATAATCTGTGGCGGCATCTGTCTAATCTGTTTTTTCTTATTCAGTCACTGATGCCAAATCACCATGGTAAGTCAAAAACCTATATAATAACCGATGTTTTCTTTTTCTTATAAAATAATGCTAGTAGCCAATATTTCTTATTACCAACTTTTCTTATAGGACCAATGCTGGAACACCAAAACAAAATTACCATCCTATACAGTAAATTTACGCCGATCCGGCAAAAAGTGTGGGTATGGCAAATTTTTGTTAGATTTTCCAGCTTGGGTCCCATAGGAAAAGTTGTTCTTATTGACGTTCCGACTCACTCCCGCGAGGGTTTTTTTATTTAAATACAGAGTATTTAAATACAAAATGCAAAATACGTATTTTTAAAATAGGTTTTGAAAATAAAATACATTGTTAAGCATAACCACTTTTGTTTATTGAACTGATTTTAAAACTAGTATTTGTTCAAAGAGTTCATCTTTCATGTTCCGCCTATGGGGCCTCATAATCATTCCACCAAATAAAAATAGTCGTTCTACAGGGGCAGAACTCGGTAAGCAGGTATTATATTTAAGGAAGACTTTTTTTACAGTAGGATACCTGTTCAAGGATTTTAAGGTATTGTAAGATATTTAAAAATTAAAAATTTTGACTACTGATTAACAAGGACTGATTAGCTTACCTAGTTTGGGACATGCAGTTACATTGGTTTTGCTAATTGGAATAAAAGTTTGGTATTTAGTAAAGAAATTTGCAAGTAGCTAAATTGATTCAGCAATTTCTTTTTTCAGTGCAGATTGCAAGCACTATCGCCTTTTAAACTTTGACCTTTCAGAGACATAAGTGCAGCCGTGTCCAGGTCTGTTTTTAAAAGATTTTCTAATATCTGAAACATATTAGAAGAGAGTAGTAACAGAAATAATTCAATTTATTGACGTTCATTAGCACCTGATCGATTTCCGATAAGCGTTTATGCCATTGAGATTTAGCCTTGGATAAAGGTAGAGGTATGGTATTTAGTATGGCGACTTATTAACGTGTCTATGTTTGTAAGCCGAACGCTTAAACAGCTACACCACAAAGGCAGTTCCTAAATTATATGATGCCTAAAAGCTTTTTCCCGCGGCTGCAATTGGATCATGCCGAACAATTTTTTTTTCCCGAATGAAAGAGAGAGCCTATGTCCTCCATACTCTTTCAAATATCTTAGAAGATTACTTGTCGCTATATTTTTTCTGTAAGCTTTCACTTGGTGTCACATAAATATCTTAAATTTTTGTTTTATAAACACCGATACTTGAGTAGAAGTAACTGTCGCCATTGTTAACCCAAACACTCCGCGAAACGACGCGAACTGGACTGCTCAGTCGAGTGCTCCCTGACCTCTGCATCACTTAATGCCGAAAGTGCCTGGCAATTTATTTCTTGTTCTGGAAATAATATTTTTGGTTATTGTACAATTGTACGAAGGTAGGTAGACGCTCAGAGCCACACGGCACACATGCTCTGATTGCAAACTGGACGGACTGTGCAAAGTTCATTGAGAGCGGGAATATCCTGGCGTGATCTAATCAGAAACGAGGAGGTCCTTACGAGTTCAAAATAACCAAACTGACGACATAGGTACTTATTGGTTTAGGTATCTAATCAAACACATGCTTGTAACCAATCCATACTAATATTATAAATGCGAAAGTCTGTCTGTCTGTCTGTCACCTCTTCACGGCTAAATGGTACACACGAAATTTGGTAGGGATGTAGTTAACGACCTGAGGTCAAACATAGGCTACTTTTGGACGCGATATAACCGAGTCCCACGCGGGGCGAAGCCGCGGGGAACAGCTAGTAAATATATAAGTCAATGCTTGTAACACTACGACCGTCCGGTGAAAGTAATAAACTCACAAATAAAATACATGTCAAAGTCTATACATACCGGTGAACACAGGTATTAGCTCAGGCAATTCCCATGCCCGAAGCAATTCTGAAACTTCTTCCATTTTTTTCCTTGCTTTTCACACAAAACGAACGAACACGACACGACACGATCTCAGTGCGGCGGACTGCGGCCAGCCAACGGGCGCCGGCGGCGGTTGGCGGCGGAGGTAGCGAGGGGTGAGGTGAGTGCGCGGGGTGAAAGCAAGCAAGCAACATCTTTTTTGAATTGAACAAGAGAGAATTCGTTTTTAATAAGACATTATTGATTTATCTGAGTAAAATAATTACACGAAATATCTATAAATATTAGGGATGAATATTTTGGTTTTATTTGATGCAGTTATGTAATACGATTGTACCTACTAACTGTGATTAAGTAGGTATATGATTGAATAGACAATTTCACATAATTAATATAGGTAGGTACCTACCTACCTAGGCAATTTTCATCATTTTCAAAATTGGAATTTTATTCAACGTAACTACCTACCTGGTCTCGTTCTCGTGTTACAAATGAAGAAGAAAACGATCATTTTAACTAAGACAAGTTATTGTAATAACTATATTATTCATAGACTTTTTATATTTAACTCTTAATTAATAGGTACCTACCTATAATGAAATAATATGTTTACTATATCTATGAATAATGTTCTTTTTTAATATTTAGTTCTTATTTGATGCTAATAATTAAATGATTATACAAACTATATTAAATAATTGAATCAACAGTTGAACATGAACAATTTTATAATTTTTATGGTAGGTTTATGCGTTCAAATGTTTATAAGTAATTAAATCAACAAAATCTAGTAGAAATATCAAATATTATCTTTGTTAATTTGAATGTTGAACTGCCTTGTTAGAATCAATCACGTGTCATATTTATTTCAGTGTTTGTTAAGGTAGAAACAACGTGCAAACTTAATGGAATTATTCATTACACAGATTTCTATTTCAATCATAAACAACCAAGTTGGACCAATTGCACAACTTTTATTGAAATTATCTAATGTGTATTTAGCTTGATCAAAAAAAGGTCAACTAAGAGAAAATCGTTCTTAGTTGACATTCATTTTTTTCAGTGCAGGGTTGTATATAAAGCATATAATTGCATAATGGATATTGTCGTTTCTGATCACAGTGATTTATTCTTTATTGATGCTCCAGGTGGTACAGGGAAGACATTTTTAATAAATTTATTGTTAGCCACTGTAAGAGGCCAAAACAATATAGCCATTGCAGTTGCTTTTTCAGGTATCGCAGCAACTTTGCTTGATGGCGGTAAAACGGCACACTCTGCATTTAAGTTGCCATTAAATCTCAATTACGCGAATATTCCATTATGCAACACACCTAAACAAGGTGACTTGGCAAAAGTGCTTCGAACAGCCAAATTAATTGTATGGGATGAGGCTACCATGGCCCATAAAAACGGTGTTGAGGCTCTAAACCGAACGCTTCAGGATATAAGGTATTGCAATACAAACATTGCCTGTAATATCACGCGGAACACGTGCAAATGAAGTCCAGGCTTGCCTAAAATCTTCAGTTTTATGGCCTAAAGTTATGTCTTTAAAAATTAATATGCGAGTACATTTAAAAAAAGATTTAAGAGCAGAAGAATTTTCAAAATTGTTGCTAGACATTGGAGATGGAAATATTCCTGAGGTGGGTGTAAAATAAATAATCCCTACTAATCTTGGTACTATTGTCAATGATTTGAACAGCTTACGGCCTCGGTCTCGAATTTTGCGGGCAGCGGGGCGGCGGCGGCGGCGGCGCGGGAGCGGCAGGATCTTATGCGTATCGTCAAATGGACCGGGTCTCGAAAACAGCGGCGCGGGAGCGGCGCGGGGGCGGGCGACGAGCGGTGCCCTCCAGTCGAGCGGTGACCGTCCCGCGTTGCGCGTCTGCATTGTAGTATAGTGTTGTACTTTTTTTTGTGACGTTTCAAAATGTCCTCGGACGTGCAAGAGCAAATTATTTCGGCAATCTTTGAGAGGAGACCCATATGGAACAGCAAAGATGTGAACCATAAAAATAGAAGAATAATTAATCAATTATGGGAAGAAATAAAAAACGAACTGAATATTGAAGGTAGGTGAATATAAAAAATATTTATTATGTTATATACAATGTTTATTATGGTTTACAAATTAATTAGTAGCTAATGGGATTATTTACAAAATATTCTTTGAATTTTTCACGTATATATTGTGCTTGATAAGACGTCCGGGCGTTGGTTTGTAATCGTGTTTGTAATGTTTGTTGATTCGTATTGACAGTAATATAGGCAATGTCATTATCACCATCCTTATCTCGGATAATATTATGCAACAAACAGCAAGTTTTGATGAGTAATCTTGCATGACATTTGTTTGTCTCTATGGGCGATCTGAAAATATGCCACTTGGATCTTAAAATTCCGAAAGCACACTCAATAGTCTTTCGAGCCCGCGATAATCGCTTATTAAATAACTCATTTTGTGCATTAAGTACGCTTTGTGGATAAGGTCGCATCAAATATGTTTTGAGTGGATATCCTTCATCTCCAATAAAAACCATTGGTAGAACGATATCTGATGAGGGTAGATATTGTGGTCCTGGTATATTGTAGTTATTACTCTGAAGTAAACGGTTCAAATTAGAGTAATGGAATGTCCCTGCATCGCTTTGTTTCCCTCTTCCTCCAACTTCTATACAAATGAATCTTTTGTCAGCATCCGCGACCGCTTGCAAGTGCATCGAAAAGAAATGTTTATAATTATAATGCGATGATCCAGCGAACTTAGGATTTTTTATTCGACAGTGCTTGCCATCAATAGCACCAACGCAATTAGGAAATTGCCATTTTTCATAGTATTTTTCCGTTATATTTTTCAATAATTCTTCTGTCGGTTTTGGCATATGTAAATGTACCAAATTTTTCCATATAGCTTTACAAGTGCCATAAACTATGTTGGCCACCGTTGTTTTTCCCATTCTGAATGACAACGACAGTCTTTTGAAAGGCTGCCCACTCGCCAAAAACCTGAAAATTAAAGCATGTATATGTTAAAGTTATGTATGTAATAAATAGTCTGTTCGTTCTTTGTTTCAGTGACCGATTTAAAGAAGAAATGGAAAAATTTAAAAGATCACTATAGAAAGGAATTAAAAAAAAATCCTGCCCCTAGATCAGGAGATGCCGGAAATGTTAATCAACCCTCAAATTGGCAATATTTTTCTCAATTGAGGTTTTTGCAAGATGAAGTTGTACCAAATGTTACTGAGGGTAATTTAAGCAGTACTGAAGTAAGTAATCAGATGAGTAATGATTCTTTTGAGATAGAAGACATATCTGGAGAAAAATCTCAAGAAGATACAACCGGTCATAATGAAGAATCTTCTATTTATCCACAACAACCTTCTACATCCTCACAAGAGGCTCCTGTTTCTTCTCAAGAAGCTTCTACATCATCGCAAGAAATTTCTACGCCTCCAAGAGAAGCTTCTGCGTCACAACGATCAAGAAAAAAGAGAACAGCGAATGACATAAGAACTGAATTTTTAGAATTGGAAAGGAAAAGGATAAGACTGCTGGAAAATGATTTATCAAATCAAAGTAGAAACGAGGCTTCCAGAAATGAGAATAAGTCTGATGACTACTACTTTTTTATGAGTTTACTTCCACAAATGGAAAAATTCACGCCCGTTCAAAAGTTTAGAGTAAGACAAAAAATTAATCAAGCTCTTCTAGATGAGTTAAGTGTAAATGAAAGCACGTACCCTTCTAATGAATCATATATGTATGGGTATAGTACTCAACAATAGAGTTATATCAATCTTATAATGAAAATACTGTCAATAAATAACAAAACTGTGATTTAAATAGTTAACTAATCGTCGTACAAATGAGAACTTTAATTTTAGAAAGGAGATTTAGTTTCAAGATTAGAATAAGCGTGGAATTATTATACTGACCACTAAGTATATCGACCTTGTAATAAAAATACTGTAAATGAGTGAGAAAACTGTGATTGTAGAAATAATTAATCGTCGTACAAACGAAAACTGTGATTTTAAAAATAAATGACAAACTGTTATGTTACTTATTTCATACGAAACGTTTTTATATTATATTTTTCGTCAAAGATAAATAATTAAGGCTGATTAGTGTGTAGTAGGTATTTAATTAAAATTATTGTATCTGGGAACTTAATACCGATGCCAAACTATTTACTAAATTAGTAGGTACAACACTTCCTTTTTGAAACAATCAATAAATACAATTACAAATTACAATTTCGTTGTTTTACTTACCCAAGCGTTATGTATAATTTTTCTGCTGGAGATATACCTCTAAAACTTTTTGGATTAATTCCAGACTCTAAATCACTCTTGATAGTTTCTAGAATATAGTCAAAAGTTTCTACACTCATTCTGGTGTAGTCGTAGAATTTATCGGGATTTTGTCTCTGTTCTTCATAATTTCGATAAAACTCGCCATTTATTTTTCTTGCCCTATAGTAGGGATCCACTTCTTCTTTTGCCCACAATAAATCGAGCATTAGGAATACATTTGAATCAAAAAGATGTTGTCGCCGATTTTCAGACATTTCGTTAGCGAATGTCGACAACACAACCACAAACACAACACTACACCGCTACAGTGCCGCGCGATCTGCCCGCTGGTTTCGAGAACAGGTATGCGTTGCCCGCCCCTCTCCCGCGCCGCCGCCGCCGCCGCCCCGCTTCCCGCAAAATTCGAGACCGAGGCCTAACTGATAAAATATACCCCAATATTAATTTACAAGCTGATAATTCCTGGTTAAGAGAAAGAGCAATTCTAACTCCCAAAAATGACACTGCCAGTGAAATCAACACCTATTTACAAGGGATGTTAGCTGGTTCCGTAGTTAAATATGGATCGGTAGACTCTGTATTAGAAGTCGACGATGCAGTACATTACCCCGTAGAGTTCCTGAATTCTTTGGAGCCACCTGGAGTTCCACCTCACAGTTTGCACCTAAAAGTGGGTGCACCGGTGATTTTACTTCGGAATCTCAACCCACCAAACTTATGCAATGGAACCAGGCTTCAAATAAAGACTTTACATAAAAATATAATTAAGGCAAACATTTTCACTGGTGTTTATAAAGGAGAAACAGTTTTTATTCCACGGATCCCGTTAATACCATCTGATTATCAAATACAATTTAAACGTGTCCAATTTCCAATTAAATTGTGTTACGCGATGACTATTAATAAGGCACAGGGGCAAACTTTAAAAGTGGCTGGCATATATTTGAGAAACGATTGTTTCTCCCACGGGCAGTTGTATGTAGCCTGTTCCAGAGTAAGTGATGGCGATAGATATACTGCAACCAGAAAGTAAGACTAGAAATATAAATACATGCCTTTACTAGCTGCCCCGGGGCTTCGCTCCCGTGAGAATTTCGGCATTCGAAAGAACAATATTCCGGCCAGGTCGTGTTCTACCGGTATACTAAATCACATCAAGATCCGTATGGTACATTTTATGTAATTGAGTAATTAATATCCTTAAACGCATCCTCACTAAAATCCAAACTTTCGAATTTATAAAATTTGCAATATTATAAAGAACAAGTAAAAAAAAAAATCAACCTAATTTGTGTAGTCTACGCGGACGGAGCCGCGTGCAAAAGTTAGTTTATATATAAACTTATAACAAAAATAAAACTTAAATTAAATCTACTCAAGTACCCAAAAGACTGGCGGCATTACCTCTTTGTACTGTTAAACTTAGCCTTTGGCCAAAATATGTACGGCTCGCCCAGAGCCGCATATTTGCGCCTTTTGTTGGTCTCTGCCACAGCCGCAGCCGCACCCGCTTTGTTAGCAGTCACTTGTATGTGGGACGGTGCTAAAGTATCCACGCAAGTGGCGTCCCACACGAGCGACTTGCCATTCCTCCAAGGAATGAGCGACATACCGTTTGTTATCATTGTTTAGTTGTTTCCAGTTTGATTGGCATTGCATCACTTGATTGTCTTATAATGATTCCGTGCTTCGGAAAACACATGCCGCCTTCTTGCCATCCGATCCAGCAGCCCTCTTCGATAGGTACCTATTCAGACCGCGTCAATATGGCGTGATTGTTTAAATTGTTCGACTGCACATTAAACTATCACGAACCTTGTTGTTTTCAAAATAAAAATTTAATATTCACATACCTTTAAACACGTTTATGTACATATCGAGGCCCCACAAGCGCATGTTACATGCGGCATGTAGTCACTCATAGGATCTGCGGGAGTGTCGTCGTGGTCGGCCTCCATTGCGACGCGTTTGCACATTTTTTTTACATACATAAAATATCGATATCGATATGCACAAATCTGATGCGAAAATGTTTGGGAACAATAATAATATACCTATTAGATACGAATTTGCTGCCTTCGCCCGCCACAGTCACAATTAACATAAAAGCAAAGCAAACGCACTCCACTACACAGCTAGTGAAGAAAAAACGAGTTTCAACATGAATGAACAAACGAACCCCGCCCGCGTGTACTCGACTTCGGTTCGGAAAGAAAACGGAAGCGGAACGGATACGGAGCGGCTGTCAATAAACAAATTCATTTTATTTTAAGACTGCGCAGAGCGAAAATGTCAAAATAGGCACTCCCAGTTTAGTTGATAAAATGATAAGAATTCGTTCAAAAAATAAATAAAAATAAAATAAACCATCACTGAGAATATCTTTACAATTTGTCCGTGATAAAATACAAAAATTACGTAAAGTTAATGAAAAATGGCAAAAACATGGGTTGCCGTTAAGGATAATTTTATATCACAACAAATATAAACAACAAAACTGAATATGTATATGTCAGATAGTAAAGAACTAAACGTAACATCGAATGAAGTGTCTATAGAAATCAAGTTGGCAGCACCAAGTGTCATTGTCAGATGTTAATGTCATAGTAGTAGCGGTTGGGAATCGAAATAAACGTTCACTTTGAATATGGCGTCGGGCGAGCGCACTCGGGTCGGAATACGTATCGTGATTAATTGAGCGGATCATAGATCGAAAAGATAATAATTTACGTAAATTGGTTTAAGCGTTAACCCGTGCACGTGGTTATGTGATTATTGCCAGAAGCTAGCTATCCCTTGTTGACCTATGGGCGAGAAGCCTGGTGTTCAGAAGTCTCGTGATGAGGCGCCTAGATGCGCGAGTGTCTGTGTACCCTTGACCCTTGATTTCACCAATTGCTGTTGGTTATAATTTGTGTTAGCACGGAGGAAATCGAGAAGAGTCTTGGTTGTGAGATTACTATCGTGTGCGTGTGCGGGGCACCGATCTAAGCCGTGATTTGGGTTGCTGTCCCTCTGCCGGGACAATTATGCCCTCGCTTGACTTTTGTGAGATTGTGTAAAGTTACTATTTTAGTGATCTGTCACTCTGCTTAAAGAGTTGCCCACAAAAGCCATCCTACGACCCTATATGATGCTCAGAGCCATCCATCCTGACTTTCACTTGGCCCCCTTATATCTCTCTCCGACATATATTACAGTTTGTCCGTCTTACTTTTATTATTTATTGTCAGACAACTATGTAACATTTGTATCATTAAGCGCCATCGATTTCTCATACATTTTTACTATGGCGGTCGCGCATCGGTTTAAACACGCGCGCCGCGAGCTCGAGAATTCAGTCGTGCCCACGATGCAAATACACAGAGGAGCTGGCCTAATGCTCTTTCTCTAAAAAACACAGGGTCTTCTAGTTACGGGGGGTCGGGGTATGAGGTATCCCCCCAAATATTTGAAATGCCATCCATCTATTGGTGAATAGACGAATTTAAAATCAGGCTGCTTTCATAAAGGTCGTTATCGATAAAAGTTTGCCTCTCGTCACTAGATGTCAAGGCCAGGAACGTATTCAGGTATGTTATAAAAATAATTAAATCAACTTATTCTTAAAACTTCTAAAAAAAAGTTTATCAGTTGAACCTGTACGCGTGCAATTTTTTTTTTCGCACGAGTATTCCTATAAAGGTTTCGTTTTTTAATTTTTGTACGGAACCCTAAAAGTACGAAAAAACTATATACAACACCTGTTCTTGGACTGGAATATTAGGTCACGCATTTTCTTTAAGTTTATTATACCCTTTCCCTTATTGTTTTTATTATATCGTCGGGATCGAAGTGAAGTGAACATATTTTCGTATATTTGGTTGAAAACCAGTCCTTGCGGTCTATTGTTTCGATCCACTTTTTCTATAAGATATCGTCAGATGGAAATCTACAAATAAGATATAATCAATACATATAATAAGACACTAAAATGCGAGTGTCTGTACATTTAATATATTTCAAAAAAACTGATTGAGTGCGATTAAAAAAGAGTAACAGAAACCAAAAAGACAGTTTTTGGAATTTTTGTCTGTCTGTATGTATGTATGTATGTATGTATGTCTGTCTGGTACGTTATAACTTCGAAAATACTCAACGGATTTAAACGCGGTTTTTACAGTTGGATTACATATAATTAGGAGCGTTGTCAAAACTTTGTTTCGTCAAAATCAGTTAAGGGAAAAAGAAGTTATGGTCGATTGAAAATTTACTTCAAACACTGCTTTAAAACTTATAGACAAAACCCATTTGAAATTTCGGCCGTAATAAGCAAAGCATGTTGGCCTATCGGTAGAGGTAGCGGATCATATTATTAAGTAGAGGGTTCGAATCCTGCTAGACATCACTTCTTTTGTTTTTACCCTTTTTTTGTTTTGTATTAATTTTTTAGAAGTCTATTTTTTTTTAAATATTTTAGTAAAGAAATGTTTCTAGAAAGTAGCTGGAATTTTCTGTTTTCGTTTTTTATTTGTTTTCTAGAATTATTTTGTTACTTAGAGAAAGCTCTTAGCGTTAATTCCATTAATATAAAAGCATTTTGTACTTATCTATCTATACATATAATAAGACAGTAAAAATCGAGTGTCTGTACATTAAATATTTTTCTAAAAAACCTCTACGGGGCAATTAAAGAAGAGTAATAAAAACAAAAAAAAAAACCAATATTTGCACTTTTTGTCTGTCTGTCTTTCTGTCTGTGTGGTGCGTTATAATTTCAAAACTACTCAACAGATTTGAACGCTGTTTTCACAGGTGAATTACATATAATTAGGAGCGTTGTAAAATCTTTGTTTCATCAAAATCGGTTAAGGGAAATAGAAGTTATGGCCATTTAAAGTTTACTACAAGCACTGCTTCAAAACTTTTAAACAGTTGAATGCGATTTACATAAACGTATTTAATTTAGATAAAGCTAGAATTTCTACTTATATCAATAAAGACAAAAACACACTACAGTCTCTATTAAATATTAATAAAATAACACATTGAATGTTTGTGGGCGTATGATTTAGTTACATCAAATATCAATAGATGGCGCTGACTTTATTTTAATAGCAGATTGAAATTTTTCCTTACGGCAGCAATTCATTCTAATTATTAAAAAAAAATTTGGCTGTTGATTTAGTACTATTGGTTGGTTTTTTTATCGGTCGTTTGTTGTGTTGTATTGTAAGCTATTTGAATTGATTGGTTGGTTTGGTTTGGCTTTGGTTTAAAAAATAATCAAATCAGTGTTTGACGGAATAATACGGTCGTGTCGTAAGGACAAATTTATCTGACTTATCACTATTTATTGAGCTTTTCTCCAATTTTCACGCCCACTAAAACTTTGGGAGTGAATTTTAGGTCCTAATGACTCTGTAATAGGCTGCGTCTACTCTTTTAGAGACAAAGATTGATAGTATGAATGTTAAGGGCTCCTTCTTCTGAAGGTCCGTTGTCCGTAAGCCGCGTAGTCGCGGCGCTCACTCATTTTGTAGGCATTAAGACATCATATTTAGGAAAATAACACTACAAAATCTAGTTCAGCTATTTTCACTATATAAATACTTTATCTAAAGGTTGGTATAAAAAGCAGGACAATAAGTTTATTATTTTAGGCATAGTATTGAAAATAAACTTCCAAAGGAGGCAACTTAGATTTTTCTATCGAGCGAATTTTGTCTGATATTGGTACTGTTACTGTAAGCGAATTTCACTCTGCTATATCCTCAACTAAAAACATATATTTTTTTCAGAATTTTACGACTGTTTAATACTGATTCCTATTGATTTTAAAAACGGTATTTGAGAAAGAAGTGGCCCTAATATTTAATGATATTGTAGCAATGTAATGGCTTTATAAAATTGGCACGGGAAAAGGATACAATAGAATTAACTATAGGTCTGGATAGTTGTAGTTTCCACAGGTTACGCAAAAAGCGACCTACACGCGGGCGGAGCCGCGGGCAACAGCTAGTATACAAATAATATTACATAAGTTTAGAAAAATACTTACTTCATCTCCTCTGTGTATTTGCTTCGTGGTCGTGCCCTAGTGTCCGGAGCGAGTCCACGTCGCTTTGCAGCGCGACCCACTTACACGCACACGACCGCACCGTTTCGTGAACGCCGTAGTAAAACGAGGTAAGTATTGTTTTGGAAATTTTAAATTTGTTACTTAAGAATAACGTGCTACTAAGAAAATGGAAAATAATCAGAATAAATAAACATTTTTATTACTATCTTTTTATCATTGGAGATGTTTGAAAATACTTAATTGTTTCAGATATTAATGGGAAAACGAAAAGAAAAATATTATAAAGTAATCAACAAATCTAGATTCAAGTAAAAGAATTAATAATAAGTAAGTCGTTTAGTTATTTATCGTTAGTCAATCATTATTACTTATTGAATCATTTTGAAATACTAAAATCGGCCGAGTGCGAGTCGGACTCGCGCACGAATGGTTCTACCATACTATTATCTAGTGCGTTTCATAGAACAGTTCCTTTGCCGTCATATTGGCCCTTTAGGTAGTTAACGACCATTTCCTTATTTGTCATTTTCTAGATTTGACTATTTCCGGATTTGACAACATTTTGCTGTGACCAGGTGGTAAGAGGCCCATTTCCTGTTATGACCACTTTTTTATCCGTCCACTCTTAGTACAGTATACAAACTAGGTAATTCTAAAAAAATATTAATTGTTAATTATTTAAATAAGTTTAAAGTTAAATTTACTTCGCAACCTTTAGGTAGTTAACGACCATTTCCTTAAGTGGCTAACCTACTATGCTACTAGTGGTTAAAAAAAGTAGTTAAGTACTTAAAATAATTTATTAAACAAAGGTAAACAAAATAAATGTGGGTAACATATTGTGTCTGGTGAAAACAAAAATTGAGCTTAAAGAGATACAAAAACGATGAACAAAAACAAAATAATTTTCTTGAAAACTTTCCTTCTTTCTTTCTTTACTTGAAAAATCTTATATAATTAAATTTATTTTATTATTATTTAAATAAAAAATAATTTACAAGAAACTTCAGTATTGAAGTTTATTCAATACTTAAGTTTCTTGTAAATTATTTTTTTAAGGTAGTCAATGCCAGAGATTTCCTTTTCTTCTAATTGCTGTAGTAAATTCTTTAACTCCTTATCAAACTTAATATCCCGAAGCCTTCTATTTTTTTTAAGAGGAAGAAATAAACTTTTTTTAATTCTGTAATCATAATGAGTAGCTTCCTTTTTTATACCATGAACAAAGGCAAAGAACGTGGGTCTTTTTGATATCCTGGCATTTACTCTCCTGTGCCATCCTTCTAGCGAATTTGTAGTACGATGTCTCAGATAGGCGCAACTTAATATATTCGGGTCTAATTTCAGCCACTGCTCTTCATAGTATTTTTTAAAAGCCAACGTTACGTCACTTCTTGGCGTTAAGTTAATAATATCATACCAAGTATTTACAATGTGATTATATGGCAATAATGGTAATAATGACGCCATCCTCGTTAAATTTCGTCCATCTGCACTGTTAGTTAAATTAACTGATTTTGCCTTCTTCCAAATGTTTTTATTATAATGGTAATAACAAGTGCTCAATTGGCAGTTAGGGAACACAGATTGAATAGCATTCATTGCGGCTATTTCGTAATCACATTTATAATTTTCTATTACTACTCCCAAGTTCTCCTTAATCAGCTTAAAAAAACGCGTGTAGGTGTCCTGACTTTTGTTAGGCAGTAATCCATATATAATAGGAATGACGTTGGTAGTGTTGATATCAAAATATAAATCAATATGAATGGTATATAATTGGTAAAATACCCTAGGTACGCAAGCAAATGTACCATCGCCAAAAAAAATTCCTTTTGATGAATCTTTAATCAATAACTTTGACTGTTTAGAACAAAAAATAATAATTTTTTCATCATCCCCATCTTCGCAAATTAGAAAGTCTTTGCCATAGGCTGGTGGTACATGTACATCTTGAATTTTTTTGAAATCTAGTTTCTTGCTATTCAAAAATTTTCTTCTGCAATCATAAAGACCAGATTTTACTGATGAAAAATTTGGGATATCCTCAACGTCATCTGATGAACATTGTTGTTTTAATGTTTCAAATTTCTTTTCAAAAATTTTTTGAACTGGCTCGCTGGTTTCGCACACTTCAACTTTGCACTCGTTAAGCGCCATTAACATTTTGTTTTTAATACCACATGGTGAGCAAGTATGCTTACTTTTTCTAATGTATGAGGTTTTTTGTTTATTCAATGTTATAGTTGAACTACAATCACTTCTCATTACACATCTCCAGCGACTTGATCCGGTTTTATTTTTTGAACTTAAATTATATCTGTGGTCCTTATAAATTAATGTATCTTTGCCTCTCTTATTTTTTGTAAATATAAATTTCTGTTCCGACATCATAAAATTATTTTATTTTATAATCACAAAGCACAAACAATGCAATGACTAATAGAAACATGTCAATTTATGACTCATATTTATTTAAAGATTTATAAGTGGCCAGCATTCAAGGAAGAGGTTTCATACCGTACTTTTTTTTAACCACTAGTAGCATAGTAGGTAAGCCACTTGCGAAGTAAATTTAACTTTAAACTTATTTAAATAATTAACAATTAATATTTTTTTAGAATTACCTAGTTTGTATACTGTACTAAGAGTGGACGGATAAAAAAGTGGTCATAACAGGAAATGGGCCTCTTACCACCTGGTCACAGCAAAATGTTGTCAAATCCGGAAATAGTCAAATCTAGAAAATGACAAATAAGGAAATGGTCGTTAACTACCTAAAGGATATTGGCAGTGTGACCTATCAGTGTTCCATCTACAGTTTCCATATAACCCTATTATGCTACCTTACATTGTGGGAAATATTTTATTTAATACAATATTTATAACCTTTTACTAGTTTGTTGAATCATTCATTAGGTATTTCATCCATCATATTTTATAACTATTAACTACTAGCGAAATCCATGCCATTCAGTGTATAGTTTATATAATGTGATTTACACAAAGGCTACATTTCAACCAAAGCAAAATACATTAAACGCGTTTGGCAGAAAGAATCGCTCGGTAAAACGTTGCGCGTTACGCTGAACGCAGCATAATTTACGCTGTGTCATAGGGGACCTAATCAAATTCAAAACCAGATATGGTGCTACTCTACTATAGATGTGAATATGAGATATTATTTAGGGCGCTAGGAAGGGACAGATCATCATCAATAAAAAAACAAAACAATGTTAAGCAATAAAATTGCATTTTTTTATTATTTTTTACAATAATTGTGTTCATCAATCATATCCACATCAGACATTTCGTCATACTCAAATTCACTATTGTCAGAAGTATCACTATCGTCTCCAACTTCGATTATGAACCTATCTGTTTCATTGTCGACGGCTGGGCCAGCAGCGTAAAGTTTTTCTTCAATATTTATTACGTGCTGGCATTCCTTTGTCCATTCCTCTTGAGTGATTGTAGCAAAAGCTTCTTCCGTAATTTGTACTATCTTATTAGCTTCTTGACCTACATTTTTTTCGGCTATCCTTCTTTTTAATACACTCCATATAAGCTCAATAGGGTTCAAGTCACAATGGTAAGGTGGAAGCCTTACCACTTTATGCCCATGTTCTTCCAACATCACATCTGCTTCATAAACAGGTGGCTGTTTATGTTCTTGATAATTTCATACAGCTGCGCTCTTAACATGCCCGGCAAATACGAAAGTCCTTTATTCATGATCCAAGATTGCATATCTGACTTTGTATTTGACATTGTGGGTGCCTTATCTATATGCACGGTATGGTAGGATGCATTGTCCATGACTACAATAGACTGTGGAGGTAGATTTGGAATAAATTTTTCTTTCAACCACTTATTAAAATTAACTTTGTTCATTTCATCATGATAATCAGCTGACTTCGATTGGGATCTAAAAATCAGTTGAGCATTGGGTATAAAACCCATGTCACCACCAGCGTGGACAATGATCCACCGTGACCCTTTGGAATCTGAAGACAAAACACCTTCTTCAGTCTCGCTTTGCCAACATTTTCCAGCACAATATATATGTTTCGTCTAAATACACGACTGGCCGCTGGGCTCCAAGACGATTATTTATTAATTCTTCCAGATATCGATGACGCCAAGCAACAATGTCTTATCTCTCCATCAAAACTTTTCTTTTCGATTTTCATTTTTTAAAATAAAATCCCATCTCTTTTATAATTCTCCACAAAGTAGTGCGACTACCTTTAAGATCTATCTCATTTCTCATTTCATGTAATAATTTTATCAATGTAGGCAATTCTTTTCTAACGGAATAAAATTCATGTATTTTATGCCTTATAGTACATCGTTCGAAATCATCCAGTTCATGAGCTTTTCGTCGAGGACCAATTTTGCGAGGTGTTGTAATTTTTTTTGACGTTGAAGCTGCCTCCTTACCTTCTTTTGTGATTTTCGACACTGTTTTTTCAGATATACCTAAAACAATATTATTATAATCATGACGTTTGAGATATAATCACGTGCTTAATTTTAGTAACGTAATTATACATCATCAGAAAACGATAAATCTTTTTCACAACATAATTTGCACTTCTACATATCTGTTATATACGTGACAATGAAACAACGGTTGAATGCAGACTGAATATTTATTTGCCCACCCGCATTACGCGGTGGCGTTATATGTTAACTGATACATAACACTTTTCCCTTCTAAAATATTAATACAAACTATTATTCTATAGTACTAAGTGACTCAGGGTTACATTGCTTATTTTTTGTTTAAACAGTATAAGTAAGTAAGTAGGTAGATATTCTAAATAATTGTAAAAACTAGACTCAACAGCATGTTATTCAATACTTAGCAATAATAGTTGCAACTTATATTATTTATTATTTATATCTTTCAATTTAATACGACAACGCAATGCAGCTTCCCTGGGCGGTGGGCGAGTACTCTCTAACTGAATGGGAGAAAGCAGTGGCGCAGGGGCCATTGTCGAGTTCTCGCTCGACTCCTCCTGTACACTATCAAAAAATTCATCTTCCTGCGGCTAACTACCTAACTCTGATTTATTCAGTGTGCTACTTAAGACCTGACTTAGTGAGTGGCGTGATTTCTGTGCCACTATTTGGTCAATATGCCGTTTATGAATTTTACCATCATTCGTTTGTACAGTGTATGAGACAGGTCCTACTCGCTCATCTACCACACCCTCCGTCCATTTATTGCCAGATTTTGTATAGCTTCGTATTAAGATTGGATCGTTTCGCTCAGCAACTCGCAACGGCGGTGTGTTTTGACGCTGTTCATCGATCAGCTGGCGATCGCGCACGCGCTCCGCGACGTCCGGCTGCAGCAGGTCGAGGCGCCCGCGCAGCCGCCTGCCCAATAAAGCGACTGCCGGTTCACGTCCGGTCGTACTTTGTTCTGTGTTTCTATACATAAATAGGAAACGACTTAATGCATTATTAATGTCGTCTCTTTCTAACTCTGCCTTTTTAAGGACTCGTTTAATCGTACGCACAGCGTTTTCTGCAGCGCCATTACTGGAAGGGTGATATGGTGGTACTAATGTATGTTTAATACCATTAAGTTTTAAGTATTGAGCGAAGGCCGCTGACGAAAATGGCGGTCCGTTGTCGCTCACTATGCGTTTCGGCAGACCAAAACGAGCAAATAGTCGACGTAAACAATCGCAGACAACGCTAGCTGACGTAGTGGGTACCTTTTCCGCCTCAATCCATTTTGAATGTGCATCAATCACAACAATGTAATAATTATTATTAAATGGCCCTAAAAAATCAAGATGCAATCGTGACCAAGGCTCGGGCGGCCAGGGCCACGAGTGTAGGGGCGCGGTGGGGGGCGCGGGTCGCAGCTCCCGACATGGGACACATGCGCGTGCAACCTCTTCTATATCGCGATCTATGTTTTCCCACCATACATAATTACGCGCGATTTGCTTCATCTTGACTATACCAGGATGACCTTCGTGGATTTCTTTCAAAATATCATTTCGTAAAGTATTGGGAACAACTATGCGATATCCCCATATTATACAACCTTGGTCGACATGTTAATTATCTTTCCTATTATAATATATTTTTTCTACATCGTTAAAATTTTTGTGATCCGGCCAACCATGCATAATAAAACCGTATATTTTACTGAGTAAGGCGTCCCTTGCCGTTTCTGTTTTAATATCCTTAAAACAAATCGGGAAACTTTCCTGTGCATAATTAAGGTAACTGCCTTTCTCTTCCTCTCGTCTAAGTTTATCGGGCAACTCTAGAGGAAGACGAGAAAGAGCGTCAGCAAAACAGTTCTTTGCCGATGTCACAAATTCAATGCTGAAATCATATGCCGCTAATTTAACTGCATAGCGTTGTAGCCTACAAGCCGCGGTTACCGGTAACCCTTTATTTTTACCAAAAATGTAACTTAAAGGACGGTGATCACTTCGCAAAGTAAAATGTCTACCATAAAGGTATTGGTGATGTTTAGATACACCAAACACAATGGCGAGTGCCTCTTTATCAATCTGAGAGTAGTTTACTTCAGCCGCATTAAGCATACGCGAGGCGCAACACATCGGGCGCTCCGAGCCGTCCGCGTATCGCTGAGTCAATGCCGCCCCCAGGCCATACGCGCTGCTATCTACCGATAAAATCAATTCGAGACTAGGATCATAGTGCGCGAGCACAGGGGAGCTGCTTAAAACATTTTTAATTTTATTAAACGCCGTGTTACAGGCGGCGGTCCACTCCCATTGCACATTTTTCTTTAATAAATCATACATTGGTTTTAGAATATTACTCATATTTAAACAAAATTTAGAATAAAAGTTTACTAATCCCAAAAAACTTTTAAGCTGAGTAATATTTTTTGGTGGCGGCGCTGCTACAACAGCCTGAATTTTCTTTTTGTCTGTATGCAAACCGAACTTATCAATTCTATAGCCTAAATAAGTAACACTGTCTTCAAAAAATTGACATTTACTAAAATTTATTCTTAGTCCGTTTTCTTTTAGTCTTTGTAGCACCGCCCTTAAATTAGCTAAATGAGTTGGTTTGTCCTTCCCAGTTATACAAATATCGTCCGCGAACACAGCCATCGATGGTAGACCGGTTAGCGTTTCTTCCATGATTTTTTGGAAATTTTCAGGTATACACTTGATGCCAAATGGTACGCGCTTATACGCAAACGTCCCTACGTGCGTGGTGATGGCTGTCATCGCTTGCGAGTCCTTATGCAATAAACATTGTTGAAAGGCATTTGATAAATCTAATTTAGAGTACTGTTCACCACCACCTTAAGCTGAAAAAAAGTCCTCGATGCGCGGCATAGGGTAATGATAGTCCTTCAAAAGCGGGTTGATTGTGACTTTGTAGTCCCCACCGTGAGCAGCGCTGACCGCGACCTCCGGTGCCGCGCTCCCTGGCGGCGCGGGCGCCGGCGTGTATCCGATGCAAGCTGTCGTCGTGCGCCTCGAGCGCCGGCCGCGCCGCGGCGGCTAGATTTGAGAAAAAATAAAAAATGTTTTTTAAATGCGTTTGTGATTATTATGAAAGCCTATGTTATATTTATAAAAAATATTCGCAAGGCCCCCCCCTATGTATTAAAATAAAGGAGTTATAGCCCCCCAAACTTTTAGCAGACTTGGTAATGATATATTGCAACACGGTAATGTTCGAGTGTAACATGGTAATGACAAAACTACATGGTAATTATAAAAACAAATATTAATCATAGTTTTCCGAATGTGAAGGAATAATTAATAAAACACAATAATTTTCAATATATTGTTTATTAACCTTATCAAGTTAACAGTAATTATGCTTATAAGTAACAAAATCAGCCTTTCATTCATAGTAACTTGGTCATGATAAAGTTTGAGTTACAAATTTCTCACATAATTCTAAGTTATAATTAACAAAAATCAGTCTCTAAAAAGGTTTCATTTGGAAATAGGTACTACGCCATCGATGAACTGCGCGCCAAACTCTTGCGCTCAATATAAAAAATTAATAGAAACAAAAATTTTTAGCACTTAAACGGTCTTAATAATAAAATACTTCAATCAGTGATAGTTATGGAGAAATCTTACCTGTCACTGATTGACGTGTTAATTTGTATCTAATTATCTTTCTTTTTTGCGCAAATTAATAGAAACAAACATAATGCCTAAACTAAATTATTGGTATCTATGACAAATTTAATAATGTCACTCTGACTGACGCTAAATATAAAATCAAACATGTAATAAACTAAACAATAAAAATTAACTTTTTAATAACAATTTAACTTTAAAAACGTTTAACTTCTCTGAGATCAATAATTATCACAAATCAAATAGTGTATTTTACTGAATGACACATGGAAATTTCTCATTCAAGAATAAAGTCTTCGATATCGTTGAATAATAAGTTGACCCCTACGATTTATATTTGGCTCACTAAGTATTTTTGCGACAGAATCTTTTGATAAACAGTCTTCGTCGTCATGTTCTGGCCAAGTAAAAACATTGTTTGTACCCTTAAATCTTCTTAAAAATTTTATAACAAAAGTACCATCTTCATTAGAGTTGATGATTTGACCAATAAAATATTTGATTGTTTTCTTAGCCATGTAAGTAATTATAGCCCAACATCCAATTTTAGAAACTTCAGCAAGGGGCTGCAAATTTTCAGAATCTTCTTTGTCAGTATTTAAGATCGAAGGAGACTTTGGATCATCATGTTCCGATTCCCAAAGTTTTTCTGTTATAATAGGCTGAAAGTTTTGCACATTATGCTCAGGAAACGCATTAATAAAGTTGGGATCAGATTTTAAGAGCGAAATGTCATTATCTCCTGATAAGTTAGTGATATCCTGCATATATGACGGTGATGGAGTATTCATTAATGATTCTGTAATGATATCATTACTCTGATTAATATTAACATCCTGCAACTCAAACGGTAAATCAAAATTTCCGGTGGCTATAAATTTCTGGGAACGATGAAGCAGAACAACATCTGATGGTAAGTATGATGGTAAAGTTTCAGGTTGCTTTTCTAGTATTGGTGTTTTAGCAGGAGCAATCAGTATGTTGGAGATTATGATAGGCTTTTCTTTAACTAGAGGGCTCAATGAATCCAAATCATAAAAGCCTAAATGTTTACCATGGGTACATATCACAGCCTTGTCTTTACAAGGGTTTGAAACACAGCTTTGCCTTCGAAGAACAATCGTGTTTTCTTTGCCCTTATTCCATACGATTTGGTGAACCTGCATCATGCCTTTGAAGGCTTTTAGCACTTGGTTAATTGGCATGAGATATTCTTTCTCATAAATGTCATATTCAGAGACATATTCGAGAATTACATTCTTAACTTCTTTCTTCATTTCAAGGGCAAATGTGTTAACATCTGAAATGTCTTTTCCATAACGAACAATCCGGTCCGCCGTCCGCTTTAAAGTTGCTCCAACGCCGTCTGGAGCTCCTTTGCCGTGGCCGGCCTCTGAATAATTCCAAGTAACACATTTTAAGTTCTTGATATGCCAACATAACTTAGTTATAATGTAATTAATAGTTTTGTTTCTATATTGACTGCAAGTAGAATCTGTAATAAAATGAAGTGTATCTACGTTAGGAGATATCTTTTCTAAGAAATTTAAGATCGGGATTATATGGCCCCAGACGGCAAAAGCGTCATGACGCAGGCAATCGCTATACGTGCAAAAGCTTTGCGGTTCGAAACCATAGGCATAAACGATACTTGTGTGAAGGCTTATCTGACTGCGGCTGCCACCAAAGTGGAGAGATTGGATTTCAGTATTGAATTTCGTGGAGTAGTTTTCGCTGAAATCCATATGGATCACTGCTTCCCTAGATCCTAGTTGATTTTTCAGTTTAGTCATACATGCATATTGGTTAGTAATATTTGCACAGTGGATGTAGAATTTGTCTAAATTTTTCAACATGAGCTCAAATACATCTTTGGGCGAGCCTTTGTGATGCCTTTTTTCCGAAATCTTTATCACTTTAGTCCCCTTTTTGGTTTTAATTTCTTTTGTGCCTTGCTCCCACATCCAGTAATGTATCTCGGTAGAATTATCAAATTCATTGACTGTCGGTACTTTGTTGATGCAAATTTGACATTTTCTTTCAAGACAAGTCATATTCTGGGTGCTACAGACAGATAAGATTTCACTTGACGATTTTTCTTGAATGATTTTATTTTTCCACAGTGACTGTACCAGCAGATTCATGTTTTCGTGGACTTTACAAGCGCATGTTTCCCTGTTCTTTTCAACAGGGTAGACAACCCAAAATGGTTTATTTCTACAAAATAGACAATAGCTTATTGCGTAGGAATGTGTTTCTAAAAATTTCTTATGTAAATTTTTGAGGGTGTCGAGTAAAAATCTTTTTTGTTTTTTCTCTTTCTTCTTTGTAATGCACTCTTTCTTTCCTGCGGTCATTCTGCTGTTTTCATCACTTTCAAAAAATATTTTTATGTCTCTCAATTCTTATTTTTTTGTTTTGTAATTTCTTTTGTTCACTAACTTTTCTCACCATTTTGGGTTCCAAATCTTTAAGCATTTTATATTTCTTTAATGTTGTGCGAGTTTGTATAATATTATCCTTAAATTCTTTTTTCTGCGTATTGGATTTAAAATTTTCATAATTAGTAGTAAAATTATTCTTTATTGTTTCAGCAAACACAAGGGCTTTCTTAACATCTTCCTTCCTGTTCGGATCTGATAACAAATGGTCTGCTTTAGTCCTAGGGCTATAGGAATAACGTTTGTAGTTATTTTTAATACGTAATAAACGTTTGCGCAGCATGTCGTTCTTTTTTCGTAGATCGTTTAACTGTTTCTTGTACCACATAAGTTTTTTTGACACATTATAACGAAGTCTACGCTTGACTGAAGATATGTCGCTGTTGGGAGAATCACATCTTCGAGAGGTACTAGGAGTAACCAAGTCAACTGATATATTCCTAGAAATACTTCTAGTGGCTGGCCTCTGAGGAGTTGGAGGACATTCAATAGGGACTTCTAGGTGATTTTCAAAAATGTTTACTGTTTGATTATCATCAGAATCTGTGTCTGGAGGAGTACTTTCGGCTAGTCTTTGCTCTAGATGTTTCATACTTCGTTTCTTGGCTCTGGAATTTTTTGAATTTATTTTCCATTTCCTTCTTTGAATTCTCTTTTGTCTAGGTGTCATATCATTTATCTGTAAAAGTTTTTTTTCTTGTTTTCTCTTTTGATATCTTTGTTTTTCCTTTTCTTTATACTTCTCATGAGCCTCTGGATCCAATTTTAGTTTATCTCTTCTGGCTTGTTCAGCTGCTCTTTTCTTTGCTAGTAATTCTTCTCTAGTTAGCTTTTCTGTTCGTGCCATTTTCTACCTGTAAAATAAATATATTTCAAATACAAACAAGGTGTTTTTAAACACCAGAAATTTGTTTTATACAATTTGAGTCCATGATACTGAACAACTTTTCCTATAGGGCCAATTTCGGAAATTGTATGGAGTTGAAGCGGATTTTTGTGATGAAGACTAAATTTTGCTAGTGTTCGGGCGAAGCTGCAGAGAATGGCTAATCACAAACAGTTATAAATTTAGAATGAATGCAAAAAGTTGAGGTGTGGAGCTATACAAACATCATTGCCATGTGAGACATGTCATTACCATGGTTTTAATACTCCACGGAAAACCATGGTAATTACAAACACGGTAGTGACGAAAACATTGTTTTTCGCAAATACCATCGACATGGTTAACTATTCTCGAACATTCTTTCGGCGGTATAGAACCTATACTCACATATTATAAACACTATTAAAAACAATTGCTATTATCTGACTACTTACCTAAAAAACTGTTCTACGTTGATGATGCACTTTAATGACAAACACCAAATCAGACAACAAAAAAAAAAATTCTCTGTATTTTGCTTACAAAAGCGACGTGCGTTCTCGTTGACCTTTAGATCGGGACTGGCGGGGTGCGGGGCCAACATTCAATAATAAACTACGATAGGTACAAAGCCGTGCGGGTTCACGACACGTTTTGACACGGGAGTGACGAGTTGTCTTTGGGACAGAATTAAAAAATCTACTAAAAATAAATAAGAAGACGTAAAATAATGATATAATTTTTTTATGGTACCTTAACTAATACAGTTTTAATATACATGAAAGACAGCCGCAATAAAAATAACTGAAATGACCCAAATGACCTAAGTCATTTCTGCGAAAACACTTTTACAAAAATATTGCTCCATACATTCAGCTGAAAGGACTCAAACTGTTTAAATCATTTCTGATTGTTGAAGACGGTATTTAGGTGTATGTGTGTGGACTGTAATTTAATAAGGCGCTGACTTGGAGAATCAGATTTATTAGGTTAGCAGAGCAAGGTGAAGGTCGAACGAGAATAATGGCCGCAGGAGGATGTCCGTTGGTCGCTGCCCCTCCTCCTCGCCATGTCCGGTAGTGTTGCCAGGCTGCGGCCGTAACATGCTGCCCGGGGTTGAAAGCTGGTTTTCAACAATTTACTGGTAGAGGACTGTTCACGACGGCCGAGGAGCATAACCAAAGACACAGTGATAAGTGATAAGACTATAAGTGATAACAGTGTTATTTTTCTATGTTATTTAGTGCTTAGAGTTAAGTCTTATGTTTTGTTAGCTATGTTGATAATAAAGTATTTTTCGTTTTGTCTTTTAATTAGGATAAGATAGGTACACTTCACAATTAGTTAAGTAATTTGCATAATAAATAATAACATTACACGATTAAAGTACACTTACAAACACATATAGACCTATATTAGGTCTACTAGGTCATACGTTTAGGTCATAAATCTAATGTGAGCGCTAGGAACGCTAGATAGTAAATGAAAAGTCTAGCATCTCGTGCGCAAGTATTTAAATGACCCCCCTCGGAGGGGCGCGCGGGGATTGAACGCGGATGCACATATTTATAGTGGGAATTTTCCAGGGCATTTTCCAAAGAATCTAGCGATCCTAGCGATAAGGACTAAATGTAAATAGTTAGATTAAGTTAAGACCTAGCCAGTAGTATAAGTTTTATTGTGTAATTGTAATGTTTTGTTTGTAAAAAATGGAAAATAAACTTGCAAAGTGCGCGGGGGAGCGCGGGGCAGGGAACGACCAGGCAGCCTATAAAAAGCGGCGTGAAACCGCAGGAAACCGGTACAGTCGATCGCGAGCACTCAAGAAGAAAGGAAGGAAGGAAACTCTGAAGGAAGAAAACTCTGGAAGAGGAAAATCTCTGCCTGGTTCTGAATCTGGCCTCTCTCTCTCTCTCGCCCTGTATTTTTCAAGAAGCCTAGTGTTTTTATTTTGCCATCCTGATTTTCTACGGAATTGCTGCCTGTGGATCCACCTATTTGTATACAGTCCACCGCTCATCTGACCTCACGAACGGGTCCGACGGGAAATAGATACCGGTCCTGTTCATTTGGTCCTTCTGCAGCCGGATCTACGCCAGCGAAACAATTTGAAGGAATAGAAGAATATCAAAATGGTTGTGACACGAAGCCAACAGGGTGATGAGAGGCCGGAAACGGAACCAGGCACTACCACACGTCAAGCCCCGGTCGACCGCACTCAACAGGGGCATAAAAGGGCGCTCGAAGAGAACGTCACGCGTCCGCCCCCCGTATTAGAAGCATTTTTGTCGTCGTCAGCCGCACGCTGCACCTCGCCCCCACGTGTCGAAGAGTCATCGGTCGCCACTGAAGGAAGCGTACGTCGAGAAGGCTCAGCGAGGTCCAGTATAGCACGGGCTGCCGGCGGGGCTCGGTCCACGAGATCTACAGCATCCCGTAAGAAGCTCCTAGCGAAGGCAGAAGAGGAGTTAGCCGAGTCCAAACTGAGGGAGGCGCAGGCACAGCTCAAGGAAGCTCAAGCATTAGCAAAACTCAAGGAGCTACGTCTGAAGCGCCTACAAATCGAAGAAGATGAAGAAACTGAAGAAGATGAAGAAAATGAAGACGAACTAGGGTCCGTCCGGATTCAAGAATGGATTAAGAGGACGCCGCTCAAGGAAAAAGACACTGCACAAACGCCGCCCGCGGAAAAAATTCAAGACGCCGAGGAAGAGGAGCAACATAGAGGAAATATGAAGAGACACGACAAGACGGAAGAGGCAAGACAGGACAACGAGAAGATGGTCAAGACCCTGCCGCCCCAGCCGGTCGTGGATGTTGCTGCCTTGGCCACCTCACTGCTCCACGCTGCACGGAGCAACCGGGAACCGCCGAAGTACATACAAGAACTTCCTTTTTTCAACGGCAGCAGTCACGAGTGGCTTGGTTTCCGGGCCGCCTACGAGAGTTCAAGCAGTTTCTTCACGTCAACAGAAAACCTCGCCCGTATAAGGAAGAGTCTGCGGGGTACCGCCAAAGAGGCCGTCGGGTGTCTACTTCTCAGTCAACCCGACCCGAAGATCGTCTTGGAAGCACTGGAACGAAGATTCGGAAGACCAGAAGCACTCATCCAAGCCGAAATAGAGAAAATCAAGTCACTTCACAAGTTAACAGAAAATGCACGCGACTTATCGATTTTCGCCGGGAGCGTCAGCAACAGCGTCGGAACAATAGAAGCACTAAAGAAGCCTAACTACTTGTTCAATCCGGAATTGGCGCGCATCGTCGTCGAAAAATTAACACCTACGCTACGCAGCAAGTGGTACGACTACGCCGCTACTAACAAGAAAGAAGAATCGCCGGACATTAAGAAAATAGCTACATTCCTGAACGAGGAGGCCGACAAGTGTGGCGCCTACGCTCCCCCAGAAATAGTAAAAGAAGAAAGAAGTTTTCAAGAAAGAAGAAACTTCAAGAAAGAACGCACCTCCTCCGTGAAAAAAGAAGACACCGGCTGCACCCAGTGTCCGTTATGTAAGAAGAACCACAAGCTTACCGAGTGTGAAGATTTCATCGGGGCTACGGTCAAGGACAGATGGGAAGTCGCTAAGAAAAATAGAATATGTTTTCGCTGTCTGAAAAGCAAGCATAGAAGATTCGCCTGCAAAGCCGCACCGTGTGGGAAACAGGGCTGTACCATGCGTCATCACAAGCTGCTACACTATGAAAATCGCGAGCCGGCGCCGCAGGAGACTCAAGAAAACGTGACGTCAACAAGGGAGATCACCGCCGCGGCGTGCCAGACAGCGAGTCGCCGCGCTTATTTGAAAATTATTCCGGTGGTACTACGCGGGCCGCTCTCAAGTATTGAAACCTACGCGCTATGCGACGAAGGAAGCACCGTGACGCTCGTCGACGCCTCCATAGCAGATGTCATCGGCGCCGACGGCCCTAAGAAGAGTATGTGGCTACAGGGAATCAGCAGCGAAATGCGACACGAAAATAGCAAGTCAGTCAGTTTGAAGATACGGGGAAAATATGCGTCTGAAGAGTACAACATAGAAGCCGCGCGCACAGTCAACAGGTTGGACTTCGCGCCCGAGTCAGTCAAGAGAGAAGATATGGAAGACTGCACACACTTACAAGAAATTATAGAAGAAATTACGTACGAGCGTGCTTCGCCGAAAATATTACTGGGTCAAGACAACATCGACCTTATCGTCACACGTAAACTACGCGCTGGGAAGAAAAATCAACCCGTCGCGTCATATACTCAGCTGGGTTGGGTACTTCACGGGTGCCAGAGCTCTCTTACTGGTACCGTCGCCTTCTGTGGAAACATACAACAAGTCACGAAGAACAACAACGACATGGAAGAACTCATCAGGGAACACTTCAAGCTCGAGTCGCTATGCATCGAGCCCAGAAAACCGCGAGAAGACCCGGATGAAAAGGCCATCGCTATTCTTCGTGAATCAAGCCGACGATTGCCAGACGGAAGATTTGAGACAGCTCTACCGTGGAAAGACGCCAACTTCGCTATCCCAAACAACTTCACGCAAGCCGAACGCCGACTTCATTCATTAGAGAAGAAATTAGACAAGCATGAAGATTTGAAAACAAAATATCAAGAAAGAATACACAACTTGCTGAAGTCCGGATATGCGGAGCGTGTGTCATCGGCATCCCCACCCCCGCTACATCGCACGTGGTACCTACCGCATTTTCCAGTAATCAACGCGGCCAAGCCACACAAGCCACCGCGCCTCGTACACGACGCCGCCGCAAGATTCGCCGGTGTTAGCCTTAACGACATGCTGCTCTCCGGGCCCGACCTACTTCAATCGCTGCCGGGAGTTATTATGAGATTTCGCCAATATCCATACGCCGTGTCCGCTGACTTGAAGGAAATGTTTATGCAAATAAAAGTCAAAGAAGAGGATCGCGACGCACTCAGATTCCTGTGGAGAGGCGACCGGCGGGAGGGAAAACCGGACGAGTATCGCATGACATCGGTTATTTTCGGCGCAACGTCGTCACCGTTTACGGCGCTATACATCAAAAATAAAAATGCAGAAGACTTCCAACAAGAGTATCCTCGGGCGGCGGCGGCAGTGATAAGAAACCACTACATGGACGATTATCTACAAAGTTTTGCGTCCACTGAAGAAGCAATCGAGATAGCAAGATAAGTCAACTACGTGCACAAACAAGCAGGCTTCACACTCGACGGCTGGGCCTCAAACAACAGAGAGGTCCGTGAAACATTCAGCAAAACAGAAGAAAACACCGCCGTGTCCATCGGCGGCAAGGAGACCGAAAAAGCGTTGGGATTGCAGTGGAACGTGAGTGAGGACTACTTCAGCTTCAGAGCAAATCAACTGAAGACACCCGAGGACATCAAGGAGAGAAATAGAATGCCAACGAAGAGGGAAGCGCTCAGCATCATCATGGCCCTTTTCGACCCCTTGGGCCTCATCACTCCTGTCACCACACCGGCCAAGAGAATATTTCAAGATACGTGGAAATACAAGATCGACTGGGACGACCCCCTACCTGAAGAGCTCGAGCCAAGATGGAGAAGATGGATGGAGAACCTGCGCAACATTGAGAGTCTACGCATACCTCGCTGCTACGACTACGAGACAGTGACGTCGCGTCAACTTCACACATTCGTCGACGCCAGCGAAGAAGCATACGCGGCCGCAGTGTATTGGCGGCAAGTGCATTCCGACGGTGCAGTGAAAGTGACATTAGTGGCAGCGAAAAGTCGCGTGACGCCGACGCGGCCTATCTCCATCCCACGCCTCGAACTTCAGGCCGCGCTACTGGGGGCCAGACTAGCAAGAACCGTCCTGGAAGAACATGAGTATGAAGTGGATAAAAAAGTGTATTGGAGTGACTCGCGTACGGCGTTAGCGTGGATACGGGCGGAGCCGCGCAGTTTCAAGACTTTCGTCGCACACCGACTCGCCGAAATCGAAGAAACAACAAAGAAAAACGAGTGGCGCTGGCTACCTACCAAAGTCTAGTCTAATGTGAGCGCTAGGAACGCTAGATAGTAAATGAAAAGTCTAGCATCTCGTGCGCAAGTATTTAAATGACCCCCCTCGGAGGGGCGCGCGGGGATTGAACGCGGATGCACATATTTATAGTGGGAATTTTCCAGTGCATTTTCCAAAGAATCTAGCGATCCTAGCGATAAGGACTAAATGTAAATAGTTAGATTAAGTTAAGACCTAGCCAGTAGTATAAGTTTTATTGTGTAATTGTAATGTTTTGTTTGTAAAAAATGGAAAATAAACTTGCAAAGTGCGCGGGGAGCGCGGGGCAGGGAACGACCAGGCAGCCTATAAAAAGCGGCGTGAAACCGATGGAAACCGGTACAGTCGATCGCGAGCACTCAAGAAGAAAGGAAGGAAGGAAACTCTGAAGGAAGAAAACTCTGGAAGAGGAAAATCTCTGCCTGGTTCTGAATCTGGCCTCTCTCTCTCTCTCGCCCTGTATTTTTCAAGAAGCCTAGTGTTTTTATTTTGCCATCCTGATTTTCTACGGAATTGCTGCCTGTGGATCCACCTATTTGTATACAGTCCACCGCCCATCTGACCTCACGAACGGGTCCGACTAGAAATAGATACCGGTCCTGTTCAAGGACAAATGTAGGTGTATGCCCTGGTAATCAGTCCCTTTCTTGTTTTCAATTCTGCTACTCTGCTGATGCTATCTGGTCCTGGCAAGATCTTGGTCACGCGACCCAGAAGCCATAACATCGGCGGTTGTTGCTTGTCCCGCACCAACACTAAGGATCCAAGTTTCAATGTGTCGGTAGATGAGTGCCATTTCGTCTTCTGTTGAAGAAGAGAAATATATTCATTTGAGAATCGCTGCCAAAAATGTTGTTTTAATTTCTCAATCCTCTCATGGCGCTGAAGTCTGGTCATATTCGCATCTGTCAACGGCGGATAGGGTACAGATAACAGTGAGCGTCCAATCAGGAAGTGAGAAGGTGTGAGGCTGGTTAAATCAGAAGGATCATGAGACAAGGGAGTCAAGGGTCTCGAATTTAAAATGGCCTCGACCTGGGTCAAGCAAGTCAACATCTCCTCATAAGTTAAATGGGTTAGAGAGAGTACACGCCTTAAATGATGCTTGACAGCCTTGACAGAGGCCTCCCATAGGCCTCCAAATTGGGGGCTATATGGAGGAATGCGTCTAAAATCTATCCCTCTATTCACCATATCAAGCTGTATATCATTGGAGTAAGTCTGAAAGAAGTTAACAACGTCATTGCTAGCTCCTACAAAAGTGGTTGCATTATCTGAATAAATGCGCTGCGGCTTACCACGTCTCGCAATAAACCGATTGAGTGCAGCTAAGAAAGCCTCTTTGGTGAGATCTGTTACTAATTCAAGATGGATAGCCTTGACTGCAAAACAAACAAAGACACAAATATATGATTTTATGAGCCTACTACCCCTACCCTTGCGGCCTGCAATCATCATTGGCCCACAGTAGTCTATTCCTGTATTAAGAAAAGGAAATTCTAAAAGTGTTCTATCTGCTGGTAATTGACCCATAATTGGCTGTACTGGTTGGGATTTAAAACGCCTGCAACGAATGCAATTATGCACTACACGCCTTGCCAGATTCCTCCCCCCCAAAGGCCAATATTTTTGCCTTAAGTGACATAAAAGCATTTGAGGCCCAGCATGAAATAAATTTATGTTTTATTTTTGAAATAATGATTTAGTAAATTGATGTTTAGAACATAAAACAATAGCATGCTTTACATCATAAGAGTAATGTGAATTAATAAGACGGCCACCTACTCGCATAACACTATTTTCGTCTAAAAACGGTGATAAAGAAATAAGAGGATTTGTTTTGTGTAAACTTTTATTTGATTTTAATGTGTCATATTCGAGAGGAAACATTTCTTTTTGTACTGTGTTTATAATTATGTATTCAGCCGATTTTAATTCATCAAGTGATAAATCGCCAGGTATTTTATTATTATTTTTTTAAATTATGTATATATCTGTAAATATAAGCAACTATTCTGATCAATTTTAATGGATTTGATAATATTTGAATTAAACTTGATAAACTATTAGATTCTGTTTTATTTTGTATTGTTGCATGTAATGAGATTTCTGGAAGTGGATCTGAGCTGGAATTTGGTACTTTAGGATATTGTATTATTCTTTTGTGTAAAAACCTAGGACCGGTCCACCACAAAGAATTGGAGTCAACATTATCCGCCCTTATGCCGCGAGAAACCAGGTCGGCAGGGTTCTCAGCTGACGGCACATAACTCCAACTGTCAACGGAAGTAGCATCTTGAATTTCACCTACTCTGTTACGAACAAAAGTTTTAAGATTGCTGGGTGAAGTTTTTAGCCATGCGAGTACTATTGTTGAATCGCACCAAAAACGAATATTAACAAAATTCATCGTAAGTGAACTCGTAATTTTAGAGCAGAGTCTTGCACCCAATAATGCACCACAAAGTTCCAAGCGAGGAATCGTTATTGGCTTAAGAGGTGCCACTTTGTTTTTGGAAATAAGAAGACGAACACAGACTGTATTATCTGAGTCGATTGTCCGGACATATACACATGCACCGTATGCACGTTCGGAGGCATCTGTGAAAATGTGTAGTTCATGTACAGTCGCATTACTGCAAGAAACCCAACGAGGAACACGAAGCACATTGAGTGATTTGAGTGATTCTATAAAATTTAAAAACCTTGTTTTAATTTCTAACGATACTTCGTCATCCCAATTGCATTTCTCTAACCATAATTTTTGCATAATTATTTTTGCTTCTACCGTACACAATCCTAAAAGACCAAGCGGGTCGAAAGTTTGACTAATCAAAGATAAAATATTGCGTTTTTTTAATTTTTGATTAAAGTTAATGGTAAATAAAAGTTGATCGTGTGTAGAATCCCAATATAAACCGAGCGTTTTATTAGGAATAGCCTGATTTAAGTCTAGTGTTTTATTTGTAATATTGGTGGGTTTTGTTTGTGAATATTGTAAAATGGAATTCAAAATTTCTAAATTATTTGTTTGAAATTTACGTAAATTAAATTGTGCAGATTTTAAAGTGTCGATTACATTTTTAGTTGTTTTTATGACTAAATTAATGTCATCCCCACCACCAAGATAGTCATCGACGTACATGTCTTTACCTATAGCCCATTTTACCTCTGAGGTTGAGCTTTGTTCAGCAAGTGTAGCCAGGCACTTTGTCGCCAAATATGGCGCTGACGACATGCCATATGTAACCGTGTTAAGTGTATATGTTTGTAATGGTTTTGTGTGATAAAATCTGTATATAATTTGTTGTAATGACCGTTGAGATGGGTCTACGAGAATGGCTCGGTACATTTTCTCAATGTCTCCTGAAATAACGAACTTATGCTGTCTGAATCTCATTAAAATAGACAGTAGGTCATCTTGTACTACCGGACCTACCATCTGAATATTATTAAAAGATTTACCAGATGTAGTGACAGTTGATCCGTCGAAGACACATCTAAATTTTGATATTATACCAGATGCAGGCAGGACTCCATGATGAGGTAAAAAATAATTAATGTTATTTTGATAATTTTCTTTATTTTCAGACATATGTCCTAATTTAAGATATTCTAACATGAAATCATCATATCTCTTTTTTAGGTTAGAATCCCGCTGTAACCTACGTTCTAAAGAAAAAAAACGCAACTTTGCTATGGAATATGAGTCGCCGAGAACCGCAGGTGATTCTTTCAAAGGCATTTTGACTATAAATTGTCCATTTGTATCACGACGAGTATGCTCAGCAAAATGTTGTTCGCATGCCTTTTCCTCAGCAGATAAACAGTGAGAATTGGAAACCGAGTCAAGTTCCCAAAACCTATTGAGTTGTGATTCCATGCTTTGAGTAAAATAACAAGTTGATTGTACGTATGATTGATTATAAGGTATGGATCCACAGACAATCCAACCCAACTTGGTCTCACGTAACTTTGGTTTTTTGTTACCTAAATCAATCGTGTTTGAACCTAAAATATCCCAGAACGTCTCTGCACCCACCAGTATATCAACTTCAAAAGGAATATTGAACGTAGGGTCAGCAAGCTGAATATTTGAAGGAAAAGAGGGTAAATATTTCATATCTAAAAATGTAGACGGTAAAGATTTTGTTATTTCGGGTAAAACGTAACAATGTAATTGTGCCTTAAAGTCCCCTGTACACGATTCAAGGGTTAGGTTACAAGACTCTGCACTAAATGAATTCTGGTTATTAATACTTTTGACAGTGGAGTTCATGTTACGCCTTACCAAACCCAGCTGCTCACAGAGGCGAGTAGTGACGAAGTTGGAAGTGCTGGCATTGTCAAGTACTAGGCGCGCCGTGCGAAGTCTTCCTTGGACATCGATCACTTTCACTAAGGCTGTGGAAAGCATGACATAGGGTGTATGAGAAGATTGAATATTGGTTGATAAAGCGACCACATTATGTTCAACCTCAGTCCCTTTATGTAAAAGGGTATTGTGTTTTTGTGTACAATATTTGCAATGTGTAAGTGTGCACTGTTTTTCCTTATGACCAGGTCTTAAACAGTTTTTACATACTTGATAATTTGCAATTTTTTGTAGTCTAGTTTCTATGTCCAAATTACGAAATTCTTGGCAATTATATAAATAATGATTACGTTTACACATAGGACAGGATGTTGAGGATGATTTGTTGTTATTTGTATTTGTTGAATTTGTATTAATTTTTGTATCCACTAAATACTTACAAAGAAATGATGAAATTAAATTTTGTACCTTAAGTAAGTATGTATTTCTGTATATGTTTAAGTATGTATTTTTGTTATGTATAGCTTTAATAAACTAGCGTAGTACACTATGTTGAGTATTGAAAATAGCAATTTATAAGGTTAACAAATTGCGAGATGCCTGACCGGCTTGCAGGTTATGAAAGACTGACGCTAAGATAACAAAGGGTTCTCACGGCGACTACCGTAGGTATGATACCCGTGTGCTATGCACAGCGCGCAGCTAGTTAAATGCGTATGCGCAATGAATTGAGCTAAATGTTATGTTAGCTTATATTTATGTTGAATATAGACTAAGTAGGCTTACGAATACTTTGCTACGAGTTATGAACTTAGGCGTTGCGTAACTGGCAAAGTTAAGCAAATTCAAGGCGTACACTTTTATAAATATGAAAATGATAGTGACCAACTCATGAAGGGATCCCGATGGCAGACCCAGGCGATGGTACACTCCAAATTCAAGAGGAAATGTACAGGAATAGATAGGAATTGGAACGAACTCACTGTATCCTTTGTTCTCGGGTTCCAAGGTGACCTCTTGCTAGCGACACGTTGAGTACTTGCTAAACTCCTGTTTCTCCTGGTTGTTCGTAGGCGAAAAGGACCATTTGTTGAAGACGGTATTTAGGTGTATGTGTGTGGACTGTAATTTAATAAGGCGCTGACTTGGAGAAACAGATTTATTAGGTTAGCAGAGCAAGGTGAAGGTCGAACGAGAATAATGGCCGCAGGAGGATGTCCGTTGGTCGCTGCCCCTCCTCCTCGCCATGTCCGGTAGTGTTGCCAGGCTGCGGCCGTAACACTGATAAATTGTATTTAAAATAGAATGTCTACGATAACATTCAGCTAAAAGGACCCAAATTGTCTAAATTCTAATTTATTAAAAACAATTTAAGGAAATTAATATGAAAGTTTTATTTTTCACAAATTAAAGTTATCCAACTGCCTATTATTAATATTTGGCCACTCAATTATTACTAAACATATTATTGCTCTAAATATAAAATGGCAAAATTATCACCATTAGTGGTAGATAATTATAAATATAATATTGCAACACTGATCTTCCATATCATAAGATTTAATGTGGTAATGGCTTAATTTGTGTCGTATATATGTATATTATATAATTATGTACATGTAAATAAGTTATATTTCATTATTTTGCAATATTTTTAGGTCATTTGGTTTTGCCTGTGCCTTCATTGCCTGTACCATTGCCGAGCTCTTTATTAACATCGAAAAAAGTCAATGAGCAAGAATGTCGTATTTTGGGTAATGCATTTTATATTTAAAACATTATCATTTCCTTTTAGTGTAACTTGTTGCTTTTTGTGTGGTTGCGGTGTTATTAATGTGGGAATAAATGTTTTTGAACGATTAATGAGTAAAAGACGATGCATGATAGTTTACGAACGGATGTGGGAGCGAGAGGTTAGGAGTGAAAGGGATAGGCTTAGGGGAGGTAGCCATATTAGATAGACGTACGACGATAATCCGCAATCTCTGTCGCGTTGCACAAAATAAAAAATTGTTAAAACGAAAGATCATCGCCTTTCTTTGCCCCTTATCCCATATTAATACAATGTTATTTTCAGACGAGATAGATTCGCCAGTTGCTCCCTTATATTCACCTTTGACACCCCTTGTAGCTGCTTATGATACTAAAAAATATAAGCTTGGGTATGTATTTTGTAACTAACAAATTAATTAGCATGTGGGTGGCGGTGTTTAAACTGACAGTTGCATGTTCTTTTCAGATGGTATAGGCTCTCCAGATACTTCTCTAAATTCTCCCCTGACTGCTGCTGTGGCTGCTTCTAGGATTGTTAATCGAACATATTCATCACCCCTACCTCCTATGTCTCCAGAAACTTTCAAGCTATTTGAAAAAAAATAAAAATGTTTATTAGGTAACAATTTACAAGGTTTACATTTGTTGTTGGAACCTCCTTTTAAGCAAAAAAATGCCTGTGCCAGGAGGCCCCGCTCTTACATAGCAATTGGTATTTACCTAAGTAATATTAATCAGTATTATGTACCTCGTGTGTGCATAAGTTTTGAGACGAACTAAAAGTTGCATAACTTTTTTAATAATAAACTTATATTTCAAAAATTTTTAGTAAACATTAAGTAGATAATAATCAACAATAAAATATAATTATTATTTAAAATGACCACCCTTGTTTTTAATACAGGCCCTTAGACGAGTTGGCCATCAATGACGGCACGAATCTTTTCCAGCGAAATTGGCTTTGCTTCTCGGACAAGGGTTCGCTTCAGTGACTCCAAGTTTAGGTGGAACTTTCAGCAGGCCCTGAGCTCTAAATCAGTCTATAAAAATTAATCTAGCGGGTTGAGATGGGCTGGAGGAAGGCCATTCGTTCGCCGCGATGAAGGCCGGGCACATTTGCCTTCAACGAAGCTTGGGTGGTTTTTGCCTTAAGGCATGGCGACAGGCTCTAAAATGTGACTTTGATAATTCTTGGCTTTCACCTTGACGGCTTGTTGGCATAAATGGAGCGGAGTGACACCTTTATACGAAACTCCCCACCATACCATCACACTAGCCGAATGGTGAGTTCGCGAAACATTCCGTGCTGAAGCTGGAACATCCTTGCTACTTTTGGTATACACTTTATTGTTTTGTCGGTTAAACTTTTCTTCGACAGTAATGATTTTCTCATCGGTGAAGAGTATCTTCCTCGCATCGTGTCTCCTTATCAGCATTGGACAACATTCGCGTCGCAATTTACGAAGGCGATCGTTTAAGAAGTGAACTTTTCTGCGGCTATACGCCTTTACCTTAAGATCATATTTCAGTATTCAGTTGAATGAAACGCGCGAAATTTAAGTCTGAAGCGCGAGTTTCTTCCGAGTGCGACATGGATTTCAGCAAAGTCGCTCTCGGATGATATTGATGTTCGCAGGCGTCCTTACAGACCGTGGCTGACCACTCCTTTGGCTATCTTGCAAAGAACTTGACTCCTTGTATCGTTTAATAGTGTAATACACGAAGTTACGGCTCACACCAAAATTTTTCACCTCACGGGAAATCGTTATTATTTTTTTCCCCACCTTAAATAGCGAAATCACGGCCGCACATAATTCTTTTGTTTCCTATATCACGACAAATTTGAAAGAAATTAATTTAAAAATCAAAGAAATTAAAAGTTAACATTCCAAATTCAAAATTGGAAAAAGAAATAAATAGATGTCAGTAATATTTTATTTTATTTTTTAAGTACAAAGTTTGTCTCAAAACTTATGAACACACGAGGTATATAAAATGCAAAAACCAGCACAGCAAGCCGCACCCCAAACACAACCGAATGATGACATGAATGAATGACCGAATCACAACAGATACAGGCCAACATCAATAATATCCCTATATAGGTATACGATTGATAAAGGCCTCCAGTTCATCGTAATTCAACCCATCCAGCCAAGCCACCAACACCGATTTACACTCAAAGTACGGCTTACCATGGACTGATAGTTCCCTATTTATCTTATTATATAAGTATAAATTATATAAGCGTGTTGGAAATTGTATTCTTGCAAATTCAGTTCTAACTATTGGGGGAATAGCAACAGCAGCATTTCTTCTTCTTTGAATTTCTATGTTAGGATTATAAGGTAAGGTTTTATGTGTTCTTAATGTAGTGCGTAGGACATACAGTTTTCTAATAGACATCAGATTACAAAGTTTATATAGGTCAATTGTAGGAAAAATTCTCTTTTTGAAATACATAACTTTTAGCAAAGACCTCTGCGCTCTTTCAACTTCTAGGAACCGAGTCTTTAATGCGCCTCCCCAAACGGGAATACTGTATATAATAATAGATTGGACAAGTGAAACATATATTTTATTTAACAAATTTTGTGTCATTATATGTCTAAGAGTCTTGAATATCCAGATGAATTTACGGATCCTACTAGACATCTGTTCAATTTGAGGATGCCAGGATAATCGTTCATCCACCACTATTCCAAGGTATTTGGTACTTTTGACTTTAGATATTGAAGGACAAGTACAATCTGTGTCAGGGTTTTCATTACAAGAGTGAATTTTAACATCAAAGTCAACAGTAGGTTGGTTATTATTATAAATACTGAAACAAATGTAGTTAGTTTTGGATCCGCATAAGAAAAATTTTTACCATTTTTAAGTGACATGTTGCACAAGTCATTGATGTACACAAGGAAAAGAGGGTTGGGCCTAGCACACTTCCCTGAGAGACTCCATAGTTCACGTTAGTACCATTGCTTATGCAGTCATTGATTTTAATTTTTTGAACTCGGTTTGAAAGATAGTCTTTGAAAATAGATAGTTGTTGGCTTCTTATACCTATTTTTTCCAATTTTTGTAAAAGTATTGGGACGGAGACAGTATCAAAAGCTTTTTTCAGATCTATAAAGCAAGTTAGGCATTTTTTTCCTTTATCTAAATTGTCAATTATAGAAGCAGTTAAGGATATGACAGCGTCTTCCGTAGATATACCATTTCGGAAACCAAATTGGGAATCCGAAAGAATATTATGGGTATTAAGGTAATTAAGTAGTCTAGTATTTAATAATTTTTCTAATATTTTTGCAAGTACAGTAAGAACTGCAATAGGGCTGTAATTGTTAATATCATTTGCAGATCCACCCTTATGTATTGGTGTTATGAGTGATTCTTTGAGTGATGAGGGAAATGTACCTTTTTCAAAACATAGATTAGCTAAATGAGTAATAATTGGAATTATTTCATCTTTTATATATTGAATGAATCTAGTAGGAACATTATCCCACCCAGGAGCACTGTCTGATTTTAGATTTTTTATTATGGTATCTACTTCTTGATAATCTGTCTGTAACAATACAAAAGATTGGGTTTGACTAGGAAGGTGGTGGAGATTTTCCTTTATATTACCTTTGGCCAAAGTTGATTGTATTTCATTTGCAAGTTGATTACCTATATTTGAAAAGAACCCATTTATGTAATTAGCTGAATCAAGAGCAGTTGGTTTCAATTCAGTTAGTTCTGAATTTGTGTCAGGTTTTTTACTAGTATAAGTTATAGATTTTATATTTTTCCAAAGAATCTTGTTATTTTTAATAGAATTATTTATTAAGTTTCTTTCATAACGTCTTTTTAGTTTTTTTATTAAGTTATTGCAAAAATTACGGTATCTAGTATATGTGATTTTTTTTATTTCATTATTCGGATCATTTTTTAGCTCTTTTTGTAATTTATTACGATTCTTTATACATTTTAAAATGCCCTTTGTTATCCATGGCTTAATTATACGTGCACTTTTGGGAATAACAGTTGTAGTTGTATTCTCTTTTATTGTTTCCATCAGAATTTGAGTGAGCGAGTCTGTTAATTGATTGGGATCTTCACAGAATAACATGTCGGTAAGGTTTTTCTTTTGTAAGTATATTAAAGCACCTTTGAAGTTAACTTTTGTTGAAGTTTTACACGCCTGTTTAATCACTTTATTTTTATTTATTGATAGCAAAGTAGTATTGTGGTCAGTAATAGTAGAATTTAAAATAGCAATAAACGCGGAGTGTGTTTTATTATTAATTTTCAGACTTCAATTTCAAGACAGGAGTTATTACGTGTAGGTAGAACATGTCCAGGTAATATACCATGAGCTGCAAGCATATTCAGGTACGACATTCTATTAGTTATCTTATATAACTCTTCATTTGGTTTAGGTATTAAATTTATATTTTTATTTTATATATATTTATTTATTATTTGAAACTTTGAACCAATCATTTCCGTCGATAGGAGACTTGGAACACAACAATACTAATAAAGGTCGTAACCAAAATTATGAAATATCTGACATAGAAGAACTTAACATTTCAGAATATAAGGATTTTTTTTTTAATGAAACTATAGACCAAGTTTTTAACGATAACTGCGACAAAAATAAAACAAACTGTGACGAAGACTTGACTGATTTAAGTTGTAACACTGACCCTGATTATGTATTTCGCCGACAAAAAAAGGGGTGAGGGGATGGCGGCATTTTTCACAAATCCGACTTTATGGAGGGTCATAGGTTAGGTTATGGTTATCTTGCGACCCCCAAAATAAGCGAGCGAGCGAGCGTTCGATTTGCGCACCCTTTGCGACACTCTGACCAACCTTTTTTTTCTTTTTAGATTGAATGTGGAGATTTAGCCAAAATAAGTCAGCCCACAGTCTCCAAAATCGTTAGTAAAGTATCCAGGTTAATAGCTCAAAAATGTGGACAATACATAAAATTTCCTGTACCTGAAGAACATGCACGTATCCGGCAGAAGTTTTATGAAATTGCAAGATTTCCTGGTGTGATTGGTTGTATAGATTGCACACATGTCAGGATGAATAATCCATCAAGAGTACGAGGAGAAGTATTCTCTTAATTTATTTTATTTTATTATTAAGTAAGAAATTTATGATATAGTTGCTCGATGGCCTGGGTCTGCACATGATTCCAGAATATTTGCAAGCAGTCGTTGCAGACTCAGGTTTGAAGAAGGAGATTTATATGGTATTCTTCTTGGAGATAGTGGGTATGCCCAAACAACATATATGTATACCCCTGTGCTAAACCCAAGTACTGGACCCCAGCAGCGGTATAATGAAGCACACATTTCAACTCGCAATACCATTGAGAGGTTAAATGGAGTATTGAAAAGGAGATTTGCTTGCCTCGGTAGAAAATTACAAAATAAACTTTCAAATGTCCCAAATATTATTGTCACTTGTGCAATTTTACATAATATTTGAATACTTACACGTGAACCTCACCCTGAACCAGCACAAATAGAAGAAATTCTAGTTGAAAATGCTAGAGAAAATGATCGTGGCAGTTTGATTAGAGCTGCATTTATTGCGAGACATTTTAATTAGTTCCATATTCTTAAATCTTGATTCTAACGGGCTTGTAACAGGCTTTTCATAAATATGTATCTGTGTTCATGAAGCTCTTATGACGATATGACACAGCCCAAAATTATTAAATATTGTTTATTATTTATTATGCTGTTTATCAAGGCTTTGGTGGTCATACTACTTCTATCTAATAACTTTATTGAAATTGATCTAATACTGAAAATAGTATACTTCTCAAAATTTTTTATCTAACAAAAGTATTTTCATAACTTTTCCCATCTGTTCAATTTGTAAATATATTCATTGTATATGTATAAATAATTTAACTAGGTCAAACAGACTGGTTTAATGTTTTTTAATTGCATGTAGCCCTAGCCACAATTATAAATTTCTTGGCACACTCTGTTATTGAACAAATATAATTACTATGTTTGTTATCTAAGTGAGTTTAGTTAGAAAAGTGTGTCATTGAATTCATCTGCCTTTGTGTCCAGTGGTTAGAGATCTGCCTGAAGACCCGGAGGTTTTGCATTTGATTCCCACACTTTGCACATTATCTACTTTATTGTTTCAAACACTTGTTTTTATAATATACTTTTTATTTGGTTAAAAACCTAAGTAACATAGTATTATAGTCTATAAAGTACATAATGTGCTATTTACGTTATTGTTGGCATTTTTTTTCTTTTAAAGTTTTCTACTTGTTTTGTTGTTCATGATGATCAGATGCATAGTTCAAAGCATTTATTTTGTTTGTTATATACCTAATAATAATATGAAGGGCACTAATGGCCGTGATTACTTCTTAAAATTATTATTTTATTATGATTTGTCTAATTATGGTTTACACTTTATTGTAAACAAAGTTTATTGTAAGTAGTTTGACAATAAAACAGTAGTCAGTATGAGCACAATGTTTGTTTGATGTGTACATAGTATACATATAAATAATTCTGGGTCTTATAACAAACATTACTTACTCACTTTTAGTTTACCTTTTTTGTTGTTTATTAATAAACTTGTTATGATTCTGTTTTTTTTTTTTTTTTACCTAGTTAATTTTTCACTTCACAAAATACTTTAATAATATAAATAAAAATATGTCTGAAGCTTTTCATGTAATATACCATGCATGCTGCCTGATGCCATCCTTAACGTTAGTTAGGACCTTGGCGGAAAAAGCATATTCACCCGTTCTTTAGAAGCACAAAAAAATTAAGTTAAATTAATGGTTATGGAATGATAGAAATAAAGTCATTTTAATAATACAAATCAAACATTAATTTCTGTTTTTTAAAATTAATAATCTAAGTTCAGCCTCTTCCCTCTGTGCTTTTGCACACTTCAGTAATTCTTCTGCTGCTTCTCTTTCTAACTTGAACTTCAAGTATTTTTCCTCTGCAGCCCGTATTAAAAATTCCCCTTCTTTCAATCTTATTTTGTGCAGTTCTTCATCTCTGCTTTTGGCATTTTGATAATTCTCTTGTCTTATGCTAAACTCTTCAGTTATAATTCTTGACCGCACATTTTTTCCAGTCGCTGAAACAATATTTTGTCATGGGTATATAAAGTTCACTAATGTTTCTTCTGAGAATAAATTTTAATAGCTCACAAACCAAGAGGCAGCATACATATTACCTTTGGGCAAATAAGTAGGTACTTTATAGTTTTGAAATATATGTACCTCTTGTTGGGTTAGGTGCTCCTATACCATGGGGTGCTAAGTGCAGGAAACCTCCTCGAGTGCCCAATCACTTGAAAGCTTTGCGTTCTCGCTTGATCCAAACGGATCCGGTGAGAGAGCGGGTTGACAAGTGATTTGGGACGGTGCACCCTGGGCGGCAGTTAATAACTCCCTGATATTCGGGGTCTTATTGACTGTCGGCCAATGTCCTGCAAACTGTGGGGCACTCCCCCCATCTTTTAGTAGATGGTGAGCGGATGCCCCACCCCGAGGTGGGGGCCTCCTTCTGTGGAATATTTATTTCACAGAGGGAGGCCATCGTTAGGGAGCGCTGGGCTTTTGCCCAGCGCACTGGTTGGGGCCGAAAGGCCAGGCTGGAGGGCGTCGTGGTAGAATGCTAACGCGACCCCATGACGCCCTCAACGGCCATGCGCGGAAACGCCGGAGGGGTTTTAGTGGGTAGTCCGGGCACTAGGCCTGGGAGTCCCACACTCTGTGCATAAATGCATTTCCCCTCCGTTAACAAAAAAAAAAAAAAAAGGTGCTCCTATACCATAATCTGAGTGATGGGATCCACTTCTTTGGGTTGCTATAAATTAAAAAGAATATTAGTAAAATAATGTTTGCTTTCTAACAGGATATGTAATTATATTACATTGATACTAAGAATTTTGTTTAGTAAATAAACATTGAGGGTTGACGTCAGGCAGGCGGTCTATCAAAAGAAGGTACCATAAAAGGAAAAAATAAATAAACTGAATGAGATTAATACTAGAATACTGCATTTTGATTACCTTCATGGAGGTCAGCATTATATGTGTGGTCAGTGCTGTACCGGTTAGGCCTTGCGGAGTCCACACAATTCAGAAGATTAGAAACTGGAAGGAAATATAAGTATATACACAATGTTCGAATTATTTTTCCAATTTTCATCAAGACAGTTTGATTAGGATGAGGAGATCGATAGCTTAGCGTGTTCGTAACGATAGTGCGCGTTAAGCGAGCTATGTTTGGATTGGTCGCTATTAGTGGCATTTCTATCTTTAGCTCTTCTGTGCTTCAGAAGGCATGTTAAGCCGTTGGTCCCGGTCTCCTTGTAAAAAGGGTTACAGAGGTCAGACAGCAGTCGCTCCATTGTAATAACTGGTACCGCCAAATCAGGACCATGATTAATGGTATACCCTGGGCTCTGAAGTGTAAGCTGAAGATGCAACCGGCAAACACGCTCTGATGAAGAAGAAGAGTTTGATTGAGATAGTGTTAATTATTCAGATATCAGAATCTACTGATGTGTTTAGTTTTGTTTGTGTGAATAGATATTTTTATTAGCATATCTATACTCAGTAATATAATAAATCTGATGAGTTTGTTTATTTAAATCCTTAGGCGCACCTTAAGACGCTTATTCATGCATGAAACAAAGGGATGGAACTCGAAAGATGAATTGAATTGACTGATATCCAAACAAATCATCTTAATTTTTTTAAATTAAATCAAGAACTGCAATAATGATTAAGCAAATATGTTTATGTGCTTAGAAATATTACTAAAACTATCTCACAAAAAACTGCTGTTTGTGCATATCATGCCTATGTTGCCTCTAATTTGAGATATGGTATTTTTTTTTGGGGAAATGCTGCAATGATACACATTCTACCGCTATTTAGGGCACAAAAAAATGTATCCGAGCCATGTTTGGAGGTAAACAAAGAGATAGTTGTGTACAGTATTTTAGAAAATTGAACTTATTGACTTTACCCTCATTGTTTATTTTTGAGGTATGCTTGTATGTGAGGCTAAATATAAGTAGTTTTAAGCAAATTGTTAATAGACGACCAAGACCAACAAGAAATAAGGTACAAATACTTCCTCAAAATGAATCTAATCTTGCGTCGTATAGTAGGACAATATATGTTTTGGGACCGAAATTATATAACAAATTAGCTGACAGTATGAAAGAGTTAAGATATAAAGCATTTAAAGAAAAATTACGATCACTATTAATAGAAAAATGTTATTATACAATTGAAGAATATTTACAAGATACAATTTAGTTTTATAATAATTTTTATATTCAGACCCCATTTTGTCAAATTTATTTTACTAACACAATATGACTACTCAGATTATTATATTTTTATTGGACTCATTGCAATTTGGAAATTATGATAACATGTTGACTTTATCATTTTGACTTAGGTATATTATCTTTTTTTATTTTTAAATTTGACATTTTGTTTTAAATTATGTAACCTTATAATTGAGTATTTTTTAGACATGATAGATTTGCACGCCTTACTAAGGTAGAATGTATTCGCACATTCATATTGTTACAACATCATTTTGTACATACATTCAGGCAAATAAAGATTTTGATTTGATTTGATTTAATTTACGATGGATCAATTGAAAAAAAAATAAGATGATTTGATTGGAGCATATGAAATACCTACTCTTGGTGAACTTTATAGGCTAGTACATACATACATTGGGCGATTGACACCGCAGGGAACAGCTAGTTGACTATTTTGACATTATAGTAAGGCAATAGCTGCAAATATCTATAGACTAAAATAATATTACCATTAGTTAGGTAATAAAGCCTAATATACTATTTGCTCTATTGGCAACAAAAAATAGGTACATACCACTTTCAACTTCTATGTTTCCCACCATTGCATATTCATTTGTTATAGTCCGCTGCCTGTTGGTACTTGGCTGGCTTGTGCTTGGTTGACTAACAATTTGACTAGTGCTTGGCTGACTAACAATTTGACTAGTGCTTGGCTGACTAACAATTTGGCTAGTGCTTAGTTGAGTGACAATTTGGCTAGTGCTTGGTTGACTAACAATTTGACTTGTCCTTGGTTGTCTAACAATTTGACTAGTCCTTGGTTGACTAACAATTTGACTAGTCCTTGGTTGACTAACAATTTGACTAGTGCTTGATTGACTTTGACTACCACCACTTATTTCACTACTGCTTGTCTGGCTAACTGTAAATAAAAGACAAAAATATTATCAACAAGCCAATATGTGTAACTTGCATTGGAAGTTTGCAGTCTTCTTGTATAAATGCCAACAGGTATTCAGGCTTTTAGCTCATTACACTTTGCAATGTCAACAATGTTAGCTTTCCACTGCTCTTCAAACTGGAGCTCCAGTTTCCATAGTCCTCCACCTATCAAACTGCCGAGTTAGGCATAACTACACAATGTTTCCTCTCTGTGGGTACCTTGACAGCCTAGCGTGGAAAGTCTGAGCATGTGTTAATAATTGGGTGTATGTGTTAAGTTAAAGCCAGCCTGGGCTGACAGTTGGATTGGTTGGAAACATGATAAACCATTGACTCTATTTGCTTTTTAGGCAGTTTAAAAGATATAACCAGACACTAATACACAATAACATATAGGTAGGTCATGATTCTATTGGTTTTATTTTTAAAGGTTAGATAGCAGTTGCTCTATTATAACAACGAGTACAACTGAAGGTTATGTAGCATTAACTGAGAATGCAACTGGAAAACAAAACTTGCCTGTATAAACTATAAGACAAATTGAAGTTCAGTATTAAATGAAAAGTAAACAAACCTCCATGTATCACAGAGTCGCTATCAAAAACAGATGGCAGTTCTACATCTACCAAATCGTCCATAAAGACAGCTTCAAAATTTTGAGGTGTTGGGCCTGCATAGGGACCACCACCAGTCCTCATCCTTTCCCTTTTTTCCTCAGCCAGGGCTAATTTCCTTCTGGTCTTCAAATTATCCCAACATTTTTTTAGTTGAGCATCTGTTCTCTAAAACATAAATTGGTGTTTTTATTAATGATGAAAACATAAAAACAGGTTAGAGGTAGTTTACTTACTTTAGTATTTGACTCAATCGAATTAAACTCCTGGGTGAGACGTGCCCATGCATTTTTTTTTTGCTGCCGGGTTTCCAGGCCCATGTGTTGCCAAAGAGTGGACACCATATTTTTGTACCAACTCTTGGACACACATCTTTTCCGATTCGGAAAAAAACTGACGTCCAGCCATCGTACCTTGGGCACAGACATAATATTACTCCTACCTAACGGAGTATGTACTACATGTACAGTCAGCTGCAAAAGTCCATATATAGCTTAAGGACTAAAACAGCGTGAACGCAAACCACACACACATTGACATTAACTATAACTAATAAATATCAACCTTAATTCAAAGTGACAAGACTCAACATATTTCTTAATAAAAATTAAATAAGGTCTGTTTCGCTTCGCCAACTATAAGTGCGATTATTTATTTCGTCAATTAATAACAGTTGCTGATGGTCTCGTAGTTGCTACCTCGTGCCTCGGTGAAAAATGTCCTCGGTTCAAATCCCGCGAATCCTTTATTGTAAGGGAAGATATTCAATTTGTTTATTTATATTTCTTTTGTTAATTTTTAAGTTTTGTTTCGTAAATAATAACCTTTAAAAACCTATTAAATGAATATGGAAAGGTAATAATGCTTAAAGGTTTTCTATTCAAATTAAAACTAAAAGAATATTAAATCAAGTTTTTAATTTAACGTTTAACAATACAAAGCGTCGTTGACACATATCATAGTAAAGTATATCTTACACCTATTTCTATCTTTTTAATATGGTTAATGAAAGCTTAATGATTCGTTTTCGTAAAGAAAAGAAAATTGAAGCTAGTAAGTAACCATAATAAATATAGGCTACTAGCTGTTACCCGCGGCTCCGCCCGCGTGTAGGTCGCTTTTCGCGTAACCTGTGTTACATTGAAATGAAATGACACAATCGAAGTAGCCAGGACATTATTCAAATATAAATAAATATCATGTTTCAGAGTTAAGTTCAAAGAATCTCTTTGTAGACAACATTAGCAGTGCTTCCCTCAGAGGCTAATAAAAATAGATTTTCGGCGCTACTGACCCGCGAGCAAGCCACATACAGTTGTCCATGCGAGAAACATCTTGTTCTTAGGTCGATGCCAGCTGCTTTTAGGGTTTGTCCCTGCGACTTATTTATCGTCATGACAAAGCATACAGCAACTGGAAACTGGGTGCGTTTAAATTGAAAGGGGTAATTGTTGGGGATGAGTGGTATTCGAGGTATGTATTCCGTTTCGCCTGAACCACACCCTGTGAGAATTTCGGCCTGTATTAAGTTGAGCTGCAAAACCGTTACTTTGAGTCGGGTCCCGTTGCATAGTTTAGGCGGAGAAAGATTTCTTAGGAGCATAATGGGAACGCCGACTTTAAGGGTAATGTTATGAGCAGAAAGAACTGAACTCAAAAACTCGATAGGGTAGGTGGTAGCATCTTCCTGATGCACAACACTGTTATGTGACGTGTAAATCACTTCATCCCCGACAATTTCCGCCAAAACCTTGAATTTCGGTAAACGTTTCCGAAGCCCGAGATGACGCATGACGCTCGCGGTCAGCGGACAACCGAGACTCTCTGTCAGAAGAAGTTTCTAAAGACCGAGACAATGCATGGCGTTGCCTATCTTCATCGAGTCGCATCTGTCTATCCGCATTCGATTCTTGAGATCTAGCTAACCTTCTGCTTTTAGCTATTCTGGAATGATGCGACAGATTAGATCGTTTTCTCCTAGGCATTAATAAAAATAATTAAAATTCTTTATATAAGGTGAATTTAAATCAACTGCAATTATTTTAAGGGCAGATTCAGACCACTCAACTGAACAACTTTCCTAAATAAACTTATGTCGAAATACGAAAAAAATGTTTTGACCTCTCATTCAAATTGAGAATCAGCTGATCTAGTTTAGTATGGAGAGCGAAAAATAAAATTTCGTATTTCGATATGTTTATTTGGGAAAATTGTTCAGTATGGTGGTCTGTATCTGCCCTTAAAATATTTGTAGTTGATTTGTGTCCACCTTATATACGACACGATCATATGTTCCGTCAAACAACAAATTCAATTTTCAAGACAACCAATAATAGCGAACCGAACCGTCCATTTACCAAACCAATCAATAGACAACAACCAAAGAACCAAAAGAACCACTAAGACAAAGACCATCAATTTTTTTAATTTGTTAGGGTTAATTTCAATCTGCTATACCATAATGCGAAAACGTAACCATAGCGAGTTGTAAAGTAAGTCAGCGCCATCTACTGAGATTTTATGTTACTAAATTTACGATCAAATTCAATGTGTTATTTTATTAAGACTAATAGGTGCAGTGCGTGTTTTCGTCTTTATTGATATGGATAATATAAAGTAGAAATCCCAGCCTTATCTAAATAAAATTAAACGTAAGAAACGCATTAAAAGTTTTGAAGCAGTGTTTGAAATAAATTTTCAATCGACCATAACTTCTTTTTCCCTTAACCGATTTTAACGAAATAAAGTTTTGACAACGCTCCTAATTATATGTAATCCAACTGTGAAAACTGCCTTTAAATCCGTTGAGTATTTTCAAAGTACCAGACAGACTTACATACATACAGACAGACAAAAATTCCAAAAACTGTTTTTTTTTGGTTTCTATTACTCTTTTTTAATCGCACTCAATCAGTTTTTTTGAAAAATATTAAATGTACAGACACTCTCATTTTAGTGTCTTATTATATGTATTGATATGCAACTAACTTATGGAAAATAACACAAAGATTTACCTATTTTCAAACTACTATTCGAACTCCGGAATCCGGAAAAATACTTTTCAAACTTAAATTAAACGAATCAATGAGTAGCCCAAAACGCAGACATTAAACTATACATACAATATAATGCCGCAATTACCACTCCATACTCCAATCAATTCTAATTTAATTTTCACACAATCAAATCGTTAGAAAAGAAAAAAAAATATTTATTTGAAATCTCAATTACTACACATGATGTTAATCATCATGTGTAGTAATCGAACGACAAACCATATCGACTTTTAAAATGTATGGTGGCGCCATCTATTGACACATTACTGAACTCACAATATTAATAAATAAATAAAACCTTTGCACTCTGTCTTCTATAATTTAGTTGTGTACGTACAATACAATTCAATACAATAGAAAATATTATACCAAGACATTTTCAATTTTAATTCCATGTATCTCACTTCATAAATGACAAAGTTTCATACAAACTGGCAACCCCTATTTCACCCCTATAGGGATGTAATTTTCAAAATCAGATTGATGCATTATTATCTTTTACCAATTACAAATTCAAATTAAAAGTTTCATGTGTCTCACTGCAATAATAACAAAGTTTCATACAAAACGGCAACCCCTATTTCACCCCTATAGGGATGTAATTTTCAAAATCAGATTGATGCATTATTATTTTTTACCAATTACAAATTCAAATTAAAAATTTCATGTGTCTCACTGCAATAATGACAAAGTTTCATACAAAACGGCAACCCCTATTTCACCCCTTTAGGGATATAATTTTCAAAATCTGATTGGGGCATTATTATTTTTTACCAACTTCAAATGTAAATTAATAATTTCATATATCTCACTTCAAAAATGACGAAGTTTCATACAAACTGGCAACCCCTTGTTCACCCCTTTAGGGAAAAAAATTCCAAAAGTCCTTTCTTAGCGGACGTCTCTTATTCACAATCTACCTTCCTGCCAAATTTCATCTTCATCGGCTCAGCAGTTTTGGAGATTTCGTGATGAGTGAGTGAGTGTTCGCTTTTGTATATATAGATATGCAACTAACTTATGGAAATTAACACAAAGATTTACCTATTTTCAAACTACTACTCGAATTATTCGAAATCCGGAATCCGGAAAAATACTTTTCAAAGTTAAATTAAACGAATCAATGAGTAGCCCAAAATGCAGATATTAAACTATACATACAATATAATGCCGCAATTACCACTTCATACTCCAATCAATTCCAATTTAATTTTATTATTTTATATTTAGCAGGTACCAAATCGTCCTAACACACAATCAAATCGTTAGAAAAGCAAAAAGATTTTTAATTATTTTGAATACTCAATTACTACACATGATGATTAAATGCGAACGACAAACCATATCGTCTTTTAAAATGACACATTACTGAACTCACAATATTAACAAATAAATAAAATCTTTGCACTCTGTCTTCTATTATGTATTGTATCCTATTACAATATGTTGTGTACATACAATACAATACAATATATTATACCAAAAGACATTTTCAATTTTAATTCCATGTATCTCACTTCAAAAATGACAAAGTTTCATACAAACTGGCAACCCCTATTTCACCCCTATAGGGATGTAATTTTCAAAATCAGATTGATGCATTATTATTTTTTACCAACTTCAAATGTAAATTAATAATTTCATGTATCTCACTTCAAAAATGACGAAGTTTCATACAAACTGGCAACCCCTATTTCACCCCTATAGGGATGTTATTTTCAAAATCAGATTGATGCATTATTATTTTTTACCAATTACAAATTCAAATTAAAAATTTCATGTGTCTCACTTCAATAATGACAAAGTTTCATACAAAATGGCAACCCCTATTTCACCCCTTTAGGGATGTAATTTTCAAAATCTGATTGGTGCATTATTATTTTTTACCAACTTCAAATGTATGTTAATAATTTCATGTATCTCACTTCAAAAATGACGAAGTTTCATACAAACTGGCAACCCCTTTTTCACCCCTTTAGGGTTAAAATTCCCAAAAGTCCTTTCTTAGCGGACGTCTCTTAGTCACAATCTACCTTCCTGCCAAATTTCATCTTCATCGGCTCAGCAGTTTTGGAGATTTCGTGATGAGTGAGTGAGTGTTTTTCGCTTTTATATATATAGATCACTAGCTGTTCCCCGCGGCTTCGCCCCGCGTGAGACTCGGTTATATCACGCCCAAAAGTAGCCTATGTTTGACGTCAGGTCGTCAACTACATCCCTACCACCAAATTTCATTACAATCGGTCCAGCAGTTTAGCCGTGAAGAGGTGACAGACAGACTTTCGCATTTATAATATTAGTATGGATTAAATAATAAACGAGTTGCTTAGCACAAAATTTTTAGTCATCAAATCCACTGAGAATATAAGGTATTGGTGTGATGGTCACTGGGATATCCTAGTGGTGGGTAGAATCGAAAAGAAAGTCGACCTCAACCTGTAATCAATAAAAAAAAACAATGTCAAGGATAATATCTTGTAATATATATCATCTTATAAGTTATATATATATATAAGAAAGTCGTGTTAGTTACACAATTTATAAGTCAAGAACGGCTGAACTGATTTGGCCGAAAATTGGTGGGGAGGTAGCTTAGAACCAAGAGAAGGACATAGGGTACCTTTCACCCCAGGAAAAAGCACTGTTCTCGAGGGAAGTTCGCCGAGGCAAAGCCGCGGACAAACGCTTGTATATTAGCTTGTATATTGTATACTAGCTGTTCCCCGCGGCTCCGCCCGCGTGGGACTCGGTTATATCGCGCCCAAAAGTAGCCTATGTTTGACCTCAGGTCGTTAACTACATCCCTACCAATTTTCATCACAATCGGTCCATCCGTTTAGCCGTGAAGAGGTGACAGACAGACAGACAGACAGACAGACAGACAGACAGACAGACTTTCGCATTTATAATATTAGTATGGACTATAAAGCGGCGGCGCTGAATTTGTTTTCGATGTGAAGGTAATTGGAAATATTTTAATTTAAAACTAATTATTTAAAAAAATATAACTTATATTGTCAGTATTTAATATAACTTCCATTGTTTTCAATAACATCAAGTAAGCGCCGCCGCATTGATCCAACTATGTTGGAACAAACATCCCTCTTAAATTTTCCCACACTTCCATGCAGTGGGCTTCCAAGGCCTCTGCAGTCCGTTCATTTCGCATGTCCCACCTCTGCACCATTAAGCCCCATAAATTTTCAATTGGATTTAAATCCGCTGATTTTGCTGGCCAGGGAATGACGGCTATGTCGTTATGGTGTCTGAACCATTCGCGCACTACTTGAGCCCGATGCTCAGGACAGTTATCATGCACGTATTATAAGTGTGACATGTCTGTAGCTGGATACACACACCGCACGGTTGGCAGCATACAATCCTGCAGCAATTGCACATAATGGGCAGCCGTAGCCCGCCCTGCTATAGACACTAATTCACCAGGTCCAGCGGCACTCATCCACCCCCACATATTCACGGAATGCGTCCAGACTCCATGATTGCAACGATGTTTTGTTCACTATAACGAGTTCTATCCCTGCGTCATAAGTGAAGTCTACCGTGTTGGGACGACATAAACGACTCGTGCGTTTGTCTCATATTGTTGCACCATGTAGCTCCGCTGTGATGCACTAATATGTTGCGGACGACCACTACGAGGTCGAGTGGCTACAACACCTTCTTCTTGGAAGCGAGTTATCCAGCGCTTCACTGTTATCCACTGAAACAAATCAACAAGTAGATATAAATACTTATAAATATCTTTAGGTATCAATTATTACAACCCACGCTATTTTTCTATAACCTTATCATAAATAAAAATAATACTCACACTAAATCCAGTCTCATTAGCAATTTGAGAAATATTATAACCCATCTTAAGCATTTCGGTAATGCGTATCCTATCCTGCATATCAATATTAGCTTGCATAGTTGTAGAACGTAGTTAATCGACTTTATCACAAACAACAAAACAAAGTTATATTCAATCGCAGTTTTCTTTCCTCACTTTTCATTTTTACCGTTCATGAGAAATGTTTAAATTGTCCTACCCTACAAAGGGCATTCTTAAGAAACATCAAAATAATTTCCGAGTCGTATTTTTATCAATATGAAGTTTTGTTTGAGAATCTTTTAATAGTTTCTGTAAACAATAAAATAAAACTTAAAAAACACGAAATTAGTCAGTACCGCGGGCAAAGAAAATAAAAAAAGCCGCGAGCGGGATTCGAACCATCGACATATTTGTTGTGAGTCCGAGTGCGTCCCGTAGTGCCATCGACCAATTTGGATCTTCTCGCGAAATTGCAGATATGGTTAAATAAAACATCAATAATAGTTTACTTGATTATTTGTAAATGTGTGAGTGAATATGAGCGCTTGATGCGATACTATTTGCTCACTCTATATGGACTTTTGCAGCTTACTGTACTTTGATCAGAATATCAGAATACGTAAGTTTATTCTTCACAAACTACGTATGATATTCTTCTCGCCTGCAAAGTTTGCAATCACTCCTATATACGTTTTTTACTCGCCCGACTCACAACAACCATACAATAAATAAAGATCACTACTTAAAAAGGGATAATAAAGAAACATAATACTACACGAGAATAGAAACTATAAAAAGAAAAGAACAAAACCGACCGACGACGGGCGGCAGTATGCAAATCACGCAAATGCGAACCGCAAACAGTATTGCCAAAACCAGAATACATTCTTTATGTTTACAAAGTCTTTTCCGAAATCCCCCAAAATTTTCAGGTTTTAAAGAAAAAACCCCTACAGAAGGCCTACTATCATCTTTCAAAACCATGCAAGTTCCAGTGAGTAAGCGAGACAGCGCAATACATGATGTAAGGCGACATCTCCCTCACTCAATCGTTTTTGCAAGGTTTTAAGAGACTGTGGTAGGGGGCCAGAGGGCTTACCTACAACCATCTCTTAAAACCATACATGTGATAGTTACCCACCAGGGGGGTTACTACCTTCTCTAAAAAACCATGCAAGATCCAGTGAGCAAGCGAGACAGCGCGATACATGATGTAAGGCGACATCTCCCTTACTCACTGGATCTTGCATGGTTTTTAAGAGATTGTGGTAAGCCACCAGGTGACCCACCTACTATAATCTCTTAAAACCATGCAATATCTTACGGTAGTACACCCCACTTCAAATACAAACAAAGGACACTTAAAATTAGGAAATTTACTACAAGGGTGCTACTTATTTCTATTGAAATTTCTTTCAGTAGACCCGCGATAGGAAATTAAAAACAAAAAGGCAGTTGGCATGTACTTTTAAATAACAATTATTATTATAAATATTTACATATAAATATGTACAATACAATACATACATAAATCAAACATTATACTTCCATAATGATTTCTTATGTTTTCGCGATTGTTACACATTAAATTAAACTATTTTATACGGTTTTTTAAACGCGATAGAAAACCGTATAAAATAGTTTAATTTATTATACTTCCATATAACTACATCACATTATAACTTACATATTAATACATTTACTACATAAATATATACCTACTCAATAAATATATAAAAATACATAATAATATACTTAAGAAGATAAGAACAGGTAGTAGTTTCTTACTCTTTTTTATAAACTGGAGTGGGTTTGGGACTCTGGAATGCAGACTGGTAGGTTGTTCCATAAACTGACCGCTTGAATAGAAAAGGAATTTGAGCATGAGGCAGTGCTATACATAGGATTTTATTTTATTTTAAGGCGTTATATTTGTAAGGTGACATCCCCCTTACTCAATAGTTCTTGGTTGGTTTTAAGAGATGGTAGTAAGCCACCAGTACCGTACCGTCAAATCTAGGACCATGATTTAAAGCGTACGCTGGGCTCTGAAGCGTATGATGATGAATGTGTGTGTCTGTATGTTTATCCGTCTTTCACATCGAAACGGAAAGACTAATTTTTAACAAAATTTGGCGTGAGGATATCTTGAACCGTGAGGATGGACACAACTAGGCTACTTTTAGTCATAATATCGAACATCCGCGCAGGTGAGGACGTGGGTAGAAGCTTGTATTTTCGTAATACTGCCTATTGATTACCAAGTTTTAATTTACTTAGTATAAAAAAAAAAACTACAAAATTTACACAATCAGGTGGTATAGTTTAGTTTGTGTGCTGCCGATGGCATCCTAAAACCAAAATTAAAAACAAAAATTATTTAAAACAAATTTTATTTTATGTAATTCGATTTGAACTACCATAACTAACGATGTTATAAAATTACATAAAATTAGACAATATTTTATCAAAGGGCAACTTCATAAAAAATATATTTCAAATTCCTTGAGCAAAAACAACCAAAATACGCTTTGACCCTTTGGTCTACACCTGTTAAGCGGTGTACCAACATACAAAAATGAAACGGTGACGTCATTCCTTAAAGCTTCGCCCACACTTACGCGACCAAAGCGACTGCGAAGCGGGAGCGTCTGCCGCGCGGCGGACGCTGCCCATACTTTATCTATGGCGCTTTGCACACCTATGCGACCATTTCGCGGGACAGCCGCGTCGGCAGAGCGGAACGCACGCGTCTAGGGGTCAGACGTATGTAACTACGTGCGAGAAAGCTACCTTCCGTCATTCATTATTTAGTGTCACGATGACTGCAACAGAAGACAATACAGAGCTGTTTATAGAAACAGTAAGAGGATATGCAATTTTATACGATTTAAAAAACAAAGACTACAAAAATTTAAGAAAAAAGGATAAAATATGGGATTCGATCGGTCCCGAATTTCAAATGGATGGTAAGTAAATAATAATTATTTATGTGACTGTTGCATAATAATAATTAAAACATGAGTACCTCCTTTTCGTGTGTGTGACTGACCAACACTGCTGTCACCTGTCAGTGTTCAATGTCAGATTCAAGCCGGCTAAAGGCAATTGACATGGCTTAACGACTGCCATTTAATAATGACCGGGACCAACGGTTTAACGTGCCTTCTGAATTTGTGTACCTATTGTATTTTTTTCTGTGGGTCGTCCACCGCTTTAACTACGAAACTAAACGTTAATTCCAAATTGAGAACAGAAACATCTTTGTAGCGGCTCGCCCTAACGTATCAGAGATCACCGCTATATGATTTGATAATGGTTATTATTGGTTGTTGGTTAGAGAACACACGAGTAATGTTTTAATATAAAGTTTATTGTAACGTTAACTAGAAATTGGTAATTATTTGGTAAAATGGTATAAATGAATAATGGTAATAAAAAGCAATAAAGATATTACAAACAAACAAACAAACAAAAATGGTTATTGAATACGCGATTTAATGGTAAATAACAAATAGATGTCGATCGGCTGACAATTGATTGCGCACTAAAGTAAAATTATGTTTAAGTTGGAATAATGGATTTTGCTGATAGGCAAAAGGTGTTCGATTGCGTAGCCTCGAACAATCTTTAAAAATTATAATTATACATTATTACAAGTGAAGGCGTTGCACATTTTTATTACAAGCTTAAACTATTAACTTGTATGTATTAAGTAACATGTATGTTTGTTCGGGTGGAATCTTGCAGCTCAATTTAGAGGCAGATATCTTCAACCGATTGAGCTGAAATTTTGTATACACGTTCAGTTCCAAAGAAAATATCTTAAAATTATAGAAATAACCCGATGCTGCAGCCAGGAAAGTGTTCTCATGAGAGAACTCTTCAGCGCTTAGGAGCATAGATTCGAAACTTTGCTTAGTTATTTATGGAGAGGAGGAGAGGGGCGGGGATTAGATTGGATTGGAGTGGAGTTATTTTTTCTTTTTAGCGTAAAATAAAAGCTTTTTAAAAAAGGTTATTACTTTTAATTTATTTTAAAGATTATTATCATTAAAGTAGGTTACAAAACGGTCACGTATTTGGAAAGGAGCATTAGCTGCTCTTCTTACATCGTCATCAAAATCCACAAAGGCTGTAGTCGTAGGAGATGGCAATAAATCAAAATAGGTATCTGCCTTTTTACATATCAAGTAGTTATGTAAAATGCAAGTTGTTTTTACAACAAGTTTAGATGTTTCAACATCTAATTCTAAGGGTCTATCATATATCCTCCATTTTTTTGCCAAAATACCAAAAGCGTTTTCTACGACACGTCTAGCTCTGCAAAGTCGATAATTGTAATTGTCTTTACTATTGTCCAGCCTTGCTGATCGTCTTGGAAAAGGTCTCATCAGATACGTTTTCAAGGCAAATGCCTCATCCCCAATTAAAACATGAGGTGAAGGTACATTTTGCCCGAGAAGAGGTTTAGGTGGCGGAACATTTAACGAATTGTTTGACAGCTTCTGTCCCATTAATGATTCTTCAAGAATTCCTCCATCACTATTTTTCCCATATCCTCCGATGTCCACACCAATGAATTGATAGTCGGGGCCGACTATTGCTAAAAGTACTATGGAAAACTTTTTTAAATAGCAAAAATAGTTTGATCCACTATTTGGAGGACTTTTAATGGTAACATGCTTTCCATGAATACTACCAATGCAATTAGGGAATTGCCACCGTTCGAGATACATGTTTTCCGAGGCTTCCCAAATTTGTCTTGTAGGCACGGGCATGTAAATAGGTTGTAGTTTCATGCAAATATAGTAACATACTTGTTTTACTATGTGTGCTACTGTAGAAAACCCAACCCTGTAGCTGTGGGCAATGGTTTTGTAGCTATCGCCGGTAGCAAGAAATCTGAAAAAGAAAATAATGAAAATTATCTTTACCATCCATACTAATATTATAAATGCGAAAGTCTGTCTGTCTGTCTGTCTGTCTGTCTGTCTGTCTGTCTGTCTGTCACCTCTTCACGGCTAAACTGCTGGACCGATTGTGATGAAATTTGGTAAGGATGTAGTTAACGACCTGAGGTCAAACATAGGCTACTTTTGGTCGCGATATAACCGAGTCCCACGCGGGCGAAGCTGCGGGGAACAGCTAGTACTGTATACTTCTATTTATTATAAATATTATTAAATTTGCAGGTGATGCTGCGAAAAAAAATGGAAAAATCTCCGTGATACATACGCTAAATATCTCAAGAGTATGAAAACCACTACAGGGCAAGCAGCAAAGAAGAACTACGGTAACTGGCAGTGGGCCGAACAAATGAAATTTTTAAAACCACATTTGACATTTGCCAAAACCATACATAATATGGATAGTCAGTCTGAAAAGGAAAATATTGATCAAATCAGTACCCAAAATGTTGCAGATGATAATACATATAATGAATCTGAATTGGATACAGAACCGGTAACACATACTTCTGTATCACATGCTGAGATCACTGCTGCACATAATTCACCTATTTCAAATACTCCGTCTGCTGCGAAACGCTCATTTGGATCTGAATCTAATACGCAACAAAAGAAAAAAGACACCCCTGTCAACCAAGTGTTACAATATTTTGAAAAAAAATCGCAAAAGAGATCACAGGCACCAATGGACGATTTGGAACATATATTTATGGGATACGCAAAGAGTGTGAAAAAGTTATCGCGCCGTAGACAAACTATTATTAAAACGAAATTAGCGGAAATCATTGCGGAACAAGAATTGGCAGAGATCGACGAAAATACACCTGTGAATTCGCCTTACAATTCTTCGTCCACTCCAAATATTTCCGATTATGGCAATTATTTTAATAATTCCAATACAAGCTCAGCAAATAACTTGCAACCAATTATTGATAGTAATCAAGAAATGTTATCATCCGCGACTTCAACAACTTTACACTTTTCTAATTATGCCGATTATTCCAACATTCCTAGTACAAGTACAGCAAATATTTTACAACCGATTTCACATAATAATAATAACTCAGAAACGACAATAGCCGCGGCTGCTGTTACAACTATTCCTGATGTTGCTTCTACTACTACAGCTGAATATTATAATAACTTCTCTCTGTAATCTGATTTTTATATGATAATTAACCTCTTAAAGCACTTGATTAAACGTATTTAAAATACACAAATAATAGTCTTGTATATTTTACCTATTATTTTTTTGGCAGTAGTTTTTTTTAATAGGGATTTTGCAAAACTGAGTGTAGGCAGCAGCTTTTTCATAGCTCACTATACGTGTCCTACATCATTAAATCACTACAACGGCAAAACCTATTAACCTTAAAGTTATTGATAACCGCTCTGCAGAAATTGCTTCACGGTATTTTGTATCTTGTTTTCTTATGTCTTCCACAATCAATCCTAAAATTTCATCGAAACATTCTTCTGGCATTCTAAAGTAAATAAAAAAACGTTCTGCGCTATTCCGTAAATATCTCATTAATGTATGATATTCTCCATATTTTGTTCTATCCTTATTAATTTCGTGTATCCATTCCCTTTTTCTGTAAATAATATGAATATTTAAAAAAATTAAAAATCGTAAACCTTTTTAAAAACATTTTTATTTAAATGCGATAAAAAGGAAAAAGAAAACTTTTACTATCAATTTACGAGTATAACGCCATTACACAATTTGACATAAAGGCTTGTCGCGAGATTAAAGTACCTACTCGTTTTTACTTAGTTTGATAGTAAAATTTTAATAGTTAAAATCAATCACAGTGAGTTATTTAATTTACTTGTTTATCTACACAAGTAAATCTCGCGACAAGCTTTATTTATTTATTTTTTTTATTTAACTTCATTACATACAAATGTAAATGGCGGACTTAAAGCCATAGGCTTTTTCTACCAGTCAACCAACCAGTGGTGCAGAGAAGAACATCTTTTTGGGGTAAGTCAAATGAGAGAACCAAAAAACAGTATATAAATATAAATCTAAAAATAAATAACTACATAAATATAATACCACATATAATACATACAAATATACATAAATACTTAATATATTCCAAAAACCAATACATATACTACACATATAGGTAACTTTTAAGTCTTATTGCAATCTGTCTGATTGTTATCGAAGAAAATGTGCTCGAACCGCGCGTTTGAACGTTAAACGAGTCTTGGATCTCCGGATATCAACAGGTAGGGCATTCCAAAGCAGAATCGCATGGACCGTAAACGAATGCGCAAAAAACCTACTCCGATGTACAGGTATATAAAGACGAAGATCGTTTGAAGAACTGAGACTTCTGGCATGGATATTGCCAAGAAAGGTAAATTTGGATTTGAGATACCATGGAGTTTTGGGGTCGAAAAGAATGGAGAAAATGATGTTAAGGATATGCAAATTGCGACGCTGACGGATAGGTAGCCACTTCAGCTGGCTACGGCAGGCTGAGACATGGTCGTACTTCCGGAGACCATATATAAAGCGAATGCAGTTATTCTGTAGCCTTTCTAATTTGTCAAGAAGAGTACAGTTGAGATCAGAACAACATACGTCTGCATAATCTAAAATAGGAAGAATCAATGTTTGCATTAGCAAAGTTTTAACTTTGATAGGCAAAAAGGTTTTTAGCCTATAGAGTGAGCGGAGGGCACCATTAATTTTTCTAGCAACCTCTGAGACCTGCATGTTCCATGACAAGGTTGAGTCAATATAAAGACCGAGATCTTTAACATTGTTATTAAAAGGGATGTCAGTATTGTCAAAACTGATAGATGATAATGAATTAAGATCAATACGGCTCAACAGATGAGTGCTCCTGACATTTGTTGGGATTGACTGATACTCCAAACTTATGAGACCAGTCATTGATGGATTGCAAATCATTATTAATTTTATTTATTGCAACATCTATATTATCTACTTCAATCGGAGTATAGAGCTGCAAGTCATCCGCATAAAGGTGATACGAGCACTGAAGATCTTTTGTGATAAAATCAATGAAAATTGAGAAAAGTAATGGGGATAAAATACCGCCTTGAGGGACACCAGTCTCAAGATCGCACCAGACCGATGTGTTCTCTCCAAGGCGAACTGACTGTTGACGCCCTCGAAGATACGATGACAACCATTCCACCGCTGCCGGTGAAACAGAATGATGAGAAAGAATTGCTAAAAGTATTTCGTGGTCAACGGTATTGAAAGCATTAGAAAAATCGACCAAAGCCAACACCGTGACTTTGGTGTTTTCCATATTCGTTCTTATGTCGTCAATTACTTTTATAAGTGCAGAAACAGTGCTGTGTCCTGGGCGAAAACCAGACTGCAATGGGTTTAGTAGACCATTATCAAGAAAAAATGAAGTAAGCTGCTTGTGGACGCAAGCCTCAAGAACCTTGGACAGCAAAGGGATGATCGAAATGGGACGAAAATGATTTGAAAGATCTCTAACCCTACCCGGGTTAGAGATCTTGGGAAGAGGACGAATATAAGCTTTGCGCCAAATAGCGGGGAAACTGGAAGTGGTTAAGGAGCAGTTGATTATGTGGGTAATGACAGGGACAACTATATCAAGAATGTATTCTATCATCTGCCAACTAATCTGATCATAACCCACTGCCCTTATTTTAATGGCCAGGAATAGTTTCTTAACCTCATCCTGACTGACAGGAGAGAAAAATAACTCAGAGATAGACGGAGTGGGTAGAGATGATATATAGGAAATTGTCTCCAATTTTTGTTTGACGACTCAACAAAGTGGAAGTGGAGAAATGTCTATTAATATCGTCCAACGAAATGGAGGAAGGAACCACTGAGTTTTCCGTCTTGCCGATCCCCAGTGTTCCCAGAAACTTCCATATGTCAGCAGAAGAGGAGGTAGAGATGGTGTTAAGAATAAGTCGGCGTTTAGCATCCCGCATCATCCTATTACATCGATTTCTTGCAACTCTAAACAAAGACCGGTTTTCATCCGACCGGTCCCTCTCCGTCTCATGGCCATCCGCACTCCGCGTGTTATCCAAGGAGCAGGGGGCCTTTTGATCCTAACCTTGCGTATTGGAGCATGCCTATCATAAAGACTTAATAGCAACTGATTGAAGATATCGACTTTATGGTCCACATCAGCAGCCGCCCATACAGATTCCCAATCAATGTTCTCAGCATCAGCTCTTAGTTTCTTTATATCTATTCGTCCAAAACTACGCAAATGCAACACTTTAGGAACGATCTTAGGTGGTTTTAGATTATATGAGCAGTGAATAAGATCATGACGCGAAAAGCACGGGGCGGGATACTGTCCATGAGAAAGAACGTTTTCCGGGGAGGATGTAATGATAAGGTCGAGCCATGTGTCGTCAACATCGTTGTTAAAGTGGGTAGCATCCAACGGCAAGACGTGAAGATTGGCCGAGCCAAGTATTTGATTCAATTTAATTGAGCGAGATATATCACCGGGACCATCCTCAATTAAGTTTGTGTTAATATCACCTAAAATAATCTGATGTGGGTACTCAGAACAGAACGAGTCAATGGCGCTTTCCAAATCTGAAAAGTAATTGGTCGAAGGTGGACAATACACCACTCCCAGGACGGCCTTATCACGCCCAACCATAATCTCCAGAAAAATATATTCAGCTGTTGCAGAGTACTGCGAAGGAGAAATAGTCAGGATTTTAAAACTAATTTCAGACCGGAGGTAAATTGCAACTCCTCCGCAGCCCTTCCCCACTCGGTCGCTCCGAATGAGAACAAAACCCGGAAGTGGATAAGAAGTGGAAGAGAGTTCAGGTTTTAACCATGTCTCTGATATACAGATTGCATGGACATTTGAGTTGGAGAAAGTCTCTAAAAATTCAGGATAATGACCCGGAAGTCTCTGAGCGTTCACATGACAAACATTGAAATGAGATGCGTGGCACTGAAAACTAGTACGAACATATTCACCAAGAGACATAAAAGAGGAATTAGCACTTTCATTACAGGAGAAAAATTCTTCATCAGTATCAGACATTATTAAATAGACTAAGTAAAATATAAAGAGGAATAATTAATATATATAAATAAAAATATAGATATGAATAATAATATGTTTTACAAGAAGAGGGCTAATAAATCACGGATAGTTACTCTGCACCACCCGCCAGCCGAACAACTTACACACAAAATTGTTTAATATAATACATTAATGAGAAAATTTTAAATAAAAGCATACAGAAGTACTTAAATCCAGATAAAAGCTTGTAAAAATAAAATTAATCAGAATCAGAATGGATCTTAAAAAGGCAAAAAACTGCCATCTGGCATTAACGGCACTGCAAACGTCTATTATAAACTTCTGTCAGTGTCAATGGCACAATGAAACTGTCAAAGTCAGTGTCAATAAAACCTAACCTGTCAATACTGACAAAGTAAACAAGTAACAAACGAAAATAAATACCTCCATAAAATAAATATTCAGAACTGATTGTGAGGGTAAATTCGGAATAATAAGGTTATAACATACGACAAGTTTATAATCCATTCCATTTCCATTACTGATAAAAATACTGAGGTAATACGGTATAACTTCAAGCAGAACCAGAACCATTGAGTACCAAAAAATCGTACGATTATGAAGCCGGCTTTTCAAGTTTTCGCCCAGTCACTTGAGGATATTTTCCAGTTAAATTCCTGAGTTCTTCCTCGGAGTAGACTTTCTGCTTCGTACTGTCGGGAGTCTTGATGACAATAACACCGTCCTGCGACCAACAGTTTCGCATGCCAAAGTGTTGGCGTGCCTTACCGAAAACTGCCAATCTTGGCCTAGTGAGAAACTCCTTCACCGAGATTTTGGTTCCCTTAAGAGCCTTTTTATTAGTCCAAACTAAAGATCTGGTGTTGTAGTCTTTGAACCGGATAAGAATTGGACGATGATTGTCACTGACTGGCTGTCCCAACCGGTGGCAGACCTGGATTGACTCCATATTCAACTCATTTATACCAAGTTTTGACCGAATCACCTCCAAAATGACACACTTGCAATCCTCCTTTGGTAGCTCAGGAATACCGGAGAAAATTAATACCTTTAGCCGATGTCTGTTTTCAATCTCATCAACTGAGCGGGCACAGTCAGCAATCTGTTGCCGGAGAATACCAATAAGCTTGAAAGTGATCTCACGGAATGTTCGAAACTCATCAGCAACCTTTGCGACAGTGTCCTTTGCAGAGGCTGAAGCCTTTGCAGATTGTAATTGGGCTTCCAGCTCTGTCATTTTCCGATTAAAGTTGGCCTCCAGATCTTGCTGTACCTTCAAGATTTCATTCAGTTGAGCCATAGTGAACAATCCAAAATCAATGGCAAATAAAATAGTTAAAGTAATAAATATGCTTATTGTGCGCGAGCAGCGAACTGACAGGTGGTGTGTAGTGTTAAATTTATGCCAAGATCTTCATGAAACCAGTCACAAACGTACGTTGCACTCCAATAAACTGTATTTAATCGAAATATATTGAAACACTTGTAACAAATGATTTAATTTAATTAAAATAGAATAAATGTTATAAGAGACTTGTTTACTAAATTTCACACCTACCGCCAATTGTGCTTTCATGTCATATAAAATGTATTAAATAAATAGATAAGAATCAGAGATTTTAAAATCGTATATAAGAATCAGAGAGGTCGTCAGTACTTACCGTGTGGTTTGTTCCGCAAGAGCAAGTAATAAAAGGTCTTCCTCATCGGAATCAGATTCTGATGTTAAGTACGAGGATGTCATCACCACAACAATTAAGTAGTTATACCAGATAAAAACGCGCAGCTCTAGTGACTTTTCATTAGCAAATGAAGTCAGCAGTTCGCGCCGGAGTCGCGCAGGTGTGCACGTTAAAGTTTCGCGTTACAGACGTTCCCGCATCGCATCCCGCTTCCGCGTTATTGACGCGCAGGTTTGGCCGATTCTTGACTCATCCTCACTGGAGTTTGCTCAAGGAAACAATTAAGAATACCGTTTTCAAGGAAAGTTGGAGGACTTCCTTGAGGCATCCTAGAATGAGTTTGAGTGGAGGCGACCTATGAGGAAACGTTTAAGAATATGGGTGTAAGACACCTTAAAAGGAGCGGTGCCTTTACTGTCGAGTTGTGGGACATACAGCAGAGCAGTGCCGAAAGAGAATGAGAGCAGAAGCGAAACAAGGAGTGCCTCAGAATCATACCTCACAGGCAACAGCAACAACACAGGCACCTTCACCAGCAACTCCAGTATTTTCTTGTTACGGGTGTGGAACGCCTGGTGTTTTACGAAGTAAATGCCCTAAATGTAAAGTCACTCATGTCTCACAGTTGAAAACCGAGAAGGTAGATTTTTGCTCCCTAAATGTTGAGACTGATGCCCGTCTTAGACCAATAATAGGTATAGGAATAAAAAACATAGTGGGTACAGTCTATATTGATACTTGTGCCAAGTGCAGTGTGGCATCCTATGAGTTGTACACTCAATTGGATAAACAAAGCAATCACTTTGAGAAGAGAAATGTGGATGTCACTCTGGCAGATGGAATAAAGAGAAAAACCGACATCCTATCGACTATGGTCCCTGTCAGCGTGTGTGGTCGGGAAGTGCCAACAACATTCATTGTCTTGCCTGAAGCCAAGAACAACAAAACACTTCTCGGTGTGGGATTTATACAAGACGCTGGTATGGTGCTTGACGTCCCACAACTCACATGGCACTTCATCGACAACCCAAGCCAAGTCTACGATTTAATAGAGGAGAGCACTGATGGCATGTCCATGGCTCATCTTGAATGTTCCTCATCCCCCTTTAGTGGTGATCCAATCCGGGGAGCGGGAAGCGATCCTAGAAAGGGAAGATCAATACCCTATCGACTTATACCTATCGCAGGTCTCAAAAGTCCCTGTAAACGCTCCCGTACTTTGTTTGATGGCTATTCGCCTCAGTTCGCGGACTACATGTACGCAGATGCCAAGGACGCCTTCGAATCAGCCGAGGTTGTTCTGTCCTCGCACGAAGCATCGCTGTTCCTTGGATATACGCACGATGACATCAGGATTGATGCAATCTCTATAGATAAAGTGAATTACGGAACATTAGGCAACGATGGGAAAACCCGGCTGATGACACTGCTAAACGATAATAAAGACGTATTTGAGCCCAGTAAAGTACCTACAAACTTAGCGGAACACTGCATTAACACTGGAACACACAATCCGATCTCAGTACCACCGTACCGATAGTCAACTCAACGTCGTCAAGCTTTAAAAAAAGAGATTGACACAATGCTCGAAGATGTTATAGAACCCTGTTCCTCACCATGGTCGGCATCAGTGGTAATGGTACCCAAGAAAGATGGCTCAATCCGCCTCTGCGTCGACTACCGGAGGCTCAACGCTATTACTGTTCCAGACTTGTACCCTATGCCTCGCATAGACGACCTTCTTCATGAAGCCTAGACGACCTTCTTCATGAAGCCAAGCCAACCCCCTATATGTCAACACTCGACTTGCGCGCAGGATACTGGCAAGTGAAGGTTAGAGAGGAGGACCAGGACAAAACAGCGTTTATTACACCATCCGGAATATATCGTTTCAAAAGAATGCCATTCGGTCTCCGAAACGCGCCTGCTACTTTTCAGCGGCGGTGAAGGTGAGCATCGTAGACGTGAAAATGATGTATTATATATGACGTAGACGGTCATCTCTTGGACTTGGATAAAGTTCTGAAGACCTTGAAAGAAAAGTATTTGGCTGTGAACTTAACCAAATGTCGCTTCTGCAGCTCTACTGTAAAATATCTAGGGCACTACATAACCCCAGAAGGACTTCAGGTTGAGCCAGAAAAGGTATCTGCTATAGCCGACTAGGCGCCACATACTAATCTGAAGCATCTGCTGTCGCTTATTCAAACTTGCTCTTGGTATCGGCGCTTTATATCAAATTTTTCACAAAGATATGAACCCTTGACGCGCCTTACTAAAAAAGGAGCAAAATGGAGATGGGACATAAAGTGATAAATTCATCACATTTGTCGGTTTTTATTAATAATATAACCCTAGTAGTGACAAGACTCAGTTGAACTCTATGTCAGCAAAAATAGCGAAGGCCCTGGAAACAGAGGCTTCCGACTCATGGCTGCGGACTATAGAGTCAGCGAGTGACGACTGGACGTCTATCCATAGGCTTTGCAGGCAAGTTTCCAAAAAGCCGCAGCCCATCCGCCTCTGACGGTACCCCCCGTTATAGAGCGGAAGATAGAGCCGAAATTTTCGCAGACAATCTAGAGCAGCGATTCAAGCCGAACCCCTCTGATGACACTCAAAATGCTAGGACATCCAGAAGCTCCTAGACGAGTACTTCCGCCGTCCCATTCCCCCGGACGAAGACCCCATAGTCTACCCCGGGTCAAGTCCTAAGGATGATTAGGAAAACGAAGCTCAGAAAGGCCCCTGGCCTCGACGGCATCCCCAACGAAGCCCTGCGTCACTTCCCACCGCGAGCAATCGCGTTCCTGACGCGACTCTACAATGGGGTTATGCGTACGGGTCACTATCCCTCCTTATGAAAACTCGGCCGAGTCATCATGCTTCCCAAGCCCCAAAAGAACGTTTTGGACCCAGGTAATTACCGTCCCATAACGCTTCTAGCTACCATCTCCAAAGTGTTCGAGAAACTATTATTAGTACATCTCACACCCCATCTGACTCCTAGAGACGAGCAATTCGGCTTTCGAGCCGAACACTCTACCACGCTCCAACTCACAAGGGTACTACACCACATGACGACAGCCTACAACAAAGGGGAAAAAACTGTAGGTGTATTCCTCGACATGGAAGGGGCGTTCGACCGTGTCTGGCATCCAGGTCTAGTTTATAAGTTATCCACCTCTACGACTCCCCGTCGAGTCGTTAAGACCGTGCCAACTTTCTCTCTAACAGACAATTCCAAGTTGCAGTCGAAAACGCTATCTCTACCGTTCGCACGGTAGAGGCAGGCGTACCCCAAGGCATTTGCCTCTCTCCCGTATTATACTTGAGGTATACAGACGACATCCCACTACAAGAAGGGTCTCACCTGGCCCTGTACGCTGACGACGCCGCGTATTACGCGTCGTCAGCGTACGCTCTACAGGCTGCCAAGGTAATACAGAGAACCCTAGATGCCCTTCCCGAATGGTTAGCCCGTTGGAGGTTGTCGATCAATGTAGCTAAAACACAAGCCATTACCGTCAGTCACCAAGCCCCCCCGCCTCCCCTTCGTCTTCAGGCCCAGGACATCGCTTGGACCGATCGATCGGCGCCTTACGATGAAAGACCACGTGAATGCTGTCATCAACTCTACACGTGCTGCCCGAGCCCTCTTGCGCCCAGTGCTTGACTCTGTCCTCGCCTTAAGAGTGAAACTCGGTGTGTATAAGACATACATACGGCCCCGACTTACATACGCCGCCCCGGCTTGGTACGCGCTCCTCTCAGAGACGCGTAAGACCCAGCTAGAAGCCCAGCAGTCGACGTCACTTAGAGTTATCACGAAGGCCCCTCGCTACGTGAGGAACACTACAATCCGTAGCGGACTGAAGACAGAGACCCTGGACGCCTTCGTAAGGCGCCTAACGAGGAGGATGTTCCAGCGTGTAGGAGAGTCGACCCTGCCACACATACAGGAGTTGGCACCCTACCACACTCGACCTCCCGACCGTAAAAGGTACCCTAGAGACCTCGTCTAGATTCACAGTGACTCCAGTACACAGGTTTGCTCTACTAGTCGCACGCTGAGATCGCTCGCTGGCACATAGCCGGCTCGAGTCGAACTCGCGACCCGTGATAGGTAAAGCAGACCAGCAGTCCAGTGGCAGGTACCACACCATCATGACCTGTTCGTCTTAACGGACAGCGTGTGCAACCTCAGTCAGGAGGCCGTCGCCTCGACACTGACTCCCCACACCTCTACAGGTTTGAGATGAAATCCCGCAAGGGTGTAAAGGGTTATTACGGTAAGAGTGAATAATTGAAAAATATTAATAATTATCTATCATTATTAATAATTACCGAAAGTCGACGTAAAAGTGATAAATTCATCACATTTGTCGGTTTTTATTAATAATATAACCCTAGTAGTGATAAATGTAATAATTTTTAAAATAAACAATGTGGATGGCCACATTGTTTATTTTAAAAATTTGCGGGTTGCGGGGCCGGGCGGTGTGTGCGACGTGCGAGGGGCGAGGGGCCACGCTACGCGAGGTATGGAAACCACGTAGGCGACGCTTCAGTTGGCTCCGTGTTATTGTTTTAAAAGCACGCGCACGTAATTCGTTGATGCTGACGTAAAAAGCTTGTGAATTTGTGAGTTTGAATACTGTTTTCGTATTAAAATGGAAGATCTTCTTATTATGAAAACCAGATTTAATGAGAAATGTCTTGAAATAAAATCGAAGAAAGGAAAAAATCACCAATTATTTTACACGAGATGAGTATTTTACTTTTTTAATCAAGGTAACTTCTAAAGAGAAAACAAGGCAAAAAACGCCAGAAGACTATCAACGTCTGTCAAGATACGATGTTGTTAATATAGGAAATGTAAAAAATTAGTAGTTCCAGTGAAGGACGAGAAAGACTCGCTTATTTACTACACTTATTTAGAGAAAAATTTTGATATTATTCATGAGACTCATATTTCTATTGGTCACGGAGGGCGCACCAGAATGAATAAAGAGCTTAAAAATAAATATAAGAATATTACACTTAAAGAACACTGCAATATTCTTTGTTTCTAATACTCACTTTTTGTTGGAGTTATCTTAGCGCTGACACTAGGTGGGCGTATCAAGGTGCATTCTTTTTGCTGCAAAAGATGAGCTACATTCTCAAAACCTTGATCAGTCACCACCGCACTAGTTTTAGGTAGCAAATTTAGAAATCCACAGTACTAAAAAATCACGGAGACAAATGCTCTTCCTCTATAACAAGATATCAAGTATTTCATGGTTACATGATTTATATTCTGACCATGTTAGTGCTTACTTTGCAGCTTCAGTCGGTTTTTGTATTTCCAGACAATCTATAAAGGTAATTCTACCATTTCGTGCAAATCACATTTTTCGAGAAATAAAAAAAAAAATTATCGCTTTCAAGTTATATGCTATCAACACAATGAAATAATTTAAAAAGGGCTACAGAGGCCCATAAATACGGTTGGCTTATTTTTAATATAAAGACAGTTATAACATTTTAATATGTAGAAACGTCACTACCATCAGTGTCCAAAATGTGAATCTTAGGGAAAAGAAAATATAAAATTTACTAATATGCCTATATATCCATTTTTGAGCATAAACACTATAATCTATTGATATAAAGGAATATTCTTTCAATTTTATACATATAGGAAACTTTTAGATTACAAATAAAATTATTTTTTAGTTTCGTCGCCTGAAATTTGTCCTTACCTTCAGCTAAATTTGTCACCGCAATATATCTTGTATGCGTGAACCCTAATAGTATCAACAGACGTTCCGATTTGGCTGGCGCCAGCCAAATCGGTACCGATGTAGCAACCATTCCAACATTGCTACAGATTGTCCGACGGTTGCCCTTCCAGCCGTCAGTAGGGTTCGAAGTATTGGAGTCGAGTATCGATACCGAGTACTCATGTGGTATCGGCGGGATAGTATCGATACCCAAAAAGTATCAGTCCAAAAGTATCGATACTACTCAGTATCGATACTTGCATCAATAGTTTAAACGTCAGATTTTTTCGTGGGAAAGCGGAGAAAAATACCAATATAGTATTACTTTTTTGGAAACAATAGCAAATAAAAGAAAATATAACAAGAAAATGAAATTTATTTAAAAAAATTTAAAACCATTCTTCTTCAGGGCGTCCGCATAAAAATAACAGCTCGTTCAGACGCTTCGGCTTTAAGCGGTTACGTGTTGTGGCCATTATAGCCCCTGCTTTAGAAAACAGCCTTTCAGCTGGCACAGAGGTGGCAACCACAGCAGCGTAACGTCGATATTCTTTGTAAAGATTTGGAAAGACTTCTTTCATGTCTTCCCAGGTCTCTATGGAATTGGACTTTAATGGTGTTACAGGAGTTTTTATATAATGTGATAGCTCGTCACCGCTACGTCCCGGTTTCTTTCGACTTTTACAAGCTAGTTCTTTATGTTTGCGCCAAAAATTTTGTGCGTCGATATCTGGTGTACTATCAGTTTCCGATTCTGAAGAGGTATTCTGAGGATAATCGGCAATAGTCCGACGTAAGATGCTCATCGCACTTGCACATGATTTCGGGTTTTTGAAGTGTAAATTTTTAAATCGTGGGTCCAGCAATATACTGACTGCTAAGATTGGCATATGCTCTATTCCACCAAATCGATTTTGTAACTGCGTTTGAAGCAATTCCTTTGCTCTAGTAAAAACAGGGCTAGTATATTCCACCATATCATTCACTTGAGTTATTAAACAGTTTATTAATGGAATAACCTTTGACAAGGTTACGTATTGCTCCCCAGATAGCTCACGCGTTATGTATTCAAGAGGCTGTAACAACGAAACTAACTCCTTTAAGCTAGTGATATCCATTGCAGTGAGCATTATTGGAGCATGGGAATCATTTAATAAGATTAGAGATATTATTGGTGCCAACTCCAGAAATCGTTCACACATGTAAAAACACGAATTCCAGCGCGTACTGACATCGAGAATTAACTTTTTAGGTTCTTTGTTCTGTAACATTTGAGATTTTTTCAAATTGTCTGTTGCCACAACACTGCGTTTGAAATATTTAACTATATTTCTGACCTTTTCCACAAATAAAACTGTTTCACCATCTGTCAGGACCTTATCAGCTATAAGGATTATGGTGTGTGCAAAACAAGGCAGATGTTTCTTGAGGTTATTAAATAATTTTTTAACAGCTGCAACCATATTTGCACCATTATCAGTTAGAATTGCTACTATGTTATTCTTGTCAATACCCCACTCCCCGAAAACTTGATCCAACATATTAGCAATATATTCGGCTGTATGTCGTTCTGGTAACTCTATGGTAGCAACATATGCGGATTTTAGAACCAACCCATCCAAATAGTGCAAAGTTATTCCAAGAAAACTTGTCATATTCATGGTGTCCGTCAATATGTCACAAGTGGCACAGAAATGATTTTGTAATCGTAGTCTTTCCTTTAAAGCATTTTTCATAGCGTCATATTTCTCAATAATAAGATGTTTAACGTGAGTGTCTGATGGCACTTTATAATTCGGTGCTAGTCTTAATAAATTTTAAAAAACCCCTGTTTTTCACAGTGTGGAAGGGTTTTAGATCAGCACAAATATAATATAAGATGGCATTGGTTATTGCGGCATGGCGAGGTCCACCTTCTTTGTATGATGCCCGTAATTGAAACATACGCGAAATAGGATTGGACACATTTTTGTTATTGACTGCCGATTGCTTTCGCCATCTTGTACAGAGCTTGTTCCAGCTCCTTCATGCAGATTTTCTTCGCGACCAGAGCTTGGTTCAACCGTTTCCTTATCTTTAATAAACATCAGCTTAGATTGTTTGAATGAGCTTGTACTAGCAGAAGTCGAGGCGCGTGGCTCTGCATCATCAGGTTCGTCAGATACAAGTAAGACTTCTTCCGAATTTACTGTCTCTGTTCGCGCGCTTGTTCATCTGTGGTTGTTTTTAAAATAGTATACATTACCGCAGCTAGTTAATGCTGTCAATCTTAGACCAAGGGTTCGACGAAAAATAATTTTAAAATGGTCTCTAAGCAACCGCAAAATAACACTCTTATGTCACCGCATCAAGACCGCATATAAAGAATATTTAAAAACGCATTTAAATAAATATATCTACTTCATCTCGCCGGCCCTGCTTCGTCGAGGATTGTTTTTAAAGGTATTTATACTTTTTTAATAATAATCACGGTGTGCAGGCCGCAACTTTTCCCAACCGCCTCACCATTTTGTTTTGGCCCTAACCGAGCCGGATTTGAACCCCCTTACATTTCACTCTATTATCCAACCCGCATCCATATATATATCGCATTTTATTTTTACATAATTATTATATAATTATCCCGCATTTATATTTATTTCGCTATAATATCCCCATATTTACATTGTATAATTTTGTTATATATGTGTTAACACTATTTACTAGTGTGTGTGTGTGTGCAGCTTTACCCCACCATGTAAAATATACGATTAAACAGTGTGCTATTAGCTGTCTATGGTTTCACTTGTCTCCCGTATAATAATTCAATATTGGCGACGAGATCTACCCACAATGGCTCAATCTTTTTGTGGAATTTTATCAACGTTTGACCACAATGTGAACGAGTGGAAAACATATAAAGGACGCATTTCGCAGTGGTTTATTGCAAATAATATAACCAATCAAAATGATGCGACGGGAACAAGAAGGCGAGCCATACTACTAAGCGCACTCACCGACGGTACCTACAAGTTGGCAGCCGATTTGGCGCTGCCCAAAGATGTTCAAGAGGTGCCCTACGAAGACCTAGTAAACTTACTGGATGACCACTTCACCCCCAAGCTATGTGGATTTAGCGAGCGTCACAAATTTTACGCAGCGACGCAGCAGCCGGGCGAGTCATATACACAATGGGCGGGTAGACTGCGCGGCCTTACGGTACATTGCGGGTTTAGCAATGTTGAGGAGGCACTGCGTGATCGATTCGTGATGGGGATGGTAGCCGGTCCAGAACGTGAAAAATTGTTTTCACGAGACTTGGAAACATTGACCTTGGCGAAGGCCGTGGAATTGGCCGAGAGTATACGTTGCGCGCGCGCAGGGGCTGCGGCTACGGTTTCTACTTCCGCAGAACAAGTTTCAGTGTTGAAAATCACGAAAGGATCAAACAGTAATACTAGATCGTCCAATACTCAAAAAGGAAATGGTGAAAGTTGTGCCGTGTGCGGTCGTGCTAATCATAAGTCTTCTCAGTGTCGGTTTGCGAAATACAAATGTCGGAAGTGCAACACAGTGGGTCATTTGCGTAGGATGTGCAACAAAATCAATTATGTGTTATCAGGGCAGGTGAGCGAGGACGACGACGACGGTAAGTCACTTTTTAACATTTGCTCAGCCAGGGGGGAACCAATGACAGAAACGGTAGAAATAAACAATCTAAAGTTACAATTTCAAATAGACAGCGGATCTGCTGTATCTGTTATCTCAGATTTTTCATTTAAAAAAATATTTAAGAATACACCTTTATTAAAATCTTGTAAAAAGTTTCATAGTTATACTGGAGATATCATGGAGTGTATAGGTTTTCTGCGTTTGCCCATAACTTACTCACAACAGACACACACTATTGATGTATTCGTTATACGTAACGGCGGCCCACCGCTTCTTGGCAGAGATTTCTTATCAATATTTAAATTAAAATTAACGCCTATTAATTTTCTGAAAAATAGCCAGAATATATTCGAAAAATTACAGACTATGTTTCCTGATGTATTCTCGGAAAAATTAGGCGCGTTTAAAAATTATATGGTAAAGTTAAAATTAAAAGATGATTCGAAACCAATATTTTGTAAAGCGCGCCCCATCGCCTTCGCGTTACGTAATAAGGTCGATAATGAAATAGAACGATTACAGAAATTGGGAGTGTTAAAACCTGTTCAACACTCCGCGTATGCGTCACCGATTGTACCTGTGCTTAAACGAGACGGCTCCGTTAGGCTATGTGCTGATTACTCTGTAACCATCAACAAACAATTGGTTGTGGAACAGTACCCTTTACCCACCGTTCATGAATTATTTTCGAAATTACACGGGGGTCAACAATTTTCAAAAATTGATTTGTCTATGGCCTACAACCAATTTTTGCTCGAGGAAGACTCGCAGCAAATAACTTGTATCAATACACACAAAGGGTTATTTAAATATACACGACTCGTTTTTGGTCTTTCGAGTGCACCGTCTATTTTTCAGCGCGCAATGGAAACTGTACTTTCCGGGTTAGACGGGGTGTTATGTCTGTTGGATGACGTATTAATAACTGCAAAAACCCCGGAATTACACATGGAAAAATTGCACACAGTTCTCAATAGGCTGCAGGACGCAGGACTAACGGTCCGCAAGGACAAATGTGAATTTTTTAAAGACGAAATCAGCTATTTGGGCTACGTAATAAGTAGGGATGGTCTAAAAAAAGATCCATCTAAAGTAAAAGCCATAACGGACGCACCGGTTCCTACCAATGTTAACACCTTACAGTCGTTTCTAGGGCTTGTTAACTACTATAGGAATTTCGTTCCTCAAGCATCTAGTATTCTTAGCCCTTTGTACGATCTACTAAAGAAAGGTGAGAAATGGCAGTGGACCAAAATACATAATAATGCGTTTAACGAAATAAAAAAGTGTTTAACATCTTATCGTGTATTGGCACATTTCGACTTAAATTCTAAAACTATTTTAAGTGTCGATGCTTCACCCCTAGGCCTGGGAGCTATTCTGTCTCAAATGGACAGGGACGGGGTAGAACGACCGATATCATACGCGTCCCGAACATTGAACTCGGCAGAAAAACGGTACTCTCAAATTCAGAAAGAGGCAACCGCGATTATATTTGGAGTAAAGCGTTTTCACCAATATTTGTATGGCCGGTCAGAACCGTTCATACTACGTACTGATCACAAACCTCTCATTTCCATCTTTGGGCCACATAAGGGCATTCCAGAAGTGTCAGCTAATAGGTTGCAAAGATATGCGATGTATTTAAGCGCATACAACTATTCAATCGAATACATACGGAGTTCTGATAATAACGCAGACTATTTATCTCGAGCGAGTCTACCGAACGAGAGTAAAGGGTGCGAGGGGTGTGAGTTGCGGGAGGAGGCCGCGGCCGGTTCATACTGCGCTGCAGCCGCGACTCCCATAGACCGTGCAACTTATATTAATTTTGTGGTTGAAGGGGGTTTGCCCATAACCTTGAACGAGTTGCAAACCGAAACTAGGAGAGATGTTGTCTTAAGCAGTGTTGTTAACGGAGTACTCAATGGCTGGCCTAAACGATTATTTTCAGATTTAAAAATAAAGCCATATTATTTATGTAGGACACAGCTTTCATATGAAAACGGATGCCTTATGAGAGGCCATAAAGTTGTTATTCCTGAAACGCTGCGCCCTAGAATTTTACAGGAACTACACAACTCGCATTTGGGAATTGTGAAAGCGAAAGCCGAGGCCAGGGCACGATTTTGGTTTCCAGGTATAGACACTGCCTTAGAGGCAGTGATCAACTCATGTGACGTATGTCAACAATTGCGACCGTCCCCACCACGAGCACCTCTAGCTCCCTGGAAATATCCTTCTGTACCTTTCTACAGACTTCACATAGATTTCCTGGGTCCTTTTAATAACCAAATGTTTTTAGTCATCGTAGACGCTTACTCAAAGTGGGTGGAGGTGTATGACGTCAGTGCATCTACAGTTATTACACACAAAGACGGCTCTAATTTACAATTCAATAACTATAAAATTTAAGGTGACCTCTTTCTTTAAAAATTATTTTATGACTCTTGATCACCAGACACTATTGATCAATATACCAACTGAGACTCCTATCAAGGAGCATAGGAGTTCCATTATTAGTGCATTTGGAAGAGGAATCTCTTTTTTAGTTTTAAATATATTTAGGTTCTGCTTTATAGGTGTTAAGTACATACTCATAGTTTTATTCAACATATTATCAACCCTATTATATAATCTCATAATCAATTTAACAACTCATATTATAGTGTGGGTTTTACTATATTATAGTGTAAGATATTTTATATCAGTTTTTATTTAAAATGTTTTTTATAATGAAGTTATTAATTTCATTGATGCTAACTTTAAATGGCTACTTCTGCCAGATTCAGATGAACTTCAATAGCACTGTCAACACTAATATCTCCATAAAAGCTGACAATATCTTCAATATAGCAAGATCAGTCAATGAAACTGACTGGTTGAAAGGTATTAATGACCTAATAAAGAAAGTAAACAACTCCAAAACTATAAGTGAGTTGACCATAGATAAGGATAAAGAACTTCATGATGAAACTATCACATATGTTCCCTTATCACTCCCCAAAGAATCAAAACATGATGGCACTAGTGAAGTAGCCACAATTAAAGTCACTGAAGCTTCGCCTGCCCAAAACAGAAGAACTAGCACAAATAAACTAGAGAAGAATGATCCTTCAGTTAATTATAATTTGAAAATTCAGGCTCCTGCAGTTGTCAATTCTGATAGTTTATCCATAAGTCAATTAAATTGGAAGCTTGTGAATGAAGAAGTGAACACTTGCATTAAAGATGGACTTAAAGATGAAATATTAAATAGAATTAAAAATGAAGTGTATTATCTTCTAACTAAGATGAACGAGAACTCCATCCTTATTCATGATGAGAATTACAAAAGAATGGTGATATTTAATGCTTTATCAATTGTTAATGATGGACGGATGACACCTATATATAACTTGAACCAAACTTGCTATATTGCACACATGGGAGATCTAAATTTGGCATTAAGTAGAGAGATTAGGAAAGAGCTTTTAATTATAATGTCTAGACCGAATAGAATAGAGACACCAGAGAGGCAAAGAGAAATTCAGCCTCATGTTGGAAGGCTAATTAGGAAAATAAGATCTGTGGATGATATCAATGATGCTTTTTTTGAGAGTGCTGCAAAGAAGTCAGCTATGTCAATCCAAGAAGCTTTAAAGGAGAATGGGATCTTGTTGTCTCACCAGGAAGACTCAAAATTGACTTATGCAAACACAAGTGTTATAAAATCAGTTGTCATAAACAATGACATGGATCTTAGAGAAATATGGCGGACGACGCAAGACTAAAAGTAGTCACAGCAAAGAAGCAAGCTGTCTTTGCTCGCATGAATATGCTATTTAATGCTGCTAAAAAAATTGTGCCTGAAGTAGACACAAGGCGTAAAAGCGATTTTTTAGCAGATTCTTCGAATATCGAAAAATTGTACGGAGATTTCAATACATTATGTGATCAGTACCATATTTTGTTATTGGAGTTGAAGCCAGATGCCATTTTAAATACTGATGAGTGGGCATCTTTTGAGGAAATTTATACATATGTCAAGCATGTGAGGACAACACTCACATCAACACCGAAACCTCATCAAATTTCAGATAAAACACATTCTATTAAATGTAAATTGCCGCCAATAGAATTGATTTCATTTGATGGTAATCCGAATAATTGGCCATTATTTTACGAGTCTTTTAAAACAAATATTCACAATAATGTAACTCTTACAGACGCGCAACGCATTCAATATTTAATAGGTAAATTGACTGGCCGTGCGCTAGATATTTTTGCAGGTATTTTACCTAATGAAGCCAATTATCCGATTATCTGGAATTCTCTTGTTACAAAGTATCAGGATGAACGACTTCTTGGTACATTATATTTAAATAATATTCTTGAATTAAAATATTCAAATAATTCTGCTGCTCAATTAAATAATTTTATTGAAAAGGTAAACTCTTCATATTCTTCATTAAAAAAATTACAAATTTCAGACTTATCAGACTTTATTATTACACATATCGCTCTTAAGAAATTAGATGAACATATTGTTCAACGTTTTGAAATGCAAGTTCGTGAAAAAAATATACCTACATGTTCTGATTTGGTTGAGTTTGTTCGCCATCATATAAAAGTAATGGAGCGAACATCTACCACTTTCAAAACTCCAAACACCTATGTTTCACGTTCATCTAAGCTCACACACACATTTTCTATAATAAAAGATGATAAGTCGCAATCCGCATGTCTATTCTGTAAAAATTCAAATCATATTCATTTATATGAATGTTCCTTGTTCAAAAAATTACCAGTTAAGGAACGATTCAATTACGTCAAACAAAATAATTTATGTGTCAATTGTTTTAACACTTTAAGGGTTACATCCTTATTGCTTTGCATATTCTGTTCTTTTGTACAACCTTTCACCTGACTATTTTGGTAATTGTTGAGGTATTAGATTGTTCTCACCTTACATATATAGACACATTTGCTTTTCACCCGGATTGGTCCTATTTAAAATAGTGTAAAGCACATCAAGTAGGCTTTTGATACACACTTTGTTGTTACCTTGTTTAGTATCCACATTGTATATGCTGCTATGTTGCAGCGCATCATGCATTTGTCATGGTACCTATAACTTATTTTACAGATTAGATTGATAATTATTTAAAAACATAGATTAATTAAATTAACCTTTACTTTTGTTTGGTTACCTAGTGAATCTGACACATCAAGCAAAACACCAGTTTTGACGTTGACAGTTCGCAGTCATCGATTAATTATACGGCGTTGGCTCAGGGTATTTAGCCAGTTATCGAATTTGGCTTTCGTGGATATTTTAATTGTCAAAGGATTTTAATGTATTTTTCGATTAGGATTTAATCCACCTCGTCTTGTTTAGTATGGACTGATAAGACTGCGTTTCGTTTGAATAGGTGCATTTTTGTGCTTTGATCTTCAGACAGTTTGTCTATGGTATAAGTCTATGTCACATCCTTGCACTGTGGCCATAACCAACAATTTTGGAACGGGACGGATCTTTTCGGGCCGCGCCGCGTAGGCGCATGCACCCTTGTCTTGGCCAATAGGTAAGTCAAATATTTATAGATCATCTAGATCGTTTTGATATTGTTCAAGCATAGTATATTACATTTCGTTGTTGGTTTTGTTTTAGTTCAGAAGCCATACCTGAACATGCTTTGGACGATGTGAAGTCGTCAAACCGTATCATGACACCCAACCACCAGAGAACGGTAAGTTGCCTTCCGAATTGGATTTCTTCCAACCTAAGCTAAAGGTTGTCTTTATGTAGCGACGTTGTTGTTAATATTGTCGGTTTTTTGTCCACAGTATTAGAGACACACACAACTCACACCACATGTGGCCATGTGCACACCTGCATTTCATTTCTTTAGATGGACCCGCTAATAAACGGTATGTCTGCACCAATTTATTATTGTTAGGAATCCAGTGTAACTGTACAAATAGCATAGATACTGTGAATTCCAAATTTATAACCTGGAACTTCTCTTTTGTTCCCAGGGTCCTTATCCAGGGTTTTTATCCTGTATATTTAGAAAAAGGGTTTTTATACAGAGTTCTTATTCAAGGTATTTAGGATGTACCTATTTCTACGGATATGAACACTTCTTTGTGATGTACCTGATTCCATCACTTTGAGATGGTCTTGTATACTTTAATCCTGCATCCCTCTTACTAGAACTGTGGTAAAACTTTATGTTATTTATTCAAGTGTAATTGAGCTAGTGAACTCATGACATAACTTGTCTTTTTTTACTCAAGGGTTGATGGGCCATCAAATCCATCATCTAACTTGCCTGTTTGCATAAACCTGAGGTTGGGCTTATAAACCCACTACCGTTATTCAATGTTATATATATATATATATATATATGTGTCGCAGAATGAAGTACTAAACGTAAGGTCTTTATCAATCTGAAAGCAACTTAACTATAGTGGTGACACTATGCGGTTGGCAACATCAAATGACATTGTCAAATGTCAATGTCATAGAAGTAGCGGTTGGGAATCGAAATGAACGTTCTTTTTGAATATGGCTTTGGGCGTGTGCACTTGTGAGGTTATCCCCACTTTTGTAACGGTGAAAGTGATTGCAATGGCAGTTGAGAACAGAATTGATCGGGCCGAGTTCGAATGTAGACGCGCGGCAGTGCACTGCAGTAGCTACGAAATAGTATCGTGATTAGTTGATGTTAATTGTTTTAAGTGTTAGCGCGTGCGTGTGACCCGATATGTTTAGATGTGTCCTGAGAGCTAGCTATCCCTTGTTGACCTATGGGCGAGAAGCCTAGTGTTCAGAAGTCTCGTGATGAGGCGCCTAGATGCGCGAGTGTCTGTGTACCCTTGACCCTTGATTTCACCAATTGCTGTTGGTTATCAGTTGTGTTAGCACGGAGGAAATCGAGAAGAGTCTTGGTTGTGAGATTACTATCGTGTGCGTGTGTGGGGCACCGATCTAAGCCGTGATTTGGGTTGCCGTCCCTCTATCGGGACAATTATGCCCTCGCTTGACCTTTGTAAGATTGTGTAAAGATACCCTGTTAGTTAACTGTCACTCTGCTTTAAAGAGTTGCCCACGAAAGCCATCCTATGACCCTATCTGATGCTCGAAAGCCATCCATCCTGACTTGCACTTGGCCCCCTTCTCTCTCTCACTCCGACATCAGAAGTGGGATGGTGAACCCTATAGTTTTGGTTTTCTGACACGCTTGTTTTTTTGATTCATGGCTTTAATCTTGTAATAACTCTACGCGTATAAAACTACCTACTTATGCGGATAATAATGCGGTTAGTACATATTTCTGTAAAATAACGGTTTCGTGTTTAGTACAGTGTAAGTACCAATACGTTTGTTTTGTTGCAGTAACCGGGGTAAGTCTTTTGACATTTTTCTTAACCTGATTTTTTTGAAATTTTATGCGTTTATCATCAATTGAGTAATTTTATTTTCAGTGGTAAATTGTTTGATATTTGAAGGTAGTTATGATTAGATGAAAATAACTGACAAAATCGTCTTTGATATCAATTTAGCTACCACAGGTTTTTAAAAACGTTGTCGATTACATTAATATAGTGCGATTATAATGTTTCATTACATTGTGCATTTTATTTAGTCAGAAAATAATCGATTGTATTTAAACGATTGCGATGTTGAATTATTTAAAAAAAAAAATGATATTTCACTTTTGTTATTGAACATTTTCGCATACATAAAAACACACTGTGGTTACGAGATATTTGGGGTAGTTCGAGAAAAATCTTAAATTACATGGACAAAGTTAATTTTAAATTGTAATTTTCGGTACCTAAAGTTTAGGTAGTTGCGAAAACGACGTTGACTGGTAAATTCAGTTGATTGATTAATCTGTTTAAAATGTTTTATTGTCAGTAATTATTTAACGTTCGTTTACGCGTAATAAAAAAAAATTGCTTAACGGTTTATTGATTCTACATTTTTGAGGGTTTAATTACGGCGAAGTTATTTTGAATTAAATTTTTGTAAGCGTGCTTGTAAAGCGTAACTTGTGATTTTTGATAATACGCTAGAGGCAAAAGAGATCATTGAAGAATCCGATCGTTAAGTTCATAGTGTAATAGTTGAATTTTTAAATTGCGTTGTTTGATATTATTTGTGTTTTGACTATGCTGGAGTCCGAGTCTTAGTCGTACCTCGAGAAAAATCGGTGTCTGCCTTGTGTAGTCCGTGAGTAGGCGATATGCGGTTGACTCTGGTGGAGGTCGGGTTTCTGAGAAAACCGTAGGGTCAGTTGGACCCGGTGATCACAGGCGTGGTACGCGTATTTGTGGTATTATTGAGATTGCGCAATTTTGGATTTTGTGTTGACATTAATTGCCATCAAGATATTGAGTTATTGATTAAGGTGATTCAGTGATCTCTGAGTTCTCATTTTGTAATCGGGATTTATTGATTTAAAGTAACTTAAAATAAAATAATAAGGCGGAAATGGACCGGTTGTTCATAATGTGCGGTTTACTGATTTGATTCGTTGAATGAAATTGATTAGACAATGATGTTTTGTGTGCTTGTTAAACAGAACCCAGTTTATTATTTTGAGAAATTACTGCAATTTTTGGAAGTTATGAGAAGTTTTGCATTGCTTAGTGGTAATCGCCAGTATAAATATGCTCACGATCGATTGAGGAAAATGCCAGATCCTAATTCTCCCTCAGAATTTGATGACAATGTAGTATCTGAGGATGAAACAATTAGTCCTTAAGAGTAGAGGCCGAAAGTATTGTGATTCTTTACAAATGCTGAAAGTACATTTTACATTGATTTACGTTTATTACTATGTGCCGGTGTGTGTAGTGCTGGTTAAGCGCTGCTCGGTTAAGGGATAGTACTCGGTTATCACCGGTTAAGTGTTAGTGTGTGTGTAGCGCTGGTTAAGCGCTACGATTTTGCTTTGCTGGTTAAGCATTGCGGTTTAGTGCTGGTTAAGTACTAGACGGTGTGTGACACTGGTTAAGTGCCACGATTTTGCCTTGCTGGTTAAGCATCGCGGTTGGGCTGAGTGCTGGTTAAGTGCTCAGTGATAAGTAGTGCTGGTTAAGTGCTACGGTTTTGCTGTGCTGGTTAAGCATTGCGTTGTACTACATAGTTTTTACTGATGGTTGGCTGGTGATAACGCTGTTTGAAATTCAAAATAAATTATAGCAGAACAAACTTTTTGTAAAATGTTACTTTTGGCAATATAATATTTTAAGTTGTTGTTTGTAACAGTGATAATTTCACTGGGCTCACTTGATACCGTAATTTTTCCAAATGAGTCAGGAACGACCGAGCGGTTAAATTTTACTGTGTTTAATTTCGTTTAGATTATCGCTTTTTTAAAACCATCATTTGGTAGAAAGTAAAATTACATTCATGATAATATCGGGAAGATGTTTATGAGTCAAGTACCTATTGAGTTTGTAAAGTAAGATGACGTAAAAGCGGTAGATTGATTGATTGATTTGGTTATAGATTCGGGGCTAGGAGACTGTACCAATATATCGTAGACGTAGCCTGGTAGAAATTGGTGTTATCTCCTTGAAATGAGATGACCCTGGGTAAGCGGTAGGTGGTAGTACGTAGATCGTAGAGTCGCGGTCTGACTCGGGATTCCCATGGGGAAGTCCGCAAAATAAAAGGTTTTGGTGCTCCATACCTTTTGAGCTATTGTGTTGTGATAGCTATTGGCCACAAATGCCATAACAGATGTGAGACTGTAATAAATTCTAAATCGGTCAAAATTATTTTGTTTTGAAAAAGTGTAATGTGATAGTGTAACTCAGTGGTACTGGGACTCGGTAGTCTATTTGGTTATGATGTAGAGGAAAGTGTAAGCCCATTGAACACTATTCAATCAAGTAACTAAGTTGTTATTTGTTTTCTCTGGGGGGCAACGTGGTTATCGTCACTTGGTGAGGGTGGCAAGGTTATCGTCACTGCGAAAGTGGCATGATCTGATACCGCTCGATTTAGGTAGTAGTGACGCCTTGAGAGATCGTCACTGGAGGTGGCATGAGTCCTATTGCTCGAATTAGGCGATAGAGACGACCGTAATCGGTAGAGTCGATATGAGCGATTTAGTAGAGCAAGTAGAGTCTTACTTCAAAGTATGTGGTTGAGTGAAAAATGGCCATTGGTCAGTTTATAATTAGAAGTAGTTTGTGATTATCCCTAGTAATGATGTAAGCTTAATTATTTGAAAATAAACTTAGAATTACTATGAGAGTTCGTTTGAAGCCCTGTTCCGACTTGTCTAATCAGGATAGGCCGAGTCGAGACAGTCTGATGCAGCAGAATTTAATTCTTGTCAGATTACTACGTCATCAAATGTCACACAGGGACGTGTGACTTGTCAGAGATGGCCGTGTCGCAGAATGAAGTACTAAACGTAAGGTCTTTATCAATCTGAAAGCAACTTAACTATAGTGGTGACACTATGCGGTTGGCAACATCAAATGACATTGTCAAATGTCAATGTCATAGAAGTAGCGGTTGGGAATCGAAATGAACGTTCTTTTTGAATATGGCTTTGGGCGTGTGCACTTGTGAGGTTATCCCCACTTTTGTAACGGTGAAAGTGATTGCAATGGCAGTTGAGAACAGAATTGATCGGGCCGAGTTCGAATGTAGACGCGCGGCAGTGCACTGCAGTAGCTACGAAATAGTATCGTGATTAGTTGATGTTAATTGTTTTAAGTGTTAGCGCGTGCGTGTGACCCGATATGTTTAGATGTGTCCTGAGAGCTAGCTATCCCTTGTTGACCTATGGACGAGAAGCCTAGTGTTCAGAAGTCTCGTGATGAGGCGCCTAGATGCGCGAGTGTCTGTGTACCCTTGACCCTTGATTTCACCAATTGCTGTTGGTTATCAGTTGTGTTAGCACGGAGGAAATCGAGAAGAGTCTTGGTTGTGAGATTACTATCGTGTGCGTGTGTGGGGCACCGATCTAAGCCGTGATTTGGGTTGCCGTCCCTCTATCGGGACAATTATGCCCTCGCTTGACCTTTGTAAGATTGTGTAAAGATACCCTGTTAGTTAACTGTCACTCTGCTTTAAAGAGTTGCCCACGAAAGCCATCCTATGACCCTATCTGATGCTCGAAAGCCATCCATCCTGACTTGCACTTGGCCCCCTTCTCTCTCTCACTCCGACATATATATATATATATAAACAATCTGCTGTTTTGTGTCTAGATTATAAGACTATTTAGTTAGTACTTTACTTTAAGATTACCTATTGCTAGTGGTAGTACTGTTCAACACGGTCGGGACCCCTGTTGACCTAGGTTACCTTATTATCAATAAATAATATTGTTGTTAATATAAACTTCTTTGTTTCATTTAAGTAATTCATCCAGCTTGAGTGAGGACTGTCTGGCGCCCTTTCATTTTATAAATTTTGACAGTTCCTTCGCCTCCGAGGGTGGCCTGTTTCTGCGACCCATGCCCTGGGATCTCATTCGGTCAGTCATTTTAAATTGTCTAGTCTCATGTTCACCGGCTGGCTGAGCCTGCCGAGATACTACACCGTGGCCCTCACCATCTGAGTCACGCATCCACTGAGGCCCAACTGAGAGGCCTTTTATTTACTAGTGTGTGTGTGTGTGCAGCTTTACCCCACCATGTAAAATATACGATTAAACAGTGTGCTATTAGCTGTCTATGGTTCACTTGTCTCCCGTATAATAATTCAACATTGGCGACGAGATCTACCCACAATGGCTCAATCTTTTTGTGGAATTTTATCAACGTTTGACCACAATGTGAACGAGTGGAAAACATATAAAGGACGCATTTCGCAGTGGTTTATTGCAAATAATATAACCAATCAAAATGATGCGACGGGAACAAGAAGGCGAGCCATACTACTAAGCGCACTCACCGACGGTACCTACAAGTTGGCAGCCGATTTGGCGCTGCCCAAAGATGTTCAAGAGGTGCCCTACGAAGACCTAGTAAACTTACTGGATGACCACTTCACCCCCAAGCTATGTGGATTTAGCGAGCGTCACAAATTTTACGCAGCGACGCAGCAGCCGGGCGAGTCATATACACAATGGGCGGGTAGACTGCGCGGCCTTACGGTACATTGCGGGTTTAGCAATGTTGAGGAGGCACTGCGTGATCGATTCGTGATGGGGATGGTAGCCGGTCCAGAACGTGAAAAATTGTTTTCACGAGACTTGGAAACATTGACCTTGGCGAAGGCCGTGGAATTGGCCGAGAGTATACGTTGCGCGCGCGCAGGGGCTGCGGCTACGGTTTCTACTTCCGCAGAACAAGTTTCAGTGTTGAAAATCACGAAAGGATCAAACAGTAATACTAGATCGTCCAATACTCAAAAAGGAAATGGTGAAAGTTGTGCCGTGTGCGGTCGTGCTAATCATAAGTCTTCTCAGTGTCGGTTTGCGAAATACAAATGTCGGAAGTGCAACACAGTGGGTCATTTGCGTAGGATGTGCAACAAAATCAATTATGTGTTATCAGGGCAGGTGAGCGAGGACGACGACGACGGTAAGTCACTTTTTAACATTTGCTCAGCCAGGGGGGAACCAATGACAGAAACGGTAGAAATAAACAATCTAAAGTTACAATTTCAAATAGACAGCGGATCTGCTGTATCTGTTATCTCAGATTTTTCATTTAAAAAAATATTTAAGAATACACCTTTATTAAAATCTTGTAAAAAGTTTCATAGTTATACTGGAGATATCATGGAGTGTATAGGTTTTCTGCGTTTGCCCATAACTTACTCACAACAGACACACACTATTGATGTATTCGTTATACGTAACGGCGGCCCACCGCTTCTTGGCAGAGATTTCTTATCAATATTTAAATTAAAATTAACGCCTATTAATTTTCTGAAAAATAGCCAGAATATATTCGAAAAATTACAGACTATGTTTCCTGATGTATTCTCGGAAAAATTAGGCGCGTTTAAAAATTATATGGTAAAGTTAAAATTAAAAGATGATTCGAAACCAATATTTTGTAAAGCGCGCCCCATCGCCTTCGCGTTACGTAATAAGGTCGATAATGAAATAGAACGATTACAGAAATTGGGAGTGTTAAAACCTGTTCAACACTCCGCGTATGCGTCACCGATTGTACCTGTGCTTAAACGAGACGGCTCCGTTAGGCTATGTGCTGATTACTCTGTAACCATCAACAAACAATTGGTTGTGGAACAGTACCCTTTACCCACCGTTCATGAATTATTTTCGAAATTACACGGGGGTCAACAATTTTCAAAAATTGATTTGTCTATGGCCTACAACCAATTTTTGCTCGAGGAAGACTCGCAGCAAATAACTTGTATCAATACACACAAAGGGTTATTTAAATATACACGACTCGTTTTTGGTCTTTCGAGTGCACCGTCTATTTTTCAGCGCGCAATGGAAACTGTACTTTCCGGGTTAGACGGGGTGTTATGTCTGTTGGATGACGTATTAATAACTGCAAAAACCCCGGAATTACACATGGAAAAATTGCACACAGTTCTCAATAGGCTGCAGGACGCAGGACTAACGGTCCGCAAGGACAAATGTGAATTTTTTAAAGACGAAATCAGCTATTTGGGCTACGTAATAAGTAGGGATGGTCTAAAAAAAGATCCATCTAAAGTAAAAGCCATAACGGACGCACCGGTTCCTACCAATGTTAACACCTTACAGTCGTTTCTAGGGCTTGTTAACTACTATAGGAATTTCGTTCCTCAAGCATCTAGTATTCTTAGCCCTTTGTACGATCTACTAAAGAAAGGTGAGAAATGGCAGTGGACCAAAATACATAATAATGCGTTTAACGAAATAAAAAAGTGTTTAACATCTTATCGTGTATTGGCACATTTCGACTTAAATTCTAAAACTATTTTAAGTGTCGATGCTTCACCCCTAGGCCTGGGAGCTATTCTGTCTCAAATGGACAGGGACGGGGTAGAACGACCGATATCATACGCGTCCCGAACATTGAACTCGGCAGAAAAACGGTACTCTCAAATTCAGAAAGAGGCAACCGCGATTATATTTGGAGTAAAGCGTTTTCACCAATATTTGTATGGCCGGTCAGAACCGTTCATACTACGTACTGATCACAAACCTCTCATTTCCATCTTTGGGCCACATAAGGGCATTCCAGAAGTGTCAGCTAATAGGTTGCAAAGATATGCGATGTATTTAAGCGCATACAACTATTCAATCGAATACATACGGAGTTCTGATAATAACGCAGACTATTTATCTCGAGCGAGTCTACCGAACGAGAGTAAAGGGTGCGAGGGGTGTGAGTTGCGGGAGGAGGCCGCGGCCGGTTCATACTGCGCTGCAGCCGCGACTCCCATAGACCGTGCAACTTATATTAATTTTGTGGTTGAAGGGGGTTTGCCCATAACCTTGAACGAGTTGCAAACCGAAACTAGGAGAGATGTTGTCTTAAGCAGTGTTGTTAACGGAGTACTCAATGGCTGGCCTAAACGATTATTTTCAGATTTAAAAATAAAGCCATATTATTTATGTAGGACACAGCTTTCATATGAAAACGGATGCCTTATGAGAGGCCATAAAGTTGTTATTCCTGAAACGCTGCGCCCTAGAATTTTACAGGAACTACACAACTCGCATTTGGGAATTGTGAAAGCGAAAGCCGAGGCCAGGGCACGATTTTGGTTTCCAGGTATAGACACTGCCTTAGAGGCAGTGATCAACTCATGTGACGTATGTCAACAATTGCGACCGTCCCCACCACGAGCACCTCTAGCTCCCTGGAAATATCCTTCTGTACCTTTCTACAGACTTCACATAGATTTCCTGGGTCCTTTTAATAACCAAATGTTTTTAGTCATCGTAGACGCTTACTCAAAGTGGGTGGAGGTGTATGACGTCAGTGCATCTACAGTTATTACACACAAAGACGGCTCTAATTTACAATTCAATAACTATAAAATTTAAGGTGACCTCTTTCTTTAAAAATTATTTTATGACTCTTGATCACCAGACACTATTGATCAATATACCAACTGAGACTCCTATCAAGGAGCATAGGAGTTCCATTATTAGTGCATTTGGAAGAGGAATCTCTTTTTTAGTTTTAAATATATTTAGGTTCTGCTTTATAGGTGTTAAGTACATACTCATAGTTTTATTCAACATATTATCAACCCTATTATATAATCTCATAATCAATTTAACAACTCATATTATAGTGTGGGTTTTACTATATTATAGTGTAAGATATTTTATATCAGTTTTTATTTAAAATGTTTTTTATAATGAAGTTATTAATTTCATTGATGCTAACTTTAAATGGCTACTTCTGCCAGATTCAGATGAACTTCAATAGCACTGTCAACACTAATATCTCCATAAAAGCTGACAATATCTTCAATATAGCAAGATCAGTCAATGAAACTGACTGGTTGAAAGGTATTAATGACCTAATAAAGAAAGTAAACAACTCCAAAACTATAAGTGAGTTGACCATAGATAAGGATAAAGAACTTCATGATGAAACTATCACATATGTTCCCTTATCACTCCCCAAAGAATCAAAACATGATGGCACTAGTGAAGTAGCCACAATTAAAGTCACTGAAGCTTCGCCTGCCCAAAACAGAAGAACTAGCACAAATAAACTAGAGAAGAATGATCCTTCAGTTAATTATAATTTGAAAATTCAGGCTCCTGCAGTTGTCAATTCTGATAGTTTATCCATAAGTCAATTAAATTGGAAGCTTGTGAATGAAGAAGTGAACACTTGCATTAAAGATGGACTTAAAGATGAAATATTAAATAGAATTAAAAATGAAGTGTATTATCTTCTAACTAAGATGAACGAGAACTCCATCCTTATTCATGATGAGAATTACAAAAGAATGGTGATATTTAATGCTTTATCAATTGTTAATGATGGACGGATGACACCTATATATAACTTGAACCAAACTTGCTATATTGCACACATGGGAGATCTAAATTTGGCATTAAGTAGAGAGATTAGGAAAGAGCTTTTAATTATAATGTCTAGACCGAATAGAATAGAGACACCAGAGAGGCAAAGAGAAATTCAGCCTCATGTTGGAAGGCTAATTAGGAAAATAAGATCTGTGGATGATATCAATGATGCTTTTTTTGAGAGTGCTGCAAAGAAGTCAGCTATGTCAATCCAAGAAGCTTTAAAGGAGAATGGGATCTTGTTGTCTCACCAGGAAGACTCAAAATTGACTTATGCAAACACAAGTGTTATAAAATCAGTTGTCATAAACAATGACATGGATCTTAGAGAAATATGGCGGACGACGCAAGACTAAAAGTAGTCACAGCAAAGAAGCAAGCTGTCTTTGCTCGCATGAATATGCTATTTAATGCTGCTAAAAAAATTGTGCCTGAAGTAGACACAAGGCGTAAAAGCGATTTTTTAGCAGATTCTTCGAATATCGAAAAATTGTACGGAGATTTCAATACATTATGTGATCAGTACCATATTTTGTTATTGGAGTTGAAGCCAGATGCCATTTTAAATACTGATGAGTGGGCATCTTTTGAGGAAATTTATACATATGTCAAGCATGTGAGGACAACACTCACATCAACACCGAAACCTCATCAAATTTCAGATAAAACACATTCTATTAAATGTAAATTGCCGCCAATAGAATTGATTTCATTTGATGGTAATCCGAATAATTGGCCATTATTTTACGAGTCTTTTAAAACAAATATTCACAATAATGTAACTCTTACAGACGCGCAACGCATTCAATATTTAATAGGTAAATTGACTGGCCGTGCGCTAGATATTTTTGCAGGTATTTTACCTAATGAAGCCAATTATCCGATTATCTGGAATTCTCTTGTTACAAAGTATCAGGATGAACGACTTCTTGGTACATTATATTTAAATAATATTCTTGAATTAAAATATTCAAATAATTCTGCTGCTCAATTAAATAATTTTATTGAAAAGGTAAACTCTTCATATTCTTCATTAAAAAAATTACAAATTTCAGACTTATCAGACTTTATTATTACACATATCGCTCTTAAGAAATTAGATGAACATATTGTTCAACGTTTTGAAATGCAAGTTCGTGAAAAAAATATACCTACATGTTCTGATTTGGTTGAGTTTGTTCGCCATCATATAAAAGTAATGGAGCGAACATCTACCACTTTCAAAACTCCAAACACCTATGTTTCACGTTCATCTAAGCTCACACACACATTTTCTATAATAAAAGATGATAAGTCGCAATCCGCATGTCTATTCTGTAAAAATTCAAATCATATTCATTTATATGAATGTTCCTTGTTCAAAAAATTACCAGTTAAGGAACGATTCAATTACGTCAAACAAAATAATTTATGTGTCAATTGTTTTAACACTTTAAGGGTTACATCCTTATTGCTTTGCATATTCTGTTCTTTTGTACAACCTTTCACCTGACTATTTTGGTAATTGTTGAGGTATTAGATTGTTCTCACCTTACATATATAGACACATTTGCTTTTCACCCGGATTGGTCCTATTTAAAATAGTGTAAAGCACATCAAGTAGGCTTTTGATACACACTTTGTTGTTACCTTGTTTAGTATCCACATTGTATATGCTGCTATGTTGCAGCGCATCATGCATTTGTCATGGTACCTATAACTTATTTTACAGATTAGATTGATAATTATTTAAAAACATAGATTAATTAAATTAACCTTTACTTTTGTTTGGTTACCTAGTGAATCTGACACATCAAGCAAAACACCGGTTTTGACGTTGACAGTTCGCAGTCATCGATTAATTATACGGCGTTGGCTCAGGGTATTTAGCCAGTTATCGAATTTGGCTTTCGTGGATATTTTAATTGTCAAAGGATTTTAATGTATTTTTCGATTAGGATTTAATCCACCTCGTCTTGTTTAGTATGGACTGATAAGACTGCGTTTCGTTTGAATAGGTGCATTTTTGTGCTTTGATCTTCAGACAGTTTGTCTATGGTATAAGTCTATGTCACATCCTTGCACTGTGGCCATAACCAACAATTTTGGAACGGGACGGATCTTTTCGGGCCGCGCCGCGTAGGCGCATGCACCCTTGTCTTGGCCAATAGGTAAGTCAAATATTTATAGATCATCTAGATCGTTTTGATATTGTTCAAGCATAGTATATTACATTTCGTTGTTGGTTTTGTTTTAGTTCAGAAGCCATACCTGAACATGCTTTGGACGATGTGAAGTCGTCAAACCGTATCATGACACCCAACCACCAGAGAACGGTAAGTTGCCTTCCGAATTGGATTTCTTCCAACCTAAGCTAAAGGTTGTCTTTATGTAGCGACGTTGTTGTTAATATTGTCGGTTTTTTGTCCACAGTATTAGAGACACACACAACTCACACCACATGTGGCCATGTGCACACCTGCATTTCATTTCTTTAGATGGACCCGCTAATAAACGGTATGTCTGCACCAATTTATTATTGTTAGGAATCCAGTGTAACTGTACAAATAGCATAGATACTGTGAATTCCAAATTTATAACCTGGAACTTCTCTTTTGTTCCCAGGGTCCTTATCCAGGGTTTTTATCCTGTATATTTAGAAAAAGGGTTTTTATACAGAGTTCTTATTCAAGGTATTTAGGATGTACCTATTTCTACGGATATGAACACTTCTTTGTGATGTACCTGATTCCATCACTTTGAGATGGTCTTGTATACTTTAATCCTGCATCCCTCTTACTAGAACTGTGGTAAAACTTTATGTTATTTATTCAAGTGTAATTGAGCTAGTGAACTCATGACATAACTTGTCTTTTTTTACTCAAGGGTTGATGGGCCATCAAATCCATCATCTAACTTGCCTGTTTGCATAAACCTGAGGTTGGGCTTATAAACCCACTACCGTTATTCAATGTTATATATATATATATATATATATATATATATATATATATATATATATATATATATATATATATATATATATATATATATATATATATAAACAATCTGCTGTTTTGTGTCTAGATTATAAGACTATTTAGTTAGTACTTTACTTTAAGATTACCTATTGCTAGTGGTAGTACTGTTCAACACGGTCGGGACCCCTGTTGACCTAGGTTACCTTATTATCAATAAATAATATTGTTGTTAATATAAACTTCTTTGTTTCATTTAAGTAATTCATCCAGCTTGAGTGAGGACTGTCTGGCGCCCTTTCATTTTATAAATTTTGACAGTTCCTTCGCCTCCGAGGGTGGCCTGTTTCTGCGACCCATGCCCTGGGATCTCATTCGGTCAGTCATTTTAAATTGTCTAGTCTCATGTTCACCGGCTGGCTGAGCCTGCCGAGATACTACACCGTGGCCCTCACCATCTGAGTCACGCATCCACTGAGGCCCAACTGAGAGGCCTAATAATAATAATAAAAATAAAATATATTACAAGTTCAAAACATTCGACAATAAAATGTAACTCGCTTCACACATGTAAACAATGTAATAACAAACATCATACGTTATTACATTTTGATAAAAATAATAATAACCCGCGTGATAATAATAATACTTCAGATTTATCGACTATTAACAAAATATCGCCTATGCCATCAACATTTGGTGGTTCAGCAGTGCAACCACCAAGTTTAAGTGAGCCCGCTGTAACGCATTCCTTTGGTCCGACTGTACCTTCAGTAAACAAACAAAATATAATAATTTTACCTACTGTTAAGGTACAAGTCCCTTACAAAAATAAATATATTAGATGTTTATTAGACAGTTGTTCACAAAATAATATTCTCACGCTTGCATGTTGCAAACAGTTAAATTTAAATATTCAGCCGCTGGTTAATTCTGCTATAAAAACAGTAGGATTAATTTCAACACCTATTTTAGGTTTCGTATCTCTTAAAATAAAGTCATGCGTTTCTAATATTCAATATGACTTAAAGTTTTTGGTAGTTAAGCAAATAAGTGAGCAATTGCCTGTTCGCATGATTGATTCAAATTTAATGAATAGTTTCGCTCACTTAACTTTAGCAGATGACACTTGGTATTTGCCTGGTGAAATTAATGCCATTCTTGGTGCACAACTATTTCCGCATTTATTATTGGGTAGAAAATTCATACCTGATATATCGCATGATGAACAATCATATGATCGTTTGGAAGTTAATCGCTCGTTGCCGTATGCCCTCGAAACTACGCTTGGCTACGTGGTTATTGGTGAAGCATGTAATGCTAATCCTGAATTGGTAGCCTGGTCCTTCGGTCCTTTAACTAATGATTCTCTTAACAATTGCTTAACCAAATTTTGGCAACTCGAGGAAATACATACTCATTCAAACTTGATTAGTCCAGACGATAATGATTGTGAATCTTTATATAAGAACTCGGTCTCACGAACTCCTTCTGGTCGTTTTATCGTTTCATTACCATTTAAGGGAGATCCTAAAACTTTAGGTGATTCATATACTTGTGCTCAACGTCGATTAATGTCACTTGAGCGAAAGTTTGTTGCTCTTCCCTCGCTATATCAAGCTTGTAACGACGTGATAACCGAATATTTATAAAAGGGTTATTTGTCAGAATTACCTCATACAACTGTCAATATGACAGAAGGATACTTCATACCGCATCACGCTGTTGTACATCCTGAAAGAGTAACCACGAAGGTTCGCATTGTTTTAGACGCGAGCTCTAAGACTAGTACCGGAGTATCTCTAAATGATCTGCTACATACCGGTCCTAATTTACAGGCCGATTTATTTACATTATTAATTGGGTTCCGCTACTTTAAAGTAGCCCTTACTGCTGATATCCAAAAAATGTACCTTCAGATAGTTCTTTCAGATGAAGATCGCAAATATCAAAAAATATTATACCGCTTTAATAAAGATGAATCTTTTCGCATTTTTCAATTTAACTCAGTTGCCTTTGGACTTCGTTCAAGTCCTTTCTTAGCAATGCGTACCGTTCGTCAACTGGCTAGTGAACAACGCGAGCATTTTCCGCGTGCTTGTACCTATTTGACTATAGAAATTCAATACATTCTGTCACGTGTTTCTCACCGGCTGAATTGGTATTCGGGCGCAAACTTAGATCACGTTTAGATTTGTTAAATCCAAAGCCTACGTCGACCTCTCTCACCAAACCTACTGATAATGTTGTTCGTAACCAGTGCTCGCAAATTAAATCGTATGGCGGTAAAAATAAAACAGAGTTCAAACCAGGAGATGTAATAATGTACAAAAAGTTTTCAAACAATGTAAAATTTACATGGTGCAAGGGTTTCATTAAACAAAAACTAGGTAAAGTACTATACCTCATTCAAGATTCAAATTCTTTGAATTGTATAAAAAGACATAAAAATCAAATAATATTGTATAAGGGTAATATTTCCCAAAAAGCACAAGAGCCTCAACAACATTACGATTACTATGACTTTAAGTGTCCTGGTGCTGGTGACCAGTCAGCTGACATCCCTGAAGAACAGCCTCCCGCGGGAGAGGAGAGTGATGAGGCAGGCAGGCCACCTTCCACCGTAGTGGATATAGAGGCAGACCCTTCAGGTCTCATATCAAGATGTCCAACTAGACTTTTAAGGAATATTCCTAAAGTGGATTATAAACAGTATTTTTAAAGATTGCATCTACAAGTGTTTCTCTTAATTTATATACATTTTCTATTTGTCACATTGGGTTAATGTTTTGTGAAATAAAGGGAGGAATTGTTATATATGTGTTAACACTATTTACTAGTGTGTGTGTGTGTGCAGCTTTACCCCACCATGTAAAATATACGATTAAACAGTGTGCTATTAGCTGTCTATGGTTTCACTTGTCTCCCGTATAATAATTCAACATTGGCGACGAGATCTACCCACAATGGCTCAATCTTTTTGTGGAATTTTATCAACGTTTGACCACAATGTGAACGAGTGGAAAACATATAAAGGACGCATTTCGCAGTGGTTTATTGCAAATAATATAACCAATCAAAATGATGCGACGGGAACAAGAAGGCGAGCCATACTACTAAGCGCACTCACCGACGGTACCTACAAGTTGGCAGCCGATTTGGCGCTGCCCAAAGATGTTCAAGAGGTGCCCTACGAAGACCTAGTAAACTTACTGGATGACCACTTCACCCCCAAGCTATGTGGATTTAGCGAGCGTCACAAATTTTACGCAGCGACGCAGCAGCCGGGCGAGTCATATACACAATGGGCGGGTAGACTGCGCGGCCTTACGGTACATTGCGGGTTTAGCAATGTTGAGGAGGCACTGCGTGATCGATTCGTGATGGGGATGGTAGCCGGTCCAGAACGTGAAAAATTGTTTTCACGAGACTTGGAAACATTGACCTTGGCGAAGGCCGTGGAATTGGCCGAGAGTATACGTTGCGCGCGCGCAGGGGCTGCGGCTACGGTTTCTACTTCCGCAGAACAAGTTTCAGTGTTGAAAATCACGAAAGGATCAAACAGTAATACTAGATCGTCCAATACTCAAAAAGGAAATGGTGAAAGTTGTGCCGTGTGCGGTCGTGCTAATCATAAGTCTTCTCAGTGTCGGTTTGCGAAATACAAATGTCGGAAGTGCAACACAGTGGGTCATTTGCGTAGGATGTGCAACAAAATCAATTATGTGTTATCAGGGCAGGTGAGCGAGGACGACGACGACGGTAAGTCACTTTTTAACATTTGCTCAGCCAGGGGGGAACCAATGACAGAAACGGTAGAAATAAACAATCTAAAGTTACAATTTCAAATAGACAGCGGATCTGCTGTATCTGTTATCTCAGATTTTTCATTTAAAAAAATATTTAAGAATACACCTTTATTAAAATCTTGTAAAAAGTTTCATAGTTATACTGGAGATATCATGGAGTGTATAGGTTTTCTGCGTTTGCCCATAACTTACTCACAACAGACACACACTATTGATGTATTCGTTATACGTAACGGCGGCCCACCGCTTCTTGGCAGAGATTTCTTATCAATATTTAAATTAAAATTAACGCCTATTAATTTTCTGAAAAATAGCCAGAATATATTCGAAAAATTACAGACTATGTTTCCTGATGTATTCTCGGAAAAATTAGGCGCGTTTAAAAATTATATGGTAAAGTTAAAATTAAAAGATGATTCGAAACCAATATTTTGTAAAGCGCGCCCCATCGCCTTCGCGTTACGTAATAAGGTCGATAATGAAATAGAACGATTACAGAAATTGGGAGTGTTAAAACCTGTTCAACACTCCGCGTATGCGTCACCGATTGTACCTGTGCTTAAACGAGACGGCTCCGTTAGGCTATGTGCTGATTACTCTGTAACCATCAACAAACAATTGGTTGTGGAACAGTACCCTTTACCCACCGTTCATGAATTATTTTCGAAATTACACGGGGGTCAACAATTTTCAAAAATTGATTTGTCTATGGCCTACAACCAATTTTTGCTCGAGGAAGACTCGCAGCAAATAACTTGTATCAATACACACAAAGGGTTATTTAAATATACACGACTCGTTTTTGGTCTTTCGAGTGCACCGTCTATTTTTCAGCGCGCAATGGAAACTGTACTTTCCGGGTTAGACGGGGTGTTATGTCTGTTGGATGACGTATTAATAACTGCAAAAACCCCGGAATTACACATGGAAAAATTGCACACAGTTCTCAATAGGCTGCAGGACGCAGGACTAACGGTCCGCAAGGACAAATGTGAATTTTTTAAAGACGAAATCAGCTATTTGGGCTACGTAATAAGTAGGGATGGTCTAAAAAAAGATCCATCTAAAGTAAAAGCCATAACGGACGCACCGGTTCCTACCAATGTTAACACCTTACAGTCGTTTCTAGGGCTTGTTAACTACTATAGGAATTTCGTTCCTCAAGCATCTAGTATTCTTAGCCCTTTGTACGATCTACTAAAGAAAGGTGAGAAATGGCAGTGGACCAAAATACATAATAATGCGTTTAACGAAATAAAAAAGTGTTTAACATCTTATCGTGTATTGGCACATTTCGACTTAAATTCTAAAACTATTTTAAGTGTCGATGCTTCACCCCTAGGCCTGGGAGCTATTCTGTCTCAAATGGACAGGGACGGGGTAGAACGACCGATATCATACGCGTCCCGAACATTGAACTCGGCAGAAAAACGGTACTCTCAAATTCAGAAAGAGGCAACCGCGATTATATTTGGAGTAAAGCGTTTTCACCAATATTTGTATGGCCGGTCAGAACCGTTCATACTACGTACTGATCACAAACCTCTCATTTCCATCTTTGGGCCACATAAGGGCATTCCAGAAGTGTCAGCTAATAGGTTGCAAAGATATGCGATGTATTTAAGCGCATACAACTATTCAATCGAATACATACGGAGTTCTGATAATAACGCAGACTATTTATCTCGAGCGAGTCTACCGAACGAGAGTAAAGGGTGCGAGGGGTGTGAGTTGCGGGAGGAGGCCGCGGCCGGTTCATACTGCGCTGCAGCCGCGACTCCCATAGACCGTGCAACTTATATTAATTTTGTGGTTGAAGGGGGTTTGCCCATAACCTTGAACGAGTTGCAAACCGAAACTAGGAGAGATGTTGTCTTAAGCAGTGTTGTTAACGGAGTACTCAATGGCTGGCCTAAACGATTATTTTCAGATTTAAAAATAAAGCCATATTATTTATGTAGGACACAGCTTTCATATGAAAACGGATGCCTTATGAGAGGCCATAAAGTTGTTATTCCTGAAACGCTGCGCCCTAGAATTTTACAGGAACTACACAACTCGCATTTGGGAATTGTGAAAGCGAAAGCCGAGGCCAGGGCACGATTTTGGTTTCCAGGTATAGACACTGCCTTAGAGGCAGTGATCAACTCATGTGACGTATGTCAACAATTGCGACCGTCCCCACCACGAGCACCTCTAGCTCCCTGGAAATATCCTTCTGTACCTTTCTACAGACTTCACATAGATTTCCTGGGTCCTTTTAATAACCAAATGTTTTTAGTCATCGTAGACGCTTACTCAAAGTGGGTGGAGGTGTATGACGTCAGTGCATCTACAGTTATTACACACAAAGACGGCTCTAATTTACAATTCAATAACTATAAAATTTAAGGTGACCTCTTTCTTTAAAAATTATTTTATGACTCTTGATCACCAGACACTATTGATCAATATACCAACTGAGACTCCTATCAAGGAGCATAGGAGTTCCATTATTAGTGCATTTGGAAGAGGAATCTCTTTTTTAGTTTTAAATATATTTAGGTTCTGCTTTATAGGTGTTAAGTACATACTCATAGTTTTATTCAACATATTATCAACCCTATTATATAATCTCATAATCAATTTAACAACTCATATTATAGTGTGGGTTTTACTATATTATAGTGTAAGATATTTTATATCAGTTTTTATTTAAAATGTTTTTTATAATGAAGTTATTAATTTCATTGATGCTAACTTTAAATGGCTACTTCTGCCAGATTCAGATGAACTTCAATAGCACTGTCAACACTAATATCTCCATAAAAGCTGACAATATCTTCAATATAGCAAGATCAGTCAATGAAACTGACTGGTTGAAAGGTATTAATGACCTAATAAAGAAAGTAAACAACTCCAAAACTATAAGTGAGTTGACCATAGATAAGGATAAAGAACTTCATGATGAAACTATCACATATGTTCCCTTATCACTCCCCAAAGAATCAAAACATGATGGCACTAGTGAAGTAGCCACAATTAAAGTCACTGAAGCTTCGCCTGCCCAAAACAGAAGAACTAGCACAAATAAACTAGAGAAGAATGATCCTTCAGTTAATTATAATTTGAAAATTCAGGCTCCTGCAGTTGTCAATTCTGATAGTTTATCCATAAGTCAATTAAATTGGAAGCTTGTGAATGAAGAAGTGAACACTTGCATTAAAGATGGACTTAAAGATGAAATATTAAATAGAATTAAAAATGAAGTGTATTATCTTCTAACTAAGATGAACGAGAACTCCATCCTTATTCATGATGAGAATTACAAAAGAATGGTGATATTTAATGCTTTATCAATTGTTAATGATGGACGGATGACACCTATATATAACTTGAACCAAACTTGCTATATTGCACACATGGGAGATCTAAATTTGGCATTAAGTAGAGAGATTAGGAAAGAGCTTTTAATTATAATGTCTAGACCGAATAGAATAGAGACACCAGAGAGGCAAAGAGAAATTCAGCCTCATGTTGGAAGGCTAATTAGGAAAATAAGATCTGTGGATGATATCAATGATGCTTTTTTTGAGAGTGCTGCAAAGAAGTCAGCTATGTCAATCCAAGAAGCTTTAAAGGAGAATGGGATCTTGTTGTCTCACCAGGAAGACTCAAAATTGACTTATGCAAACACAAGTGTTATAAAATCAGTTGTCATAAACAATGACATGGATCTTAGAGAAATATGGCGGACGACGCAAGACTAAAAGTAGTCACAGCAAAGAAGCAAGCTGTCTTTGCTCGCATGAATATGCTATTTAATGCTGCTAAAAAAATTGTGCCTGAAGTAGACACAAGGCGTAAAAGCGATTTTTTAGCAGATTCTTCGAATATCGAAAAATTGTACGGAGATTTCAATACATTATGTGATCAGTACCATATTTTGTTATTGGAGTTGAAGCCAGATGCCATTTTAAATACTGATGAGTGGGCATCTTTTGAGGAAATTTATACATATGTCAAGCATGTGAGGACAACACTCACATCAACACCGAAACCTCATCAAATTTCAGATAAAACACATTCTATTAAATGTAAATTGCCGCCAATAGAATTGATTTCATTTGATGGTAATCCGAATAATTGGCCATTATTTTACGAGTCTTTTAAAACAAATATTCACAATAATGTAACTCTTACAGACGCGCAACGCATTCAATATTTAATAGGTAAATTGACTGGCCGTGCGCTAGATATTTTTGCAGGTATTTTACCTAATGAAGCCAATTATCCGATTATCTGGAATTCTCTTGTTACAAAGTATCAGGATGAACGACTTCTTGGTACATTATATTTAAATAATATTCTTGAATTAAAATATTCAAATAATTCTGCTGCTCAATTAAATAATTTTATTGAAAAGGTAAACTCTTCATATTCTTCATTAAAAAAATTACAAATTTCAGACTTATCAGACTTTATTATTACACATATCGCTCTTAAGAAATTAGATGAACATATTGTTCAACGTTTTGAAATGCAAGTTCGTGAAAAAAATATACCTACATGTTCTGATTTGGTTGAGTTTGTTCGCCATCATATAAAAGTAATGGAGCGAACATCTACCACTTTCAAAACTCCAAACACCTATGTTTCACGTTCATCTAAGCTCACACACACATTTTCTATAATAAAAGATGATAAGTCGCAATCCGCATGTCTATTCTGTAAAAATTCAAATCATATTCATTTATATGAATGTTCCTTGTTCAAAAAATTACCAGTTAAGGAACGATTCAATTACGTCAAACAAAATAATTTATGTGTCAATTGTTTTAACACTTTAAGGGTTACATCCTTATTGCTTTGCATATTCTGTTCTTTTGTACAACCTTTCACCTGACTATTTTGGTAATTGTTGAGGTATTAGATTGTTCTCACCTTACATATATAGACACATTTGCTTTTCACCCGGATTGGTCCTATTTAAAATAGTGTAAAGCACATCAAGTAGGCTTTTGATACACACTTTGTTGTTACCTTGTTTAGTATCCACATTGTATATGCTGCTATGTTGCAGCGCATCATGCATTTGTCATGGTACCTATAACTTATTTTACAGATTAGATTGATAATTATTTAAAAACATAGATTAATTAAATTAACCTTTACTTTTGTTTGGTTACCTAGTGAATCTGACACATCAAGCAAAACACCGGTTTTGACGTTGACAGTTCGCAGTCATCGATTAATTATACGGCGTTGGCTCAGGGTATTTAGCCAGTTATCGAATTTGGCTTTCGTGGATATTTTAATTGTCAAAGGATTTTAATGTATTTTTCGATTAGGATTTAATCCACCTCGTCTTGTTTAGTATGGACTGATAAGACTGCGTTTCGTTTGAATAGGTGCATTTTTGTGCTTTGATCTTCAGACAGTTTGTCTATGGTATAAGTCTATGTCACATCCTTGCACTGTGGCCATAACCAACAATTTTGGAACGGGACGGATCTTTTCGGGCCGCGCCGCGTAGGCGCATGCACCCTTGTCTTGGCCAATAGGTAAGTCAAATATTTATAGATCATCTAGATCGTTTTGATATTGTTCAAGCATAGTATATTACATTTCGTTGTTGGTTTTGTTTTAGTTCAGAAGCCATACCTGAACATGCTTTGGACGATGTGAAGTCGTCAAACCGTATCATGACACCCAACCACCAGAGAACGGTAAGTTGCCTTCCGAATTGGATTTCTTCCAACCTAAGCTAAAGGTTGTCTTTATGTAGCGACGTTGTTGTTAATATTGTCGGTTTTTTGTCCACAGTATTAGAGACACACACAACTCACACCACATGTGGCCATGTGCACACCTGCATTTCATTTCTTTAGATGGACCCGCTAATAAACGGTATGTCTGCACCAATTTATTATTGTTAGGAATCCAGTGTAACTGTACAAATAGCATAGATACTGTGAATTCCAAATTTATAACCTGGAACTTCTCTTTTGTTCCCAGGGTCCTTATCCAGGGTTTTTATCCTGTATATTTAGAAAAAGGGTTTTTATACAGAGTTCTTATTCAAGGTATTTAGGATGTACCTATTTCTACGGATATGAACACTTCTTTGTGATGTACCTGATTCCATCACTTTGAGATGGTCTTGTATACTTTAATCCTGCATCCCTCTTACTAGAACTGTGGTAAAACTTTATGTTATTTATTCAAGTGTAATTGAGCTAGTGAACTCATGACATAACTTGTCTTTTTTTACTCAAGGGTTGATGGGCCATCAAATCCATCATCTAACTTGCCTGTTTGCATAAACCTGAGGTTGGGCTTATAAACCCACTACCGTTATTCAATGTTATATATATATATATATATATATATATATATATATATAACAATCTGCTGTTTTGTGTCTAGATTATAAGACTATTTAGTTAGTACTTTACTTTAAGATTACCTATTGCTAGTGGTAGTACTGTTCAACACGGTCGGGACCCCTGTTGACCTAGGTTACCTTATTATCAATAAATAATATTGTTGTTAATATAAACTTCTTTGTTTCATTTAAGTAATTCATCCAGCTTGAGTGAGGACTGTCTGGCGCCCTTTCATTTTATAAATTTTGACAGTTCCTTCGCCTCCGAGGGTGGCCTGTTTCTGCGACCCATGCCCTGGGATCTCATTCGGTCAGTCATTTTAAATTGTCTAGTCTCATGTTCACCGGCTGGCTGAGCCTGCCGAGATACTACACCGTGGCCCTCACCATCTGAGTCACGCATCCACTGAGGCCCAACTGAGAGGCCTAATAATAATAATAAAAATAAAATATATTACAAGTTCAAAACATTCGACAATAAAATGTAACTCGCTTCACACATGTAAACAATGTAATAACAAACATCATACGTTATTACATTTTGATAAAAATAATAATAACCCGCGTGATAATAATAATACTTCAGATTTATCGACTATTAACAAAATATCGCCTATGCCATCAACATTTGGTGGTTCAGCAGTGCAACCACCAAGTTTAAGTGAGCCCGCTGTAACGCATTCCTTTGGTCCGACTGTACCTTCAGTAAACAAACAAAATATAATAATTTTACCTACTGTTAAGGTACAAGTCCCTTACAAAAATAAATATATTAGATGTTTATTAGACAGTTGTTCACAAAATAATATTCTCACGCTTGCATGTTGCAAACAGTTAAATTTAAATATTCAGCCGCTGGTTAATTCTGCTATAAAAACAGTAGGATTAATTTCAACACCTATTTTAGGTTTCGTATCTCTTAAAATAAAGTCATGCGTTTCTAATATTCAATATGACTTAAAGTTTTTGGTAGTTAAGCAAATAAGTGAGCAATTGCCTGTTCGCATGATTGATTCAAATTTAATGAATAGTTTCGCTCACTTAACTTTAGCAGATGACACTTGGTATTTGCCTGGTGAAATTAATGCCATTCTTGGTGCACAACTATTTCCGCATTTATTATTGGGTAGAAAATTCATACCTGATATATCGCATGATGAACAATCATATGATCGTTTGGAAGTTAATCGCTCGTTGCCGTATGCCCTCGAAACTACGCTTGGCTACGTGGTTATTGGTGAAGCATGTAATGCTAATCCTGAATTGGTAGCCTGGTCCTTCGGTCCTTTAACTAATGATTCTCTTAACAATTGCTTAACCAAATTTTGGCAACTCGAGGAAATACATACTCATTCAAACTTGATTAGTCCAGACGATAATGATTGTGAATCTTTATATAAGAACTCGGTCTCACGAACTCCTTCTGGTCGTTTTATCGTTTCATTACCATTTAAGGGAGATCCTAAAACTTTAGGTGATTCATATACTTGTGCTCAACGTCGATTAATGTCACTTGAGCGAAAGTTTGTTGCTCTTCCCTCGCTATATCAAGCTTGTAACGACGTGATAACCGAATATTTATAAAAGGGTTATTTGTCAGAATTACCTCATACAACTGTCAATATGACAGAAGGATACTTCATACCGCATCACGCTGTTGTACATCCTGAAAGAGTAACCACGAAGGTTCGCATTGTTTTAGACGCGAGCTCTAAGACTAGTACCGGAGTATCTCTAAATGATCTGCTACATACCGGTCCTAATTTACAGGCCGATTTATTTACATTATTAATTGGGTTCCGCTACTTTAAAGTAGCCCTTACTGCTGATATCCAAAAAATGTACCTTCAGATAGTTCTTTCAGATGAAGATCGCAAATATCAAAAAATATTATACCGCTTTAATAAAGATGAATCTTTTCGCATTTTTCAATTTAACTCAGTTGCCTTTGGACTTCGTTCAAGTCCTTTCTTAGCAATGCGTACCGTTCGTCAACTGGCTAGTGAACAACGCGAGCATTTTCCGCGTGCTTGTACCTATTTGACTATAGAAATTCAATACATTCTGTCACGGGTTTCTCACCGGCTGAATTGGTATTCGGGCGCAAACTTAGATCACGTTTAGATTTGTTAAATCCAAAGCCTACGTCGACCTCTCTCACCAAACCTACTGATAATGTTGTTCGTAACCAGTGCTCGCAAATTAAATCGTATGGCGGTAAAAATAAAACAGAGTTCAAACCAGGAGATGTAATAATGTACAAAAAGTTTTCAAACAATGTAAAATTTACATGGTGCAAGGGTTTCATTAAACAAAAACTAGGTAAAGTACTATACCTCATTCAAGATTCAAATTCTTTGAATTGTATAAAAAGACATAAAAATCAAATAATATTGTATAAGGGTAATATTTCCCAAAAAGCACAAGAGCCTCAACAACATTACGATTACTATGACTTTAAGTGTCCTGGTGCTGGTGACCAGTCAGCTGACATCCCTGAAGAACAGCCTCCCGCGGGAGAGGAGAGTGATGAGGCAGGCAGGCCACCTTCCACCGTAGTGGATATAGAGGCAGACCCTTCAGGTCTCATATCAAGATGTCCAACTAGACTTTTAAGGAATATTCCTAAAGTGGATTATAAACAGTATTTTTAAAGATTGCATCTACAAGTGTTTCTCTTAATTTATATACATTTTCTATTTGTCACATTGGGTTAATGTTTTGTGAAATAAAGGGAGGAATTGTTATATATGTGTTAACACTATTTACTAGTGTGTGTGTGTGTGCAGCTTTACCCCACCATGTAAAATATACGATTAAACAGTGTGCTATTAGCTGTCTATGGTTTCACTTGTCTCCCGTATAATAATTCAACATTGGCGACGAGATCTACCCACAATGGCTCAATCTTTTTGTGGAATTTTATCAACGTTTGACCACAATGTGAACGAGTGGAAAACATATAAAGGACGCATTTCGCAGTGGTTTATTGCAAATAATATAACCAATCAAAATGATGCGACGGGAACAAGAAGGCGAGCCATACTACTAAGCGCACTCACCGACGGTACCTACAAGTTGGCAGCCGATTTGGCGCTGCCCAAAGATGTTCAAGAGGTGCCCTACGAAGACCTAGTAAACTTACTGGATGACCACTTCACCCCCAAGCTATGTGGATTTAGCGAGCGTCACAAATTTTACGCAGCGACGCAGCAGCCGGGCGAGTCATATACACAATGGGCGGGTAGACTGCGCGGCCTTACGGTACATTGCGGGTTTAGCAATGTTGAGGAGGCACTGCGTGATCGATTCGTGATGGGGATGGTAGCCGGTCCAGAACGTGAAAAATTGTTTTCACGAGACTTGGAAACATTGACCTTGGCGAAGGCCGTGGAATTGGCCGAGAGTATACGTTGCGCGCGCGCAGGGGCTGCGGCTACGGTTTCTACTTCCGCAGAACAAGTTTCAGTGTTGAAAATCACGAAAGGATCAAACAGTAATACTAGATCGTCCAATACTCAAAAAGGAAATGGTGAAAGTTGTGCCGTGTGCGGTCGTGCTAATCATAAGTCTTCTCAGTGTCGGTTTGCGAAATACAAATGTCGGAAGTGCAACACAGTGGGTCATTTGCGTAGGATGTGCAACAAAATCAATTATGTGTTATCAGGGCAGGTGAGCGAGGACGACGACGACGGTAAGTCACTTTTTAACATTTGCTCAGCCAGGGGGGAACCAATGACAGAAACGGTAGAAATAAACAATCTAAAGTTACAATTTCAAATAGACAGCGGATCTGCTGTATCTGTTATCTCAGATTTTTCATTTAAAAAAATATTTAAGAATACACCTTTATTAAAATCTTGTAAAAAGTTTCATAGTTATACTGGAGATATCATGGAGTGTATAGGTTTTCTGCGTTTGCCCATAACTTACTCACAACAGACACACACTATTGATGTATTCGTTATACGTAACGGCGGCCCACCGCTTCTTGGCAGAGATTTCTTATCAATATTTAAATTAAAATTAACGCCTATTAATTTTCTGAAAAATAGCCAGAATATATTCGAAAAATTACAGACTATGTTTCCTGATGTATTCTCGGAAAAATTAGGCGCGTTTAAAAATTATATGGTAAAGTTAAAATTAAAAGATGATTCGAAACCAATATTTTGTAAAGCGCGCCCCATCGCCTTCGCGTTACGTAATAAGGTCGATAATGAAATAGAACGATTACAGAAATTGGGAGTGTTAAAACCTGTTCAACACTCCGCGTATGCGTCACCGATTGTACCTGTGCTTAAACGAGACGGCTCCGTTAGGCTATGTGCTGATTACTCTGTAACCATCAACAAACAATTGGTTGTGGAACAGTACCCTTTACCCACCGTTCATGAATTATTTTCGAAATTACACGGGGGTCAACAATTTTCAAAAATTGATTTGTCTATGGCCTACAACCAATTTTTGCTCGAGGAAGACTCGCAGCAAATAACTTGTATCAATACACACAAAGGGTTATTTAAATATACACGACTCGTTTTTGGTCTTTCGAGTGCACCGTCTATTTTTCAGCGCGCAATGGAAACTGTACTTTCCGGGTTAGACGGGGTGTTATGTCTGTTGGATGACGTATTAATAACTGCAAAAACCCCGGAATTACACATGGAAAAATTGCACACAGTTCTCAATAGGCTGCAGGACGCAGGACTAACGGTCCGCAAGGACAAATGTGAATTTTTTAAAGACGAAATCAGCTATTTGGGCTACGTAATAAGTAGGGATGGTCTAAAAAAAGATCCATCTAAAGTAAAAGCCATAACGGACGCACCGGTTCCTACCAATGTTAACACCTTACAGTCGTTTCTAGGGCTTGTTAACTACTATAGGAATTTCGTTCCTCAAGCATCTAGTATTCTTAGCCCTTTGTACGATCTACTAAAGAAAGGTGAGAAATGGCAGTGGACCAAAATACATAATAATGCGTTTAACGAAATAAAAAAGTGTTTAACATCTTATCGTGTATTGGCACATTTCGACTTAAATTCTAAAACTATTTTAAGTGTCGATGCTTCACCCCTAGGCCTGGGAGCTATTCTGTCTCAAATGGACAGGGACGGGGTAGAACGACCGATATCATACGCGTCCCGAACATTGAACTCGGCAGAAAAACGGTACTCTCAAATTCAGAAAGAGGCAACCGCGATTATATTTGGAGTAAAGCGTTTTCACCAATATTTGTATGGCCGGTCAGAACCGTTCATACTACGTACTGATCACAAACCTCTCATTTCCATCTTTGGGCCACATAAGGGCATTCCAGAAGTGTCAGCTAATAGGTTGCAAAGATATGCGATGTATTTAAGCGCATACAACTATTCAATCGAATACATACGGAGTTCTGATAATAACGCAGACTATTTATCTCGAGCGAGTCTACCGAACGAGAGTAAAGGGTGCGAGGGGTGTGAGTTGCGGGAGGAGGCCGCGGCCGGTTCATACTGCGCTGCAGCCGCGACTCCCATAGACCGTGCAACTTATATTAATTTTGTGGTTGAAGGGGGTTTGCCCATAACCTTGAACGAGTTGCAAACCGAAACTAGGAGAGATGTTGTCTTAAGCAGTGTTGTTAACGGAGTACTCAATGGCTGGCCTAAACGATTATTTTCAGATTTAAAAATAAAGCCATATTATTTATGTAGGACACAGCTTTCATATGAAAACGGATGCCTTATGAGAGGCCATAAAGTTGTTATTCCTGAAACGCTGCGCCCTAGAATTTTACAGGAACTACACAACTCGCATTTGGGAATTGTGAAAGCGAAAGCCGAGGCCAGGGCACGATTTTGGTTTCCAGGTATAGACACTGCCTTAGAGGCAGTGATCAACTCATGTGACGTATGTCAACAATTGCGACCGTCCCCACCACGAGCACCTCTAGCTCCCTGGAAATATCCTTCTGTACCTTTCTACAGACTTCACATAGATTTCCTGGGTCCTTTTAATAACCAAATGTTTTTAGTCATCGTAGACGCTTACTCAAAGTGGGTGGAGGTGTATGACGTCAGTGCATCTACAGTTATTACACACAAAGACGGCTCTAATTTACAATTCAATAACTATAAAATTTAAGGTGACCTCTTTCTTTAAAAATTATTTTATGACTCTTGATCACCAGACACTATTGATCAATATACCAACTGAGACTCCTATCAAGGAGCATAGGAGTTCCATTATTAGTGCATTTGGAAGAGGAATCTCTTTTTTAGTTTTAAATATATTTAGGTTCTGCTTTATAGGTGTTAAGTACATACTCATAGTTTTATTCAACATATTATCAACCCTATTATATAATCTCATAATCAATTTAACAACTCATATTATAGTGTGGGTTTTACTATATTATAGTGTAAGATATTTTATATCAGTTTTTATTTAAAATGTTTTTTATAATGAAGTTATTAATTTCATTGATGCTAACTTTAAATGGCTACTTCTGCCAGATTCAGATGAACTTCAATAGCACTGTCAACACTAATATCTCCATAAAAGCTGACAATATCTTCAATATAGCAAGATCAGTCAATGAAACTGACTGGTTGAAAGGTATTAATGACCTAATAAAGAAAGTAAACAACTCCAAAACTATAAGTGAGTTGACCATAGATAAGGATAAAGAACTTCATGATGAAACTATCACATATGTTCCCTTATCACTCCCCAAAGAATCAAAACATGATGGCACTAGTGAAGTAGCCACAATTAAAGTCACTGAAGCTTCGCCTGCCCAAAACAGAAGAACTAGCACAAATAAACTAGAGAAGAATGATCCTTCAGTTAATTATAATTTGAAAATTCAGGCTCCTGCAGTTGTCAATTCTGATAGTTTATCCATAAGTCAATTAAATTGGAAGCTTGTGAATGAAGAAGTGAACACTTGCATTAAAGATGGACTTAAAGATGAAATATTAAATAGAATTAAAAATGAAGTGTATTATCTTCTAACTAAGATGAACGAGAACTCCATCCTTATTCATGATGAGAATTACAAAAGAATGGTGATATTTAATGCTTTATCAATTGTTAATGATGGACGGATGACACCTATATATAACTTGAACCAAACTTGCTATATTGCACACATGGGAGATCTAAATTTGGCATTAAGTAGAGAGATTAGGAAAGAGCTTTTAATTATAATGTCTAGACCGAATAGAATAGAGACACCAGAGAGGCAAAGAGAAATTCAGCCTCATGTTGGAAGGCTAATTAGGAAAATAAGATCTGTGGATGATATCAATGATGCTTTTTTTGAGAGTGCTGCAAAGAAGTCAGCTATGTCAATCCAAGAAGCTTTAAAGGAGAATGGGATCTTGTTGTCTCACCAGGAAGACTCAAAATTGACTTATGCAAACACAAGTGTTATAAAATCAGTTGTCATAAACAATGACATGGATCTTAGAGAAATATGGCGGACGACGCAAGACTAAAAGTAGTCACAGCAAAGAAGCAAGCTGTCTTTGCTCGCATGAATATGCTATTTAATGCTGCTAAAAAAATTGTGCCTGAAGTAGACACAAGGCGTAAAAGCGATTTTTTAGCAGATTCTTCGAATATCGAAAAATTGTACGGAGATTTCAATACATTATGTGATCAGTACCATATTTTGTTATTGGAGTTGAAGCCAGATGCCATTTTAAATACTGATGAGTGGGCATCTTTTGAGGAAATTTATACATATGTCAAGCATGTGAGGACAACACTCACATCAACACCGAAACCTCATCAAATTTCAGATAAAACACATTCTATTAAATGTAAATTGCCGCCAATAGAATTGATTTCATTTGATGGTAATCCGAATAATTGGCCATTATTTTACGAGTCTTTTAAAACAAATATTCACAATAATGTAACTCTTACAGACGCGCAACGCATTCAATATTTAATAGGTAAATTGACTGGCCGTGCGCTAGATATTTTTGCAGGTATTTTACCTAATGAAGCCAATTATCCGATTATCTGGAATTCTCTTGTTACAAAGTATCAGGATGAACGACTTCTTGGTACATTATATTTAAATAATATTCTTGAATTAAAATATTCAAATAATTCTGCTGCTCAATTAAATAATTTTATTGAAAAGGTAAACTCTTCATATTCTTCATTAAAAAAATTACAAATTTCAGACTTATCAGACTTTATTATTACACATATCGCTCTTAAGAAATTAGATGAACATATTGTTCAACGTTTTGAAATGCAAGTTCGTGAAAAAAATATACCTACATGTTCTGATTTGGTTGAGTTTGTTCGCCATCATATAAAAGTAATGGAGCGAACATCTACCACTTTCAAAACTCCAAACACCTATGTTTCACGTTCATCTAAGCTCACACACACATTTTCTATAATAAAAGATGATAAGTCGCAATCCGCATGTCTATTCTGTAAAAATTCAAATCATATTCATTTATATGAATGTTCCTTGTTCAAAAAATTACCAGTTAAGGAACGATTCAATTACGTCAAACAAAATAATTTATGTGTCAATTGTTTTAACACTTTAAGGGTTACATCCTTATTGCTTTGCATATTCTGTTCTTTTGTACAACCTTTCACCTGACTATTTTGGTAATTGTTGAGGTATTAGATTGTTCTCACCTTACATATATAGACACATTTGCTTTTCACCCGGATTGGTCCTATTTAAAATAGTGTAAAGCACATCAAGTAGGCTTTTGATACACACTTTGTTGTTACCTTGTTTAGTATCCACATTGTATATGCTGCTATGTTGCAGCGCATCATGCATTTGTCATGGTACCTATAACTTATTTTACAGATTAGATTGATAATTATTTAAAAACATAGATTAATTAAATTAACCTTTACTTTTGTTTGGTTACCTAGTGAATCTGACACATCAAGCAAAACACCGGTTTTGACGTTGACAGTTCGCAGTCATCGATTAATTATACGGCGTTGGCTCAGGGTATTTAGCCAGTTATCGAATTTGGCTTTCGTGGATATTTTAATTGTCAAAGGATTTTAATGTATTTTTCGATTAGGATTTAATCCACCTCGTCTTGTTTAGTATGGACTGATAAGACTGCGTTTCGTTTGAATAGGTGCATTTTTGTGCTTTGATCTTCAGACAGTTTGTCTATGGTATAAGTCTATGTCACATCCTTGCACTGTGGCCATAACCAACAATTTTGGAACGGGACGGATCTTTTCGGGCCGCGCCGCGTAGGCGCATGCACCCTTGTCTTGGCCAATAGGTAAGTCAAATATTTATAGATCATCTAGATCGTTTTGATATTGTTCAAGCATAGTATATTACATTTCGTTGTTGGTTTTGTTTTAGTTCAGAAGCCATACCTGAACATGCTTTGGACGATGTGAAGTCGTCAAACCGTATCATGACACCCAACCACCAGAGAACGGTAAGTTGCCTTCCGAATTGGATTTCTTCCAACCTAAGCTAAAGGTTGTCTTTATGTAGCGACGTTGTTGTTAATATTGTCGGTTTTTTGTCCACAGTATTAGAGACACACACAACTCACACCACATGTGGCCATGTGCACACCTGCATTTCATTTCTTTAGATGGACCCGCTAATAAACGGTATGTCTGCACCAATTTATTATTGTTAGGAATCCAGTGTAACTGTACAAATAGCATAGATACTGTGAATTCCAAATTTATAACCTGGAACTTCTCTTTTGTTCCCAGGGTCCTTATCCAGGGTTTTTATCCTGTATATTTAGAAAAAGGGTTTTTATACAGAGTTCTTATTCAAGGTATTTAGGATGTACCTATTTCTACAGATATGAACACTTCTTTGTGATGTACCTGATTCCATCACTTTGAGATGGTCTTGTATACTTTAATCCTGCATCCCTCTTACTAGAACTGTGGTAAAACTTTATGTTATTTATTCAAGTGTAATTGAGCTAGTGAACTCATGACATAACTTGTCTTTTTTTACTCAAGGGTTGATGGGCCATCAAATCCATCATCTAACTTGCCTGTTTGCATAAACCTGAGGTTGGGCTTATAAACCCACTACCGTTATTCAATGTTATATATATATATATATATATATATATATATATATATATAAACAATCTGCTGTTTTGTGTCTAGATTATAAGACTATTTAGTTAGTACTTTACTTTAAGATTACCTATTGCTAGTGGTAGTACTGTTCAACACGGTCGGGACCCCTGTTGACCTAGGTTACCTTATTATCAATAAATAATATTGTTGTTAATATAAACTTCTTTGTTTCATTTAAGTAATTCATCCAGCTTGAGTGAGGACTGTCTGGCGCCCTTTCATTTTATAAATTTTGACAGTTCCTTCGCCTCCGAGGGTGGCCTGTTTCTGCGACCCATGCCCTGGGATCTCATTCGGTCAGTCATTTTAAATTGTCTAGTCTCATGTTCACCGGCTGGCTGAGCCTGCCGAGATACTACACCGTGGCCCTCACCATCTGAGTCACGCATCCACTGAGGCCCAACTGAGAGGCCTTTTATTTACTAGTGTGTGTGTGTGTGCAGCTTTACCCCACCATGTAAAATATACGATTAAACAGTGTGCTATTAGCTGTCTATGGTTTCACTTGTCTCCCGTATAATAATTCAACATTGGCGACGAGATCTACCCACAATGGCTCAATCTTTTTGTGGAATTTTATCAACGTTTGACCACAATGTGAACGAGTGGAAAACATATAAAGGACGCATTTCGCAGTGGTTTATTGCAAATAATATAACCAATCAAAATGATGCGACGGGAACAAGAAGGCGAGCCATACTACTAAGCGCACTCACCGACGGTACCTACAAGTTGGCAGCCGATTTGGCGCTGCCCAAAGATGTTCAAGAGGTGCCCTACGAAGACCTAGTAAACTTACTGGATGACCACTTCACCCCCAAGCTATGTGGATTTAGCGAGCGTCACAAATTTTACGCAGCGACGCAGCAGCCGGGCGAGTCATATACACAATGGGCGGGTAGACTGCGCGGCCTTACGGTACATTGCGGGTTTAGCAATGTTGAGGAGGCACTGCGTGATCGATTCGTGATGGGGATGGTAGCCGGTCCAGAACGTGAAAAATTGTTTTCACGAGACTTGGAAACATTGACCTTGGCGAAGGCCGTGGAATTGGCCGAGAGTATACGTTGCGCGCGCGCAGGGGCTGCGGCTACGGTTTCTACTTCCGCAGAACAAGTTTCAGTGTTGAAAATCACGAAAGGATCAAACAGTAATACTAGATCGTCCAATACTCAAAAAGGAAATGGTGAAAGTTGTGCCGTGTGCGGTCGTGCTAATCATAAGTCTTCTCAGTGTCGGTTTGCGAAATACAAATGTCGGAAGTGCAACACAGTGGGTCATTTGCGTAGGATGTGCAACAAAATCAATTATGTGTTATCAGGGCAGGTGAGCGAGGACGACGACGACGGTAAGTCACTTTTTAACATTTGCTCAGCCAGGGGGGAACCAATGACAGAAACGGTAGAAATAAACAATCTAAAGTTACAATTTCAAATAGACAGCGGATCTGCTGTATCTGTTATCTCAGATTTTTCATTTAAAAAAATATTTAAGAATACACCTTTATTAAAATCTTGTAAAAAGTTTCATAGTTATACTGGAGATATCATGGAGTGTATAGGTTTTCTGCGTTTGCCCATAACTTACTCACAACAGACACACACTATTGATGTATTCGTTATACGTAACGGCGGCCCACCGCTTCTTGGCAGAGATTTCTTATCAATATTTAAATTAAAATTAACGCCTATTAATTTTCTGAAAAATAGCCAGAATATATTCGAAAAATTACAGACTATGTTTCCTGATGTATTCTCGGAAAAATTAGGCGCGTTTAAAAATTATATGGTAAAGTTAAAATTAAAAGATGATTCGAAACCAATATTTTGTAAAGCGCGCCCCATCGCCTTCGCGTTACGTAATAAGGTCGATAATGAAATAGAACGATTACAGAAATTGGGAGTGTTAAAACCTGTTCAACACTCCGCGTATGCGTCACCGATTGTACCTGTGCTTAAACGAGACGGCTCCGTTAGGCTATGTGCTGATTACTCTGTAACCATCAACAAACAATTGGTTGTGGAACAGTACCCTTTACCCACCGTTCATGAATTATTTTCGAAATTACACGGGGGTCAACAATTTTCAAAAATTGATTTGTCTATGGCCTACAACCAATTTTTGCTCGAGGAAGACTCGCAGCAAATAACTTGTATCAATACACACAAAGGGTTATTTAAATATACACGACTCGTTTTTGGTCTTTCGAGTGCACCGTCTATTTTTCAGCGCGCAATGGAAACTGTACTTTCCGGGTTAGACGGGGTGTTATGTCTGTTGGATGACGTATTAATAACTGCAAAAACCCCGGAATTACACATGGAAAAATTGCACACAGTTCTCAATAGGCTGCAGGACGCAGGACTAACGGTCCGCAAGGACAAATGTGAATTTTTTAAAGACGAAATCAGCTATTTGGGCTACGTAATAAGTAGGGATGGTCTAAAAAAAGATCCATCTAAAGTAAAAGCCATAACGGACGCACCGGTTCCTACCAATGTTAACACCTTACAGTCGTTTCTAGGGCTTGTTAACTACTATAGGAATTTCGTTCCTCAAGCATCTAGTATTCTTAGCCCTTTGTACGATCTACTAAAGAAAGGTGAGAAATGGCAGTGGACCAAAATACATAATAATGCGTTTAACGAAATAAAAAAGTGTTTAACATCTTATCGTGTATTGGCACATTTCGACTTAAATTCTAAAACTATTTTAAGTGTCGATGCTTCACCCCTAGGCCTGGGAGCTATTCTGTCTCAAATGGACAGGGACGGGGTAGAACGACCGATATCATACGCGTCCCGAACATTGAACTCGGCAGAAAAACGGTACTCTCAAATTCAGAAAGAGGCAACCGCGATTATATTTGGAGTAAAGCGTTTTCACCAATATTTGTATGGCCGGTCAGAACCGTTCATACTACGTACTGATCACAAACCTCTCATTTCCATCTTTGGGCCACATAAGGGCATTCCAGAAGTGTCAGCTAATAGGTTGCAAAGATATGCGATGTATTTAAGCGCATACAACTATTCAATCGAATACATACGGAGTTCTGATAATAACGCAGACTATTTATCTCGAGCGAGTCTACCGAACGAGAGTAAAGGGTGCGAGGGGTGTGAGTTGCGGGAGGAGGCCGCGGCCGGTTCATACTGCGCTGCAGCCGCGACTCCCATAGACCGTGCAACTTATATTAATTTTGTGGTTGAAGGGGGTTTGCCCATAACCTTGAACGAGTTGCAAACCGAAACTAGGAGAGATGTTGTCTTAAGCAGTGTTGTTAACGGAGTACTCAATGGCTGGCCTAAACGATTATTTTCAGATTTAAAAATAAAGCCATATTATTTATGTAGGACACAGCTTTCATATGAAAACGGATGCCTTATGAGAGGCCATAAAGTTGTTATTCCTGAAACGCTGCGCCCTAGAATTTTACAGGAACTACACAACTCGCATTTGGGAATTGTGAAAGCGAAAGCCGAGGCCAGGGCACGATTTTGGTTTCCAGGTATAGACACTGCCTTAGAGGCAGTGATCAACTCATGTGACGTATGTCAACAATTGCGACCGTCCCCACCACGAGCACCTCTAGCTCCCTGGAAATATCCTTCTGTACCTTTCTACAGACTTCACATAGATTTCCTGGGTCCTTTTAATAACCAAATGTTTTTAGTCATCGTAGACGCTTACTCAAAGTGGGTGGAGGTGTATGACGTCAGTGCATCTACAGTTATTACACACAAAGACGGCTCTAATTTACAATTCAATAACAATAAAATTTAAGGTGACCTCTTTCTTTAAAAATTATTTTATGACTCTTGATCACCAGACACTATTGATCAATATACCAACTGAGACTCCTATCAAGGAGCATAGGAGTTCCATTATTAGTGCATTTGGAAGAGGAATCTCTTTTTTAGTTTTAAATATATTTAGGTTCTGCTTTATAGGTGTTAAGTACATACTCATAGTTTTATTCAACATATTATCAACCCTATTATATAATCTCATAATCAATTTAACAACTCATATTATAGTGTGGGTTTTACTATATTATAGTGTAAGATATTTTATATCAGTTTTTATTTAAAATGTTTTTTATAATGAAGTTATTAATTTCATTGATGCTAACTTTAAATGGCTACTTCTGCCAGATTCAGATGAACTTCAATAGCACTGTCAACACTAATATCTCCATAAAAGCTGACAATATCTTCAATATAGCAAGATCAGTCAATGAAACTGACTGGTTGAAAGGTATTAATGACCTAATAAAGAAAGTAAACAACTCCAAAACTATAAGTGAGTTGACCATAGATAAGGATAAAGAACTTCATGATGAAACTATCACATATGTTCCCTTATCACTCCCCAAAGAATCAAAACATGATGGCACTAGTGAAGTAGCCACAATTAAAGTCACTGAAGCTTCGCCTGCCCAAAACAGAAGAACTAGCACAAATAAACTAGAGAAGAATGATCCTTCAGTTAATTATAATTTGAAAATTCAGGCTCCTGCAGTTGTCAATTCTGATAGTTTATCCATAAGTCAATTAAATTGGAAGCTTGTGAATGAAGAAGTGAACACTTGCATTAAAGATGGACTTAAAGATGAAATATTAAATAGAATTAAAAATGAAGTGTATTATCTTCTAACTAAGATGAACGAGAACTCCATCCTTATTCATGATGAGAATTACAAAAGAATGGTGATATTTAATGCTTTATCAATTGTTAATGATGGACGGATGACACCTATATATAACTTGAACCAAACTTGCTATATTGCACACATGGGAGATCTAAATTTGGCATTAAGTAGAGAGATTAGGAAAGAGCTTTTAATTATAATGTCTAGACCGAATAGAATAGAGACACCAGAGAGGCAAAGAGAAATTCAGCCTCATGTTGGAAGGCTAATTAGGAAAATAAGATCTGTGGATGATATCAATGATGCTTTTTTTGAGAGTGCTGCAAAGAAGTCAGCTATGTCAATCCAAGAAGCTTTAAAGGAGAATGGGATCTTGTTGTCTCACCAGGAAGACTCAAAATTGACTTATGCAAACACAAGTGTTATAAAATCAGTTGTCATAAACAATGACATGGATCTTAGAGAAATATGGCGGACGACGCAAGACTAAAAGTAGTCACAGCAAAGAAGCAAGCTGTCTTTGCTCGCATGAATATGCTATTTAATGCTGCTAAAAAAATTGTGCCTGAAGTAGACACAAGGCGTAAAAGCGATTTTTTAGCAGATTCTTCGAATATCGAAAAATTGTACGGAGATTTCAATACATTATGTGATCAGTACCATATTTTGTTATTGGAGTTGAAGCCAGATGCCATTTTAAATACTGATGAGTGGGCATCTTTTGAGGAAATTTATACATATGTCAAGCATGTGAGGACAACACTCACATCAACACCGAAACCTCATCAAATTTCAGATAAAACACATTCTATTAAATGTAAATTGCCGCCAATAGAATTGATTTCATTTGATGGTAATCCGAATAATTGGCCATTATTTTACGAGTCTTTTAAAACAAATATTCACAATAATGTAACTCTTACAGACGCGCAACGCATTCAATATTTAATAGGTAAATTGACTGGCCGTGCGCTAGATATTTTTGCAGGTATTTTACCTAATGAAGCCAATTATCCGATTATCTGGAATTCTCTTGTTACAAAGTATCAGGATGAACGACTTCTTGGTACATTATATTTAAATAATATTCTTGAATTAAAATATTCAAATAATTCTGCTGCTCAATTAAATAATTTTATTGAAAAGGTAAACTCTTCATATTCTTCATTAAAAAAATTACAAATTTCAGACTTATCAGACTTTATTATTACACATATCGCTCTTAAGAAATTAGATGAACATATTGTTCAACGTTTTGAAATGCAAGTTCGTGAAAAAAATATACCTACATGTTCTGATTTGGTTGAGTTTGTTCGCCATCATATAAAAGTAATGGAGCGAACATCTACCACTTTCAAAACTCCAAACACCTATGTTTCACGTTCATCTAAGCTCACACACACATTTTCTATAATAAAAGATGATAAGTCGCAATCCGCATGTCTATTCTGTAAAAATTCAAATCATATTCATTTATATGAATGTTCCTTGTTCAAAAAATTACCAGTTAAGGAACGATTCAATTACGTCAAACAAAATAATTTATGTGTCAATTGTTTTAACACTTTAAGGGTTACATCCTTATTGCTTTGCATATTCTGTTCTTTTGTACAACCTTTCACCTGACTATTTTGGTAATTGTTGAGGTATTAGATTGTTCTCACCTTACATATATAGACACATTTGCTTTTCACCCGGATTGGTCCTATTTAAAATAGTGTAAAGCACATCAAGTAGGCTTTTGATACACACTTTGTTGTTACCTTGTTTAGTATCCACATTGTATATGCTGCTATGTTGCAGCGCATCATGCATTTGTCATGGTACCTATAACTTATTTTACAGATTAGATTGATAATTATTTAAAAACATAGATTAATTAAATTAACCTTTACTTTTGTTTGGTTACCTAGTGAATCTGACACATCAAGCAAAACACCGGTTTTGACGTTGACAGTTCGCAGTCATCGATTAATTATACGGCGTTGGCTCAGGGTATTTAGCCAGTTATCGAATTTGGCTTTCGTGGATATTTTAATTGTCAAAGGATTTTAATGTATTTTTCGATTAGGATTTAATCCACCTCGTCTTGTTTAGTATGGACTGATAAGACTGCGTTTCGTTTGAATAGGTGCATTTTTGTGCTTTGATCTTCAGACAGTTTGTCTATGGTATAAGTCTATGTCACATCCTTGCACTGTGGCCATAACCAACAATTTTGGAACGGGACGGATCTTTTCGGGCCGCGCCGCGTAGGCGCATGCACCCTTGTCTTGGCCAATAGGTAAGTCAAATATTTATAGATCATCTAGATCGTTTTGATATTGTTCAAGCATAGTATATTACATTTCGTTGTTGGTTTTGTTTTAGTTCAGAAGCCATACCTGAACATGCTTTGGACGATGTGAAGTCGTCAAACCGTATCATGACACCCAACCACCAGAGAACGGTAAGTTGCCTTCCGAATTGGATTTCTTCCAACCTAAGCTAAAGGTTGTCTTTATGTAGCGACGTTGTTGTTAATATTGTCGGTTTTTTGTCCACAGTATTAGAGACACACACAACTCACACCACATGTGGCCATGTGCACACCTGCATTTCATTTCTTTAGATGGACCCGCTAATAAACGGTATGTCTGCACCAATTTATTATTGTTAGGAATCCAGTGTAACTGTACAAATAGCATAGATACTGTGAATTCCAAATTTATAACCTGGAACTTCTCTTTTGTTCCCAGGGTCCTTATCCAGGGTTTTTATCCTGTATATTTAGAAAAAGGGTTTTTATACAGAGTTCTTATTCAAGGTATTTAGGATGTACCTATTTCTACGGATATGAACACTTCTTTGTGATGTACCTGATTCCATCACTTTGAGATGGTCTTGTATACTTTAATCCTGCATCCCTCTTACTAGAACTGTGGTAAAACTTTATGTTATTTATTCAAGTGTAATTGAGCTAGTGAACTCATGACATAACTTGTCTTTTTTTACTCAAGGGTTGATGGGCCATCAAATCCATCATCTAACTTGCCTGTTTGCATAAACCTGAGGTTGGGCTTATAAACCCACTACCGTTATTCAATGTTATATATATATATATATATATATATATATATATATAAACAATCTGCTGTTTTGTGTCTAGATTATAAGACTATTTAGTTAGTACTTTACTTTAAGATTACCTATTGCTAGTGGTAGTACTGTTCAACACGGTCGGGACCCCTGTTGACCTAGGTTACCTTATTATCAATAAATAATATTGTTGTTAATATAAACTTCTTTGTTTCATTTAAGTAATTCATCCAGCTTGAGTGAGGACTGTCTGGCGCCCTTTCATTTTATAAATTTTGACAGTTCCTTCGCCTCCGAGGGTGGCCTGTTTCTGCGACCCATGCCCTGGGATCTCATTCGGTCAGTCATTTTAAATTGTCTAGTCTCATGTTTACCGGCTGGCTGAGCCTGCCGAGATACTACACCGTGGCCCTCACCATCTGAGTCACGCATCCACTGAGGCCCAACTGAGAGGCCTTTTATTTACTAGTGTGTGTGTGTGTGCAGCTTTACCCCACCATGTAAAATATACGATTAAACAGTGTGCTATTAGCTGTCTATGGTTTCACTTGTCTCCCGTATAATAATTCAACATTGGCGACGAGATCTACCCACAATGGCTCAATCTTTTTGTGGAATTTTATCAACGTTTGACCACAATGTGAACGAGTGGAAAACATATAAAGGACGCATTTCGCAGTGGTTTATTGCAAATAATATAACCAATCAAAATGATGCGACGGGAACAAGAAGGCGAGCCATACTACTAAGCGCACTCACCGACGGTACCTACAAGTTGGCAGCCGATTTGGCGCTGCCCAAAGATGTTCAAGAGGTGCCCTACGAAGACCTAGTAAACTTACTGGATGACCACTTCACCCCCAAGCTATGTGGATTTAGCGAGCGTCACAAATTTTACGCAGCGACGCAGCAGCCGGGCGAGTCATATACACAATGGGCGGGTAGACTGCGCGGCCTTACGGTACATTGCGGGTTTAGCAATGTTGAGGAGGCACTGCGTGATCGATTCGTGATGGGGATGGTAGCCGGTCCAGAACGTGAAAAATTGTTTTCACGAGACTTGGAAACATTGACCTTGGCGAAGGCCGTGGAATTGGCCGAGAGTATACGTTGCGCGCGCGCAGGGGCTGCGGCTACGGTTTCTACTTCCGCAGAACAAGTTTCAGTGTTGAAAATCACGAAAGGATCAAACAGTAATACTAGATCGTCCAATACTCAAAAAGGAAATGGTGAAAGTTGTGCCGTGTGCGGTCGTGCTAATCATAAGTCTTCTCAGTGTCGGTTTGCGAAATACAAATGTCGGAAGTGCAACACAGTGGGTCATTTGCGTAGGATGTGCAACAAAATCAATTATGTGTTATCAGGGCAGGTGAGCGAGGACGACGACGACGGTAAGTCACTTTTTAACATTTGCTCAGCCAGGGGGGAACCAATGACAGAAACGGTAGAAATAAACAATCTAAAGTTACAATTTCAAATAGACAGCGGATCTGCTGTATCTGTTATCTCAGATTTTTCATTTAAAAAAATATTTAAGAATACACCTTTATTAAAATCTTGTAAAAAGTTTCATAGTTATACTGGAGATATCATGGAGTGTATAGGTTTTCTGCGTTTGCCCATAACTTACTCACAACAGACACACACTATTGATGTATTCGTTATACGTAACGGCGGCCCACCGCTTCTTGGCAGAGATTTCTTATCAATATTTAAATTAAAATTAACGCCTATTAATTTTCTGAAAAATAGCCAGAATATATTCGAAAAATTACAGACTATGTTTCCTGATGTATTCTCGGAAAAATTAGGCGCGTTTAAAAATTATATGGTAAAGTTAAAATTAAAAGATGATTCGAAACCAATATTTTGTAAAGCGCGCCCCATCGCCTTCGCGTTACGTAATAAGGTCGATAATGAAATAGAACGATTACAGAAATTGGGAGTGTTAAAACCTGTTCAACACTCCGCGTATGCGTCACCGATTGTACCTGTGCTTAAACGAGACGGCTCCGTTAGGCTATGTGCTGATTACTCTGTAACCATCAACAAACAATTGGTTGTGGAACAGTACCCTTTACCCACCGTTCATGAATTATTTTCGAAATTACACGGGGGTCAACAATTTTCAAAAATTGATTTGTCTATGGCCTACAACCAATTTTTGCTCGAGGAAGACTCGCAGCAAATAACTTGTATCAATACACACAAAGGGTTATTTAAATATACACGACTCGTTTTTGGTCTTTCGAGTGCACCGTCTATTTTTCAGCGCGCAATGGAAACTGTACTTTCCGGGTTAGACGGGGTGTTATGTCTGTTGGATGACGTATTAATAACTGCAAAAACCCCGGAATTACACATGGAAAAATTGCACACAGTTCTCAATAGGCTGCAGGACGCAGGACTAACGGTCCGCAAGGACAAATGTGAATTTTTTAAAGACGAAATCAGCTATTTGGGCTACGTAATAAGTAGGGATGGTCTAAAAAAAGATCCATCTAAAGTAAAAGCCATAACGGACGCACCGGTTCCTACCAATGTTAACACCTTACAGTCGTTTCTAGGGCTTGTTAACTACTATAGGAATTTCGTTCCTCAAGCATCTAGTATTCTTAGCCCTTTGTACGATCTACTAAAGAAAGGTGAGAAATGGCAGTGGACCAAAATACATAATAATGCGTTTAACGAAATAAAAAAGTGTTTAACATCTTATCGTGTATTGGCACATTTCGACTTAAATTCTAAAACTATTTTAAGTGTCGATGCTTCACCCCTAGGCCTGGGAGCTATTCTGTCTCAAATGGACAGGGACGGGGTAGAACGACCGATATCATACGCGTCCCGAACATTGAACTCGGCAGAAAAACGGTACTCTCAAATTCAGAAAGAGGCAACCGCGATTATATTTGGAGTAAAGCGTTTTCACCAATATTTGTATGGCCGGTCAGAACCGTTCATACTACGTACTGATCACAAACCTCTCATTTCCATCTTTGGGCCACATAAGGGCATTCCAGAAGTGTCAGCTAATAGGTTGCAAAGATATGCGATGTATTTAAGCGCATACAACTATTCAATCGAATACATACGGAGTTCTGATAATAACGCAGACTATTTATCTCGAGCGAGTCTACCGAACGAGAGTAAAGGGTGCGAGGGGTGTGAGTTGCGGGAGGAGGCCGCGGCCGGTTCATACTGCGCTGCAGCCGCGACTCCCATAGACCGTGCAACTTATATTAATTTTGTGGTTGAAGGGGGTTTGCCCATAACCTTGAACGAGTTGCAAACCGAAACTAGGAGAGATGTTGTCTTAAGCAGTGTTGTTAACGGAGTACTCAATGGCTGGCCTAAACGATTATTTTCAGATTTAAAAATAAAGCCATATTATTTATGTAGGACACAGCTTTCATATGAAAACGGATGCCTTATGAGAGGCCATAAAGTTGTTATTCCTGAAACGCTGCGCCCTAGAATTTTACAGGAACTACACAACTCGCATTTGGGAATTGTGAAAGCGAAAGCCGAGGCCAGGGCACGATTTTGGTTTCCAGGTATAGACACTGCCTTAGAGGCAGTGATCAACTCATGTGACGTATGTCAACAATTGCGACCGTCCCCACCACGAGCACCTCTAGCTCCCTGGAAATATCCTTCTGTACCTTTCTACAGACTTCACATAGATTTCCTGGGTCCTTTTAATAACCAAATGTTTTTAGTCATCGTAGACGCTTACTCAAAGTGGGTGGAGGTGTATGACGTCAGTGCATCTACAGTTATTACACACAAAGACGGCTCTAATTTACAATTCAATAACTATAAAATTTAAGGTGACCTCTTTCTTTAAAAATTATTTTATGACTCTTGATCACCAGACACTATTGATCAATATACCAACTGAGACTCCTATCAAGGAGCATAGGAGTTCCATTATTAGTGCATTTGGAAGAGGAATCTCTTTTTTAGTTTTAAATATATTTAGGTTCTGCTTTATAGGTGTTAAGTACATACTCATAGTTTTATTCAACATATTATCAACCCTATTATATAATCTCATAATCAATTTAACAACTCATATTATAGTGTGGGTTTTACTATATTATAGTGTAAGATATTTTATATCAGTTTTTATTTAAAATGTTTTTTATAATGAAGTTATTAATTTCATTGATGCTAACTTTAAATGGCTACTTCTGCCAGATTCAGATGAACTTCAATAGCACTGTCAACACTAATATCTCCATAAAAGCTGACAATATCTTCAATATAGCAAGATCAGTCAATGAAACTGACTGGTTGAAAGGTATTAATGACCTAATAAAGAAAGTAAACAACTCCAAAACTATAAGTGAGTTGACCATAGATAAGGATAAAGAACTTCATGATGAAACTATCACATATGTTCCCTTATCACTCCCCAAAGAATCAAAACATGATGGCACTAGTGAAGTAGCCACAATTAAAGTCACTGAAGCTTCGCCTGCCCAAAACAGAAGAACTAGCACAAATAAACTAGAGAAGAATGATCCTTCAGTTAATTATAATTTGAAAATTCAGGCTCCTGCAGTTGTCAATTCTGATAGTTTATCCATAAGTCAATTAAATTGGAAGCTTGTGAATGAAGAAGTGAACACTTGCATTAAAGATGGACTTAAAGATGAAATATTAAATAGAATTAAAAATGAAGTGTATTATCTTCTAACTAAGATGAACGAGAACTCCATCCTTATTCATGATGAGAATTACAAAAGAATGGTGATATTTAATGCTTTATCAATTGTTAATGATGGACGGATGACACCTATATATAACTTGAACCAAACTTGCTATATTGCACACATGGGAGATCTAAATTTGGCATTAAGTAGAGAGATTAGGAAAGAGCTTTTAATTATAATGTCTAGACCGAATAGAATAGAGACACCAGAGAGGCAAAGAGAAATTCAGCCTCATGTTGGAAGGCTAATTAGGAAAATAAGATCTGTGGATGATATCAATGATGCTTTTTTTGAGAGTGCTGCAAAGAAGTCAGCTATGTCAATCCAAGAAGCTTTAAAGGAGAATGGGATCTTGTTGTCTCACCAGGAAGACTCAAAATTGACTTATGCAAACACAAGTGTTATAAAATCAGTTGTCATAAACAATGACATGGATCTTAGAGAAATATGGCGGACGACGCAAGACTAAAAGTAGTCACAGCAAAGAAGCAAGCTGTCTTTGCTCGCATGAATATGCTATTTAATGCTGCTAAAAAAATTGTGCCTGAAGTAGACACAAGGCGTAAAAGCGATTTTTTAGCAGATTCTTCGAATATCGAAAAATTGTACGGAGATTTCAATACATTATGTGATCAGTACCATATTTTGTTATTGGAGTTGAAGCCAGATGCCATTTTAAATACTGATGAGTGGGCATCTTTTGAGGAAATTTATACATATGTCAAGCATGTGAGGACAACACTCACATCAACACCGAAACCTCATCAAATTTCAGATAAAACACATTCTATTAAATGTAAATTGCCGCCAATAGAATTGATTTCATTTGATGGTAATCCGAATAATTGGCCATTATTTTACGAGTCTTTTAAAACAAATATTCACAATAATGTAACTCTTACAGACGCGCAACGCATTCAATATTTAATAGGTAAATTGACTGGCCGTGCGCTAGATATTTTTGCAGGTATTTTACCTAATGAAGCCAATTATCCGATTATCTGGAATTCTCTTGTTACAAAGTATCAGGATGAACGACTTCTTGGTACATTATATTTAAATAATATTCTTGAATTAAAATATTCAAATAATTCTGCTGCTCAATTAAATAATTTTATTGAAAAGGTAAACTCTTCATATTCTTCATTAAAAAAATTACAAATTTCAGACTTATCAGACTTTATTATTACACATATCGCTCTTAAGAAATTAGATGAACATATTGTTCAACGTTTTGAAATGCAAGTTCGTGAAAAAAATATACCTACATGTTCTGATTTGGTTGAGTTTGTTCGCCATCATATAAAAGTAATGGAGCGAACATCTACCACTTTCAAAACTCCAAACACCTATGTTTCACGTTCATCTAAGCTCACACACACATTTTCTATAATAAAAGATGATAAGTCGCAATCCGCATGTCTATTCTGTAAAAATTCAAATCATATTCATTTATATGAATGTTCCTTGTTCAAAAAATTACCAGTTAAGGAACGATTCAATTACGTCAAACAAAATAATTTATGTGTCAATTGTTTTAACACTTTAAGGGTTACATCCTTATTGCTTTGCATATTCTGTTCTTTTGTACAACCTTTCACCTGACTATTTTGGTAATTGTTGAGGTATTAGATTGTTCTCACCTTACATATATAGACACATTTGCTTTTCACCCGGATTGGTCCTATTTAAAATAGTGTAAAGCACATCAAGTAGGCTTTTGATACACACTTTGTTGTTACCTTGTTTAGTATCCACATTGTATATGCTGCTATGTTGCAGCGCATCATGCATTTGTCATGGTACCTATAACTTATTTTACAGATTAGATTGATAATTATTTAAAAACATAGATTAATTAAATTAACCTTTACTTTTGTTTGGTTACCTAGTGAATCTGACACATCAAGCAAAACACCGGTTTTGACGTTGACAGTTCGCAGTCATCGATTAATTATACGGCGTTGGCTCAGGGTATTTAGCCAGTTATCGAATTTGGCTTTCGTGGATATTTTAATTGTCAAAGGATTTTAATGTATTTTTCGATTAGGATTTAATCCACCTCGTCTTGTTTAGTATGGACTGATAAGACTGCGTTTCGTTTGAATAGGTGCATTTTTGTGCTTTGATCTTCAGACAGTTTGTCTATGGTATAAGTCTATGTCACATCCTTGCACTGTGGCCATAACCAACAATTTTGGAACGGGACGGATCTTTTCGGGCCGCGCCGCGTAGGCGCATGCACCCTTGTCTTGGCCAATAGGTAAGTCAAATATTTATAGATCATCTAGATCGTTTTGATATTGTTCAAGCATAGTATATTACATTTCGTTGTTGGTTTTGTTTTAGTTCAGAAGCCATACCTGAACATGCTTTGGACGATGTGAAGTCGTCAAACCGTATCATGACACCCAACCACCAGAGAACGGTAAGTTGCCTTCCGAATTGGATTTCTTCCAACCTAAGCTAAAGGTTGTCTTTATGTAGCGACGTTGTTGTTAATATTGTCGGTTTTTTGTCCACAGTATTAGAGACACACACAACTCACACCACATGTGGCCATGTGCACACCTGCATTTCATTTCTTTAGATGGACCCGCTAATAAACGGTATGTCTGCACCAATTTATTATTGTTAGGAATCCAGTGTAACTGTACAAATAGCATAGATACTGTGAATTCCAAATTTATAACCTGGAACTTCTCTTTTGTTCCCAGGGTCCTTATCCAGGGTTTTTATCCTGTATATTTAGAAAAAGGGTTTTTATACAGAGTTCTTATTCAAGGTATTTAGGATGTACCTATTTCTACGGATATGAACACTTCTTTGTGATGTACCTGATTCCATCACTTTGAGATGGTCTTGTATACTTTAATCCTGCATCCCTCTTACTAGAACTGTGGTAAAACTTTATGTTATTTATTCAAGTGTAATTGAGCTAGTGAACTCATGACATAACTTGTCTTTTTTTACTCAAGGGTTGATGGGCCATCAAATCCATCATCTAACTTGCCTGTTTGCATAAACCTGAGGTTGGGCTTATAAACCCACTACCGTTATTCAATGTTATATATATATATATATATATATATATATATATAAACAATCTGCTGTTTTGTGTCTAGATTATAAGACTATTTAGTTAGTACTTTACTTTAAGATTACCTATTGCTAGTGGTAGTACTGTTCAACACGGTCGGGACCCCTGTTGACCTAGGTTACCTTATTATCAATAAATAATATTGTTGTTAATATAAACTTCTTTGTTTCATTTAAGTAATTCATCCAGCTTGAGTGAGGACTGTCTGGCGCCCTTTCATTTTATAAATTTTGACAGTTCCTTCGCCTCCGAGGGTGGCCTGTTTCTGCGACCCATGCCCTGGGATCTCATTCGGTCAGTCATTTTAAATTGTCTAGTCTCATGTTCACCGGCTGGCTGAGCCTGCCGAGATACTACACCGTGGCCCTCACCATCTGAGTCACGCATCCACTGAGGCCCAACTGAGAGGCCTAATAATAATAATAAAAATAAAATATATTACAAGTTCAAAACATTCGACAATAAAATGTAACTCGCTTCACACATGTAAACAATGTAATAACAAACATCATACGTTATTACATTTTGATAAAAATAATAATAACCCGCGTGATAATAATAATACTTCAGATTTATCGACTATTAACAAAATATCGCCTATGCCATCAACATTTGGTGGTTCAGCAGTGCAACCACCAAGTTTAAGTGAGCCCGCTGTAACGCATTCCTTTGGTCCGACTGTACCTTCAGTAAACAAACAAAATATAATAATTTTACCTACTGTTAAGGTACAAGTCCCTTACAAAAATAAATATATTAGATGTTTATTAGACAGTTGTTCACAAAATAATATTCTCACGCTTGCATGTTGCAAACAGTTAAATTTAAATATTCAGCCGCTGGTTAATTCTGCTATAAAAACAGTAGGATTAATTTCAACACCTATTTTAGGTTTCGTATCTCTTAAAATAAAGTCATGCGTTTCTAATATTCAATATGACTTAAAGTTTTTGGTAGTTAAGCAAATAAGTGAGCAATTGCCTGTTCGCATGATTGATTCAAATTTAATGAATAGTTTCGCTCACTTAACTTTAGCAGATGACACTTGGTATTTGCCTGGTGAAATTAATGCCATTCTTGGTGCACAACTATTTCCGCATTTATTATTGGGTAGAAAATTCATACCTGATATATCGCATGATGAACAATCATATGATCGTTTGGAAGTTAATCGCTCGTTGCCGTATGCCCTCGAAACTACGCTTGGCTACGTGGTTATTGGTGAAGCATGTAATGCTAATCCTGAATTGGTAGCCTGGTCCTTCGGTCCTTTAACTAATGATTCTCTTAACAATTGCTTAACCAAATTTTGGCAACTCGAGGAAATACATACTCATTCAAACTTGATTAGTCCAGACGATAATGATTGTGAATCTTTATATAAGAACTCGGTCTCACGAACTCCTTCTGGTCGTTTTATCGTTTCATTACCATTTAAGGGAGATCCTAAAACTTTAGGTGATTCATATACTTGTGCTCAACGTCGATTAATGTCACTTGAGCGAAAGTTTGTTGCTCTTCCCTCGCTATATCAAGCTTGTAACGACGTGATAACCGAATATTTATAAAAGGGTTATTTGTCAGAATTACCTCATACAACTGTCAATATGACAGAAGGATACTTCATACCGCATCACGCTGTTGTACATCCTGAAAGAGTAACCACGAAGGTTCGCATTGTTTTAGACGCGAGCTCTAAGACTAGTACCGGAGTATCTCTAAATGATCTGCTACATACCGGTCCTAATTTACAGGCCGATTTATTTACATTATTAATTGGGTTCCGCTACTTTAAAGTAGCCCTTACTGCTGATATCCAAAAAATGTACCTTCAGATAGTTCTTTCAGATGAAGATCGCAAATATCAAAAAATATTATACCGCTTTAATAAAGATGAATCTTTTCGCATTTTTCAATTTAACTCAGTTGCCTTTGGACTTCGTTCAAGTCCTTTCTTAGCAATGCGTACCGTTCGTCAACTGGCTAGTGAACAACGCGAGCATTTTCCGCGTGCTTGTACCTATTTGACTATAGAAATTCAATACATTCTGTCACGGGTTTCTCACCGGCTGAATTGGTATTCGGGCGCAAACTTAGATCACGTTTAGATTTGTTAAATCCAAAGCCTACGTCGACCTCTCTCACCAAACCTACTGATAATGTTGTTCGTAACCAGTGCTCGCAAATTAAATCGTATGGCGGTAAAAATAAAACAGAGTTCAAACCAGGAGATGTAATAATGTACAAAAAGTTTTCAAACAATGTAAAATTTACATGGTGCAAGGGTTTCATTAAACAAAAACTAGGTAAAGTACTATACCTCATTCAAGATTCAAATTCTTTGAATTGTATAAAAAGACATAAAAATCAAATAATATTGTATAAGGGTAATATTTCCCAAAAAGCACAAGAGCCTCAACAACATTACGATTACTATGACTTTAAGTGTCCTGGTGCTGGTGACCAGTCAGCTGACATCCCTGAAGAACAGCCTCCCGCGGGAGAGGAGAGTGATGAGGCAGGCAGGCCACCTTCCACCGTAGTGGATATAGAGGCAGACCCTTCAGGTCTCATATCAAGATGTCCAACTAGACTTTTAAGGAATATTCCTAAAGTGGATTATAAACAGTATTTTTAAAGATTGCATCTACAAGTGTTTCTCTTAATTTATATACATTTTCTATTTGTCACATTGGGTTAATGTTTTGTGAAATAAAGGGAGGAATTGTTATATATGTGTTAACACTATTTACTAGTGTGTGTGTGTGTGCAGCTTTACCCCACCATGTAAAATATACGATTAAACAGTGTGCTATTAGCTGTCTATGGTTTCACTTGTCTCCCGTATAATAATTCAACATTGGCGACGAGATCTACCCACAATGGCTCAATCTTTTTGTGGAATTTTATCAACGTTTGACCACAATGTGAACGAGTGGAAAACATATAAAGGACGCATTTCGCAGTGGTTTATTGCAAATAATATAACCAATCAAAATGATGCGACGGGAACAAGAAGGCGAGCCATACTACTAAGCGCACTCACCGACGGTACCTACAAGTTGGCAGCCGATTTGGCGCTGCCCAAAGATGTTCAAGAGGTGCCCTACGAAGACCTAGTAAACTTACTGGATGACCACTTCACCCCCAAGCTATGTGGATTTAGCGAGCGTCACAAATTTTACGCAGCGACGCAGCAGCCGGGCGAGTCATATACACAATGGGCGGGTAGACTGCGCGGCCTTACGGTACATTGCGGGTTTAGCAATGTTGAGGAGGCACTGCGTGATCGATTCGTGATGGGGATGGTAGCCGGTCCAGAACGTGAAAAATTGTTTTCACGAGACTTGGAAACATTGACCTTGGCGAAGGCCGTGGAATTGGCCGAGAGTATACGTTGCGCGCGCGCAGGGGCTGCGGCTACGGTTTCTACTTCCGCAGAACAAGTTTCAGTGTTGAAAATCACGAAAGGATCAAACAGTAATACTAGATCGTCCAATACTCAAAAAGGAAATGGTGAAAGTTGTGCCGTGTGCGGTCGTGCTAATCATAAGTCTTCTCAGTGTCGGTTTGCGAAATACAAATGTCGGAAGTGCAACACAGTGGGTCATTTGCGTAGGATGTGCAACAAAATCAATTATGTGTTATCAGGGCAGGTGAGCGAGGACGACGACGACGGTAAGTCACTTTTTAACATTTGCTCAGCCAGGGGGGAACCAATGACAGAAACGGTAGAAATAAACAATCTAAAGTTACAATTTCAAATAGACAGCGGATCTGCTGTATCTGTTATCTCAGATTTTTCATTTAAAAAAATATTTAAGAATACACCTTTATTAAAATCTTGTAAAAAGTTTCATAGTTATACTGGAGATATCATGGAGTGTATAGGTTTTCTGCGTTTGCCCATAACTTACTCACAACAGACACACACTATTGATGTATTCGTTATACGTAACGGCGGCCCACCGCTTCTTGGCAGAGATTTCTTATCAATATTTAAATTAAAATTAACGCCTATTAATTTTCTGAAAAATAGCCAGAATATATTCGAAAAATTACAGACTATGTTTCCTGATGTATTCTCGGAAAAATTAGGCGCGTTTAAAAATTATATGGTAAAGTTAAAATTAAAAGATGATTCGAAACCAATATTTTGTAAAGCGCGCCCCATCGCCTTCGCGTTAAGATGGGTACAGACTATATAACATAACATGTTATACGACATTGCTATATAACATGTTTCAGATAATGTGTACAATGAATGTTATAAAACATGTTATAATAATATGTTTTATAACTTCTGTCATTGTTGTATAACAATGTTATATATCTGGACGCATTTTAACAATGTTATATAACTTAGTCACGCGTGTACTCGATCGCGCGGGCGCAGCGGCGGGTGGGGAGGGTGGTGTCAGTGTTTAAGTAGACTTTGACGGGTGTAGACGTGTTCATTTTTGTGGTTTTTAAAATGGAGTGGACCAAAGAGAACACTGCATTACTGATTGAGCACTTTAAAGGAAAAAGAGAATTGTGGGATTCGACAAGTGAACATTTTAAGGATCGCAACAGAAAACATGACGCATGGATGGAATTGGCTTGTAAGTTCGATACAGAAAAAAGTGTTGTTGAAAAGAAGATGCGAAGTTTAATCGGACAGTTCCAAAGAGAACTAAAAAAGCCTAGATCAGGGGCAGGAGCAGAAGAAATTTCTTCAAAATGGTTTGGATTCGAGCTGTTATTATTTTTAAAAGATAAAAATAAGGTTCGCTCTACAAACGAAGCGGGCGTTTCACAGGTAAAAAAATCTTTTTATGATAATATTTTAGATTAAGTATGAAAAACAGACATTATATTATAGCTCTTTATTTATGTTTAAAACTCTAAAGCGCATCACACACGGCGAAGATACTATAATATTTTATGTTAAAATACAAAATATATATTAAGTATCTTAAGATGGCAAATTATCGTAACTTAACCCGTGTGTGATACCTAAAGATACTATGCAGATATCTTAAGATGAAATATTATAGTATCTTCGCCGTAATCAAACTAGTAATTTGCTTGCCACGGTACACTTCCAACATTTGTAAAAAAAAAATCAGCAAACTCTTTTCGAACCCCTGCCGCTTCTGTTATATCGTTCCCAGGTTCGACGGTTATAAGGTTATTTACAGTATCTATGTCAAGGTTATTTTGTTGAAAATTCATGCTGTGGCCAACATAAAATGATCGTGATAAATCACTATTTATTAAAAAATTATGTAAGTACGTGCATGCAAGTATTACGTCAGATGATTTTGTAGGATTCAAGAGAAGGGGTTTTCTTAACAGTCTGAATTTAGACGACATAATCCCAAAAACATTTTCTACAACCCTTCTTGCACGACTTAGTCGATAATTGAAAACTCGTTCTTTAGAGCCTTTATTATGAAGTCCTGGATATGGTTTCATAATGTTTTTATTTAATGGGAATGCGTCATCTGTCAAAAAAACGTAGGGTGTAGGCAAGATTCTTCCAGGAAGTGGACGTGCAGCAGGTAGATTAAGAGAATCGTTGTCCAACATGGTTTTTAGTGTTGAATTGGAAAACACACCACCATCAGATATGCGGCCTTGACTTCCTACGTTAACAAACATAAAACGATATTGTGCATCGACAAGCGCCAATAGTACGATGCTAAAAAACCCTTTATAGTTGTAAAATTCACTTCCTGAATTGGCAGGTGCTTGTATCATGACGTGCTTTCCATCCATACAACCAATACAATGTGGAAATTGCCATAATTTATAAAAGTCATCTGAGATGACACTCCACTCTTCAGGTGTTCTTGGAATCTGGAAAAGATAGCAAAGTTATTTTTTTTGTTTCAGGACAACCCTGAAGAAAATCGTACTTCTCCAAGAAAGAAAAAAAAAAAAACTTTCGGTAGTTTGAACGCTCAGAAAGAAGATTTTGATAGTTTGCAAGCTCAGAAAGAAGCATACGGCATAATGAAGGAATTGCAAACTGAGCGCAAAACACGAGATGATTTTTCTGTTTTTGGGGAGTATATTGCTTGTAGATTGCGCAATTTACAGGATCCACTTACTATTTCTACAGTGCAAAACCAAATTCATAATATTATATTCCAAGCTGAAATGAATTTATACCGCGGCGGCGCAAATAGAATTGGTTCATACAGCGGCAGCGCAAGTACAAGTTTCAACAGAGGCGGCAGCGCAAGTACAAGTTTCAACAGAGGCTACTATACAAGTTCTTATCTAGACAATAGTTCTGGTCCAGCAGATTTACCACATACGGACACAGACTCTTCACAGATTTCGGAAGACTTGGACGACATATTGTTACATATTCAACAATCACAAGGCAATGATAGTAATACATAATTTTTATCGATGTTGGGCTACCTCAAAGCGATTCAGATTTTTTGTAAGAACAAACTTTTTTTAATAAAGAAATAAGTACTTACCATTATTTCGTGTTTTAATGAGTCTATTATAGCTGTGCACACTTCTGGTACGATAGAAGAAATACTCTGTTTTGATACTTTAAATACATACTCAAGGCTTTGGTATGAATCCCCACTGGCTATAAATCGCAATGTGATTGCTAAACGTTCTGTAACTGATATGGAATTTCTGAATGAAGTATCTTCCTTTTTTATTTTAGGGCCCACGTTATTAATCAAATATTCTATGTCTGTGCTGGACATCCGTAGAAAGTTTATAATATTCCCGTTGTCACGTAATTCTCCATAGAGCGTATTTTGATTAATAAGGTTATTGACCATAGTTTCGCCACAGTATTTTTCTCTGGTTAATAAACTAGGACGAACCCAGCATCTACGTTTCTTTGTTTTTCTTTTGTTATTAAAAAATACAACAGTCGCTGCCGCAGCCAGCAAAACGTCCTCTCGTGTCGACATTGTGGATAGCACTGAAGAACGACAAACTACAATGGTTACATAACATTGTTATATTGCATTGTTATTCTATGTGTACAGTATTGTTTTATGTTGCAATGTTGAATAACAAGGTTACATAATGTGGACGTGTTATAAAACACAAGTTATGTAATATGTTACATAGTCTGTACCCACCTTTTCGTAATAAGGTCGATAATGAAATAGAACGATTACAGAAATTGGGAGTGTTAAAACCTGTTCAACACTCCGCGTATGCGTCACCGATTGTACCTGTGCTTAAACGAGACGGCTCCGTTAGGCTATGTGCTGATTACTCTGTAACCATCAACAAACAATTGGTTGTGGAACAGTACCCTTTACCCACCGTTCATGAATTATTTTCGAAATTACACGGGGGTCAACAATTTTCAAAAATTGATTTGTCTATGGCCTACAACCAATTTTTGCTCGAGGAAGACTCGCAGCAAATAACTTGTATCAATACACACAAAGGGTTATTTAAATATACACGACTCGTTTTTGGTCTTTCGAGTGCACCGTCTATTTTTCAGCGCGCAATGGAAACTGTACTTTCCGGGTTAGACGGGGTGTTATGTCTGTTGGATGACGTATTAATAACTGCAAAAACCCCGGAATTACACATGGAAAAATTGCACACAGTTCTCAATAGGCTGCAGGACGCAGGACTAACGGTCCGCAAGGACAAATGTGAATTTTTTAAAGACGAAATCAGCTATTTGGGCTACGTAATAAGTAGGGATGGTCTAAAAAAAGATCCATCTAAAGTAAAAGCCATAACGGACGCACCGGTTCCTACCAATGTTAACACCTTACAGTCGTTTCTAGGGCTTGTTAACTACTATAGGAATTTCGTTCCTCAAGCATCTAGTATTCTTAGCCCTTTGTACGATCTACTAAAGAAAGGTGAGAAATGGCAGTGGACCAAAATACATAATAATGCGTTTAACGAAATAAAAAAGTGTTTAACATCTTATCGTGTATTGGCACATTTCGACTTAAATTCTAAAACTATTTTAAGTGTCGATGCTTCACCCCTAGGCCTGGGAGCTATTCTGTCTCAAATGGACAGGGACGGGGTAGAACGACCGATATCATACGCGTCCCGAACATTGAACTCGGCAGAAAAACGGTACTCTCAAATTCAGAAAGAGGCAACCGCGATTATATTTGGAGTAAAGCGTTTTCACCAATATTTGTATGGCCGGTCAGAACCGTTCATACTACGTACTGATCACAAACCTCTCATTTCCATCTTTGGGCCACATAAGGGCATTCCAGAAGTGTCAGCTAATAGGTTGCAAAGATATGCGATGTATTTAAGCGCATACAACTATTCAATCGAATACATACGGAGTTCTGATAATAACGCAGACTATTTATCTCGAGCGAGTCTACCGAACGAGAGTAAAGGGTGCGAGGGGTGTGAGTTGCGGGAGGAGGCCGCGGCCGGTTCATACTGCGCTGCAGCCGCGACTCCCATAGACCGTGCAACTTATATTAATTTTGTGGTTGAAGGGGGTTTGCCCATAACCTTGAACGAGTTGCAAACCGAAACTAGGAGAGATGTTGTCTTAAGCAGTGTTGTTAACGGAGTACTCAATGGCTGGCCTAAACGATTATTTTCAGATTTAAAAATAAAGCCATATTATTTATGTAGGACACAGCTTTCATATGAAAACGGATGCCTTATGAGAGGCCATAAAGTTGTTATTCCTGAAACGCTGCGCCCTAGAATTTTACAGGAACTACACAACTCGCATTTGGGAATTGTGAAAGCGAAAGCCGAGGCCAGGGCACGATTTTGGTTTCCAGGTATAGACACTGCCTTAGAGGCAGTGATCAACTCATGTGACGTATGTCAACAATTGCGACCGTCCCCACCACGAGCACCTCTAGCTCCCTGGAAATATCCTTCTGTACCTTTCTACAGACTTCACATAGATTTCCTGGGTCCTTTTAATAACCAAATGTTTTTAGTCATCGTAGACGCTTACTCAAAGTGGGTGGAGGTGTATGACGTCAGTGCATCTACAGTTATTACACACAAAGACGGCTCTAATTTACAATTCAATAACTATAAAATTTAAGGTGACCTCTTTCTTTAAAAATTATTTTATGACTCTTGATCACCAGACACTATTGATCAATATACCAACTGAGACTCCTATCAAGGAGCATAGGAGTTCCATTATTAGTGCATTTGGAAGAGGAATCTCTTTTTTAGTTTTAAATATATTTAGGTTCTGCTTTATAGGTGTTAAGTACATACTCATAGTTTTATTCAACATATTATCAACCCTATTATATAATCTCATAATCAATTTAACAACTCATATTATAGTGTGGGTTTTACTATATTATAGTGTAAGATATTTTATATCAGTTTTTATTTAAAATGTTTTTTATAATGAAGTTATTAATTTCATTGATGCTAACTTTAAATGGCTACTTCTGCCAGATTCAGATGAACTTCAATAGCACTGTCAACACTAATATCTCCATAAAAGCTGACAATATCTTCAATATAGCAAGATCAGTCAATGAAACTGACTGGTTGAAAGGTATTAATGACCTAATAAAGAAAGTAAACAACTCCAAAACTATAAGTGAGTTGACCATAGATAAGGATAAAGAACTTCATGATGAAACTATCACATATGTTCCCTTATCACTCCCCAAAGAATCAAAACATGATGGCACTAGTGAAGTAGCCACAATTAAAGTCACTGAAGCTTCGCCTGCCCAAAACAGAAGAACTAGCACAAATAAACTAGAGAAGAATGATCCTTCAGTTAATTATAATTTGAAAATTCAGGCTCCTGCAGTTGTCAATTCTGATAGTTTATCCATAAGTCAATTAAATTGGAAGCTTGTGAATGAAGAAGTGAACACTTGCATTAAAGATGGACTTAAAGATGAAATATTAAATAGAATTAAAAATGAAGTGTATTATCTTCTAACTAAGATGAACGAGAACTCCATCCTTATTCATGATGAGAATTACAAAAGAATGGTGATATTTAATGCTTTATCAATTGTTAATGATGGACGGATGACACCTATATATAACTTGAACCAAACTTGCTATATTGCACACATGGGAGATCTAAATTTGGCATTAAGTAGAGAGATTAGGAAAGAGCTTTTAATTATAATGTCTAGACCGAATAGAATAGAGACACCAGAGAGGCAAAGAGAAATTCAGCCTCATGTTGGAAGGCTAATTAGGAAAATAAGATCTGTGGATGATATCAATGATGCTTTTTTTGAGAGTGCTGCAAAGAAGTCAGCTATGTCAATCCAAGAAGCTTTAAAGGAGAATGGGATCTTGTTGTCTCACCAGGAAGACTCAAAATTGACTTATGCAAACACAAGTGTTATAAAATCAGTTGTCATAAACAATGACATGGATCTTAGAGAAATATGGCGGACGACGCAAGACTAAAAGTAGTCACAGCAAAGAAGCAAGCTGTCTTTGCTCGCATGAATATGCTATTTAATGCTGCTAAAAAAATTGTGCCTGAAGTAGACACAAGGCGTAAAAGCGATTTTTTAGCAGATTCTTCGAATATCGAAAAATTGTACGGAGATTTCAATACATTATGTGATCAGTACCATATTTTGTTATTGGAGTTGAAGCCAGATGCCATTTTAAATACTGATGAGTGGGCATCTTTTGAGGAAATTTATACATATGTCAAGCATGTGAGGACAACACTCACATCAACACCGAAACCTCATCAAATTTCAGATAAAACACATTCTATTAAATGTAAATTGCCGCCAATAGAATTGATTTCATTTGATGGTAATCCGAATAATTGGCCATTATTTTACGAGTCTTTTAAAACAAATATTCACAATAATGTAACTCTTACAGACGCGCAACGCATTCAATATTTAATAGGTAAATTGACTGGCCGTGCGCTAGATATTTTTGCAGGTATTTTACCTAATGAAGCCAATTATCCGATTATCTGGAATTCTCTTGTTACAAAGTATCAGGATGAACGACTTCTTGGTACATTATATTTAAATAATATTCTTGAATTAAAATATTCAAATAATTCTGCTGCTCAATTAAATAATTTTATTGAAAAGGTAAACTCTTCATATTCTTCATTAAAAAAATTACAAATTTCAGACTTATCAGACTTTATTATTACACATATCGCTCTTAAGAAATTAGATGAACATATTGTTCAACGTTTTGAAATGCAAGTTCGTGAAAAAAATATACCTACATGTTCTGATTTGGTTGAGTTTGTTCGCCATCATATAAAAGTAATGGAGCGAACATCTACCACTTTCAAAACTCCAAACACCTATGTTTCACGTTCATCTAAGCTCACACACACATTTTCTATAATAAAAGATGATAAGTCGCAATCCGCATGTCTATTCTGTAAAAATTCAAATCATATTCATTTATATGAATGTTCCTTGTTCAAAAAATTACCAGTTAAGGAACGATTCAATTACGTCAAACAAAATAATTTATGTGTCAATTGTTTTAACACTTTAAGGGTTACATCCTTATTGCTTTGCATATTCTGTTCTTTTGTACAACCTTTCACCTGACTATTTTGGTAATTGTTGAGGTATTAGATTGTTCTCACCTTACATATATAGACACATTTGCTTTTCACCCGGATTGGTCCTATTTAAAATAGTGTAAAGCACATCAAGTAGGCTTTTGATACACACTTTGTTGTTACCTTGTTTAGTATCCACATTGTATATGCTGCTATGTTGCAGCGCATCATGCATTTGTCATGGTACCTATAACTTATTTTACAGATTAGATTGATAATTATTTAAAAACATAGATTAATTAAATTAACCTTTACTTTTGTTTGGTTACCTAGTGAATCTGACACATCAAGCAAAACACCGGTTTTGACGTTGACAGTTCGCAGTCATCGATTAATTATACGGCGTTGGCTCAGGGTATTTAGCCAGTTATCGAATTTGGCTTTCGTGGATATTTTAATTGTCAAAGGATTTTAATGTATTTTTCGATTAGGATTTAATCCACCTCGTCTTGTTTAGTATGGACTGATAAGACTGCGTTTCGTTTGAATAGGTGCATTTTTGTGCTTTGATCTTCAGACAGTTTGTCTATGGTATAAGTCTATGTCACATCCTTGCACTGTGGCCATAACCAACAATTTTGGAACGGGACGGATCTTTTCGGGCCGCGCCGCGTAGGCGCATGCACCCTTGTCTTGGCCAATAGGTAAGTCAAATATTTATAGATCATCTAGATCGTTTTGATATTGTTCAAGCATAGTATATTACATTTCGTTGTTGGTTTTGTTTTAGTTCAGAAGCCATACCTGAACATGCTTTGGACGATGTGAAGTCGTCAAACCGTATCATGACACCCAACCACCAGAGAACGGTAAGTTGCCTTCCGAATTGGATTTCTTCCAACCTAAGCTAAAGGTTGTCTTTATGTAGCGACGTTGTTGTTAATATTGTCGGTTTTTTGTCCACAGTATTAGAGACACACACAACTCACACCACATGTGGCCATGTGCACACCTGCATTTCATTTCTTTAGATGGACCCGCTAATAAACGGTATGTCTGCACCAATTTATTATTGTTAGGAATCCAGTGTAACTGTACAAATAGCATAGATACTGTGAATTCCAAATTTATAACCTGGAACTTCTCTTTTGTTCCCAGGGTCCTTATCCAGGGTTTTTATCCTGTATATTTAGAAAAAGGGTTTTTATACAGAGTTCTTATTCAAGGTATTTAGGATGTACCTATTTCTACGGATATGAACACTTCTTTGTGATGTACCTGATTCCATCACTTTGAGATGGTCTTGTATACTTTAATCCTGCATCCCTCTTACTAGAACTGTGGTAAAACTTTATGTTATTTATTCAAGTGTAATTGAGCTAGTGAACTCATGACATAACTTGTCTTTTTTTACTCAAGGGTTGATGGGCCATCAAATCCATCATCTAACTTGCCTGTTTGCATAAACCTGAGGTTGGGCTTATAAACCCACTACCGTTATTCAATGTTATATATATATATATATATATATATATATATATATATATATATATATATATATATATAACAATCTGCTGTTTTGTGTCTAGATTATAAGACTATTTAGTTAGTACTTTACTTTAAGATTACCTATTGCTAGTGGTAGTACTGTTCAACACGGTCGGGACCCCTGTTGACCTAGGTTACCTTATTATCAATAAATAATATTGTTGTTAATATAAACTTCTTTGTTTCATTTAAGTAATTCATCCAGCTTGAGTGAGGACTGTCTGGCGCCCTTTCATTTTATAAATTTTGACAGTTCCTTCGCCTCCGAGGGTGGCCTGTTTCTGCGACCCATGCCCTGGGATCTCATTCGGTCAGTCATTTTAAATTGTCTAGTCTCATGTTCACCGGCTGGCTGAGCCTGCCGAGATACTACACCGTGGCCCTCACCATCTGAGTCACGCATCCACTGAGGCCCAACTGAGAGGCCTAATAATAATAATAAAAATAAAATATATTACAAGTTCAAAACATTCGACAATAAAATGTAACTCGCTTCACACATGTAAACAATGTAATAACAAACATCATACGTTATTACATTTTGATAAAAATAATAATAACCCGCGTGATAATAATAATACTTCAGATTTATCGACTATTAACAAAATATCGCCTATGCCATCAACATTTGGTGGTTCAGCAGTGCAACCACCAAGTTTAAGTGAGCCCGCTGTAACGCATTCCTTTGGTCCGACTGTACCTTCAGTAAACAAACAAAATATAATAATTTTACCTACTGTTAAGGTACAAGTCCCTTACAAAAATAAATATATTAGATGTTTATTAGACAGTTGTTCACAAAATAATATTCTCACGCTTGCATGTTGCAAACAGTTAAATTTAAATATTCAGCCGCTGGTTAATTCTGCTATAAAAACAGTAGGATTAATTTCAACACCTATTTTAGGTTTCGTATCTCTTAAAATAAAGTCATGCGTTTCTAATATTCAATATGACTTAAAGTTTTTGGTAGTTAAGCAAATAAGTGAGCAATTGCCTGTTCGCATGATTGATTCAAATTTAATGAATAGTTTCGCTCACTTAACTTTAGCAGATGACACTTGGTATTTGCCTGGTGAAATTAATGCCATTCTTGGTGCACAACTATTTCCGCATTTATTATTGGGTAGAAAATTCATACCTGATATATCGCATGATGAACAATCATATGATCGTTTGGAAGTTAATCGCTCGTTGCCGTATGCCCTCGAAACTACGCTTGGCTACGTGGTTATTGGTGAAGCATGTAATGCTAATCCTGAATTGGTAGCCTGGTCCTTCGGTCCTTTAACTAATGATTCTCTTAACAATTGCTTAACCAAATTTTGGCAACTCGAGGAAATACATACTCATTCAAACTTGATTAGTCCAGACGATAATGATTGTGAATCTTTATATAAGAACTCGGTCTCACGAACTCCTTCTGGTCGTTTTATCGTTTCATTACCATTTAAGGGAGATCCTAAAACTTTAGGTGATTCATATACTTGTGCTCAACGTCGATTAATGTCACTTGAGCGAAAGTTTGTTGCTCTTCCCTCGCTATATCAAGCTTGTAACGACGTGATAACCGAATATTTATAAAAGGGTTATTTGTCAGAATTACCTCATACAACTGTCAATATGACAGAAGGATACTTCATACCGCATCACGCTGTTGTACATCCTGAAAGAGTAACCACGAAGGTTCGCATTGTTTTAGACGCGAGCTCTAAGACTAGTACCGGAGTATCTCTAAATGATCTGCTACATACCGGTCCTAATTTACAGGCCGATTTATTTACATTATTAATTGGGTTCCGCTACTTTAAAGTAGCCCTTACTGCTGATATCCAAAAAATGTACCTTCAGATAGTTCTTTCAGATGAAGATCGCAAATATCAAAAAATATTATACCGCTTTAATAAAGATGAATCTTTTCGCATTTTTCAATTTAACTCAGTTGCCTTTGGACTTCGTTCAAGTCCTTTCTTAGCAATGCGTACCGTTCGTCAACTGGCTAGTGAACAACGCGAGCATTTTCCGCGTGCTTGTGAAGTTGCATCACGTGAAATATATATGGACGATCTGACCACTTCTGTCCAAACAGAGGAGGAAGGGGTTAATTTGGCACATGAGTTGATAACGCTTTTTAAATCTGGTGGATTTGATCTTGTCAAATGGGCTAGTAATTCTTCCATACTTCTTAATCAACTACCAGATTCGCATCGCGCATCTATTGAATTTACTGATAATAGTGACTCGCTTAAGATATTAGGATTAAAATGGATACCAGGTATTGATAAGTTCACATTTACAACTAGCAACTCTTCAGTTGGCAATACAAAGCGTACTATTTTATCCACAATCGCTCGCTTATTTGATGTATTAGGATTGGTAGCTCCCACCATACTTTATGCGAAGCTTTTGATACAAGAATTGTGGCTTTCCAAAGTTGGTTGGGATGATACACCACCTCAACAAATTCTCGATAAGTTTATTCAATTTAAAAATGAATTACCACTTTTATCAAATTTACAATTACCACGCTTTTTAGGAGTAACACCTAACTGTACGGTTCGTCTGTTAGGGTTTGGAGACGCAAGCTTAAAAGCTTTTGGATGCGTCTTATATTTACACGTTACGTATCCTAATGGTGATATTTCAATGCAATTGGTATGCTCAAAGTCAAGAGTATCTCCACTAAAAACGGTAACACTTGCAAGGCTCGAATTGTGTGCAGCCCTTTTACTTTCAGAACTCATGAAGCAAGTTTACACTTCCCTAAATGATAAATATCCTATTAAAGAGGTATTCGCTTTTTCTGATTCCACTATTACTTTGTCATGGATTCATTCCTCGCCACACCGTTGGCAAACTTTCGTTGCCAACCGTGTTAGTAAAATACAAGAAAATTTTTCTCCTTCTCGTTTCTTTCATATAAATGGGATAGATAATCCAAGCGATTGTCTATCACGTGGCCTCCTGCCTTCACAGATATTGGAACACCCTCTGTGGTGGCACGGTCCTAGATGGGCCTGTACTCCTGTCATAGATTGGCCAGTAGTGCCGTTCGAATCTGTTCTCAGTGATGTTCCAGAGATTAAACAAACCGCTACTTTTACGACTTTATCCATGGTCGATAATCCGCAACCATTTTTAGAACTTTCTATTCGTATTTCTTCATGGAAAAAATTATTACGCATCATAGTTTATGTATTACGCTTTATAAGAAAGTTACCTAATGTTTCTTCTATACAAGTGTCTGACATTGAAGTCGCAGAAACTACTCTTCTTCGCATTTTGCAAAATCAATATTTTGAAAATGAAATTAAAAATATTTCTAAAGGTAATTTGTCTTCTCTTTCGTTACGAAAACTTGATCTATTTATTGATAATAATTTTTTACTTCGTGTCGGTGGTCGACTTATAAATGCTAATATTCCTTTCGAAAATAGACATCCAATTTTACTCCCTCGACGTCATCACATAGTAGATCTCATTATTGATGATTGTCATAAATCCAATTGCCATACTGGCTCACATCTAGTTATGTCTTTATTGCGTCAACGCTATTGGATAATTACTGCTCGTAATATAATTCGTCAACGCATTCGTAAATGCAATACTTGTTTGAGGAATGCGCCTTCTCATCCCTCACCAATAATGGCGAACTTACCACCTGCTCGAGTGCAAGAAGCTAAGGCTTTTACTCACACTGGAGTGGATTATGCTGGTCCCATTAACATAACATTAGCTCGTAAAAGAGGCGTATATTTGCCTTTTTATATGCTTTACTACAAAGGCAGTTCATATAGAAATTGCTTCAGATCTTAGCACTGATAATTTTCTTGATGCCTTTAAACGCTTTCTTTCAAGACGTGGTCCAGTATCTATTATCCCACCAAAAACATAAATGTAAAAAACGAGAGCCAAGTTCAATACAAAAATTATGCTTGGCGGTGAGCTTCGCCGCAAAAAGAATGGCGATCTAAATGAGTGCCAAGTTCTATGAAAAATCGAAATATGTTTTTATAGGAACAAAATAACATTATGAACAAGTATTAAACTCTATTTCTGCTTTATTAGATACCTATAACAATTGCTGTTATTTAGAAATGCGAGATCTTGAAGTAGGTCAGATTTGACTTGGCCAGTTTTCATTACATAAGTCATTTATAAAGTTATTCAACATTTTAATTGTGTTAAAAACTGGCCAAGTCAAATCTAACCTACTTCAAGATCTCGCATTTCTAAATAACAGCAATTGTTATAGGTATCTAATAAAGCAGAAATAGAGTTTAATACTTGTTCATAATGTTATTTTGTTCCTATAAAAACATATTTCGATTTTTCATAGAACTTGGCACTCATTTAGATCGCCATTCTTTTTGCGGCGAAGCTCACCGCCAAGCATAATTTTTGTATTGAACTTGGCTCTCGTTTTTTACATTTATGTTTTTGGTGGGATATCAATACTTTTTGTAAAGAAAACTAGGCAAGTATTCCTATTTAATATTTTTTTTTTTTGCGTTTCCGCTGCGTGCAAGCTAGTTATTTAAAATACAGAAATACCTATTTATTTAAAAAGAAAAAATAAATTTAACTGTCAAGAAAACTTACTACTAATTTTAAAGTGTTTTTTTTTAAAGAAAGTAATACTATTCTATACCAGTTTAATATTCCTGTGTCTTCCTATTTCAATTACACGTGAATCTTACTCCTACGGTCCTACCTAATAAACAAATGACAAATTAACCTAAAAGAGCTACAAACAAATGAGGTTTTGAAAGAAACGATTTACGTAATATTAAATAACTCACAAATGCCGTTAAAGTACAATACTAAAAAGGAATAATTTATATCTGGACTATTCCAGCTATAACTCAAATAAATTTAGTCGAATGACGCAGAATTAAACGCAATCTAATAGGTGGGTGTCCGCTAAACAACCGGGCATAACGAGGACGCTGGCGCGAATGAGCGCCGCTAAGAGCATACTTTGGTTCGTTCGCATTTTAAGTCGTATAGCGCTGTGAGCCGCGCATAAGTGCAAGGCGCGAGCGAGTTCAAGCAGCATTCTTAGACTAGTCAATACATACATATATAGGTACCAATAAGACTTCGCTATTGCCTTGACCTTGGTATACATACACATTGGAGTTTCTTTTAGGGTACAAAGAGTTCGAACTAACAAATTTTTACCCTTAAATATTATTTCTTATTTTCAAAAGAAATCAGAGAAACGAACCTTGGGCACTGATCTTTGTTAATTTAGTGAGCCGTGGACTATAAGATAACTACTATGCAGGTATAAACCAACCGACCCGCTAAATTTTAAGTAAATCGCTACCGCTTATAATTTTGTACCATAAGTCAGAGCGTGACGCTGATTGGCTGGTGTGCTGCCGCGCGCCGCTGACGACACACCGTTGTTGGCCGGTTGTTTAGCGCGTAGGTATTACAAGTTTTTTGTATGGGGACACCACTTATTTTTTGACTTTTTTTTATTTTTTGATTTTTTCCTATGCTTACACACAATTTCCGAGCTGGATTCCAAATTTCATCCTTCTAGGTCATCTGGAAGTAGGTTAGGTTTAGGTACTATAAGTCAGTCAGTCAGTGCTAAAATTTACAACTTTTTGACCTTCATATCTTTATAACCGTTTGAGCTAGCTTCATGAAATTTGGGCTTCTACATGTCCTGATGGATCTTATTAAACACACGTAGTTTTATGTGTTTACATTAAAGAGGTTTCGAGTTATAGAAGGGTCAAAAGTGGCACCAAGTGGTTCGTGTAATATTACACTCGGCGCTGGCTAGCCAGTTCCTTTGCTTGAACTTTGGCTTGACACGCTGCCGCGTGTCTAGATTTGACTTGGCCAGTTTTCATTACATAAGTCATTTTATAAAGTTATTCAACATTTTGATTGTGTTTAAAACTGGCCAAGTCAAATCTGACCTACTTCAAGATCTCACATTTTTAAATAACAGCAATTGTTATAGGTATCTAATAAAGCAAAGAAATAGAGTTTAATACTTGTTCATAATGTTATTTTGTTCCTATAAAAACATATTTCGATTTTGCATAGAACTTGGCACTCATTTAGATCGCCATTCTTTTTGCGGCGAAGCTCACCGCCAAACATAATTTTTGTATTGAACTTGGCTCTCGTTTTTTACATTTATGTTTTTGGTGGGATATCATTACTTTTTGTAAAGAAAACTAGGCAAGTATTCCTATTTAATGTTTTTTTTTTTTTTTTTGCGTGACAAATTAACCTAAAAGAGCTACAAAAAAATGAGGTTTTGAAAGAAACGATTTACGTAATATTAAATAACTCACAAATGCCGTTAAAGTACAATACTAAAAAGGAATAATTTATATCTGGACTATTCCAGCTATAACTGAAATAAATTTAGTCGAACGACGCAGCATTAAACGCAATCTAATAGGTGGGTTTCCGCTAAACAACCGGGCATAACGAGGACGCTGGCGCGAATGAGCGCCGCTAAGAGCATACTTTGGTTCGTTCGCATTATTTAAGTCGTATAGCGCTGTGAGCCGCGCACAAGTGCAAGGCGCGAGCGAGTTCAAGCAGCATTCTTAGACTAGTCAATACATACATATATCGGTACCAATAAGACTTCGCTATTGCCTTGACCTTGGTATACATACACATTGGAGTTTCTTTTAGGGTGCAAAGAGTTCGAACTAACAAATTTATACCGTAAAATATTATTTCTTATTTTCAAAAGAAATCAGAGAAACGAACCTTGGGCACTGATCTTTGTTAATTTAGTGAGCCGTGGACTATAAGATAACTACTATGCAGGTATAAACCAACCGACCCGCTAAATTTTAAGTAAATCGCTACCGCTTATAATTTTGTACCATAAGTCAGAGCGTGACGCTGATTGGCTGGTGTGCTGCCGCGCGCCGCTGACGACACACCGTTGTTCGCCGGTTGTTTAGCGCGTAGGTATTACAAGTTTTTTGTATGGGGACACCACTTATTTTTTTACTTTTTTTTATTTTTTGATTTTTTCCTACGCTTACACACAATTTCCGAGCTGGATTCCAAATTTCATCCTTCTAGGTCATCTGGAAGTAGGTTAGGTTTAGGTACTATAAGTCAGTCAGTCAGTGCTAAAATTTACAACTTTTTGACCTTCATATCTTTATAACCGTTTGAGCTAGCTTCATGAAATTTGGGCTTCTACATGTCCTGATGGATCTTATTAAACACACGTAGTTTTATGTGTTTACATTAAAGAGGTTTCGAGTTATAGAAGGGTCAAAAGTGGCACCAAGTGGTTCGTGTAATATTACACTCGGCGCTGGCTAGCCAGTTCGTTTGCTTGAACTTGGCTTGACACGCTGCCGCGTGTCTAGATGTATTCCGATAATGGAACAAATTTTATTGGTGCAAAGCGAAAGTTAGATGAACTTTATACTTTTTGTCATCTCAAAAATCTCAGATGCATTTCATAATGAGTTCAATAATAACAGAATTACGTGGCGTACTATAGCTCCTCGCGCTGCCCACTGGGGTGGACTATGGGAATCGAATATAAAATGTATTAAATCACATCTTTACCGCACTATAGGCCAACAGTTGCTCTCTTATAAGGAACTTTTGACTGTATTAACACAAATTGAATGCATATTAAATTCGCGTCCTTTGTGTTTGTTGTCTGATCAGCCACATTCAATTTTAACACCCGCTCATTTTTTAATGACTACTCCGTTGAAATCTTTGCCTGCTTATGAAGTAACTTCACTTAGCCTTTCAAATAGGAAGGCACTGTTAGATAGTTTAGTACAAAGTTATTGGCAAAAATGGCATTTGGATTATTTACATACACTTCAACAACGTCAAAAATGGAATACTCCAAGTGTTCCTATAACTCTTGGAACTCTTGTTTTGATACATCAGGATGGTACTCCTCCATTAAGTTGGCCTACTGGTGTCATCGATCGCGTATTTCCTGGAAAGGACGGAGTAATTCGCGTTGCATTGGTCAGAACAACTAAAGGAACATATAAACGACCAGTTGTTAAACTGTGTCCCTTACCCACTCAATAAATTATACAATGTCATTATACATTAAGTATTCATAATTATTCACTTATAGATACTCATTATATTTTTAATTATACTTACGTTATTTGTTATTAGAAACGTTAATTTGTTGCTTACCGCATTCATTTAAAGAAATATTTTCTTTATTATTTTCACTATTTTCTTTCCGCATTTATATCTGCAATCTCCATTTTATTTCCTTTCATTATTCTCCTTTATATTATCTTGATATTCTTAAGTAATATCAAAGGGGGGAGAATGTTCGCGCGCTTGTTCATCTGTGGTTGTTTTTAAAATAGTATACATTACCGCAGCTAGTTAATGCTGTCAATCTTAGACCAAGGGTTCGACGAAAAATAATTTTAAAATGGTCTCTAAGCAACCGCAAAATAACACTCTTATGTCACCGCATCAAGACCGCATATAAAGAATATTTAAAAAAGCATTTAAATAAATATATCTACTTCATCTCGCCGGCCCTGCTTCGTCGAGGATTGTTTTTAAAGGTATTTATACTTTTTTATTAATAATCACGGTGTGCAGGCCGCAACTTTTCCCAACCGCATCACCAGTCTCATTCAGTGATTTCAGCCTTTTCTTGGGTGTAGGACCACTGCAAAAAATTTCAATGTAAAAAAGATATTTTATTATTAATAAACTTTTTAACAATTCGTTAAAAAGTTTATTAATAATAAAAATATCATAGGACAAAGAAAAGTGGAATGCAAGGTAAGGAATCAATTTTTTTTTGCTAAAACTGCGTAATTCATTAAAGTAACATGATAATTCAGATACCTAACCTAACCAATTTTTTGCCTAAACAGATGTAAAACTTAAGTAAACTCGATATCTAAGAAGTACTCTGGTGATCATACAGGTATTTCGAATACCTGACCGAATCCTCTGGTAGTTTTGACTCGAATATTTTACATCGAGTACCCAAACACTCTGATACCAAATTGAGCCAACTAGGCACATTACTAAATTGAAATTGGAAAAGTTGAATGATCGACCGAATCGAAAACAATAGGTACCTACCTAAACATACCTACATATAATGGTTCAAATATTCATTCAAATTGAAGTTGAATGCTGTATGGAGTGAGGTTTCGTTGCCTTTTCCGTAAAATAAATCAGAAGAAAAAAATCTAACCTAGCTTATTCCGGCAACAAAATTTTATTTACAATTATTACCCATGCCTAAAATACACAAAATTACGTTAAGGTTATATATATATATATATATATATATATATATATATATATATATATATATATATATATAATGACTAAGATATAAACTTACCTTTCATCTTTCTTATCATCACTCATAAGAACATTTTGATGACAACTTCGTAAATGTTTCATCATATTTGAAGTGTTTCTAGAAGACTTCAGTGTTTTAAAACACAACTTGCACTGCGCTGAGTCCTTTGTCTGTTTTTCGAAATATTTCCATGTTGCACTATTCATTTTTATTTTATACTGTTCACTATTGTGTGCAAAGCAAACAAAACAATAAAATTTCTTCTCGTCTCATGCATGCGCGAGCACAGATAATGAATGAATATACGCGGACGCGGGAGAAACGTCACGACGTGACTTTTACGTTCCCACAAAGTTATCTGTCACTTGCGGTGGCGCTACCGTCATCCCAAGTTAACAAATTACCAAGTGAAATTGTTTTCCGAATAATCCACCGGAAAAGATAATTTTGTGGACTCTGTAATCCTTAGAGCATACATTCTACAGAGGAGTTGTTCGCGTGTCAATATGAGATAGAAAATGAAAGAGACAAAGGACGAAAAATACATGAGAAGAAACGGGACAGAGAAGCCAAAATTACTGTCAAATGTATGAGATTGTGGCCAGATGACCTTGAAAAAACCGGCAGGCGATAAGGGATAGAAAATAATATATCTCTGTCCTGTTCCTGCTTGTGTATTCCTAATATACGTTTCTCTTTCTTGTGCAAGTGAGATGGAACATATTCAGCTGTCTATAGCTTTCTCTGTCTACGCTGTAATCGAACGAACGATTTGAATGAAGATAGTGTTTCATTGAATGAACAGCAAGCAATGAATTAAGTGTTGTCATACTTTTAGTTATTGAAAAAAAAATCGGTTTGCAAAGACAAAAGTACTCGATACCACTGATTTTCAAGAGTACTTGCGAGTAAGTACTGGGGTGAGGTATCGAGTACTCGGTATCGGGTATCGCGAGCAAAAGTATCGATACCTACTCGGTATCGAAAGTATCGTTCGAACCCTAGCCGTCAGTTGACTTTGCTCTGTAGTAGTGAACGGACGTCATGCCACCTGATACCGTCGATACGTAAATATGATGCCACCGGTACCATTATAAAAAAAAAAAAATGCTAAAATAGCGTTATTGCGGCAACCATTGTCGCTACATCACCCCTACATTATTTTTATTTAACTTTTCGATATTAATTAAATTGCAATGTATAAATTTTAATTTTAGTACCATTTCAAAGACTTTGCAACACCCAGCCTGGGTTTATCTACATACTTACTGAATTATGTAATTCCACCTACTTTATATTATTATGTACATGTAAGCGAGAAATAAATAAATAAATCATACAATATAAAATAAAATTCTACTATAGAAATAGAGAACATTACAGCCAAAACGTTCATGTTGACGTCCTACATCGGCGGCGTTGCGAATGCGACAGAGTCGATTTGGTCGGAACAAAGCTTCCAGACGTTCCAATTTGGTTGAACGGTTGGCTTGTCGGATGCGCCGGCGATCCGACCACGTCCGACCAATATTAATAATAATTATGTCGGACCGACCACTATTTACACTTTCCGATTTGGCCGTGGTCGGATGGTTGGCACCAACCAAATCGGAACGTCTGTTCATACTTTTACTCTGCCTCCCCCTCGTCCCGCATCGTAGCAGACGCCAGTTCGCCGACAGACAGCGCGAGAGGTGGCCGAGCGCTTGGTTCGAAGAAAATCGATCGGAAAATATTCAGTTTTGGAGTTTGGTACGAGATAGTTCTTTACCATCTTGAAATTTTTGTGGTAAGTAAACCGATTTAAATTATTTTGTATTTTTTATATTGAAGCTTGTAAAGATTTATGGACGTCATGTAATGTGTACTGTAATTGTATTATAAACGCGTCTAAAAAAAAATGAAGGTGTCAAAGTATCATTACCTTCATTTACCGTCAGCCATAAAATTGAAGGTAATGACCCTAAAATGAAGGTAGTGATAAATATAGTAAAATGTTATTTCTATTGATTAAAAGCTCTTTGGGGATCACAAAGCTTTTAATCTTTAGTAATCACCGACAAAAAAAAACCACTGTCACTTTTCCCTGTGGCTTCGCCTGCGTTATTGTCGACCCTTCGGGAACAGTTCATTTTTGCGGGATGAAAGGTATCCCATTTCCTTCTCCTTACTTCAGACAACATGTGTGCCACTGCCAAATTTCATGATGATCTGTTCAGTAGTCAAGGCTTGAAAGCTTAACTAACAGACATAGTAACTTTCACATTTATAATATTATATGTAGTATGTATTACTGATGTTGTTGTTTTTATTTATGAGTATTTCCATTTGAAATATACTATAACAAATACCATAGTAACTATAAGTCTTTTATTAATTGGTAATTCCGTTTTTTATGCAGTGAGTAAGAGCGACATGGTGAAGGTGACGAAAAAGAAAACACGTGAGGAAAAGTTAGCTCAAGCCAGGCTGCACAAAAGACAAAAATATGAAGAAATAAAAAAGACCCAGAGAAATATGCAATACAGAAAGAAAAAGAAAGGCAACGATATCTTAAAAGAAAAGACCAAAAAAAAATTAAGACTATAAAAGACTTGACACCACGAGAACAACTTCAGAAAAGGAAGAAGTGGCGACAAAATCGTCAAAAATACGTTGAAAATAAGAAAAAAGAAATAGTTCAAATGCTAGTAGACAATTCTCCTCCAACAAGCGACGAAGAAGTAATAAACGTCGATCCTTTGGAAGGTCCGTCAACTTCATCTTCATTACCAAATAATTTAAAAAAAGATGATGAATCTATGAAAAAATGTCATTCTTGCATAAAAAAAGCAAGACTTCTAAGACGAATTCGTTACGCTCATTCTTAGTGGATTTTGACATTTAGAAAAGAACTTGAAAAGGAGAAAATGGCCATAAAAAAAATGCTTGACAGAGCTATTAGAAAACAGAATGATACAAACCCATCAACCGAACAAAAAGTTTCTACATTAATAGGCAATATTGATTCTAACAAAAAAGAAGAAGTTAAAAAGAAGTTATTGTTTGGAGAAGTACATTCGAAACAGCTAAAAGAAGGATTTAAAACATTGGGGAAAAAAGAGAAACGTGAGTTCAGTGATATTATTTTGATAAGCAAAGTAATTTCAATTCACAAATTTAATAATATACTTATTTGATTTTTATTATGCATATTTATTTTAACCTACCCTGTTAAATAATCCTACACATTGAAAGCTAAAATTATAAGGTTCATTCATTCATTTCGTGTAGGTGTCATGGTCAATCGACCATGCACACCCTAGTGTCAGAGTTCTTCGGAACCGCCTCTCGGCCTCTGACATGGTTCCTTTAACGACTACCAGATGGCAGCCGGGACCAACGGCTTAACGTGCCTTCCGAAGCACGGAATCATCTTTTTTGTCAGACAATCAGGTGATTCAAGCCTGCAATGTCCTAACCAAACTGGAAACAACTAAACAAAGTATGCTTCCCGTGGGAATTGAACCCTCGACCCCCGGGTCTACAGGCAAACGCCTTAACCACTGAACCACGGAGGCAGTAATTATAAGGTAAAAACTGTAAAATGCCGCCCCGCCTAAAAAAAGTTGGAGATCCGGGGCTGCTGAAAGATGAAGCGACGAATTCTTATACTACACTACTCACCACGGTGCGTGTGTGGGTGGATACGAGTAGTGACATCTTGTCATAGTGACGCTTCATTACCTTTGGCAGGAGTGTGGCAGAAGTGTGCCTGCCTTTTATATTTCATCAACGACTCTAGGTACGCGAACACCTTTCTAACACTTCCAAGCTTTTTTTGTTTTTAGGTCGGTAAGACCCCGCCTTGCGACCCCTTCCGACTGAGGGAATCTGCTGCGGACCCCGCCAAGTAAATCTTCGATACTGGATGATGGTGGCAGTGGTCGTGGAGACGGTGACGAATGTTCTCTGTCGACCATCGCCGGAGATGCGGATGGAGCCTGCGGCCGTGGCAGTGGCGCTCGCGACAGGAGCGACGGGTGCGTCTAGATTCTAGACTCTAGAAGATCAAGCGCACTCTTACGTCGCCGGAGGAGGTCGGATCCGGACGAACAACGAAAAGGGTACCGCCATTACTTCTTTAATGCCCGCGGAGCAACCAGGATCCGTATTTGGAACACCGGTCGGATCGGACGTGGAAGCGGTGTCGAAGGAAGAGAATAATGCCAACATGGAAATATGTGCTATGACCGCAAGAGCTGAGGCAGAAGCCGGGCGCGTGCGTGCGGAAGCTCAAGCGGCCGCCGCACAAGCGTCATTCACCAGGGCTGTCATACGCCGGAAAGGTGTAAAAGGCTGCAGGGCCGATAATACGGTAGGAAAAATGTATTGCTATATTATATAATTATTGATTGTAAGGCTTTCCTCTTCACAAATTCCCAGAAAATTATTGAAAGAAAAAGTGGTTTGAAGTCTATCTAATCCAATAAGATTTTAGATTTAAATTTAGTCAAATTAGCGATTTGCCATTAACATTTTGAAAAGAGATTTTATGGAAAATATCCTCTGATCAAAGGAAACCTTTTTCCAACTCTTTTTACTACTGATGAGATTAATGCTGCCCTAACAGGCAAACCAAATTACAAAGGTATATACTTGTACTAATATTTAAATATAAGTATATCTACACACTGTCTACAGTTTGAGCATTTGTTGTGTCATGACGTCATACGAGGGCGACACTGAAAGTCTAGAACTGGTCACTTGTAAACAGTATAATAAAAAAAAATAGTTTAAATTTTGAAAATGGAAGTCTTTGCCAATATAATGGAGTATGTATTTTTTAATTTTTCATTTGTTTTACGATTTGGCGGTAAAAATTGTCTGTTGTTCGTCATCATGAATTTAACGCCAGAAAATTTTCGTGCAATGATTTTTTATGACTTTCGTTGTCATTTAAGTCAACAAGAAAGTTATGATAGACTTCGATTGGCCTTTCACGATGAAGCCCCATCTCGTGCCACTGTTTATAACTGGTTTAATGAGTTTAAATGCGGTCGCACTAATCTCACCGATGATCTGCGTGAGGGACGGCCTGCAACAGCAACGACTGAAGATAACATCAGTTTTGTGCGGCGTATGATAGAGACTGACAAAAGAGTGACCTATCAGCAGATTTGGGCAAGTTTAGGCATCGGTACGAGCCAAGTGCACAAAATCCTGCATGAACATTTAGCGGTCAGGAAGCTTTGTGCCCGGTGGATACCTCATGATTTGACCGAGGCCCAAAAAATCCGTCGTGTTGATTGATGCCGTGTAATGGTTCAAAGATTTAACGGAGGTGACTCAAATATGTATAATAATGTATATGACATGCTGAAGGGTGACGAAAGCTGGATTTACTGTTACGATCCCGAAACTAAGAGACAGTCTGCTCAATGGGTGTTTCCTTCCGAGGAGTTGCCAACTAAAGTAAAGAGAGGTCGAAGCGTGGGAAAAAAGATGGTGGCCTCGTTTTTCGGAAAGACCGGTCATTACGCGACAATTGTTTTAGAGGATCGAAAAACAGTTACTGTAGAGTGGTACACAAACAATTGTTTGCCACTTGTCTTGGAAAAAGTTCGGGAGAAACGACCTCGCAGCAGAATCCTCCTTCACCACGACAACGCCTCGTCGCACAGCGCCAGGCGAACGACCGACTTTTTGTCGGCATCAAACGTGGAATTACTAGGTCACCCGCCATATAGCCCCGACCTCGCACCTTGCGATTTTTATTTATTCCCGAAAATAAAAGAAAAACTTAGAGGAAAACGTTTTATGGACGCCGAGGAAGCAGTAGCTGCGTTTGAAAAGGCTGTCGAAGAGACCTCTAAAAACGAGTGGGCAAAGTGCTTTTCTCAGTGGTTCCATCGGATACAGAGATGTATTGATGTAAAGGGACACTATTTTGAAAAGATGTAATAAAACAAATAACATGCTAGTGTGCGCAGTTTTTGATTTTCTAAGAACTTTCAGTTTGACCCTGACCCTGTTTGACACGAAGCAATGGATATACACATAAGTGGATAAATAAAAGGGAGTACCAAACTATAAAATTAAGACAGTTAACCTATCCAACTAAAAACGCGGTTCATTATTTTGGATACATAGAGGAAAGTAACGAATACTTAGCAAATAATGCACATCAAAATAAAGTTTCAGACAAAAATAAGAATGTGATAAAAAATAAGTATCCCTATAGTTTTCTTGCAATCACCTCGGCTGACTGCCCTGTACCTGAATATTTTTTTAATATATCTATAAGATTAGCAATAATCAATATATCTCCAATAATAATCAAATATAGCTCCATATTTTTAACAAAATTTTAAAAGGCACTGATTTATTAAGACTAGATCGTTTAAATTTACATGCTTTCAAGATAATCTAGGCCCGAAATTTGTAAATAAGTGAAAGACGCAATACATGTTGTAATGCGCCATCTCGCTTACTTGTTTTGGGCCCGCTAATGGTAAATGACCCATTTGACCAAAACTCGAAGGGTTACCATTACCTGCTTAAGCTGACGCGAAACGAGTTAATAAGCAAGATGATATTAGATTTTATCCTTACATCATGTATATCACTTACTCGCTTAAACAAATTAATTTCTCGTTAGGGATTTATCACAAAGGATCGTAACGAATCGCATCTTATTCTTAGCCTATCAGCATTGACTAGACGTCGCGATTTTCCTTTGATTTCGCATCGGGTGTTCCGCAGATTGCGGACCGCAATCAACTTGCTGAATCTCTCGAGCAGAAACAAAGCCAAAGATTTCCTTCGAGTAAATGGAATAGTTGAGGCTCCGTAAAGACATAATGCACGTTCCAATTATGAATCGAGGTAATCATAATAGAACGCTTTGTGAAAATGATATAAAAAAAAAAGTTCCAGGCACAACGTCTTTAACAACCACCTCCAGCGCAAATTAGGAAGTGGACCCCACTAGTTATAAAAACTCATTGTCGCTACACGAGCGACGACTATACGTTTCCTTTACTATACATTTTGTAATTTATACTTAATTTGAGGTATACTGGCATTAGGCCTAATAAAATAGTCCACGTAACATATGATTTTCGCGAAAGTACTTATAATTTTTATTTTATATATTTTCATGTATAATTAATTACCCCTGATTGTTGTTCCAAATGATGTTCTGCCAAATTAAGAGTTAAATAAATATTAAGTACTAGCTGTTCCCCGCGGCTTCGCCCCGCGTGGGACTCGGTTATATCGCGCCCAAAAGTAGCCTATGTTTGACCTCAGGTCGTTAACTACATCCCTACCAAATTTCATCACAATCGGTCCAGCAGTTTAGCCTTGAAGAGGTGACAGACAGACAGACATACTTTCGAATTTATAATATTAGTATGGATTTGATAAAGAAAATATATATTTTTAGACGGTTGTAAACGTACACTAGTACTACTTTACTGGCTAGAAAAGAGAAGCTCAGAATCATCTTCTAATTGTGTTCAGTGCTACTGGCTATTGCCAAGTGCAACGAACTGTTTAAAACAAATAATGTTGAAATGGGTCCAAAGGACTAGGTACTAAATTAGAAAATTTTCCGAGTGAAGGTAGGAATTAGCTTGCAGTAGAAGTCTTATACTTGCATATGAATGTAGCAATAAATTCGAAAAATTATGATTAACTGTATATTTCGTATAATAGTTGAGTTTATAGCTACAGAAAAAATCATAGTAATAAAAAATAGAAGAATTAAGTAACAAGATTACTCAAAAAACAATAAATATGCGAAAAACTAAAAGCCAGGTTAATTCAAAACTTTGGCACTGCATGAGGCAAGAATAAAATGTCCCATCCAAAAAATGTGTTTACAATGTCAAGAATAAATACAAATATTGGGTCCTAAAAAGAATAAATGTTTGTTTTATGTAGCAGACCCAAGCTTTGAGTAGAATAGTAGAATAGAAAAAATAATAGTTAACTTTGACGAGACTTTTATAAAATAAACCTAATGAATGTGCACGTGCTCAAAAAGCGGTCTTAAAGGTAATTCATCGAATGGAGCAAAACAGAAGAAGACCTTTTCTTAATAAAATATATCGCTACTAGCATTTCCTCCAGCCAGTATCAAACGTCAAACCAGACATTTCCTTCCTACCACCAACTGAGGGAGCAGCGATGGAGCATTCTTTCCGCACTTACCATCAGGTCCAGGCTTGGTTTGGACAATACCTTTCTCCTGAACTATGGGGATGGAAACGGACTGAAAACAACCTTTTGATTCCCGTTCAAACCAAAGAACCAGCTGCACCGGAAGAAATACTGAAGCTAATATTTTGCCGATGCACCACTGGTTGTAGTAGTGCTAGATGTGGGTGTAGGAATGTCTCCATGCTATGCTCTATCATTTGCCACAATTGCAATAGAAGTTGCACAAATTGCATTCATTTGCTGCAAGACAACGACTATGAGGACGACGGCGGAGATGATGTAGCAGAAGTAGGAGACTCCATTCCATCATCTGATAACAATTCGGCAGATGAGAAAGAAGAAGAGGCAACCACTGAGAAACCACAACCAGGCCCGTCACGCCCAAAGGGGCAACTAGTGTTAAATAGCTCATAATTTAAATTGTTTAATGTAAATATATATGGGCAGGAGGAATTTTTATTTATTTAGATACTTGCGACACGCTCCGTTAAACACCAAAATGATACCGATGTACTACCACTACATTACTTACACATTTTTTATTCTATTAGTTTAACAGATTTTAATATACAGTTGCATTGCAGCTAAAAACTTACAAAAAAGCAATTTGTGATAGAAGACTTAAGTGTAGAACTATTTTTTAAATCCACTATTAACGAAGCTCATAGCTATGCAATGATTGAAGATAGATAACAAGTGTAAAATGCAAAGTTGTAGAACATTTTTAGAGGTTTCATTATGTACAACAACATTATTTCGTGCGATGCACCGTTTTCGAGATGTAAGCAAAAGCACAAAGAACGGAACAGAGTTGAACACATTTTTGAAAAATCGTTTTTTAATTTTTAGGACCTCATAGCTATGCAACGATTGGAGATAGATAAAAATAGTCAAGGACAAAGTTGTAGAAGATTCTATCAGGTTCTATTATGCAGTACAACAAAATTTCGTGCGATGCACCGTTTGGAGTGTTTATGGAGACCAACATAGAACAACCAACTTCTCGGAAGCTTGGAATCATAAGTTAAACCAAGAAGTGGGAAAAAAGAATCCTAATATTATTCATCTATTGAACGTGTTGGTTAAAGATTCTGCATATTTCAGTGTATGTAATAACATTAAGAACACCAATGAAACACCTTTAAAAAAAAGGAAGAAAAGAATAGTCGTAACTGATGAGTTTATTTTAGAAACTCAGTTAGATTTATTACATGGTAATATTACAGTAGGTCATTTTTTGGAAATTTTAAGACAACGATAAGGTTCTTTCATCGATTTCAAATTTGTTCTGCGAATTAAAAATATTAAGAACTTGTTGACTGATATGTGTTAGCTGAGATAAATAATGTTGATTTAAGATAGTAACAAATTATTTAAAATAGGTATAGATCTAGTTTTATATATATATATATATATTATAAGTTAGGTACGCATTGATGCGCCAAGCCAAAACTGATGAACATAGTCTATTCAATTACGTAAATAATATTGATCTGTGATGTGTAATTACAAATTATTCAAGAAGGTAATTCCTATGTTTTAAGTTATTTTTATTTAATTTAGTAATGTCATGTCAAGATGATTACTCAGAAACGAAAACAACGAATGTTTAAGTCTATTCAATTATGTAAATAATGTTGATCTGTGATAATAAGAAATTATTCATAGTAGTTGACGATGTATTTTTAAGTTTTTTTTCTAATGATACTTCGGAACATAGTAGCCTATTCAATTAGGCAACTTATAACACTACTCTCTCATATGAGTTAAATAACTGAAAATTTTACTTCGATTAGGCTGTGATCTTTTATATGTATACAAATAAAACCTGTTGATTTTGAAAAACGTTGTGGTTGTTTATTTTTTTAATATTTGAAGTATATATTAGGTATGTAAGATACAATTTTAAATTTTATTTTTATTAGGGGTGACGACTGGGATGTCTCCTAAGTATAATCCCATTTGTCACCAGTGGGGACATACGGGATGTTTACTAAGTGGCATCCCATTCGTCCCCAGTGGGGACATATGGGATTTTTTTTTAGAAAAAATCCCATTCGTCCCCAGTGGGGACAAAGCTGGTGGTGACGAATGGGATACACCCTTAGGAGGTAAAATACAAAAAACAACGAACGGGACGGAGAATTGGACACATTTTTGAAAATCAGTCGTTTTTGGGAGCTCATAGCTATGCAATGATTGGAAATAGATAAAAAGTGTAAAAGGCAAAGTTGTAGAGAATTTTATCAAATTTGATTATGTAGTACAACAAAATTTCGTCCGATGCACCGTTTTGGAGATATAAGCAAAAACCAAAAAACGGGACCTTCTTTTCCCCCCCCCCCCCCTCCCCTCGGGCTCACCTCGGAGGGGTCAGGACTTTTAGTATGTTTATCTCCTAACTAGTCTTTACAAAGTTCATAGACTAGACTTTTCCATCCACACACCCTTTTTGAGCACTCATTTACCAGACTAAAAATAGAACATAAAATTGAAAGCAATAATAATACAATATGTAGCAAGTAACAAGTTAATTTATTAGAACAAGTGCCACTGTGTTGGCATTTTGAGGTACACAACTTTTTGGCTTTGCGACAACTACATTTATCAGACTTGCAACCACCTTTGTCATAGCAGGTATTTTATTTGAAATAACATTTTATTTTATCCACATAACTCCTTGTTCTTATATTGTTTAAGGTTCATGCGGGAGTACAATATGCAGTATACTCTTTAAAAGCAAAGCTGTCACAGCCAAACCTAAATTCGCAGACAAAGATACAAACTTTGGCCCTCGTCATAAAAAACGAGGTAATGCCGTCCTAAACTACACATTTTCCTGATAATGAGAAAAGTCCTTGCCCTTCAGCTTCATTACATGGGTCCTATAAATATTGGGTTATCGTAAACTTGCCACATAGTTAATTCGTCACGTTTTAAAACTCCATACATTCAAAGTTAATTCGTCACATGCATAAAAAAGTATTAGTTAACTCGTCACAGGTAGGTATGCGTTATAGTTAATTTGCCACAATTAGCAAAGTACCGACAGCAAGCAAAGTGATTTATTTATTTAGTGGTTTAAATCTACGCTAATATGAAAAATGCCGAAGAGTTTGTTTATTTGGTTTTATGACATGACGACAGGTTAGATTTACAAAAAAAAACCACTCTTGTAAAGATGAAGGTATGTACCATGGGCGGAACTGAAGCGGACAACAAGTTAAATACATTTATTTACTACAAATGTCTAAAGTATTCAACTACATACAGGGGTTTATTTATTTGAATTTAATGATGGCCAAATTATATAATTTAATTTTCTATATTACTCAATTTTATTTTTCTATTGTCATGTGATCTATGTATTGGAATGCAATGTATGAATTATTATTGAATAAATTAATGATCACTTGATCAATTCAAATAGGACATCATTTTTTTTTTAGCTGCAAAATGTTGATAGTTATCTTGAGTTCATTCATACCCTAGGAGGCTGTTGGTGCTTTTTAAATAATCCTTTATATGAGGATGAGAAAATTTACAATCAGACAGCTAGGTAGCACTCCTGCACATGCTTTTATCTCTCTCGCTCGCTGCAACTATCTCTTTCTAAATGTAACAACTAACCCTTTCGGTCAATGCATTCTTGTTATCAGTCCAGTGACTCACATGACCTTGCGAGAGGGTGGTGACGTGTTTTGCAAAATTACTGTGCAATTTTAAATGTTGTAATTTGTGCATCTTTGAAAAAATGGATAATCAGCCGGGAACAAGTACGGGAGGACATGGTGTAAGTATTTTTAAATTTAATTCTATACAAAAAAAAATATGTGCTATTTGTTTATTATTTTATCTCTCAAATGCTCTTATATAAAAGGAGTTCGATTTTAATAACAGTTATTAAACAATGATTTTATTTAATTTAACTTTAGATAGCCTATGGTTTTAAAACAAAATTAATACTTAACTGACCCCTCATTATTTTCACAGCAATGTCAATTTAATCAAGTGTTTATTTAATTGATTCTAGTAATTATAATCTGCAAGTTAAACTGCACTAGATCTAATACGAACTATTAATTATAATTAAATAAATATTTGAATAAAAGAGTCACATTTCTTATTTTATTTATTAGCAAAGGTACAGTTTAAAACTTTAGATATAATTTTAAATCATACCGTTTTATGCTGCTTGTCTTAACTAGACATGACGCATGACAAACTTTAAACAAAATGGCCGACGGCTCAGACGCCAGCGGTGGTGTGATTAATCATACATTGTGAAATTTGACATGTATTATGCTTATTGTTTTCTGTAGACAAACACAGTTACAAATTTCTATACTATACCCGTTTAGTTTTAAAGCATGTAGTAATTTTTATGGTGATTTTATAAAATGCTGACTATTTCCCGTGACTTCAATTGCGGCATTTATTTCCGTTGTTGTTAAGAGTAAAGAGTATTCTTATATTGAAAGAGTTATCAAATTCCGTCCAGTAGCTTTTTTTCCTCTTTATAGTATTAAGTATAGATAAATTTATGATACTATTTCAACACCTTTTCAGGTCACATTTACGAAAACTGAAAGGGGACGGAGAATGCTTGTGAGAGGTGGTTATATGTACACCTTTCATCGGGAAACTAAGCTTGGAACTGTTTGGAGATGTACGAATCGTGCATGCAGTGCAAGTATAAAAATTTCGGAGAATCATAGCGTTCGAGTTTTGCATGAAGCGGCTCATAAGTGTAAACCAAATGTAGTGAAAACAGAGATTATCAAGACAAAGAATCTTTGTAAAGAAGCAGCAGCAAACACCAGCACACCTATGCCTCAACTATTTGAAGAAGTTTTTCAACCAAAAAAAGACGCGGGTTACGATTTATTAAGTGCCTTACCGAAATTTAAACACTTTTCAAGATCACTTTATATCGTAAGGAATCGTGAATTAAACGTACCCAAAACACATTTTGCTAAATGTGAAGATGTAATAATCCCGTTCAAATATACAGATTGTTTTTTATTATTTGACGACGACAGTGATCCTGAGAACAGAATAATAGCTTTCTGTACTGAGACAGCTCGTGAAGCTGTAAGAAATATTCGAACATATTTTTCGGATGGAACTTTTTCAAGCTGCTGTAAACCATTTTATCAGCTTTACTGCATACATGGTGATGTGAGAAGTGACGAAAACTTTACAAACGTAGTTCCTCTCATATACGTTCTAATGCCTAATAAGCAAGAACGGTCTTATGAGCGACTTTTTATTGCTCTCAAGAAAAATTTGCCATATTGGAACCCGGTGACAATGATTGTCGATTTTGAAATTGCAGTTATCAACGTCATAAAAAAAATGTTTCCACATATTAAACTACAAGGATGTAACTTCCACTTCAAACAAGCATTGGCTAAAAAAGCTCACGCCTTAAATATGAACAGCATCAACGAAAAGAGACACTTGGCTTTGTGTGCTGCATTGGCGCATGTAAAGCTAGAAGACATTGAAGACGGTTGGTTGTGGATTATGGAAGATGCGCCACAGAGTGAAACAGTAACAACATTTAATGATTATTTCGTATCCCAGTGGTTAGAAAATAAAAATATACAATTTATTTGGAATATACATGGTTCTCGTCATAGGACAATAAATCTCGCAGAAGCATGGCATAAGCGTTTGAACAATATGATGCCTCAAAAAAAACCTAGAATGCTTCAGTTTCTGGAAACACTCAAAAAGGAAGCTGATTATGTAGATACTAAAATAAAAAAATTGAATCTAGCCATACCATCAAACTTAAGAACGCGCAGGTCAATTGCATATGACAGGGAGTTAAAAACTCTTTTAGAAAATTATAATAACATGCCCCTGTCTGAATTTATATTGAAAATTTCTTATATGCAGCATTTTAAAGAAATGTAACATGGATGTAGTTAATTCTACATTTAAGATTTAAATTAATAATTTTAATGTATGATTTCAAAGGAAAACTAATGTTATAAACAAAAAGCAATATCTTTACTTTATATAATAAAAGTTCTTTTTACTATTGTTTTATTGTAGGTTGTTCTAATTTGTTACATAGATGTAGTTAATCCTATACTTAAGTTTTAAATTACGACTTTAATCTTTGATTTTAGGGGAAGGCAAGTGATGAATTATGACAAAAAATACTGTGATTTTATCTGTGATTCATTAAGTAGATATATTTTGTTTTTTTTTTTATGTTATACACGTAAGGTATATCAATAAGGTAGGTAGGTAGTAGGTAGGTTGTGCATGTTACCTAGGCAAATCAGCCGCTTTCTATTTATAAAGAGAACTGTGATTTTTACAAATTGTTACATAATATTTTAAATAAAACAGCTGTAAATTTTGAGAACCTTCCTAGAAATTAACAGCAAATTTATTTTTGTTTGCTTCTTCTTTGGTTATATTTGTACGTAATATTTAAGTAAATCATTCAGATAGAACTGTGATTTTTGTAATAGATGTAGGTAAGGTTAATATCCCAAAACTGTGATGAAAGAAATAAATGTTGTTATTTAAATTTTTGTTTAATTTTCTTGCTGTCTGTACAAAAATAATCAGTGTGACGAATTTACTATACTAAATATTAGACTGTGACGAATTAACTATAAAAAAATAAAAGTGTGGCAAGTTTACGCATACTTTTTTTCGTGACGAATTAACTTTGTGGCAAGTTTACGATAACCCTAAATATTGAATCCTCTACAGGGACATCTACACTTTAAATCCGGTGTTAGTTTATTGGAACCGCCTCTCTGCCTCTAACGTATGTCCTTTAATGACTAACAGATGGTAACTGGGACCAACGGCTTAATGTGTTTTCCGAAGCACGGAATCATTATAAGACAAGTGATGCAATGCTTATCAAACTGGAAACAACTAAACAAAGCATGCTCCCCGTGGGAATCGATTATTGTTTGAAGATCATGATGGACAGGACTGGTTTCAGTTTACCGGTTTGTCTGCGGTTAGGGGCTAGAACAAATGAGCCCCATCGCTGTCGTTGCGGGGGGGACGTCGACTCCCTAGGTCACCATGGTTTGGCTTGTCGCCGCAGTGCAACGCTTTGCACGTCATTCTTCCCTGAATGACGTCATCCGTCGAGCCCTTGCCAGTGCCGGCGTGCCTGCAGTTCCAGAACCAGCAGGCATCGCCCGAGATGATGGCAAGAGACCCGACGGTATGTCGCTCATTCCTTGGAGGACTGGCAAGTCGCTCTTGTCGCCACTTGCGTGGATACTTTAGCACCGTCCCACATACAAGTGACTGCTAACAGAGCGGGTGCGGCTGCGGCCTAATAAAGGCCAATTTTGAATGAAAATGTGTTCCAGTATAAGTGTTCCAGTGCCATTGTCAAAGAATAAGTGCCAATATATTGTCAATCAGCTCGAGAATAAAGGAAAACAAGTGCAATCAAGAATATAGTGGTTTTACTACGAAGAATCCCTGCAAGTGCGACCTCACGTCGTGTGATATAGTGGCAGCCGCCACATCCCGCCAGCCCGGCTCATCGAACCAACATCAACAGCCAACAAAACTACAGTCCACTCGCTCGCATACAACCACAATTACGTTTTGTACAATTAATGAAAAATAGAGCCCATCACACAGGTATTAACTGTACTCCATATGAAGCCATGTTTGGAACGAAGTTGAAAGTAGGGCTTAAAAGTTCTTCTATACCACATGAGGCTCTGTTTGATATTGATTCAGAAGAAGACTTGGAGAAACTATTATCTACTGAGAACACTATTACCGTGGTTGTCACCGAAAATGATCAAGAAGAGTCCGCCAAAAATAATCAAGTGGACTCTACTTGATTATTTTTGGCGGACTCGAATGATATTTCATTGAGGATCATTTTCGAAATTTAATATTTAGATAATGTATGCCTGTGGGATAAATAATCACAAAATGATATAAGTACTTAAAAAAAGAACAGACGATCGAAGCGAAAACAGCGGCAGGCAATTTAAAACCTTCATCTCATCTAGGTACATCGGTAGACTGACACAATTGTCGATGAGATGTAAGTTTTTATTGCCGTTTTCATTTTAATGGGAATAGAAATACGTTCGTCTTTGCACGAGTATTGGATAACGAATGGCTTCCTAAGATCAGGAAACTAATGTCGTTTAATCGCTATGTTTTGTTGAGTAATTTGCCGCAAGGTGAAGACAATTTATTGTCAGCAAAAGTAGCGAAACTCGCGCTAGTTTTCACTTTCCTTAATAAACAATTCAAAACGTTATATAATATACAACAGGACCTAGCTATCGATGAAGTTTTAACGTCGGTTGTCCTGGATCCAAGCCATAAGATCAAAGGCTGCGCTATTTGGGAGAAAGAGTTTTGAACTGTGCGAGTCTAAAATGGCTATTTATATAGGAAAATATCCTAATTATGGCGACTTCATCGCTTCTAGTGCAGATTTAGCCGGTAAGACCACCAAAGTCAATCTCTGGATTTGAACGATTTCAACGTTCTACAGCCGATCTACCTGTTTCTAGAGAGTGTGGTAGAAGTTAAAGATCCAACGGGTAAAACCGTTAGAATAGCTGATCACACGCTACCACCACCACCAATAACAGTAGTTCAAGGCTTTGGCAGATCTCATTCACGAGAAGTCTCACAATCTCTACGAAGAGGTGCCTTCATTAGACATCCGTGAAGACTCGTGCTCGTACTCGTCAGAAGCATCAGAAGCGGCGCAGCCAATATAAAACTTCAGGGTGTTTCCTGAGAACATCAGAGCTAGCACACCATTTAGTGGGAAACTTGTGTTTTTTTTTTTAAATATTAAATAAAAAATGGAAGGTCTAGAGGGAGCCGAACGTAATGATAGGGTAGTGACCTTACCAGCAGGGATGTTGAAACTCATACCTGTTTTTGAGGGTGAAGCGAGAACTTTGCCATTTTTCATTCAAAAATGCGAATATATTATAAGACAACTTCAGGGAAACGACCTTCAAAACGAGTACTTGTTCCATGCAATTACTAGTAGGTTAAAATGCGAAGCAGCCGCACTTTTTGGAGAAAGGGAACATATAACTTCTTGGGACGAGTTAAAAACCTTATTGCAAGAACACTTTGGGGATCCTAGAACAGAAGACTGTCTGGTCCTTGAGTTAGAGTATATGAAAATAAATAGGGGAGAAAGTTATTACGATTTTTGTCACAGAGTGCAACATATGCGTAGTGTACTTATTGCTAAAATTAACGAGACTACAGAAGATGTCTCTCTTAGAATAACAAAATATTTATACGAATACATCCTTGAATGTTTTTCTGTTCTATTTACCGCAGTATTTAGTAAGACTGATTAGACTGAGAAATGTTACGACTCTGGAAGCAGCCCTTAGAGTAGTATTAGAGGAGCAAAATTTCCAAACAGTTTATAATCAAAAAAATTCCCTACAATTCAGACCTAGTAACAAGTTCCAGAAACGAAACAATTTTCAGAACCAAGGTAGATTTAATATTCGAACTCCACAGGTTAACAATAACTCTCCCATTAGCTCTCAAGAAAATAATAATATATTAAATAATAATCCGACAATGCGTAACTCTTTTCAGCAAGATTTTTCAGGATTTCAGGGACAAAATCAGATACAACATACTCCTGTTACCGAGAGCTGTGGAGCAGAAATTCAACGATATCTTTTGAAAGGAACCTTCATAATCACACCAAGTCGAAACTGTACTACTCACATAAGAGAAGAAACCATTTCACCATCTCGATCTAAAACACCTCCGGCGGACATTTTACGGATAAGAGCAGTCCAGATTCCAGAAAACCATAGAGAAATAGAGAAAGAAGAAACACAGGCGGATCTTAGAAACATAGACCTCACGGACATCAAGAGTCTTTTAAACAGTGCAAAATATGCCAGTGAAAGTGGTAATGACAGTGGAAAAATAAATATAACAACAGATATAAGTGTATGGACTTTAAGTTTAAGAGTTTTATTAGTTGTAACGGAAATTATTGTTAAAGATATTCAACGACTTCATCGCTTCAAAACGAAATCATCCGCAAACATCTTCGATATCTTCAGATGATTTCGCACTTAAGGAGGGAGGAGTTAAGGGTAGCCAACCCCCTAAAATTAGATTACTTAACATAAATAATAAGTAGAGTAAGCATTTAGAGGTAGTACATACCTACAATTACGAAACATGCTATATCAGCAGATTTTATAGTATATAAGCTAGTTGTAATTTAGTATAGATGAATATCCTTTGTTATTAAGTCAATAAACGCCGTCACTCTGCCGGTTTGAAATTAAATTTGTTTTTTTTTTTTATTAAATTAAAACCACGGGCCACCACTTGACTCACGCGTCGTCATATGGGACGAGTTTGATGAGCAAGTAAGTGTTATAATGCAAAACATCAATCCGACTGCAGGAGGTATTATTGTAGTCGATAAATACCTCAAGGAACCCCTGCTGCCAAGATCCCAAGTTCCTGCCAAATGGTGGTTGGCTAAAAAAGACGCCTATCCTAGGCTTTATAATTTATTTTTAAAAAAGGCTGTGCTTTGTTGCCACTTCTGTTCCTTCTGAGCGCACCTCGGACAGGAGAAACAGACTAAGTGGCAACAAAGTTGCACAAATATTATTTTTACATTCAAATATGTAATTTTCTTAGCATGTGCACTTTTTTAATATTGTAATTGTGCTATAATATAGATTTGTTTGATTTTTTTATTAACCTTCTTAAAAATTCATAATAAACGAAAATCATTTCATATTACTTTGCGACATTGAATATACTAATACAAACTCAGGTTCTAGTACAAAGTCAGGTTCTAGTACAAACTTAGGTACTAGTACAAACTCAGGTACTGGTACAAAATCTAGTACTGGTACAAAATCAGGTACTGGTACTATGGTATGGTTTAGAATTAATTTTGATGTTTCAATAATTTCAATTATTTGTTTCGACTCGCTCCTTTGCCTTACAATGAATATATAAATGAACAATGTACACAAAATAGTGGTAAAGATAGTGGTTCAACATAAAATATTAATACATATAGGGAACTGTCCCTACACGTGCTTCAATATCAAAGAAAAAAAATACTGCATAAATAAATAAATAATTATAATTGCATAAATTGATAAAAAATGCTATGCAATAGCTTTACCGCGGCAGTCCCCGAGTGCCACACGTCTTTATTTTCATTTTACATCACTAACAGCCTCTGGATTTAACATATTTTGGACCCCACAAGACTGCGTATAACAAAGAATGGGACTTGTACATTGCTGCAAATGGACGTAGAATTACACAGTTTGAAGTTGTGGATTTTTTATAAAGCTTTTAATTGCATCTGGAATATAGACAAAGCTAAAGCAGCTTTGTCTGTTTGGCTTCAAGGTTCAGGGTTATTGACGTGACAACGTCTTAAATTAGGTTGCGGCTGGGAGTCACTTATGAAAAAGTGTAACGCTCGGTAACGTTACGATGAGTCACCGAACGAGAGAGAGGCCCGCCGAATGTCTTGCGTCTCTCTCCCACTCAACTATGATCGGTCAGCCGCGCGCGGCAGATCGCGCGCGGCAGATTATATTCATAACAAATAAATATTCTACCGAGAAAAAGACGTTGTCACGTAAAATCTCGCCCGTAAAACCGACTTTACAGGCAACCATTTTTTTTAATTTAAATTTTGTCTTAGTTTTAGATTTGTTGTATGTAAAATAAACAATAATTAGCAGCTGATATGCCGAAGACCAGACACAGTAGGAATAAAAGTGAAAAAGCGGGCTTGGCCCTGAATCAACCAAAGTGCTTCATCCTAGTGCTTTCCCAGAAGATAAAGAAATTACAAAAATGTGGAATCATGAATAATTTACATTGTAAAAAATTCAACATAAGTTTCTTCATTAAGAACGTATTCCACATAAAATTGGGATTTAAAACCCGACCGACATGTCAAAACTAGATATAATAAAGATACTATCTGTGATTTATTTATTTTATTTATGCCATGGAAGCTGCAGTATAGTACCATTATCAAAGAAGCAGTTGCAAAATTTCAGCTGGTTTGAATTACTTATTTTTTGCAACCATTAAAAATTACAAATAACTAAAATATGCATGCGCTCAGTCCAGCTTATTCTTTCCAACTGTTGTGGCTATTACTTACTTGGACTCTTCGACAAATAAAAACGACGACATATGACAGACAGAGAGAAAACCAATAGCGACAGGATTTGATTTCTGACAAATCTTGAACAGAGACCGTTCACCGACCAACGACCATGCACACCCTGGTGTCAGAGTTCTCTGGAACTGCCCACGGCCTCTGAGGTGGTTCCTTTAACAAGTATCAGATGGCAGCGGGGACTAGTCTTAACTTCAAAAAAACAAAACCATCTTTATTATCATACAATCAGGTGATTCATGATGTCTTAACCAATCTAGAAACAAGTAAACAAAGTGTGCTTACTGTAGAAACAGAACCCATGACCCCTGGGTCCTAAAGGTAAATGCCTAAAACGAAGGCAAACAGATGATAATAGAATAAAAGCATAATTCTTAGCATCGGAATGAAAAGGGGTTTAAAACTCAAAGCATATGTCACAACTTCAACCCTTTAGGTATTGGGATATAAGTACTATTATACTTGCTCTTATGCTCTTAGCTTAGATTTTCCACTGTTTTTATCTTATATAAACATTCAACTATACTTTTTGGCACCATGTATTAATGAATACAGTATGTACTGTACTTTGTTATGGGGATATTATTAATTGCACATCAAATAAATAATCACCCATCAATTTCTGTATATCAAATAAATTATTTTACTTTTAATTAAATTAAAAATTTGGTGACAGAAGCAACTAACGGTCAAAAGACGACTTTGTGACAGAAGGTAGGTTAGGTTATGGTTATACAGTGACCTTAACAGTGAGCGAGCGAGCGAAGCGAGCGAGTGTCAGACTTGGTGACAGAAGCAAAACAAATTTTGCTGTGCAATCAGTAATTTTGATATGTATTTAGGTTATTTTTGCATACAAAAATTGTTTTTATTGATTTCCGTTTAAATACTACCCTTTGTTATGTATGAAACTCATATTGCAGTGTCACAAGTCCTACCTTACACTTATGACTGGTTGTCCTACCAAGCAGTGGAACTATGAACCCTTAATAAAATGTTAAGGTTAGTAAGTACATGAGAAATAGTGGGACAAAATCGGTGGGGCTACGTGTCAAGAATTAATTAAAATTAAAAATTACCATGTCCCAACGTCGTTTTTGATTTTTGACTAGTGGTCCCACGAATAATGTCCCACCGGTCTTGTAGTCCCACTAGCTTAGGGTTCCTGCTAACACTATTATTTAAAAAATAAATATTACCACGTTCCAACAGTTGTGGAAGAGTACTTAAATCGTAAGTAGGCAACCACTTCCACATTTAAATGTGAATGACGAACATAAATGATGGAAATCGAAGAATCATAGAGCGCTTTGAAAATATGGGAGATCACAAAAACCCAAGAACAATTCATAAATGATAAAAACACAAAATAAGAAATATGATGTTAAGCTACAACTAACGCGGTTTCGTTACCTATAGGAAAGACACCATATCTAACCAACATTCCAACATCATGTCCACATCCAGGTCTTCCAGTCCACCCACAGATTGGAAAAATGATGCATCTATCATACCTCAAATTAGAAAGAATATGAATCACACATGAAATCCGACACTGACTATATGCTGCTGATGCCAAAGAGTGTTCACTTCATCTCCACTTTCTCTTCTTGCAATGCATACATTAAGTGCATTGCCAGAATATTAATGAATGAAGATGCCTTGCATGACAATCACAGAGTTGAGTACCTACCTTCTTTTATTATATTGAAACCAGTCTATTCAATTCACCTTTCGAGTACCATCATTATATTATAAAGTACTCTGTCAAACAAAGGGATGGTTTCCTTTTCATCCCTTTGTTTGATTTTTGATTTGATGGTTTTCCATCATGCACGCATGAGCGTGTGGCAAGTCTAGGGTGCGCCTATGATGACAAATTGTCATCAGTTGTCATTGTCAATGACTATGACAATCACGGCAGATAAAGCTCAAAGAAAAAAAAATATCGATAGAGAACGTCATAGACAATTGCAAATATACATTTTGACAATTGTCTTGCCTCCCGTACTTCATTCTTCACCCCCTTGTTCGCCATACGTTATTCTCTATAATTTTTGACTGACTGGACCATGTGGTGACTGGAAAATAGCATTGTGTTCACAGAGTGCCTTTATTATATTTGAAAATTGTGTTGATAATGTTTTGGTGGTGTTGTATTCCTTGCTAAGAAAGCAAAAGGAATAGTGTTTTACTAAGTACATACCTAAGTTTCTTAAAACCAATGCAGGACCCGACTAACCTAACTAACCTACAGAAGCTGTACCTAAGCTTCTGTATTTATGTGTGTCACAATCACTAAGAGATGTTGGCAAGATGGCAAGTTACTACGGCAATCGGCATATCCCAATTTATTTACTATAACTGATATCCACACTGGGGTACATAGCACAAGCACATTCTATGACTTGGTAAGTTGGATAATGTAATGGTAATTATGCTAAGTAGGTACCTAGTTACCTAAATAGTTTTATAATGTTACAAAAGCGAAAACCTTTTATTTTAGTAACTGCTTTAATAATCTAGTGGTTAAGGCGTTTGCCGGCAGACCTACTGGTCGTGGGTTCAATTCCCACAGGAAGCATATTTTAATGTGCTTTCGAATGCATGTAATGGGTGCCCTCTGGTTGTTGTTAAAAGAATCAAGTCAGAGACAGAAAGGCCATTCCGAATGAACTCTCACCCCGGGGATAACAAAGTCAATTGGCCTTTTAACACATGATATGAATGAATTGCTATTGTATATTTTCAACCATCAATAATTTCATCTTTGTACTTTCATGTTGCAATAAATAGTCTTTATTAAATAATAGTCTACAAAAATAAGTTGTTTTAGTACTGGAACAAACTCTTTAGCTAATATTGTATGTTATTTTGATATCATAGGCATGTAATGGATGCAAGCCGCTTTTAATTGGTCATTCTGTAAATTCTTGGGAAAAGCCCGTTTCCAGCAGTGCACAGCTTGCAGCTATAATGATCATGATGATATCGCATCACTTTTTAATTTTGGGATTATCAAATGCCCTTAATAATTTCAACATTTTCCTTTTCAGTTCACTATATTGATGGAAAGGGAGTGTCCTTCGTAACGCAATACATCAAGCTGAAACAAGTTGTGAATTTTACTTATTGGTAATATTTTTATAAGATAAAAAAAATAAGAAATAATATACTTATTAAATGATGTGTAAAACTCATTCGGTCTTTTATTTCGTATGTCATTACAAAATTTTCATTAAGGTGATATTCCATGTTATCTTTCAGGAGATCCTGAAGGATAACATGGAATATCACCTATTAAAGTAACGGTTATACTTGTGGTTATACTGTATAAAACTTAAAACTCATTCTCCTTTGCCTAAATAGCTTTTTTAAAACTAGCTGCCACGACGATATAAAAAAAATACTTGTCATTTTGTATTTTTGCAGTCAGTGTTGCCATGAAATTTAATTTGCTATGGCCCAATTTTAATGTTCAAGCTTGCCCGTCTGATACGTAGTATCTCTATTTAGTTTGTGATGACAATAATGACATTTTTTTTTAATACTTTTAAAGGCCATGAAAACTAGTTCTTCTTTAGTCAGTTAAGTCAAGCCAGTAGTCAAGTCCAGTCAAATAAGTAAATCTAGTCAGAGTCAGGTGGCCAAGTGAAGCGATGGAAAAATTCATTTTGGAAATTTTGTTGACAAAGATAAAACACATAATGAACACTGGTGGCTTGTGGCTTACCACTCGACATGGGTAACTCGGGCCGAACTCGAAGATTCAAATGAGCCGATTCCTTAACAGGAGCCGATTCCCTTAATGAGCCCGAGCAATTCTTAAAGACTTGTAGCGAGACACTCGCCACTCATAACAAACCTCAACCTATCGTTTGGCAACGGCTGCGCGCGCAATGAAAAACATCGACGGATCGCGGCGTTCTTCATTCGTCGGTTCTCTACCACATGACACGCGTCTCTGGTGTCGATATTCTTATATTGTAAACTGTGTTGTAAAATTGTAATATATCTATCTGTATATACTATCCTCTTTTGCTATCAAGTTCCTCTCCATACCTTCTCCGCTTTCTACCTACTACCGCTTCGCCTGCTTCCTACTGCTATACTTAACTACACATCGTGTGCGACTGAATGCCGATCTTGTTAGAAGTTGGTTTAGTGGAAACCCACACGCCACCTTCTACACTGGTGACCACCGACTACGAACAAGAAGCACCTTTTGCGCCGATTTGTGACCTGGAAATCGTGAGCATAAAATAAAAATAATTTTGAATAAAATTTTTTTCCTGTCAAACAAACTTCGTTGCCAATAGCAACAAAGAGGTTGGCCGTGGCCTTACTTACACGAGTGGTGAGCGACTTTTGTTTTTAAAATGTGCGAGTCCGAAAAAGTGATTAAAATTGATGAAGTATTGAGAGTTGGTGTAAAAGTACCACCATTTTGGCCAGAAGAACCGGCTTTATGGTTTGCCCAATTAGAGTGTCAATTTGATCTTTCCCGAATTACTACTGATGATACAAAATTCAATTATCTCGTAGCACAGCTTGATCACCAATACGCCATCGAAGTGAAAGATATCATTACTAGGCCTCCTGAAAAGGACAAATATTTGAAATTGAAGACCGAGCTTATAAGGCGTCTGTCCGCTTCACAGGAAAAGCGCGTGAAACAATTACTTATGCACGAGGAGCTTGGCGACCGAAAGCCCTCGCAATTCCTGCGTCACTTGGAGAGTTTAGCGGGTCCTTCAATACCCAGTGATTTTTTGGCCACTTTATGGACTAGTCGACTGCCACAGAATATACAGACTGTTATTGCTTCACAGATGGATCTTTCTTTAGATAAACTGGGAGAATTGGCTGATAAAGTGTACGAAATTGCTCCTGCTATACCTCAGGTCTCCATGGCTAGCACTTCTACTGTCATCACACCATCTTCGCCTATGGAAGAGCTAACAAGGCAGGTCAATGAGCTAACCAGGCAAGTAGCAGCCCTTACTAATGACAGGAATAACAGAAGTCACTCACGTTCCAAGCCTAGTTTTCAGAGAAACCGCTCAAGCAGTCGCTCGAATTACACACAGCCACCGCCAGACCACCCGCACTGTTTCTACCACTATACTTTTGGAGCTCAGGCGAAGAAGTGTAGGCAGCCCTGCACATTCGAGTCGGGAAACGCCCAGGGCGGTCGGAAGTAGCGGCCAACGACTGCCCTCCATCTACAGGCCGTCTTTTTGTCACCGACCGCGCCACGAAAATGCAATTCCTTGTGGATACTGACTCAGACTTGTGCGTTTTCCCACGATCAGCAGTCAAGACGTCCTGCGCTCGTTCCAAGTATGATCTAATAGCGGCAAACGGCAGTATCATCCATACTTACGGGCCTATTCAGCTTCATCTCAATTTAGGACTCAGACGCATATTTTCTTGGAGCTTCACAATAGCCGACGTGTCAAAACCCATCATTGGTGTTGATCTGCTTAGCCACTACAATTTACTAGTTGATTGCAGGAATCAACGTCTGGTTGACGGTACTACAACTTTACATGTCGCCGCCATTTCAGAAAGAACAGGAACCACTGACGATATCGCCTCTGTGAAATCTGTTAATGGTGAGTCAGAATTCCATCAAATACTTCGAGAGTTTCCGGAGATTACAAGGCCTGCTGGTGTGCATTCACCGCCACAGCACAGCACACTACACTATATTAAGACTACGCCAGGACCTCCAGTATCTTGTAAACCACGACGTCTAGATCCAGCTCGACTTCAGACTGCCAAGAAGGAGTTTGAGTTCATGCTTGCCAGTGGCATTGCTCGCCGTTCCGAGAGTCCATGGTCTTCGGCTTTGCACATGGTGAGAAAGAAGGACAATTCATGGCGACCTTGTGGGGACTACCGAGCTCTGAATTCCCGCACTATACCTGATCGCTACCCTATACGACACATTCATGACTTCTCACATCAACTTTCTGGATGTTCCATCTTCTCCACCATCGATTTAGTTAAGGCCTACCATCAAATAGCTGTAAATCCTGCTGATATTCCCAAAACAGCGATTACTACACCGTTCGGACTCTTTGAATTTCCGTTCATGACTTTTGGCTTAAGAAACGCTGCCCAAACTTTTCAAAGGTTCCTTGATGAAGTGCTCCTGGGCCTTGATTTCTGCTATGGGTACATCGACGATATCTTGATTTTCTCAAATTCCGTGGAACAACACAAAGCTCATCTTCGCATACTCTTCGGACGCCTCAAACAATATGGCGTATGGGTCAACACATCAAAATGTTTCCTTGGAAAAGAAGAGGTAACCTTTCTAGGATACTCAGTTTCAGCTGCCGGTACTAAACCCCTCGTTACTAAAGTCCAAGCGCTTCAGGAGTACACTGTTCCCAAAACTGTTAAAGAGCTTCGAAGATTCTTGGGCATGCTGAACTTTTACCGTCGCTTCATACGAAACGCTGCTCAACTTCAAGCACCGCTGCACGCAGTACTATCTGGCCCTAAAGTTAAAGGTTCACATCCAGTGAATATGACACCTGATATGCTTAAAGCGTTTGAAGATTGTAAGACCTCATTGTCAAATGCCACACTACTTGCCCATCCAAACCCAACTGCAGATTTAGCCATCGTGACTGATGCATCAGATTTGGGTATTGGTGCAGTCTTGCAACAGCGAAAAGGAAAGGAGTGGCAACCTTTGGCCTTTTATTCGCATAAACTGAGCCCATCTCAAAAAAAGTATAGCCCATACGACCGGGAGCTGTTAGCTGTTTACGAGGCCATTAAGTACTTCCGCCACATGGTCGAGGCGAGGACATTTGCCATACTAACTGATCATAAACCACTCACCTTTGCCTTCACAAAGAATAGAGACCAATGTTCACCTCGCCAGTTCAGATATCTAGACTACATAGCTCAATTTACAACAGACGTTCGATACATACCTGGACCCGAGAATGTGGTTGCTGATGCTCTCTCGCGCCTAGATGAGATCTCCGTGGCCATCGACTACCAAGAACTTGCACGATCCCAGGAAGCTGATCCTGAGCTGCAAGGCCTTCTTAAACATGGTACCGCTCTGAAGCTAAGGAAGATACGAACAGCACACATTAACTTACCAATATTCTGCGACACTTCTGTTCAGCCACCTCGACCATACATCACTCCGAACTTAAGAAGGCAAGTCTTCAATATGGTGCATAACTGGAATCACCCAGGGAATACAGCTACAGTACGACTGGTTACACAAAGATTCGTATGGCCAGGGATTCGTAAGGACTGTAGAGAGTGGTCTAGGCAATGTTTAAATTGCCAGAAAAACAAAGTCACCCGTCATACTCATTCTCATCTCTCATCTTTCATTACTCCTTCTGCGAGGTTTTCTCATATTCACATTGACCTCGTAGGACCTTTACCATTGTCTTGTGGTTACAGATACTGCCTCACTGTCATCGACAGATTTACTCGATGGCCTGAGGCTATCCCCCTACAGGACATCACAGCAGAGACCTGCGCAGCTGCCCTCGTGTCTGGCTGGATAGCTAGATTCGGCTGTCCCGCTCGCGTGACTACGGACCGTGGTCGTCAATTCGAGAGCCACCTTTTCAATGCACTCACGTCTATGATCGGCGCGCGACATCTTCGTACTACAGCGTACCATCCAGCTGCTAATGGCATGGTAGAACGTCTCCATCGCCAGCTCAAGGCTGCCATAATGTGCCATGACTCTTCACAGTGGACCGAATCGCTTCCACTGGTGTTACTGGGGATCCGAAATACCTGGAAAGAAGATCTACAAGCCAGTCCAGCTGAGCTCGTCTATGGTGAGCCACTCCAGCTACCTGGTCAATTTCTATCTCCCAAAGATGACTACACGACAGCAGATATCACCCAGTATGTAACCCGACTTCGAACGAATATGGCTAAGCTTTCTCCAAAACCTGCTTCATGGCATGGTACTTCTCCATTTTACATTCCACGCGATCTTCATACCGCATCCCATGTCTTTCTTCGGCAAGATCACGTAAGGGCATCACTCGAACCACCCTATGCCGGACCTTTCAAAGTCCTCGAGAGGCAGGAGAAATTTTTCAAGATAGATGTCCGAGGTAAACCATCCAACGTCACTATTGACAGACTGAAGCCAGCTTATTTGACAAAAGATGTACATAGTCCTATAACGATGCCACCGACGACGACGACAACATCTCAAACAGAGGGACAACAAGAGGTTAAAACAACCCGGAGCGGCAGACGAGTAAGGTTTCCGAATTACTATCGACCGTAGTTACGGTCTGGTTGGGGGAGTGGTGTAGCGAGACACTCGCCACTCATAACAAACCTCAACCTATCGTTTGGCAACGGCTGCGCGCGCAATGAAAAACATCGACGGATCGCGGCGTTCTTCATTCGTCGGTTCTCTACCACATGACACGCGTCTCTGGTGTCGATATTCTTATATTGTAAACTGTGTTGTAAAATTGTAATATATCTATCTGTATATACTATCCTCTTTTGCTATCAAGTTCCTCTCCATACCTTCTCCGCTTTCTACCTACTACCGCTTCGCCTGCTTCCTACTGCTATACTTAACTACACATCGTGTGCGACTGAATGCCGATCTTGTTAGAAGTTGGTTTAGTGGAAACCCACACGCCACCTTCTACAGACTCTCGTGAGTTATTAGATCCGCATCGTAGATCGCAGGTATTTGGGTCCAGCCGTGTTTCGACGCCCGTCGCGTCGCGATTCACCGATACTCGTAAGCCGAAAATTTAAAACAAATACTTATGTACGAATGAGGGTGCAATACAAAACTTATTATGTATTAAGTATCGCGTCATGTTTAACGTCCAAACATATTATTTTGAATTACTTTTCGTGTTTTACGAGTATGTTATACCTAAATATGTAAACCCGTATTGTCTATTGTAAAAGTTTAAGAGCTGTGGATTTTATGATAGTAAATGAATAAACATTTATTAATCATATAAATTTAATCATCAAACCTGTAAAAACGAACAGAAATCAATTTACTATGCGTAGAATTAACATGGATCTACACAGTCGTCGCGTACCGGTTTCAGTAAATTTTGTATTGAATCGGGTACCAACGGTCGTATGTGAGCCGGAGTCGATAAGGGAGTCGGAATCATTAAGAGGAGTCGGTACCGGACGCGATTCAGTGAGCCGAAACACGCCTCGGAGTCAAGATTACCCATGTCTACTAACCACCATCTCTCCTTCTTCTTTTTAGCGAGTCGACTCTGGCAAATTTATATTTGTGAGGACCAGAACTCTTAAAACAAGAAAATCTCTTAAAACCATGCAAGAAGGATGAGTGAGGGGGATGTCGCCTTACATCATGTATTGCGCTGTCTCGCTTACTCACTGGATCTTGCATGGTTTTAAGAGACGGTAGTAACCACCCTGTACCACTTCCCAACACTCACGCTTGTTCACGAACACTACGAATAATAATTATAAATACAAACAGCAAAGAAAACAGCGGCAAACACCGTCTGCAATCACCCAGCACAAACAGGCATCAACAGCTCGGCCAACATATCAGCTAAGACTGGATTATTAATTCGTGTTTAAGCTTTGGCTACGTAGTACTATTACTAATTCTGTGTTTTGGCACTGAGCACGGTAAAGATAGAAGCACCAACCCCGCTCCTTTCACTGGGATGCAGCCTGAAGCGTATTGGAATTAAAAGGAAACGTTTGAGAATATGGGTGTAAGTATTACATCCATATTCTCAAACGTTTCCTCAAACTCCACTCATCCTCACTCGACCTCAATGGTATTCATAGTTGACACTAGCTTCCTCACCTTAAGGAAATTACTCAATGGAGGTGAGGAACGAACTGTCAAATATAAGTTAGGTTGGGAGGTACCTTAAGGAAGCCTCGAACGTTTCGTTTAACGAAAAGTAGGTGCTTCTATTGAGAACCAGATTTAAAAGAACTTTAACATACTATAAATAAAGTTCTTTGTGTATTAAGTATTTTGCTGTTTTATAATAAATCTATGCCAGAAAGCTAAAATTGAAAATGAATCTAGTAAAATAATCTCTTAACATCAAAAAGTTAAGCGGTTTACCAACATACAGAAATAAAACGGGACGTCATTCCTTGACTCATCCTCACTGGAGTTTGCTCAGGAAACAATTAAGAATACCGTTTTAAAGGAAAGTGGGAGGACTTCCTTGAGGCGTCCTCGACGAGGTTGAGTGGAGGAGACCTATGAGGCAACGTTATAGAATATGGGTGTTAATGAAGAATATATTTTATTTTAAAAAAGGCCTTAAAGGACTAGTTTCCATAGCCGTAAAAAGTATTTAAAAAATACCCACAACTAAACCAACCGACCGACCCGACCATTCTCTATTTAGTTTGTGGACCCGACCGATTTTGAAATTGATTGACATTTTTTTTGCATTCGTCAAGCATTCGTTTTGTTAAGGTTTTGTTTTTTTGATTTTCTTATTATTTCTTGATATGTATGTTGTGAACTTTAAAGTTTAAGTTGAGTAGCGAGAGGAGACTAAAAATCACAGAAACCGTATTAATATTGGTACTTTTGTTTAATTAATTTTGAAACTGGAAAGCAAGTGATTACATACTCTTCGGAGACAACTAAAAAAATCGTCGTCTTTTGGTTTTTTGGCCTTAGTGTCGCACAGAAACACAAAATCTGTTCAAAATTATGAGTGAAAGGGCTATCGACGTGCTTTTAGTGGTTACTCTAATTATTTGTCTTTTGGAGACGTTTATAATCTTTAATCCTGACTTCGTAAATTATTACTGGTATACGTATTTCCTCGACTAATTGTTGGTATGTTCTTTGGATATTTAATTGTACATTCTTGTCTATGATGATGAAGATAATGGTAGAATAATCCTAGAATATATTTGAGCAGCCATTATTTTCATAGTTCGTATTGACAGCCGAAAATTAAAAAATAGCCCTACCTACAAATGGGCGGCAAAATAAGATTAAAACTAAGGACTGAATTTTTGTCTTCATTCTTATAATTATCTCTTTAATAGTAATAATTAATATTTACATACATACATATCATCATGCCTGTCTCCCATATGGGTAGGCAGACTAGAGATTTCCATTGGCTACAATCCTTACATACTTCCCTCGCTTCCTCCACACTCATCATTTGTCATATATAGCTCGCCGATTTCGGGCACTCCCCTAATGTGTCCTTCTTTCAAAAGCTATTTGGTTGCAGTATGTTTTTCGAGGCCAACCCTGACCATCTTCCAGCTGAATCTGCTATGTATATGCCTTTCAGGCTCCTTTCATCCATCCTCTACATGTCCAAACCATCACAACATTCCTTTTTCATTGTCACTATATCCTCGTTATGTATTCAGGATGTAAACATTTTGACATCTGTGGATGCGGATTATTAGAAATTGACATCTGGGGATGCAGATTTGATGCGAATTTTGGGATCTTAAAATAGAATAGAACAGACATTTATTAAGACATTCATCTTTGTTTGAGTAAAATGATAATTATTTAAATTTTAATTGCATCCATTTAAGTGGCCGTTTTAAGCAATATTGCAATTTGTAACTATAGGGAACTATAATTTAATATGATTAAAATTAAATTCAGATCCAGAACCTTAATTACATATGATGGATTTTTGATAACTTGTTTTCAGTGAATAATTTTTTACTGATTGTGGTGTTAGTGTTCACCAAGGTATTGTCTTAAGTAATTATTTAAAGGATGTCTCTGTCAGGAGTCATGGGCTGACCCCGGGCTGCTTGCACACACATGATATTGAGATCGGCATCACAAATCTGAAATAAATATTGTTGAATGTTGCTTATAAATAGTTATAGTATAAAAATGTAAGAATAGTAGGAAAATAACTTCAATCATTAAGAGAATGATATTCCTTCCTATTGTAATACCGCTCTTCGTGTATATCTCGGCCTCAGGTTAGCCACATGTGAAAATGAAACTTAAATAGGATCACTGCCACTGTCTTATATGAACAGTGTTTTATTTCACTTCACAATAGCTTAACATGTAACGACATATAGAACTTGTATGAGTGGTCATAATTTCACATAAGTATTTAAAACAGTAAATTTATTTTAAGGGTTTTTTGAACAAACACCAGGAAGCAATCCACGCGACCCCAAAATATAACATGGCCGCTTACCTAAACTTCATTTATATGACCCATTTATTACGTTAACGCGCAATAATAACTTTAATGTAATAAAAATAAGTAGAATAATTGTATTTCCGTCATTTGCTTACACATGTGTGCCATCAATACAACTCAAGACTCCAGGAATCCCAAATCTATAAAACCTATAATAATACATCATCGCTATAAGCTATGTACCTATTGCAATAAAACATAGAAAAATTAAATTTCTCATAAACCTACTTACTGTGCCTCAATTTTATTGCGATCTTGGGCCTGCATGGGCCAGACAACATGCTTTTTTAAATATATCTGGATGGTTAAGTGCCTCTGTAACTCGCCTCACAGCCTTGAGCCTGTAGTCTGAGACACATTATGGAAAACACTGACTAATCGGAGCCTGATATGATCCTTTGGCATGGTATCTGCAATCGAAATTTTACATTACACATCCATAAAGAAAGTAAAATACCAATGTTAATACATTATCCCCCTTATTTATAAAAATTAACAAACATTTATTAAGCCCATTATAACTAAAATATGTTTTGGCCCTTTGTCACTTATCAAATGTAACATGAAAGAAAGAGCCAAAACACATTTTAGTTAAAACAGACATAACAAACATACTTACCTTCAATTTAACGTTTATATATATAAATATATAAAATTTAAAAAATTATATAGTTATAATCACAATTAATATTAAAACACTGATTTAGCTCATTCCATGTTTTACAATTAAACTAACCTTCAAATTAACGATAAGTTTAAAAGTATATATATATATACTTTTTTATATATATATATTGTATTAAATAATTATATAAAAAAATATATAATTATATAAAAAAAACTAATCAAAAACAGGATTTTGAAAATAAAGTAGTAATTTAAAAAATTATATAGTTATAATCACAATTAATATTAAAACACTGATTTAGCTCATTCCATGTTTTAAAATTAATTAGGCATACCACATACAATTTTACTCTTGAAATCAGGGCTCGGAACCGGTATTTTAAAGACCCAAAAATAACGGTCTTTAACCTGGTAAATAAGTATAGGGTCGATTTTAGGGTCCTAAATACCTGGTTAAGACCGTTATTTTTGGGGAAATACCGGTTCAGCGGCACCGTAATGCTAGCGGTCGCTGTAAAAATGTATAGGCAGATAAACGAGCTGGTTTTTTATTTTAACCAGGTTTCCGAGCCCTGCTTGAAATAATAGGCAAATATGTCAAATGAAAAATATTGAAATTAATTTTATAAGTAAAATATAAATAATATAAAATATGTGTTATTAATTATGTTAAGGCAAAGATGAGTGCTACTCTGCCCCGATATGTAGAAAGGGCGTAACTTCCACAAATGTGATTTTGAGATAATTGCATTTTAGTAAAAAGTGTAGTTCAAGCTATTTGGTAAAATTTTTGGTATCAATTGATTTTAATTATTTATAAAGAAAATATTTCCTATTTTTCTGCCTATTTACTTTCGTAAAAATGGAGGGGGTTATTTAATTATTTCAACTTTCCTGTTATACGCTATGAAATAAAATATTAAAAATATGTACATACTGAGAAGAAAAGCCATAACTAAGGAAGTAAGGGCCTTTCTTGCTCAAAACCGAAGTTATGGCTTTTCAGTCTATGAATGTTGTAGAAATAAGTGGATAATAAATTCATTTTAAACAAAGATTAGGTAGGCATTTTTTTTTTAATTAGGATATTTTCGTTATGTAGATTTTGTTGCCAGACGGCAAATAGCTGATTATGATGAGAAAAATGTCACCCACTGAGTATCTCACTTTTCATTGAATTTTACAAATTAAAAACAGAATAATTCTAAATTCTTTATTAATAAGTCTTTCAGTGTTTATTACATGAGTCTTTTTCGATCAGTCTCTTTTGCAAATAGTTTTTAAAGTAACTACCTAGGTAGGTTAAGAAGTTGTATTATGATAGTACAAAACTCTTAATACAACCTTTTTCCTCACTAACATTAAAAATTAAATATCCTTAAAAGATTTCTACGAGCAACTGAACAGTATAAATTATTCATCAAATGATTTTTTTTACAAAAGAAAAATGTAGCTATCACAAACAATGTTTAAAAACAAATATCAAAAATAAAATAATAATTCTAGCAACCTAGTCAGAATGATGCAACACTTAAAAGTAAAAATATTTAGGAACATTTTACCATACAAATAATCAACATTATCAAAAATAACAATCTTGCTTAACAAGTAAGAATCCTATAATGAAATTGCACACAGTAGAAAAACTAAATACTTGGTAATAAAAAAAGATTAACTATCTTGTTTAACAAGTAAAAATCGTAAACTAATTAAATGGCACTTAGTAATTAAGAATCAAATACTTAGTAATAAGAAAGAAAAAAAGGAGCAATGAATTTAGCTATGATCATGAAAACTGATTACCAATGTTAAGTAATCAGTCTTCATAATCAACAGCTAAATTCCTTGCAGCATCATTCACTTGGAGATTCTCCCAAAAAATTTTTCTATTTGGAGGCATGAGTGGTCCCAATTTTTGCAAAATCTGGTTTTTACGGTCATTTGTAATACCTCTAGCTTCTGTTTTTTGAATTGGATTCGTAAAACCTTTCTTCAAAATAGTTTTTTTTAAACAATCTAATTCTGTATATTGAGGATCGTTAAATGATGTTTTGTAATACATTAAAAATTTACCTTTTTTAAAGCATATTTCACTCATGTCTCGTAAATAGGCACGAGGATTGGATTGTTGAATTTTAGCATTTGAAGTATCATCTTTTATTTTTAAAAAGTCACCAACATCCATTTTTTTTATAATTGTTTTATGATTGTTTGTGGACGCAACAGCCTCATAAAAATCGTCAAAATCATAAATTTTTTTCTTCTTTTTTAAAGCATTTTCGACCTGGTGGTGGAATTCATCGGCAGACATAAACGTATGGCCTGCCTCAAAATATTTTAAACTTATTGTTTCAGTCAAAGTCTCATCAGAATTAATAAAATATATCAAAAATGAAAATAAGCCCCAATTCTTATTTTGCGCAGCGCAATTATCTAACCATAAAATTATATTCTTCAAATCCCTGTAGTTCTTGAGGAAGGCTCGAAAGGTCGAAGCAATATCTTCTTTTTTTCTTCCTGATATGGCTTCATGCCATATCGCAGCAAAGGTCATTTGAGACGATGTTTTCTGGCCCAATGGCACAAAACTCTCATTAAACACAACCAATCGAGGGCAAAAAAGAACTGCTTTAAAAACGTCGATTCTAGGCAACATTATGACCTTTTGTAAGTCTACGGAAAAATAGCCAACATTATCAGATTTTTCTGATTTACGGTCTGCGTCATAGTATTCTCTAGCTAATTTATAACGCTGGTGATGTCTCTCATAATTAAAACATAAATTGCAATTTCTGTGACGAAATTCATTTGACTTTGGATTGTGAATTTCAAATTCTTCGCAAGTCTCACATTCTTCATGGCCTAATTTGGCAAAAGAAATTTTCATAGTTTTGAGGATTTTTCTATAATAGTCATAAGATATAGTAGGTAAGTTAGGATTTTTCACCGTGAAATCATCATACATACTTTGAACAGTGATTTCTGAAGACAAATACCGTTTGTTTGGAGCATGTTCTCGCCTGTAGTGTGATATTGTAGGATTGTATGATTCTATATGATTTTTTATAATCTGGCTATCTATTTTATGTGCTTTTTCATTGTGTCCTCGACCATCAAAAGGAATAGCATCATCGTTATTCAAGGCATTTCTTACAACTTTTTCATTAGTTTTTTTGTAACCAAGCGTAGTCAAAAAGAAAAATCTGCACACTGATATTTTTGCACCCATCTCATTGTTTAGAAAGTATGAAATGGTTTTGGTTCTATTTTTCTTTTCTGTTCCACTAAAGTTCTTTATTTTTTGTGGTATTGAAGAAGACGTGTTATTAATGATAAACAATTTCTGTTCCCTCCATGACATCAACCAATACATATCATGAATATGTCTTCTCCGCTCTTCAGTAAAATTAATCGTGCATTTTTTTCTACAAACAGATGCTTGACAACCTGGTTTCAGTGAGTATTTATTCAATATTTTTGCATCCCTGTTTTGTTTTTTTCTTTCGTTTAAACTTGTACTAAAAATTCGCCGCTTTCTTATTTGTCCTTTTTTAGTTAATGGAGCCTCTGATTCATTGTTATTATGTCCATCTGTATTGAAGTCTTGTGAAGATCCTGGTTGAACATCATCATCTACAATCATATGTTTTTCTGGTGTTTCAGGAATATAAACACTTCGAACAGGTGGTGAGTTCTCAATAAAAGAGTCCGAATCTGAAGAGCTTTCAACTTCCCTTGTTTTTGGTGGATTATATGTTTTATCTTTAACCGAGTCATCCGAATCAAAATCTGAGCTGTGTCTACAAGTAGAATCTTGGTCAAAATCTACAGTTATTTTACTTGGATTTTCGTTTACATTTCCATAACTTGTTGATGGTTGAGGGTAGTCGCTGTCAACATTTTGTTCTACTATAGTTGCTGCTTGGTTTTTTGCTGAACTTGTACATATCATTTCCATAATTTTAGAGCTCCTAGTAGATTTCTTCATGATGACCTAAAAAAATATGCAACAAGTAAGCATATAGGTTTGATACAGTAAATATAATAATATACAGAATGTCAAAGCGACTTATTCTATACACAGGTTCAACCAGAGGTTCTTAAGAGGATCGTGTACCTAAAATGTTTCATACAAAAAGCGGTGACTGATTTCACCCGATAAACGTGCTCCGATTTTTTTCATTTTCGGATATGTTTTAGATATCATAAAAAACTAAGGCGGACCGTCTTTATTTTTTTGAGATTCAACATATTTCAGAAAATATTAACATCGAAACATATACATATCGATGTTTCGATGTTAATATTTAAAACATACAAAAATTTCAGAGATAACAAAATTAACTCAACAAAATCTATTTACTTTCATAAAATCTCATTAGCATCAACTTTTACTATGAGGCCAACACAGTTCATTCACAAATTGTTAGGTACCTAGTACTTACGGTAATTTGAAATAAAACAGCTGATATTGTCGCGGTTTCGGGGTTAGTTTCGTTCTAAAAGTGTTTCCTTGTGAAATCCCAAGTTAACATCAATTTTGTTGGATTAATTTTGTAATTGCTTATTCGATAATAATGAAACAAAAGTAGCTATTTTGTTTGAGAAATAGGTAATTTTGAGGTTAGGATAAATAAAAAGTGTATCTAACTTTTATTAAGATTATCTATTTGTTTTATATTATATCGTAAGCAATAGTAATATTTCCTAATAAAACCACTAAGAACTAAGTTAGTATATGGTAATTTACTCACCGAAACGTGTTCTCTGCAAACAGCTGTTCTGCAAACGCTAACCACGTGAATCACCCGCGGCCGCTCGGGCGCAACTAGTCGATTGGACTCTTTTGACCTCCACGTGACTTAGAAATATTTCAAAGAAAAGCCACAATTGTAATTAGGGCTTTGCATTTTATTCGTCTCATAATCTAAGTCGCAGATTACTTGTATGAAAAGGCGTAAAAAATTTTTTACGCCTTTTCATACAAGTAACATAAACTTATTTGTATGAAAAGCCATAATTTGGAAATTAGGGCTTTTCATCATAAAATTCAGAACGTAGAAGGACATTTTATGGCTTTCTATTTAATGTTTTGTTAGGGAACAAAAAATATTTTTTCGGAATTCGACCATGTTTCCAAGACAGAAAGATAGAGTTTTCTCTGCTGATTCTGAATGTATATATAACTCTATTTGGCCAAAAATGGAAGTTACGCCCTTTCTTCATATCGGGGCAGTACTAGACATATAGTTTTATTAATTTTCTAATACAATTTTATAACATTAAAAAAAAATTCAAGTAATAGAAGTTATTTCGAACATTCCAGGTAAAATTCTATGATGTAAGACATCGTTTTGTTTCTGTATTGAGTTACGGGCCCATCGCTGACGAGGTGTATGCTCTTTGTGTTAGGTGAAAGAGTTTTGAAGATTGGCCGTAAATGTGTATATAGATAATCCCTCATATGATAATAGCTGGTGAGTGTGTGTGATTTCTGGAAATGGTACAATAAAACTTGATAGTTTTTGGTATACACTACCACAGTATGAAGACTTAGCTGAAGTCTCGACCCTCCAAAATGAAATGTTTGTAATTTTTGACCGTATTTTGAACAATCATTTTCAGAAAAATCCATACGTATGATAGCGTCTTCGTCGGTAAAGTTTTGTTTGTATTTCTTGATAGCATTGTATTGATTGGTAATGTTTCTCTCGTTTTAATAATAGGCTTCCAAATCGTACAGCTCTTCTATTTGTTTTCGAGTGCGAACCGTGTACGTTTTCTATAGATATTTGGTAACTATTCGACCATTCTTGGTCTTGGATCGTTGTTGTTGCTCATTGCGTTTCTTAACCCATTATGACCTGAACTATTTTAGGGTCATGGAATTAAATAATATTTTAATATATTGTTGCTTATGGTTCGTTTAATGATTTTTGATCATTAAAAGTTAAATTAAATAAGCACTTTTGGAAATAACATCGAGTGCCACACGGCACCGCTAGGTCAATACGTAGTCATTATTACGCCTTTCATCAGATATATGAAATTTTGTTGTTATAATTTTTATTTTACAAAATTATTTTAGATTTAAATGTTTTAAGTTATTTCATATTATTTATAACATGGTATATTAATATCATCTATCTATATATCTATTCTATACTAAAGAAATTATTAAAAATAATTAAAACTAACTTATATAAAAATTATTCTAATATAAAAATAAATAAAAACTAATTTAAATAAAAAATAGAACCCAAATCGCTGCCATCACCGGGTAAGGTACCCAAGAGGCTGGCGGCATTACCACGCTGTATGGCTAAACTTAGCCTTTGACCGAAATGCTCACCAGCCCTCGGATCTCCCGAGACATCGATTAGGCGTGCGGATATTTCTTTAAATATTTTTTTTGCCTCCGCACCCCAGGGCCCCAAGGTCTCCACAGCAAAAGGCGCAAATATGTATGGCTCACCCAAAGTCGCATATTTGCGCCTTTTATTGACCTCTGCTGTAGCCGCGGCTGCACCGGCCTTACGGAAAGTCGCTTGTAAATGGGATGGAGCTACTGTATCCACACAAGTGGCATCCCATACAAGCGACCGCCCGCGTTCCCACGGAATGAGCGTCATTCCGTCCGGCCTCTTGCCGTCGTCACGAGCAATTCCACTGGGCTCTAAAATTGCCGGTACGCCAGCACTTACAAGGGCCCGACGGATGACGTCATTCAAAGTGGAGTGGCGTGATATGCGACCAGCGCTGCGCCTACAGGCCAATCCGTGATGACCTAGGGGATCGACATCAGCCCCGCAACGGCAGCGATGGGGTTCATTAGTCCTAGCTCCTAACCGGAGACTCACTGCTAGGCTGAAGGCAGTCGCTTCCAGAAGAGTACCCACGTTTGCCGACGGAATCGCATTCAACCAGTACCCTGACTCTGGTTCCCAGCTGGCTAAGAGACGAGACCGCTCCGCTAAACAATCGGCGTCGTCCAATAAATTATTCCGAACTTGCATACACAGCGGCTCGTCCCAATGCCGCTGAGAAGCCAAAATCAGGGGTAAACTTACACTCGTACCGACTGCACTAGACCAAGCACTTTTTGCCTCGGCCAAGCACGCAACCTCTACGTCACTGAGTAACGGGGCTAAAATATTTCCAACGAGTGTTTGCGTACTGTAGACCGAGGACAAAAAAGCTGGCAGTGCTACACTTGAAATTTTTCTAATTCCTAGACCACCATGTCGTATTGGTAACGACGCTTGGGCCCAACATCTGTCACTGAGATGACAGTTAAAGATTTTAGAGACTGTGCCTCTTATATACTCGTCTAATTGTGAAATAAGTTGTTCATGAGCCCAAAGCGGGGTACACCTCAACGCGTATGTGGTCTTGGGTACAAAAAGACAAAACTGAATAATTTTGTAAGCCATGTGAGGGTTGATGTCTCCTAGACGGCTGGAGGATTGTTCAAAAACCGAAATTTGATCATCTACAAAATTTTTGAAACCATCCTCCAACACCGGCGCCCCTAGTAGGCGAAGTGTCTGTTCATTAATAACGTTAATGTTAGGGGCCAAAATATTTAATTTGCTTAAGATTTCGTTTCGAAAATGTATCGGAAGACTAGGTTTAAAATAAATTTCGCACTTTGAAAAATTTAAAAATAAACCAATTTCGGCAAAAAAAATTGTAATTTTTTCCAGATCTGATAAAACAGATTGGGCGTCGCCTCCTAGGGTTCCATCGTCTAGGTACCAGATGTTTAATTTTGAAGTCAAATCTTTGATAATCGGGTTAATAGCCAAACTGAAAATTGCCGGTCCAAGTGGGTCACCCTGCTGACACCCAACAGCTGACTCGATAAGATGGCCATTGTAAACTAGGCTGGTCGGTTTACTGTAGCACTGCCAGATGTATGGATATGTGGCAGGTATTAGCCGTTTTACTTCTGACAGCAGGGCACCTCTGTCTACAGAGTTGAATGCGTTTTTAACATCCACTTTCAGCAACACCTCCCCTCCGTCGTGTTGAAGGAATGTGCGTGTCGCATGTACGGCTGCTTCGCAGCCTCCTTTCGTCCCAAAACCTAACTGCGTGGGGCGAAACTCATTTTCTACATCAGAAATGATGTGTCTGCAGCAGATTTTCGAGACAATGCGGCGGATCGTGTTACCAACTGCAATAGGACGAATGCCCCCGTCCTTTTTCCGGAGGGCACACAAGTTTGCTCCATATAATACATCTATTATGCTATCGCATACCTTTCCTGATAACATAAGGTTGACGAGCCGCGTAAGGTCCTCCAAAAGGGCCGTGCCGACGACCCCGTTGACAGCGCATATTAAATCTTTTAAATGTTGCGGTGTCATACCGTCGAGGCCGCCGGCAGAGCCCCTCTTAAAAGACATTATCGCGGCCCGAACATCTTGAGGAGTGGCTACCGGTGTGCTTTCCAAAAAATCAGGGGCATCCGGAAGTTGAGATGTTGCTGATGGTCGTGGATGTTTCATCTGCAAAGCGGCGAAGGTCTCTGGCGTGTCTGGCGCGACGAGGTCGCTAGAAAATAGAAGCTCGGCGGCTCCCTTTATGTCGCCTTCTCAAATTTAGATGATATTTTTTTAGAAATCTTGTAAACAGTGGGTTTTTTCTGTATGTTATTGAAAGTCGGTCTTCTAATATTTGGGTCACAATTATTTTTAATTTTTTGTGTAAGTGAGACACCAATGAGATCTTTGTTCACATTTAAAGTTCTGTATGTGAAAAATAGAAAATCCTCCCAGCTTTTATCATTTTTGCTTAATATAGTTTGTATACAAGTGGATAGAGAAGTTGCCACGGAACGTCGGGCACCACGAGGAATTCGTTTTAAAATCGGCAAACTATTCTTTAAATTATTTATTTCATGCCATAAGGGACTACTGTTTACTATTGGGGTAGGTTGGATAGGTGAATTATTAAGAACATTGGTTCTAGCTTCGCCCACCCCAGTATTTAATAAATGTGTACCTTTATGGCACCTACCTTGGTGTATTCGTAAACCTCTCTGTCCCTTGAAAAATCGTGTCTGGGAGCATTCTCTGCATCTCACTTTGTCCAACGATGCCGCCCCATCAGACTGAATACTAGCAAGGGATCTCCGGTCAGAGAGGGTTAACTGGCTAGACATAATAAGTAATTTATCTAAATATATATAAATTATAAAGATTACCGTACAACATATCACAATAGAAGTAAACACTATAAACATATATGACAGATGTCTAGAACACAGGGTCACAAACAAAGGTCACAAAAGTCTCTTCAAACTGTAGACAATTTTCGCCATTTTTCTTTTCGCTCAGATTTGCTCATTGATAAGCTCACACCAAAGTTGTAGAGAAGGCCGCCCTCTGTGAGGCCGCCATTCAATGCGCATAGAACTACGAACACCAACTAGACTTCGATGGATCATTCGAAATTCACGTTTAGGTATTTTCAAAAAGAAAAGAAAAATAATACGGAATCATTTTCTTGTAATTTTTTTCATTTTTACTCTCAAATTATTAAATCCACGGTTTCGATCAAATGTATGATGGGGTAATATGGTGGTTACATATTACAAATTTATGATGAAAACCAGAATATCTTTCATCTATCTATATAGATTATTTTAGTATATAATTTTCTTCAATATTTATCCAATAATATCCTTTTTAAACGGTTTTATTTACAATAAAAACAAATATAAATGAAAATTTTTGATTTTTGTGACTTTTCTATTGTCATTATCATTCTGTTATCAATCCATACTAATATTATAAATGCGAAAGTCTGTCTGTCTGTCTGTCTGTCTGTCTGTCTGTCTGTCTGTCTGTCTGTCTGTCTGTCTGTCACCTCTTCACGGCTAAACTGCTGGACCGATTGTGATGAAATTTGGTAGGGATGTAGTTAACGACCTGAGGTCAAACATAGGCTACTTTTGGGCGCGATATAACCGAGTCCCACGCGGGGCGAAGCCGCGGGGAACAGCTAGTATGTTATATATTCATTATGTTGCAGACACCCACCATCGCTGGGCATGACTATGATTGTGTTGTCTGCTCATTCTTCATCTGAAGTTCCGGGGCCGGATTCTTCTCTCAGCCTTGCTGCTCTCCTGGCCTTGCTCCTCTCTTTCAGTTTCTGCTTCAGTTCAATTATGACTTCTCCAAAGAGAGTATCCTGGAGGTTGGTATGTGCTCGTGCAGGTCTGAGTTCGATGGTTGAAGGGAGAGGTGGAGGTGGAGGAGGGGAATGGACTTGCTGAAGTGGGAGGCCATGCAGTTGCCTTCTGAATTCAGTGACAACTTTGTCAGCGATTCCTTTGACCTCCGCGTCCAGCATCTCTCTAGCTATCCTCCTCATCTTCAAGGTGTTGCTGCCCTGCACCTGGACTCCCTCACTTCTCATGTGCACCTCCGGAGCTAGGGTCCGGTCTGGCGCGTCATCCGGACCCCTACTTAGTTTGGGTCAGGTCTGGCTGCCACCACCTCTGCAATCTTCCTGCAGGCCACACTATAAGAGTCATTTACCATGACCTTCAGTCTGGAGCAGATCTCCACCATTGCAGTGACCGTAGTGGTAGTAGTGTCATCTGCAGATAGCACACCAGATTAGATTTAGAGTAAAAACGTCTAAAATAAATAAAACTATTAATTTATTTATTATAGGATCTTATGTTCGCACTTGAAACTTATTACTGCATAGCATAGCACATAACCCCCTGTCACATTGAGACGTCATAGATTTTTTTTGACTATCATAATAATTCTCCAAATAGCATCTGTGACGTGATTTACAGAGTACTAATAATGATATCGAACATCAGAACAAATGTTATCAGCGACCCTGCTGCCGGTCTTAGAATTCTCAGAAGAAGACGGACAACCACCTCCGCTTGTAAATATTTGAACTGTATGTGGTTTGTCTGCACGATTTCTGTTTGAAAATCCAGTTGAGGAAGGATATTTACCTTCTCATCTTGATAGTATCCAGGCAATGCGAATTACCGCATCAATGCCTCTTATACCTATGTATTTACCTATTGCAGGGTCTGGAGGTTCAATATACATAGGCTGTGGTTCAAATCCTTATCCTCTTACAATATAGCAAGTACTTTATGTAGCTTACACCCCCTAAAAACAAATAATGTGAAAAATGCACCTTGACACATATAACCTAAAATGACAACATAAGAGCCTAGCGGTGCCGAACGGCATCAGTGACTTTTCAAATGCAATAAACCTAATAATACAATAGAATATAATTGTTTTCTAATTTTATTTATACAAACAAATCTATAGCAATAAAATACAAGCTATTTATAGTATAGATAACAAAAATTAAAAAAAAAATTAGCCACTTGAAAGTGACATCCATCTTGTGCAATAATTTCTAAACATTGATTTGTGAAGGTTCGCAAAAATGTTATAAGGCATCAACAATGAAACAGAGTATTAGAAGTGATAGCTAACTTCCTCTAGCATCACATCAAATTGATGCTTTCAGAATTTAAATTATATTATGTGTCAAGGACGCGAAAAAGTATACACTTAAAATTGTGTGCCAAACGGCATCGCTAGGTCATAATCGGTTAATTTGTCATGTAAACTGTTGTCATCTATGTCCGGCGTAAAAATACGATCGCTCAGGATAAAGAGCTTTTTTTTAAATGGAAATTACTACTTTGGACTCGTGATTCGTACTTTTTTTTTCTTGTATCTTTATTTAATTGTAGTGCTTATTTTAGTTCCGTGCACAGTTGAACATAAACTTACAGCTACGTCGTCGAATACATATACATATTTTTTTTTGTTTGTTTTTTTTTTATGAAAGTATAAAACTAAAACTAAAAAGTACATTATAATATGTTGTGCTATTTTTGTTGAACTAAGTTAAATTAAAATGGTTTCTCCGCGTTGACGCGGGCCGGGCATTCGCGGGCCCCAGTTTCGTGGTCGCTGCCTCCTCTACACAGCCTCTTGCAGGTCGCACATATGGTATTTTCTGCTTTGCAATCTTGGTGGTCATGCCCCACGACTCCACACCTGGAGAAAACTTGCTGGGTCTTACACTTTTTCTCCGGATGGCCATATTGCTGACAACGACGGCATCTTATGGCCGTCGTGTAGTCCGACACCTCGCAGACATCATAGTTGTCTGCTGTTTATTAATGCCTTGCGCATTCAATTATTAAATTATAGTTCCATATAGTTACAAATTGCATTATTGCTTAAAACGGCTACTTTTAGCAGTTTTGCAATTTGTAGCTTCAGGGAACGTGCGAGAGACTTGGATGAGTATATGCCGCTGTTAATTTCGTTGAGGGCATATGCTACGTCCTGCGTACACAGCAGCTCTTTTGTAGACCGAGGACAAAAAAGCTGGCAGTGCTACACTTGAAATTTTTCTAATTCCTAGACCACCATGTCGTATTGGTAACGACGCTTGGGCCCAACATCTGTCACTGAGATGACAGTTAAAGATTTTAGAGACTGTGCCTCTTATATACTCGTCTAATTGTGAAATAAGTTGTTCATGAGCCCAAAGCGGGGTACACCTCAACGCGTATGTGGTCTTGGGTACAAAAAGACAAAACTGAATAATTTTGTAAGCCATGTGAGGGTTGATGTCTCCTAGACGGCTGGAGGATTGTTCAAAAACCGAAATTTGATCATCTACAAAATTTTTGAAACCATCCTCCAACACCGGCGCCCCTAGTAGGCGAAGTGTCTGTTCATTAATAACGTTAATGTTAGGGGCCAAAATATTTAATTTGCTTAAGATTTCGTTTCGAAAATGTATCGGAAGACTAGGTTTAAAATAAATTTCGCACTTTGAAAAATTTAAAAATAAACCGATTTCGGCAAAAAAAATTGTAATTTTTTCCAGATCTGATAAAACAGATTGGGCGTCGCCTCCTAGGGTTCCATCGTCTAGGTACCAGATGTTTAATTTTGAAGTCAAATCTTTGATAATCGGGTTAATAGCCAAACTGAAAATTGCCGGTCCAAGTGGGTCACCCTGCTGACACCCAACAGCTGACTCGATAAGATGGCCATTGTAAACTAGGCTGGTCGGTTTACTGTAGCACTGCCAGATGTATGGATATGTGGCAGGTATTAGCCGTTTTACTTCTGACAGCAGGGCACCTCTGTCTACAGAGTTGAATGCGTTTTTAACATCCACTTTCAGCAACACCTCCCCTCCGTCGTGTTGAAGGAATGTGCGTGTCGCATGTACGGCTGCTTCGCAGCCTCCTTTCGTCCCAAAACCTAACTGCGTGGGGCGAAACTCATTTTCTACATCAGAAATGATGTGTCTGCAGCAGATTTTCGAGACAATGCGGCGGATCGTGTTACCAACTGCAATAGGACGAATGCCCCCGTCCTTTTTCCGGAGGGCACACAAGTTTGCTCCATATAATACATCTATTATGCTATCGCATACCTTTCCTGATAACATAAGGTTGACGAGCCGCGTAAGGTCCTCCAAAAGGGCCGTGCCGACGACCCCGTTGACAGCGCATATTAAATCTTTTAAATGTTGCGGTGTCATACCGTCGAGGCCGCCGGCAGAGCCCCTCTTAAAAGACATTATCGCGGCCCGAACATCTTGAGGAGTGGCTACCGGTGTGCTTTCCAAAAAATCAGGGGCATCCGGAAGTTGAGATGTTGCTGATGGTCGTGGATGTTTCATCTGCAAAGCGGCGAAGGTCTCTGGCGTGTCTGGCGCGACGAGGTCGCTAGAAAATAGAAGCTCGGCGGCTCCCTTTATGTCGCCTTCTCAAATTTAGATGATATTTTTTTAGAAATCTTGTAAACAGTGGGTTTTTTCTGTATGTTATTGAAAGTCGGTCTTCTAATATTTGGGTCACAATTATTTTTAATTTTTTGTGTAAGTGAGACACCAATGAGATCTTTGTTCACATTTAAAGTTCTGTATGTGAAAAATAGAAAATCCTCCCAGCTACTTTTATCATTTTTGCTTAATATAGTTTGTATACAAGTGGATAGAGAAGTTGCCACGGAACGTCGGGCACCACGAGGAATTCGTTTTAAAACTATTCTTTAAATTATTTATTTCATGCCATAAGGGACTACTGTTTACTATTGGGGTAGGTTGGATAGGTGAATTATTAAGAACATTGGTTCTAGCTTCGCCCACCCCAGTATTTAATAAATGTGTACCTTTATGGCACCTACCTTGGTGTATTCGTAAACCTCTCTGTCCCTTGAAAAATCGTGTCTGGGAGCATTCTCTGCATCTCACTTTGTCCAACGATGCCGCCCCATCAGACTGAATACTAGCAAGGGATCTCCGGTCAGAGAGGGTTAACTGGCTAGACATAATAAGTAATTTATCTAAATATATATAAATTACTAGCTGTTGCCCGCGGCTCCGCCCGCGTGTAGGTCGCTTTTCGCGTAACCTGTGGAAACTACAACTATCCAGACCTATAGTTAAATCTATAGTATCCTATTCCGGTGCCAATTTTACAAAGCCATTACATTGCTACGATATCAAACTGAAAATATTAACATTCATACTATCACATCTTTGTCTCTAAAATAGTAGACGCAGCCTATTACAGGGTCATTTGGACCTAAAAGCCACTCCTAAAGTTATAGTGGGCGTGAAAAGTGGAGATAATCTCAATAAAAAGTGATAAGTTAGTTAAATTAAACCTTGCGACACGACCATATGTTCCGTCAAACTATAACTGAACTGGCTTGCCGATTTGATTATTTTTTAAATCAAAGCCAAACCAAACCAACCAATCAATTCAAATAGCTTACAATACAACACGACCGATAAACAAACCAACCAATAGAACTAAATCAACAACAAAAATTATTTTTAAATAATTCAAATTAATTGTCGTAAGGAAAATTTTTAATCTGCTATACCATATGCGAAAAAATAATTAAAATAAAGTCAGCGCCATCTATTGATATTTATGTAACTAAATTATACGCCCACACACATTCAATGTGTTATTTTATTAAAATTTAATAGAGATTGCAGTGTGTTTTTCTCTTTATTGATATCGATAAAACGAAGTAGAAATTCTAGCTTTATCTAAATTAAATACGTTTATGTAAACCGCATTCAACTCTGTTTAAAAGTTTTGAAGCAGTGCTAGAAGTAAACTTCAACTGACCATAACTTCTTTTTCCCTTAACCGATTTTGACGAAACAAAGTTTTGACAACGCTCCTAATTATATGTAATCCACCTGTGAAAACCGCGTTCAAATCTGTTGAGTAGTTTTGAAGTTATAACATACCAGAGAGACAAACATTCCAAAAATTGTTTTTTTTTTTTTTGTTTCTGTTACTCTTCTTTAATCGCTCCGTATCAGTTTTTTAGAATGTAGCGACACTCGATTTTTACTGTCCTATTATTTTTATAGATAGATAAGTACAAAATACTGATATATTAACGGACTTAACGCTAAGAGCGTTCTCTACCAGTCAACTATTTGATTAATCTTCTTCTTCAATGTCGTCAATGACAAACTATTAGATTTGATTTGATTGGGGTTGCGATATCGTTTATCCGGAAATAAATTTGCAAATGAATTTATTCGTTCCTTTTCAAAATTAAAATAAAAGTAAGAAAATAATTCTAGAAAACAAATAAAAAACGAAAACAGAAAATTATTGTTTGATTGGCAGGATTCGATCCAGCTACTTCCAGCTACTTCCAGCTATTTCTTGAAACATTTCTTTACTAAAATATTAAAAGCAAAAAATATAGAATTCTAAAAAACTAATACAAACGAAAAAAAAAGTAAGTAAAAAAAAAGTCATGTTTAGCAGGTTTAGAACCCTCTACTCAAAAAAATAATCCGCGACATCTACCGATAGGCCAACACGCGTTGTTAGTAATTGGCGAAATTTCAAATGGAATTTGTCTATAGGTACGCAAATTCACCCCTTTTTTGGATGTAAGAGTTGGAATTGTGAACAACCCTTTCTTATGTGGGCAGTATATAGTATAATGAAGACACTAACCAAATTTCACGTTTATGGCTTTTATAGTTTCGGTTTTGTGATGATAAATTAGTTAACCTCCCTCTTTTCACCCCTTTAGAGGTTGAGTTTTAAAAAACGCTGAAATACGCCATTAGTTATTTTTGTTGAGAAGCATTCTTGCCCAGTTTCAAGTACATCAGTGATGATTTTAATTTTTTTTTCATACAAACTTTGCCCTCAATTTTAACCCTTTTAGAGGTCTAATTTTGAAAAATCCTTTCTTATCTGAGCACTACGTATTAACATAAAACTTCGGTCCAAATTTCAAGTTTATAGCTTTTATGGTTTAGGCTGGGCGTTGATTTAACAATTGCCCTTGTTCTTTTATATATATAGAAATAGAAATTATATTAATCTATCTAATTAGAAATGAATACAAATATACTTAAAGACCTACAATTTATTTGAGAAACCTTACAATATATTTAAGATATGCAACTAACTTATGGAAAATAACACAAAGATTTTCCTATTTTCAAACTACTATTCGAAATCCGGAAAAATACTTTTCAAACTTAAATTAAACGAATCAATGAGTAGCCCAAAACGCAAGACATTAAACTATACATACAATTAAAATGCCGCAATTACCACTCCATACTCCAATCAATTCCAATTTAATTTTATTATTTTATATTATGCAGGTACTAATTCGTTCTAAACACACAATCAAATCGTTAGAAAAGCAATAAAAAATATTTTATTTATTTTGAAATCTCAATTACTACACATGATGATTAAATGCGAACAACAAACCATATCGACATTTAAAATGTATGGTGGCGCCATCTATTGACACATTACTGAACTCATAATATTAACAAATAAATAAAACCTTTGCACTCTATCTTCTATTATGTATTGTATCGTATTACAATATGTTGTGTACATACAATACAATTCAATACAATACAAAATATTATACCAAAAGACATTTTCAATTTTAATTCCATGTATCTCACTTCAAAAATGACAAAGTTTCATACAAACTGGCAACCCCTATTTCACCCCTATAGGGATGTAATTTTCAAAATCAGATTGATGCATTATTATTTTGTACCAATTACAAATTCAAATTAAAAATTTCATGTGTCTCACTTCAATAATGACAAAGTTTCATACAAAATGGCAACCCCTATTTCACCCCTTTAGGGATGTAATTTTCAAAATCTGATTGGTGCATTATTATTTTTTACCAACTTCAAATGTAAATTAATAATTTCATGTATATCACTTCAAAAATGACGAAGTTTCATACAAACTGGCAACCCCTTTTTCACCCCTTTAGGGATAAAATTCCCGAAAATCCTTTCTTAGCGGACGTCTCTTAGTCACAATCTACCTTCCTGCCAAATTTCATCTTCATCGGCTCAGCAGTTTTGGAGATTTCGTGATGAGTGAGTGAGTGTTTTTCGCTTTTATATATATAGATAAAGATTACCGTACAACATATCACAATAGAAGTAAACACTATAAACATATATGACAGATGTCTAGAACACAGGGTCACAAACAAAGGTCACAAAAGTCTCTTCAAACTGTAGACAATTTTCGCCATTTTTCTTTTCGCTCAGATTTGCTCATTGATAAGCTCACACCAAAGTTGTAGAGAAGGCCGCCCTCTGTGAGGCCGCCATTCAATGCGCATAGAACTACGAACACCAACTAGACTTCGATGGATCATTCGAAATTCACGTTTAGGTATTTTCAAAAAGAAAAGAAAAATAATACGGAATCATTTTCTTGTAATTTTTTTCATTTTTACTCTCAAATTATTAAATCCACGGTTTCGATCAAATGTATGATGGGGTAATATGGTGGTTACATATTACAAATTTATGATGAAAACCAGAATATCTTTCATCTATCTATATAGATTATTTTAGTATATAATTTTCTTCAATATTTATCCAATAATATCCTTTTTAAACGGTTTTATTTACAATAAAAACAAATATAAATGAAAATTTTTGATTTTTGTGACTTTTCTATTGTCATTATCATTCTGTTATCAATCCATACTAATATTATAAATGCGAAAGTCTGTCTGTCTGTCTGTCTGTCTGTCTGTCTGTCTGTCTGTCTGTCTGTCTGTCTGTCTGTCTGTCTGTCTGTCTGTCACCTCTTCACGGCTAAACTGCTGGACCGATTGTGATGAAATTTGGTAGGGATGTAGTTAACGACCTGAGGTCAAACATAGGCTACTTTTGGGCGCGATATAACCGAGTCCCACGCGGGGCGAAGCCGCGGGGAACAGCTAGTATGTTATATATTCATTATGTTGCAGACACCCACCATCGCTGGGCATGACTTTGATTGTGTTGTCTGCTCATTCTTCATCTGAAGTTCCGGGGCCGGATTCTTCTCTCAGCCTTGCTGCTCTCCTGGCCTTGCTCCTCTCTTTCAGTTTCTGCTTCAGTTCAATTATGACTTCTCCAAAGAGAGTATCCTGGAGGTTGGTATGTGCTCGTGCAGGTCTGAGTTCGATGGTTGAAGGGAGAGGTGGAGGTGGAGGAGGGGAATGGACTTGCTGAAGTGGGAGGCCATGCAGTTGCCTTCTGAATTCAGTGACAACTTTGTCAGCGATTCCTTTGACCTCCGCGTCCAGCATCTCTCTAGCTATCCTCCTCATCTTCAAGGTGTTGCTGCCCTGCACCTGGACTCCCTCACTTCTCATGTGCACCTCCGGAGCTAGGGTCCGGTCTGGCGCGTCATCCGGACCCCTACTTAGTTTGGGTCAGGTCTGGCTGCCACCACCTCTGCAATCTTCCTGCAGGCCACACTATAAGAGTCATTTACCATGACCTTCAGTCTGGAGCAGATCTCCACCATTGCAGTGACCGTAGTGGTAGTAGTGTCATCTGCAGATAGCACACCAGATTAGATTTAGAGTAAAAACGTCTAAAATAAATAAAACTATTAATTTATTTATTATAGGATCTTATGTTCGCACTTGAAACTTATTACTGCATAGCATAGCACATAACCCCCTGTCACATTGAGACGTCATAGATTTTTTTTGACTATCATAATAATTCTCCAAATAGCATCTGTGACGTGATTTACAGAGTACTAATAATGATATCGAACATCAGAACAAATGTTATCAGCGACCCTGCTGCCGGTCTTAGAATTCTCAGAAGAAGACGGACAACCACCTCCGCTTGTAAATATTTGAACTGTATGTGGTTTGTCTGCACGATTTCTGTTTGAAAATCCAGTTGAGGAAGGATATTTACCTTCTCATCTTGATAGTATCCAGGCAATGCGAATTACCGCATCAATGCCTCTTATACCTATGTATTTACCTATTGCAGGGTCTGGAGGTTCAATATACATAGGCTGTGGTTCAAATCCTTATCCTCTTACAATATAGCAAGTATTTTATGTAGCTTACACCCCCTAAAAACAAATAATGTGAAAAATGCACCTTGACACATATAACCTAAAATGACAACATAAGAGCCTAGCGGTGCCGAACGGCATCAGTGACTTTTCAAATGCAATAAACCTAATAATACAATAGAATATAATTGTTTTCTAATTTTATTTATACAAACAAATCTATAGCAATAAAATACAAGCCATTTATGTATAGATAACAAAAATTAAAAAAAAAATTAGCCACTTGAAAGTGACATCCATCTTGTGCAATAATTTCTAAACATTGATTTGTGAAGGTTCGCAAAAATGTTATAAGGCATCAACAATGAAACAGAGTATTAGAAGTGATAGCTAACTTCCTCTAGCATCACATCAAATTGATGCTTTCAGAATTTAAATTATATTATGTGTCAAGGACGCGAAAAAGTATACACTTAAAATTGTGTGCCAAACGGCATCGCTAGGTCATAATCGGTTAATTTGTCATGTAAACTGTTGTCATCTATGTCCGGCGTAAAAATACGACCGCTCAGGATAAAGAGCTTTTTTTTAAATGGAAATTACTACTTTGGACTCGTGATTCGTACTTTTTTTTTCTTGTATCTTTATTTAATTGTAGTGCTTATTTTAGTTCCGTGCACAGTTGAACATAAACTTACAGCTACGTCGTCGAATACATATACATATTTTTTTTTGTTTGTTTTTTTTTATGAAAGTATAAAACTAAAACTAAAAAGTACATTATAATATGTTGTGCTATTTTTGTTGAACTAAGTTAAATTAAAATGGTTTCTCCGCGTTGACGCGGGCCGGGCATTCGCGGGCCCCAGTTTCGTGGTCGCTGCCTCCTCTACACAGCCTCTTGCAGGTCGCACATATGGTATTTTCTGCTTTGCAATCTTGGTGGTCATGCCCCACGACTCCACACCTGGAGAAAACTTGCTGGGTCTTACACTTTTTCTCCGGATGGCCATATTGCTGACAACGACGGCATCTTATGGCCGTCGTGTAGTCCGACACCTCGCAGACATCATAGTTGTCTGCTGTTTATTAATGCCTTGCGCATTCAATTATTAAATTATAGTTCCATATAGTTACAAATTGCATTATTGCTTAAAACGGCTACTTTTAGCAGTTTTGCAATTTGTAGCTTCAGGGAACGTGCGAGAGACTTGGATGAGTATATGCCGCTGTTAATTTCGTTGAGGGCATATGCTACGTCCTGCGTACACAGCAGCTCTTTTGTAGACCGAGGACAAAAAAGCTGGCAGTGCTACACTTGAAATTTTTCTAATTCCTAGACCACCATGTCGTATTGGTAACGACGCTTGGGCCCAACATCTGTCACTGAGATGACAGTTAAAGATTTTAGAGACTGTGCCTCTTATATACTCGTCTAATTGTGAAATAAGTTGTTCATGAGCCCAAAGCGGGGTACACCTCAACGCGTATGTGGTCTTGGGTACAAAAAGACAAAACTGAATAATTTTGTAAGCCATGTGAGGGTTGATGTCTCCTAGACGGCTGGAGGATTGTTCAAAAACCGAAATTTGATCATCTACAAAATTTTTGAAACCATCCTCCAACACCGGCGCCCCTAGTAGGCGAAGTGTCTGTTCATTAATAACGTTAATGTTAGGGGCCAAAATATTTAATTTGCTTAAGATTTCGTTTCGAAAATGTATCGGAAGACTAGGTTTAAAATAAATTTCGCACTTTGAAAAATTTAAAAATAACCGATTTCGGCAAAAAAAATTGTAATTTTTTCCAGATCTGATAAAACAGATTGGGCGTCGCCTCCTAGGGTTCCATCGTCTAGGTACCAGATGTTTAATTTTGAAGTCAAATCTTTGATAATCGGGTTAATAGCCAAACTGAAAATTGCCGGTCCAAGTGGGTCACCCTGCTGACACCCAACAGCTGACTCGATAAGATGGCCATTGTAAACTAGGCTGGTCGGTTTACTGTAGCACTGCCAGATGTATGGATATGTGGCAGGTATTAGCCGTTTTACTTCTGACAGCAGGGCACCTCTGTCTACAGAGTTGAATGCGTTTTTAACATCCACTTTCAGCAACACCTCCCCTCCGTCGTGTTGAAGGAATGTGCGTGTCGCATGTACGGCTGCTTCGCAGCCTCCTTTCGTCCCAAAACCTAACTGCGTGGGGCGAAACTCATTTTCTACATCAGAAATGATGTGTCTGCAGCAGATTTTCGAGACAATGCGGCGGATCGTGTTACCAACTGCAATAGGACGAATGCCCCCGTCCTTTTTCCGGAGGGCACACAAGTTTGCTCCATATAATACATCTATTATGCTATCGCATACCTTTCCTGATAACATAAGGTTGACGAGCCGCGTAAGGTCCTCCAAAAGGGCCGTGCCGACGACCCCGTTGACAGCGCATATTAAATCTTTTAAATGTTGCGGTGTCATACCGTCGAGGCCGCCGGCAGAGCCCCTCTTAAAAGACATTATCGCGGCCCGAACATCTTGAGGAGTGGCTACCGGTGTGCTTTCCAAAAAATCAGGGGCATCCGGAAGTTGAGATGTTGCTGATGGTCGTGGATGTTTCATCTGCAAAGCGGCGAAGGTCTCTGGCGTGTCTGGCGCGACGAGGTCGCTAGAAAATAGAAGCTCGGCGGCTCCCTTTATGTCGCCTTCTCAAATTTAGATGATATTTTTTTAGAAATCTTGTAAACAGTGGGTTTTTTCTGTATGTTATTGAAAGTCGGTCTTCTAATATTTGGGTCACAATTATTTTTAATTTTTTGTGTAAGTGAGACACCAATGAGATCTTTGTTCACATTTAAAGTTCTGTATGTGAAAAATAGAAAATCCTCCCAGCTACTTTTATCATTTTTGCTTAATATAGTTTGTATACAAGTGGATAGAGAAGTTGCCACGGAACGTCGGGCACCACGAGGAATTCGTTTTAAAATCGGCAAACTATTCTTTAAATTATTTATTTCATGCCATAAGGGACTACTGTTTACTATTGGGGTAGGTTGGATAGGTGAATTATTAAGAACATTGGTTCTAGCTTCGCCCACCCCAGTATTTAATAAATGTGTACCTTTATGGCACCTACCTTGGTGTATTCGTAAACCTCTCTGTCCCTTGAAAAATCGTGTCTGGGAGCATTCTCTGCATCTCACTTTGTCCAACGATGCCGCCCCATCAGACTGAATACTAGCAAGGGATCTCCGGTCAGAGAGGGTTAACTGGCTAGACATAATAAGTAATTTATCTAAATATATATAAATTATAAAGATTACCGTACAACATATCACAATAGAAGTAAACACTATAAACATATATGACAGATGTCTAGAACACAGGGTCACAAACAAAGGTCACAAAAGTCTCTTCAAACTGTAGACAATTTTCGCCATTTTTCTTTTCGCTCAGATTTGCTCATTGATAAGCTCACACCAAAGTTGTAGAGAAGGCCGCCCTCTGTGAGGCCGCCATTCAATGCGCATAGAACTACGAACACCAACTAGACTTCGATGGATCATTCGAAATTCACGTTTAGGTATTTTCAAAAAGAAAAGAAAAATAATACGGAATCATTTTCTTGTAATTTTTTTCATTTTTACTCTCAAATTATTAAATCCACGGTTTCGATCAAATGTATGATGGGGTAATATGGTGGTTACATATTACAAATTTATGATGAAAACCAGAATATCTTTCATCTATCTATATAGATTATTTTAGTATATAATTTTCTTCAATATTTATCCAATAATATCCTTTTTAAACGGTTTTATTTACAATAAAAACAAATATAAATGAAAATTTTTGATTTTTGTGACTTTTCTATTGTCATTATCATTCTGTTATCAATCCATACTAATATTATAAATGCGAAAGTCTGTCTGTCTGTCTGTCTGTCTGTCTGTCTGTCTGTCTGTCTGTCTGTCTGTCTGTCTGTCTGTCTGTCTGTCTGTCTGTCTGTCTGTCACCTCTTCACGGCTAAACTGCTGGACCGATTGTGATGAAATTTGGTAGGGATGTAGTTAACGACCTGAGGTCAAACATAGGCTACTTTTGGGCGCGATATAACCGAGTCCCACGCGGGGCGAAGCCGCGGGGAACAGCTAGTATGTTATATATTCATTATGTTGCAGACACCCACCATCGCTGGGCATGACTTTGATTGTGTTGTCTGCTCATTCTTCATCTGAAGTTCCGGGGCCGGATTCTTCTCTCAGCCTTGCTGCTCTCCTGGCCTTGCTCCTCTCTTTCAGTTTCTGCTTCAGTTCAATTATGACTTCTCCAAAGAGAGTATCCTGGAGGTTGGTATGTGCTCGTGCAGGTCTGAGTTCGATGGTTGAAGGGAGAGGTGGAGGTGGAGGAGGGGAATGGACTTGCTGAAGTGGGAGGCCATGCAGTTGCCTTCTGAATTCAGTGACAACTTTGTCAGCGATTCCTTTGACCTCCGCGTCCAGCATCTCTCTAGCTATCCTCCTCATCTTCAAGGTGTTGCTGCCCTGCACCTGGACTCCCTCACTTCTCATGTGCACCTCCGGAGCTAGGGTCCGGTCTGGCGCGTCATCCGGACCCCTACTTAGTTTGGGTCAGGTCTGGCTGCCACCACCTCTGCAATCTTCCTGCAGGCCACACTATAAGAGTCATTTACCATGACCTTCAGTCTGGAGCAGATCTCCACCATTGCAGTGACCGTAGTGGTAGTAGTGTCATCTGCAGATAGCACACCAGATTAGATTTAGAGTAAAAACGTCTAAAATAAATAAAACTATTAATTTATTTATTATAGGATCTTATGTTCGCACTTGAAACTTATTACTGCATAGCATAGCACATAACCCCCTGTCACATTGAGACGTCATAGATTTTTTTTGACTATCATAATAATTCTCCAAATAGCATCTGTGACGTGATTTACAGAGTACTAATAATGATATCGAACATCAGAACAAATGTTATCAGCGACCCTGCTGCCGGTCTTAGAATTCTCAGAAGAAGACGGACAACCACCTCCGCTTGTAAATATTTGAACTGTATGTGGTTTGTCTGCACGATTTCTGTTTGAAAATCCAGTTGAGGAAGGATATTTACCTTCTCATCTTGATAGTATCCAGGCAATGCGAATTACCGCATCAATGCCTCTTATACCTATGTATTTACCTATTGCAGGGTCTGGAGGTTCAATATACATAGGCTGTGGTTCAAATCCTTATCCTCTTACAATATAGCAAGTACTTTATGTAGCTTACACCCCCTAAAAACAAATAATGTGAAAAATGCACCTTGACACATATAACCTAAAATGACAACATAAGAGCCTAGCGGTGCCGAACGGCATCAGTGACTTTTCAAATGCAATAAACCTAATAATACAATAGAATATAATTGTTTTCTAATTTTATTTATACAAACATATCTTTAGCAATAAAATACAAGCCATTTATGTATAGATAACAAAAATTAAAAAAAAAAATTAGCCACTTGAAAGTGACATCCATCTTGTGCAATAATTTCTAAACATTGATTTGTGAAGGTTCGCAAAAATGTTATAAGGCATCAACAATGAAACAGAGTATTAGAAGTGATAGCTAACTTCCTCTAGCATCACATCAAATTGATGCTTTCAGAATTTAAATTATATTATGTGTCAAGGACGCGAAAAAGTATACACTTAAAATTGTGTGCCAAACGGCATCGCTAGGTCATAATCGGTTAATTTGTCATGTAAACTGTTGTCATCTATGTCCGGCGTAAAAATACGATCGCTCAGGATAAAGAGCTTTTTTTTAAATGGAAATTACTACTTTGGACTCGTGATTCGTACTTTTTTTTTCTTGTATCTTTATTTAATTGTAGTGCTTATTTTAGTTCCGTGCACAGTTGAACATAAACTTACAGCTACGTCGTCGAATACATATACATATTTTTTTTTGTTTGTTTTTTTTTTATGAAAGTATAAAACTAAAACTAAAAAGTACATTATAATATGTTGTGCTATTTTTGTTGAACTAAGTTAAATTAAAATGGTTTCTCCGCGTTGACGCGGGCCGGGCATTCGCGGGCCCCAGTTTCGTGGTCGCTGCCTCCTCTACACAGCCTCTTGCAGGTCGCACATATGGTATTTTCTGCTTTGCAATCTTGGTGGTCATGCCCCACGACTCCACACCTGGAGAAAACTTGCTGGGTCTTACACTTTTTCTCCGGATGGCCATATTGCTGACAACGACGGCATCTTATGGCCGTCGTGTAGTCCGACACCTCGCAGACATCATAGTTGTCTGCTGTTTATTAATGCCTTGCGCATTCAATTATTAAATTATAGTTCCATATAGTTACAAATTGCATTATTGCTTAAAACGGCTACTTTTAGCAGTTTTGCAATTTGTAGCTTCAGGGAACGTGCGAGAGACTTGGATGAGTATATGCCGCTGTTAATTTCGTTGAGGGCATATGCTACGTCCTGCGTACACAGCAGCTCTTTTGTAGACCGAGGACAAAAAAGCTGGCAGTGCTACACTTGAAATTTTTCTAATTCCTAGACCACCATGTCGTATTGGTAACGACGCTTGGGCCCAACATCTGTCACTGAGATGACAGTTAAAGATTTTAGAGACTGTGCCTCTTATATACTCGTCTAATTGTGAAATAAGTTGTTCATGAGCCCAAAGCGGGGTACACCTCAACGCGTATGTGGTCTTGGGTACAAAAAGACAAAACTGAATAATTTTGTAAGCCATGTGAGGGTTGATGTCTCCTAGACGGCTGGAGGATTGTTCAAAAACCGAAATTTGATCATCTACAAAATTTTTGAAACCATCCTCCAACACCGGCGCCCCTAGTAGGCGAAGTGTCTGTTCATTAATAACGTTAATGTTAGGGGCCAAAATATTTAATTTGCTTAAGATTTCGTTTCGAAAATGTATCGGAAGACTAGGTTTAAAATAAATTTCGCACTTTGAAAAATTTAAAAATAAACCGATTTCGGCAAAAAAAATTGTAATTTTTTCCAGATCTGATAAAACAGATTGGGCGTCGCCTCCTAGGGTTCCATCGTCTAGGTACCAGATGTTTAATTTTGAAGTCAAATCTTTGATAATCGGGTTAATAGCCAAACTGAAAATTGCCGGTCCAAGTGGGTCACCCTGCTGACACCCAACAGCTGACTCGATAAGATGGCCATTGTAAACTAGGCTGGTCGGTTTACTGTAGCACTGCCAGATGTATGGATATGTGGCAGGTATTAGCCGTTTTACTTCTGACAGCAGGGCACCTCTGTCTACAGAGTTGAATGCGTTTTTAACATCCACTTTCAGCAACACCTCCCCTCCGTCGTGTTGAAGGAATGTGCGTGTCGCATGTACGGCTGCTTCGCAGCCTCCTTTCGTCCCAAAACCTAACTGCGTGGGGCGAAACTCATTTTCTACATCAGAAATGATGTGTCTGCAGCAGATTTTCGAGACAATGCGGCGGATCGTGTTACCAACTGCAATAGGACGAATGCCCCCGTCCTTTTTCCGGAGGGCACACAAGTTTGCTCCATATAATACATCTATTATGCTATCGCATACCTTTCCTGATAACATAAGGTTGACGAGCCGCGTAAGGTCCTCCAAAAGGGCCGTGCCGACGACCCCGTTGACAGCGCATATTAAATCTTTTAAATGTTGCGGTGTCATACCGTCGAGGCCGCCGGCAGAGCCCCTCTTAAAAGACATTATCGCGGCCCGAACATCTTGAGGAGTGGCTACCGGTGTGCTTTCCAAAAAATCAGGGGCATCCGGAAGTTGAGATGTTGCTGATGGTCGTGGATGTTTCATCTGCAAAGCGGCGAAGGTCTCTGGCGTGTCTGGCGCGACGAGGTCGCTAGAAAATAGAAGCTCGGCGGCTCCCTTTATGTCGCCTTCTCAAATTTAGATGATATTTTTTTAGAAATCTTGTAAACAGTGGGTTTTTTCTGTATGTTATTGAAAGTCGGTCTTCTAATATTTGGGTCACAATTATTTTTAATTTTTTGTGTAAGTGAGACACCAATGAGATCTTTGTTCACATTTAAAGTTCTGTATGTGAAAAATAGAAAATCCTCCCAGCTACTTTTATCATTTTTGCTTAATATAGTTTGTATACAAGTGGATAGAGAAGTTGCCACGGAACGTCGGGCACCACGAGGAATTCGTTTTAAAATCGGCAAACTATTCTTTAAATTATTTATTTCATGCCATAAGGGACTACTGTTTACTATTGGGGTAGGTTGGATAGGTGAATTATTAAGAACATTGGTTCTAGCTTCGCCCACCCCAGTATTTAATAAATGTGTACCTTTATGGCACCTACCTTGGTGTATTCGTAAACCTCTCTGTCCCTTGAAAAATCGTGTCTGGGAGCATTCTCTGCATCTCACTTTGTCCAACGATGCCGCCCCATCAGACTGAATACTAGCAAGGGATCTCCGGTCAGAGAGGGTTAACTGGCTAGACATAATAAGTAATTTATCTAAATATATATAAATTATAAAGATTACCGTACAACATATCACAATAGAAGTAAACACTATAAACATATATGACAGATGTCTAGAACACAGGGTCACAAACAAAGGTCACAAAAGTCTCTTCAAACTGTAGACAATTTTCGCCATTTTTCTTTTCGCTCAGATTTGCTCATTGATAAGCTCACACCAAAGTTGTAGAGAAGGCCGCCCTCTGTGAGGCCGCCATTCAATGCGCATAGAACTACGAACACCAACTAGACTTCGATGGATCATTCGAAATTCACGTTTAGGTATTTTCAAAAAGAAAAGAAAAATAATACGGAATCATTTTCTTGTAATTTTTTTCATTTTTACTCTCAAATTATTAAATCCACGGTTTCGATCAAATGTATGATGGGGTAATATGGTGGTTACATATTACAAATTTATGATGAAAACCAGAATATCTTTCATCTATCTATATAGATTATTTTAGTATATAATTTTCTTCAATATTTATCCAATAATATCCTTTTTAAACGGTTTTATTTACAATAAAAACAAATATAAATGAAAATTTTTGATTTTTGTGACTTTTCTATTGTCATTATCATTCTGTTATCAATCCATACTAATATTATAAATGCGAAAGTCTGTCTGTCTGTCTGTCTGTCTGTCTGTCTGTCTGTCTGTCTGTCTGTCTGTCTGTCTGTCTGTCTGTCTGTCTGTCACCTCTTCACGGCTAAACTGCTGGACCGATTGTGATGAAATTTGGTAGGGATGTAGTTAACGACCTGAGGTCAAACATAGGCTACTTTTGGGCGCGATATAACCGAGTCCCACGCGGGGCGAAGCCGCGGGGAACAGCTAGTATGTTATATATTCATTATGTTGCAGACACCCACCATCGCTGGGCATGACTTTGATTGTGTTGTCTGCTCATTCTTCATCTGAAGTTCCGGGGCCGGATTCTTCTCTCAGCCTTGCTGCTCTCCTGGCCTTGCTCCTCTCTTTCAGTTTCTGCTTCAGTTCAATTATGACTTCTCCAAAGAGAGTATCCTGGAGGTTGGTATGTGCTCGTGCAGGTCTGAGTTCGATGGTTGAAGGGAGAGGTGGAGGTGGAGGAGGGGAATGGACTTGCTGAAGTGGGAGGCCATGCAGTTGCCTTCTGAATTCAGTGACAACTTTGTCAGCGATTCCTTTGACCTCCGCGTCCAGCATCTCTCTAGCTATCCTCCTCATCTTCAAGGTGTTGCTGCCCTGCACCTGGACTCCCTCACTTCTCATGTGCACCTCCGGAGCTAGGGTCCGGTCTGGCGCGTCATCCGGACCCCTACTTAGTTTGGGTCAGGTCTGGCTGCCACCACCTCTGCAATCTTCCTGCAGGCCACACTATAAGAGTCATTTACCATGACCTTCAGTCTGGAGCAGATCTCCACCATTGCAGTGACCGTAGTGGTAGTAGTGTCATCTGCAGATAGCACACCAGATTAGATTTAGAGTAAAAACGTCTAAAATAAATAAAACTATTAATTTATTTATTATAGGATCTTATGTTCGCACTTGAAACTTATTACTGCATAGCATAGCACATAACCCCCTGTCACATTGAGACGTCATAGATTTTTTTTGACTATCATAATAATTCTCCAAATAGCATCTGTGACGTGATTTACAGAGTACTAATAATGATATCGAACATCAGAACAAATGTTATCAGCGACCCTGCTGCCGGTCTTAGAATTCTCAGAAGAAGACGGACAACCACCTCCGCTTGTAAATATTTGAACTGTATGTGGTTTGTCTGCACGATTTCTGTTTGAAAATCCAGTTGAGGAAGGATATTTACCTTCTCATCTTGATAGTATCCAGGCAATGCGAATTACCGCATCAATGCCTCTTATACCTATGTATTTACCTATTGCAGGGTCTGTAGGTTCAATATACATAGGCTGTGGTTCAAATCCTTATCCTCTTACAATATAGCAAGTACTTTATGTAGCTTACACCCCCTAAAAACAAATAATGTGAAAAATGCACCTTGACACATATAACCTAAAATGACAACATAAGAGCCTAGCGGTGCCGAACGGCATCAGTGACTTTTCAAATGCAATAAACCTAATAATACAATAGAATATAATTGTTTTCTAATTTTATTTATACAAACAAATCTATAGCAATAAAATACAAGCCATTTATGTATAGATAACAAAAATTAAAAAAAAAAATTAGCCACTTGAAAGTGACATCCATCTTGTGCAATAATTTCTAAACATTGATTTGTGAAGGTTCGCAAAAATGTTATAAGGCATCAACAATGAAACAGAGTATTAGAAGTGATAGCTAACTTCCTCTAGCATCACATCAAATTGATGCTTTCAGAATTTAAATTATATTATGTGTCAAGGACGCGAAAAAGTATACACTTAAAATTGTGTGCCAAACGGCATCGCTAGGTCATAATCGGTTAATTTGTCATGTAAACTGTTGTCATCTATGTCCGGCGTAAAAATACGATCGCTCAGGATAAAGAGCTTTTTTTTAAATGGAAATTACTACTTTGGACTCGTGATTCGTACTTTTTTTTTCTTGTATCTTTATTTAATTGTAGTGCTTATTTTAGTTCCGTGCACAGTTGAACATAAACTTACAGCTACGTCGTCGAATACATATACATATTTTTTTTTGTTTGTTTTTTTTTATGAAAGTATAAAACTAAAACTAAAAAGTACATTATAATATGTTGTGCTATTTTTGTTGAACTAAGTTAAATTAAAATGGTTTCTCCGCGTTGACGCGGGCCGGGCATACGCGGGCCCCAGTTTCGTGGTCGCTGCCTCCTCTACACAGCCTCTTGCAGGTCGCACATATGGTATTTTCTGCTTTGCAATCTTGGTGGTCATGCCCCACGACTCCACACCTGGAGAAAACTTGCTGGGTCTTACACTTTTTCTCCGGATGGCCATATTGCTGACAACGACGGCATCTTATGGCCGTCGTGTAGTCCGACACCTCGCAGACATCATAGTTGTCTGCTGTTTATTAATGCCTTGCGCATTCAATTATTAAATTATAGTTCCATATAGTTACAAATTGCATTATTGCTTAAAACGGCTACTTTTAGCAGTTTTGCAATTTGTAGCTTCAGGGAACGTGCGAGAGACTTGGATGAGTATATGCCGCTGTTAATTTCGTTGAGGGCATATGCTACGTCCTGCGTACACAGCAGCTCTTTTGTAGACCGAGGACAAAAAAGCTGGCAGTGCTACACTTGAAATTTTTCTAATTCCTAGACCACCATGTCGTATTGGTAACGACGCTTGGGCCCAACATCTGTCACTGAGATGACAGTTAAAGATTTTAGAGACTGTGCCTCTTATATACTCGTCTAATTGTGAAATAAGTTGTTCATGAGCCCAAAGCGGGGTACACCTCAACGCGTATGTGGTCTTGGGTACAAAAAGACAAAACTGAATAATTTTGTAAGCCATGTGAGGGTTGATGTCTCCTAGACGGCTGGAGGATTGTTCAAAAACCGAAATTTGATCATCTACAAAATTTTTGAAACCATCCTCCAACACCGGCGCCCCTAGTAGGCGAAGTGTCTGTTCATTAATAACGTTAATGTTAGGGGCCAAAATATTTAATTTGCTTAAGATTTCGTTTCGAAAATGTATCGGAAGACTAGGTTTAAAATAAATTTCGCACTTTGAAAAATTTAAAAATAAACCGATTTCGGCAAAAAAAATTGTAATTTTTTCCAGATCTGATAAAACAGATTGGGCGTCGCCTCCTAGGGTTCCATCGTCTAGGTACCAGATGTTTAATTTTGAAGTCAAATCTTTGATAATCGGGTTAATAGCCAAACTGAAAATTGCCGGTCCAAGTGGGTCACCCTGCTGACACCCAACAGCTGACTCGATAAGATGGCCATTGTAAACTAGGCTGGTCGGTTTACTGTAGCACTGCCAGATGTATGGATATGTGGCAGGTATTAGCCGTTTTACTTCTGACAGCAGGGCACCTCTGTCTACAGAGTTGAATGCGTTTTTAACATCCACTTTCAGCAACACCTCCCCTCCGTCGTGTTGAAGGAATGTGCGTGTCGCATGTACGGCTGCTTCGCAGCCTCCTTTCGTCCCAAAACCTAACTGCGTGGGGCGAAACTCATTTTCTACATCAGAAATGATGTGTCTGCAGCAGATTTTCGAGACAATGCGGCGGATCGTGTTACCAACTGCAATAGGACGAATGCCCCCGTCCTTTTTCCGGAGGGCACACAAGTTTGCTCCATATAATACATCTATTATGCTATCGCATACCTTTCCTGATAACATAAGGTTGACGAGCCGCGTAAGGTCCTCCAAAAGGGCCGTGCCGACGACCCCGTTGACAGCGCATATTAAATCTTTTAAATGTTGCGGTGTCATACCGTCGAGGCCGCCGGCAGAGCCCCTCTTAAAAGACATTATCGCGGCCCGAACATCTTGAGGAGTGGCTACCGGTGTGCTTTCCAAAAAATCAGGGGCATCCGGAAGTTGAGATGTTGCTGATGGTCGTGGATGTTTCATCTGCAAAGCGGCGAAGGTCTCTGGCGTGTCTGGCGCGACGAGGTCGCTAGAAAATAGAAGCTCGGCGGCTCCCTTTATGTCGCCTTCTCAAATTTAGATGATATTTTTTTAGAAATCTTGTAAACAGTGGGTTTTTTCTGTATGTTATTGAAAGTCGGTCTTCTAATATTTGGGTCACAATTATTTTTAATTTTTTGTGTAAGTGAGACACCAATGAGATCTTTGTTCACATTTAAAGTTCTGTATGTGAAAAATAGAAAATCCTCCCAGCTACTTTTATCATTTTTGCTTAATATAGTTTGTATACAAGTGGATAGAGAAGTTGCCACGGAACGTCGGGCACCACGAGGAATTCGTTTTAAAATCGGCAAACTATTCTTTAAATTATTTATTTCATGCCATAAGGGACTACTGTTTACTATTGGGGTAGGTTGGATAGGTGAATTATTAAGAACATTGGTTCTAGCTTCGCCCACCCCAGTATTTAATAAATGTGTACCTTTATGGCACCTACCTTGGTGTATTCGTAAACCTCTCTGTCCCTTGAAAAATCGTGTCTGGGAGCATTCTCTGCATCTCACTTTGTCCAACGATGCCGCCCCATCAGACTGAATACTAGCAAGGGATCTCCGGTCAGAGAGGGTTAACTGGCTAGACATAATAAGTAATTTATCTAAATATATATAAATTATAAAGATTACCGTACAACATATCACAATAGAAGTAAACACTATAAACATATATGACAGATGTCTAGAACACAGGGTCACAAACAAAGGTCACAAAAGTCTCTTCAAACTGTAGACAATTTTCGCCATTTTTCTTTTCGCTCAGATTTGCTCATTGATAAGCTCACACCAAAGTTGTAGAGAAGGCCGCCCTCTGTGAGGCCGCCATTCAATGCGCATAGAACTACGAACACCAACTAGACTTCGATGGATCATTCGAAATTCACGTTTAGGTATTTTCAAAAAGAAAAGAAAAATAATACGGAATCATTTTCTTGTAATTTTTTTCATTTTTACTCTCAAATTATTAAATCCACGGTTTCGATCAAATGTATGATGGGGTAATATGGTGGTTACATATTACAAATTTATGATGAAAACCAGAATATCTTTCATCTATCTATATAGATTATTTTAGTATATAATTTTCTTCAATATTTATCCAATAATATCCTTTTTAAACGGTTTTATTTACAATAAAAACAAATATAAATGAAAATTTTTGATTTTTGTGACTTTTCTATTGTCATTATCATTCTGTTATCAATCCATACTAATATTATAAATGCGAAAGTCTGTCTGTCTGTCTGTCTGTCTGTCTGTCTGTCTGTCTGTCTGTCTGTCTGTCTGTCTGTCTGTCTGTCTGTCTGTCACCTCTTCACGGCTAAACTGCTGGACCGATTGTGATGAAATTTGGTAGGGATGTAGTTAACGACCTGAGGTCAAACATAGGCTACTTTTGGGCGCGATATAACCGAGTCCCACGCGGGGCGAAGCCGCGGGGAACAGCTAGTATGTTATATATTCATTATGTTGCAGACACCCACCATCGCTGGGCATGACTTTGATTGTGTTGTCTGCTCATTCTTCATCTGAAGTTCCGGGGCCGGATTCTTCTCTCAGCCTTGCTGCTCTCCTGGCCTTGCTCCTCTCTTTCAGTTTGTGCTTCAGTTCAATTATGACTTCTCCAAAGAGAGTATCCTGGAGGTTGGTATGTGCTCGTGCAGGTCTGAGTTCGATGGTTGAAGGGAGAGGTGGAGGTGGAGGAGGGGAATGGACTTGCTGAAGTGGGAGGCCATGCAGTTGCCTTCTGAATTCAGTGACAACTTTGTCAGCGATTCCTTTGACCTCCGCGTCCAGCATCTCTCTAGCTATCCTCCTCATCTTCAAGGTGTTGCTGCCCTGCACCTGGACTCCCTCACTTCTCATGTGCACCTCCGGAGCTAGGGTCCGGTCTGGCGCGTCATCCGGACCCCTACTTAGTTTGGGTCAGGTCTGGCTGCCACCACCTCTGCAATCTTCCTGCAGGCCACACTATAAGAGTCATTTACCATGACCTTCAGTCTGGAGCAGATCTCCACCATTGCAGTGACCGTAGTGGTAGTAGTGTCATCTGCAGATAGCACACCAGATTAGATTTAGAGTAAAAACGTCTAAAATAAATAAAACTATTAATTTATTTATTATAGGATCTTATGTTCGCACTTGAAACTTATTACTGCATAGCATAGCACATAACCCCCTGTCACATTGAGACGTCATAGATTTTTTTTGACTATCATAATAATTCTCCAAATAGCATCTGTGACGTGATTTACAGAGTACTAATAATGATATCGAACATCAGAACAAATGTTATCAGCGACCCTGCTGCCGGTCTTAGAATTCTCAGAAGAAGACGGACAACCACCTCCGCTTGTAAATATTTGAACTGTATGTGGTTTGTCTGCACGATTTCTGTTTGAAAATCCAGTTGAGGAAGGATATTTACCTTCTCATCTTGATAGTATCCAGGCAATGCGAATTACCGCATCAATGCCTCTTATACCTATGTATTTACCTATTGCAGGGTCTGGAGGTTCAATATACATAGGCTGTGGTTCAAATCCTTATCCTCTTACAATATAGCAAGTACTTTATGTAGCTTACACCCCCTAAAAACAAATAATGTGAAAAATGCACCTTGACACATATAACCTAAAATGACAACATAAGAGCCTAGCGGTGCCGAACGGCATCAGTGACTTTTCAAATGCAATAAACCTAATAATACAATAGAATATAATTGTTTTCTAATTTTATTTATACAAACAAATCTATAGCAATAAAATACAAGCCATTTATGTATAGATAACAAAAATTAAAAAAAAAAATTAGCCACTTGAAAGTGACATCCATCTTGTGCAATAATTTCTAAACATTGATTTGTGAAGGTTCGCAAAAATGTTATAAGGCATCAACAATGAAACAGAGTATTAGAAGTGATAGCTAACTTCCTCTAGCATCACATCAAATTGATGCTTTCAGAATTTAAATTATATTATGTGTCAAGGACGCGAAAAAGTATACACTTAAAATTGTGTGCCAAACGGCATCGCTAGGTCATAATCGGTTAATTTGTCATGTAAACTGTTGTCATCTATGTCCGGCGTAAAAATACGATCGCTCAGGATAAAGAGCTTTTTTTTAAATGGAAATTACTACTTTGGACTCGTGATTCGTACTTTTTTTTTCTTGTATCTTTATTTAATTGTAGTGCTTATTTTAGTTCCGTGCACAGTTGAACATAAACTTACAGCTACGTCGTCGAATACATATACATATTTTTTTTTGTTTGTTTTTTTTTATGAAAGTATAAAACTAAAACTAAAAAGTACATTATAATATGTTGTGCTATTTTTGTTGAACTAAGTTAAATTAAAATGGTTTCTCCGCGTTGACGCGGGCCGGGCATTCGCGGGCCCCAGTTTCGTGGTCGCTGCCTCCTCTACACAGCCTCTTGCAGGTCGCACATATGGTATTTTCTGCTTTGCAATCTTGGTGGTCATGCCCCACGACTCCACACCTGGAGAAAACTTGCTGGGTCTTACACTTTTTCTCCGGATGGCCATATTGCTGACAACGACGGCATCTTATGGCCGTCGTGTAGTCCGACACCTCGCAGACATCATAGTTGTCTGCTGTTTATTAATGCCTTGCGCATTCAATTATTAAATTATAGTTCCATATAGTTACAAATTGCATTATTGCTTAAAACGGCTACTTTTAGCAGTTTTGCAATTTGTAGCTTCAGGGAACGTGCGAGAGACTTGGATGAGTATATGCCGCTGTTAATTTCGTTGAGGGCATATGCTACGTCCTGCGTACACAGCAGCTCTTTTGGTTTGGCCTGTTGTAAGATAAGGGGAACAGGTTGTTTCTGTCGATGTACGGTAGTTGGTTATTGTCTCCGATCAAGTGCCTCGCCGGCTCCTGAGATCTGAGTGACCATTACTATGGCTCCGAAATGTAGGAGGATCCTATTGCGAGGTCGTTTCTACCTATCTTTTTACAAGGCAAATGGTGAACAATTGTTAGTGTACCACTCTGCAGTAACTGTTTTTTGATCATCTTAAATAATTGTCGCGTAATGAACGGTCTTACCGAAGAACGAGGCCATCTTTTTTCCAAGCTCGACCTCTCTTTATTAGGCAACTCTTCGGAAGGATACAACCATTGAGCAGACTGTCTTTTGGTTTGGGGATCGTAATAGTAAATCCAGCTTTCGTCACCCGTTAGTATGTCAAACACAGCATTAGAGTCACCTCCGTTAAATTTTTGAACCTTTGCACGGCCGGCACCAATCAACAGGACGAATTGACGAAATGAGATTATTGCGACCGCGTTAAAACTCAAAACTAGTTGTAAACAGTGGCACGAGATGGGGCTTCATCGTGAAAGCAAGAAATCAACCAGCAAGGGTTGTACGTTTGTTTATGATAACTTTATTGGACAAAATAAAAGTATTACACGGGTCGCTTACTATCTGAACATTAATTGAATGATAATGTTTTCTGCAATAGTACAAGTGCTCCATATCCATTAAAGGCTTAAATATACTGAAATGGCTTCCATCTACACAACCCAGCACTCCAGGGCGTCGATTCTGCTAACGTTAAGTCACAATCGTGTCAAAATAGTGTTTCAATTGTTCTGCTTTTTTACACACTAGTTACAAGAAATGTATATATTTTTTGCATTACTTCTGATAGCCACAACCCACACGTCATTTTCATCACAGCATACTGTCATAATTTTGTAAATAGTGTGTAAAAAGCACTACAATTGAAACTCTAGACGGTTTCTCCACCATTCTAATGGTAAATTCCAGCTGGCATCATCTTGAGCACATTTATCCACATGTATTTGCAGCTGGGCGGGGGTGACGGAGCTTTTCAGAATCTTCTTTGTCTCCTCTGCGCTCTTGATATCCGCGTCTGTAGGGTATATAGCAATTATAGGTCCTGCCGGTTTCTTCTTCGCCTTCTCGACTTAGGAAGTACCGTCGCCGCTTGCAGACGCTGCAGTGATGGCCGCGGCAGCCCTGTCCGCCGCCGCCTGCTCCTCTGCGCGAGCCTTGGCTGCCTCCGCTTCGATTCTGGCCGTCTCTGCTTTGGCGAACCTTTGTTTCTCGCGCCCCCCCGCTACCTCAATGGCCTTCTTCTCCGTTTGGGCCACCTTGATGTCCTTCTTGCCCTCTTCAGCTACGAGCGCCAGGTAGGCAACGATTTCCAGAATGGTACTTACGTGGCTGTTTATAAAACTCTGGTCCGACTTCAGCTTACTCGTGGGGCCACCCGCGATGGAGCACCTTATGGGCCTAGATAGAAGTTGACGCGCAGTAACAGTGTGCAGGTCATCTGTTCCTCCTTCGGACATTGGGTCCGCTTCGCTATCGGACGAGAAGGGTGTTCCAAATTCCGACACGGGTGGTTCCGGGGGCATCAACGAGCTCGTTGGAGTCGGTACTCTTTTCGATGACTTCTCAGAGCCGACTTCTTCCGGGGACGCCAACACGCGCTTAGCCGCCGATGCGCTCTTCCTAGCGGCGGTCGTCGAGGGGGCCTTAGTTCCATTGGCTGGCGGGGAATCTTCTTGCAGCTCAGGAGATAATCTTCTGAGGACGTTTGTCACCGTCTCCACGTCCACCGCGGCCATCAGGCTTTTCGACGTATTATCCTCTAGGGATGGAGAGTCGCCTTCCTGGTGGGGTCCTTAATAAGGAATCCCTAGGCTTAATGGCTTAAATTGTCGTCGTCTGAGCCGTCCGACATACTTGTTACTATACCGAGAACGAAAGCTGTACTGTATACCGAGAACGAAAGTTGTACTGTATACCGAGAACGAAAGTTGTACTGTATACCGAGAACGAAAGTTGTACTGTATACCGAGAACGAAAGTTGTACTGTATACCGAGAACGAAAGTTGTACTGTATACCGAGAACGAAAGTTGTACTGTATACCGAGAACGAAAGTTGTACTGTATACCGAGAACGAAAGTTGTACTGTATACTGAGAACGAAAGTTGTACTGTATACCGAGAACGAAAGTGTTCGTGTAGCCTTATTCGTGTACCGGAAGTTTCGTGTACCGGAAGTTTCGTGTACCGGAAGTTTCGTGTACCGGAAGTTTCGTGTACCGGAAGTTTCGTGTACCGGAAGTTTCGTGTAGCCTTATGCTCGCCACTTGCAACAAACCCGACTCTTCTTTGCACTTTTTTGGCAAGCACTTTTCCTGGGTCTGTCACCGTAATGACACTAGTTTCGTCAGCGTTATAAATGTTGCTGGGAATAAACTTATGTTTTTCCATTAAGTCGCCAAGTTTATTATAAAAATGTGTTATTTCTTCTTTGTTTGAAAGCAGAAATTCTATTTAAGCTTGTCGCTTCAGCTTTACGTATAGAAACTGAAGGATTGCGTCTCATAAAGGCGTGCACCCAATCCAGTTCAGCTGTTTTGCTGCTGTGATCGAAATTGTTTTTGATATTGTTGAGCTCAGCATATTTATAAACAAGTTTACGCAAATCGGCGACATTTAGTCCATAGTACAGAGAACCCAGCAACTTGTTCAGCAATTTCATTTTCTTGCTGTTGGGTGAAAACAGGCTTGCGACCTTGTCTTGGGTTGCTCATGTTGTCATTTTTTAGTCGGTCTCTTAAAGTTGTAAATGGTATGTTATATTGTTTTGCCGCTTGTCTTTTGGACAAACCTCCTTCAATTGCTACTTTAGCAGATTGAAGGTCATCCTCAGTCCAAGCCGCTTTAACAGTGGTCCTTTGCCGATTTCTTGGCATATCTACAACAATAAAAAAGAATTGTCACTAAGGGGTAATGGCGCTCAAATGAGCGGTATAACCACAATGGCCATTTTGCGATTAATTTGAAATAGTAATAAAAATATGCACATTACGAGTTGATAATTGACTATATTCAAAAAATAGAGTTATTCCGGTCTGATCTACCATTCGGATCCACTCTTCATTATTATTACTTTTGTCCGGTCTGATCCACTCTTAAATTGATTAGTCCGGTCTGATCCCTTACCTGTTTAGTACAGTCAAGAAATAAAACAGTTGTTGATGAAAAAATAATCAGTTTTTATTAATTATAATCAATCACAGATAATCATAAATTTGCACCTTTGATTTAGATAACATAAAATAAAATTGAAAATAATTAACCGATGAAAAATCAAATACTTAACAAAAAACCTTCTTTAGGCAATTATTACAGTAATCACATATATTATGGTACAATAATGTAAATAATCAGGCCTAATAAAAAATGTAAATCAGTAACTAAACATAAATCAAATAACAGAATAAAAACTTACTATAAACAATACTCACTTGAATATGGTTTAGAAATTACTACTTAACAATTAAAATACAATTTTTATTTTACTAATCAATCATCACAGAGGGCGAGGCCTTTGCCCAGCAGTGGGACCTAAGTGGCTATTAAAAAAACATCACAAATGTTTAGACGTTGAGATTTTTGTGAAAGCCTTAAATAATAAAAGATGTAAATTAAATAAAATGAAATGAGAATATAAAGAAATAAAATATAGAGAAAAATAAATCTAAATCTAAACAATTATCACAGTTATCACATAATAAGGCACTATAATTTGAGTGATGAAAAGAGAAGCTTAAAATGAAAAATAAGATATTATTTTGGACATCATGTCCTCTGATTTAAAATATCTCTATCTAGTCGAAATAGAAATATGAGTTTCTAAGATTCATTCTGTTCACTGTTTAAATGCGTAAAGTACTAATTTACTATAATTTGTATTAGTTTAAGACTCATTATAAGTGAATTTAATTCTTATGAGTCAATAAAGATCTTTAAACCTAAGATCAACAGCTAAAGATTTTGACTGAAAAAAAATCAAATAAGAAAAGGAATTTAAATCGAAACGGAACAATGATCTTTAAATTTACCATAGTCCGTATTTAGGTAAAAACAAAATAACAATTCTCATAGTCTTAATTTCTCCAAACAGTGTCCAACTGTAATTTTTCCAGCCAGAAGTAGATCAGTAACGTATTGGTACCACTTATCAGCTACAATATCTTTTGTGAGCCGTCGTTTTGGCTCGGGTATGTCTATGCTAAAGTGATTAATATTTACAATTTGTAGTTTGGCATCTTCTTCTAAGGCTGTTAAAAGTTGATACAAATTTGGGTTGTCTGATAGACAACTATTAAGTTTTTTATGCCAAGACTCCACGGCATTCGTCGTGCGATGGCGTTGATTGTAAGCGCACCAAATGTCAACGAAGTTTTCATCATCTAACCATTGTGTTACCATATAATCATTGAATGTTTGCATTACCTTAGACTCGGGACTGTCTTCCATTATATAGCACCAGCCGTCGGAGATATATTCCCTTGGCAGCAACGGCAATAACGCCGCTAGAGCTACGTGTCTTCGAAATCGTTTGTCTTTAGTTATTTTTAGCGCTTTTGCTTTTTACCATACATTATGTGTAAAATGAAAATAACAGTCTTTAATTTCCACTGAGGGAAATTATCGAAAAACACTTAAAAATTGGAAAAAAATTGAAAAAAATTACAATCAATTGGTGAAATGTAAATGAAAAATAGGAAAAGTCAATGACAAGTGGGAAAACTTAGCTGCAGGTCCTTGTCCTGATTGCCGCAATGGTCCACACTTAAAACACTAATAATTGTTGTTGCCAAAGAAACGAAACCGACTCCAATTCCTGAACTAATAAAAAGGATGAAATAATCAATACATTGTTGTTTAAATATGCTTCATATCAAAAATTTTAATCCTGATCTGATGACTATGGAACCATCTCGAAAGTCCCTTTCAAACAAAAAAAAAATTTTACAAATCGATTTGATGCTGCTATTTTCCCAAATGAATGCATTATGTGTTGCTTCACCAAATTTTGGATTCACTGATAATATTTTGCAGTCGGCATCACAAATCTGAAAAAAAAAACCATAATCAGGCATTAATAATAATCTACATTCAAAAATATAGTTATAATTAATAGAAAAAAATCTTCTTAAAAAACATTAACAAAAAAACAAAACAAAAACAAATAAATTACCAACATTATAGATATAAATTAAACTAAAACTAGGTTAAAAAAACTAAAGTTATAAATAATCCACTCTCCGGAAAGTAGCTGGCTCAAGGGACCTTTGAGCTTAGCCATAATGCTTGCAGCATTGCCGCGTTACATAATTGTATGTAGTTTTCATTGAAATCAAAACATAATCAACCAGTAAGGGTTGTACGTTAGTTTGTGATAACTTTATTGGATAAAATAAATGTGTTACACGGGTTGCTTACTATCTGAACATTAATTGAATGATCATGTTTTCTGCAATAGTACAAGTGCTCTATATCCATTGAAGGCTTAAATGTACTAATATGGCTTCCATCTACACAACCCAGCACTCCAGGAATCCCATGTAAAGTGTTCAATCTGCAAAATGACACACCACTTAAATATAAACATGTAAAGTCACGTGTGTGTGTTTTGCGTAAAAAGTAGTAATCGTAGGTTTTCACTACGTGGATGCTAAGAAATCAAAGAAATTAAGTAACTTTTAATTTACATATACATATAATCACACCTTTATCCCATACGAGGTAGACAGAGCTTAGACTCATAAGACTTGCATTTAGCATGATGGTAGTTAAAACAGGAAATCAATAGTGATGGGTTACTAGCCGCATCGCCTATGTCATGATTCACCCATTTGCCGATTCCCACAGTCGACTGTTACGGTTTGCGCGGTATACCGCGAACTGTTACTGTGGGAATAAATACTACTTAAGGTATGTGTGAGGAGAGAAGATAAATCCAGGTTTCAGCGAATCGCACAATATTTATTATTTCTACTTTACAAATTTAGACTCTTAAAGATACACGTTAATAAGAAATATAGACAGGGGTCGTGAGATCGAAGTAGGTACGAGATCCAGTCAGGCAGCCGCTATAAAATTGCCAGCCACTTAACTTAGAGATGACGAGATGATTCGCAAGAGGTCTTCTGATGGATGCGCGCAGGCTTATATATGGCCCTCGGTATGATACGGTGCGGGGAAGCGGGGAAGGACAGCCGTTGAAGAATGCACGACGTCACAGCGGGAAGAGAATGGATTTTATTTTATATTGTCATCATCACACATCTAGGAGCGTCCAAAAACCACAAACACTTATCAACACACACAAAGCGATATACAAATATAAACGAACACGGTACAATACGGTCGAGGAACGACTGGCGATCCCAGTTGCCACACACTAAAATTTTGATGATCGATGCAAAATGTACACTTTACCTTATGTAAAGTAACTGTATTTTTATCCTTGTCAATATTCACAGACATACCTAGACATTGCTGTATTGGACCCAAATCTTTTATTTAAAAATTCTTACTTAACGTATCCTTTAAATGTCTCATTTCAATTTTATCATTTGAAAATACAAACAAATCATCGACATATAAAGTTATAATTGTCCTACAACTACCAACTAACTTTGTATACAAACAAGGTTCTACTTTAGATTTTTCATAACCATTAGCTAACAAAACACTATCCACTTTTTGATGCATAGCCCTGGATGACTGCTTGAGACCATATTTAACTTTTTTCAATCTGAAAACTATAGCTGTCTTCAACAGCATGATCAAATCACTCTGGTAATTCCATATATATGGTTTCCTGCAGCTCTCCATTCAAGAATGCAGTCTTGACATCCAAATGTGCTGTATCTAAATCTAATTGTGCAGTAAGAGCAAATAACAGTCTTAACTTAAATGTCCTTCATAGTTTATCCAGGCTTAGGACTGGCTGCAGAAACAGTTGTTCCAGGAATCTATAAAATAATTTTATTCGTGTAGGCGCATAAAAATTTATCAAATGTAAATTTTTCTCATACCTTTATATGAGAAAAATGTGCAAAAGATTCAATTATCAATATTAACATTTTTCTATACTCGTATCGAAAAATATTTACAATTTTCTTGTAACATTAAAAAACATGACTTTTTGTGGTCTAGCCTTGCGCGCTGTTCGCTTATGAGGCCTGTGTTACTAAATATTCTCTCGCAAGGGAACGATGTTGCCAGCATATGGGAATAATCTCTGGCCAATTTGGATAGACGTGGATGTTTCTCTAGCTGGTTTCTCTACCATTCTAATGGGAAATTCCAGCTGGCATTTGGGTTGTTGATGGGAAGAAAGTTATCCTCTAAAAAGAGGTCAACCTCTTTGGTGGCTTTAGACAGCGGCGTGACTCGCCATTGTGGTTTATTGGTACTCAATATATTATTTAAAATTATAAATGGTGAAAATCCGTCATTATTGTTTACAAGGCGATCTTTGAGTACTGTAGGCGTTGGTAATTCTTGTTTAATTAAATTAGCCACAAGGTCGACTATTTTCTTTTAAGTTCGCGACGATTCGTCACTGTCTTCGAATTCTGCTGTCTTATACCTAGGATCTAAGAAAGTGTTAAAAGCAAAACTGCCAAAGATGGTTTGGAGGGGTTAGTATAGTAGCAAGTAATGTCAACTTTTTTCCATCCGGCAGTGTTGTCAAATAGAACATATTATGTTGCTAGTTACAAAAATGTTAGGCGACTAAAGCGCCACAATGGTCTGGCCAGTTTAGTGAGAACTACAACCGCGGGATGTACTTTTCGTCGCTGCACTAAGTTTTTTTTTTCACAAAATCATATCAGAAAAAAATTTTTTTTTTGAACGGCTCTCACACTCAAGCAACTAGCGCAGCAATGAAACTCGAGGGTTGGGAAATTTCATAAGACCGGTCAATTTCCACATCCGCCTTTTTAGGGTTGACTGATGAAAATGACTTGTCATATCAACTACAAAAAAAAACATGATTTTTCAAACTTTCATATTTTTCAAAACTGTCTTATTCTTATTTATTCGACGTCAAAAACATATTGTATACATTCTGTGTACTAAGTATCGGGAATTTGTCAATAAAACAAAAAATACAAATTATTCATCTAAATTTATTTTATCGCCTTTAAAGTAGGCCCCATCGCTTGCAATTCAACATCTCCTACGCTTCACCCAGTCTTCCATACATTTTTCATAGGTTATTTGCGGTATGGTATGGCCTTTAGCTCATTCAGCGAATTTTCTTTTATGGCTTCTATCGACTCAAAACGTTTTCCTCGAAGTGGTAATTGTAACTTGGAAAATAAAAAAAAAGTCAGACGGAGCCATATCAGGTGAATACGGTGCTTGGTCGAGAACTTTTGTTGAATTTTTTGCTAAAAACTCTTTCACTATAATGGCTGTGTGTGATGGTGCATTATCATGGTGCAGCATCCATGAGTTGTGTTGCCACAAATCTGGACGTTTTCGGCGGATACTTTCACGCAAACGCTTCATGACGCCTTAATAATATTCTTTATTCACTGTTTCTCCCTCAGGAAGGAATACGGAGTGAACCACACCACGGTAGTCAAAAAAAACTGTCAGCATCACCTTGATTTTGGAGCGACTTTGCCGCGGTTTTTTGGTTTTCGGCTCGTTTTCGAGACGCCATTCTGAAGACTGTTGGCTTGTTTGCATGTCGTACTCATAAACCCATGTCACGTCGCCAGTTATTATACGTTTCATAAAGGTCGGCTCCCTAGAAGCTCGGGAAACCATGTCTTCAGCGACATGCTTTCGCTGCGCTTTTTGAACGAAATTGAGCTTTTTCGGAACTAGTCGAGCGGCGACGCGTTTCATGCCTAAAATGTCAATGAGAATGTTGTGGACGGACTTAAAAGATAGGTTTTCCTTACTAGCCAACTCTCTCAGACTCATACGTCGATTTTCGAGCACTAGCTTCTTGGTTCTGTCGATGTTTTCTTTGGTCGTAGCGGTTGAAGGTCTACCAGAACGAGGCAAGTCTACTACTACTTCTCGGCCTTCTTTAAAAGCCTTACACCATTCATAAGCCCTTGTTTTCGATATACACGATTCGCCGTAGGTATTTCGCAACATTTTTAGTGATTCACCACATGAAATATCATTCGAAACACAAAATTTAAGGCACACTCTTTGTTCAACAATATTTTCCATTGTAAAAACGCTGAGAACTCAAAACTATGACCAACACAAAGTGTAGTTTAAAACAAATTAAATGCCAAATCCCGCTCAAATTTTGCGCGCTAAATCAGTACAGTGCTACCAACATGCAGTAAAAAAATTAGAACGACCTCTTTTACGCAGGTCTTTTTATTGACATATTCCCGATACTTTTTACACAGAGTAGTAGTATGTCGTCAATTTATCGCATGTTTTTATTAAACAACGGGTCATAACAATCACAGTGCTGCCATTAATATATTTAACACCTTCCAGAAAGTGAATGTCTGTATTTTTTAAAATAAAATATAGTAGGCAATCAGGCATACGGCCTAGATGATGGTAAGCGGTCACCGTAGCCCTGCAACACCAGGAGTGTCATGTAAGCATTGCCGACCTTTGAGGATTTTTTTTACGGTCTTTTTGAAAGACCCCGTGTTTAAGTCTCTAGGGAAAACCATGGCAGTAAGCTCATTCCACATCTTTGGCGTACGTGGTAGAAAATTCATCTGTGAACGCTAAGTTCGAGATCTATTATATTTTATTAAGGGCGACTTTTACCATTCACTTAAATGCGTTTAGTAGTGTAGCTAAACACGAATTTAAGCTAAAATCAAAAAAATGTCTTTCACCATTGTCTAAACGTATTTAGTGATCTGTAAAAATTAATTACAGAGAAATGGCTGTTTAAGGCCTAAAACGCACTAGCGGCTGACCGCGATGCGGCGTGCCGCTGCGGCAGGCCGCAGTATATACGGCCTGCCGTAACGGCATGCCGTATTGCGGCTAACCGTGTGGTTTTGACCCTGTACGGTCTGCCGCAATCGTCAGTGCTTCTAGAAACATTGCACATGATGGACGTTGAAGAAGTTGCGGCAGTTATTTTCTTATATCATCGTAAAAAATATCGTAAAAAAAAGAACAGATTTTGGATACATCCCCTATTGGAGACACGACATGACGGCAAAGAGTTTAATATTTTTATTTCAAACCTAAAGAAATTTGAAGACAAGTTCTTTGGATATACTAGGATGTCAGTAAAATCGTATGAAGAATTATTATCAAAATTATATTTAAATATTCGTGGCCAGGATACACGATTTCGGTTGTCTATATCACCAGAAGAAAAGCTCATTATAACCATCAGGTAAGGAAACAATTTATTAAGTTGAATCATATTTATTTAAGCCACATAGAATGATATTAACAAAAAAAATACTACGCTGAATTAAACAATTCAGACATCAACGAAGAGTCGTCTTGGCTAGCCGATTCTTGAGTTACTTCTTCAGTTGTATCTATTGTGTGCGTGGATGTACCTGGTAGATTTTGACGGTTTTGGTAATCTGTAGTTGTGGATTCCCTATTATTGAGTCTACTCTCATACCCTCGGCCAGTGTAGCCACTATCAAGTGTTTGATATCCCCTTCCAGAATATTCACTTTCATACATATGGTTTCGATACCCTCGATCAAATTGGGTATTAGGATAACTATAATGAAATGATGGTTGTTGAGCATTTCTAATAGCTCTCATGATTTCACATCTCGCTTCCAATTTATTGGATTCTGGAATTTTTTTGAACTCACTTAAAAGGGATAACAAAAACAACTTGTCATCGTCATTTTCCATTTCTTTTTTATACTCCAAGTTTTTGTTCAATACTGATACTAATTGTTGTCCAATAATGTCTTCATTACTACTTTTCTTCCTTCTTTTCTGATTAGCTACATTCTGTGATGTTTCATATGGGCCGTCATGATTTTGGGAAAGATCGTTGGCAATGTCTGACTCTGTCTCATTTACCATAGTAGAGTCTTTTAAGAATAATAAAATATTATAATAGATATATGGGTTTTTTTGTTTGGCATCTGAACCGCTTTTCGTGTTTTTTAAACTTTTCGAAGCTTTTACAAAATTATCTTTAATATTCCGCCATTTTTTCATAAGTACTTTACCTGTAACAATAACCATTTAAATAAATAAGAAATAATTATGTTTTTAGATATTTGGCGACCGGATGCACATTCGCTGAACTACATTACACATTTCGAATTGGTGCGAGTACAATAGCTGAATTTGTTCGTGAAGTATGTTCGGCAATATGGTTATTGTTGAAAGAATCTTGTTTACCGAAGCCGTCTCAACAAAGATGGCTAGATATTGCAAAGGGTTTCTCTACAAGAGCTAATTTTCCGAATTGCATTGGGGCTATAGATGGGAAACATATACGGGTAATAAAACCTTGTCATAGTGGATCCATGTACTACAATTATAAGCAGTTCTTTTCTATTATACTGATGGCTATATGCGACAGCAATTACAAATTCATAACAATAGATGTCGGCGCTTGTGGCAAATTTGGAGACTCAGCAGTTTATCAACACTCTAACTTTTACAAGAAAATGATAGCAGGAGAACTTGAGATACCGGAACCAACACCCATATCACAAGTAAATACTATTCCAATACCATATGTTTTAGTAGGCGATGAAGCCTTTCCCTTATCCACGAACTTAATGCGACCTTATGCAAAATCAAATTTAAATACTACTAAGAGAATATATAATTATCGGCATTGTAGAGCACGGCGATATATCGAATGCTCGTTTGGAATACTGAGCAATAAGTGGCGTATATTCCATAGACCTATAAATGTGGATATTACTTTAGCTACTGATATCATCAAAGCATGTTGTATTTTGCATAACTACGTTCGAGATAGAGACGGTTATAACTATGAAGATACTTTAACATGTTACATGCCGTCTGATGTACCAGAAACTCAGAGAACATATAATCGAATAGGTAATAATATCGCTGAAAGGATTCGTAACTCTTTCGCTCAGTATTTTGAACACGAAGGAAAACTGGAATGGCAAGATAAATTTATATAAGTAAATACAATGTGCATTGATCCGTAATATCACAGGAAATTAATAAATAACGTAACTTACCGAGTTCTTTCTTTTCTTCCGATGTATCATCTTCCTTTGCATATATATTAATCATTTCCTCCCAACATTTTAACTTTTTATTTCTGTTTGCATAATCAGTGCATTTGCTATCCCATATTGCGGGGCGTTCTTTTATTTCTAAAATGAACTTTTCTGTGTCAAAATCCATGACGCGCACTCTGCGTAGTGTTTAGCGTACGGAACAAGCGACGACTGGCGGATAGGACGCGGTGCTTGCGGCTAACCGCGCCGAGTGCGTGGAGGGGATGCGGCGCGCCGCATCATTCAACCGGTGCGGCTCGTCGCAGCCCCAGAGCAACCGGAGCGGTTGACGGCTGGCCGCAAATCAGTGCGTCGTTATCATGCGGTTTCATATAAAATTCGATGTGCGGCCTGCCGCAGCGGCACGCCGCATTGCGGCCAGCCGCTAGTGCGTTTTAGGCCTAACGGCGCTAAATGCGTTTAGTGTTCTGTCAATTTAAAAAGTTTGAGGTTATGTTGTACCTACTTGTCGAAGTTATTTTGTTTTGTTTTTTTTATCCCTGCTCTCGTTTTTATATTATATAATAGATAGAAAAGGATTTTTCGGATGACGATGAAGAGATTGTTGTGTATATAAACAGACCACGCGCACTAAGGCAAATTGGCCCAAGAAAATATATTTTTGAAACACTCTCTGATAAAAAATTTATTAGAAGATTTCGTCTATCCAAAGCAACCACGTTATTGTTAATGCAAGAGATTGAACATAATTTGCAATATAAAACAAATATGTAAGTACCTGGTACCTATATAAACAAATATGTTTTCACCTAATTATAACTACCTATGCAGTTTATATGTTAATCCAATAATACCTATTTTGTTTTAGGAACAATGCCGTGACTCCTATGAATCAGTTATTATGTATGTAAGATATTATGCAACAGGAAGTCAACTGATAACTTGTGGGGATGTAATAGGTGTCGAAGAGGCTACAGCCTGTCGCATAATACATAGGGTGACCCATGCTATTGCTTTATTATACCATAAGTATATAACATTTCCTGAATCTCCACAAAAACAACAGGAAGCAGCAGCAGACTTCTATAAAATTGCTAAATTTCCTCGGGTAAATGGAGCAATCGATTGTACTCATGTAAGAATACTTTCACCAGGCAAGTATATACCTGTTTATTAAAATTACCTGTACCACTACTAGTTTAGAGACAAGAATTAACAAAATTTACCTTTTTAGGTGGAAGTAATGCTGAGATTTACAGAAATAGGAAGGGTTATTTCTCGATTAACACACAATGTGTAGCCGCAGCAGATCTCTCTTTCTTAAATGTTGTAGCTCGGTGGCATGGCTCTGCACATGATTCAAATATTTGGGACAACTGTGCATTGAAAAGGGATTTTTTGAATGGCAAATACACTGACAAATTATTACTCGGAGACAGTGGATATGCCCAAACTAGTTTCATGATGACACCATTGGCTGATGGAAGTATACATAGTAGAGGAGAAGCTCTATATCAAGAATCTCAAATCAAAACACGTAATGTTGTTGAAAGAGCTTTTGGAATATGGAAAAGGCGATTTCCTATATTGTCTCGTGGTATCAATGTTCAAATACGTAGAGTGCCAGGTATGTTGAATTTGTTAACTTGGAACATTAGGAAAAGTTTTTTGACTTGTAACAGACCTTGCCATACCTTCGGTGTAGTGACCCTGGCTGTGAAACCAATCACATGATACGAATCAGATCTTTGTAGCAATAAATTTAAATGCATCATATTATTTATTTATTATATATTTTAGGTATCATAGTAGCTACAGCAGTGTTACATAATATAGCAATCTGGCAAAAAGAAGAAGTTCCCCCTGAAGATCCCGAATATCCTGTATTGGACGATGTACTAGGTCACATATCGGCAACACACCAACGTCATGCTACAGCTACACGCAATTTAGAACGCACTTTAATGATTGAAGAATATTTTGCAAGGTAAAATTCTCATTTCACTTTCATGTCTATGTACCTGCTGCCTATATGTATGTATATTGTATATACTTTTTTTTTTTTTTTTAGTTTATTGGGGTCTACAAACAATTTTACAACTTTCTGTCTGACTTCTTCCTTGTACTTATTTTGACTAATAAGATCTTGCAGTTCTAATTCTTGCACCATTTTTTTATGTTCCACATCCATTTCCAGAACCTGTTTTTGTAGCTGGACAAGCTCCATTTTCGCTTCTGCAAGAGCCTGATATGTATCATTACATGTCTTTTTTGAAGTCCCCGTGTGTTTATCTAAAAAATGTGAAGGTGTATGAATGAATGTATGTTAGTATCTTTCACACAAAACAACTGAATGAAATTTAGTATACAGGTTCCATTTTCACAACGGCTGTACTGGTTTTGATGAAATTTTTTATGTAGATAGATCAAGCACTGGCTTAACACACAGGTCACACACATATAGCTGGAATAGTCCAGATATAAATTATTCCTTTTTAGTATTGTTCTTTAACGGCATTTGTGAGTTATTTAATATTACGTAAATCGTTTCTTTCAAAACCTCATTTGTTTGTAGCTCTTTTAGGTTAATTTGTCATTTGTTTATTAGGTAGGACCGTAGGAGTAAGATTCACGTGTAATTGAAATAGGAAGACACAGGAATATTAAACTAGAAAGGACAGGCCTACGTTGGGCTCTCCAGAGTTAAAACACTAGACGGAGTACACCTTATTAATCTAGACCCTAGTCAAATTAAAGCACAAGATAGTTCGATAATAGAATATAACCGCCTGAGATCGTTATATCGCCCGGACTTGGCTAATTTAAGCGTAAACAGGAAGCGAATTAAAAAGGTAGCAGATAATGAATGGGCAATGCGTACTATTATCTCTAACATTCAAGAGAATGTAGACAATAGCATAAAATAAAAAAGAAAACCACGAAGCGGAAACGCAAAAAAAAACATTAAATAGAAATACTTGCCTAGTTTTCTTTACAAAAAGTAATGATATCCCACCAAAAACATAAATGTAAAAAACGAGAGCCAAGTTCAATACAAAAATTATGCTTGGCGGTGGGCTTCTCCGCAAAAAGAATGGCGATCTAAATGAGTGCCAAGTTCTATGCAAAATCGAAATATGTTTTTATAGGAACAAAATAACATTATGAACAAGTATTAAACTCTATTTCTTTGCTTTATTAGATACCTATAACAATTGCTGTTATTTAAAAATGTGGGATCTTGAAGTAGGTTAGATTTGACTTGGCCAGTTTTTAACACAATTAAAATGTTGAATAACTTTATAAAATGACTTATGTAATGAAAACTGGCCAAGTCAAATCTGACCTACTTCAAGATCTCACATTTTTAAATAACACCAATTGTTATAGGTATCTAATAAAGCAAAGAAATAGAGTTTAATACTTGTTCATAATGTTATTTTGTTCCTATAAAAACATATTTCGATTTTGCATAGAACTTGGCACTCATTTAGATCGCCATTCTTTTTGCGGAGAAGCCCACCGCCAAGCATAATTTTTGTATTGAACTTGGCTCTCGTTTTTTACATTTATGGTTTTGGTGGGATTTAGTATACAGGTTCCATTTTCACAACGGCTGTACTGGTTTTGATGAAATTTTTTATGTAGATAGATCAAGCACTGGCTTAACACACAGGTCACACACATATTATAAGATATAAAAAATAGACCATGACGGCCAAGCCGCAGCACACAGCTAGTAAACATGGTTAAAGTGTAACAAGTAAATGCAATAAACATAATAATGAATATCTTACTGAAGCTAAGAGCGAGATCTCTTTTTTTCTTCAACATATCCTGCCTGCTTACTGGCAGTCTTAGTGGTGTTTGCATAATATCCTCCGGCATGGTGTTTCTATCCTCAGTTTCATTTTTATCTTCCTGTACCACTAATGTTAAAACTTCTTCAAGGGGATTTTGTCTCTCCTGAAGTGGTAGGCTCTCTTGAAACTCTGCCATTAATTGCGAATCTCCATCATATATGGTATACATGCCGTCCACCTGAGGCTCTATTATTTTTCTCAATTTTTTAAGAGCGCTGTCTTCATCATCAGAAGGAGGAGGACCACCACCTAAAAGCAATTGATTTTGAGTAAATATTTATTTTTAATTCCTACACAAAACAGTTTACTTGCATATTGAGATATATACATAGCGCCTCACATAGAGAAAAGAAAGGCAGTTTCTCCTCTTACAAAATCATAGCTTAAAATTTTGTAGATTCTGCTTTTTATCCTGCTCAGGCAGGATAAGAAACAGAATCTACAAAATTTTAATTCCAAACTTACATAATGTAAATGTCGGTGTAATTGGTTTTCAAATAATGCCTACAGCAATAGCCGACTCTATACCACAGCCTACCAGATTCTAAGATCTTGTAGGCTTTGCCTGCCTTTTCCCTCTCCTAAAAATAAAAGGATAGATTTCTTTGCAATGATGCTATTTAATTTCCTTTTTTCCTTTTCCATATCACTTCGGATCAAATGTTGCGTTTATATGCACTTGATGTACAATCTACTATTCTTACCTGTTCCCAAGACTTTTTTTTTCTTCTTTCTTAAACTCTACTTTGAGTTGCTCATACTCATTCTGGCACTGCTCTATTGGTTTATTAACCTTTTGCGAAACCGAAGGCCAGTTTATACCATTCTCTGCCAAAGCATTAATTAGCATTTCCTTTTGATTGGAATCTAAAAAAATACAAGAATTTATTATTGAAGTGAAGTGAAGTTTCCCAAGGGAGTGAAATGAGGTTTGACAGCGGGAGCAACGGATAACATTATAAGGAGGCACTGAGGTATATGTTAAAAATTATCGAAATGCAAACTAACCTTGCAAATTCATTTTGGCTTCGGAGTGATCCTTTTTTATTTTGCTCTTCATGTTTCTATAACAGCTGATTAAATTTTCCACTGTACGGGGAACATGTTTTGTGTTGGCATTGTACAGTTCCGCAACTTTGGACCACGCATCTTGTTTGTGGCTTTGTTTAAAGTTATCAGTTTTTTTGCACTCAATAATAGGCATGTACGCCTCCAGCGTCTTACAGAGCAACTCCTGTTCCTCCCTGGTAAAATTTGGTGCACGACCACGAGTACTGTTTGTTTTACTCATTTTTTAAACAAACAACAAACAAATGAACTTTTGCAGAAAGAAAAAAACACTACAACAAATACCTATACGTAACTTTTATGTATCAAAATAATGATCAAACGAAGAACTTTTTTCCGCGAACCAAGCATAAATGCGCGGCAGCGGTAGCAAGACAATGACAGTGACAGATCAGATCAGTTACAATTTACGTATACTAGACGACGAATTGTCAAAACTGCTCGAAATATTACGATTCGTTTCTGCGGACGTCAAACGGAACGTAGAAACTGTTTTACCGCTATGTTAATTTCTTTTTTCTAAATACAGTCTTCGAGACTATGGTGAAAGACAAGACTAATTACGTTTAAGTTAAATCTGTTTAGGAAACTAATCAAAATTAGCTAAACGTATTTAGTGAGTATTTAAATAGGATATGGTAAAAGTCGCCCTAAATGCGTATAATATACTATATGCATATAATTTTGACATTGTAAACGGTCCAACCAGTTCTTTAAATTTCGAAGTAATAACATTTGAAGAACTTGTTTCAGGTTGTTTTTGAACAGGCACCAACCAACCACAACAATGAAATCCATTAATCAGAGTATTTGGTTTTATCGACTTTTGTAATGCTAGTTCCAGAACACATTTGAAATTCACTTTTGTGATTGATTCGCCATTGTTTTCTAAATGCCATAACTACAGCATCTTTCCAAGCAGACTTAACTGATCTGAAGACAGATACGTCGGCCGGTTGTAGGATTTTGTCTTGTAGCATTATGATATAAAGCTAATACTTCGATGCCTAACTCTGCACAGCTTACTTAATACCATAAGTAAGATGAGTTTTATGTCCATCTAAAAAATATATAACGGGGAATTGTACGCCTTTGGCGTATACTTATGAGTAATAATGACAATGTCATCGTTTTGTCATAATTTATTGCAATCTATATTCTACAAGCTTTCGCCCGCGACTACGCCCGCACGAAGGATTTCCCTCGGGAACAGTGCTTTTTACCGGGATAAAAGGTACCCTATGTCTCAGTGTCCTTTTTTACATTTTTGAAAATATGATGTATGGAGATTGTCGTGTTTTGCGAATGTGGTGTTTTAAGATCATGCTACTTTGAGTAAATGATGTTATGAGAATATGATGTTTTGCGAACATAATGTTTTGCGAATGTGCAAATTTACGAATGTGGTCTTTTGAGAATATGATATTTATATTAAGCGACGGAGTGAAATTATCTATGTTCTTACTTATTTTACGTCAGTTGTTTTAGACACAACAGATATGGCAAACAACCAGATTATATCATCTCAAAGAGGCGGTGAAGTTTTACTGAGAAATGGGTATAGATAGATACTCAAAAAGACGTGTAAATAATAACAACAAAGATTTCCAAAAAACATAAACCCACGATGACTTTATTTAAAGAAGAGAAGAAGATACTTCTTTTATTTACAACTGTTATTATAATATGTAAAGGTGTTTTTATTTTTTTGTAATATATTTTTTTTTAGATTGTACATATTATGATTTTTTAATATGTACTGATAAATTTATTCCGATAAATTTATTCCTGCTATTTGATACAGGATTGGAAAAAGTAACTATGTGATGACTTATGACAACCTATATGATAATGATTATATATCGTTTAGCACAAAATATGTTTGTATATCATAAATTTAATTATATCTAGGTTGAGTTTAATTATATCTAAGTCTACTGACGATCGTCGTTATATGTTCTATTAAACTGTTGATTGTAGATACTTTGTTACATATTGTGGTGAAGTAATATGGTTTAATATTAAAATTGTTCGCTATACATTCGTGGTTATATCGTGTCTGTTGAAATTTAGGGCAGTATTTAATTAAGTGATCAAAAGTTTGTGAAGTAACGTTATCGCAGGGGCACTCATCGTTATCTATAATATTAAACCGTTTCAGATACTGTTTGTGGTAGCCATGGTTAGTTAAAAATTGTGTTATTTCAAATGAGGGGGGTGCATGTGTAATGAATTTGTGTAATGTATCTAAGTCTGGGAATATTGTGTGGATGTGGTGATCTATGTAGATGAGTGCTCCTGCGCCAGTATCTCCATTATCCTGCTTGCTGCCGTCTGTAAATATATGTATGCTCGAATCTTTCATTAAATGATCTATTTCGTTTTGTGTTGTTGCTTCAGTAAAGGTGATAGCTTGTCTTCGTGCTGGATGGAGCATGTCCTTGGCATGTGTCCTTTTCCTGAGTTTGAAGTCATCTGGTAATCCGTTATATCGTTCTGTGATTTTAACTAGGTGGATCTGCCTAAACTCTTCTATTTTTAGGTGGAGAGGGGTAAAGTTGGCTAGTGCTATTGTAGTTAAACCTGGAGCTGTTCTAAAGGCTCTTTTTGTACGGATGGCAAAATTTCTTTGCAGTGATCTCATAATCTTCGTCACGCATTTGAACTTCGTGGCACTTCCCTATATTCCAGCAGCATTATGTGAACATAGGTTCGATAACACTATTGTAGATTGTAGCAACATTTTGTGGATGAATGCCCTAAGTGGGTTTTATTAATGAGGCTAGTTTCTTGTACAGCCTGTGGGCTTTAATTGCGACTTGTCTGCACTGAGATATAAAGGAAAGACGGTGGTCTATAATGACTCCCAAGAAGTTTCATTTCGCGGGAAAATTGTATTTGAGTGTCTTGCATTCTTATGGATGCGGTTTTTGATTTGGGAGTGAAAGCTATTGCTTGAGTTTTTGACGGCCCAAAGGACAGTTTAGTTTTCATGTGGGAAATAATATTGAGGGATTGTTCAGTGGTTTGTTCGATTATTCTCGGGTTCTTTCCTTCTACTAGAAGCAGAACGTCATCAGCGACGGCTTGCAGGCGAGTGTTTGGTTGTAATGGGGTATCTGAAAGTTCATCCAGAATTTAATTCCAAAATATGGGTCCACATACCGAGCCTTGTACGCATCCTTTGCTCAGTGTTTTATCTAATAATATTGCTAAGGAATACCAATATATAAAATTGTTCTTTTTTAAAGAGTTTGTCAATTACTAGAACTACTATTTTCGGAAAATTCTGTAGTATTGCCAATTGTAGATGGATCATGACTTTCTCTCTCTTGACTCTTTATATTTGGTATTATTTTCCCTTTAATTAATTTAGAAAAAAACTGCCAATGCCCAATAGCCATCAGGTAGGTATACCCAATAATTTTTCATTACTCTGAACATAATTATTATTGCCAATAAAACACATTTTTACATACATATCATCACGCTTGTCTCCCGTAGAGATAGGCAGAGACTAGAGATTTTCATTGGCCACGATTCTTACATACCTCCCTCCACACACATCTTACCACAAACACATTTTTCCATTTTTATTTATCATAAATGTACCATGTCTAACATTTTCTAAAAAAAATATGAACTTTTCCCAGAACTTTTCACCTTCTTTAACCAAGTTCGGAAGTAATATTGGTTGTATGAGACCCGTGTTCATGGTAGGTTTTATTTCTTCCAAAGTCTGGATCAGAAATACATAATATTTTTTTTTTTACATTCATTGCTAACATTTGAAGTTGTATTTGCGCATTACATTTGGCGGATATAACACTATCTTTATAATTTTCAATCTCTTAAAACTGTTGGAGCATTTGATTTCTATGGTGAAGCCTTGTTCTTCACATAAACCATCTGGTGAAGGGCCTACAAAAGGTGTGATCAACTTTATACCAAACAGCTTTGCGTATAAATCGCAATCGTCGTCTTCACGAGCTGGAGTGCTATTTTTGAGATGTATCCCTTTCAGACCGACGCCGAAACTACAATGAATTTCAACGTGAAAATTCATTTTCTAGACTAATTATGTGATGACGAATCTAGAGTCAATTTTCCATTTTCCAGCTGCCATCTTGGAAATTTTTTGACTCACACAATTTTACTAGAAACGGCCAACGCTAGCACAGCTACAATTGCCTTTAGGTGCATAATGTCACAGTTGCAAAATGTCCCGTGGTAGCAAAATGTCCCGGTTGCAAAATGTCCCGGTTGCAAAATGTCCCGGTTGCAAAATGTCCCGGTTGCAAAATGTCCCGGTTGCAAAATGTCCTGGTTGCACAAATCATAGATAAGACGGCCGAAGGGATACGGACAAAGAATAGGAGCGCATTCACTAGCAAGTAAAAATTTAATGAAACGACTCCGAAAAATCAAAATAATCCTTTTTATTCATATCTATCAGAATGTGTATTAATTATATACCTAAGTCAAATAATGATCTATGAAAATGATGAATAATCAAATATAAAAAAATCTAATAAAAATTACTTAACAAGCCGCAAAAAAATTAACTTTTTCATAAATTCTTTTAATGTGATTTTTTTGTTTTTTAAATTTTGTTGGAGCACTTTGTATTTCTTATCGAAAATGATGTCTTTTTGTCGTCGTTTATCCTTCGTAACATGGAACAATGAATCATTCATAATGTTATCCCAATGTTTTGCTTCTAGCTGAAGCTTATGAATGAAATCGTAAAGGTTGGGACGCTTGGGTATGCGCCGATTCAACCGGTTGTGCCAACCTTCTAGAGCATTTGTTGTCCTGTGCCGTTGTTCAGCACAGCTCAAAATATTCGGTGATTGCCGAGGATACCACTCATTTTCGAAATACTTTCTAAATTTACGCATTTCCAGAGTATCGGGTGCTATTTGCAAAATGTGGTTCCACGCTTCTGTAATTTAAACATTAAAAATTAGCCTAAACGTAATTGCAATATATTATATAATAACTAGCTGACCCGGACAGACGTTGTCCTGTCTTGTTAACTATGAATATGCATATCGTTCTGTTCCAAGAGATGTAAGTTACGTATACTAGATATACATACATAGGTGTAATATACATAGATATATATATAGTTGTTTACTGAGTAAATTACCTGGAATTAGGTAGGCTGGAACTAATGGAATTAACGCACACATTCTGGTAACATTACGGCCTTCTTTAGTGGCATTGAGTTTGATTTTTTTAGAATACCTCCAGATGGCGTCGTTGAAATGATGAAAGCACCCACTTATTTTAGCCTCTGGGAAAATGGCCACAACAGCATTCATTTGGGCTTTCTCGTAATCACTTTTAAAGTATTTAATGTTGATACCCATCTTTTCCTTCAATAGTGAAAATAGTCGAGTATATGTTTCTTCTGTTTTGTTAGGTAACAAGACATAGATGACGGGCACTGTATTGGTTGTTGTTTCAGTAGAAGCTATATCTATATGCAGCACATACAGCTGGTAAAACGGCTTAGGGGCAGCTTTGAATGTTCCGTCCGCATAGTATTTTAGTCCAGCTTTCCTTAAAATTTTTTTGGCCACTTTAGTAGTAAAAACCATAATTTTTTCCTCTTCACCGTCCTCATACACCAGAAAACGTTTGGTTAATGCTTCTGGTATATGTATATTTTCAGTTGTGTTGTAACTTAAAAATTTGGTATTTAAAAACTTTTTTCGCGCTCTGTATAGTGTATGTTTTACAGATTTGTATGTTAGTATAGATTTTATACCCATTGCTTCCACTTTTTTTTCAAAAATCTTTTGAATCGGCCCTAAATCTTCACATACGGCTGTTTTTAAAGTTTTCTTAATTTCAATTAAGTCCATTTTCTCACTATTTTCACTGCATGAATGCTGGGTTTCTCTTAATATTTTCTTTCCATTTTTATCTAATGTAACAGATGCACTGCAAACTATTCTATTTATACACCTCCATTGTGTGCTTCCGCTTTTGTTACTCCTATTTTTATTATAGTAATACCCATTATGAGTCAATGTATCTTTGCCTTTTTGATTCTTGATAAACTTTAACTGTTCACTCATTATAGGATTAAGACACACAATTGAACACTAAAAACAAGGTACCAGGTACTAGGTGTATAATTTGCAAAAGCACAATCAATGAACATCACTTAAAACCACAGTAACGTTTAAAGTGAAATGTCAAGTTTTCTTTGACCGATTTTTCAAAAGTACCCTCATTTTTTAATTTACATTTGTGATGCGTTTCGTTCCACTTTATAATATTATTTGAGGTAAATCATAAATACTGACTAAACGTTTAGAAATAAGGAAGGAAGAATTGGTTGTAATAACATTATGAATGATTCATTGTTCCATGTTACGACGACAAAAAGACATCATTTTCGATAAGTAATACAAAGTGATCCAACAAAATTTAATAAACAAAAAAATCACATTAAAAGAATTTATGAAAAAGTTAATTTTTTTGCGGCTTGTTAAGTAATTTTTATTAGATTTTTTTATATTTGATTATTCATCATTTTCATAGATCATTATTTGACTTAGGTATATAATTAATACACATTCTGATAGATATGAATAAAAAGGATTATTTTGATTTTTCGGAGTCGTTTCATTAAATTTTTACTTGCTAGTGAATGCGCTCCTATTCTTTGTCCGTATCCCTTCGGCCGTCTTATCTATGATTTGTGCAACCAGGACATTTTGCAACCGGGACATTTTGCAACCGGGACATTTTGCAACCGGGACATTTTGCAACCGGGACATTTTGCAACCGGGACATTTTGCAACCGGGACATTTTGCAACCGGGACATTTTGCAACCGGGACATTTTGCTACCACGGGACATTTTGCAACTGTGACATTATGCACCTAAAGGACAATTGTGACGTCGCACAATTAGTTCATACAGGGCCCAAGGAGATTGATCATGGGAAATAAAAATATTAATATATGTTAAATAACAGCATTTATTTGCTTAGTAACAAATATTGTTTAAGACAGTGTTACCAGATTGAAATTTCAAATTACCGTGGTGACAGATTAAAAATACCGTGTTTCAGGCTCAAACCACCGTGCATGCATTTACCGTGTGAAATAAAAGAAAAACAATTAAGAAATTTCGTTTATTAATTTAAATTTAAAACACCTTTACTTAATCTAGGATTACCACATCTTGCTCATATATATTTGCAGTCATTTTCATTAGCACATAATATACTCGTATAGTAAAACAATAACAAAGTATCTAAATGTAGGAGAAGAAGGTTAATGTCATTCATTTGTTACATGCCCAATTTTAAGATGTAGGTGGACTAACGGATGGCTGGGCAATCGTAAAACCTTTTGCATTTAGTCGTTTCATACTTGTATTACAATCGTTTATATTTGGGGATTTCCCCATAGTATTAACAACAAAAATAGTGTTGCCACGCCAAAGGAAACAAGAAGTAAACGTAATTGCGTTCCGGTTTACGTAATTATAACATTTTTATATAATAGAACTGTGTTTTTTATTTAAAAAAAAATACACGGTAATATACAATGCAAAATATTGTAGAAAATAACACGGTATTGAATCATTACCGTAGACCGTGTTTTAGCCAATAGTACCGTGTTTCTAAATTTTTCAGGAATTTGTAAGCCGATCGACGTGATTTCGGTGTCAATGGACGCGGGCGGTCGAGCTATACAAAGTGAAAATGAAGCAGATGTGACGAGTAGAAAATTTTTAATTAGCTGAAATGTGATATTTTTATGAAATTTTACAGAAGAAGAAGTGAAAATAATCTGTCTCGAGACATGGCATTTGAAATGGGGTAAAATTTATAACGTTGATTCCAAAATAATTTAATCTTTTTATTTTTACATTTAAATAAATTTAAGCACTCCAAATAAACTTTTTTACTTCTGCTGTAGTGCAAACAGGCTTTAATTGACTACCAGATGTTGCCATGAAATATTGATTAGTGGCAAGAGAGATTTTAAAATATCTTTCAAAATATTCAGCTGGTTTCAAAACAGGATTGACTTATTCTGAAGATTCTGACGGTACAGATTTCCCATTAAACTTTTTCTTCTTCCATTTCAACTCGCTGAGTGGTTGTTCATCGTCACTACTCCAGATATCGTCAGACGAATCCGAGATTTCGGAGTTCTGGTCCTTTCCGAACAGATTTAGTTAGTCCTCATCGTCGCTACCCTCATTACCAGACCCGTTGGTCGATGTCCATGTCACTTAGGGCGTGTGCCATTGTTGATAACTTCTGTGAAATCAAGAAAAACCAATTTATTGTCAAAATATTAATTATAACCTTTCGGCCCGGCTTGATACAATTGTGTCATAAAACTTCGTTAACTTTTTTTTTACATTGAAATTAAATAAAAAATTCGACGTAAAATAATACGTAATTATGTAAATAAACTAATATGTTTTATGTTTCTAAAACAAAGAACATAAAACATTATTAAATAACAACATTTTTAGTACTTACAGTGTTTTAGGGAGGCGCGCCAAAAATGCATCGGCTGAACACGTCTGATTCTGCTCGCGCACTGAGCAAACACGGCAGTTTTGTACATAAAGTCAAAATACATGTGCTACCGCACAATCGTCCGACGCTAAAAACTATTATCTATAACCTTAACATCATTATGATGGAGTGTATGTACTGTTTTATTTCTGCAGCCTGCAGCAAAATGGTTCAATTTTTTACAGTTCATACATGTTTTACCGAAAGCTGGGCATTGCTTTGGACCATGCTCTTTATTACATTTTAGACAACGGTAGAAATTTTTACTAAAATTATTATTATACTTAGCTTTATTGTCAGAGTGTACTCGCTGTGAAACCTCATCCACTGAAAATGGTACCTCAGGTTGTTTCTGTATGAGCTTCACATAATATCTCTAGACAGCTCCGCAGCTCGACACATGCTCACAGCCTTGTCCAGTGTGAGATCAGCAACTTCTAGTAGTTTTCTTTTAATTTACTATCGTCTATTCCCATAACAATCCTGTCTCTTAACATTCGGTCTTCCAGTTCTCCAAAGTTGCAGCTCTTTATCAATTTCTTGAACATGGAAAAAAATGTATCGAAACTATCTCCTTCTTCCTGATTTTTATTATGGAAATTGAAAGTGTTGATAACCTCATTTTGTTTGGGGGGTAAAGTAATCATCAAATGCCTGCATGACTTGTTCATATTTAGTTGCAGCCTCATCACCCTTTTTAAGTATATTGATATAGAGGTCTTGTCCGTCTTGTCCAATAGCATTTAACAAAATCGCTGCCTTTCTTATATATCGTATACCAGAGTTTTGTTCGATGTTTTCCAAGTACTCCATGTAGGAATCATAAATGTCACTTTCATCCTCTGGAATAGTTGCGAAACTCTGTTTTACTCCCAATTCATTAATGCTTATTATTGGGTTTTTACTAGAGCATGTTAGTATATTTACCTGCTCTAACGGAATGCAATTCCCTACACCGCCATCTCGTATTTCTGATCTTATTAAAAGCTGTTTATAAACAGCCAGCGCGGAATTGTACCACATTCGGGTTGTTGATAAAACCGCCTCTTGCTCGAATTGATGAGAATAAAAGTTCAAGGTGATCTTGGCTCACCTTGTATAGTGGGATATACTTTAATATTTGTTTTTCTTGAACCAAGTAATCGCATAGACTTAAGGAACTATACATGTCAATTATCAACTCGATAAAGCCAGTTACGACGAGACTGTACTACCAGCTGTCCTGAAGGAAGTTTTAGTGACTTTATATAGTCAATCGCACTTTGAAAAACAACATGTGTTAAACCCAATATTTTGGGGACACATTGACGGACTACATAAAAATGGATGGATGTAGAAATATATTCTATTTTGATGATGTATTTTATACTCCTACTTAAGAATGTAGATGTTAAATTTTAAGCTAAAGGTTAAGGTCTGAGCCGTCAGGAAAATAAACTGGCTTAAAAATGAGTATTTTAAGTGACCTGAGCCTGCTTGTCACTTTGGTTGTCAAATTTCATTAAATTTGGTTTTTATCAATTGATGATCACTTTTCCTAATAAAAAAACAACCAGAACACATTTATTTACACATACTTATTATGATAATATAACATTCAGATAAAAACACTATATTTATAACACCATAGTTGAAAATGAAGCTATCATGAGTAGCTCCACCATATTTTATAATAATACCAAGTAACTACATTATAGAATCCTTGTACTTATAACAAAAAAATACAGCTAGCAGGAAAACAAACTAATGGGAATAATACTGCTTATTATGAAACAGTTACTTTTACACGAGTTGAAAGTCCTTTGCCTCGACCTTTTGTGGTCTTTATCAGAGACAATAACTCACACAATAAAAGGTACTCTGTGACTCACACTCTAACTAGTTGGTCAATCGATTCCTTTGACAATCTTTATATATATACGCTTACATAGTCCTCATCTCGAGTTAATAGAGATAAACTTCGAATTTGGTTGTCGACACTTTTCTAGTTTATCCAATGCATGAGCCTCTTCTAATAAAGATGTTTTTTTTTATGTTGGTTGTTGTAATAACTAAGCATTTGGTCGTGCCGATCCACTCCCGTCATATATTTATTATATTTAACAATTATTTCTGGTTTTCTTTGGACACGACCATACCTATTTATTACATCAACCATACGTGGTGTATGCTCAGTGGAAAGCGTAAGCACATCTTGCTTGTCTTTCCACTTCATGACGCATACACCCTTTCTGTTGCACCTATAAACCCTTTCGCCCCTTTTAAGTTTCTTACTTATTACAAAACTGGATTTTTTTTACTATTCATTAAAAGGGTACCAGTGCAGTGGGTTTTGTTAGCTAAAAGTATTTGGGCTCAATCTACACTAATATAGAAATTGTCCATATAGACAGAGTGACCCGCGTTAATGTAATCGTTCATTAGTTTGAGGACAACTTTATTTACGTGGCCAGTACCGCTCACATAAGGGTCAGCTGACCCTTTATATATATGGATTCTATGGACTAAACCATTAGGGTCAGCCAATATATATAATTTGATTCCAAATTTGTATCGGTTGTTTTTAATGTACTGGCGTATTTTAAGTCGTCCTCTAAATTGCACCATAGATTCGTCTATTGTTAATTCTTTGTCGGGGTATATTGTACTATTCATTTTATTATTGAAATATGTTATTAAAGCATCTACTTTTGAGTATATGGATACCCCGACATTTTGATAGTCAAAATATAATGATCTTCAAATTAATAAAAATCTGTTGCGGCTCATGTACTTATTTAAATTAAATTTGTACAAATGCGATTTAGCCCAGTATTCGTTAATTTTATTAATTTTTACAGTCCCCATAAAAAAATATTCCTATAAATTTTAACATTTCGGCGACATTAATACCTTTCCAGGACTTCATTCTACTCTTTGGTTTGAGTCCTGGTCGATTTAAAATATCAGCTGCATGTTTATTTGTCGCACGCACTATTTCTGATATGAAATTGATATTAAAAAAATACCTAAAAATAGGCCATTGGACTCATTGAGGCCGCACCAGGCAATAAAATGCCAGGTTTACAAGTCATTGGCAACCGCATTGGAGCAGGGGGAATAATTATATGTCTTCTAGGTCACTTATGATGACGGAAGAGTCACTCGAACTGTGGAAGAGGATAACTATTTTACTTACTTGCTAAATATAGGCTCAAAAATAATAAACAATAATTCAAGATTTGTTTTACAAAGTAATGAAATGATTAAAAAATAAAATTTACCTGATACTTGATTCAGAGTCGGACAAATCGGAATTAGCCGAATTGTCCGACGTAGCGCTTTCAGTTCGTTGACGTCTTATGACGGGATATTCCACTGCCTCGCTCTGTCCAAAAATTTCCATTTAAATAAAGATGTTTTTAAAATATCTCTTTTTGAGGATGTCCTACGCAATGTCGTCCCAGTATCCAATACATAAAAAAGGCGCACGTTATACTGGCATTATTTGAAAAGTTTCAAATTGAAAAACATGGCCGAACTAGAACCAGCCTTAAATTATTTTCAAAAACGAGATGGAGTAGGGCATATATTACGATTAAGTCCTATAAGGAAATCAGGAAGGCGCTCGAAATGCTCGCCATATGTTATGAAACAAACGTGGTATTACAAATAAAAACCCTTATTCCTGACAGCCAGTTATGGACAAAAGTTGAAGCGACATCTCCCTTACTCACTAGATCTTGTATAGTTTTAAGAGATGGTGGTAAGCCACCTGTGCGAAATATATGATTAGGCGAAAGCGGCTACGGCAACAACATTTTTTAACACATACATAATCCTATGTTACAGTCCGCACAGATCATGTTGCTATCTTTTCTTTTCTTCTGCTTGCTCCAACATCGATGACATTTTTGCCGTTTTACCAACCCTTTTTCATTTCTTTCTAATAGGACAGGCATGTGGGTTGGTAATTGGGGCGAAAATGTATTCCATGGTGGAGGTAGAAGCTCTAGTAATATATTATCTCTTAAATTTTCAAGGGACATTTTGCTACTAGTTTCTTTTTTGTACAGAAGAAAAGCATTAAGCAACATGGTCTCCCATGATGTGTATACCAAGTTTTTTGTACCACCTGACTGTTTTATGTTGGTTGTTGTAATAACTAAACATTTGGTCGTGCCGATCCACTCCCGTCATATATTTATTATATTTAACAATTATTTCTGGTTTTCTTTGGACACGACCATACTATTTATTACATCAACCATACGGGGTGTATGCTCAGTGGAAAGCGTAAGCACATCTCGCTTGTCTTTCCACTTCATGATGCATACACCCTTTCTGTGCAGGCTCGTAGGCTTGAATTTAAACAGCTTGGTACATACGATGGTGTATTTCAATGTTACAATTTTTGGTTTACTACGTATATCTACTCTACGTCATGTCACTCACTGCATGCACGCGCGCGCGTGCATGTCCTACTATTGTCTCGGTCGAAGTGATCGACGGCGGCGCTGCCGACGCGACTCGCTGCTCGGCGACCTCCCCGCGCGCCCCTCGCGGTGTGTCGCTAGTGATGGGCGTCCGTTGGCGTCAGTGATGCGTTGACACTTCTAGTGATGGGCGTCCGTTGGCGTCAGTGATGCGTTGACACTTTCTGTTGCATCTATAAACGCTTTCGCCCCTTTTAAGTTTCTTACTTATTACAATACTGGATTTTTTTTTACTATTACTTACGTGTTTATTTAATTACCTTATAAACATATTTATTAAATGAGACATTAATTATTTTAATAGCCTAATTTAAAATTAAATTAAAAACAAATAAATAAAAACCTAAATAATACAACTTAATTAAAAAAAATAAAACTAAATGAATAAACTAAATAAAACTAAACTTAATGTAAAAAAAAAACTAAATGAAAATAATAAAAAGAAGAAGAGATCACCCACTCATTAGCGTTTCCGGTGCAAAGGTGCCTAAAACACTGGCGGCATTACCACGTTGAATAGCTAAAGCAATCCTCTGCACCAGAAACGAAAATGAGCGGGTGTCACCACTTCTTACTTAAAAGATATTATTATATTTTTTATCGAAATTGTCCATATGGACAATTTCTATAAAAATGTGTCTATATAGACAGAGTGACCCGCGTTAATGTAATCGTTCATTAGTTTGAGGACAACTTTATTTACGTGGCCAGTACCGCTCACATCAGGGTCAGCTGACCCTTTATATATATGGATTCTATGGCTAAACCATTAGTGTCAGCCAATATATATAATTTGATTCCAAATTTGTATCGGTTGTTTTTAATGTACTGGCGAATTTTAAGTCGTCCTCTAAATTGCACCATAGATTCGTCTATTGTTAATTCTTTGTCGGGGTTTATATTGTATTTTTCATTATATTATTGAAATATGTTATTAAAGCATCTACTTTTGTGTATATGGATACCCCGACATTTTGATAGTCAAAATATAATGATCTTCAAATTAATAAAAATCTGTTGCGGCTCATGTACTTATTTAAATTAAATTTGTACAAATGCGATTTAGCCCAGTATTTGTTTATTTTATTAATTTTTACAGTCAAAAAAATATGCCTATAAATTTTAACATTTCGGCGACATTAGTATCTTTCCAGGACTTCATTCTACTCTTTGGTTTGAGTCCTGGTCGATTTAAAATATCAGCTGCATGTTTATTTGTCGCACGCACTATTTCTGATATGAAATTGATATTAAAAAAATACCTAAAAATAGGCCATTGGACTCATTGAGGCCGCACCAGGCAATAAAATGCCAGGTTTACAAGTCATTGGCAACCGCATTGGAGCAGGGGGAATAATTATATGTCTTCTAGGTCACTTATGATGACGGAAGAGTCACTCGAACTGTGGAAGAGGATAACTATTTTACTTACTTGCTAAATATAGGCTCAAAAATAATAAACAATAATTCAAGATTTGTTTTACAAAGTAATGAAATGATTAAAAAATAAAATTTACCTGATACTTGATTCAGAGTCGGACAAATCGGAATTAGCCGAATTGTCCGACGTAGCGCTTTCAGTTCGTTGACGTCTTATGACGGGATGTTCCACTGCCTAGCTCTGCCCAAAAATCTCCATTTAAGTAAAGATGTTTTTAAAATATCTCTTTTTGAGGATGTCCTACGCAATGTCGTCACATTTATCAGATACATAAAAAAGGCGCACGTTACACTGGCATCATGTGAAAAGTTTTAAATTGAAAAACATGGCCGATCTAGAACCAGCCTTAAATTATTTTCAAATTTTTTTGAACCACCTTACTGTTTTATGTTGGTTGTTGTAATAACTAAGCATTTGGTCGTGCCGATCCACTCCCGTCATATATTTATTATATTTAACAATTATTTCTGGTTTTCTTTGGACACGACCATACCTATTTATTACATCAACCATATGTGGTGTATGCTCAGTGGAAAGCTGTAGCGTTACGACCCGAGGTGACCCATGGGCCGCAACGCCAACAATTATAAAATGTCGTGGTAGGGGTGCCGTAGGTCGGACGCAAGTCTGTAAAATTTGGAAAGCCAAAAAAAATAAAATGTCACAACAAGCCGAAAATGTGACTATGGCGACTAAGACCTTTTTGAATTTTGAAAATCAGTTAATAGCCGTCTCCATGGCAATGAATCACTGTCATGAGACGGCTTCTAAGTAAAATGCACGAAGGAAGAAATTTTATTGCCAAGGATGGCTCACAAAAAATAATTATGCACAATATACAGAAATAAAAAATAAAACGAAAACTAAACAAAACAAAACGTTCACAAAATCAACACACAGCCGCTGTCACTGGGCACGGAGAGTCCACCGCTTCGCCGCTCCAGTAGACGATCAGCGCGTTGTCCTCACGTCAGCAGACACGAGCTCCGCAACTAATCCTCCATAACGCCAAGCCACGCCACAGCAATGCGACACTCGTCTTGCGTCTCCACTTCAGCACCACAACACTTTGAACAATGAGGAGACGATATGAGGCCACGCCGAACAGGAAGGCCCCGGAAATTTGAAGGCAGCTGCCACCAGGTATCCAAACCGACAGGCCGCGACACCTTGCCTTAATCTTTAAATTCACACTTTTTTTTTTAGCCGGACCAAAAAGAAAATAAATTGATAAAGAATGTGTTTGACTGTAACACCAATTTATTGTTAATTAAAGAAATACACAACACAAGAAAAATAAATAATCCAGATATGTCTTTTCAACTTCTGTTTTTTAAAACCAATCTGCCAGAAAAACATCCGAAATAGTCTTGTGTCACAAACAAATTTTGAATTTTGAATTTTGTCTTTTTTCCTTACAAGCTAGTAACTTAACAATACCATAAACAAAAAAAAATAAATAATCATAAATCTGTGGCAAGCGCCACAAAGCGTAAGCACATCTCGCTTGTCTTTCCACTTCATGACGCATAAACCCTTTCTTTCGTTGCATCTATAAACGCTTTCGCCCCTTTTAAGTTTCTTACTTATTACAAAACTGGATTTTTTTTACTATTACTTACGTGTTTATTTAATTACCTTATAAACATATTTATTAAATGAGACATTAATTATTTTAATAGCCTAATTTAAAATTAAATTAAAAACTAATAAATAAAAACCTAAATAATACAACTTAATAAAAAAAAACTGAATAAATAAACTAAATAAAACGTTTCCGGTGCAAAGGTGCCTAAAACACTGGGGGCATTACCACGTTGAATAGCTAAAGCAATCCTCTGCACCAGAAACGAAAATGAGCGGGTGTCACCACTTCTTACTTAAAAGATATTATTATATTTTTTATAGAAATTGTCCATATAGACAGAGTGACCCGCGTTAATGTAATCGTTCATTAGTTTGAGGACAACTTTATTTACGTGGCCAGTACCGCTCACATCAGGGTCAGCTGACCCTTTATATATATAGATTCTATGGACTAAACCATTAGTGTCAGCCAATAATATAATTTGATTCCAAATTTGTATCGGTTGTTTTTAATGTACTGGCGTATTTTAAGTCGTCCTCTAAATTGCACCATAGATTCGTCTATTGTTAATTCTTTGTCGGGGTATATTGTATTTTTCATTATATTGAAATATGTTATTAAAGCATCTACTTTTGAGTATATGGATACCCCGACATTTTGATAGTCAAAATATAATGATCTTCAAATTAATAAAAATCTGTTGCGGCTCATGTACTTATTTAAATTAAATTTGTACAAATGCGATTTAGCCCAGTATTTGTTAATTTTATTAATTTTTACAGTCCCCATAAAAAAATATTCCTATAAATTTTAACATTTCGGCGGCATTAATACCTTTCCAGGACTTCATTCTACTCTTTGGTTTGAGTCCTGGTCGATTTAAAATATCAGCTGCATGTTTATTTGTCGCACGCACTATTTCTGATATGAAATTGATATTAAAAAAATACCTAAAAATAGGCCATTGGACTCATTGAGGCCGCACCAGGCAATAAAATGCCAGGTTTACAAGTCATTGGCAACCGCATTGGAGCAGGGGGAATAATTATATGTCTTCTAGGTCACTTATGATGACGGAAGAGTCACTCGAACTGTGGAAGAGGATAACTATTTTACTTACTTGCTAAATATAGGCTCAAAAATAATAAACAATAATTCAAGATTTGTTTTACAAAGTAATGAAATGATTAAAAAATAAAATTTACCTGATACTTGATTCAGAGTCGGACAAATCGGAATTAGCCGAATTGTCCGACGTAGCGCTTTCAGTTCGTTGACGTCTTATGACGGGATATTCCACTGCCTCGCTCTGCTCAAAAATCTCCATTTAAGTAAAGATGTTTTTAAAATATCTCTTTTTGAGGATGTCCTACGCAATGTCGTCACATTTATCAGATACATAAAAAAGGCGCACGTTATACTGGCATCATGTGAAAAGTTTTAAATTGAAAAACATGGCCGAACTAGAACCAGCCTTAAATCATTTTCAAATTTTTTTGAACCACCTTACTGTTTTATGTTGGTTGTTTTAATAACTAAGCATTTGGTCGTGCCGATCCACTCCCGTCATATATTTATTATATTTGACAATTATTTCTGGTTTTCATGCGGGGTGTATGCTCAGTGGAAAGCGTAAGCACATCTCGCTTGTCTTTCCACTTCATGACGCATACACCCTTTCTGTTGCACCTATAAACGCTTTGGCCCCTTTTAAGTTTCTTACTTATTACAATACTGGTTTTTTTTTCTATTACTTGGGTCGATTTCACCAAACATGACTTAACTTGAGAATAGTTATCCACGGAATATATTTGGGTGAATTTCAACAAGACGTTTTTATTTATTATTTCGGTGAGATTTTTATGTTTCAATATTATCTACATATATTTAGTGTCAAATAATACTTTAGCCTATTTTATAACATTATGTGTGAATGGACATCAAATATCTTCAAAACTTACATAGATATTTAAGAATGAATTTTAAGAATCCACTGAAATGATAAGTGTCCACCGAAATGATAAAAATGACAACCGAAATGATAAACCGTACACCAAATCCACCGAAATGATGCAGCTAATAGTCCGATCAACGAGGAGAGTCGTTGTATGGAGACTTCCGAATAATTCTCCCGCCTATGAAACTTGGCACGTGATGTAAATAGGTAAAACAGATTATAGATATAAAATAATCCAACAACTTTCATTTCGTGAAGTTAGGTATTTTTACCTAAACATGAAAATCGTTTATAGCTCTCTGTGTAAAATTCCTCAGACTGAAATTCTTATTCCTCAGACTGAAATTCTTTTTGTATACGTACCTATGCACTACTTAGAATATGTATGTAAAAGAATCCAATATTTTTTCGATTTCCGAGATACCCCAAATTTAACTTTTAACATTTTGCACTATAACCTACTGAAAAATTGCTCTGCTGATTCTTATTTTTTAACCCTTAATTTGACAGCGAGAGGAAATAGTTTATTTATATTTTTTCATGCAGCAAATCGATTACTAGCAATATAAGGAACGCTAAAAAAATGCTAGAAAAAATCCTGAATTTTCAGTTTTCCTGGAAATTCATGTTCTTCACAAGGAACATTGCCAAATATTTTGAATAACTTAGCATTTAAGAAACGTTCCTTGTGAAGAACATTGTCAATGAAACATAAGGCCTGGTTTTAAATAAAACAATAATTAAGTTATTAAAAAAAAGCCATTTATTTTGTATGAAACGCGACAAAACAGTTGCGTGGGTTCTTCCCAGATACAAAACAAAGGCGGAGCTGACATTTGATACACGAAACTGTAGTTTTTAGTTGACACAGCCTACAGCGACCTAACTCTCCAAACTGAGAAAAATGACCAACTTCATCAAACTTGATGGCATCAGATGGTCTTGGTTTGGTTGGGTTATTCGTGGATCCTGCAACCAATGCTTTTGATTTTGAATCTTGCGATCGGTTCTCAGATTTGCCCAACTTAATAAGGTTCTCGTAGAGCTCTCTCCTAAACTGCTTCAAAGATATCTTCTGACGTTTGCGGTACATAAGCCAGGCATTATTTATAGCAATGTCTACAAGTTGGACAAAAATACCCATGTACCACCGTCTTGTTTTCATAGGAATTCTATACAGTGAAATCAGCATATCGGCTAAGTCTACACCACCCATATGCCGGTTATACTCTTTCACTATTTGCGGGCAGTCAACGTCGACTTTTCCTTTTTCCTCTTTCGAATACCTTTTTATTTTTTCTATTGGCTCTACGCCGACATATTAACTTATTAGAGTCACAGGTTTATTATCGTTCCACTTCACTATAGCTAATTTACCCTCATCACTTACAAGCTGCACACATTTTCCTCTTTCTTGTTTCTTAAACGACTTCTCAGCCGGCATCACCTTTTCCGCTCCTCGCAGTCTATTTCCTCTAATTGTTCCCAATCCAAATATCCCATACTCATCCCGCAAAATACTTAAAAGTTCCGGAGAAGTGAAAAAATTGTCACAAAATATAATTGCAGGCTTTTTTTTGACGCTCTGACACAAAGCCAAAACTACTTGAGCACCAAAACCCAGCGATGCCTCTTTCTCTGTAAATTTATGAAAGCGGAATGTATCTTCTCCACCATAAATAATAAAATCACGGATCATACCATTTACACTAGCCCTTGTATAGTTTTTGAACCCCCACTTGGTAGGCTTATCTTTCATATACTGCTTTCTCTTGCCAGCTTTTATACCCTTATATGGGATCATCATTTCGTCGATGCTGTAGCGATTATCTTTATCTTGATCCAAACAATTTTGTCGTAACTTTTCTACTATAGGCCTAATTTTATAATAGCGATCACCATCATCCATATTATTATCAACAAAGTGGAGGAAGCGCCGAATTTGTTGATATCGTTTTAATGGCATTGTGTCAGCTACTAGGTTATATCTGAAATTCTTTGACCAGTAATCCAGGTACGACGGCATGTTTACAATTCCCATTATAATATGTATTGCCAAAAACTTTGATAGTTCATCGTGCGTAAGATTAATAGATTTACCTGTGGTTTATATGGAATAAAAGTTGGTTTGTTCGACTATATCATCAAGAATGTCAGGAGAAAAGAATTTGTAAAAGTAAGTCAAAGGGGAATTGTGTTCTGGTTCAGAAAGTAAAAATCAATGTAATTATCGTCTTCTATTGTAGCAGCGTGAGCAAATAACATGGATCTTTTCCAGTTGTAATCGATAGAGTATCTTTTAGCCTTTTTTGATCGTTTAGCTGGTGTAGTCACTGAATTTGGCTTCTTTCTTTTTGCTTTGCTTGCTCTTGTATTAACTGTGGCAGCCCTTTGTGGTCTTTTTTGTGGTTTCTTTTGTTGCGGAGTTAGTACAGGAGTAGGTGGTTTGGATTCAAGTGAAGGTATAGATGAAATAGACGGAATATTATCATAGTTCGGTTGAGTACCTTGAGGTGGGAATACGCTATTAATTATTGGAGTCAATGGCCCTATGTTTTCTGAAACGGTCATATCCTTTGAGCTATTAGAGAAACGGTCGCTACAGTTGGGGTTGTCGGTGCATCGCGGTCAGAATCATCATTGCTGAATACTGCTCTTTCTAATGATGTATCAACTGAAGAAGGAGGAGAAGAAGTTTCATACAAGGAAGATGAGCTGGAGAAATGCGAATTTGGGATTTCATCTTCTGAATCAGACTTGCCGCTAACATCAGAATGTGCATGCTCATTCGGAACAAGTGCAAATATCTTAGCTGCCCGCGATTGGTTTTTAAGCTGTTGACAAGCAAATAAAGAAAAAATTGGAAAAAGCCCACACCAAAAAAAAAGTGCAAAAATATATATTAAACAGGCACAAAAAAATAAAGCTCGAAAAATTAGACAATTTTGACACTGTTAATTACGAAGAAAATAAATGTTACTTTGTTTTATGAGTATATTTGGTAATGTTCTTTACACGGAACATAAATTATTGTAGGTAAATTATTGCATCTTTGGCAATGTTCCTTACAAGGAACATTCATTTAAGCCGGTTCATTCCCATGCATTTGGCAATGTTCTCCGTACGGAACGTGACATTTGCAACAATATAAAAACAATAAAAAAGTAATAAACCAAATTAACAAATACCGGCATTAAATAGCCCAACTAATAAGGAATAAAACACACTTAAAACCCAACCCAAATATTCCGTAAAATTATTAAAATTACCTTGAGCAGTGGAGCCCCTCTGCGTGTTGCCAAAATGTGATCATTATTTTTACTACCAATTTAGACATAAATACTGATATTTTTTATGGCTATAACATTTTCAGAGATAGCCATAAACAACAGCTAGATTTTTTTAAGTTGGTGTTCCGTAGGCGGAACGTCGTCAAATTAAGGGTATGCTTTTATATGTTTATATATATAGCTTTACTCAGTTATCCAAAATGTTTTCATTTTAAAACACATTTTTTGTTTAATTACGTAATGTAAAAATAACTCGTTCCATTCTTATACATCTAATGGTTATTTGATTATATATTAAAACAGATTTATCTATTATCCAACAAATTTTCGAACGTTCATATACTTTTAAGGATATACTAGATGATGACGATGATCCAGATGAGCCTGAGACTGTATTTGAACAAATGCTTGCATGTGGTTCAGAATCTGATCAGTCACATGATTCTGATATGGATGAAAATGAACCAATTATTTTAGCATAATAATAAGCAAATAGAAATCGATGAAACATAGCGTCATTTGCAATTAATTTTGTGGCGGGATAGTGAAGACAAACAGATTGATGTCTTGCAGCTAAACACTATAACATATGGCACAGCATCTGCTCCATTCTTAAGTACACGATGTCTCTTGCAGTTGTCTCATGAAAGCTCAGACAAAAATATTGCTAATATTATTAAAAACGATTTTTATGTCGATGACCTTAGTACAGGAGCAGACCCTGTTGATGATTCAAAACAAATTTATAAAGATGTAGTTCAAATATTAAACTCAGCTTGCTTACCTTTAAGAAAATTTCGTTCTAATGTTTCAAATTTGATAGATAATAATGAGTTATCTTCAGTTATGGACTTGAGCAAGGAATCTAGCGTTTTAGGTCTTAATTGGTCACCTAAGCCTATTGCATTTCTCAGCAGATTTAGAACTTACCTCTCAAGTCACCAAGCGAAATATTATTTCAATGATTAGTAAGGTCTTTGACCCTCTAGGACTCCTTAGTGCTTGCGTTATAGTAGTTAAAATTTTATTACAGGAGTTGTGGGCAGCTAAATTAGACTGGGATGCCCCGGTGCCTGATAACATTCTTAAAAAATGGCAAAATTTTATGAGTAATATACCAGTTTTATTTTCTATTAGTATACCTAGAAGAGTCTTGTGTGATGTACCGCAGGACATTGAATTGCATTGTTTTGTAGATGCTAGCCAGCATACTTATGCAGCTTGTGTTTACCTACGTTCTAGAGACAGCTATAATCAATTTACTGTTCGCCTGCTTTGTGCTAAAGCCCGTGTTGCACCTATGAAGCCCATCACCATACCGAGATTAGAATTATGTGGAGCAGTGTTAGGAGCTCGTCTAAGTGCAAAAGTTTTAAACACAATGCGTTGCGGTATCACAAGAAAAACTCTATGGACAGATTCTACTATTGTACTAGGCTGGGTTAAAACACCTAGGGATTTAAAAACCTTTGTATGCAATCGTGTGAATGAGATAAATGAACTGAACATGCATCTGATTTTATTTTTAGCCACATATCCACAAGTCAGAATCCTGCCGATCTTGCTTCTAGGGGTATTGAACCCGAACAATTGAAGTCCTCATCGCTTTGGTGGCAGGGTCCTCCCTTTCTGAGGAAGGATAAATCTCGATGGCCTGAAGGTGTGTGTCCATCGGTTTCATTCACAAAATTACCAGAACTTAAAAACAAAGAAAATATAAATATTAATTGTTGCTTACAAGTAGACAGTAATAATAAACTTATTAACTTTGAGAAATAGTCTAATTGTCTCATTATAATTAAATAAACCACTTAAGTAACTTAACTTAGGGTGTAACAAAAAGGGATAACATCTCAAAGGGCGTGAACCAGCCTACGATACTGAACAACTTTTATTATGGGACCAACTTTGTACGGTGACAAAAAAAACAGCTGTCCCATACAAAAGCTCAATACCTACTCGATCGAAATGTTTGTTTGTTTGTTTGTAATATCTTTGTTGCTTTAAAATACATAGTAAAAGGAACATGTATGGAACAGCCGATTTTTTTGTCATTGTACAAAGTTGGTCCCATAGTAAAATTTGTTCAGTTACATGGGCTGGTTCACGTCCTTCCGGATGTGGGGTATACATATACCTGTAAAATAAAATATACTCAAAAACAAACAAAAACCATTCTTTTTTCATAAAAAAAGCAAAGTGTGATTTAGCACTAAAGTTTGATAAATCTGTTCTTTGGTTCTTTTAATGATATTTTTTAATTAATTATTATATTATATTTCTTCTCTTTTCAATACAAAAATAACCATAAAAACTTTTTTAATTATTTTTAAAACAAATCCAGCCAGACAAAATCCTTTTTTGTCCCTGTAATGGTATTTCTTAAAACATAGTAATTAAATTATTTTCTTCTTCGTACTTAATTGAAATTGACTTCTAAAGACAAAATTATTAAAGAGTCAAAAACTAAAAGAATAACATTAGACAAGTCCCTCGGGTCTACACCAGACGTTCCATGCGAGGCAAGAGTGCGATCCAAACAAATTTCTTTGGATCGCATATTTGCCGCGCGCATTTCGATCGATCACCAGACGATCGATGGATCGTTGGTGAGGACCCGGCTGTTGATATTTAAAGTTACATTGCAAGAGATCTTAGAAAACAAAATGTCTAAATTAAAATCACAATAAAATGAACTGGTGAATTCACATCTCCCCTCTTTCTCTTTAAAATGAAAATGATATTTAAATTGCCGCAAAAGTTATCAAGTACTTTTTTAAAATAAAATTATTATAAAAGTTGCTCTACTCTACTTTTTACTTCTAAGTGCACTACTCTATATATGTATCCTGTAATGTACCAGACGTGCTCGGTTGCGGATCTAATGAAATAGTAGCTTCAAGTGGCACTGTTAAACTACCCATACGGTTGGGTTGAGTATCAGCATTCTCCTGGATTTTCCAGACTTTTTTCCTAATCCTTTACCCTTAGCCCTTTTTTTTGTAGCAGAGGCTTGCAACATTTTTGCGGCGTATAGTCTCTCAGAATTTCTCAAAATATTTTTAAAAAATGATTCACACTCCAATTATGTGAACGTTTTATCTGAGTGCCGAATGACTTCAAAAAATAAGTCAATAACTCGCTGTAAGCTTTAAAACAGTGCTTTTTTGTTTGAGCTTTTTTAGAACCACCACCACCAAATGTGGATCCAAAAATTACTATAGGTTTAACATTTCATTGTATTTGTGATGTTCAAAATGATGCCTTCAAAAAATGAGACCAAAATTATTATAGGTTTAATATTTCATTCAGTAATGAATGCCATAAATGAGACCAAAAATTGTTATGGGTAAGTAAGTGATGGATGACTGTTATGTCAACATGCGTTCCGAAATTATTACAATATGATTGTAGACACCAAAATATACGTCGGCGTAAAACAAATGACCAAAGCCTATCAAATATAAAAAAGTATTTAAAACATAAATTAATATAAAAAATAGGCTTATTGAGCCATCGGTGCTCAACACCCTGCCCTCCTGTGGCGAAGCCACACTTATGAAGGCACCGACAGCTGAACCAGCCTTGTCAAAGGCCGCCGAAGACTGCCCCCAGCTGTGGACACTTCAGCTACCCGGATGTTCCCATCACGGCCAGGAAAAGCTTTCGAAATTAGACCACGGGGCCAGGTGCCTCTGGGAAAAGCTGGGTCCACAACAAGGACCAAATCTCCGACGGCCACCGACCGCTGAGACTTGGCGGACGACCCCCGGGGCAAAAGCGTCGGCCAATATTCTTTGACCCAACGACTCCCAAAACATATCGGCAAGTCGTTGGGATTTTTGCCAATCACTTCGGCTCAGAAGGTCGCCGTCATCAACGTTCGGCGGAATTGGGTGAAAGGGTGATGATGTACCTAAAATGAAATGAAAAAGGGTGATAGCTTCGGAGCAATCCGGGTCGACTGGAAGATTGGTGAGTAGGCGACTATTTATTATGGCTTCCGACTCTAGGAGCGCAGTATGCAAAAGCTCCTCCTTTGGAGCGCGGTCTCGAAGCATGGCGTGTAATGCAGTCTGAACTGTGCGGACTAATCTTTCCCACACTCCGGACATATGAGGCGCTGCAGGTGGTTGGAAAGACCAAGTAATTCCACTATTGGCTCCAGCCTCAGCCGAACTCCACGGGCAACACAAAGCTCGAGATGCTTGCTGATCTTCGGGCTGAAGCACGTAACCACACTCAATTCAGCCTACTTCTTTTTTTTTATTTTTTTTTTGAAAAGTCATAGGATTGATAAAAAGAGCGTTGAAGAAACATGCAAACAAAACAATTAAATGATATCCTCCACTGTATAATGCGAGGTAAAGGGAATAAGTGGATAAATAAACAAAAACTAGATGGACTGATCAGCTCCTACCACAGAGATATCTCCCACTCTCTCTGATGGTTTTATTGCTAACCTCCGTGTTCTACATTCAAGGTATTTATGTCCCTCCACTCAACTGTGCCATGCACAGGATTGTTATCCTTCTTTGCCATCAGTTCCACCTTTAAACTGCGATAAAAAGCAGCTAAAGCATGTAGAGTGAGCCCTCCCTGTATGGCTTGAGGAGTCTCAGCATTCACATGCTTGTTAAAGGCTTCGATGTAGTTGACAGTTCTCCTTCCTGCGAACACTTGCTTACATCTTATTTGGAATGCTGATTCCGTCAACATGCCTGTCATGTTGGCTTGCTAATTTGGCATACAGTCTCTGTTTATTGAGTGTTATCGCCTTGGTTGTTTTTTCAGCACTTCTGAACTTATCAGCTATTTCAGACCTGAGCTTCCAAGGAGATTTGACGTCAGTGATGGATTGCAACACTCCCAAGTCCTCATTCTGGGTTCCAAATATGGCATGGTAGACTACCTGTGCAGCAGAGACATCATCCATCGCAGTTTCAATGGTCCAAGAAGCACTAGCGCATCCTTTGTAAAGCCTCCACATACCTTTACCAGAAAAATCTATGTCAGAAGGTTCCAAGGGAGCACTAGGCCTTGTCATTTTGCACTTTCTGAGTTGCTCTTCTGTTCCCAGTGCATAGATTAGGAAACACAATGGGAAGAAGGCCCTCTGTGCATTCCTTGCTCCAGCTATCAAGATTACATCAGCGAAATCACTCAGAGCTGGTGCTATCTCTTCTGCACGTTACCCTTGCATTGCATTGCACAAATTAATGGCATTGGGAATAACAAGATCTCATTTGACTGCTTCCAACCATTTATTCCGATATGGGTCTCGTGACTTATATGCAGCCAACACTGCTGTAAGAGGTCCCAACGTTTGTGCCATTGCAGATCTCCTCTCTGGTTTGTACGTAGATCCCTCTAGAAGCACATGATGAGCAGGAGTCAGGCCATATTGGGATATATCAACATAGTCTGTCACATTCCTTCCCTTTCCCACAGGGACCCTAGACACTCCTACTCTTATTTCATCGTACCTCATCTTGAAGGCCGAGTTGATATTGAACAAAGGATTAGCTATTCCATACCAGTGGTTGTTATCAGCCCTGTTTGATTGTGTGTACTCCAAACCATGCTTCGCTGCCTGAGCTTTCATCAAATTGGTGACCTCCAAATATGTTATGTTTTAACTGCTCCCTGCCAGTGTTACAGTTGCTGTTAATGCTAAGTTACCGTACCGATAAGTAAGTAAGATCGGTAAGTACCGATCACCTTGCTGACAGCCTACGGTCGAAAGGATCTCGCTGTTTTTGTACATTAATTTGGAAGGGCTATTATAGCATTGCAGTGAAAAGTTGTACAATCCAGGTACTTGTAATATGATTTCGTTTAGCAAGGTATCCCTATTGACCGAATTAAAAGCATTTTTACATCTAATTTTAAAATAACCTCGCACAAGTTGGTTTGGGCAAATGTACGTACGGCATGTACCGCGAGTCCCAAAACCGACCTGTACGGGTTCAAAAAGATTTTGTAGTCGATATCTAGTAAGCCGAACACAAATTTTGGCTGCCAAACGTCTAAAAGTAGACCCTACCGCAATCGGACGCACACCTCCATCCTTATTCATGAGAGCAATCAGATTGGCTCCGTAAATAATCGGCGTCAAGTCTTGGCAGACATCTCCCAAGAGCATAAGATTCACCAGTCTAGTGATGCTGGTGGTTAGGTGTTCACCAGCGATCCCTGTGCAATGACTGGTGAGATCTAATAGATGCTGAGGGGAAATGCCGTCCAAGCCCTTGTAATAAAATCTTAATTAGTATACATAACCTTTATCATCAACTTCGTCACTTTACCGTAGGGTAAGGACGGCATGAGCATCTTCCACTTTGCCCTATTGTCTATTACTAGCGACTCGCCCCGGCTTTGCATGGGCATAAAAACCTTCCTCTTGAATCACTCTACCTATTAAAAAACCGCATCAGAATCCGTTGCGTAGTTTTAAAAATTTAAGCAAACCTATGTATAGGGACAGAGAAAGCGACTTTATTTTATACTATGTGGTGATAGTGAAAAACTAAGTTGTAGTTTTGCACAATACGATCTTGTTTGGCGCGTCCAAATAAAAGTTGTAAGTTGACACGACTTGTATTTGCCCAGACTGAGAGTCATCTTGCTCTGACTGTGAATCAATTATTCCCAGTTGTTCAACATCCAAGTCGTCATAACTAGACTCTTGTAAATTATTTTCCACACATATGTTATGCAGCACTACACATGAATTTATTATTTTTACTAGTAAGTTCGGAGAAAATTGGCTGTGACAGACGGACGGACGGACAGACAGGCGCACGAGTGATCCTATAAGGGTTCCGATTTTACATTTTTGTACGGAACCCTTACATATACTAGCTGTTCCCTGCGGCTTCGCCCCGCGTGGGACTTGATTATATCGCGCCCAAAAGTAGCCTATGTTTGACCTCAGGTCTTTAACTACATCCCTACCAAATTTCATCACACTCGGTCCAGCAGTTTAGCCGTGAAGAGGTAATAGACAGACAGACAGACTTTCGCATTTATAATATTAGTATGGAAGTATGGATATGGATTTCGCATTTCGTTTTTATCAACCCTGGTACAATGTAACAATAGGAGCATATTTTTGTACATTTGATTTAGAATTAGTCTTGTATGTTAACTAATAGTATAATAAAGTATTTACGAAAATAACTGCTTTAAATGATTTACACGATAAAGGATATGTAGGTATTCAATAAGTTTTTTAGACTAATACCACAGATTAGGTTACAGATTTAAATCAAATATCTTTATTTGCATGAATATATGTACAAAATGATGTTGTAACAATATGAATGTGCGAATACATTCTACCTTTATAAGGCGTGCAAATCCATCATGTCTAAAAAATACTCAATTATAAGGATACATAATTTAAAACAAAATGTCAAATTTAAAAAAAAGATAATATACCTAAGTCAAAATAATAAAGTCAACATGGTATCATAATTTCCAAATTGCAATGAGTCCAATAAAATATAAAATCTTCCAGCAGGAAGTGTTAACACTCCTCATTGTCATTTTTATTAATTTTATCATTTATATTATAAAGGAGTGTTAACAATTCCTCCTGGAAGATTTTATTTTGCTGAAACTGCCGCTCTTGTACGGCAGCCAGGAGTTCCATGGCCTCTGCCATTCGCTCAGTGGCAGCAGTCTGCCTCTCCTGTGATAGTCGGAGTGCCTCCGCTTCCCGAGCCCGTCGCTCCTCGAGGTCGAGTGCCCACCGCGCCGGAGCCGCTACAATAATATAATAATATTATGGCATTGTCTTTATCATAAAATGCTCTCTCTATTTCTGTTGTCTAAGCGATTTTTCGTTTGCATGTCCCTCAGCTTGTCACTAAGGAGCCTAGAGTCCACTGCAACATGATGTGATGATACTATGGCAAACTCTAGGCTAACGTTTTCCAAAACTGCTATTACATACAAATATATCGACGTATAACTAACTATCCCTGATACTAACTAATGTTGCATTGAAACCAATTGAATGTGAGGGAGAAACTTACTTTGTGGCCTCGACCTTTCGGGAGAGTCGCCATCCCTTGACTTAGCGATATGCTTTCTTTTATCTGAAATCATTAGAATTATTGCATTAATTATTACTTATAATTAAAAAATTATTAATCAAAATTATTATCATGACAGTATTACTTATACTAATATCAAATAACAATATTTTGACAAATATAACAGAAAAATCCCTTCAATATTTAACACGCATCTCAATTCAATGGTTGCACTTTATTTAAAAGTTGTGCAACCGAGAAACACGCTCGGACGAAGAAGATATATAGAAGTCGGGTATAAAAATACTTACGAGGGCGCGACAGGCCTGGACTTGTATGTGTTAGAGAAGTGTCAGGAGAAGGCTCATCCGCAGCTGCAAATGGAGAATTTCATATTGATTGTAACATGATTATTAAATATATATATTATTTTTAAATAGTTGCTTTTCATAATATCCACAGAAAGTTATCGTTGTTTAGTATGATATCTATTAAAAATGCCCATTGTGGAAAATTTATTTATTTGAAAGTATTTTCCCTTTAGTTGACTGGCAAAATTTTTTTTTTAGCATTAAGTCCGCCAATTGTATGTTTTTTGTACCTATGAAACAGTAAAATTTTAATAAATAAGTAAAGAGATATATTTTAAAGCCAGAGACTACATGGCTAATTTATCGTTATCATAGACTAGCTGCACCCTGCGGTGTATCATATTGCTGTGAGCAATCAAAGACTAGCAGCTCCAGCCATTGATTATCAGACTACAACTTATGGATCACATACTTTTCAGTCATAAAGTATCCTATGTGTTAATCCAAGGTATCGGCGAAGATTACAGAATATACTATACTGTAACTGTTGATTGACTGGTAGAAAAAGCCCACTTACAAATCTGTGTGTTAAAGTTTAAGAAATAAATAATATGTAAAACATACCAGCTGAATTCAAAATTTCTATCCTGCTTGTGGATGGAGTCTGCGACAATACTGGAGGAGCGGAAGTCGGATCTTCATAGGCCACAGTTTCATATAATGCGATTTCAGTTGGTGGTGTGGTCAATTCAAGACCCATCTGAAAAATGGATTGAGCTATATTTGCAAAAATTTGCAGATTATTCTAGGGAAGAAGCATACGCTAAGACACTACTATATTGTAATGAAATAAATCAATATGAATACCAAAATCTTATAATATACACTTGTTATTAACCCATTAGAATAAAATTTGGCATGAGGATGGAAATTTTGGTCGTTTCCTGTTTGGTCTTTAAAAACATACATTTAAGTTCTTTTTTAAATTGTAAATTACAGCTACATCTTTAAACAAACATGCAATCATGCAACTTAATGTATTTATATGAGAAGAATAAAAGGAATAAAAATAAGGTAAATAAAAAAAAATATATCATACATCAACATCAACACGGACATTCTCCAGCCCCGTTACACTTTCAGGCCCCACGAGGTTTAATATTTTCTCCTCTATGGGGCTCAATATTTCCATCAGGGGTGGTCCACCACCAGTGCCACGTGCATGCTGTGCCTGATGCGATACATTCTTCCGCACTTTTGATTTTTGGTCACTCCAGTACTAAAGTGTGATTAATAGAAGCATTAGTCAAGCAAGCAAAGCCCATACTACCTAAGCAGTTGCACAGAACATAAAATAAATCGCCCATCACATGTGTAAATGAACTTGAAGTTGGGTTATAGTGGCATAAAATTTATTAGTTTTATAGTTATAAACATTCCACAACAATTCTTCAGGTTAATATCACACAGGTAAAGATTACATACTTGTCGCCACTCTTTGGTGGTTTTTGTGGAACCATCACCCACTGCATTAAGGGTGGAGGCCAATTCATCCCACAATGCGTGGATGTGACTCCATCCACTCCAGCAAAATATCCATTTGCCTCGGCGATATGCGCCGTGTAGCTGGCATACTGAAATAATAAAAATCATCTGTACATTTATCAACTCCAACATAACTTTTTTCCCGCGGTTTCATTTGCCAAGGTTTGGTGTTTGTAAAAGATTTTTCAAATCCGACCAATAGTTTGAAAGTTATAAGCATTTAAACAAACAAACATAGTAATATAGTTCTATATTGCTTATATTATAAGACTGAAGAAAAAAAGTTTTGACTGATAGGTATTAAAGTCAAAACATATTCAATTAAAGGCTTTGAAAACACACACACAATCACATCATGTTATTCAAAATGAATCTTATAAGCGCACAAATAGAAATGACAAGTACTTACTTGAATTAAAATAAAAGAAAGCAAAAACAAAAATATTTGTTCACTTCACACTATACCACAGAATTAGTAATAGTACTATACAACGAATAACGAATTAACGATATCAAGTCAACTTTTCAAACTTTTCAATAGAGTTGGTAGAACAAGTGTCTGAATTTCCCGAAAGTCGCGATTATTTGTTTCTTAATAGTTAAATAGCGTTAAGTAAAAAGACATCATTACGTACAATAGCTACTTGGTACATGTTTTATAATGAGATTTGTTTCAAAATATGCATAAATTTTCTTAATCTAAATAAAAATATACTATAACTGAGATTTAATTGTTAGATTGTTCCCCTAAAATTACGAAATGTAATAGATAATGGCAATTCTTCCATAAACCAAAAAAAAACAGAAAACAAAAGTCCATCGTTGGCGTTGACATTTACTAATGTCAATGTCTTTTTTTCATTTTCAGATCATTTAGTTCACTTGTTGTTCACTTACCAAAGTGAAGCACGAGATGCGATAGCGTATACAATTTCCAGATGTCAAATTAGTTAGGCGGTTGCTTTTTTTGACAACAGAAACTAGAGCATCGCCTGGAGACTGGATACGCTTACGGCAAAGTATTGAAGTTAGGCGGTCGACCCACTGCTTCAAAAATTAACGGCAACTAAGCAACAAATAAAAAAAAATGCTGCAAAAAAAGTTGCATCACACCAAACGCTTCATAAACTTTCAGAAAATAGCACTAGCACTGCTAAACTATTGATAATCACCTCTTAATCCACCTAAATTAAAAACTTATTTATACTTATACTAAAGATTATATACATATAACATTTAAAAAGACACAACATTAAGTTTGTATAATTAAAATATAACTAAATATTTCATTGTATAAACTTACATATAACTAGCTAAAAATTTATTACATGTATAAATATACTTTTCAATATATATACATACATATATAATATTATATAAACTAAATTAATCATTAACATTGTTAGAAATGGATAAATAATTTGTAAAATACATTATCATAACATGTCGGATCGACATCGGAAAGTAGTCGTGACGCCAGATGTAAATGCTAAAAAATCCTCGCTTCTCGAGAGAACAAAGGCCTACGTCACGAGTACCTATGTCGACCGGTCGTTGCTAGCCGGCGCTCGCGCTCGGTCAGTAGTGCATCAGCCGCGCATATCCAAAGCAGACGCATCGCGCTCTGAAATAAAACTTCACTTACTCGCTTGCTTAATCGTACTGTATCCGCTATATTTTTCCATATCTATTCTTCTTCTTTCTGTGCCTAATTCTTCGGACTATTTCTTGTGCTTTGCCTGTATGACTGTACCTGTGTTACCTATCCAATAAACTGAAGAAATTGTGCAAGTGTTGTGTTTATCATTTACAACCTCCACAAACTGGTAACCCTCTAGAAGAACACGGATTGGGATATTTTCTGAAGAAAGGTACGATATACTGCAGAAATATATAGTACAAGAATGTCGGTACCAGATAAAGAATCTACGTCGAAACAAAATACCGAAGATGGTGAAAGGACATTTACACCTCACGACATTTTCCGTGTCGGTGTCCGACTTCCTCCGTTTTGGCCCGAAGAGCCCGCCGTGTGGTTTGCTCAAATTGAAGGCAGTTTTGCTCTATCGAAAATTAAGGATGACGACACTAAATACCATTACGTCAGCGCCCAATTGGAACATCGATATGCTGCCGAAGTTAAAGATATTCTTGTCAATCCACCGGCTACTGGGAAATACGAAACACTCAAAGCGGAGCTTATCAAGCGATTATCAGCATCTAGGGAGAAAGAAGTGACCCAACTCTTAATGCACGAAGAGCTCGGGGACAGGCGGCCATCACAGTTTCTTCGTCATCTGCGTCATTTAGCTGGCAAGAATATTCCAGACGATTTCATCCGTACTATTTGGACCAGTCGTCTGCCAACTAGCCTGCAGACAGTCATCGCGTCTCAGCCAGAGTCTACATTGGAAGCTCTCGCAGACCTCGCGGACAAAGTGCATGATTTGGTGCCATCAACGCCTCAAGTTGTATCTGTAGACGCCGTGCCAGGATCTCTAGTAACTAAACTCACCAGCGAGATTGCAGAACTTAGCCGCCAGATCAAAACTCTTTCTACAAATAATAATACTGGAAGATCTCGAGCGAGACAACGTAATGGTCAACCTATGAAGAGTCGTACCCGCTCTCAATCAAGCTATCGTAAGTTCCCTAACTGCTTCTATCACAACAAATACGGCGATAACGCACACATTTGCGTTAAACCATGCGATTATCAGCAGGGAAAAGCCAGCGGCAGTCGCTAATGGCGACAAGTGATTGCCCTATCTCTTCTGGTCGCCTATTTATTACGGACCGTAACACGAAGACCCAGTTCTTAGTCGACACAGGCAGCGACCTCTGCGTCTTCCCTCGCACGGCCTTAAAAACCAGACGACCACGAACTTCATATGAACTCTTTGCGGCTAACGGATCATCGATCCCAACCTATGGTTTCATGCAACTCGAACTCAACCTTGGCCTTCGTCGAGTTTTCTCCTGGCGTTTCATCATAGCTGACGTCAGCAAGGCTATTATCGGCGCCGACTTCCTGTCACATTACGGATTGGTTGTTGACTGTCGTAACCGCCGCCTCATCGATAACCACACTTCGTTGTCGACAACTGCAGCTCCAGCCTTTTCGACAGACGCCATCTCTTCCGTCAAAACTATCGTCGGTGAGTCGAAGTACTTTGAACTTCTTCGTGAATTTCCGGAGATCACAAGACCACCAGGCACTCATCGGGTTATCAGCCACAACACAGTCCACTATATACGGACTACGCCCGGCCCACCCGTTCACTGCATGCCCAGACGACTAGATCCGGAGAAGCTCAAAGTAGCCAAGCAGGAATTTAATGATATGCTGAAAGCTGGAACAGCTAGACCATCAGAGAGCCCATGGTCGTCTCCCTTGCACCTAGTACCCAAGAAAGATGACGGCTGGCGACCATGCGGTGATTACCGGGCGCTGAACGCACGCACAATTCCGGATAGATATCCTATCCGCCACATCCAAGACTTCACCCAGAACATATCCGGTTGCAAGATCTTCTCCAAAATCGATCTCGTCAAAGCCTACAATCAAATCCCTGTAAATCCCGAGGATATTTCGAAGACCGCCATCACGACACCGTTCGGAATGTTCGAATTCCCTTACATGACATTCGGACTTCGAAATGCGGCACAAACATTTCAACGATTTGTCGACGAGATGACAAGAGACCTCGATTTTTGCTACAGTTACCTGGACGATTTCCTCATATTTTCCCCGGATTTGGAAAGCCATTTTCAGCATTTGCAGAAACTATTCACTCGCCTAAAAGAATTCGGAATGGTTATAAATCCTTCCAAGTGTGTCTTTGGAGCAGAAGAGGTTGCTTTTCTAGGATGCGTAGTATCATCGACTGGCATCAAACCTATGGATAGTAAAGTTGAAACTATCAGGCAGTACCCTATCCCGAAAAATGTGCGGGAGCTCAGACGATTTCTGGGCATGATAAACTTTTATAGGAGATTCCTCAAAGATGCTGCCAAATCACAAGCTTTACTGCACGATCTGCTCACAGGAACCGTCAAAGGATCTCACCCCGTGACACTAAGTGGTGACACACTGATAGCCTTTGAAAACTGCAAACAAAGCCTATGCGACGCTGCACTTTTAGCGCACCCAGACATGAACGCTAAATTGGCTTTGGTCACAGACGCTTCCGATACCACTATAGGGGCTGTACTGCAACAATTTATTAACAACGAGTGGCAACCATTAGCTTTCTTCAGTCGTAAACTCAATTCAGCGCAAAAGAAGTACTCGCCATATGACCGAGAGTTGCTTGCAATATATGAATCGATAAAACACTTCCGACATCTAGTGGAGGCACGTCATTTTACGGTTTATACTGACCACAAACCTATCTGTTTTGCCTTTCACCAACGCAAGGACAAATGTTCACCACGACAATTCAGACATCTCGATTTTATATCGCAATTTACAACGGACCTGCAACATATATCCGGGAAAGACAACGTTGTGGCAGATGCCCTCTCTAGAATAGAGGAACTGATGCAGCCCGTCGACTTGGAAAACGTAGCTTTGTCACAGATTTCTGACAAAGAACTTGAGCAGATCCTAGAAGGCGATACGTCTCTCAAACTGGTTAAAGTAGTCATACCTGGAACACGGACGGAGTTATACTGTGACAAATCTACGCAGACACCTCGACCGTACATACCTGCTGAGTTAAGACAACAAGTGTTTAACAGCTTACATTCGCTTAGCCATCCAGGAATCAACGCTACAACTAAATTGGTCACTGATCGATACGTTTGGCCCAATATTAATAAAAATTGTCGTGAATGGACAAAATCATGTCAAACTTGTCAAATTACTAAAATCACACGACATGTTACACCATCATTTGGCTCATTTAATTTGCCACGAGCCAGATTTCAGTACATCCACATCGACTTGGTTGGCCCGTTACCACCATCGGATGGCTTTCGCTATTGTCTCACTGCGGTGGATAGATTTACCAGATGGCCTGAGGCAATACCACTTATCGACATAACAGCCGAAACGGTCGCCAAAGCTTTCGTCGCAAACTGGATCGCCAGATACGGATGTCCTACCGTAGTAGTCACAGACCGTGGAAAACAGTTCGAATCAGCTTTAATGAAGCAGCTCGCTGAACTTGCTGGATTCCAACGTAACAGGACCACTGCATACCACCCTGCAAGTAATGGCATGGTTGAGAGGATGCACAGACAGCTGAAGACGGCAATAAAATGTCATGGAAGTCAAAATTGGACTGAAAGCTTACCATTAGTTTTGCTCGGGATGAGAACTGCTTTTAAGCCTGATATTCAAGCGTCACCCGCCGAACTCTTATATGGCGAAGCTCTAAGATTACCTGGGGAATTTATCCAACCCTGCAAAACCACTCAAACAACAGATATTATTGACTTCACAGCCCGGCTTCGCTCTATGATGTGTACACTCCGCCCTCAGCCTGCATCACGACACTGTGGGAGAAATATCTTCGTCTTCAAAGACTTACCGTCTGCAACCCATGTCTATGTCAGAGATGACAGCGTTAAAGGACCCCTGCAGCCGGCATATTCAGGACCTTACAAAGTTCTGCAAAGAAGTGACAAAGTTTATAAGTTGCTGATTAAAGGGAAAGAGCAGACCGTTACAATTGAACGCATAAAACCAGCATATTCACTTACCTGTGATACACAACCCGAGAAGACGGAGACAGCAACACCTGAAAACCTGCAAGAAAATATCAAACTTACCTTAACTAGAACGCGCTCAGGAAGGGAGGTCAAATTTCCTGACTACTATCGCCCGTCCTAGGCCGGTCTCTGGAGGGGAGAACTGTGGCATACTCACCTCTTAATCCACCTAAATTAAAAACTTATTTATACTTATACTAAAGATTATATACATATAACATTTAAAAAGACACAACATTAAGTTTGTATAATTAAAATATAACTAAATATTTCATTGTATAAACTTACATATAACTAGCTAAAAATTTATTACATGTATAAATATACTTTTCAATATATATACATACATATATAATATTATATAAACTAAATTAATCATTAACATTGTTAGAAATGGATAAATAATTTGTAAAATACATTATCATAACATGTCGGATCGACATCGGAAAGTAGTCGTGACGCCAGATGTAAATGCTAAAAAATCCTCGCTTCTCGAGAGAACAAAGGCCTACGTCACGAGTACCTATGTCGACCGGTCGTTGCTAGCCGGCGCTCGCGCTCGGTCAGTAGTGCATCAGCCGCGCATATCCAAAGCAGACGCATCGCGCTCTGAAATAAAACTTCACTTACTCGCTTGCTTAATCGTACTGTATCCGCTATATTTTTCCATATCTATTCTTCTTCTTTCTGTGCCTAATTCTTCGGACTATTTCTTGTGCTTTGCCTGTATGACTGTACCTGTGTTACCTATCCAATAAACTGAAGAAATTGTGCAAGTGTTGTGTTTATCATTTACAACCTCCACAGAGGTAATAAAAAAATGGTAGCCGATTCTCTTTGGAGGAAAAGATAGCCTCACTTTTAATAATGAAGCAAAGACCAAAGGCATATAGAAACTTAATAATTTTTTTACACTTCCTTCTTCCCTTTTTTTTTCATTGCACAAATTAATTCAAAAATGTGATTTGGGTCCGGGATTAAATAAAAATACTTTTTAACAAATTCAGAAAAAGTGTCAATGTATGACTGAAGAAAAAAAATTGTGTTAATGTTTGAGGAAATCTCGATACAAACAAATATTTCTTATAACAAAAGGATAGATTTTGTTATGAGATTCGTAAATAATGGGGAAAACAGGTCGTTGCAGTTCGCGAACCATCCCAAGTATTTATGGTGCGTGGTCTCATAGAAAATTATGAGCAGCCTGTTTTTTACACATTGGCAAATAAAAATAGCTATAAATGAGAAAGACAAAATAAGAAAATTGGATTCTCGACCGATTAGAGAAGAAAACGATAAATGTTTCTGTCCTTTATAGAACAAAGGTATGGATTTGGTGGCAGAAGTACCATCACTGAAATCTTTAAAAAGTGCGTTATACAAAGTTAGAAATGAAAGCGCAGACGTACCAAAAATTTGCTGTAGTAATGTAAATGAAGTTGAAATGCCAAAATCACATTTAGATTTCGTTATGAGTGATTATCTAAATGTACATAAAACGGAAAAACCATAGCATTGTATAATAATTTTCTGTTCAAACGAAAACAAAATAAAATTATCCACAATAAAACATATATTTTGTGATGGAACTTTCCAGTGTTGCGCTCCACCATTTGAGCAATTGTATGTTATGCACGGAGATGTTGGCAGCTCTCAAAGTTCAACGTATGTTATTAACAATAGGTCCATATATACCTTATTCTAAAAATACATATTTATATACACTTAAAAACCAATGAAAAATTATTTAGTACGTAATGACGACTATGACGCACTGCACAATATCACTGTATCGTAACCTCCCGCGGTAACGCAGAAAAACGACACCCTTCGGCCAAAAATCTTCCTGAGTAAAAGTCGCCAGGTTTAAGGTTGGAATTGGAACACGCACAACAAATGATTTATAATTCACGTTGTGACGCGATTCCAGCTTGATGACCCTCAAGACGAAATTAGTCTTCACCTTCATGTAATCCACCAGTTTCTCACCCTTAGTAGAATAATGTAGGCGGGATACATAAAGCAATGTCGTCGACACAGCTACACGCAGTAAGTATATGAAGTTATCGAATGGATTAGTGTCGTGGGACAGAATTAGTAATAGTACTACGTCGTGGGAAAGCAGAAAACAGCGGACTGTACCTTTATCATCGGCTGAAGTGGAATTCATGGCCCTTATTACCGCAGACAATAAGGTGGCATGTTAATTAAGACGATTTCTATCAGAGGTATACATGACAATATATTCAAATATTTTGAATATATTGTTATGTACTTACTTCACTCACATCACCCTTACAATGTGGATCCTCAAACTTGCAATTTGTTTAGTTTTGTAAGCTCTTGCTTAGTTAACTTAGCACCACTAGAGGATCTCAGTAGATGACAATCATTTTATACTAAGATTTGTTCAATATGCCTGAAGCCACGGTCAACTATTACCCAACTACCAGATTGCAATGTTTGCATAAAGTCACATTTTTTAGGAGTAATATGAGAGAGAAATAAGTCACTTATACGCCCTCCATAGGCTGGTTAACTAACCATAACTATGTCAAGTTTTCTGTATCATATGGTAACCCTATATTATGGATGTATACCTTAAACATATTTTTATGTATGACAACACTATTTACTTTTTGACGTTTCAGCTCTCTCTTCTTTGGATCGCTCTGTCATGGCCGGATGCATATTTTTATCCTATTTAAATACTTGTATTTCGAATAAGTTCATTGGCTATGTATGACTTTATTTATTAAAATAAGCCGTGTTTGCCGTTCGGACTGCTCACCTCCACCACCGTCTTCCACTACACTACCCAGCGCATATACCAAATAGGTTATGTGACCAGGCTCGCACGCGGTTGGTATTTTGATCGAGCACCCGTTTTGGAAACTTTATTCTAGTGCTTTGAATTGCATTCGGCCCAACGCGATGGCATCTGAAAGTTCGTCGTCGACGAAACCAGGTAACACCACATCTGCGATAGCGTTCAAGAAATTGGATGGCCCGGCTAATTTCCATACATGGAAATTCACTATTCAGAACATTTTAATTTTGGAAGGACTATCGGACGTAGTTCAGGGACAAGACAACGACGCAGGTCAATGGTCAAAATGTCAGCGTGCTTTGGCACGCATATGCCTTGCTGTCAAACCCAGTCTATATCAGTATGTACGAAATTGCAAAACGGCTGAGGCTTGGAAAAAATTATCAGATGTTTTTGAGGACAAAGGTTTGTACAGACGAGTTCTATTATTAAGGAGATTGCATAAGATTCAGTTCACTGATTTTGAAACAATGACATCCTACATCGAAGAGGTGCAGCAGCTGCTGGACATACGAAGACAAATAGAAGATGCTGAGGTCGCCGAGATCTTGCTGAGTGGTCTGTCGTCAGAGTATGACACAATTGTCTCCAGTTTTGCTGCAGTCACTGTGACTAATAAACTTTCTTGTGAACTAGTGAAATCTCGACTTTTACAGAAGTATGCTCGAAAAATCTCTAATGAAAGTGGTTAGGCATTTATCTCTAAAAAGACTGTAACTCTTGTGTGCAATCACTGTGGAAAAAAGGGACATTCCAAGGCCCGTTGTTTTAAACTAATGCTCGCTTCATACTATTATTTCCTTTCATACTTCAACTTGTAGTCTGTTTGTGCGGGTGGGATGCCCGCTATGACGTGTGAAGGAGCTAAATGAGCAACAACACAGTCAAATATAAAAGTATATAATTTTATTTAAATAAAAAAACACAGGGGTTGATTTATAGGGCCCTACTATGCCGGTGGTTCCATCTCCTACAAGTAGGTACTGTCCTGGTGTTCCGCGCTCGGTGGTTCTGGGATGCCGGTGGTTCCGGGATGGTGATCCGACCAGGGTTGATGGGGTGTTCACCCGGCGCGTAGAGTACTAGAGGGCGTACTAGAGGTATTTGTTATGTATGTAGGCGAGTGCTACGTCACTCTCATTCGACAAACAACGAATAAAGTCAGTGCGTTATTAGCAGTCTTGTGTTTCACTCGTTTCCCGTACTCCCGTATATAACAGTGGCGACGATTACCCACAAATAAAAAATAAAATAAAAAATGTCGTTAACTTTCGGCGTTCTCACGAATTTTGATCATAATGAGCAAACCTGGAAGTCATTTAAGGGCAGAATCACGCAGTGGTTCATCGCGAACGATGTGGATGCGACGAAAGATCCAGCAGGAGTCAAACGACGAGCAATTCTGCTCAGCGCACTCGCAGACGGCACGTACAAATTAGCTGTCGACCTGGCACTACCTAAGCCGTTAGAAGAGGTGCCCTACGAGGATATTTTGAAGATTTTGGACACTCATTTCACACCAAAACAATTGGGGTTCGGAGAAAGGCAAAAATTTTATGCAGCGGTTCAGTTGCCGACGGAGACCGCATCTCAGTGGGCCGCGAGATTGCGCGGGCTCACGGTGCAATGCGGGTTCAGTAACGTTGAGGAGGCACTCCGAGACCGGTTCATTATGGGAATGTTGCCCGGAGTAGAAAAAGAAAAGTTATACATTCGGGATCTGGCCGGATTAACGTTGGCCGGGGCCGTGGAGTTGGCAGAGAGTTTGAGAGGTGCCCGAGCCGCCGTCGCCGCCAGCACTTCGGTCACAGAAAATGAGCTTTATAAGATCGATAAACGTGAAACCTCGGGCAATAAAAAAAGTGATAAAGTGAAGTGTTCTGTATGTGGTTATACGAATCACAAAACCGCGGAGTGTCGTTTCGCTAATTATATATGTAAAAAGTGCAATGTAAAAGGCCATTTACGAAGGATGTGTAAATCGGTGAAGTACGTTGCAATGGATGAGGTAAACGACCGTAACGACGACGACGGTGAGTTGCACATTAATTCTATTCACAACATCCGATCTCTGAGAGGAGAACCATTACGTGAGGTAGTGTGTATTAATGGAGTAAAAATGCAATTTGAAATTGATAGCGGATCGGCCGTGTCTGTCATATCTGAAAAAACTTACAAGTTGAATTTTGCACAGGTGCCATTATCAAACACTTCGAAAAGGTTAATAGGTTATACAGGTGAAGTGTTGAAATGTGTGGGTTGTACATTCTTGCCTATAGAGTGGAAGGGGCACACGCGCAAGCTGCAAGTGTTTGTGGTGCGCGACGGCGGGCCGCCGCTGCTAGGGCGAGACTTTATCGCTCAGTTCGAGCTACAACTCGCGCCCGTGTTTAACTGTGATGTAGCGGGAGGCGACATTGATTCGTTGCATTTACTTTATCCTAGCATTTTTTCTGATAAATTAGGACGTTTTAATAAATACACCGTAAAACTGAGACTGAAAGAAAATTCAAATCCAGTATTTATTAAAGCGCGTTCTGTACCGTTTGCACTTAGAGATAAAGTCGATAAAGAAATTGATCGATTAATTGAGTTAGGTGTGTTGCGGTCGGTAGATCAGTCCGAATATGCATCACCGATAGTACCGGTGTTAAAGCGCGACGGGTCAGTTCGCCTATGTGTCGATTACTCGATAACTATAAATAAACAGCTTATCGTGGATCAATACCCGTTACCTACAATAAACGAATTATTTTCTAAACTTCACGGGGGTCAACAATTTACGAAGTTAGATTTATCAATGGCTTATAATCAGCTGGTTTTAGACAAGGAGTCCCAAAAGTATACATGCATAAATACGCATCGCGGTTTGTTCGCTTACACTAGGTTGGTATTTGGTTTGGCTAGCGCGCCCGCCATATTTCAGCGTGTTATGGAAAGTTTGCTAGCGGGCATAGAAGGAGTGTTATGCCTGCTCGATGACGTTTTAATTACTGGCCGAAACCGCACTGAACACATGAAAAAGTTACATCAAGTTTTACAGCGGTTACAGGACGCAGGGCTAGTGTTACAAAAGGAAAAATGTCAATTTTTTCAAGACGAAATAAGCTACTTAGGTTATGTGATTAACAAAGAGGGATTAAAAAAGTCACCAGAAAAAATTAAAGCTATTGTAGAATCACCAGTACCTACTAATGTAAGCCAACTGCAATCTTTTCTCGGTTTGGTAAATTATTATCGCTGTTTTGTACCGAGGGCATCGACAGTTCTAAGCCCACTATATGAACTCCTAAAAAAGGGAGTTAAATGGGTTTGGTCAAAAAAGGAAAATGACGCGTTTATGCAAATAAAAAATAATATGACGTCAGATCAAGTTCTAACACATTTCAACCCGGATGCAAAGATAATTCTAACAGTGGACGCATCTCCAAATGGGCTTGGGGCTGTTTTGTCTCAAATAGATAGTGAAGAACAAGAAAAACCGATCGCATTTGCATCTCGGACTTTAAATAATGCCGAGAAACGCTATTCTCAGATTCAAAAAGAAGCGACGGCCATAATATTTGGTGTTCGTCGATACCACCAATATTTATATGGTAGGTCAATACCGTTCATATTGCGCACGGACCACAAACCGCTACTTTCTATTTTCGGCCTTAACAAGGGGATACCTGAGGTATCAGCTAATAGATTACAAAGGTATGCGTTATTTTTAAGTGGATATAATTACAAAATTGAATATATTAAAAGTAAAGATAACAGCGCAGACTACCTATCACGGGCTAGCCTACCAGTAGGCGAAGTGGGCGTAGCGGGTACGCGAGACTGGGTTGACGACGTGTGTGACCGCGCTGTTTATGTACAGTTCGTGACAGACGACACCTTGCCAATAACGACCCGCGACTTACGGGATGCAACTCACCGGGACCCGATATTAAAAAGAGTCATAAGCTACGTACAGGAAGGATGGCCAAGAAAAAATACAGATTTTGCGATAAGACCATTTTATTTGTGTAAATTACAATTATCATATGAAAACGGTTGTTTGATGAGGGGTCATAAAGCTGTCATACCCAAAAGTCTACAGCAACGCGTTCTCTCCGAACTACATTCCTCACACCTGGGTATCGTAAAAACCAAAGCCGAAGCACGCTCTCGGTTGTGGTTTCCGGGCATAGATGAGGCCCTCGAAGGGTTGATAAACTCCTGCGCAATATGTATACAATTGCGGCCGTCCCCGCCGCGAGTACCGGTGTCACCGTGGCCTTACCCGGCACACCCTTTCTATCGGGTACATTTAGATTTTTTAGGCCCTCTAAAAGGCAGAATGTACTTAGTAATAGTAGACGCTTATACTAAGTGGGTTGAAGTATACGAGATGTATTCCTGCACGTCGGCCGCCCTAATCGAAAGGTTGTATGAGTTTATGTCGAGGTACGGATTACCGCAAACATTTGTGACTGATAATGGCACGGCATTTTGTTCTCAGGATTTTAAAAAGTTTTGTAATTCAAATGGTATTTCACATATGACGTCACCACCATACCATCCAGCCAGTAATGGGCAAGCAGAAATATATGTAAAAGTGGTAAAAAAGGGTATCAAAGCGAGTATTTTACTTGCAAAAAAGGATCGAGAAAGTAAATTAAACTTAAATAAATACTTGTTTGATTATCGCAACTCAATACACACTACAACTAACGTTTCACCCGCTCAATTGGTTTTCGGACGACAACTAAGATCGCGATTAGATTTGTTAAAACCGGTTTTGTCGTCTGCTTCGTCTACCTCATTGATTGACATGGTCAAATCAAAACAGTGTTCACAGATTAAACGAAGTAATAAAGATGATTTAATGTTAACAATTGGCCAAAATGTTGTTTATAAACGTTATTTTAATAAAGATAAATTTTGTTGGGAAAAAGGGTTAATAGTTCGATGCCTAGGCAAACGTTTGTACCTTATTAAAAACTGTGTAACGTCAGCGGTTGTAAGGAAACATAAAAATCAAGTCAGGCCGTATAAAGGTGTACTCAATGACAAGCATTACGATTATTTCGATGAGCCAATGGCAGCAGCCCGTGCCGTCGAGACTTCACCGATTGTTTCAACTGTTGCATCACTTCCGATCAGCGACGATAGCATTGGTTCGACGCCGGGGGAGATAAGAAGGGAGAACTCCAGACCGATTTCTTCGTGTGATGACGTCAGAATAACATCGGAGGACTCCAATCAAGATGTTGAATCGAATACACCGTCAACTTGGGTAACGGCCAGACGCGGTGTCAGATATCCCCCGGGACACTCGGATTCAATTCTGACACAGACACGTGGGGACACGTCCTGTGAGTCGTCGGCTCCTTGGGTAACAACCACTCGAGGAGTTAAGCGCCCCGTACAGGCTGATGAAGACGAACCTTTTTACGAAGCTGTGGATGTGCCCGAATAGACACCGTTAGACGAAACACAGTGATACTAATTGTAACTCGTAGCCGTTGTTTAGTAACTGGTATCATTTAGGGTTAATTCTTATCTATTGGGGAAGGAATGTTATGTATGTAGGCGAGTGCTACGTCACTCTCATTCGACAAACAACGAATAAAGTCAGTGCGTTATTAGCAGTCTTGTGTTTCACTCGTTTCCCGTACTCCCGTATATAACAGTATTCATCATGAAACTACGGAGAAATGTGATATCAATGATACTATAAACAGTCATGAAAGTTGTGCATGTGCAGAGACTGAAGATAATCAAACAACATTTTTTAATGTGCCCGAAAGTGATGATGATGCTGACTTTTGCGATGTAAACGATGATAATGATAATCTTTATGTACCAGAAACCACTGATGAATCCGATAATCAGTCAGATTTTGATGACGCAACATCACTTATCAGCAAGACAGATACAATTAACTTTAAACAGACCCGTAATGAGTAAAAAAAACTACTCACAATGGGCATTGTCTTAAATTTTTCTCTCATTTTTTTATATTTTTTTCGGATAGCTTTCTTTATTTTAAGATACCAATTTGAATATTTCTGATTTATATACCTTAGAGTAATTTATATTAATTTTAAAATTTTTTTCACGCGTGACGTTACGCGTGGTTGTACAATGCAGTAGATAGTCAGACGGAAATTAAAAAAAATATATACTCGTGTCAAATAAAATATGTCTATGTCACCTTTCTGAATTTGGTCATTGGATATATTTTAAATAACCTCAAACAATAATTTCATAATTTGTGCCTGTGGTTTTATTTTCATTAAGCCTGTGGTTTTATTTTCATTAATCTTACCTATCTTTCATTTGGTTTAATTTTCATTAAGTACAACATGAGCAACTTTGAGAAAGCTGATTCACGCAACTTACCTAAAGTTGAAAATGTAATGATACTGGAGTATATTATTACGAGTAGCAAACATAATGTAGCCGAAATAAGAGGAGCGAAGATGCTAAAGTAAGTACATATTTAGATTAATAAAATTACCTTCCCACTAAAATTACTACTATTGATAAAATACTTACCTTACAACAGACTTCTATTGTGTTCTTTGTTAATTCTATATTTTGTGTTGTTCTAGGTCATCGCGCGATAGCTATCTTTCTACTGCTGTCGGCTATGTTCAAGTTAGTCGGTCTGGCCATGACTGCGTAGTCAAAGCAAAAGTAGTATCAGAACACAGAGTCTCCAGTAAACTATATAATGTCAGTTGTAAAATAAATGAACAAGATGATATTATTATAGATTCTAGTTGCGAAGACTGTGCTACTGCTGCAGGTGCTGCAGGGTGTAAACACTCACTGCTTCTTTTCTAGTTAGAAAAAAAGGCCTCTGAACCATCTCCAACATCCACTGTATGTTATTGGAACAAGCCAAGTCCACCATTCGTAAGGAGCATGTGTTATGTAAAGACATATTTGTTAAAACAAAAAATCCCAAACTTGATCCTAAGAACCATACAGTGTAACAGTTATACTATTTATTAAGTTTTTATTTTAAAAGAATTTCGGGTCGCGGGTTATTAACTAAATAATCGCAACTAAGTAATATAAGGAGGTCTCCCATACAAAACCCCACTCTCCTCTGCAATTTGGGCCCAAAAGGCAACGCTTCGGGTCCAAAGACAGTTGAGGGTAACTCGATGGTAGAATTGAAACCTTGTTAAAATACCAAGATTCGCAGTTATTGATGGGCGAGGGAACGGCGGATGAAAATATCGAGGACCGCGTTTTATTAATACAAGCTAAAATGAGCAGGTTAGCAAAATCATTACAAAGTACCACAAATCAGGTATAAAACTCAAATTCCGAGGATTACAAAAACAATCTTTTGACTTTAGATATGCCTGTGCTCAGTGGCAAAAACATATCATCAACAAGTGGCTTTTTCTATCAGGACAGAGGTAACTGATGATTTATTTATTAGTTAATTTACTAATTTTGGTTTTGACTTCCGTCGGGTTTGGACGCTGAAGGAGTGTACGTATACTTAGACGTATATAGGTATATACACATACAAACATTTGCATCTGATTAGAATTTTTGCCTCAAGGCGAAATGTGTCAGTCGTACCCGGAGTTGCTAACCGAACAAGCCTCGTACATACACGAGATTTGTGATCTTCCGTGCGAGGTACGAGGCCGCTATCAACCTCGTACAATTATGTACGAAATTTTAATAATACTCTTATTATGGCCAAGCTATTAGGTATTTTGTGGCCACAAAAGACAACCTGCACTGAAATTAGACACTGCCACCATGGACCATGCTCTGTGTTACATTTTTTACAATGATAGAATGATAGGCTTTATTATAGCGTACATTATTACTTTGTATTTCACTTGAAGAGTGAGGTTGATTCAATTTTGTTGTTACTAAAATACTTAGCTATATAATGCTGTTGACCCAACTGCTCTGACCTCATATACCGCATTGCATGTACCTCTGGTCCGTTCAAGATCTTCACGGACTCCTGGAGAGCTCCGCAGACCGGCAAATGTCGACGGCTTTTTGTAATGTGAGTTCTTTAACTTTTAGGAGCTTCTGTTGGATTCTTTTGTCTTGAACGCCAATGACAATTTTATCTCGGATTATCTTGTCTTTTTGTTCACCAAAATTGCAGTTCTCCGCCAGTTTTTTTAATAACTGTATAGTACGTATCAAAGGATTCCCCATCTTTTTGGTTTCTTTTGTTCAAGTTATAGCTATTAATTACTTCATTCTATTTAGGCTTGAAGTATTCATCAAAGATCTTGATAATGTCATCCAACGGTTAGGTTAGGTTCCAGTGATGAATTCCCGACGATACGGCTCAACACACTCTGGCAGACTGTCAGATGGGCACCCGAAAGGATAAGACTGGGTGTGGTGCTGGGACATCTGGACCTCTCGCTACACAGCATTATCTCAACGATGCTGTGTGGCGAGGTGTACTGGGATGCAGTGGCCTCCTTCTGCGAAACGGTAATGACGCAGAAGGAGGCGGCCGAGCGCAAGCGCGAAGCAAGAGCTGACGCGCCACGAGCTCGGCGAGGCAGAGGTTGGGTCTGGCGGCGGGCATGTTATGCCCGCGCCGCCCAGTTTTAGGGCCGAAAGGCTTTAGGCGGAGGGCGTCGTGGTAGAATGCGAAAGCGATCCCATGGCGCCCTCACAACGGCTGGTGCGGAAACGCCGGAGGGGTTTTAGTGGGTAGTCTGGGCTGACTAGCAGCTCAGGAGTCCCACACTTAGTGCGTAAATGCAATTCCCCTACATTAATAAAAAAAAAGGTTCCAGCGATAAATTGCGCAAAGCTACTTCTGCTGAAACTAAATTAATACAAAGCGTGCCGACACGATGGAATAGTACATATTACATGATACAAAGAATCTTAGAACTACGGATTAATCTAGTTTTAGCACGTTAAAATAAAGCTCTTGAGTTTGCTGCCTTATACAAATGATAAGGATGGCTGCTTTTCTGGCTTCCGATTACTTAGAGGAATATTTTGATGTTTAGTGTAGTAGTGGGCGATATAAATCGATATTTCAAAAAATATCGATACATGTGCGCGATATATCGCTTCAATCCGATATTATCGAATCATCTAGTATCGAATGTAATATTTCATCCGATATACCAAATATCGTGTCACATTCCAATTTTTTTCTTTATATCTACTTATTCCTTTAAATCTGCAACATTGTCAATTTGAGTAAAAATAAAATAGAAAACCCCGGATTATTGAAAACTATACCCCAAGCACGAACTTCTATCGAAAAAACATTCGTATCGTTAACGTAAGCATTTTGTATGGTTACTTGAACAGCGCCTCTGGTGTGCGTAATTTGAACTAATTTTCTGAGCACGAACACTTACACGTAAGTTTCGTATCGTCATCGTATCGAATACGAGACGTAACGTCAGCCGTTTTGTATGAAGATAGCTAGCACGAAGGCATAAAATGACGTATAGTATCGTAATTGTCGAAGGCTGGCTTGCGAGTTTCACGATAGTTTATTCACTTGAAATTTTGCAGTGAGAAGACTTACGTTGGAGTTAATTAAGAGCATAAAATTATAATTAGAGTGATTTTGTTGATAAATTTTGTTACAATATGCTAATATTAAGAAGAAGCACCCCTCAATATAGTGCATTGTGCTATTATCTTGCGGCGCGATTGATTGTTGAAAGTAGAAATGTACGAAGAGAAACAAGGTGAGTGATTTACTTTATAACACTATATTTTAATAAAAAGAATACAAGTTAGATGATAAATTTACTATTATAACTACAATGGAATTTCAAGGAGAGCTCTCCTTAGGAAAAATAATATATGGTGAATATTAATATAAAATTCCTAAAGTCACTGAATTTAAAAATAGATTTCGTCTAAGTAAGAAAGCATTTTTGTATTAAAATTTATGTCGCGAATTAAAAGAAAAATCAAGTCATAGATTAAGTAAAAGGATTAGCCTGGAACATAGATTACCTAAGTGTAGTAAATAAGCAAATTTTCATGTAGACATAATATGATGGGTAGATTTATTAATGCATACTATGTAGGAATATAAATCGATAGTAAGACTATTTACTCCCATTATTTTTTATTTGTAGGTGCTGTGTGCTTTGTCATTTTATGCTACGGATAAAATAATTACTAACATCTTTTATTTACAGATTTTATACAAAATTTGGCATCCCTGGAGGATTAGGAAGCATTGGGTCTCATTTTCACATGTTCACTCCAAAATGAGACATATTAGAACACTTATTTTACTGTAGAAAGTATTTCTACTCACTGAATGTACAAATGGTGAGATATTGCTGTACCTACTTATTTCTGTTGTCAATGTTAATGCCAAGTATGGAGGTGCCACCCATGACGCTTTCATTTGGGAGAAAAGACAAGCTGATAGGTATTTTCTTCGTCCAAGCGTGTTTCCCGGTTGCATCTTCAGTTTACGCTTCAGAACCCAGGGTACGCTATTAGTCATGGTCCTGGTTTGGCGGTACTGTGGTTATAACAATGGAGCGACTGCCGTCTGACCTCCGTAACGTATAAAAAGTTATACAGGGAAACCAGTCCCACAGGAACATGACCCGGGTGTGTTAGTTTGGCCACTAACTCACCCGGGTCATGTTCCTGTGGGACTGTCAGATTTTTCAGGCTGCCTAAAGGCATCTGACATAGCCTAACAACTGCCATCTACCGACAGCAGCCAGGACCAGCTTAACGTGCCTTCCGAAGCACGGAGGAGCTCAAGGTAGAAAATGCCACTAATGTCGACAAATTTATTATAAAATGTATGGATAACAACTGTAAAATACGTAGTATCTACAGAATTTGTAGATTTTTGTTGGATTACTTAATTAAATATCAATATAAAATATATATTTGCAGGTGATTCTGGATATCCACAGAGTCCTTGGACGATGACACCAACCACGGATGCTGCTGAAGGTACTCCAGAGGCAAAATATAGTACCATCCATGAAAAGGCCAGAGTTGTAATTGAAAATACTTTTGGGGAGGTGTGCTACTGTCATTATGGCCTTGATATTAAAACAACCTGGCATTAGACTTTATGGTGCCCGGCCTTGAAGAAGATATGATGCATTCTTCAGCATTAGGTGCATCTACAATTTCTTCTCCCAGAAGATTTCGCGAACATGGTTCTAGGGATGACTTGATTCGCGGTAGAGCCAGCTAATAATTAGTAGGCTTCACTATGTGAATAATTAATTTAACTTTTGTGTAAGCATGTTGAGGATAAAAATTAAAAATGTATTAGGTAAATAACAAATGTAGTGTAAGTTATTTAAAAAACATAATTAAGTTACTACCTTTTAAATATAATTTGAATGAATCTAGTTAAAGCAAAATAAATTTTATTCTAACCTTTGTCCAACTCTTTTTTTTTATGATAATTGTTTTTGCCAAAAAATCGAAACCGACTCCAATTCCTGAACTAAAAAGAATGAAATAATTAATACATTGTTGTTTAAATATGCTTCATATCAAACATTTTAATAAATCTGAAGTCGGTGCCAATTATTTTAATAAAATATGCTAATTAATGAGCCAGCAGCTAGTCAACGAATTCGTAAAATTGGCACCAACTTCAAATTTATTAAAATGGTTGATATGAAGCATATTTAAACAACAATGTATTAATTATTTCGTTCTTTTTAGTTCAGGAATTGGAGTCAGTTTCGTTTTTTTGGCAAAAACAATTATTTTTTAGTTTTGAATATGCAATACCTTACAATTAAAAAGTTGTAAACTCTGCATTTTGGAAAGTCGGGTAAACGTCATCAGCGTCGTCTCACCTTATTGACATGGAATATATCAAAAACTACCCAAATCGCAATAAAACTTGAAGAGTTCCTTCGATAGCGCCATGATTCCATCATCAGATCCTGATCTGATGACTATGGTACCATCTAGAAAGTATACCCTTATTAATAAAAAAAGAATTTTACAAATCGATTCAGTGGTCTTCGAGTAAACGAGCAAGATATATTACAATCAAAAAGTTGTAAATACGTTGCATTTTTAAAAGTGGGTTAAACTTTTCAGCATCGTCTCACCTTCGTTCCACCTTACTAACTTAGAATATATCAATAAATACCCATGCCCAATACAAAACTTGAAGAGTTCCCTCGATTTCTCCATGATCCCATCATCAGATCCTGACCTGCTGAATATAAGACCAATTGGAAAGTAATCCGGTAACATACATAAAAAATAAAAATAAAAAATATTCCTATATATATTGAGAACCTCCTCCTTTTCTTTGAAGTCGGTTAAAAAAGAAGTGAATAGTATAAGTAAAGTCTTATTACAAACCCTAATAAATAAAAGTTTGACACTATTCACTTCTTTTTTACCAAATATGCAACAAATACTCTCAAAGCCACTTTCATAAATTCCTGTTTAACGCACAATCACTTATACAAGCTCACTTCACAACAAAGTTGGCCTTGTATAAGCTTTGCGTCAAAAAATCTCAAGTGTTACGCGTCGTTCGTTTAGAAACACACCTCACAAAACACAAAGTTTTATTAACTATCTTGTTTTTGAACGAAACGTTCATTCAATTTTAAGATCTTTCGTTCAGTTTTGCGCATCCTTATTTACGTTAGTGTGACGTCACTAACGTTATCGTATCGAGGTCTCGATACTATTTCGAAAGAGCTTCGTGCTTCCGACTGTCGTCGTAGTCCGTTAACGTATCGACGACTCGATACGTTTACGATACGAAACCTACATATTTTCGTGCTTGGGGTACTAGCCTTTGCAATAACGAAACGCAGGTCGCAGACATGAGATACTCTCCGCGAGGGCAGCACTAGTAGCGAAACTTTTATAAACTATGGTGTCTGTGGTCATTTGTTTTGGTCATTGGTTTCGTTTTCAGTAGAGTATAACCTATAAATAAAAGTTGTCTGTTTTGTTTAATACAGTTTGCTATTCATACAGTAAGTATAACGTATTTTTAACGAAAGTACTATCAATTGTTACTATTGGATAGTATAAAACAATTAATAATGGAATGCCTTAGTATTTATGAGTGTGAATCTAGCCAACACTTACAATTTTTTTACAATAATAAAAGAATACTGTAAATAAATTTTAATTCAATAAACTAAAAAATGTACAGTTAAAAAATAAAAAAAAAACATGTCGGCCAATTTTATTCTCATTGGTATTTGTATCTAATTCTCCAAAATGTACTTTTAATAAACTTTTTTTTCTTGGCATTTACTTGTCAACGGCCATTTTGTTTTGTTTTCAAGAGTCTTAGTTAGGGATGGGAAATTGTCGATTAAATTTATTTCGATTGATTCTTTTTTATTTCATCAATTTTAAAGACTTAGGATTTTTCTCACGCAGTTCTTTTTTTTCTTCAGTAATTAAGATTTTTTTCAATATGGCACCTACTAAAAAAAGTATTGTTTGGAAATATTACGAAAAAAATGATGAGAAAACTGCCAGATGCAAGTTATGTCAAAAAAATGTTAAAACGGCTGGCAATACCTCTAATGCGATGGCACATATCAAAAATATTCATAAGGCTGTCTACTTGGAAGTTACAAAAGATTTAAATTCAGATTTGTCCAACCCAACGATATCGGAATATACTGTAAACAAACATCAACTGTTGCCTTCAACTTCTACGTCGTCGCCAATGGATAGTAGCGAGATAAGTACGAACAATTCTCAAACAGATCAAAAGATGCAGTTGACGATTTTCTTATGTCTCTCTCAAGGTTCCAGAGCCTAAAACTGAAACTAAATCTTTGACATATAAAGTAAAGAAAAACTTAGAGGACTACTCTCTCAATTATCTCCCCAGCGATAGACCTAATAAACCTTTTTCAGTGTTTAAAGCTATCGAAACAAATGTATGACGGAGATCTTCGAGGAGCTATCAGACTCCTCACTTCAGATTGTAGTCTGGCACCCGTAAATTGTACGACCTTCGAGAGCCTGCTCGAGAAACATCCGGCTCAATATTCAAAATCTAACAGTTACTACAGAAGATGTTGTGGTTGTACTTGTAACATCTTTCTATGTACACAGTTGACAATAAATGATTATCTTATCTTATCTGGCCATTGGCTCTTTCCACGCCAATACAGCAGCTGGTTTGGATGGTTTACGCCCGCAGCATTTAAAAGAATGATTTCGATTTCGGCAGGAGATAATGGACGACTCTTGTTGGAATCCCTGACTAAGTTATGCAACTTTCTCCTTGAGGGCAAGTTATGTGATGCCATTTGCCCTTTCTTCTATGGGGCCTCCCTTTTTGCGCTTACAAAGAAGGATGGTAGCATTAGGCCGATAGCTGTGGGTAGTGTTTTACGCCGCCTAGTAGCAAAGTTAGGGTGCCGCGCTGTGGTTAAAGAAATGGCCGACCACCTGCGTCCATATCAGCTCGGATTTGGCACGCCTCTTGGTTGTGAAGCTGCAATTCACTCTGTTCGCACCTTCGCTTTGGACCCAGACCATTGCAATGACGTTATACTAAAAATTGATATAAAAAACGCCTTTAACAGTGTTGAGAGAGATGTGATGTTGGCTGAAGTAAGGGATAGAATACCTACATTATGGCCTTTTCTTAGTCAATGTTACGCCTCCCCCACCAATCTGTTTTATAATGGAAAAAATATATTGTCACAGGTCGGTGCACAACAAGGCGACCCACTTGGCCCTCTGTTGTTTAGTTTAGCTATACATAAAGTTATAGTTTCGCTGGAGTCACCACTAAATTTGTGGTATTTAGATGATGGCACAATTGGTGGAGCTCCCAATGTTGTTGCCAAAGATTTGGGTCTTTTGATTCCAAGCTTGCGTGAGTTAGGGCTATCTATTCACAGCTCAAAGTGTGAGCTATTCCCATGTGGAGAAGCAGCCTCTCAAAGCATTGAGACGTTCCGTGAGTTACTGCCTAATATAAAAATTTTGAATCCCCAGTCGTTTTCACTCCTCGGAACCCCCGTCTTTGAGGACGCAATTTCTTTGGCTCTGCAAAAAAAGCGCATCGTACTCGATTTGGCCCGCCAAAATTTACGTCTATTACCAGCACATGTTGCCCTCACACTCCTGCGTTTTTGTTTTTCCTCACCAAAGTAAACGTACATTATGAGAACATGTCCAACTTGGCTATACCCTAACGACATTTTACAGATAGATAACGATTTAAAATCAATGTTGGAAACAATTCTTAATGTACAACTGGATGAGACACAATGGTTACAGGCTTCTCTCCGGGCTGTAGCCCTCAGACTCGGGTGCACTGTATGTGAACCACACACTTGCGTATGTGGTGCGTGCGCGGACTCCAAAGGCCACCATGGGTTAAGCTGCAGTAAATCAGCGGGCCGCTTTCCTCGACACCACATGCTCAATGAGATTATCCGGCGAGCTTTGGTGTCGGCTAGCGTGCCCTGTACTCTGGAGCCCCCTGGTTTAAGCCGTTCGGACGGCAAGAGACCCGACGGCTTAACCTAAATACCTTGGGAGAGAGGCCCTTGCTTATTGTGGGACGCAACATGTGTCAGCACTTTTGCAGCCTCTCATCTAGGGCGTACTACCCGCGCGGCTGGTGCGGCTGCTGAATGGGCAGCCACCCAAAAACATAATAAATATGCAGCTCTTAATTCATATCTGTTTGTTCCTTTCGCTGTCGAGGTAAACGGTGTATGGTGCAAAGAGGCTAAGGATTTTGTGCGGGAGCTAGGAAGACGCATTAGAAATAATGGAGCAGACCACCGCGCTGAGTCTTATCTGGTGCAACGCATTTCCCTCGCAATACAGCGAGGGAACGCAGCTAGTGTGTTGGGCACTTTCGTTCATGATACGTTGCGGCGTGATGGTCTGCTCGATTAGGTCCTTTTTATTATTATTATTTGTTTATTTTTATTTATTAAGTTAAATTGTAAAATAATAAAAAAATAAACGTTCATTAAGTGTTAAAGATGGATTATGATAGGGAATTGCATTTTAAACGCCAGAGATCAATTGAAAGTAGTTTTGGAGAAATATATGCGTATACCTCTACTGGTGACAAAACTAAAAGAATTAACAATGCCGTAATGTTCATGATCTGTAAAGACAATCAACCTTTTTCATTAGTTGAAAATGAAGGTTGAAGGTTTCAAGAATCTTCTGAAAGTAACGGCACCTCATTATAAGATTCCTAGCAGAACTTCTGTGACACGCTGGTTAGATGAAAAGTATGAGTCATTATCAACAGTTATTAAAAATAAATTATGCTGTGTAGAAGATCTTACCTAACAAGTGACATTTGGTCAGATCTGCAAAAGAGAAGTTATCTAGGTGTAACTGCTCATTTTGGCATCGGAATTGAATTTCATTCCGTTACTTTAGGTGTGTACCACTGAGATGAAAGGGATACTTCCGAATACATTGCACAAATGCTCACCAAAACTTGTGAAGAGTGGGGATTTAATACTAATAAAGTCACAGCAGCAGTAACTGATAATGATGCAAATATGGTGAAGGCTGTCGAAATTGCATTTGGAAAAAAAAGGATATCCCTTGCTTTGCGCATACACTTAATTTAGTAGCTCAACATATTTTGGGAATTCCAGAATTACAGCAAATATTAGCGAAAGTAAAAAATGTTGTTACTTTTTTTAAGCAAAGTTGTGTAGCAAGTGACGAATTGCGTAAATCAGTTAAAGCTGACACAAAATTGATTCAGGATGTCCCTACACGTTGGAACAGCACGTACTATATGATTGCACGTTTCCTTGATTTACGATAAACTCCTTAAATTGTCAAATTCAAATAAAGTAAATGTAAGTAATTGTAAGTAGTCAAAAAATTATACCATCCCAAAATTAAATTTAAATAATTTGAAGATTGAAAAATTCACAAATCTACTCAAACAGTGTTGTGCGTGTGCTTTCACAATACTTAATTCTAATCCCAGTGAAAAATGAATCAACTTAAAAACAACACAGGCAGATTCGGTTTTGGATAGAGAGATTCATATTTCTTTTCTCGATAATCGACAGGATCCCAAACATTCTAACACATCGGTACAAACAATACAAAAGCTTTCTGAAGAATCACTCCGAAAGAGAAAATTACTTTTAGATTTGAAAGGGCGTAAGAAACCTAAAATTGTAGAAAACCAGTTGAAATATTCGAGTGGTGATACACATGTGTCACCACAATTAAAACAAATAATTGATATTTAAAAAAAAAAGAGAAATTACAAGGGAAAGATATAGTTAACTGTTTAGTGTACGTTTGATGCGGTCTTTATTAGACATTTAAATAGGCTCGAATCAAAATTGTTCGTTTCTTATTTCAGTTACCATAAACTTATCGTATCTTATATAATAATAAAAGTTTCACTTCTTAAATAATATTTATGACGTCATATATGTCATACGCATTAGATGCATCGCTATCGCCCTCGAAATGTCAGGCCGCCCTGATTGGCTGACCCAAAGGCAACGTGATGCTGGATATCGCGGATTGGTTAATAGGTTTGCTCTTCGTCCGTCAGTCGGTACGGTAGTTGTAGTCGGTTGTTTGTTAACCAAAAGTTGTTTTTATGTTATTCTAATCAAAAAGTGTTCTAGTTCTGATAATTAAACTAGTTCAGTGCATTAACGACACAAAATCATTATTTTCAGATATATAATACCTACCTACCTAGTTTAATTTTTTAAATTAATGTAAACATCTGTGACAGACTGGTATATTTGTTTATAAAATAGTGGTGTGATGAAGTGAAAATGTTGTTGAAATATTATTGAGGTGGGCAAGGAACATCTCAGGTAGTAGTCAGAAAAGACGATAATTTAGCAGTTACCAAATGGTTTGACAATAAACCTGTTGTCTTCTGTTAAAATAAAAGTGGTAGAAGATACATGTCAGCGGTAGTGTAAAAATCAGAAGTAATTTTTGACAGTAAAGAGACCTAGGTGTCTTTGGAAATATAATCAAATATGGGTGGGCTTGAAGAAAGGGGAAAAATCAAAGAAGATCATGAATTTATTGAATTCCAAGTAACTTTAGATCAAACCCTGTGCAAATTCGGAAATACGTCCAAAAATAAAAGAGAAAGGCCAAGTAGTAAAAACGAAGGGACTCCACAAGTTCAAAAGAGACCAAATGTTATTCGCAAATAGTAATACCCCCTGTCGAAGTCCGTATGGATGGTATTATTACATGATAAAATATATAGTCACAAAAGAAACCACTGCAAATCAATCTAACAAATTAACTTCAGTAATGTGTGGAAAATTGTGATAACAGGAAGAATAATTGCTTCCAGCTTTTTCCATTATTTTTTTTATTATTTAGTTGTCATATTTTTTTAGTTTTTCATACTAAATGTAAGTTTGTGGTATAGATAACATTTTCAGTTATATGTAAACATTATCAAAAATGCTAACAATATTTAATACATCAATAAATACGAGATAAAAATCATATGTTTTTTTATTATTTTTGTCATAAAGCTGAAAAATGTATTTGAGTAATTTTTTTATAAATTTAAATAATGTATTTGAGTATTTTTTTTCTGAGAAATATTAAAAAATCATGGGCTAATTGTCGAATGAAACATTATTGAAATTTTGATTTTGTTTAAACTTAAATGTTATTTGATTGTTTCTCCTTTGTAACCTATTTAGTAGGAAACTAATCTAAAATTAGAAAAAAACACCAAATTGAAATACACTATTTATTATTTTCTAAGTAATAAAACTAAACTAGACTAAAAGTCCGTAATATTGTTTATGCCTATGAGGGCGTGGGTTCGGTCACACACACAAACCGAAATATACCACCAAACGAAATACCACTATCCTAGCAGTAATCCGGATTCGACGGCGACGTTGCTTCTAGTAGTAGGTAGGACATCGATGGGAGGGTAGACGGAGATAGGTTCGTTTAGCAACGAAACCCGTAGTTCATCAGCGGTCGACTGGTACGGTAATAGAAGTTCCTGGAATGCAGAATTCCTGACATTTTAAAAGTGTCCGATTTTATAGTTTCACTGCGACATTCGAAGCCTACAGTTGGATGTGGCCATGTACCGATGATGAAAGTGGCATTTCTAATTAGCATGAAATAGTGATCAATGATGAGGCATAAAAGCTTTTATGATTTATATTTTCTAATAAAAATATATCAGTCAGATAAAGCACTTTTCACACTTAATCAATATATATTATAATACTTTGATTTCTTATTACAATTATCATGTGATTTTCAATGAGTTTCTAGCAAATAAGCAAAATGAGATGGATACTTGCTTTGTCATCCGATGAAGGTCATGCAATGTCACTCACTTACATAATGGAATAAGCACCGTGCATAAGCGGTACTTTGCAATGGAAGGTGTACTAATTTTATGGCAATACATAAGGACTGCATTGACACTTCATCAGTTGATCAAATGGTAAAGGTAAAACCTTAATTAACACTCACACTAGAATTGCTATACTACAAGCACTATGTACTTATTAGTAGTTGCTACAACAATAATATAAGCTCTCTGTAACTATGCAACACTTACCCAATATCCTGGGGACTGACACTAAAATTAAAACTTAACAGCCTTACAGAAATATTATAATAAGGTAGTAATTAAGTTAGGCTAGTCTTAGGCTCTGAAGCGTAAGCTGAAGATGCAGCTAGGAAAACGGTCGGATGATTAGTTAGGAAATAGATCAATATGCTGTGTTCGCCGATTAATTTCGAGTAGCTCAGTAAATAGAGGAACGTACACTCGGTATTAAGGCAAGTCACGATTGACGGGCGCGATGCACCGCGTATCCTACCAAAGACGAGCGGCGCGCGGCGCGGGCGGCTAACCGGTTTCTCGCATGCAGTACCTGTGATATCGTTCAGAAACATTTTACGCTCTTCGTTTGTATGCAGATAATTATTTCTGACTCGTTTTATTTAAGCGTATTTTTAGAATTTAATTATTTTTAGAATGTAATTATTTTGTTGTAATTTGTTTGTATTTAATATTTATTTTTAGTATTTAGATATAAGTTTAGTTACGTTACACCTTTCAAGTAAGTAGCGAGTATTGAATTAGTTGTTTAATAAAAGTATATTTTCGAGCAACACTATTTGGCTTTTATTCCAATATGTTAAGTGTACAAAAACACTTAAGAGAAAGCAATACAAGAACTGGAGGTAGACCTTCGATTACAAAAGAGCTTACAGAAATACTCGTAGAGCTCAAATTCATCAGTGTTTAGTAGGAAATGGTATTTGAGGACCAGAGTTGAAAAACATTTCTTTTTATTCTGCTACAATCCCTACATGACTAACTGATTACTATGATTACTTCTATAACCTAAATGGTAATGGTATTCTAAAATAAAAACCGCCGGTTGGCGCACCAGGTAAAAGCCAGAATGATGATTATATATGTACTGTTGTACAACATATTTCTGAAAAGAGTTGATTTTTAATCTTACAATTTTTTTAAGAATCACTACAAGGAGAGTGAAAAGATAAGACATAAGATTTCAGGTGTCAATCTATAACACAATACCAAATAAAATCATATACTAGTTAATCAAAATATATGTGGGATTGCAACAACCAGAGAAAGCTTCGCTTGCTTTACTTATACTAGAAGCATTTTAAAAAGTTTAAACCCACTTTTGTACTGAAGTGACCAAAAATCTAAAGTGCGAAAGAAGGCATCTATTCAGGCGCAGCATGCGCGTGGCACTGGTGGTAGTCGACCGGGAATCGAAACCAGACCTCTTTACTTCGAAATCGTGCCAAGTGCCCTCCCCTGAAACTATTCGACACTACCTGAAGTACATACCGAATCATCCATTTATCCCATTGGGCCACACCATCCATCATACGGTAAAGGAGATTCTGTTCTGAAATTCTGAAGAAATGTTTCCTGAAAATTCAGCGGCAGAAAGGTTGAGAATAACCAGAGAAATTTTGAGGAATAAAGAAAGGATGAATATTTTGGAACAATATGAAAAAAGTAATCATAAAAATGAGTTGGGGAGGCTCAGGTCACAAAACCAGTAAATACCGTAGTATTACTTTATATATTTTGTGCCTTCATTCATTTAGTAAAAATAAATAAATAATTAAAATATTTTTTTCACCCCTGCCATAAAAGGGGTGTTATAAGTTTATCGTTGTAACTCCCAAATGAATAATATCATTTTACCAAACTGATATTTTTTTTTGTTTCGTTTTTTTAGTTTATACTAGTTTATAGGGTTACGCACTTCTTTATTTATATATCATATTATATTTTTATAGAAAGCACCGAGCTATGGCTCGTATGAGCCAATCCCGATCCCGGTCGCGTTCACGTTCTGTGACGGCAGGACCGCGACCGAAATCTCGACGCTGCCTTATCGAAAGAGCGCTTGACTCGGCGCCCCAACGGTGTGAGCCAATGTTGGAGGAGGCGCCGATAATTTGGAAACCCACCATGTAAGTGTTCAGTAAATAAATATTTACTTTTAGTTTTGTTCACACACGGCCACAACGAACGTAACATAAATTTCTTTATTTTTCAGCATTGATCGAGCAATAGCCAGAGAAAGAACTCCAGGCGGTTCACCCATATTTCAAACTCCCCGGGATACTGTGCGTCGTCAACACCAAAGAGACCTTGGAGCAGTCCATCCAGTAAGTTAATTTTCAATTTATAACTTTAGGCAAACGAAATATAGTAAAGATAACCCATTGTAACGAAGTTGTGTACTAGCAATGGATTCTGAATCATATTCATTCGGATGAAGCCGCGGGTATATCGCTGAAAAAAAAGCGTACTGACTGATTGAACCTAAAACTACATGATGTCATTTTATTTCTTTTTATAGCATCTCCGTCCTAGAGCGGGCTGTGGAGATGGACATTGATGAGGAAGAGGTGGAAGAATTATTTACTAACAAGACTACGCACATAATGAAGTGGCTTCAGGATGTAACGATACACTTATTTGTGCGTTCGTTTTATTCTTAAATGTTCCGCTTTTGATTGGAATATTAAGTGTAATTCATAGATAATATAAAATTAAAAAAGAGAATATACACGCGCTGCCATTTACGGAAGTCAGTAACTTTTACCTACGTCTATACAAAGAGGTACAATACTAAGTACATCAGTGGTACATCAATAAGTACTTCAAATTTTCCATCATACGGTAAAGGAGCCATGAGTTCTGAAACTCCGAAGAAATGTTTCCCGAAAATTCAGCTGCAGAAAGGTTGAGAATCGCCAGAGAAATTTTGAGGAATAAAAAAAGGATGAATATTTTAAAAAAAGATGAAAAAAGTAAGAAAAGTATATCGCATCATAAAAATAAGTTGAGGAGGCTCAGGTCACAAAACCAGTATCTTATTTTTCAACTCCAGCGATTGTGTCTCAACGAGAGATTCTCGGAGCACGAAGTCTATATGGCCCAAGGTATAAGCGATTTGATTTGAAACCAGCGCCCAGAGACGCCGTACCTCAGAACGCCTAGTTAAAGGATTCGACCACGACAGGTAGGATGAACGCTCAGTCGGTCATCGACCTCTTGATCGAGATTGTGGTTGCGTACCAGTCCAACCAGGATATTGTCCCTATAGTGCTTAGAGGAACGTCGTCATTACTGCCCAAAGGTATGTGATAGTACATCTGAACACCAAGGTAAAGGACTCGACCACGACAGGTAGGATGAACGCTCAGCCGGTTATCGGAATGCCAGTTGCCTGAACAAGGCTAAGTGCAGCCTTCTGAAATTACTGGTGGCCGAACACAATGCGGACATCGTACTGAACTCGGAAACGCACTTACGAGTCCACGATATACTCTTATTAGTGGGCATTATTGCTTAAAACGGCCACTATTAGTAGTTTTGCAATTCGTAACTATAGGGAATTATAATTTAATAATTAAATATGTTTAAAATTAACTTCAGATCCAGAACCTTAATTACAGCAGAGGGATTTTTGATGACTTGTGTTTTCAGTGAGTAATGATTTTTAAATGACGGTGGCGCTAGTGTTCACTGAGGTATCACCTTAATAAAACAAAATTTTAGAACAAATCAATACATTTTTATTATTTCACCTTGTAAATTGATTAATCCACAAGCAATAATAACAAGTTCATCTAAATAGACAACATGTTTACAATTTACGACAGAATGGGGTTTCAAAAGTCTAAATTCTCGAATCCGTGTAATAACTCTTTCAATGTGCACCTGTAAACTTGCAATAGTTTTACTTAGTATGACTTGTTCTCTAGTTGGTTTCTGACCAGTATACTGAAATGTCTATTTTCTATCTTCTATACCTTATTTATTTAAGGAAAATAGCCACACAAAAAAAATAAACCAATTAAAACCAAATAAAAATTTTTACAATATTTATTTTTAATACAGGTTTTTAACAGGATATAATTAAAATATAATCCAAGGAATGTTCATCCAGTAGCATAAGAAACAGAGAGACAAAGAAGTAATAAATATATATAAAAAGAAATAGATAGGGAGAGCAGATCGACTGGTCATATATATTGTTCCCTTGTTTTGAAAAAAAAAGTAAAGTAGAAAAGGAAATAAGTTGAGAGAAGCAATTGCTATCTGCAGGGCCGACCGATAATGAAGTCCTCAGCTGGGTATTGTTACCTTATTTAAAACGAGAAAGCTTTTTGTAGTAAAAGGCAAGTCCTCTTGTTCCTTATATAAATGAGCTCTCAGATCCCGCGCTTTTGTGACCTCTCTAGTTAAAGACCCGGAGAGAAAGGGGTCCCATTCGGTCCAGTGGATCTCTTCAGGCGCAATGCAAAAAACCCTGAAGAATATATTGGCTTGTGTAACAATGATTGTCAGATACAGTACAAACAGTGCGGAGCCCGGTGTTGAAAATTCTATTTCACACTCAAATTATTACTCAAAGCATGCAAAATCCAGTCAAAATAGAGTATGTTCATTGTATAATCATTGCTAAATCCGGTATGGTTGCAATTATCAACTAGAAATTCTCAACTTTATATTGTGGGTCACCTGGCAATGAAATATCTGACTATTTTGAGAAAAATAGACCCTGTATGAAATATCTCACATTTAATTCATATGCTCTAGGTTTATTCATGTGTACAAATAGTTAGAAATCATTTTAAGACAGAATCCAGACAAAATCTGGATACCAGAAACACTTGATAACTACCCTAAACTCAAAAATATAAATCTCACAAAGAATCCGATTTTACCAAGAAAATATAAGACAAAATGAGAGGATTTTACGGTTTATTTAGCATACTAACGTGGAAATAGAAAATTATAACAAAACAAATTACCTTTTCAGGGTTTTCCAAAATATTTTTAACAAAACTTGGTTGTCGGTAAAATACAACCTCCATGTACTTTTCGATTACAAATATTCGACTTTCGATATCTCGGCACTTTTTTAAAAGAATATTTATAAAAAAATACGTTTATTTAGCAACTTAATTGCAAAAAAATCGAAAAATCTATTCAAAGCCGGCATCTAATCGAACCACCAGCGAAATCCATTTGACAGAGCTAGCTCGTCCGTAGTGATGGGGCGAAGGTCGACAATTTCGATTCGTCTATCCATAATCGATCACAATCTGGTATCGACTACTCGATTCTTTTTCATCACAATTATACAATGCAAAATGAAAATCCTACGTGTGAATTATCGATCACCAATCGCAACCGTCATTGACAAAGGCGTCGATAAATAAAGATATAAGTAACCCACCAATTTCGTAATCGTAGCCGAACTGCAACGACACATTTTGACGTTTCCCGTATTCCGCTACTAATTTAAAGACCAAATCGTAGTTCATCTGAAAAATCTCAAAATATCGATTCTCTCAACGATTCGATGCTTGGTAAGTTACTTTACTCGGATTTTTACATATTAAACAAGCTTTAATTGTAGATAGCCACAGATTCATAATTGTGTTAGGGAATACGAATATCGCGCAAACTTAATCGAATCGGAATCGGATATCAGTTGTATGGATTTCTTAGAGTTCAATAACGAAAAGTCGGCTAAATCGATCACTGAACAATTGCGATGACAATCGACCTGAATTATTAATGTGAATTAAAAAATAACGTTACAATACACACTTGGAGGTCGAAGAAGCTTGACACCTTTTGACATAAATATACTTTCTACTTCTTTGAAACCCCGATCTGCCAAAACAACTGCATTATGTGGAAGTACTTGGAGTAACTTACTTTCTATGACTAGCGCTTTATCTCATATTCTTCCACCATAGCCAGTAGAAACAAAATTGATAAAGCCATTTGGAGTAGAGCCTACCAAATTCATGGTATTACAGTTTTTATACTGAGACCAAGTCTGGGATTGCTGTACAGGATTGGAGGGTTTTTCAATTTCGATTTCGAAACAATCTATAAACATCTGTACGTTAGAGTATCGTATCTTAAAAACCAAAGGTAATTCTTTTTTTATTTGAAGGGGTGACGGCATATAAATTAAATTTTGAAAAAAATTTGCCAAAACTTCTACCCCTTCAGCAAACATAGAACTTAATCTAGCTCTAGATATTTCAAATTCTTCACTCATTCTCTCCAGTGAATATTTTTGTTTTAGTTTGAACAAAGTTAAGACTAAGCAAAGATTGGTTGTTTTAATATTACTTTTAGAAACTATTTAATCTAGCAGCCATATAAATAAGTACATTTTTGTTTTTTTTTTTTGGACTAAATTGAGTAAATTTGTTTTTAAAACATATTTTTTTTAGGGCATTGCACATTTATTCCACTGTTGAAGTCTCAGTTTCTGAAGTAGCACCAAACAAGGATGGACTTGATGTTGTTATTTCTAGTGGAGGTAGTTTAAGCTCTTCAGACTTAGTTACATTTCGTGGGGCTCTTGTCCTGTAGTTTGTACTTTTATCCAACATTTTTACCTTGCATTGTACAGCAGCATCAATCTAAAAAACAAAAAGAAATGAACATTGGTATGAAACAAGACACACAACACAAAAATAAATAAATATATAATTATTAAAAACATATTTTCATAAATAATGTTTAATTAATTTTATGTTTATTTGTGTGAGAAAGATTACATCACTATGCTAGTGATATCTCACTCGCACCCAGTGTCATCTCTCTCTTCTGTGTGGGCTCTGTCATGGTGTAGTACGTGTCCCTTAATAAAATCAACTTATTAATTAATTAGTGGTTTTATATTAATATAATAGTGGCGACGAGTCCAAGAACCAAAAGAGCTGTGCAAAGTGATGTAAAACAATACTAAAATCTCGAAAATAAAGAGATTTTACAAAAAATACAGTTTGCAGATGTATTCAGTCCAGGATGGGGAAATTTTAAGGGAGAAATGATCACCTTAAAGTTAAAGCCAGACTCATTACCAAGGAGCTTAACAGTAAGGCGAGTACCATTTGCTTTAAAACAGAAGGTCAACAATGAAATCAAAAGATTATTAGATAATGGTAGGATTGTTCCAGTAAATCAAAGTGATTGGGGAACACCTGTAGTGCCCATCCTAAAGCCTGATGGTTCGGTTAGACTTTGTGGTGATTATAAATTAACAGTAAATAAGTGCTTGGAAGTGGACCATTTTCCACTTCCCCACATTGATGACATATTGAACATCTTAAGTAAGGCTGAAAACTACTGCGAACTTGATTTAAAAGAGGCCTACTTGCAAGCTCCTCTTAGTGATGTTAGTCAAGATTGTACAACTATTATAACTAAAATAGGAACATTTAAATATAAGTATCTACCCTATGGAGTAAGTTCAGGGCCTGGAGCATTTCAACGCCTAATGTATAAAAAATTAAAAGATGTAGGAAATGTTATAGTTTTTATAGATAATATATATATTAGAGGAAAAAATCTGCAGGATACTCATGAAACACTGTGTAAGGTACTAACAAAATTACAAGAATGTGAGTTTAAATTGAAACCGGAGAAATGCAAATTATACTACGCCGTTGCATCCTCGAGATTTATATAATTCACTAAGTAGTTCCACTCTTCTATGTACTGGGCATGTAGCACAACTTCAGAGCCCAGTTTTAAATAAAAAGAAGTTCGTAAATGACTCATATGATAGTTCCGGTTTCCTCCACCTAGGCACCTCGGCGGCGCTCGTGTGCCGGCTTCATTCGCTTTTTGTGTGCGGGCATCGTAGTACAGTATCTCAACTATTGAAAATTTTATTTAGGTTTTTGTGTATTTAGTGGTGTGCCATGGGTAAACGAAAACATAAAGAATCTACTGAATACATTAAGGCTAAGATACGACGTTTGGAGAAACGTTTACATCGTCGCCGCGAAAGTTCATCTTGCAACGAAGAATGTAAGTACCTAGTACAACATATTATTAATCACTGCTTTTTTTTTTTTTTTTTGTGTACCTCCCTTATTTTATATTTCGTGATAACATTACATGCATTCATTAGAAACAAGAAGAAACGTATATCCTCTCGAATCCTTCTATTTTTAGAAAGTTATTTGCAATAATAATTCGGCTACCCTCATCTGTTTTATTAATACTTGATTTTATGTATTACGTAAAAAGTTGCACTGATACTACTTACTGCTCATTATCTTGAAGTTAGCATATATTTTTTTTTCATTTCGACATGGAGTGAACCTGGTCTTTAAAACAGATAGTGCATAGTACTATGATGCGATCATAGTCACGCACATAATGTACTACGATGTGATCGTAGTCCTGTTTCCTAGTCAACTATCGTGATGCGATCACGATGAGACTAAATACATACACGCACTTGGAGTCATGACAAGATTATGACCACTGCTTATTTTCTTTTTTTTTAGCGGCTTACGCTGATATGGATACTGGATCCCCATTTATGAAATCTGTCGAGGATAGCTCAATTATCGAATCGGATCCCGATAGCCCGACTTTGAAATCAATTGTGGTTGATCCCATGCCGTCTACCAGTAAGGAAGACATGTGTCATACTGAGGAAATTCAACCCCAACAGGCCTCTGATAACCTTCCTATCGATATATTGGATATGTTAGGAGACTCTAAGAAAAAACAAGAAGTTTTTGGTCCGAAAATTCAGGAAGAGATTTCTAAACGTTGGGGGCGTATCTTGTGTGAAGGGCTTAAACGAGAACAAAAGAAAGAGATCACGGAGAAGATTTTAGTGCCTGAAAATTTCCAATTAGTGAAGGCTCCAAAATTAAACCCAGAAATTGCTGCGGTAACAATTGAGTCCACTAGGAATCGCGACAAACGCCTAGAAGGAGCGCAAAATTATCTTGGCTTAAGGATAGCAGCATTGACAAGTGTCATTTCATCCCTGATCGATAAAGATTTGGAAAAAATGGATATAATTAGACACCTTTCGGGTGTTAACCAAATATTATTAGACCTTCATTATGAGAATACTTTAAATAGACGAAAACTAATTACTTATTCACTTGACAAAAAATTTCTGGATATGGTACAAGATGTTGAAAGAGACTCCTTTCTCTTTGGAGAAAATCTAACGGAAAAAATTAAGGCGTTGAAGTCTGCAGAAAAATCTGGTTTGCAGATAAAGAAAACCAATACATCTGACGCAACGTCTTCAAAGAAATCTAATCGTCAGCAGGGAAACTGGAAGGGCCCTCCCCGTCAATCTCAGCGCGGGAATCGACGGGGCGGGGCCAAGAACTACCCGAGTTACCGCTCCTCGAAGACATCAGCAGCGTCCACGGATCGTCGCCAGGAGACGTCGAAGACTCACTCGAGACCACGCTCCAGGAATCGCTAGAGGTATTCGAACATGCTGGTCGATTACAATACTTTACATCTAGATGGAAATCCATCACAAACGATAAGTTTATTCTAAAAATAGTGTCAGGTTATGAAATTCTTCTTTTAAAACAGGTATACCAGTCCAAGCAACCTATGAATATCGATTTTTCGAAAACAGAAATTAGAGCACTAAAAACTGAATTAAGTAAATTATTAGACATGGGTGCTATAAAACGCTGTTATGATGAATCCGGTCCATTTATATCAAAAATATTTTTGGTTCCAAAACCCGATAAGAAGTTTAGATTTATCCTCAATCTTAAATTGTTCAACAAATTTGTTGACACCCAACATTTTAAAATGGAGGATTATAGAACAGCTACCAAATTAATATCTAATTCGTGCTTTATGGCTACTGTTGATTTAAAAGACGCATATTTTTTAATTAGCATGCATGAGTCATCCAAAAAATTCTTAAGATTTAAATTTGAACAACAAACTTATGAATTTCAATGTTTACCGATTGGTCTCTCTTCAGCTCCATTTATTTTTACAAAATTGATGAAACCAATCGTGTCTTATCTTAGAAAAAAAGGCCTATTTTTAGTCAATTATTTGGACGATTACTTGTGTCTTGGATCTTCCTACGAAGACTGCCATAATTGCGTTATGGAAACCATACGGTTATTATCATTATTGGGTTTTGTTATAAATTATGACAAAAGTCAGCTTGTACCCTCTCAACGTAGAAAATTTTTAGGATTTGAATTTGATTCCTTAAATATGAGCTTAGGCCTCCCTTTAGAAAAAAGAAATAAAATATTAAAACGTAACTAAAAGTATAGCTAGGAAAAAGAAAATAAAAATTCGTGACTTTGCTAAATACCTTGGAATTCTGACATCGGCTTGCCCAGCTGTTGCATATGGCTGGGTGTACACAAAAGCCTTTGAACGACAAAAACTATTAGCATTGCGATTATCTCATGATAATTACGATTGCTACATGACTTTAAATAAAGAATTACAACATGATTTTGAGTGGTGGGAATCCCATATAATGAAATCATTCAACCTTATTCGTAACGGACGACACGCGCTTGAAATTTTTTCTGATGCATCTCTAACTGGTTGGGGCGTAATGTGTAATGGCGAACGTTCAAATGGATTTTGGGATTCTAATGAAATTGAATGTCATATAAATTTTCTAGAAATTAAGGCAGCCTTTATAGGACTAAAGTGTTTTGCAAATGAGTTTCGTAATTCCGAAATATTATTACGAATCGACAATACTGTAGCTATTTCTTACATTAATAGAATGGGCGGCATTCAGTCTACACTATTGAATAATATTACGCGAGAGATATGGGAATGGTGCGAAGATAGACAATTGTATATTTTCGCTTCATATATCAAATCTTGCGAAAATTTAGAAGCAGATGAAGAATCTAGACATACTAACATAGACACGGAATGGGATTTATCTCTTACCGCATATAATAAAATTGTATTAGAATTTGGCGAACCCGAAATTGATTTGTTTGCATCGCGCCTAAACGCAAAATGTAAGAAATATTTATCGTGGAAGAGAGACCCTTCCGCTATTAATGTTGACGCCTTTACATTAGACTGGAGTACTAATGTGTTCTATTTGTTTCCACCATTTTCTTTGATTTTGAAATGTCTTAGGAAAATTATAAATGACGAAGCAACGTGTATCATAGTAGTACCATACTGGTCGAGCCAGCCATGGTATCCTTTATTACAATCACTCATGAGGTCTGAACCAATATATTTCCATCCCGATGTCTCCTATTGTCTCCTTCCAGAGAACCTCACCCCCGTTGGAGGCAACTTACCCTGGTATCGTGTCTGTTATCCGGACGGTCTTCACACAACGCTCTCTCCCTCCAGAAACGATTAACATAATTATCTCGTCTCTATCTAAAAACTCACTTAAACAGTACAATGTTACATTAAAAAAGTGGTGGCTTTTTTGCTTAAGAAAAAACTGTAATCCATTTTATTATGATTTATCGTTTTTACTAGAATTTCTAACGACAGAATTTAATAGTGGTATTTGTTATTTTAGTATGAACACTCATCGTTCAGCCCTTGGTTTAATATTTGGAAAGAAGTTTACAGAAAATGATACTGTTACTCGTTTTTTAAGAGGTGTTTTTAGATCTAGACCTAGTCTTCCGCGATACCAATCAACGTGGAATCCTAATGTAATACTTGATTTTGTAAGTAAACTTTTCCCTAATGTAGAATTACCATTAGGAAAAATCACCAAAAAGGTCGCAATTCTACTCGCATTGTCGTCCGGACAACGAGTTCAGACATTGTCTCTTATAAGATTATCAAATATAATCGTTAGTGATTCTAATGTTGAAATAATAATAACTGATTTGATCAAAACTTCAGCTATTAATCGATCAATGCCTCATTTAGTTATTCCTTATTTTCCCAACAAAATTGAAGTTTGCCCCGCAAGGGCGCTTTTATCGTATCTGGATGCAACAAAAGTTTATCGATCTTTGACCGACACAGATCGACTTTTTCTGACCACTAGACAGCCAATCCATAATGCTAGTGCATCAACTATTAGTAGATGGATTAAAGATATTATGGGCGAAAGTGGTATTGATATAAATATTTTTTCAGCTCATAGCACTCGCCATGCGTCCACCTCAGCAGCATTTCGACGCGGATTGTCGTTAGATCAGATTAAAAAATCCGCTGGTTGGTCCGGAAATAGTCTAACTTTTGCTAGATTTTATAATCGGCCATTAAGTATAGAAAACGATGAAAGCACCTTTGCGGAAGCAATTTATAATTAATTAAATAACTGTAAAGTTACAACCTTTCGTTGTTATAGTCAATAATGTGTAAATTAAATTATATTTAATATTGAATAAAGTATATGTAGTTAATTATAATTTTGACTCTGCCAGATCCTGTACTAACTAATATTTCAAATTTCACAAAGCTCTAAACATCCTACTTAGTGAATTATATAAATCTCGAGGATGCAACGGCGTAGTATAATTAATGGTTAAACAAACTTACCTTTGTGACGTTTGACCATAATTATACGAGACGTTGCATCCGAAAAGATTTAATACCCACCCAGTAATATTTTATTACTAACCCATATCCATATGACTATGTAAGCCACGTTCATATGGACCCCGTATTTGATTTGCGAAATTTGCCTCTGAAGTAATGAAGCCGGCACACGAGCGCCGCCGAGGTGCCTAGGTGGAGGAAACCGGAACTATCATATGAGTCATTTACGAACTTCTTTTTATTTAAAACTTGGCTCTGAAGTTGTGCTACATGCCCAGTACATAGAAGAGTGGAACTACTTAGTGAATTATATAAATCTCTTCGGATGCAACGTCTCGTATAATTATGGTCAAACGTCACAAAGGTAAGTTTGTTTAACCATTAATTATTTTCTACAAGTTTGGATGTTTTCGGCTATCGTGTAAATAAAGATGGCATTAGCATAATACAATCTAACATTTAATCACTATTACAGATAAAAGCACCAACAAGTGTCACCTTGCTAAAGTCATTTTTAGGAAAAATAAACTATTATTCACGTTTCTTGAAAGATATGGCCTCCATCATTGTTATATGAATGTATAAAACGATAGATATCAGCTGACAACTTAAGACATTACGACTCTCAGTTACCATTAATATTAACTTGTGATGCCTCAGATGTAGGTCTTGGAGTCACTTTATCAAATAGAGATTCAAATGGCATAGTCAAACCAATAGTTTATCATAAACTATGACGTGCATCCCATAAAGACATTAAGACGTTGCCTACCCTGGGCTTTCTTACATACATACATTTTATTTTCATTGAAACAAAAATTTATAAATACGCGCCCCACGCTAATTTTAATTAACAAAATACATTACAATACATTTTCGCGCACTGCTATCAAACGCGCAAAGCAACCAAATACGCGATCGCGATGCGACCGGCAGGCAAGACAATCCAAGTCCTCGTCTTAATTTACACACATAGACAGCAAGCACTGTCTGTTGTGTGCATATCGAGTCTGTGCACAGACAGGCGCTACGAGCATGTAGTTGTTATGCAAAGTAAGTTTTGATTGGCCGTTTTACGTAGAATAAGACGAGGTCTATTCGATGCGTTCCCAACAAATAAAATGTGAATTAGGCTAAACATCATTAATTAAGTAATTTGGTTTAAAATAAATGAATGTTCGAATGCTATTGGATTGCGTACTTTATTTTTTTTTTAAGATTTTATATATTTAATTTATTTTCATATATCAAAAAACTCTTCGCTGATTGTATTTTATGAATGCATCTATAATTCTATGATTTCGACAATCCGGCAGTCCGCCATTTTAGTTGTTTACAAACAAACCCATCATTATTTTAATGCGATTTTTAGTAAGGTTATTCAGAAAGTAGGCTTTTAAAATATGTTTAAAACTTAACAGAGGAATCAATCTGATTCTACTTGATTTGTGTGCTTTTAAACATTACAAAAGTTACAAGTGAAAAGTGATTATAACCAAAGTTGTAAATGTTTACAAATAGTTTAGTTTAACGTAGTGTAGGTATTATGTGCAAGCATTGGGACAAGGTTGACCTGGATTTGATCAGCTGAAGTTCTTACCTAAATTCCCGATTGGGTACAAACAAGCGGTAAGCTGAAGAAGATATTTAATACATTCATTGATTGATAAATGCATAGGAAACTAGGTATGTACTTTAGGGGTATTTAGTTTAATTTCATTTCGTGAATGCAAATAATTTGTGCGGACCGTCTCTGCGTGCTGTGCTGTGTCTCTCTCGTAAGCGATAATAACTATTCGTAGGTAGTATTTCTATTGCTGTTTTACCGAAACTCAGTTCTAAAACTGGACTCGCGTTTGGCCGATTTTAATTTGCCTACCCTGGGGAAAATCTCTGTGCACGTCACTGAGTTTATGCAATAAAAAATTATCTGAGGTTGAACAAAGGTATAGCACAATAGATAAAGAAGCCATGGATAGTATAGAACCCTATATTATTTTTCACGAAAGCAACGACATTGTAATATTTAAAATAATATCAAAGATTGAATATACCTTTAATAAGTTAAACATTATAATAAATTGAACTTACCATTGCAATGATTTCACTTTCATTTCCAGTGCTAGTCACAGAAATTGGTATGTTCCCGAGTGTCGCAGTTGGTTTGAGCTTCGGCTCTTCACCCGTTATCCTTAGTCTATGATAATTTTTTACATCTTCTTCTAACTATTAACAAAACAACATTAAATGATCAATAAGTGTAGGAAACGAAAATAGAGTTAATTTAGTTTACATTCTATAGATGCCTTGTTACGATTACTTACGTTAAAATGATCTTCACAAATGAATTGAAGGTAAATTGGATAGTACGGTGCATTCAATTGGCGACACCATGCCTTTTTTTAAATCTTCCCTTACGCGAATGAACCGTTTATCAGGGTTGTTGGTAGAATTACTTGCACATTGTGGTACGAAGCATTCTCTTTCACGTGGCATTGTTAATCAAATCAAATCTATTTATTGTGGAACACAGGTTTATAAGATCTTCATAATATAATTATTTTGTGTCACTGTGACCTGTCCTAAGACGTACAATAATTTTACAAAATCATCTATATTTTTAGCGTCAATAACTTAGTCATTACTTATAACAAATTTGAAATTAATAAATTCTGTGATAAAAAATAAAATAAAAATTGTATACAATTAAATAAATAAAATTTCTAATAAATTAAAACATAATCAATCAAAACTATCATCCAAAAATTATTGTACAGTATAATAACATTTTTCAGTCAAAAGCAATTTTAATTTATTTTTGAATGTCATACTATCAGGTAGTTTATTAAAAATAATGGGAGCCATGCCAATCACGTTTTTACCAGTTTCTGTTCATATTGAGGTCTAACGTGATTTGGTCTCCTTCTTGTTTCTCTTAATTTGGCAAACAAATGTGGATTTGACTTTGTCTAGATAATTCTAACGATATTTAATTAACTGTAAAGTAGTAAGTAACGGTTTTTTATTTTTTAAACTTGAGCACAGAGATTCAGAGGTTACAATATAATTTTTATTTATGTATATGTAATTTTATATTAAATAACAAACAGATACGACCGATTGTTATGTTTATTTATCACAAACTACAGATCGGTTCACGAATCATGAACACAAAATCGACGGTAGCGCATTTTCACAGAGAAAAGACATAAGGCAAAATATTATTTTTATTTATTTATTTGTTGGTGTTATAACCAGTGATCGGGATTAGAGTGAAATGGGGTTTTTAAATATTGTATATAATGTGTATAATTAAACGATTTGGGAATAAATCAAACATAAATAACATTTTTATATAGTAATATTTATTTGCATATTTAATTGAAGATCAAACGAACTTCCAAGTGAAGTTCGATCGTAATTATGTGAACAGCTTCATTCGAAGCGATTTACTTATTGTAGTAGCGGTACCTACTGCTACTTCGCACGCACATAGTTTAAAGTTTTTTTTTTTTTTTTTGTGGTAACACTGATCATATTCATAGTGGGGACAGTCGGGTTATATTTCCGTCATTTAGTTTAAAGATAGCTAGCTGATGTGCTCCAATTACTTAAGTCATTTCATCATTTAAAGGGTAGGGTAAATTATTATTTTAATAATTAGGGTGGGTGATGGTAAATCGCTTCGAATGAAGCTGTTCACATAATTACGATCGAACTTCACTTGGAAGTTCGTTTGATCTTCAATTATGTTTCACAGCTTCATTCTTCGCGATTTACTTATTGTAGGATGTTTAAAGTCGTGTGAAATGACGAAAGCCATAAATAACATAAGGTATTATTTATTTTACAATCAAACAAGTATTGTTATGACAGTTATTTTTATTTATTGACAACTATTATCTAATATACAATTAGCAAAATTATCATTATAAATTTCTTTATTATAAAATCTAGCAAATACGGATGAGGAATGAGACCATCCTGCTGTTTTTTTGATTATATCTATATTAACTCCTAATCGATTGGCTTTAGATGTGGCTGCATGTCGTGTACTATGAGCGCCGAATATTGTTGTATCCAAGCCACTGTCTCTTAAGGCGTCCTTGATCCAGTGGCTTAAGGTTTGAGAATTTACTTTAAAAAATGGTTTTCTGAAACTAATAAACAAGTAGTCATCTTTTCTTAATTCACTGGTTCTTGAAATATAGGTTTGAAGACATCTGGCCGGACAAATTTCTGGGCGTAAGTTATAAAAAGGGAGTCTCAAAAGGGGTTGGAATGAATTTAAACTTGTCGTTTTAATTCTATCCGGAATCTTAACGACTATTTCAGTTGGATTGATGACAATATTCTTGATATTAATTAAGGATAATGTTTGTACACGATGTGCAGTCACAAGAGCAATCAACGTTACTGTCTTTTTGGAGAGAGTTTTAAGATCTAAACCTTCATTAGGCCACTTATTAGCTAAATAATTTAAAACAATATTAGTATCCCATGTAATATTATATTTGGGATTAACTGGTCTTAATCTCAAAACTCCCTTCATAAAACGCTTTATTCTATCATCATCTAAACTTCTTGCTAATAATAATGATAATGCCGATCTATAAGAATTAAGGGTACCATATTTCGCACCTCTATCAAAAGTTTCAGTAAGAAAATGTATTACAACTGGTATTGAGGCTCGAGAATAATCATAATTATGCATTTTACAATAATTTAACCAAGCCTTTATACATCCATCGTATTGCTTGTAAGTACTTTTAGACAAAGATGCTAACATAATGTCTACGGATCTCGGAGAAAGGCATCTTTTCAGTAGCGTTTGCCGGATAATTTCGCGGCAACCAAGTTTAATGTCCGGTAGAGGTTGTGTGGTGTCCTGAAAGGGGATTTTAGCAAATTTATATTTGGTTGGAAAAAAATTGTCTCAGAACACAACCTCCTAAATAACGGGAACCAAGGTTGTGTAGGCCAATATGGGACTACTATCACACCTTCTGCCCTTTCGTTAACTATTTTTTGGAGAGTTTTCAAAATAAGCGAAAACGGTGGAAAGGCATAAAACTGCAAGCTTTTCCAAGCAAAAGTAAAGGCATCTACTGCCCACGCATCTGGATCATTTTTCCAAGTGACATACACGGCACATTTTGCATTACATCTATTAGCAAATAAATCTACTTGTGGAGTACCAAATTTTTGTTTTATTTCAGAAAATGCGTAATCTGCAAGCTCCCATTCGGTATCGTGAAATTTTTTACGTGATAAAAAATCGGCTTCTACATTTTCTTTTGAACATATATATGAAGCAAATATAGTAATTTTACGACTCTTGCACCATTCCCAGATTTCCCTAGTGATGTCATTTAAATGTGGGTATTGTACGCTTCCCATTTTATTTATACAAGCAATGGCTGTAATATTATCAATTCTAAGTAATATCTCACAATTATAACAATTATAAGCAAATACTTTCAACCCGAAAAAAGCTGCCTTTAATTCTAACTCATTAATATGTAGTGAAATTTCGCTATCTTTCCAATGACCAAAAGATCTATTGTTTTCACAAAAAGCACCCCAACCGGTCGATGATGCGTCAGTATATATTTCTTTGACATAATTACCAGTCTTAAGAGGACAGGAACGATTGATATTCTTTAACCACCAATTCAACTCATCTTTTAGAAAATTAGGTATAGTGACTATTTGATCATAATTATAAGAAATGTTTAATTTTGAAAATATAAATTGTTCAAGTAGTTTTACGTAAATCCAAGAATATTGTATAGCGGGACAGGCGGATACTAATAACCCTGTTAACTTAGCGATGTCTCTAAGCTTGCATTTGACTTTATGACGAAAGGATTGAATACAATCTTTAATTTTTAAAACTTTATCTTGGGGTAGTTTTAAAACCATGTTTTTAGAATCAAATAAAAACCCGAGAAATTTGCATTCCTTTGTAGGGTCGAGGCAACTTTTTTCTTCGTTTATAAAAAATCCTAAACTAAGAAGAACTGATTTAGTTGACATCACGTTATGTTTGCATTTATTGTAATTATTTTCGATGCAAAAAATATCATCTAAATAAATTACTGACGTAAAATTGTTTAATCTTAAATACTCCATTACTGGTTTAAGCAGTTTTGTAAATACATATGGTGCAGTGCATAAGCCAAATGGTAAACAGTTAAATTCATAAAGAGTGTTTTCGTATTTGAAACGTAGATATTTTCTAAAGGATTTTTCTATATTAATAAAAAAATAACTATCTTTTAAATCAATGGAAGCCATATATGCGTTTTTCGTGATTAGTTTTATTGCCGTTCTGTAGTCTTCCATCTTAAAGTGATCGGTTTTAATAAATTTGTTCAATTGTTTGAGGTTAAGAATAAATCTTTTATCGCCATTTGGCTTAGGCACGAGAAAAATGCTAGATATGAACTCTCCTGATTCATGATAACACTCAGATATTGCATTAATTTTAAGTAATTTCTGAATTGCCATTGTGTACTCGTTATGTTCTTGGGTTGATTTTGGGTAAACATTTGGATAATTTATTTGTGTAGGTAAAGAAGTAAAAGGTATTTTGTATCCTTTTATGCAAGACAAAATAAAAGAATCATTCGTGATTTGAGACCACTGGTGATAAAAGTATTGTAAACGGCCAGCGTACTTTACCTGGTCATCTATCTCCGGTAAGAAGACTGGCGGCGGCTCGGTGATCGCGATCGCGGTGCTGGTGGTGGCAGGCGTGAACTGCGAGCCGGAGCCCGTGATGTCGAGGGTGATTGAGGTGGCCCGCGCCTTTGATAGCCTTCCGCTTTGTTCGGAGGCTTCCGAAATTGGCCTTTGGAGTTTAAATGATGCTTATTTTTGTACTGTGGTGTATTTTTATTCATTGGCTTCGGGATAACCTTTTGTAGCGACTCGCCGGTCTTTTGGACGTTTTTAGCTACCTTTAATCTCTCTGAGACATCCTCGCCGAACAAATATTTGTCTCGATTAGTATTAGAGAGGGTCTCGCGTAACCCAGTGTTGATTGCGTTTAGAAAAATTCCACGGCGAGTCCTTGTCTCCGCATTATGGCTATCGCAAAGAATGCGACAAGCATCACTTAAGGGTTGTAAAAGCTTTTGTTTGGAGGTTTCGTTGGATATCACCATTTCCATCACTGTCGATAAAGCAGCTAAAGCAACGCCAATTTGATTTTGCTTTTGGAACATAGTTGCGTCTCTTTTAGCGATCATATCTGGTACAGCTGCTTTAGCTTCAGGGTTTAATAAAGGTGCCAACAAAAGGTTACAATTAGCGGGTATTAAATATTGGCCAGTAATTTTTTCCTTCACTTCTTTAGATAGACCGCTTTTAAGAATTTCTTGCCACCTCGCCGCTATTTCTTTATGTATATCTTTTCCTAGAACGGCCTCTGACTGAGGGGCATCACCTAACATCTGTAATATATCATCATCGAGGGAATATTCACTTTCTACATTAATATTTATGTTTGGTGCAGATGAAGTTCCCGGAACCGGATCGATAGATATAGGTTCACCCGGTGTAGCTACGCTTTGCCCTATGGGTGACACAAAGCTGGGTAGGTCCAACGGATCGTAGTTGTTCAAAACTGCATGTGGCGATGAAACTTGTCTTATTTCTTCATCTCCGTCTTCGGCATTTACCTCATTTTCAACGATGGATTGATCTGCACAAGAGCAGGGAGGATTATATTAAATGAAACATACGACGTATGTTACAAAATACACAAGCATACTATGCCAAAAAATTAGACTAGCGAATAAAGTGGGTACTTGAAAACACACGACGTGTGTTGAACTATGCAAAGGGCATACGACGTATGCCAGCATAATTTGCAAGTACCTACTCCGAGAGCATTTAATTAAGAAGGTTTACTTACAATCTCCTTCGTCATCAGAGGACGAAGACATAATACGTATTCTTTTCCTTTGCAGTTTTTTTTCTAACTTACGAATCTTCTTTTTAATTTCCGCATCAGATAATGTACTCTTCCTTTTGCCCATTATTTGAAAGCAATAGTTTATTATATTTAATTTTTTTTTTTTTTTTAATTTTAATTTATTTTATATATTATTAAATTAAATAAATTTTCAAATATTTATTTGCAGACGTGCGAAGGCTACAGCAAGTAAACGCAGAATGACGGAAATATAACCCGACTGTCCCCACTATGAATATGATCAGTGTTACCACAAAAAAAAAAAAAAAACTTTAAACTATGTGCGTGCGAAGTAGCAGTAGGTACCGCTACTACAATAAGTAAATCGCGAAGAATGAAGCTGTGAAACATAATCACTATCCTCAAGTTCCATTATTCCTTCTATACCACTGGGACCGGGTTCCGTAATTGATTGTTCATCTTCCGATAATAAATAATAAATATATATATAGGGACAAACCACACAGATTGAGTTAGCCCCAAAGTAAGTTCGAGACTTCTGTTATGGGATACTAACTCAACTATAATATATTTTATAACAAATACATATATAGATAAACATCCAAGACCCAGGTCCATCAGAAAAAGATCATTTTTCATCTTGACCTGACCGGGGATTGAACCCGGGACCACCTGAGTAGCGGTCAGGCATTTAACCATTACGCCACGCAGGTCGTCAAAAGATTCAGATAAAACAGAATCTGAGGTTGAACCTTCACTATCATCCGAATCTCCTACTTGAATTATAAATTCGTCGGTAAGCTCATCCCCAACGTGGTCACTTTTTATATATAGTTCTTCGATTGATTTAACCTTATCATATATATTTTTCCAATCATCGGGGCCCATCATGTCAACCTTTTCCTTAATTAGATCTATGACACGATCAATATTCCATGTCACGTTTTTGCTACTGACGTAACCTTTTATTGTGGCCCAAGCCATCTCATAGGATTTAAGTCAGGATGGTACGGTGGAAGACGGAGTACAGTGTGTCCTTTCTCAGCAAACATTTTATCAATAGAATATTTCTTGAAACGAGCTTTGTTTTCTTTAACTAAGTTGTATAATTGAGGCTTTAACATGTTAGAATTGAAGTTTATTCTATTTTTAGTGAGCCACTCCTGCATTTCAGACTTCCGTGAATTTGAAGAAGGAGCCATATCATATTCTTTATTATGATAAGAAGCCTTGTCAACAACAATAACGGAGTTTGGGGGAAGATTGGGGAGCAGTTGATTTTGAATCCATTTTTGGTAGTTCTCAAAATTCATCTCATCGTGATCCATGATTTAAAAGTTAATAAGGCATTGGGCACAAACCCGGCCTCTGACCCGGCATGTACTATAATCACACATTGACCCTTTGATATTGGCTTTTTTAAACCAGCCGTGGATTCATCTGTCCAGCCCTTTGATTTAGCGTGGGTAGCATGAACATATGATTCGTCTGTATAAACGATGGGTCTATTTTGTCGACGATATTCTTGTAGTTTTTGCAAATAATTAATTCGTAATAATCGTATAGCTGATGTCTCAATTAAAATTTTTCTGTTATTTTCCGTCCGTTTCCATTTAAATCCAAGGCGTTTAATCACACGACCCAAACTAGTTTTTGAACTTTTGAAATTGATGTCATTGCGCAATTTTGCTGGTTTGTTTATTTAAATTTTTGTATTATGAGATGACATGACTACCTAACGATGAACTGACAGAGACAGAAACTTTTATTTCGTTGATAATGGACTTATACTCATACAACCTAAAAGTTTGTTGGTACTAGCTTTTCATATGTGGTAAATAAAAATTTCAGAATGATCTTAAATTTTTTTTTTGTATTTTTTATATGTTTAACATAGCCTATATTTCCTAAAAAAATATAAAATTAAAATCATGAATTTTAGTGACATAGCCAATTGACTTCCCTCTTATAAATTGTTTAGCGTAGTGCTTTCCATAGTATGGTATCATACTTTCATATATAATGTTCGTCTAGCCCGTAATGTTTTCGAAAAGACACCCAGACATCGAGAAGTGGACGTAACTTTTAAAGTCTGTCTGTCGACTGATAAGGAAGTATTATCACTCAGATGTAGGTTTTGCAAAATCGATTCGAACCTATTACATCTTATACTTTCAGAAAGAATTTTTGGCACGTCGTTTTCTTTGGAGAAATAGTCTTTTACAGGGTAACTTGGAATAGCCTGATAATAACATTGCGCCAAAAATAACATATATTTCATCTTCAGTTACCATCAGAGGTTTATTTTTCTGACCCGTTTATAAATTTGTTTGATCTACAATAAGTTTTACCAGGTCGTGAATAAACAGTTTGAAATAATCTAAAGGGTCGTTACAATTCTTGCTTTCTTCTGATGTGGGTCGTGTGATAAACTGCGGGCATGTGAAATCAGGTAACTCTTTTTTCCATAAACATGTCCTTTTCTTTTTCTTTTTTTTGTGGATTGCAAATACGCGTTCTTAGTGAAGCCAGTGGTTCGTTGTCTTCATCGTCGCTTTCTTCACTAGACGAAAGAACTAGAATTTTCTCTGCATTTGAAGACGTACCTGAAGATGTTGATAGAATTACGTCGTGGTTTCGTGCTTGGTAACGCCGGAGCTCACATCTAGTTTGAAGCATATAACGTAGGGAGAATTTACTTAGTACTTAAGGTATGTGTGAGGAGAGAAGATAAATCCAAGTTTCAGCGAATCGCACAATATTTATTACTTTTCTACTTTATAAAATTTTAGACTCTTTAGGATACACGTTATCGTATAAGAGGTCACAGGGGACGTGAGATCGAAGTAGGCACGAGATCCAGTCAGGCAGCCGCTATGAAATAGCCAGCCACTTAACTTAGGGAAGACGAGATGATCCGCAAGCGGTCTTCTGGTGGACGCGCGCAGCCGTCTTAGCCGGGAAATTCGACTGCTCGCCGTCAGTAGCTGGAGCAGACAGCTGGCCGGCGCTGGTAGGCAGCTGGTAGGCGGCTGGCCGGAACCCTGAAATTGGAGAAATTCAGTATAGTATATATAGTAATAAGTGCATGTAGGTGGCTAACTAATAAGAGGATACGGTACGGGCCAGCGAACAGAATCCAGCCGAGCAGGTTAAAGTAATTTACAAAAACAAAAAAAATTGGTATTAATAAGGATTTATGTAGTAATGTATAACTACATAAAACAAAATAAGCGCAGACAGACGCCACCGTTGCGCGAGCAGTCTAGCAGAGAACAAAGGAATGTTAAGTACTCAGTTACATAACATGATCACAACACAAACAGGTGATACTACTACAATATTAATCGAAAGCAAGAACTAGACTACTAGATCAACAGCACAACAATTCATACAAAATATAATGAGCGGCTGAACGTACGAGGTTTTTGTAACTATTTAAAAAAAAATTGAATTATTTAGAATTATTCTTTATAGTTAATAAGTTTAATGTCTTTGATATGCCATTCGCCCAGCGGCTTACCCGACATATCTGAAAGTTTATATACTAAGGGAGATTTTTTTGCTACGATTTTACATTTAATAAATTTAGGTGCTAATTTATTTGAGAAATATTTATCACTTAAGTAGAATGTTCGCTTCCAAACAACATCACCAACATTAAATTCTGCCGGCTTACGGCGAAGATTATACTGAACCGTCATAAAATTACCAACATTGTCCTAACGTGAGGATTCTGTGGGATTAGCTTGTGGCACACGCTTTTTCTGTTTTTCAGATTTTTCTGAGCGTCCACATTTTTTCAAGCCTTCAAAAATCTCAAATTGGAAATCTTTCAGACTCATTTGCCTCTTATATGTCTTGGAACAATCTTTTCTGTATAAAAGCCATGCGTTATTTATACATATATCCATTATCTGAGCAAATATCCCAATATACCAACGCCGAGACTTGAAAGGGGTTCTATAAAGCGCAATAAGTATATCGGCTAAATCAACCCCACGTATATGCTTATTGTACTTTTTGACAATATGCGGACAATCTACATCCACCTTGCTTTTTGATTCTTTGCAGTATTTCTTGATTTTGCCTACAGGCTCGACACCAGCATGAGAACTAATCAGTGTCACTGCTTTATTATCATTCCATCGTACAATTGCCAGTCGATTCTCATTGCAAATTACTTGCGCATAACTACCACGGGGTTTCTTCTTCATTTCTTTTTCAGACTGCAATACTGCTTCAGTCCCTCTCAATCTATTTTTCCTGATAGTGCCCAATGCAAATCCTGAAGCTATATCATCTACAAAACTACGCAAACATTTGGCTAACCTAACGCAACTTTTCAATATGAGTGAAAAAGATATTGAACAACTTTCAAATTTCATGGGCCATACAACAGGAGTGCATAGACGAAATTACAGATTGCCAGATGATATATTCCAGACAGCAAAAATTTCTAAACTATTGATATTAATGGAAGATGGTAAAGCCGATTCATTTAAAGGAAAGTCTTTAGATGAGATAAATTTAAATATGGAAGAAGAACGACAAGGTGAAGGGTTAGAAAAAGAAGACGTCTTAAATTTTGCTAAAAGTAGAAATACACTTCAAGAACTAGAATCTGTTATGGCCACAGACATGTCAGCTACTGCAGCTCAAGATGTCGCAACTCCATTTAGCGACAATGCTACATCCGTCTGTGAACCATTGGCGAATATATATAACATAATTTTACGATCAACAAAAAAGAAAAGAGTATTGGTGCCATGGACGTCTCAGCAAAAAATATTGTAATCAACTATTTTAAAAGACATATTAGGTCTAAAAAACCTCCAAAACGGTATAAGTGTGACGAATTGAAAGATCTTCACCCAGGATTATGAAAAAGTAAAGACTGGCTGAAAATTAAAGTTTTCATCCAGATTTATTATACCAAACATTAGAATAAGTGTAGCTTTGATTTTATTTTGGTACTTGTCGTTGCCTTTTATATCATTTTATTGTTTAATATTGTTTGGAAAATAAAGTTTTAATATAGGATTGCTATACCAAACATAAAGTTAGTGTAACTTTGATTTTATTTTGGTTATAGATGTCGCTATTTATACAGGGTTATTTGTAAAACACTTACAATCTCGCAGGACAGCAAATATCATAAACTACAATTTCGTCTAAGGAACATGAATCGAAATATGAAAAAAAAAAAAACTGACCTCCTATATAAAATCAATAGTCAGCTGATCTGACTTTAAAAGGCTTTATAACTCTTCTTTCATGTGGTGTAAATTTTGTGAATATGCCATTTATGATCATTTTCCAGAAGACGAATGTTTTTGTAATAACCAGTAATAATCAAAAGGTACATGCTACTATATTACTTACCTACCTATTTGATTCTTATATCGTAATATCATCCGACTTCGTACTATTACCTATTATAAACGCGAAAGTTTGTATGCACTCACGGCTGTTATCCCAGAAGGGGTAGCCAGAGGCTTTTTTGCGACTTTACACAGTTCTCAAGGCTCGGAAGTTTAGGTATAGTGTTTGTATGGATGGATGGATGTATGCTTGTTACTCTTTCACGCAAAAACAGCTGAACGGATTTGAATGCAATTTGGTATGGAGTTACATTACATCAGACAACGTCATTACAGTTAGGTATATAAAATCTTTTTAACCCCTGACGCAAAAAGAGAGGTGTTATAAGTTTGACGTGTTTGTGTGTGTATGCGTGAGTGCATGCGTGCGTGCGTACCTGAGTGTGTGTCTTTTTATAGGTTTTCTTGTTTTTGTTTGCTTTTGGGTCGAGAGTATTTAAAAAAATTATTGTTTTATAATAATACAAATATATCTGTTTTGTTTTCAGAGAGACAGGAAGAAAAAGAAAACCAACCAGAAACCTTACATGAGGTACGTATGTTTTAACTTAGATAAAACACGACTTACGTACACACATTTTTTTATACATACTTACCTGTCCAACTCCGAACTTACCTGTTCACACCAACCTGTGCCTCTGAGCTTACCTGTTTATACATGCTTACCTGTCCAACTCCGGACTTACCTGTTCACACCGGCCTGTGCCTCTGAGCTTACCTGTTTATACATACTTACCTGTCCAACTCCGAACTTACCTATGTAGATGTACTTACCTATCCGATTCTGAATTTACCTGTTCACATCAGCCTGTGTTGGTTCGAGTTTTTCCCAACTGAATACCTAATAGCTACTGCTGTCTATTCATTAACTTTATATTAGTCGCTATTAAAAAAAGAAAAAAGTACCTATGATGTCTCGTTCATCTTCAATTTCTTCTTTTAGTGTTGTTAATCATGTATTTTATTGTATGTATCTCTGTTTAATGGATTCATCTGATTCAAAATCTGACTTTTCTGCGACATGTTCTCATTACACTCCACCGAGACACGAAGTAATTTCAACTAAAATACTTCATTAATTCATTAATAATAATATGCTAACGGCTGTTATCCCAAAAGCGGTAGCACTCTAAGCCGAAGCAGTCCTTAAGCCATGTCAGAAACTAGGTCGGTCTAAGTCTAGGTGGCTTAAAAATATCTGGATTCTAATTCTAATTCAGGATTGAGATCGGGGATGGGTAATTTTGATGTTCAGCAAGGGATAGACAATATCACTAATCAAGTTGTTACCTTCATATGAACGAAGCAACAATAGTAAAGTGCCACAAAATATAATAAGCTTTTTTTTGTTGCAGACCAGTTCTGATGATTCTTTTCGCAATGAATTTGGAACTTCGAATAATTTAACGCCATTAGAATGTGTTTCGAACTTCGATTCATCGGTCAAGGATCCAAAGGTTAATCTTAATTATAGCGAAATTAGTCACATAAGCGGTTCTTCATGTAGTGTATTTGTAGAAAAGAAACTTCTTCAATCTTATAAAGCAGACGAATTCGTACCAAATCAAGGAATATCTCTCGATGTTAATAATTCCTTGTCTAATGTATCTTTCAAGCCACCTAATAACATAAGTTTAAGTGAAGTTAGTTGTAAAAGCAGTTCCCCTTGCAATGTAATTGTTAGTAGGGAATTTCCACAGCCTTACAATGATTTAGAACCACATGAAGAGATTATTTACGATATTAACTAGTGGTTCTGTGAACAGTAGACCTCGCGAACCTCATCCGTTACGTTTACGTTTTTTTTATTACTCTATATAGAGTATATGTAGGTATTTCTTATTCTGTTAATTTTTTCCCTCCTATATTCTCAAAAGGATTTTTTCTATATTTTTATATAAATATAAAATAAAAATAAAAATAAAAATAAAAATAAAAATAAAAATAAAAATAAAAATAAAAATAAAAATAAAAATAAAAATAAAAATAAAAATAAAAATAAAAATAAAAATAAAAATAAAAATAAAAATAAAAATAAAAATAAAAATAAAAATAAAAATAAAAATAAAAATAAAAATAAAAATAAAAATAAAAATAAAAATAAATGACCGAAAACGAATTCAAAGCGCAAAGTTGTAAAAGAACAAGTAGCATGCGGCCAGTGGTATAAGCAATATAACAAATAGCAAACTTCCCCCATTTTTGCCCCCATTTTCCTTCCAATCAAAAAACGCTCTCGACAAAAAATTGCAAATAAATCAAGGAACACGTGTGTCAAGTTTCATTAAGATCCGTTCGTAAACAACGTCACAGAAAACTTTCCCCCTTTTTTCCCCCCTTTTCCCTCCAATCAAAAAAAACTCTCGACAAAAAATTGCAAATAAATCAAGGAACACGTGTGTCAAGTTTCATTAAGATCCGTTCGTAAACAACGTCACAGAAAACTTTCCCCCTTTTTTCCCCCCTTTTCCCTCCAATCAAAAAAAACTCTCGACAAAAAATTGCAAATAAATCAAGGAACACGTGTACCAAGTTTCATTAAGATCCGTTCAGAAATGCGACCTCTAGCCCGGAACAAACAGACAGACAGACAGACAGACAGACAGACAGACAGACAGACAGACAGACATCCGGACAAAAGCAAAATTTGCCAGTCTCGAAATGGAGACTCTCGCTCGCTTCGCTCGCTCGGTCAATAATGAATCTCAAATAGAAGATAATACTAATGATAGTACAACAATTACCCAAAGGCAAAAACCCAAAAGTTCAAAGGTTCGAGATAAAGATTATTGCTTTTACTGTGAGTCATTTGTTTTAAATTTTGCTCGTCATTTACTCCGACACCATATTTATGAAACTGATGTCCAAAAAATTGTGTCAAAACCTAAAAAAAAGTCTTGTTAGAAAACAATTAATTGCAGCTCTACGTAAAAAAGGAAACTACCTTGTAAATTCAAAAGAGGTCACAAAACCGATGCGAAAATTCAAATTTACTGATTATTTGCCCTGTACAGAGTGTCTGGGATTCTATTCAAAAAAACTATTGTGGAAACATAAAAATAAATGTAGTGGTAAATCAGGAAGTAAAAACATTCAATCTGAGGCTCAAAATCTACTGATACGTCATCTTAAAATCGACGAAAAACTTAAGGAAACTGTATTTCCCCGAATGCGGGCAGACAAAATATCACTTATTGCAAAAAAAGATAACCTTCGGATCTCAATATTTAAAAACTCACCGAGAAAAACATTTCGTTAACGTAGTGTCTAGAAAAATGAGAGAGCTTGCAAAATTATTACTAGAATTAAAAAAGATTGATCCATCCATTAATGACTTCTTTTCTGCCTTAAGACCAATTTATTATGATATCATTGTACAAGCAACCAAAATACTGGGAAATTATGACATAGAAAAAGATAGGTATGAGACACCTACGTTCGCAATGAATCTGTCCACCACCTTGAAACAATGCTGCAATATTGCAATAATGTGTGCATTAAAAAATCAAGGGCCTTACACGGAAGTAGATACTGGCAAAATAGATGCAGACTTAAAAATTTTGATTCAACTTATTGAATCTGAATTGGAAATATGTGTCTACACAAACTGCAACAGATTTAAACAAGAAAAAGTGGAATAAGATAACTATTGTGCCTTTAGCAAATGATTTAAAAATTCTTAATTCTTAATAATAAGGTGGAATTACATAATTTGTTAAGAATGTACATAAACCCAGGCTGGGTGTTGCGAAGTCTTTGAATTGGTATCAAAATCTATACATTACATTAATATCGAAATAAAAATAATGATAATAAAATAAGTAAGTATTCAATAATGTTTAAATGAATTAAATTAATTAGATGAATTAAATGAATACATCATGTGTATTTCTTTTAACTGGGTGAAGAGATGTTTATGTTTTCTTACAAATGTGCATAGCTCTAGCTAGTATATATATTGAAGGTAAGGTCAAAATTTTTTTATTTATAAAAAAGGGTTTACAGCTGTGTCTGTATGACAGATTATATAAGATACGTACACATTTTTTTTGTAGTACAAAGAGGTCGGGAGCATCTACGCTGTTGCCCCACAGTATCACTCCATATATAAGCCATGAGTACGCGTAGGCATAGTAAGTCGTTAATGCAGTTTCATAATACGTGTTTACTTTTAAGATACTCAGTGCATACGTAAATTTTGCTAGCTTGCTCTTAACATTTCTAATATGATTTTTCCAATCTATATATGAATCTATGGATATTCCTAGAAGGTTAAAGTTTTTGACTTCTTCCCATATATACAATTTTGCAACTTCAACTAGGCCCTTACCAGTTAGTAAAGCGAAACAGCTAGATAAAAAAATATTTAAATTTATTGTTATAGGATACCACGCATTTTCTATAGTAGAAGAACCCGAATTCAAAAATATGTACAAAATGATTTTGCCCACGTATACATTGCCCAGTCGTAAGACCATATCTGCTAGTTTAATCCCAAAACTTTACCAAAAAACTAAGGAGAGAGTATTACAATCTTTGACCACTGAAGCTGATGCCATTTGACTTACTACTGACGGCTGAACATCGATAAATAATGATAGCTTTATAGCCGTGACAGCTCATTTTATAGATGGAAAAGGTACACTTAATTCGGTGCTACTGGGTTGTATGCAATTTTACGAGCGACACACTGCTGAAAATTTGTCTAACTTTTTGACGAGAGAGGTATGTGACTGGGGTATCTCGCATAAAATTTCCGGGATAATTACAGACAATGCGGCTAATATATTAGCCGCTATTAATTTGACGACTTGGCGACATTTTCCATGTTTTGCACATTCATTAAATCTTGTGGTTCAAAACAGTTTAGATACTATAAAAACTCAGTTGGATAAAGTAAAAACAATAGTGCAATATTTTAAACACAGTTCTTCAGCTACTAGCAGACTGCAAGCTGCGCAATCGCAAATGGGATTACCTCTCTGAAACTTAAACAAAGAGTAGTAACCAGATGGAATTCCACTTACGACATGATAAACCGTTAGCTGCAGATCAAAGATGCCGTAATTAGTACACTGGCTATTGAGCAACCCCGTCTCATCACCCTAACGCCTGACTGAGAAATCTGTTTCTATTTCAAAGGTTACAATAGTGCAATATTTTAAACACAGTTCTTCAGCTACTAGCAGCTGCGCAATCGCAAATGGGATTACCTCTCTGAAACTTAAACAAAGAGTAGTAACCAGATGGAATTCCACTTACGACATGATAAACCGTTAGCTGCAGATCAAAGATGCCGTAATTAGTACACTGGCTATTGAGCAACCCCGTCTCATCACCCTAACGCCTGACTGAGAAATCTGTTTCTATTTCAAAGGTTATGGTATTATTCAAAATAATGAAAACACACATTGATCAATCGTTACTCGAAAAAAATATGTCTGATCAATTCCTACTTTTATTAATTACCCTTCGAGATCAGTTAATTGAACGGTATCGTGACATAGAGAACAACGTTTTAGTTACAGAAGCGTCTTTATTAGATCCTAGATTCAAAAAGCATGCTTTTATAAATAAAGACAAATAGGATCAATGTTTGAACAACATTAAGAAGAAAATTCGTACGATGCTTGCGCAAGATGCAACGACATCGCAACCTGAATCATCCTCACAACGAGCCTCTCAACAAGAAACTCCGTCTATGTGGGATGAGTTTGATAAGCAAGGCGAAAAAGATATAGTTAAAAATCCTACAGCTACGACAATAGTCGAAATAGACAAATATTTAAGTGAGCCATTATTAAAACGCTCTGAAGACCCCCTGAAGTGGTGGTACAATCGCAGTTTTATATATTCTAATTTATATACATTCATGAAGCGTCGTTTGTGTGTGACCGCAGCGTCCGTACCTTGTGAGAGGGTATTTTCAAAGGCTGGATTAACGCTTATAGCACGAAAAGAAGTGCGTTGGAATCGGAGAAAGCCGCGCAAATTTAATTTTTAAATTATAATTTGTAATATTGTGCTAATAATACTTGTTTGGACTTTATAAATAATACTTTCTGTTTTTTATCATATTTTTGTTTTATTTCTAATCCTGCATTGCTTTGGATATGAGAATCCTGAAATCGAGTCAATCATACGACAGAAACTTGATCTACGAACGAAGTAAGTTTCAATGTGATCGAATTATCTGAATGAGCGAATGATTTTGACTCGATCACCATGCTGATGGGTCGTGATTGACGCGGGTTACAATAAATGATCGACCTTCCAAATGATCGAATCATTTTGACTCGATCACCGCGCTTACGGGTCGTGATTGACCCGGGTTATAAGAAACGATCGACTTGCCCAGCTCTAACTAACACGTCCGCAATGCTTACGCACCGATTAGTACCCCCCCGCGGCCCCCTCAAGCGTTCCGTTCATGCATAATGCGAATTTAAAGCAGGAAATTTCCCGGCGTACACCTGTTATTATACCGGGCACAATTCCAAACTCCAGACTGCTATCAAAAAAATACTTAAATATGCTTTGTCAAAATTACAATACTAGCTATGAAATCGTTTCGTTAATGTGTGGTAGTACCTAATAAGAATAAAATTGTGTTAATGTAGTAAACAATACAGTTCAATGAAATCACATTAAAATATATAAATAATGAAATACGACAAGTGATAACCCTTGAAAGAGATCGCCTTGTCTCTATTGAAGAAAGGCGGGTGGAGGCAGAGCTCATACAGGCTAAAGCACTGCAGGAGAACATGGCGGGACTTGCTGCAGCTTGCAATAATATAGCTGAAGCCATATGTACATTTGGTATAAATTTAATCAATGTTATAGGAACTTCAATGCAACTTCTTAAACGGTAAGATCTAATTGTACGCAAGCTAAAAATACCGTAAAAATCACGCAACAAAAGAATTAATTCTAGAGGTAACAAAGTTGTCAAAATAAACTACCAGTGGTTTTGTTTTTATTGACTTACAAAGCGCAATAACTACTTTGCCCCCCAAGCTAAAGTTGTTTTCATAGTCAGGATCAGGAATAGAGTAATACCTAAATGTGTCATCACCGGCGTATGGGAGAAAGTCATAAACTAATCCGGATACACCCGCCCGAACAAACATCTTGAAGCCCCATTACTTCGGCTTTTTGGGCAAATATTGTCGGCGGTTTCCTTCACGTGTTCCTTTATATGGAATCATCATCTCGTCGATGCTATATCTTCCTTCTTCTTCTATCATCAAACAGTTCGGTTTTATTTTTTCAAGCAAAGAGCAAACCTTAAAGTAACGATCATCGTTCACATTTGTGTTATCTAAAAAGTGTTAATATTTTCTAATCTTTTCATACTTATTTAAACTCATTATATTAGCAACTTGAGCATATCTGTGCTCTTTACTCCAATAATCTCTATAAGCAGACAATTGAACCAAACCCATTGTGATGGATAAAATGTAAGTGATGTGAGAAAAACTGATTGTTAAATAATATAGTATAATGAGGTTATTAATCCATTTATTCGGTTTGAGTAGAATGTTTTTCTTATTAATATTTTTTACATGTCTAAGTGACAACCTTAAACTAAAACAGAGGTTTTATAACATCCTCCAAACAAAGGAAAAGAAAGAAAAAATAAAAGATAATTCGATAACCGACACAGAAGAGAAAATACCTCATTAATACGTAAACCTGCTAGGTATCCTTATGGTTCTTCCACTCCGCGTAGTCATATTACGTACTGACTCTACTTCACTTATCTTGTCATCTACTGAACTCAAATCCTTTATAGGTGAGTCTCTATCAAATGACAACTCTAATGGATATAATCTTTGACAGGGCCTAATTTTGAATCCCGTAGACGTCCTGACTTTTATCGTTCTGCCAATGCCGTCTCTTCCAGGGTATATTTCCTCAATACACCCTAGTGGCCATTTAACTCTCTTTTCGTCCGTTTCAATGAGAACAATGTCACCAACTCTGAAAGAATGACGTACTTGTTGCCCCTTTTGAACCAAAGTCGTTAGGTACTCCGACTCAAAACGTTGTCTTAGATCTGATCGTAGCTTTTGCAAATACCTTAACCGTACATTCATAGAGGTTCGTTCCACACAGTCTAAATCCTCTACATCACTGGTAGCTATAGGCTGTAAAAATGAAGAAGGGGTTAACGCTTGCAAACCTTCCCCTGTGTCGTCCTCAACATAAGTTAAAGGGCGATTATTCATTACACTTTCAGCGTCACATAACAAAGTTTCTAGCTCTACATAATTAACGCATGCTTTTCCAAGAACACGCTTTAACAAATCTTTTAAAACTCCAATTAAACGCTCATAAAATCCGCCCCACCAAGCAGCGGTAGGGGCATTAAATTTCCATTTTATCCGACAAATCGTTGATACTCTTTGTACCTTATCCCAATCTAATTTTCCAAGATAGTTATTAAGACCAACAAAATTTGTCCCATTGTCTGAATAAATAACCTTGACACGCCCCCGTCTAGCGATAAAACGTCTTAGTGCCATCAAAAATACTTCTGTAGAACAGGCATGTACTAATTCTAAATGAACCGCCCTGTAAACGGCACAAGTAAAAATTACAATCCATACCTTTTCATTATTGCGTAGTATCAAAGGACCAGTCAAATCAATTCTTGTTATTTCAAAGACTGCGGAATTTCCTATACGCTCAGGAGGTAGTGGTGCACAAGGGGCCTGTAGAGGCTTCCCTTTAAATTTTTTACAAACAATACACCTCGATATTACAGACTTTACAACACGTCGAACACCAAGTATCCACAGACGTGATCTTAAATCGACTATCATCATGTTAGAGCCAGCGTGCTGCAATTGAATATGTCTTTGTTCAACTAACTTTTGTACAATAAAATTTTTTCCTGGTAATAAAATAGGCATATTTGATGACAACTCCGACAACAATAATTTAGTTTTTATTTTAATTAAACCGTCACTGTCAACAAATATACATAAAACCTTAGATTTTTTTAAACAAAGAAGATCGTACTCTTTCTGAATGAGTCTGTATATACAATTTTCTGCTTGCGAAAATTCATCGTAAGTAAGTTCGCCCTTTTGTTTCTTAAACTTTCGACAATGATTCGCAAATCTGCGAATCCAGGCAACCATACGAATGATTTTCGAATACTTCGAAAAATATGTCAAACGGCTGAGAAAATCAATATCACTGCAAGCTAATCCTACAACTGCAGTACTCTCTTTCAACTCGACACTAGCTGTACTCTCATCCAACGAGACTGAGGATTTTGGCCAATTTCCGGGACTTGATAAAAGCCACGGAGGACCTTCCCACCATCGTAAAGAAAGAAACTGTTTTGCATTTGAACCTCTTGATGCTAAATCAGCCCAGTTGAAAGTACCTGCAATGTGGTGCCAGTCGGTGCATTTGGACTTTAGTCTTATCTCTTTGACACGATTAAAGACAAAAATATTCCAAGGTAGATCTCTCCATATCCAATATAACACGACACTAGAATCTGTCCAACAGAATAACTCACAATCAAGGTCAAGATTTTTCTGGGTTTCGTCTAGTAAACGCACACCTATAAGTGCAGCCATTAACTCCAATCTTGGGATGGATATTGATTTTGGTGGTGCTATACGTGATTTTGCTGCCACCAACCTTAAAGATACATCCCCATTGTATTCCGCTCGGAGAAATATACATGCTGCGTAAGCATTTTTACTTGCATCGCAAAACATGTGTAAAGACACGACACTATTCGTTATAACGTGTTTTGTAAGCTGACGTGGAATAGTACATAAATGGATAAATAACCTCATTATACTATATTATTTAACATCTGGCGACCGTTGAAATGGATAAATTACGAACTCAAAGAACAGTATTGCGGAGGTTGTTTACAAACGCGGCGAATGTTTTCGAAAAACAACTTATTGAACCCAACCCCGAGGAGTCGGACATCATCTGCTCTTTTAAAAAGTTGGGTGAGTTGAACGAAAAGCTTAATAATTTGGACGAGACTATCATCAGCACATTGCTGGAACAAACTGTCTCTGAAGAAGACCTACTTAAAGAATATGAGTCACATGATTGCTATAGATCAAGATGGTTGATATTGGAAGCAAAATACGACATACTGGTTAGAACCAATGCATCCAATTCTGGGTCTGCAAAAAACAGCGTGATTTCAAAAGTAGTAGATGTAAAAAGAAAGTTTCGTTTACCGAAACTGGAATTAATTAAATTCAACGATGATATTAAGACATGGATCACCTTTTGGGGCCAATTCCGTAAAATTGATGAAGATAAGGATATAGACGATGATGATAAATATCAGTACTTACTTCAGTGTATGGAAAATGGCTCTAATGCCAAAAGGATTGTCGAAAGTTTTCCACCTTCTGGTCAGAATTATTATTTTGCTTTGGAACAGTTGCGTAGTCGATATGCAAGGGAGGATTTACTGATCGTCATTTATGTACGTGAGTTTCTTTCCATAATTATGTTGCAATTGAAACCAGAAACAAAGTTGCCTTTGAATCAATTGTTTGATCGCCTTAGTGCACAACTAAGAGCACTTGAAACACTTAATGTTACTAGAGATAAATGTGCAGCATTCATATATGCCATGATTGAATCAGCTTTACCTGAAGATGTGTTGAAAGCATGGGAGAGGTCCAGGATAGCAAACCATAAAAAGGAACTAGTTGAAAATGATTTGTTGAAATTGATGGAATTCGTGAAGCTAGAAGTACAAAGTGATCAAAGGCTGGATTTAGCAAAATTATCGCTTGTGAACGAGCAAATTCAACATGAACCTACATCAGCTTGCCTAGTAGCTAGCTCAAAAACGGAATCACAACCAGCTGCTAAACCATGTGTATGGTGTGATAAGACGGGTCATGTCAGCCTTGAATGTTTTAAGATCTGTAAGATGTCATTAGAGAAGCGCAGAGAACATTTAAAGAAGAAGAAAGCTTGTACAGTATGTTTGAGAGTAGGACATAGTCACAAAACATGCAAACCGTATTTAAGATGTTGTGTTTGCGGTCAGCGCCATTCAGTTGTTTTGTGTTCAGGATCAAAGATTATAGATAAACCTGAAACTTATAACACCACTGGAAAATCTAATGATCAAAATATTGTCAATTACAGTTCTTCAAATAATTCAAATGGATCTAATGTAACTTTGCTACAGACTATTATGCTGAATATTATTCACGGTAATAAAAGAATGACAATCAGAGCATTATATGATAATGGCTCACAGCGTTCTTACATTAAGACCAAGGTAGCTCAAGAATTGGAAATAGAACCATCTGGTAAAGAAGTTTTGAACCATGCTTTATTTGGAGGTATTCAAACGAGTTACAAGGTATACGATGTTTATAATTTTACTGTTCAAAGTTTTGATAAAATGTTTACTTTTAATTTAAATACCTTAGGTCAACCCTGCGTATGCGGAACTATACCGAGAGTCGACAATAATAATAAGAAATTGTTAAATATTTTAAAGCAGCATAATGTAACGTTAACCGACATAGGAGATGATCTACCTGAAATACATTTGTTAATAGGCGCCGATTTTTCTGGATTATTGATGACCACTAATATAATACATATAAATCGACCAACACAAAGACGGCTTTTAATTGAATAATAACTAATAAATACTATACTCTCAGCAAACAACCCACTCTTCTCTCTTATATGTCAGACTCAGAGAAGTCAGACAGCTCAAGAAGGTCTAGAACCCGCCAAAGAGGACCTTATAAGAGGCAAGATAAAACCCCTCCTGGTGAGAGAGGAAGGAGCCTGTTTAAAAGGATTCAGGGTTTGTTCACTCCTGACACAAGTCCTCAAAGAAACCTTGCAATGGAGTCAGAATCCAGTTCCAGAATGGTAACTGCCATGAATGCTATGTCTAAGCATAATGAGCAAGCCACTTATGAGAATGCCAGGGCAAAGTTAGAGGAGGTTTTAAGAGAGGTCGGTGATGGACTAGTTGACTGGGTCAACGCACATGTAGCTTTCTCAGGCTTTGATGCGGTTGAGATGAGAAAGAAAATAATTGGGAAGATAAGAGTAGGAGACATATTTCTCCTGATAATTGTTGGCCTGACTAGGGGCAATAATGTTCAAAGGATAGCTTCTTCAATGAGAAGCCAGGACACTAAGAAAAGGTTTGAAGCAGTTGCAAAAACCTTAAAATTGCAGAAAAATGTGGCAGGGGATTACGGAGCTATAACTCTCTCAAGAGTAGTGGCATGCTTCCCAGATATAGTGTCACAGCTGCTCGCAGACCATGAAATTCCAATGGCAGTTGATTATGTCACACTCAGCAGAGTTCATAAAGAGTATCCTAAAGTGGCTAGGCATCAGGTCTGCGCATCAATATTACCTGAGAGCTTAAGTTCTGAAGCCATGGTAGGAGCTTTCTCAATCATCATGGTTCCATACATGATGACTTCTGAGGTGATAAACTCCAAAAATAAACAATGGAAGTCCACATCAACTGAACAAAGAGCTTCAGACTCCGAAAGATACCTTTTGAATTCATACAATTCCAAGGTTCTGACAAAAGAAGAAAGATTGGAGCTTTCTAAGAAGCTGTCCATCACAGCTGATGGAAGACATCTTTCAGCTACTTGGTCAGCAGTGGCAGGCCCTGCTCAAGCATGGCTGTCTTCACACTATCACTTTCAATTCAGCTTTGAATGATTTCTATGAAACTCTTCATTTATATTGTGCCATTATAATCGCATTTATTTTAGAATTAAGATCTTCTCAGAAGAATTTATTTAGTCCGTATTTAATCATCATAATCTCATTTATTGGACCTTAGATTTATGCCTTATGTTATCTCAATATCATTTTATGTAACTTGTATCCATTTGTATAGTTAATCATATAATTTTCATTTTGTGTACTTTGTGCTTATTATGTTATTTTATATTTATGTATATATTCATATAAACCAAGAGCAGAGTTGCTTCAAATATTAGATAATGAATTAAATACCTTTTGAGTGTAAATGACACGTCGATTTTTGTAATGTAAATATAATTATAAAAGCCGGTCTTTGTGTTGGTCGATTTAAAATAAAATTCCATTAAAATGCTTACGCAGCATGTATATTTCTCCGAGCGGAATACAATGGGGATGTATCTTTAAGGTTGGTGGCAGCAAAATCACGTATAGCACCACCAAAATCAATATCCATCCCAAGATTGGAGTTAATGGCTGCACTTATAGGTGTGCGTTTACTAGACGAAACCCAGAAAAATCTTGACCTTAATTGTAAGTTATTCTGTTGGACAGATTCTAGTGTCGTGTTATATTGGATATGGAGAGATCTACCTTGGAATATTTTTGTCTTTAATCGTGTCAAAGAGATAAGACTAAAGTCCAAATGCACCGACTGGGTGCATTGGTTCTAACCAGTATATCGTATTTTGCTTCCAATGTCAACCATCTTGATCTATAGCAATCATGTGACTCATATTCTTTAAGTAGGTCTTCTTCAGAGACAGTTTGTTCCAGCAATGTGCTGATGATAGTCTCGTCCAAATTATTAAGCTTTTCGTTCAACTCACCCAACTTTTTAAAAGAGCAGATGATGTCCGACTCCTCGGGGTTGGGTTCAATAAGTTGTTTTTCGAAAACATTCGCCGCGTTTGTAAAAAACCTCCGCAATACTGTTCTTTGAGTTCGTAATTTATCCATTTCAACGGTCGCCAGATGTTAAATAATATAGTATAATGAGGTTATTAATCCATTTATTCGGTTTGAGTAGAATGTTTTTCTTATTAATATTTTTTACATGTCTAAGTGACAACCTTAAACTAAAACAGAGGTTTTATAACACTGATGGTAAACTCAATTTATATAAACTTATAGAATTTATAGAAAGAATACTAATACAAAAGAGTTTGTAACACCCATCATTATAGTTATTCACCATCATCATTTCGAGTAAGCGTCACGGTCAATCGACTTTCGGCCTCTGACGTGGTTCCTTTAACGTCTACCAGATGGCAGCCGGGACCAACGGCATACGCCCGAACCCAATATTTAATGCCAATCCATAGATTGAATTCAATCTGAGATCGATTTCAATCCACGGATCGATCTTCAATATTTGTCTCAATAAAAAAGTTGAACCCTGCAATCTTTTTTTGTGCACGGATAGCTTGCGATCTTTTTCCTCCCTAACGTTCAGTTATGCGCAACTTCGCATGTTTCTCGTTTATACGTTTAAGGGAATTATTATTGATATAAGTAGGCGAAATAAAATTTTAATACATCACAATATATAAAACAAACTGTTATAATAATATATAAATGATAAAGATCGAAAATTATGTTTCTTTGAGTATTGTTTTTTAAAAATCGATTCAATATTATGACGGAACGGAACGTTTTCACGCGTCAAGTCAACCAGTGAAAAAAAGTGACGTGTCATGATGTCATGTCACTGTTTGTTTTGTAATCGCATCACTCGCATCAAATAAATAAACATTTTAATTAGGTACATATTTTATATAACTACGTTTAATTTACAATGGACACAGAAGGCAGAGAAGTGGTAAGTTTTATCATTTGTGTTGAAATATATACCTATTGTTGTATATTTATATTTTGTGTAGGAAAAGCGCGTCGCTTTGTTGTAACGCTCACCGTTTCCCGCCTTATATTTTTTTTATATAAATTTTCTTTATAACTTACTAATGTATTATAATCTATCTGTTTTAGTTAAAAGGCAAGCCTCTTACGAAAGAAGAAACAAAAGCTTTGTTGGAGCTAATAGAAGCCAGCAAAATTATAACTAGCAAAACAACAAATGCTACCAACAATAAATTGAAAAATGAAGAGTGGAGGCGCATAGCAGATCAGTTCAATGCCTCGGCCACAGTTTGTCGTCGTACACCGCAGCAGCTGCGTTTAAAGTGGGAGAATTTAAAAAAGAATGCACGTAAACGCAGCAAAAAAATAAGAATGAATAGCATACAGGTACCTAATCGTATTATTAATTTTTATTTGTAACTAGCTGTTCCCCGCGGCTTCGCCCCGCGTGGGACTCGGTTATATCGCGCCCGAAAGTAGCTGTGTGTAATGTTTGACCTCAGGTCTAACTACATCCCTACCAAATTTCATCACAATCGGTCCAGCAGTTTAGCCGTGAAGAGGTGACAGACAGACAGACAGACAGACAGACCGACAGACTTTCGCATTTATAATATTAGTATGGATATGGACTTTACAGTTGCCCAGGTCTACACAAAATGTATATTAACCTGTTGGCTTGCAGAATTCAGACATAATAAAATAAACTATTGTTTAGTGTCAATTTTGTGAGTGAACCGAGCAAAAACATTTACATTGAATTTTATGCTTTGCAGACTGGTGGAGGAGCTGGTGATTATATTCCACCAGATGAAATATTGGAGCGTGTCACAAGTCTGCTGGGAAGCACAGCCAGCGGCTTTGAAGTACCTTTTGGTGGAGATAGAGACTTATCATATGGTGATGATAGTGTTAGTGGTGAAGGTGATGGTTGTGGTGAAGGTTTTGGTAGTAGCAATGATGCCAGAGTAAATGAAGAGGTAATCAACATCTACTTAGACCCAAAACCCAGTGCTGGAAGTAGTGTGGGGCCAGTGCCAGAGGTGTGTGAGGTGTTTGTGGTGCAGGAGGAGGTTGAAAAACCACCAAAACTATCATTTCACACTCCAAAATCAGGTAATGGTTATTTTTAACATAAAATTCTTCAAATCTCATGAGTGAAGTTTGTTTTGCCTGTATAATACACTAGCTGTTCCTCGCCCAGTAGTTTTCAAGTTATAAAGCGTTCAAACAAACAAACTCTTCAGCTTTATTATATAAGTATAGATGTTATATAAAATTTTGAAATGCAGTACGAAGTTAGTAGCTATAACCACATTTATTTACATCTAATCATATTAATATTTTACAGGTAAGTTGAAAAGGCAGGCGGATCCCCATCCAAGCAAGATTGCAAAAGACCTTGCCATCGCTGATTATTTTAATATAAAAAAACAATGTGTTAAGTAGAAGATGGAATTTTATTTATTAAGCAATGAAAAATTAAAATTAGAAAATGATAAACTTAAGTTAGAAATAGAAAATTTAAAAAATAAAGTTTAGTTTATATTTTGAGTGTATGTTAGAAATCATCATCATCATCATTTCAGCCGCAGGTCGTCCACTGCTGAACGTAGGCCTCCCCCAAGGATTTCCAGAACGACCGGTTGGAAGCGGCCTGCATCCAGCGTCTGCCTGCGACCTTCTTTAGGTCATCTGACCATCTGGTCGGTGGATGTCCGACGCTGCGCTTGCCGGTGCGTGGCCGCCATTCGAGAACCTTTCTGCCCCATCGGCCATCGGTTCGTCGCGCTATGTGCCCTGCCCACTGCCACTTCAAAGAGCTAATCCGCTGGGCTATGTCGGCAACCTTTGTTCTCCTACGGATCTCCTCATTTCTGATGCGGTCTCGAAGGGAAACGCCGAGCATAGCCCTCTCCATAGCTCTTTGGGCGACCTTGAGCTTACTTATGAGGCCCATAGTAAGGGACCACGTTTCGAACCCATATGTCATCACTGGTAACACACATTGGTTGAAGACCTTAGTTTTAAGGCACTGAGGTATTTTGGACGAGAAGATATTACGGAGCTTCCCGAACGCTGCCCAGCCGAGTCGAATTCGACGAGAGACCTCATCCTTGAAGCTTGAACTGTCAGCCTGGATCAACTGACCCAAGTAGACATATTGGTCAACAACTTCAAGGGTGTAGCTCCCAAAAAAAACTGGCGACGGCGCAACATGGACGTTAAACATTATCTTGGTTTTGTCCATGTTCATTTTAAGGCCAACCTGTTGGGAGACTTCGTTGAGGTCATTAAACATGGTACTTAGGTCCTCCGGCGATTCCGTCGCAATGACAATATCATCGGCAAATCGAAGGTGGGTGATATACTCGCCATTGATATTAATGCCAAGTCCGTCCCATTCCAGGAGCTTAAAAGCATCTTCCAAAGCAGCGGAACAGTTTCGGAGAAATGACGTCTCCCTGTCTCACTCCTCTCTGCAGTGGGATAGCCCTCGTGCTGTGATCCTGTACTCGACTGACATAGTGGCGTTACTGTATAAACACTTCAACACTTCGATGTACCGATGGTCGATGCGACATCGCCGGAGAGACTGAAGCACAGCCCATGTCTCGACCGAATCGAAGGCTTTCTCATAGTCCACAAACGCTAAACATAGTGGCCGGTTATATTCTCTGGTCTTCTGTAGAACCTGCCGCAGCGTATGGATGTGGTCTATGGTACTAAAGCCTTTTCGGAAACCGGCTTGTTCGGGAGGTTGGAAGGCATCGAGCCTGTTGGCGAGACGATTCGTTATCACCCTCGAAAACAGCTTATAGACGTGGCTCAGGAGCGTGATGGGTCTATAGTTCTTCAACAGGGTATTGTCACCTTTTTTGAAGAACAAGACCACCACGCCTCTGTTCCACGCCTCTGGCGTCACACCCTCGAGCAGAACGGAATTAAAGAGCCTCTGAAGGACTTTTAGTACCGGCGTTCCGCCCGCTTTCAGAAGTTCTGCTGTGATTCCGTCTTCGCCCGGCGCCTTGTTGTTCTTAAGCTGTTTGAGAGCAATCCTAATCTCGTACAGGCTGATGTCCGGGATATCTTCTGTATATATATATGTTAGAAATAATAATTACAAAATAATGTTATGTACAGTTAATTTCCATTTCCCTTTTAATATAATTTTATACCTATTATAATAACAAAATGATAAACTTAAGTTAGAAATAGAAAATTTAAATGATAAAGTTTAAGTTTATATTTCGAGTGTATGTTACAAAAAATAAAAATAATGTTAAAATAATAATGTTATGTACAGTTAATTTCCATTTCCCTTTTACAATAATTTTATACCTATTATAATTACAAAATGATATACTTAAGTTAGAAATACAATATTTAAACGATAAAATTTTTAGTGTACATTATTTTGTAATTATTATTTCTAACATACACTAAATATTTTATTTTACATTTCCAAACTCCAAATGTCCTAAAATAAAAGAAAAATATTCTTTAACCAACCATTCCCTGCTGTTTCAAAATAATATGTAGAAAGAATTTTAGTAGGAGTACATCTAAAGCACAGAATTAGTAATAAAACGACATTTCCAAACACCAAATGTCCTAAAATAAAAGAAAAATATTCTTTAACCAACCATTCCCTGCTGTTTCAATATAATATGTAGAAAGAATTTTAGTAATAGTACTACGTATCTAAAGTTAGATTTCAAACAAACAAACTTTAGCTTTATTATTTAGAATAGATATCTATCAAAGGTACATATTTTTAACAAATTATTACCGTTCTATAGTATTTCTAGTTTTTATATGGGCTTCATTGTATCGGTTGTCAGCAGCTGTACTTGGATTCAGAAGGGGTGTCAATAAATATGGTCTGTTTGGATAGGCACTGTCTCCAAGCATCCAACGGTTACCGAATTGACCAGCATCACATTGAGCTAGAAAATTTAATAAAATGTATTGTCGCGGCCTCCCATGAATTTGTGTACTATACTATTACGGCGCCTGGCAACCCCAGGGGGAAGCAGGGGCGCGGGGAAGACGGGCTGCGGACGCGCGGCCGGCTCAGCAACGGAACTCTTTCCCTACGACCAGCCACAGTGTGCGCACGCACGCACATCTATTTTTTGTAATCAAAGGTCAATGTAACTTCGTAACTTTAAAATCGCCAGTAGGCGACTAAATAAGTATTTATGCCTCTCTAAATAGTGGTTTCAATTTATGTATCCCATAAAACCTACCCTGGACGGCGGCGAACGACGGCCCTAACATGTATTATTATATAGGTACTTATAGTTTACAAATTTTGTCAAATAAAATTTCAAGAGGAAGCTCAATAAAATACACTTCACATTCACACCATTTACATTATTACTACTGCTTCTAAATTTAATATTTTTTCATTAATATAATTCATTACCTCTTAGCGTTGAATTATTGAAGATAGTGGCATCATGTGCAGACCCTGGCCACCGAGCCGCAACATTCATAAGCCTCAAGTCTGCATCACAGACTCCTTGTACATTGATAGAAAAGTAACCTTTCCTATTTCGAAATTCTTCGCCTATCAAATGACCTGAAATAATTATTTGAGTAAATATTTTATTGTTCCATTAATAATCAAGTTTTATCATTTAATTACAAAGTACCTGGGCGACCGGGCACCGCTCGGTAGTTATGGTATCCATCCATACTAATATTATAAATGCGAAAGTCTGTCTGTCTGTCTGTTGCTCTTTCACGGCCAAACGGCTGGACGGATTTTGATGAAATTTGGTATGGATTTAGTTGAAGACCCGGGGTCAAACATAGGCTACTTTTTGTCGCAGATGGAGCTGCGGGAATATGGAAAACAGAGTCACAATAAAGATGCAAAATAGTAAGCCGGGAAATCTATGATATTTTTTCCACCCTTACATACATTAGGCCCATTTCTACTGGCTTTGAGGTCGGTTTTTTTACTACTACTATTCCATTACTACTCAAAACCTCTTTCCACACTATATTTCTAGTGAAACGTGGGTTCTCATCTGGTAACAATACTTTTAAAGCACTTGGTCGTTTGACTCTAGAAAAGGCCACATAGAGCATACCATGCATAAAAACAGATGTTTTAAGGTCAACGCCGACAAATTCAAAAGTTTGACCTTGCGACTTGTGCACCGTAATAGAAAAAGCAGCTGGAAATTGGTGCCGCTGCATGGTACACCCTAGTTGTCCTTTTGTAGAGTCAAGGGTAATTCTTGGGATGTGCACTTCTCTGCCGGATTGTTACCCGGTGATAATTTTGGCTTTAATAATATTGTTACATAGATCCGTCACAATTAATCTGGTTCCATTGCATAAACCCTATGATATATCCAAATTACGTAATAACATAATAATGCAATTTTTTTAACTTAAGTTCGTGTGGTGGCAGGTCCGAAATATTAATTGAATTGAGGAATTCAGTTGTGAACTCAAGTCCTCCTTCGGGTTGGTCTTTCACAGTCACAACTACGGTACACTTAGAACTCTCTGGGTAGTTGGGCAACAATGTTATCATTAATCCTGTCGACGTCTTTATTAAGTGGTGCGAGGATTGCTCGATCTTTCATTCCTTAAGTACTTTCCACGTTTCAGCCCTATTTGAATTGGTAGGTACACTATTTACTCCGTGGATTTGCAAGTTTGGGTCAGTGGTAGAATTTATCATTCAGATTTCTCAAAGACGCGTGAACCGATTTGAAATTCATTTTTTTTGTCTGAAAGGTTGGACCGTCTAGTTGGTCCCATATTAGTTTCAACAGGTTCTGATGACGGAATCCTGAGAAAATGGTGATACTTGGATGACTTGTGATTTGAAACTATAATGTTTCTTAGGAAAATATTTTAATACGTTATAACCGAATTAATAATTCTTTCAAGCCATTTTAAAATAATATATGCGCGATTTATACTGATTTAATACTTTTATACTCCAAAACAAAAAAGAAAATTAAAACTTTTATGTTGGGATTTGAACCTGGAACCATCAGAGTACAAAGCAGATGTCTTAACCACTGAGCTATCGAAGCAGACCCGCCAGCGCCGAAATTATTGTACTATAACTACAATTTCATGCGGAAAATCTTTTTACTAAAAGATATGGGGAAAACGAATTTTTCCAGACATGGAACCTGGCTAGATTAATTTTTGACTTTACAAGAACCTATGTTTAAAATTTCAAAGAAATCGTTAGAGCCGTTTTCGAAAACGCGAGACAAATAGATATATAAACATACAAATATTGCTCGTTTAATAGTATAGGATGTGGTAAGGTAAAACAAGGTTTACTTACATGGGGATTGTATGCGAATATGGGTGCAATCTATTGCACCTAAAAGACGAGGAAATCCAGCTATTCTGTAAAATTTCTCAGCACCATTTTGATGGACAAAAATGTATTTATCATACAGTCTGGCAATGGCTGATGATATGTCCCTCACAATTCTACTCGCAGTGGATTTGGACACTCCAACAAAGTCTGCTACTGATATTAGCATTGTGCCTAATTAATAAAATCGTAACGTCAATAACAGTTGATGTAACGGCGAGACTCCAAAGTTTCTGCAACGAATTCGAGACTCCAAAGTTTCTGCAACGAATTTGAGTTCTAAATAAAAAAATATAAAAGAAGTAGGTATAATAAACTCATATACCTTTTGTATATAATGTATTTTATAATGTGTTTTGTAAGGTATCGCATTTCTTAACTTACCTTGACGAGATTACACGTATAAATGGCATTATTTCATTTAATAGCAATTCAACGGCAGGTTTAGATAACCTAAACCTAAAAGTGAAGTTTGCTTCATCGAGACTTTGCATGCAGTTCACTCTACGTGTACTAGAGTACAACATTCTACGTGTACAAAGTCTTGGCGCATCTTCTTCATCGCTTGAAATCAGCATGAGATCCTCCAAATCACTACTATCACTACTTGAAAGTATGGGATTGACCATGTTTCGACAGTAAAACCCCAAATACTTAGGATTGCAAATTTGGATCAAAACACCGATCGAAAGAAACTTCAAAACTGTAAGATAGGTTATAGCAACACACAAACTGTCATTTTCGAACAGAGGACGATCCGCAATCTGGGATTGGACCTCCCATGGATGGCTTGCGTCCACAGATAGTAATTGTAATCTGTGGATACGTTATTGGCACACTCAAACACAAATATGGATTGAAATTTCAATCTTGGATAGGTAAAAACGGATTAGGATCGAATATTGGGTTCAAGCGTTAACGTGCCTTTCGAAGCACGGAATCATCTCAAGCCTGCAATCTCTTAACCAAACTGGAAACAACTAAACAAAGTGTGCTTCCCGTGAGAATCGAACCCACGACCCCCGGGTCTAGAGGTAAAAATAATCAACGAGTGATTGGTTTTCTATTCCTTATGGTACTTGTAACTCAGGATCTTGGAAATCTGCGCCAAATTTAAAATTACCCTACTCTTATTAATGGATGTTATAACTGGAGACAACACGGAAGATACCGAGTTTAAAGTAGGTAATGGAGGTGGCTTGTCAGTATGGAACATTTCTTGAATAACTGAAGTTAAAGGGACAGTCTCTTCATCTGATAGAATTGGTGGCGGGGATCGATGGGGCATGTGTGAACAATTGTCCTCAGAAATGTTTAAATTTTCTATTGAAGATGGCAAAGATCTCTGCTCAGAGCTACATCAAGTACTTTCCGAAAATTGGCGACTGCTATGTGAAGAAACGCCTTGAGGAGGTACTAAAGCTAAAATCCGTCTAGTGCGTTTTTATTGTACTTTATTCTGGAACAAGGAAATAAAAAAACCATGCAACAGACACCCAACACCGAAAGCACAATTAAATAAAAAAAAAAAAATTAATTCGTATGCACAAAAAAAAACACAAATAAAATGTTAGTAACTGGGCAAAATGTTGAGCGGGCTCAACACATGACGCTATAAATCGTAAGAATGTGATTATACTGTTTCTTTGTATCAGTCATTGACCAATGTGATCTAATAAACATGGAATGCATCCACAATGCATAAACTCTTCAATTCTCTTATCAAGGTCCTTTATGAAGTAGTTTTTACTTATCAATTCAATCATCTTCCTTTTTGAGAAATGTCCATTAGCGTGAGCTCTTTTAATGATTTCATTTTCTATAGACTTTGGAATCATCAAATGCTTTTCCATTCCTTTGTATAGTAATCCATTATCAATAGTCGCCGTAAGATCTCCACTGTAAAATCTGTGTATAGCCTTTATCTAACTGTTGCGCTCGCCTGATCTCGTCATGCAGGTTTACTACTGCTACATATGGATTTTGGCTTAGTGCATTGTGACGTCGCGCATTTTCCAACGGCGGTCCTTCCTCGCTTCCCCGCACCGCATCACCCCGAGAGCCATATATAAAGTAGAAAAAATAAATATTGTGTGATTCACTGAACCCTGTATTTATCTTCTCTCCTCACACATACCTTAAGTACTTAGTAAATTCTCCCTACGTTATACTGGCGCCTATCAAAAAACAGGCTAGGCACGAGGTCTGGTGAGTGTAAGCCCTAATTTACTGTGTATTTTCTGTTTTTTTTTGTTTTTTTTTTTTTTTCCAGTTCGAAAGGTGCGTTTTTTACTTAAGAGCCTTCTGTAATTAAATTATTGCTTTTACATTGTAAACGCAGTGTAATAATTAATCTACTCGCAATTACAAATCTTATTAAAGCACGCTCTGAGCACGCGCATGTACCTACGGACTTAACACGTGTATCGTGTGTGGCCTATGTGTATTTTATGCTGTTGTCAATATAATTTTTTTTTTGTTATACCTAACTACTATAATAGGTTTTCGGCTGCTATTGTGATCTTACTAAAGCTACTCTAAATTAATTTCTTACTGCACCTTTTGAACGGTATTCTTAATTCTGTATTTTTTTTTTCTCGTGTGGGTGATTATTCCTGCGCCGTTTGGTTAGTTATAATGCCGTATACCATTAAATTTTCCTTATTAAATAAGGCTGAACTTGAGTATGAAATCCAAATACGTAACGGCAATATTTCTAAAACCACAACGGTAGAGGAATTACGTAAACAGATTTTAAAACTTTCGTCCGATTCTCATTCTGAGGATATACTAACGTCCGTCTTTTCTCCCGATGAGGATATAGCCGCGGTTAGTAACTCCCTGCTCCGTGTTTCCAATAACGTCAAAGTATTACAGTCTAAATTTGAGAAAAATCTATTTTCTAGAACTAATTCTTTTCTTAACCACGTTTTTTATCGACTATCTCGTATTGATGTCGCTTCGTTAGTCGATATAAACCCCCTTAACCTAGTATGGAACGACTTTCACGCAAATCATAAAACCCTATCACTATTGTCTCAACCGGTGTCTTCGCGCGGGGTCGAGCCTACGTTATAGCATCGGTATGCTTCATTCTCGGTCCTGGTCGATGTTCCACCAAAAATCAAACTCCTGTAATAGCAGTGCCCATCTTGCATCCCTCGTACACAAATCCTTCTTAAGAGTCATCTGAAATCCTTGGCAATCAGTTACAATTTTGAACTTTATACCATAAAAGTAATGTCTAAACTTTTTTACTCGTTCTATAATAGCCAGACTTTCCAGCTCATTTAATCCTATCAAAACACCGTCGGCCCTTTTTTAGAGTTTTGTGACGTAATTATTTTGTGGGGTGTTATTTATGAAACCTGATTCTCGCCAAGAACCATAGAGTCGCATGAAAATCATCCAACTCCACAGTTTTGTCGAATGAAAATCATTCCAATTACCGACTTTGTACGAATGACATAAGTCAAAAATAGGTCTGACCGATACTTTACCACAATAGTAGCGTCACGTCATGGCGGATTATGGCCGGCCAGCGTTTTGACAGTTCCGTATTCTAATTTAATCTAAAATTGAAATTATAATGCCATCTTGCATTTTTCTTAATGGAGATCGATATATTTCGGTTTCGTGGGTCAAATACTGTAACATAGAAATTAACATTTCAGTCAAGCAGCCTATGATCTTTGAATTTTGAAACTCTCCGACCAATTTTTTCCAAATATGTTCTAATAACAATGCAAAGATCAAAAACTGTGAGAGGAAAATCGTATTCGCTCAGCTTTAAAATGCAGAAAGTCTACTCTAACATTTGATGTCGATTTATTCGAATCGACACGATAGCTTGCCGAATATTTCGTATTTACCGTACTCTAGGAAATGTTCGGAAGCGGTGTCGTTTGTCGAATCATAGACAAACAGTTTTATTTTTCTCGTGATCATAAACAATGTTTGAAACGTACTTTGAATGAAATAGAATGAATGAAAATAGCATCTGGTATCTAGAAAAAAGAAAAAACGTCATAACACAATGAAAAAAAAAAACAATGCCACTGTCAGGCCGTGTCACTAATCACACGATTTTTGGATTTATTCAAAAGTTTTTGTTGTGTTGAAGAAACTTTATGCTTCGCACTAGATTTGGACGTTGTAAGTACATAATATCTTTTGTATTTTGGAGATTTGTTGTTATTTTAATGAATGGCCTATCAGCTCGATTTACTCACGTGTTATTTTTAGAAAATGTCATCAACTTCATCAGCGACAGCCGAGCAAGTAGAAGCCTTGCTCGATTTTTTCAACAATCATAGAGAACTGGCAAAAGGCCATTTAGGGTGTGCCGACGGAAGGAGGACAGCAAAAAGGCTTTGGGGGGAGATATCCTCGAGATTAAATAGTCTAGGAGGCTACATAAAAACTGTGCAGCAGTGGCAAAAGGTATATCTACGCTTTCCAACAATCAAAAATAGTAATAATTTGTTAGGTGTAAAGAAAACTATTTCTGCAGCACAATATTAACACATTTATTTCATGACTATCGACATGGAAAACCGTACAAGAGAGAAGACACAAAATTACTTTTCTAAAAACAAAACGTCAATTATTAATTTATGAATTACGACCAAAGAGATTCCTAACACCCCCTCTCAATACTGAACTACTAAATTCAAGATTGTAAACTAGAAACAAATATCAATATAATTCCTCGACACTTTCCTATCGCTAAAATACTATCGATATCATAGTATCGACTGTGTTCCTTAACTATTACAAATATTCATGACATCACTTGACTTGACAACTTCGTACAAGTGACAAACTTAAAGTAATACATTAATATGACAATCAACAAAACATGTAACATAAAACTTTGTGCTAACTTTACAAAAAATACACTTTTATTATTTACCACTCAAATTAAACAATTAAACTACATTTTAATAAAACTTATTCATTAATTCTCATTCTCTTCACAAAATAAGAATGTTTAATCAAGGTCAAAGACTTTGTTAATAAATCAGCAATAGTCTCATTGGTTGGCACATAAGAAATAGAAAATAAATTTTTATTTACACAATCACTTTACATAGTGATACTTTATATCAATATGCTTTGTGCGCTAACTATTAACATTGCATTCTATCATTTTAATAGCACTCTGATTGTCTACTAAAAGATAAGCATCAGTAACCTTGCTGTCTACAAAAAATGAACAAATACCCTTTAAATATACCAATTCCTGTGCCGAAATTGCCGCTGCTATAAACTCTGCTTCCGCCGATGATAGTGCCACAGTCGTTTGTTTCTTAGAAAACCATGATACTAAATTTCCATTATAAAATACAGTACAGCCACTTACGTTCCTAATGTTCCTTTCAAATAACGCAAAACACGTTTTCCAGCACAATATTAAATTATTCAGAAAATAGGCTTTTAAAATATGTTTATAACTTAAGGTGATACCTCGGTGAACACTAGCGCCACCGTCATTAAAAAATCATTTCTCACTGAAAACACAAGTTATCAAAAATCCCTCTGCTGTAATTAAGGTTCTGGATCTGAAGTTAATTTTAAACATATTTAATTATTAAAATTATAATTCCCTATAGTTACAAATTGCATTATTGCTTAAAACGGCCACTTTTAGCTGTTTTGCAATTTGTAACTACATGGAACTATTTTTATTCATATAAGGTTTCGATCGAGTCTACCGTACCCCTGAACGAAATTATTAATATAGATAACAAAACATAAAAAAATATTGATTTTGAGTCGACAACATATATCCGCAAAATTCGGAATATGGAGAATTTCGTTAAATTTCAATGGCACTGACAAACAAACCGCAGCAGTCGCCATCTTGGAATAAGGACCTGTATGTGTAGGTGTCGTAAGCCGTACGGCCTAATTGTGTGATTTTTTTTTTTTGAATAGTTTATACGGCCATTGAATCTAGTCCTTTAAGGCCTTTCTTGAATTTATTAATCTTCTTCAGTCCTACTTAAGTCAGTCGAGTCAAAAATTCAAGTCAATAGTCAAGTCCAGTCAAGTAAGTAAGTCTAGTCTGAGTCAGACAGATGGCTAAGTGAAGCGGTGGAAAAATTTCACTTAGCTATATCATGGAGATTTTGGTGACAAAGATAAAAAGTCACGTAATCGACACTGTATCACTTCCCAACACTCACGCTTATTCACGAACACTTTGCGAATAATAATCCACCAATATTATGCACAAACACTCGAAAAAACCTAAGTTTTGGAAATTAAATACAGCGCGGACATAGCGACAGTTTACTTTCCCTCCAAAAACCCTAATTGTGTGAAGCATGTTCCCAAAGAGAATATAATCACTACACGTTCCGTCTACTAACCATAACCATAAATAAAAGTCAAAGTTTTAGTTCAAATGTCATTTAGATAAAAGTCAAAATTTTTGTTCAAATGACATTTAGTTTCGCATAGTCATTTATTTTGTTTGGATTACACACATCATTCCCAAAATCGTAAGGGTGTTACCAGACCAATCGATCGATCGTCGATCGACGGTATCGATCGATGGTAGAATGGAATAGTCGACGTCGATCGATAGTTTCCACCAGACCAATCGATCGATCGTCGATCGACGGCATCGATCGATGGTAGAATGGAATATCATGCTTGATCAAACGCGCCGCGCTCCGACTGTTCCCCCCCGCCCGCGCGCCGCGCTTCCTACCTGGCTTGTTTGTGTTGTGTTCAGTTGTGTGAAGCTCGCGGTTGTTTCGTGACGCGCATGGCAAAATGGCGGCGACCGCGTGGACGAATGAAAGAACTTTGGAATTTATTGAGCAATACAAAAACAAACCAGTACTATGGGACATTATTCACAAGGATTACCGTAATAAAATAATACGTCATGATGCACTGCTCGAAATAGCCAACTCATTTGAAATTACTAAGGAGGAAGTGGAAAAGAAGATAAAAAATTTACAAACAACATTTTCGAAAGAAAATAAAAAAGTGAAAGATAGTTTAAGAAGCGGTGCCGGACGAGACGAAATATACGTTTCTAAATGGTATGCATTTCAAGCTATGATGTTCATACAAGACAGAAATCGCCCACGATCTACTGTGTCTACAGAGGATCGTCCTCGTTCGAGCATGTCCAGTGATGTAAGTACCTACATACATGTTTATATTTTTTACGGCAAATATGTTTAAGTTTAATCTGCAATTAAACAATTAGCTATACTGAACTTTTGTAGATCTTACAAAATAAAAGTATAATATTAAACACATTTAAACATTTTCCAGTATAGTACTCGTTTACACCAATAGATGGACTAAATTAACAGTTGCAAAAGGTGTTGTTTTCAATTGTCAACTATTGGTGTAAACGTGTTGTAATTAAAATAATAATACAATTTTACAAGTACATACTTATGACCTTTATTGATACAGATCACACAGTAGCTGTCACTTGTGTACGGAGTATTAGTCCAAAACAAAACTAGAAATGGCTTATTTAAAAAATGTTACCTTTCAATAAAAGTGAAATTCACAACTAATAATCACGATAAAAAAAATTAGCAATTAAAATTATCACAGGGTGCTACAGCAGCAGTAAGATTCCAAGGTTAACAATACTTGTATTGCCATGCAATCATACCATCGTTAGAACAAAAATATTCAGCGAACTCTTCTCTCACTAGTTCAGCTGGAGTTGGTATGCTGTAGAATAGTACAGATGACTGAATTTCTGGCGGCTGTGTTATTTCGGAATCTGCACTCTGATTTATGTTACTTGAATAACGCAACTGTAAAGACCTATAACTCTCACAATTTCTTCTTAAATAGTTGTGAAGATAAGTCGTAGCTAACACTATGTTTTCCACATTTTTCGGCTGAAGATGAAAAGGCCTTCGAAGACAGCGAAATACTGCACTTAAAATGCCGAACGTGCTTTCTACCATTCGGCGAGCCCTACTCAACCTATAATTAAAAATTCGCACCTTTGATCCTTTTCGCCCTAATTCGAGAAACGGCTTCATTAAATTTTCAGAAAGAGGAAAGGCATTGTCACCTATAAAAACATATGGTGTAAGACAACTTCTTCCAGGCAATTCACTTTCTTTTGGGATTCCTCGTAGATTCATGGAATTCAAAATAGTATTTCCAAACACACCACCGTCAGAAATACGACCTTGGCATCCAATATCGCAGTACATAAAATTGTAATTCGCATCCACTACAGCCATTAGGACAATACTGTGAACTCCCTTGTAGTTAAAGTATGTGCTCCCACTGTTAGTTGGAGCTCGCATAATTATATGCTTCCCATCTATTGCACCCAGGCAGTGGGGAAAATTCCACAGCAGGTCAAAATCTTTTGCAATGTTGAGCCATCCTTCTTCCGTGTTTGGTATCTGTAAAATAAATATATACAACGTAAATATATTGAATATGAGCTATCAGTCAGTTCATACATTTTTTAAATTATACCTATTTAAAATATATGTATATAATTTTGTTTCAGATAAATTCACAAGCATCTGAGTCAGGGATGGACAGTTCCGTTGATAGTGAAGGCAGTCGTAAAAGGCGCCTCAATCCAAATGATGCCGCAATAGAAAAAACGTTGGAGATGGTTGATTCTTTGATTCGCAATAAAAGAGATGTTGATGAGTATACATTGTTTGGAGAACAAATTGCATTTAAATTGAGGACACTAAAAACGGACTACGCCCGTATTACCGTACAGCATCATATAAATAACCTAATTTACGAAGCTCAACTTGGCAAATATGACCATCCACAAACTCAAAATCAAGGCTACTACACCACGCAGTATTCTACAAATGCACAATCTTCGAATCAATCCAACCTTCCATCCACTTCTCAATACGCAAGAGATTTAACTGGATATAGCTTTTCGCTGGATAATATCAATCTTCCATCCACAAGTGATAATATCAATCTTCCATCCACAAGTGAAAATAATATAACAGTAGAGTCGTTGGATAATTTAGAAGATGTCTCATCTGAATTGCAAGAAAATTAAACGATATGTTTATATGATTACTGTTTCTCTGAAAATATTATAATAAACCTATGTATGTCTTATATTTTTATATATTTTTTATTTCTTCGATACCTTATATATAACTTAACTTACGATTACAAGTCCAAGAATACTTACTTTTATGTAATCCCTGAGAGAACATATAAGCGCATTGCACACTTCTGGAATTATACAAGAAATACTTTGTTGTGAAATTTTAAACGTTAGCACTAAACTTTGATATGAATCACCACTGGCTAGAAATCTGAGTGTTATAAGTAACCGATTCTTAGGGGAAATTGACTGTCTGTAATTAGTATCCAATTTTGCAATTAAAGGAGCCACCATATTTAAGAGATTTTCAATATCACTGTTACTCATTCGAAAAGCATCCAAGAAACCGCTATTTAAAATTTCATTTGGATAAGATAGGCGATCTTTGGCTTTAAAAAATGGTCGCATCCAGAGTCTTCTGCGTTTGCCTCTCCGTAATAATAGTACGAGCAACATCGTACTGGCCAACACCAACGCGTCCTCTTGTGAATACATTTTGAAAGAAACTGATGGAATATTGCCGGAGTTCATCGATCAACGTCGACCGGTGCCAGTAGTCGAACAGTATCTGTCGATCAATTAAAGTTACTAGACCAGTCGATCAACTTCGATCGATGCCGTCGATCGACGATCGATCGATTGGTCTGGTAACACCCTAAGTATTTCATAAAACGTTTCGTTGGTCGTATCTCTGTCTTCGTTTAGTTTTTTGTTTGATGATACCTATATAATTTTGTTAACAGCCGGACCTCCTTGCATTTGGTAAACATTGTCACAATGGGGAAGAACACTCGAAACTTTTTCCGTAGAGGGCGCTGTGTGTTTGTTACATTCATATAAACGTCAAACGCTCTATTTCAAGCTCATTGTAAAGTATAAGCATATGTATCTAGTCATACTTGTGAGTAGTTGTGAGATAGCAACACTAGGATGGATGTCAGATGTACCGCGTTAGCATTCATGATTGTCATTGAAAAGAAAAATATAAAACTCGTGGTTAATTAATGTTTTATTCAAGAAACCCAACGTTACACTCATCTTGTTTTTTCTTACGTTTTTTTTTGATAAAATCCCATTTTTTTGGTGAAGACCAGTTATCCAACATGTATTCTACCTGGAGAATAGCAAATTTAAAAAAAGAATTGAAAAAAAGAGGTGCGTCTCGGCAGGGAAAGAAAGCTCATTTGGTAGCAAGTTAAGTTTAATTATTCTATTCTTGCTATTCTCCAACTTTCAACAAGTTTGTAGACGAAATATATTATGTATTTGTCACGTAATTAACTATAGCAAACAAGCGAAATAACCTTGGAATTATTTTAAAGATTTATAAAAAATATAACCTCCATTTTAAATTATAAAAAAATTTACATAAATTTTGTACTTATTACAGATTGGAGGCTTATGATAATAATTTTAACTTTGCAAACATTATAAGTGGACAAAACAGCCCGGAGCCACAGATGGAGCTACCTAATGAAATATTATTTCGAGACGTAAACAGTAACACATTACTACCGCCGCTAACTAGGTAACATATACATTTATATTTTTCAAGGTAAGTTTATGACCCCACAAACAATTCTTTATTAGCCTGCAACAGTCTACTGCTCAACTATACTCTCCCATTAAAGAGAGGATTGAATCATCACGCTGGGCAGACGGGTTTATTGGTACAAGTATTTAGTTATTCCACAAAGTATGCTGCTGCCCGTACCTATATTTCCCTTTGTTGCTTTTTACGACAACTATGAGAGAAAAGATCTTGTGACAATTTATTTAATTCTGATGACACCATGCAGCAAAATGAAAACAATTTTAAATATTATATCTCGAAATAGAATTTTTTCCATGGGAAATCTATGTAGGTAGAGATAGACTGGCTGGGATATATTGTTTCTTCCCAGATCTGCAAACAAAAACTGAACTTTTATATAAATATACATAATGACTTGTTTATTTCAGATTTAATAAGAAGACCGAAGATGGATTAAAAATGTATGAAGAAAGATATCTTTTAGTGTTGAGAGCATGTGTTGTGGGAGATTATATTTTTACAAAAGGTATTTGTAAAGCGTCAATGAAGAAGATTCAATATGAAGTTAACATAAAGGTTAATAAAAATGGCACCATTGAAGAATGCACATGTGAGTGTGCTGTAGGAAGTGGAAAAGAAGCGCACTGCAAACATGTGGCAGTTGTTATGTTTGCTGTTGAGCAAATGTATAGGGAGAAATCTATGATAATGAATGTGGTTTGCACCCAAACATTGCAAACATTTCATAAGCCCAAAAAAGCATATACTGCATCTCCCTTAAAAGCAGATAAGTTGCCATCCAAAAGACGGCTATCAAATATAATATTTCATCCATATGAGGTTAACAAGATTTGCAAAGAAGCATACAATGCCAAATTAGAAATATATGTATTGCAGCAACAAGAAGCACTATGCCATTAAAGCAAAGGTATGGCCCTGCTAATCCCTTTGGAATTATAAACGACCACAGCTACATTAAAGACCCCAGGGAAACCTTATTGAAAGATTTACTTTTAAGTAAAGTTACGAAAGAAACTATTTTAAAAATAGAAATGAATACACGAGGGCAATGTAATAATAAAATGTGGCATGAAAAGAGGCAAGACCGCATTACTGCAAGTAGGTTTCACACTGTGTGCCATCTCTCTGCTCAAAGGCAAAAGTCATTTGCAGAGCAAATGCTACTGCCAAAATCCATCACCTCGGGCTACAAACCATGGCATAATAAATGAGCCAGTAGCTATTAAAGTATACATGGAGGAATATGGAATTGAAGTCAAGGACTGTGGTTTATTTTTATCCGAAAAATACCCATTTTTGGGAGCATCTCCTGATGGCATAGTGGGAGAAGAGACAATAATAGAGGTAAAATGTCCCTACGCTAGTAGAAATCAATTGATTAATGAATGCATACTTATATAAAGTAAATGGTGAATTGTGCCTAAAAAAGACTTGTGTGTATTATTACCAAATACAGGGTCAATTATTTGTCACAGAAAAGAAATACTGCAATTTGATTATTTACACCTTCAAGGACATCAACGTTCTTTTTATTAATAAAGATGAAGAATTTATTGATAATATGTTGAAGATCCTCATAGACTTCTATGAAAATTATTTCAAGGAGGCAATCTTTAATAAGTACATTTATAGAAATTATTAATAAAACAAATATCTTTACATCATAATCTTTGTTTATTTACAATACCTTCCCTAAAATTACATAGCATTATACAAATAAAGAAAATTCTAGAAGCTAGTGGTACATAATATGGATTTAAATCTGATTTTAATATCCTAAAAGTCTTACTCAAACCTATTAAACGTTCAATGTGAACTCGTTGACTAGCTAATAGTCTATCTCGTTTTACTGTTACACCACTTAATTGAGACTTTCCTTTTAAAAAGGTAGGAATATTTATACCAATGCCTTTTGCTGCAAATATATCTTGCACATTGAAGCCTCGATCTGCCATAATACTGACTCTGGGTTCACATTTTTCTAGCAAACTACTTCTCTCAATCATTTGTCTGTCTGAAGTTGAGCCACCGTAACCCTCAGAGCAGTAGCTAAACAATCCCCCAGGTGTAGCACCGACAAGGAATTTCATAGTGTTTTTATTTTTATAAGAATATGTGGCCTGCTGAGATGTTGGATTTTTAGGTTTTGTAATTGGTATTTCAGTTCCATCTATTATTATCATTGTGTTTGCATAGCTTTTTTTTCAACTGCGCAGGCATATAATAGTCTACTAGCTTCCTCTCAGGCCAAATATCAATAAGTGACCACATGTCATATGTAAAGTTTAGCCAGGTTATAAAAATATTAGATACTAAAGTTTTGCTGATACCAAAAAACTTCGAAAGCTCATAATCACATTTGTTTCTTCTTAATTTAATTAACATCAATAGAAATTGGTCTTCCATTGCTATATTAATAACTTGACTTCCCTTATACTTTAAATTGTATGCCATTGGACATAAAGTGCTTAAGACCAATTTAAACTTATTATAATTTTCTAAACCAGTGTAAAAATGGATTGCCTTATCATCTATTAATAATTCTTCAAGTACAAATATTCTGGAGAAAGTTGATGTTTGTGTTGATTGATGGATCTTGTTACTGGATCGAGCGGAATTAACAATGTTTTTATGTTCTTCATCACTGAAACTTGAAATTTCAACCTCATGAGCATATCCTTGATCAGTTAAAACATTAGTCACAGTTGTATTTTCTATTAAAGACTCATCTTTTTCTTCTAAAATCACAGTGCTAGGTATTAAGCAGCGCTTAGTATTTCTTCTTTCCAAACGTTCAGTTCGTGAAGAGGTGTCCGGGCCTGATACTCTGTTCCAAGAGAACAGTGTTGGTACAGCAGATTTCTTTAAAAATTTTCGTTGAAGTGGAAAACCTAAAACAACAAGGCAAATTGTTATAAAATGGTTACGCTATTTTTGCTACAATCATCATCATTTCAGCTGTAGGACGCCCTATGCTTGACAGTTTAATTACAACATTTACTAAAAATTTTATACACACCACAAATACACACCTGTTTCCTTAGAAATCCTTTCAAATTCAGTATCTTTGAAGTGCTTACTGCATAACCTAGAATAATCAGTTGCTTTAAAATTCAGTCTTCTCAAAGCTCTTTCCCATTTTCTTCTTAGTGTGGGATTAGAAGGAAATTTATTTGAACCTATTTCTTCACATCCAAAAGCCACACACCGACCCATTTAGTATTAAAATTGAAAAATCACGTAATTTTAAAAAAATTGTATGGAGTTGACAGCTTCCCTGTAACAAACATTTGGCGCCCTCTACAATGGAACTATTTGAAAGTTTTCTTCCTCAATGTGGAAAGTGGATGGAGCGAAGGGCTCTTCGTAAAGATGGTGAGTAGTATTTTAGTAGGTTGTGTTTTAAGTGAATTTTGTTTTGTATTCTTCCTAAAGTATGGATTGTAAGACTTTCTGCATTTAAATAAAATAAATATTTATTTCCAGTGACATGCAATTTTTGTAATGGCAAAATATTTGCAAGAAACTGCAAGCAAATGCAAATGGAAATGTGCAGTCGATGTGTGGAATGCGACAACATTATACTCGGTAAGCGGCTCAATATTTTTTCACTATAACCCAACAAATAATAATAAATACATGCATCATCAATGCATAGCCTGTGTTGAGGTGTCATGAACACATACAGAAACAAACACGATTTTTACAACGTTTATCTTGATAATGGAATGGATCCCGTCATGCGCAAGTTCAACTTGAACTTGCCTGGTTCTAATAACATATTTTTGCAGATAATTTCAATTATTGCGAGTTGTGGCCTAGAAAGTTAGGCAGTTAAGAATAACCAAGGCTCGCAACTTGCAAATCTTTTTCAAAATATCAAACTGCTCCTGTTGCATCTGTCAAATCACCATCTAGCCTTTACAATACAACCTGCCAATCCCAAGATTTATTAAATGACTTTCAGGTAAGTTAATGGTCTAGGTCACTGAGTACAGTAAAATGAAAAACAATACTTATTACCAGATAGAGGTGTGAGAATATACCTACATACATTCACAATACTTATTATTATTTGAATATTTGTCTAATATATTTCTCGTTTAAGGTCGATTACGAAGAGTTGACGGAAATCGAAGAGTCACTGGTGACTGATGATGTTTCTTCGGACAAAAAGAAAAAACAGCTGCTGTCAGGCAGCAGTGACAACAAGTTTTGCAAAAAAAATTTAATGTGTAATGAAACAAAACAAGATATGGCAGAGATATAGCAACGCTAAACAGTAAGTCGTCGCCGCCTTCGCCAAACCTAGAAAACGGTCCTGCTTATGGTTGCTGCAAAGATTGGATCACTAATAAGATAAAAGATTTTACTATATGTATGTTAGTCTGTAAGGTATTTATCATATGGGTCCCTGGCATTAGTACTTATTTTATTTTGTTTTAATGTTTATACCTGAAATAAATGATTATTTTTATTATAATATTGTATATATAGTTTTATCTCCCTTTTATAAAGGGTATTTTTTATATTAACACGGGCCTTAGCCAAAGCATAAATATAATTGAATTAGCTAAAGTAGGGCCATTTTAATAGGTCACATTTGACACTTCATTTAAATTCAACAATGTGTACTTGTAACGGCGGGTACTCAATTATTTGTTTTTGCAAAAGTGAGATTTAGTTAATTTTTTAAGCATTTTCTGTTTAATTCATAAATTATTGTATAGTGATGACAGAAAACGGTATTATTACCATTTGTTTCAATTAAAGAGACATTCATTTTGAATGTATGTAAAATACAATACTATTTTTTTAATGAAATCTAAACGTCACTACAAAGTCAGCTCGATTAACGCTTTTTCTTTTTTATCACTAGAGATGTACCACAAAAAAAACCCGACAAAACCGAATTAGTTGAATTGATATAATGATTTATGTATGTGTAATGACTTACCTACGTGTGTACGAAAAAATATAAAACCATAAATTGTTTATTTGTGAAATATGTTTAATTACAATTATACTGGAATACTTAAGCAATAACTTTATATTAAAATATTTAATAATATTTAGTATAAACTCATAGTATTTAGTATAACTTATTCCTGGCAACACTTAAACCTACAGTGATGCCACGACGCCATTACGTGTTGCAGTCTTTTGTTGTAGTGCGAAGTGACTGTGCGATTTCCGTGTATCCCTTATTATCTTTTGAACTGGCTTTTCTTACTGATCCGATCTTCCGCAAACGTTTAACTGGCTATCATTTAGCTCCGATTGCTTATTATTTGGACTTTGTTCTGGTTTAACCATGTCTAAACGAGGAATAACCTTAAACAGCCAAGCTCGCGAACAAGTGGTAAAATTATACACTTATTTCGAACGTGAGTCGGCCAACGGTGGGCCTCTTTTGCCTGTGACACAAACGAGGGATCGCGTTGCTGATGCATTAGGAATAGGGAAGAAGACTGTAACGCAAATTCTCAACGAGAAATATGGACCCTCAGGCTCGGAAGAGAATAGATTACGAACACCGAAAAAAAGAAAGAGAGAGAAGAAAGTTGTCGGTATTGACAATTTTGATGCCGCTGCAATTCGCAACCACATTTATGGATATTACTCAAGAAAGGAATATCCTACAAGGAAGAAACTAATTATTTCATTAAATGAGGCAGGCTTATTTTCTGGCGGAAGAACGTCACTGTCAAAAGTTTTGAAATCAATTGGATTTAGATATAAAAAGGCAGACAAGCGGAAAATTCTCCTAGAACGCTATGATATTATTCTGAAGAGACTGACATTCTTGCGGCAAGTAAGGCTGGTTTTACAGTCACGCCGCTAGACGCGCCGTTGGACAGCGCGCTGTTGGACAGCGCGCGTTTGAACAGCGGTGCACCATAAAACGACATTAGTACGGCGCGTTTCGCTGCTGTGAGACAGTCGTGTACAAACAGATAAAATGAACGGCAATGCGGTTAGAGTACTGGCTATTTACTTTTTATGGAAAAAAAGGCAACAAAAACGTCGAAGAACAGTAGGTGTTGATCCTTATAACGCTACAAGGTTACTGAGAGGCGAACACGTAACATCTTTCTCTGATTTACGAGAAAATAGTTATAAATTTTATAAATATTTTCGCCTATCAACCAGCAGTTTCGACGAATTACTGTGCAAGTTAGAGTTTTCTTTACGAAGATCCAGCATACGTCGCATCCCCATAGCTCCAGTGGAAAAATTGGCGATTACTCTAAGGTAAGTGAAATAAAAGAGTAGGTTTTGTAATAAATGATAATATTTGTTTGGCTTATTTTAATCACAGTCGTATTTTAATTACAACCTAACACACTTATTCATAAATGCTGATTAAACCTATTTTAGTTAAAATGGTCTTAAAATCGGAATCTTCTCTTTCATTTTGCAAATGTAGAAAAGAAACAAAACACTTGTAAAACCTATATTAATCTCACTCGTTTTTAATGAATAAGGGCATTATTTTAAATCACAGTGTTATTATAATCATTGACTTATTTTAAATCACAGTCTTATTTTAATCATAATCTTATTTTAAATCACAGTCTTATTTTAATCATAATCTTATTTTAAATCACAGTCTTATTTTAATCACAGTCTCATTTGAATCATAGTCTCATTTTAATCAGTCTTACTTTGTAGCTAAAAATTGACAAGTACTTGTGAGGTTCACTGGTGTGTGTAGTTAGAAGGAACACCGAATGATTTGTTGGTGTGTCTATGTCAAAGTATTGTGACAAGTTAGTGTGCCTGCTATCTTGACGTCAAGCTAGCAGGCACACGAAGCCTGGCAACCTGACAACTTTGCCCTTTCGGAGCGGCATTGCCTCCCAGGCAGTAGCATTTTGATTTTTGCGAAGTAGTAATAAACTTTTTAAAATAAATCTGTAAAAACTAACTAATATCCTTATTGATCCTCATTATCAGGATAATTTGAGTTATTATCGCCAGTCGGCGATACGACATTTGATAATTCTACTGCAGATTCATAAAGCTGCTGTTGAGGTGTAGAGGTGGTAGCATAGGCATAGGTATAATTATGAAGTGGCAATGTTTGAGTTGTGTAATTATAAGTAGAATTTGCGTTCACACTAGAATTAACATTATTTTCTGGTGATGAAAAGCTAGGTGTCGTAGTCGTTGGAGCTGAAATCCCAATAAGTAATTCTAGAACCTTTGCGCGAAACTGCAGCTTTTGATAAGCACTTAAATTACTTAGAATCGGACCAAGAGACTCAAAAAATGACAAATCATCAGGATTGAGGTTGGAAGGGGAAGTATTTTGGTTAAGCAACGTTATTAATTCGTTTTCAAAATTTGATTGTTCTGATTTACGTTTATTCATTCCACTACGTTTATTCCATTTGTTTTGACTATTTTCTGTGTTTTCCTGTGGTCTATGGAGCTGAGATGGAGTACTCAAGTTATTCGCTGATGTGGCTGTTTCAGTCAAATCTTCAGATACGATAGACTGATTATCGCTTAATGATTCTGTAACTTCATTTTCTGAAATACGATCAAGGAATGTCATTTGGTCGAAAAATAGATACTTCTTGTGTTTTGCAGCGCTTCCAGATGGCGTATTTCGCATATTCCCTTTTGTTCTGAAATAATTATCTCTGGCTGATTTCCATCGATGGCGTATTTGTTTATCTGCAATAAAAACGTATTTTTTTAGGTACTTACCTATATACTAAAATCAAATGAAAATACTTTTTGTTTTCAGGTTTTTGGCAACGGGCAGTACTTTCTCCGATTTATCTATCACATACAGAATGGGAATCACTACTGTAGCTAAGATAGTAGATGAAGTTTGTTCGACTATATGGGAAAAACTGCGTCATGAATGTCTACCTGAACCAACTACAGAAATGTGGCAGCGCATAAGTGAAGAATTTCAGTTATATGCAAATTTTCCAAATTGTTGCGGGGCGATAGATGGTAAACACATACGTATAGTAAATCCTGCAGGTGGAGGCTCAATGTTTTATAATTATAAACATTTCTATTCTATCGTCCTTTTGGCAATGTGCGATGCGAACTATTGTTTCACATATATTAACATAGGTTCTTGCGGGAAAAACTCAGACTCTACAATATTTCAAGAGAGTTCACTATTTCAAAAGTTACAGAACAATAGTTTGAGGTTGCCAGGTGTAAAGCATCTGCCGGGCACTAATATAACAGTACCACACATAATAGTTGGTGATGGTGCATTTGGTATATCCAATCATGTGATGAGACCTTATGTGCGATCCAACATGACTCATAAAAAGAAAATATTTAATTACCGCTTAAGTCGTGCTAGACGGTACATAGAGTCGACGTTTGGAATAATGTCCAACAAATTCAGAGTATTCCATACTCCTATGAGTGTCAGTTTTCCTATTGCAAAAAAGATAGTTCAAGCCTGTTGCATATTGCATAATTTTATTAGAGTACGGGATGGCTACAACGTTAATCACACATTAACTATAACGGGATTGACTGATCTAATTAACGACCCAGATCATAGATCAGGAAACACATTACGCGATATATTCGCTAATTACTTCGTATCACCCACTGGTAGCGTGTCATGGCAAGATAGATCTGTGTTCTGATTTTATAGTTGACACCTACCGCGAAATTCAAAAATGGAACGAAACGAAACGCAGTAATATCGTCGTGGCTTATTTGATTTACCTACCCAATTAATATTTTTCACTAGGTGACCCGGCAGACGTTGTACTGCCTCAATCGATAAAATTTTCATATTTATTCACCTTTTAAACCTCCTCTGGACTTCCACAAATAAATCATAACCAAAATTAGCCAAATCGGTCCAGCCGTTCTCGATTTTAGCGAGACTAACGAACAGCAATTGATTTATATATTTAAATAGATTAGAATTTCTGAAATTCGCGGGCGGACAAAACGATTTCACTTAATTTTACACTAGGTAATAAGTAGCTAATGTGACTTAATTAAGGTACCAGACTCGTCGGTTACACTTGACAAACGATCTTTAAAGTTAATTTATATCTCTTATTGTGAACTGAACACTAAAAGTGATAGAATGTTTTAATGGAGGATGGAGGATTTCGTTTGTGCAACTAGCGGTAAACATGTATGTAACAAAAAAGATTTTATTAATAAATGTTTCTTACCTAAGTCTGTATTGAAATTTTCACCACACAATTCCTTTCCAATTTCTTCCCAGGCTTTATTTTTTGCGTCCTTATTCTTATAAAAATCATCGGCCGGGTCCCATAAACATCTTCTAATTCGCACTTCGTCAATTACTCGACCCGTATCGATGTAATTCATTTTGTACACAACAGTACCTAACGGCACGTCTCAACGGCGTGAGACTAAAACGCACAATGGCCGTAGAAGCGCACGAGCGGCGCGCGCTTCGACCGCGCCGCGCGAATAGGACGCGTTCAACGAACGGCGCTGCTCAAGCGCGCGAATTTGAAACGCTACTAATACCCCAATAATATCCGAGCGCGCGCGCTCCGACGGCGCTGCCGAAACGCGTGACTGTAAAATCAGCCTAAATAAAATTACAGATTGGGACAATGTTGTATTTGTTGACGAAACATGGTTAAATGCAAACCATACAGTCTCACGGACGTGGACTGATGATACAGCAGCCTCAACATCAAAAGTACCATCAGGAAAAGGAGCCCGTCTTATTATATGTTATGCGGGTTCAGCTTCACAAGGATTTATTCCAGATTGCCTCCTAGCATTTGCATCCAAATTAACAGGTGACTATCACGAAGAAATGAACTTTGATGTTTTTAAAGAATGGTTTGTAAAACTACTTCTTAGCCTAGAAAACCCTACAAAAATTATAATGGACAATGCTCCTTACCATTCGGTACAGGTTGACAAACCACCAACTCAAGCCAATAAAAAGAATGAAATAGCTTCGTGGCTCAAAAGACATGGTGTGGAAGTTAATCCAAATTTATTAAAAGTCGAGCTAATGAATTTAGTGCATACAACTATGTCGTCCAAGCCACGCTATGTTATCGACGAACTAGCCCTAGAGCATGGACACGAAGTGATTCGATTGCCTCCTTACCACTGCCAGTATAATGCCATCGAGCTTATTTGGGCACAAATAAAGGGTCATGCAGCACGAAATAACACCGAGCCACCTTTCAGCACAGGAAAAATGCTTACGCTGTTAAAAAATGCATGTGACAGTGTCTCTGTAGAAGATTGGAAAAAGGTTGTTGAAAAAACAAAGAAAATCATCGAAAGTGATTTTGAACGCGATATTAAAATTGACAATATCATGGAAAATGAGTTGATTATATCTGTAAGTGCGGACAGTAGTGATGATGATGACACTGATAATAGCTGTAGTTCCACTGAATAAATGGATTTTTAAACTAAATTATGCCATTTCATTTAAAAAATAAATTATTACATATACACAGGGATTGATATTTGATTGAAGTATGTACAGTTATTTACCTGTATTAAATTAATATTACAACAGTTTGTTTTTTATTCATATTTCTTTAAAAGTATAATACTAAATCAGTATCGATTTCGAGTTTGTATCGATATTTCTCGGTATTCAATTAACAAGTCACTTCACTATGAGACTAAGATTGACAGATGTCAAATGGGACCTATTAAATTGGCCTTACTTTAATTGTATTGAAGGCGCAGGAGACCGATGACAAGGTGAGAAATTTGCGAGTGAGACGGCAGGTATTTAACATAACGGCTTTTTGAAGGATATGAATAATGCTTCTATTGAAATGTAGCATATTATAATTTATTAATAGTATTAAAATTTTAAGACTAATATATTTATATTTTTTATAAAATATTCCATAGTTTTCCATAGTTTTATAAGTAGCAACACTGAACAGCGTAACGCAAAGTGAAAGTGAGTGTAAAGTTCGTTCCAGAAAAGTGGGGAAAAAGTTGAAAAACTAGATTCACTCGTTTTTTTTATTTTTGAGGTCCTTTTTCAACAATGTTTAATTTGCTAAACTTCATATCGAATCTTTGTGCAAAGTGAACAAAGGTAATATAATATTTGGCTTTAAATAAACATATCCATTCATTCATTTCGTGTAGGTGTCATGGTCAATAGACCATGCACACCCTGGTGTCAAAGTAGTTCGGAACCGCCTCTCGGCCTCTGACGTGGTTCCTTTAACGACTACCAGACGGCAGCCGGGACATATTGATATTTTAATTAATTTTTATTTTACTTTAATAAAAAATTCGGTTTGGCACTGATTTGTGACGAAAGAAAGTGACGGAATTGAAGCTCAGATGTTAAGTCAAATAAATTAAGTATTTTTGAGTTTCGTATGTTTACACGTTGTTTGCTTGATGATGAGACTACATCTGCAGAGAAGTTTTTTCCAACTTAAAGTTGGAGAAGGCTTTCAACCTTGGCGTGACCATAGTGCACCTGTTGATACCAATCTATATCATATGTTTAGCATACAGCCGCATCGTCAACAAGTTCTGCGAAAAATTAAACTTGGAATGAAACAAAACAGATATAGCAACGCTGAACAGAAAGTCGTCGCCGCCTTCGCCAAACCTAGAAAACAGTCCTGCTTGTTGTTCGATAACTACTAAGATAAAAGATTTTACTATATGTATGTTAGTCTGTAAGGTATTTATCATATGGGTCCCTGGCATTAGTACTTATTTTATTGTGTTTTAATGTTTATACCTGAAATAAATTATTATTTTTATTATTGACGTGACAACGTCTTAAATTAGGTTGCGGCTGGGAGTCACTTATGAAAAAGTGTAACGCTCGGTAACGTTACGATGAGTCACCGAACGAGAGAGAGGCCCGCCGAATGCCTTGCGTCTCTCTCCCACTCAACTATGATCTATGAGAAAAAGACGTTGTCACGTAAAATCTTCGCCCGTAAAACCGACTTTACAGGCAACCATTTTTTTTTTATATTGTATATATAGTTATATCTCCCTTTTATAAGGGGTATTTTTTATATTTACACGGGCCTTAGCCAAAGCATAAATATAATTGAATTAGCTGATTGTATTGAAGGCGCAGGAGACCGATGACAAGGTTAGAAATTTGCGAGTGAGACGGCAGGTATTTAACATAACGGCTTTTTGAAGGATATGAATAATGCTTCTATTGAAATGTAGCATATTATAATTTATTAACAGTATTAAAATTTTAAGACTAATATTTTTTATATTTTTTATAAAATTTTCCATAGTTTTCTTTGCGTGAAATCTTTATGTTCTATAGAAAGAAGCCAATCAATGACTTTCAAGTTTCGGAGCTGTATTTTTTATAATTTTTCGACCCTACGCGTTTTTTATAATTTCTGACCATCTTTTTTGAAAATAAAAAACAATTTACTTGATAAAAAGTGTATTGATGACCACTTACAATGAATGAAAAATGTTTACTTTTGAACGGCTTGTTTGGGTTTACTTTGCTCCAAGGCGCGTGCTATCGTACCAAAGACAAAATGAGTTTGTTACCACTTCACGGCCTATTTACTGAACCAATCTTCCTGAAATTCCGCATACACATAGCTAGGAGTATTGAGAAGGACATATGGTGCCTTGCATCCCGAGAAAAGCACTGTTCCCGAGGGAAATTTATGCGGGCAAAGCCGCGGGCGAAAACTAGTTACTTATAAGTGGCAACACTGAACAGCGTAACGCAAAGTGAAAGTGAGTGTAAAGTTCGTTCCAGAAAAGTGGGGAAAAAGAAGAAAAACTCAATTCACATGTTTTTTTTATTTTTGAGGTCTTTTTTCAACAATGTTTAATTTGCTAAACTTCATATCTAATCTTTGTGCAAAGTGAACAAAGGTAATATAATATTTGGCTTTAAATAAACATATCCATTCATTCATTTTTGTTTTAATGTTTATACCTGAAATAAATGATTATTTTTATTATAATATTGTATATATAGTTTTATCTCCCTTTTATAAGGGGTATTTTTTATATTTACACGGGCCTTAGCCAAAGCATAAATATAATTGAATTAGCTGATTGTATTGAAGGCGCAGGAGACCGATGACAAGGAGAGAAATTTGCGAGTGAGACGGCAGGTATTTAACATAACGGCTTTTTGAAGGATATGAATAATGCTTCTATTGAAATGTAGCATATTATAATTTATTAACAGTATTAAAATTTTAAGACTAATATTTTTTATATTTTTTATAAAATTTTCCATAGTTTTCTTTGCGTGAAATCTTTATGTTCTATAGAAAGAAGCCAATCAATGACTTTCGAGTTTCGGAGCTGTATTTTTTATAATTTTTCGACCCTACGCGTTTTTTATAATTTCTGACCATCTTTTTTGAAAATAAAAAACAATTTAATTGATAAAAAGTGTATTAATAACCACTTACAATGAATGAAAAATGTTTACTTTTGAACGGCTTGTTTGGGTTTACTTTGCTCCAAGGCGCGTGCTATCGTACCAAAGACAAAATGAGTTTGTTACCACTTCACGGCCTATTTACTGAACCAATCTTCCTGAAATTCCGCATACACATATCTAGGAGTATTGAGAACGACATATGGTGCCTTGAATCCCGAGAAAAGCACTGTTCCCGAGGGAAATTTATGCGGGCAAAGCCGCGGGCGAAAACTAGTTACTTATAAGTGGCAACACTGAACAGCGTAACGCAAAGTGAAAGTAAGTGTAAAGTTCGTTCCAGAAAAGTGGGGAAAAAGAAGAAAAATTCGATTCACATGTTTTTTTTTATTTTTGAGGTCCTTTTTCAACAATGTTTAATTTGCTAAACTTCATATCTAATCTTTTTGCAAAGTGAACAAAGGTAATATAATATTTGGCTTTAAATAAACATATCCATTCATTCATTTTTGTTTTAATGTTTATACCTGAAATAAATGATTATTTTTATTATAATATTGTATATATAGTTTTATCTCCCTTCTATAAAGGGTATTTTTTATATTAACACGGGCCTTAGCCAAAGCATAAATATAATTGAATTAGCTAATTGTATTGAAGGCGCAGGAGACCGATGACAAGGTGAGAAATTTGCGAGTGAGACGGCAGGTATTTAACAAAACGGCTTTTTGAAGGATATGAATAATGCTTCTATTGAAATGTAGCATATTATAATTTATTAATAGTATTAAAATTTTAATAAAATATTCCATAGTTTTCCATAGTTTTATAAGTGGCAACACTGAACAGCGTAACGCAAAGTGAAAGTGAGTGTAAAGTTCGTTCCAGAAAAGTGGGGAAAAAGTTGAAAAACTCAGAAAGACCATGCACACCCTGGTGTCAAATTAGTTCCGAACCGCCTCTCGGCCTCTGACGTGGTTCCTTTAACGACTACCAGACGGCAGCCGGGACATATTGATATTTTAATTCATTAAGTTTATTTCTTTACTTTAAAAAAAATACGGTTTGTCTCTGTTTGTCACTGATTTGTGACGAAAGAAAGTGACGGAATTAAAGCTCAGATTTTAAGTCAAATAAATTAAGTATTTTTGAGTTTCGTTTGTTTACACGTTGTTTGCTTGATGATGAGACTGTTGTGAATAAAAGGCATGTTAGACCAAGACTGACTTTATTATATCTGTGGGTACATATAAAACTAAACTACCTCATCTTCCCCCATTCACGCAAAACTAAATTTCTTATATTTTTAAGATATATAAATCAAAAATATGTTATTACTTCTTTCTAGTTTACTCTATCCTTAATAACAGTTTCTAACTGATGACATACACAAAGATTTTAAAAAAAAAACGTAAAAAAATACAAAATATTACCCATAAGTACATATACATAATGCTTATTTGTTAGTATTTAACATTTTTGCTATATTAATACGGGCCGCATCAGCCGCCTGTCTGAGTATGCGCTCTGGCTCATTGTTATCAGGAGGTATGTCAGAAAGTCGCGACCCGTCCCCGCTAGTGAATGTATAGGTTTCGTCCGAGTTGTTGTTGTCGCTTTCTGCACTGGACCAGTCTTCATCGTCACCGCGCACCTGTTTATCTAATACCGTTTCATTTTTAGAACTTGAGCCGCCAGATGACTTCAAATTTATTAAATGTCGCCTGTTTCGTCTGTAACGTTTCCCTGCAGAATCTACAACAAAATAAGATCTTGGTTGTGGAGCCCGCGACTGAACCCGCGCGTGCTTCCTGCCACCGGCGGCGTCCACCATCACGACGCGCTCGCCGGTCTGCAGCTGTGGCAGCGCTCGTGCGTGCCTGTCATAATATTGCTTACTCAGCTGTTGTTTACGTTTTATAGCTTCATAATCAACAGTACTGTCACGGTCCGGTAGTAATTTGCATTCGTGGGATGGGACCCTTGTATTAAGACGACGTCCCATGAGTAACTGTGACGGAGAACTAATGCCATCTCTAGGCGTCGTTCTTAAATTTAACAAGCCTAAATAAAAATCAGATCCAGAAGCTAGAGACTTACTTAGGATGTTTTTTACAATATGAACGCTTTTTTCACTTCGCCCATTTGATTGCGCATAATTTGGAGAAGTGGTCGTGTGTTTAAAACTCCATTGTTTACTGAATAACTTAAATTCCTTAGAAGCATAAGCTGGTCCGTTGTCAGTAACTAATTCCTGCGGGATACCATGTCTTGCAAATTGATCCTTCATTGCAGTGATAACAGTCTTACTAGTAATATTAGATAAGGGAGCAACTTCAATAAAATTTGAAAAATAGTCAACTAAAATCATAAAATATTTTTTACCATGTTGAAATATGTCGGAACCTACTTTAGCCCACGGCAGGCACGGGATAGAGTGCGGCATGAGCGGCTCACGACTAGGACGCGGCGCTCGCTCGGCGCACGTCGCGCACCGGCGTACGGCCCGCTCCACATCGCGCGACATCCCCGGCCAAAACATCACATCACGCGCATGTCGTTTACACCTATCTATACCCATATGCCCTTCGTGAATACGGTTAACCATTTCGGATCTCAACTCCTGCGGAATATAAACTAAATTATTTTTGAAAATTACGCCATCTACATATTCAAAAGTTTCTTTATATGACCACTGCTCTTTTACTTTTTTATCTACTTCATACTTATTATTTGGCCATCCGTTTTTAATGTACTTTATTATCAACTGACACTCTTCATCCTTTAAAGTATAATTCTTTACCAAATTAATTTTACTATCGCTAAACCTGACATTTTCTATTAAAAAACAAGATTGCTCCGCGATTTCATTGCTTACTTTCTCATGTAATAAATCGGGCAACGGTGCTCTCGATAAGGTATCTGCCACGTACATATATTTTCCAGGTTTGTATATAACTTTAAAGTCATACCCTTGAATGCGAAGCATCATTCGTTGCAATCTGGCTGGAACGGAATCCAAGGATTTGTTAAATAACGCTTCCAGGGGCTTATGGTCTGTCTCCACTGTTACATCCTTCCGGCCATACACGTATTGATGAAACCGCTCCAGAGCGAATACAATGGCCAGCAACTCTTTTTCAATTTGAGCGTACCTGCATTGCGTATCTGTGAGCGTGGACGAAGCGTACTCGACCGGCCGGCCCCCTTGCAGTAACACTGCCCCGAGAGCTCGCGAGCTCGCGTCCACCGAGACCAGGACCGGCTCGCGCGCTGAGTACAGCGCTAGCACGGGCGCGACGCACACTGACTGCTTTAAACGCTTTACAGTCTCTTCATGTACTTCATCCCAATTCCAAGCTGAATCTTTTTTTAAAAGAATGCGTAATGGTGCTGCTATCTCTGAATATTGAGGTATAAATTTTGACAAATAATTGATCATACCCAGAAAACGCTCGAGTGAAGGCCTATCATGGGGACTAGGCATATTATGAATAGCTTTTAGTTTACTCTCATCTATTTGCATTCCATTGGCGCTAAAAGTATGACCGAGGTAACTTACCTTTTCAACACAAAACTCACATTTTTCCTTATTAAATTTTATACCAGCCTGACGTGCCCTATCAAGTAAAAGTTTCAGTCTTTCATTATGTTGAGAAATTGAACATCCCCAAACGATGACGTCATCGATGAAGGACTCAACACCATCTAGACCTTCTAATATTTGACGAATCTTCTCGTGGAAAACTTCAGATGCGCAATTAATGCCATAAGGTAAACGCAAAAATTGGTATCTACCAAAAGGTGTCCCAAAAGTGCATAGGTCTGCACTATCATTATCCAATTGCACCATCCAAAATCCTGATCGTGCGTCTAATTTACTAAAGTATCGGGCTCCTTCTAGTTTCGTGGCAATATCGGTAAGCGTCGGCAACGGATAGTGTGCGCGGCGCACTACTTTATTTAAGGGACGCGGGTCAAGACACACACGAATACTGCCATCCTTCTTTGCAGCCACTACGATTGCGTTCACCCACGGGGTCGGGTGCACCACCTTTCTAATGACTCCCATATTCTCCATACGATCTAATTCAGTACGTAACTTATCACGTACACCGACTGGTATTTTTCTAACTGGACAGACTGACGGATGCGCACCCGGTATTGTTATTATTCTATATTTACCTGAAAGTTTTCCTAACCCAATAAACAAGTCATTGTATTGTTCAAAATTTATTGAAAAAACACGCTGTATCAAGCCTAATTTCTCACATGAAAACTTTCCAAGTACACTCTGACAGTTATGTTTAGATATAACAAAACGTAAATTATATAACTTATTTTTATACAACCAATTAATATGGCACGAACCAATGACAGGAATTAAATTGCCACAAAACGATAAGGCTCTAGTATTGTCTGATATCAAGTTGGAAATATTAAAACCTAAATTACAATATGTTTTCATAGACATAACATTTAAATCAGATCCTGTGTCAAGTTTAAATTTTTCTTTCAAGCCATTATTATATAATGATAAAGTCTCATACCACTTGTTGCAGTCCATACCATCACCGATACTGTCCACTGTAGACACGAAGTATAAATCTTGGTCGTCAGCCGTCGCTTCTTCCTGTATTTGATCTACTCTGCCCCTCCGTCTAGGGCACGCACTTTTAAAATGTCCTTTTTCACTACACAAATAACACTGAGCATTTCTAGCCGGACACCGATACCCGCCGTCACACTGCACTTTCAGACACGCTCGACACGCGCGCCTAACCATATCACTAGACCGCGATGCCGCCGCCGCCGCCGTGGCCCGGGCGCCCGGCCCGCCGCCGCCGCCGCCCGGCTGCTGTCCCCGGCGCGGCCGGCCCCAGCCGCCGCGCGCTGCCCCTGCGCCGCCGTACACCACATCCACGGCTACCGACGACGCACCGCCATCGGTCTTGGCCCCTTCTATCTGCCTTTTCTCTTCTGTAGACATTTCGCTGGCTTGGCATATTTTAACGGCCCTAGCGAGAGTGAGGTCATCGGCCCTGAGCAATCGGTCACGTAGTTTTCCGTCGACTACGCCGCAAACTATACGATCACGTATAAGGCCGTCTTCGAGATGTTCGAACTGACACTGCTGAGATAAAAGCTTTAATGCCGTGACGTATTCATCGATTGACTCTCCGTTCTCCTGATTTCTCGTAAAAAACTTGAAACGAGCCATTGTAGTATTCTGTTTCGTCCCAAAATGCTCGTTAAATTTATTTACCAGCTTTTCGAGGTCTTCGCGTTCAGATTCCTTGTCAAATTTAAACGTTGTATACACGTCATAACCTTCTGAGCCTATCAAATTTATGAGTAAACTGGCTTGTACATCACTCGTTTCCTTGTAAACTCCTGATGCTTTAAGGAACACCACAAATTGTTTGTGCCATTTTCGCCACGCCTCGGCGCGGTTTGCCGGCCCACCTTCCAAACATAATTCCGATGGCGGCCTTGCGTGTTCCATATTTAAATCAAAAAATTTGTCGCTCCCACTTTGTATGAACACTATTTACACTAGTTATCCGTAATTCCTACACTTATTATGAATATTTTACACAACCGCTGTCACCATGTTGTGAATAAAAGGCATGTTAGACCAAGACTGACTTTATTATATCTGTGGGTACATATAAAACTAAACTACCTCAGAGACTACATCTGCAGAGAAGTATTTCCCAACTCTAAGTTGGAGAATGCTTTCAACCTTGGCGTGACCATAGTGCACCTGTTGATACCAATCGACATCATATGTTTAGCATACAGCCGCATAGTCAACAAGTTCTGCAAAAAATTAAACTTTGAATGAAACAAAACAGATATAGCAACGCTGAACAGAAAGTCGTCGCCGCCTTCGCCAAACCTAGAAAACAGTCCTGCTTGTTGTTCGATAACTACTAAGATAAAAGATTTTACTAAATTCCGCATACACATAGCTAGGAGTATTGAGAAGGACCTATAGTGCCTTGCATCCCGAGAAAAGCACTGTTCCCGAAGGAAATTTATGCGGGCAAAGCCGCGGGCGAAAACTAGTTACTTATAAGTGGCAACACTGAACAGCGTAACGCAAAGTGAAAATGAGTGTAAAGTTCGTTCCAGAAAAGTGGGGAAAAAGTTGAAAAACTCGATTCACTCGTTTTTTTTATTTTTGATGAAACATTGTCAACAATGTTTAATTTGCTAAACTTCATATCTAAACTTTGTGCAAAGTGAACAAAGGTAATACTAGTGGTTCTGTGAACAGTAGACCTCGCGAACCTCATCCGTTAACCCCCTTTTCGTTTTTTTATTACTCTAAATAGAGTATATATAGGTATTTCTTATTCTGTTAATTTTTTCCCTCGTATATTCTCAAAGGATTTTTTCTATATTTTTTTATTTTGCCATATTATCCTTTTCTGGTCAGACGGTCATAATATACAGTCATATAAAAAAAAAAAAATAATAACAAAAAAAAAAAAAAAAAATGAAAATAAATGACCGAAGACGAATTCAAAGCGCAAAGTTGTAAAAGAACAAGTACCATGCGGCCAGTGGTATAAGCAATATAACAAATAGCAAACTTCCCCCATTTTTGCCCCCATTTTCCTTCCAATCAAAAAACGCTCTCGACAAAAAATTGCAAATAAATCAAGGAACACGTGTGTCAAGTTTCATTAAGATCCGTTCGTAAACAACGTCACAGAAAACTTTCCCCCTTTTTTCCCCCCTTTTCCCTCCAATCAAAAAAAACTCGACAAAAAATTGCAAATAAATCAAGGAACACGTGTACCAAGTTTCATTAAGATCCGTTCAGAAATGCGACCTCTAGCCCGGAACAAACAGACAGACAGACAGACATCCGGACAAAAGCAAAATTTGCCAGTCTCGAAATGGAGACTCTCGCTCGCTTCGCTCGCTCGGTCAATAATATTTGGCTTTAAATAAACATATCCATTCATTCATTTCGTGTAGGTGTCATGGTCAATAGACCATGCACACCCTGGTGTCAAAGTAGTTCGGAACCGCCTCTCGGCCTCTGACGTGGTTCCTTTAACGACTACCAGACGGCAGCCGGGACATATTGATATTTTAATTAATTAAGTTTTATTTTACTTTAATAAAAAATTCGGTTTGGCACTGATTTGTGACGAAAGAAAGTGACGGAATTGAAGCTCAGATGTTAAGTCAAATAAATTAAGTATTTTTGAGTTTTGTTTGTTTACACGTTGTTTGCTTGATGATGAGACTACATCTGCAGAGAAGTTTTTTCCAACTTAAAGTTGGAGAAGGCTTTCAACCTTGGCGTGACCATAGTGCACCTGTTGATACCAATCAACATCATATGTTTATCATACAGCCGCATAGTCAACAAGTTCTGCAAAAAATTAAACTTGGAATGAAACAAAACAGATATAGCAACGCTGAACAGAAAGTCGTCGCCGCCTTCACCAAACCTAGAAAACAGTCCTGCTTGTTGTTCGATAACTACTAAGATAAAAGATTTTACTATATGTATGTTAGTCTGTAAGGTATTTATCATATGGGTCCCTGGCATTAGTACTTATTTTATTGTGTTTTAATGTTTATACCTGAAATAAATGATTATTTTTATTATTATATTGTTATATCTCCCTTTTATAAGGGGTATTTTTATATTTACACGGGCCTTAGCCAAAGCATAAATATAATTGAATTAGCTGATTGTATTGAAGGCGCAGGAGACCGATGACAAGGTGAGAAATTTGCGAGTGAGACGGCAGGTATTTAACATAACGGCTTTTTGAAGGATATGAATAATGCTTCTATTGAAATGTAGCATATTATAATTTATTAACAGTATTAAAATGTTAAGAATAATATTTTTTATATTTTTTATAAAATTTTCCATAGTTTTCTTTGCGTGAAATCTTTATGTTCTATAGAAAGAAGCCAATCAATGACTTTCGAGTTTCGGAGCTGTATTTTTTATAATTTTTCGACCCTACGCGTTTTTTATAATTTCTGACCTTCTTTTTTGAAAATAAAAAAAAATTTCCTTGATAAAAAGTGTATTTATGACCACTTACAATGAATGAAAAATGTTTACTTTTGAACGGCTTGTTTGGGTTTACTTTGCTCCAAGGCGCGTGCTATCGTACCAAAGACAAAATGAGTTTGTTACCACTTCACGGCCTATTTACTGAACCAATCTTCCTGAAATTCCGCATACACATAGCTAGGAGTATTGAGAAGAACATATGGTGCCTTGCATCCCGAGAAAAGCACTGTTCCCGAGGGAAATTTATGCGGGCAAAGCCGCGGGCGAAAACTAGTTCCTTATAAGTGGCAACACTGAACAGCGTAACGCAAAGTGAAAGTGAGTGTAAAGTTCGTTCCAGAAAAGTAAGGAAAAAGTTGAAAAACTCGATTCACTCGTTTTTTTTATTTTTGAGGTCCTTTTTCAACAATGTTTAATTTGCTAAACTTCATATCTAATCTTTGTGCAAAGTGAACAAAGGTAATATAATATTTGGCTTTAAATAAACATATCCATTCATTCATTTCGTGTAGGTGTCATGGTCAATAGACCATGCACACCCTGGTGTCAAATTAGTTCGGAACCGCCTCTCGGCCTCTGACGTGGTTCCTTTAACGACTACCAGACGGCAGCCGGGACATATTGATATTTTAATTCATTAAGTTTATTTCTTTACTTTAAAAAAAATACGGTTTGTCTCTGTTTGTCACTGATTTGTGAAGAAAGAAAGTGACGGAATTAAAGCTCAGATTAAGTCAAATAAATTAAGTATTTTTGAGTTTCGTTTGTTTACACGTTGTTTGCTTGATGATGAGACTACATCTGCAGAGAAGTATTTCCCAACTCTAAGTTGGAGAAGGCTTTCAACCTTGGCGTGACCATAGTGCACCTGTTGATACCAATCAACATCATATGTTTATCATACAGCCGCATAGTCAACAAGTTCTGCAAAAAATTAAACTTGGAATGAAACAAAACAGATATAGCAACGCTGAACAGAAAGTCGTCGCCGCCTTCGCCGATTGTATTGAAGGCGCAGGAGACCGATGACAAGGTGTGAAATTTGCGAGTGAGACGGCAGGTATTTAACATAACGGCTTTTTGAAGGATATGAATAATGCTTCTATTGAAATGTAGCTTATTATAATATATTAATAGTATTAAAATTTTAAAACTAATATATTTATATTTTTTATAAAATTTTCCATAGTTTTCTTTGCGTGAAATCTTTATGTTCTATAGAAAGAAGCCAATCAATGACTTTCGAGTTTCGGAGCTGTATTTTTTATAATTTTTCGAACCTACGCGTTTTTTATAATTTCTGACCATCTTTTTTGAAAATAAATAACAATTTCCTTGTTAAAAAGTGTATTAATGACCACTTACAAATGAATGAAAAATGTTTACTTTTGAACGGCTTGTTTGGGTTTACTTTGCTCCAAGGCGCGTGCCATCGTACCAAAGACAAAATGAGTTTGTTACCTCTTCACGGCCTATTTACTGAACCAATCTTCCTGAAATTCCGCATACAGATAGCTAGGAGTATTGAGAAGGACATATGGTGCCTTGCATCCCGAGAAAAGCACTGTTCCCGAGGGAAATTTATGCGGGCAAAGCCGCGGGCGAAAACTAGTTACTTATAAGTGGCAACGCTGAACAGCGTAACGCAAAGTGAAAGTGAGTGTAAAGTTCTTTCCAGAAAAGTGCGGAAAAAGATGAAAAACTCGATACAATTGTTTTTTTTTTTGAGGTTCTTTTTGACAATGTTTAATTTGCTAAACTTCATATCGAAATTTTGTGCCAAGTGAAAAAAGGTAACATAATATTTTGCTTTAAATAAACATATTCATTCATTCATTTCGTGTAGGTGTCATGGTCAATAGACCATGCAAACCCTGGTGTCAAAGTAGTTCGGAACCGCCTCTCGGCCTCTGACGTGGTTCTCTAACGACTACCAGACGGCAGCCGGGACATATTAATATTTTAATTAATTAAGTTTTTTTTTTATTTTAAAAAAAATACGGTTTGTCACTGATTTGTGACGAAAGAAAGTGACGGAATTAAAGCTCAGATTTTAAGACAAATAAATTAAGTATTTTTGAGTTTCGTTTGTTTACACGTTGTTTGCTTTATGATGAGACTACATCTGCAGAGAAGTATTTCCCAACTCTAAGTTGGAGAAGGCTTTCAACCTTGGCGTGACCATAGTGCACCTGTTGATACCAATCAACATCATATGTTTATCATACAGCCGCATAGTCAACAAGTTCTGCAAAAAATTAAACTTGGAATGAAACAAAACAGATATAGCAACGCTGAACAGAAAGTCGTCGCCGCCTTCGCCAAACCTAGAAAACAGTCCTGCTTGTTGTTCGATAACTACTAAGTTAAAACCATTGGTACCAAAAAAGATTTTACTAAATGTATGTTAGTCTGTAAGGTATTTATCATATGGGTCCCTGGCATTAGTACTTATTTTATTGTGTTTTAATGTTTATACCTGAAATAAATGATTATTTTTATTATAATATTGTATATATAGTTATATCTCCCTTTTATAAGGGGTATTTTTTATATTTACACGGGCCTTAGCCAAAGCATAAATATAATTGAATTAGCTGATTGTATTGAAGGCGCAGGAGACCGATGACAAGGTGAGAAATTTGCGAGTGAGACGGCAGGTATTTAACATAACGGCTTTTTGAAGGATATGAATAATGCTTCTATTGAAATGTAGCATATTATAATTTATTAATAGTATTAAAATTTTAAGACTTATATATTTATATTTTTTATAAAATATTCCATAGTTTTCCATAGTTTTATAAGTGGCAACACTGAACAGCGTAACGCAAAGTGAAAGTGAGTTCGTTCCAGAAAAGTGGGAAAAAGTTGAAAAACTCGATCCACTCGTTTTTTTAATTTTTGAGGTCCTTTTTCAACAATGTTTAATTTGCTAAACTTCATATCGAATCTTTGTGCAAAGTGAACAAAGGTAATATAATATTTGGCTTTAAATAAACATATCCATTCATTCATTTCGTGTAGGTGTCATGGTCAATAGACCATGCACACCCTGGTGTCAAATTAGTTCGGAACCGCCTCTCGGCCTCTGACGTGGTTCCTTTAACGACTACCAGACGGCAGCCGGGACATATTGATATTTTAATTCATTAAGTTTATTTCTTTACTTTAAAAAAATACGGTTTGTCTCTGTTTGTCACTGATTTGTGAAGAAAGAAAGTGACGGAATTAAAGCTCAGATTAAGTCAAATAAATTAAGTATTTTTGAGTTTCGTTTGTTTACACGTTGTTTGCTTGATGATGAGACTACATCTGCAGAGAAGTATTTCCCAACTCTAAGTTGGAGAAGGCTTTCAACCTTGGCGTGACCATAGTGCACCTGTTGATACCAATCAACATCATATGTTTATCATACAGCCGCATAGTCAACAAGTTCTGCAAAAAATTAAACTTGGAATGAAACAAAACAGATATAGCAACGCTGAACAGAAAGTCGTCGCCGCCTTCGCCAAACCTAGAAAACAGTCCTGCTTGTTGTTCGATAACTACTAAGATAAAAGATTTTACTATATGTATGTTAGTCTGTAAGGTATTTATCATATGGGACCCTGGCATTAGTACTTATTTTGTTGTGTTTTAATGTTTATACCAGAAATAAATGATTATTTTTATTATTATATTGTATATATAGTTATATCTCCCTTTTATAAGGGGTATTTTTTATATTTACACGGGCCTTAGCCAAAGCATAAATATAATTGAATTAGCTGATTGTATTGAAGGCGCAGGAGACCGATGACAAGGTGAGAAATTTGCGAGTGAGACGGCAGGTATTTAACATAACGGCTTTTTGAAGGATATGAATAATGCTTCTATTGAAATGTAGCATATTATAATTAATTAATAGTATTAAAATTTTAAGACTAATATATTTATATTTTTTATAAAATTTTCCATAGTTTTCTTTGCGTGAAATCTTTATGTTCTATAGAAAGAAGCCAATCAATGACTTTCGAGTTTCGGAGCTGTATTTTTTATAATTTTTCGACCCTACGCGTTTTTTTATAATTTCTGACCATCTTTTTTGAAAATAAAAAACAATTTCCTTGATAAAAAGTGTATTAATGACCACTTACAATGAATGAAAAATGTTAACTTTTGAACGGCTTGTTTGGGTTTACTTTGCTCCAAGGCGCGTGCTATCGTACCAAAGACAAAATGAGTTTGTTACCACTTCACGGCCTATTTACTGAACCAATCTTCCTGAAATTCTGCATACACATAGCTAGGAGTATTGAGAAGGACATATGGTGCCTTCCATCCCGAGAAAAGCACTGTTCCCGAGGGAAATTTATGAGGGCAAGGCCGCGGGCGAAAGCTAGTTATTTATAAGTGGCAACACAAGATGGTAAACAACGCTCTTATTGAATCCTTTTTGATGGAAGACCTCCCAGACTGCGACGAAAAATCCGATGTGGCTCAGAATAAATAATTCATTAGTTTTGGTTTCTTTTCTATCTATAAATATAAGCTATAAATAAAGAAAATGCCGAGATTATAATTATAAAACTCAATGATTATAAATCATATATTATTGGTTTAAATATTACATTCAAAGGTAAAAAAAATAAGTTGGTGGACTCAGCAAGATATACTGGTTTTATAAGTTTTTGTTTTTGCATAGACAGACAGTCTGTTGTTGTTATATCAAGATTTGGTTTTTTAACATTCGTTCACGAATATTGCAATCACGTGATTGACCTTGCTTAATGTGTAATGGAAAAGTATATTGACATACGTTTGCTATATTAATTTAAAAAAAAAACAAGTATGCAAAACGTTCATCAGTTTGAAGTGCATTGCACCTACCAAAAACCATATGGTGTAAGCGATTGATACTGTATGTAGGTAAAACTCCTTGTGTTACTAAAATTTTAGTTTTTTATTTTTTTACAGGAGGGGGATGTATAGGGGGGGTTTGAATGTATTGCGCTTAGTCGGCATTTTAAGTTTATGTCTGTTTGTAAGACTAAGTCGATTCAGTGGCCCGTCGACAGCCTACTATGTAATGCGGATTACATTGTGCTAACTATAATCAGTGAATTATTATTTTGACCCCGTCCCAGTAGCTAGCTCAATGCACTACATTTTTGTCCATCAAAATGGCGCTGAGAAATTATACAGGATAGCTGGATTTCCTCGTGTTTTAGGTGCAATAGACTGCACCCATAACCTTGCCGGGTGCACAATATATTTATTTATGGTCATTTGACAGGCGAAGAGTTTCGAAATAGGAAAGGTTACTTTACTTATCTATCAATGTCCAAGGAGTCTGTGATGCAGACTTGAGACTTATTAGTGTCGAGGCTCGATGGCCGGGGTCTGCACATGATGCCACTTATTCAATAAATAAACACTAAGAGGTAATTAATGATATTAATGAGAAAAATATAATATTTAGAAGCTCCAGTAATAATTTTAATGGTGTGCGAGTGTATTTTAGTGAGCTCCCTCTGAAAATATATATTTAACCAAATTTGTACACTGTAACAGAATGTAATTAAATTTTCTAGCACAGTGTGATGCTGGCCAATTCGGGAGCCGTTGGATGCTTGGAAACAGGGCTTATCCAAACAGACCTTATTTATTGACACCTCTTCTGAATCCAAGTATAGCTGCTGACAACCGATACCGATATAAGCCTATATAAAATAAACAAATTTTATTTAAAGTGATTTCGATGTTGTGCGATAAGTCGCCTGAAATAAACAAATTTTATTTATTTTTATTTATAAAAACTATATAACGGTAATAATTTTACAGTATTTGTTAATAAACCTTTGATAGATATCTATTCTAATATTCATTTTAAGTATAGCCTGATTCTTGGAGAAGATTATATACACACCATGGCTGATTTGTACAATTAATTAATGGTACTAGTGGGATAAGTCAGTGCCCCCCGCAGGGAACAGCTAGTAAAATAATATTTATCTTTCATTTTAGGACGTTAGAAACGTCGTTTTCCTGTCATCAGTCTTACTTTGCGATTGTCGCTGCCGAACGTCCATGCATTAATTATAGCAACGGAAATCCTACACAATATTTGTAGGAATTTCAAAATCCAAGAAGATCCCTCAGAAATTGAGGTGCCAGTAAGCTAGCTGATGATATTGCTGAGGAATGGGGGCAAGAAGATTTAAACATACTCTAACAATTCAACTCTGCTGATGTCAAAGCACCGAGGACTAAAGAGTTTATATATGGTTAGATCTAAATTATGAATCGGCAAAAAGAAGACTTTATCATGTCTCATTAATGACTTATGTATCTATAAAACTGACCCAATAAATAACTATTTTTGTTAGACAGCTTTAAAAAGCCCCGGGATGCTACACAAATATATAAAATTTCCTCAAACCCAACAAGAACGTGATGGTGTTCAAAGGTTTTTATAGTGCATAGGAATTAATGAGTGTTGAGAATAATTTGTTTCCAGATTTTATGCCTAGGATGCATAAACGGGACACATATGGTCTTACTACGTCCTGCTGAAAACGAAGAAAAATAAAATAAATATATTGTATATATTACACTTTTATATATGTTTCAAACAATTGTTGTTTAACTAGCAGCGTTTCCGAACGACACGCAACGAGTGGCAATACAGCATCTGTCATGTTAACAGATGTCATTAAGAGATTTTTCACCGGGAAAAAAAGGGAATGTTTTTCTGTTTGTTGGATTTGTAAAATTCCATTATTAATACACGAAGTGCTGACTGAACCAGATTATTTTATTCATAAAAGAGAAGATCCCTCGTGTCCTTAACTGACGAGCTGATGAGAGCTCCTACGCCTTCGGCCTCAAATCCCATAAAATAAATAACAGTTACAAAATATAATAATTTATGAAGTGTTTATGAAATACAAAATGTATGTACACCTTCTTTAATTTAACCCCAAAAATGGGTAAATGAGACTCACACTGCCAAGCAAAAATAAACGTTGAATTTGTGAAATATATATTTATTATTAAAATTAATGAAATTCGAAGGCTATACCGGTCCTACCATAGGAGACCCAGTGTCTATAGCGGCTGTGACAAGAACGTGGCAATTCGGGGAGGTTAACTGTCCTAGAACTCAATTTCCTTTAATTTTGTCTTGGGTAGTAACTATACTTAAGTCGGAGGGTTTGACACATCTTATAGAACTCGCTGCCGGTTGCTCTTACGTTGCCCTCTCTCGCTCTCGCCGTCTAGCTGACATAGTTCTCGAACCATTTGATTTGGACCGTCTGACCGAAATAAGTTCAATGAAACTTCTAATTTTGAGAATAGAAAAGGAAAAAAGAATAATGAATAGTGAAATAAGTGGACAGGGGTAAAACGGTGGAGGGTCGCGAGGTCTACTATTCACAGAACCACTAGTCTATATGTCGCAGTATGATAGATAAAGCCGTAATATAGTTATAACCCTAGGTATATGATTATATGCCGTAACATAGTTATACGAAAGCAATTCATTACTATCTTACTAGGAACATAATTATAATACGGTTCTAGTTTAGTGATATGCTTATATTACTGGATTTAGTTTAGTGAAATTTTAACTTCAGTTGGTATTCTTGAAGATTAATTACAATGCAGCTTAATTAATGCAGTACAATTTATTTATTTATTAACAGCTAACAAACATTACTTTGAATGATCCTATACCAAATGAAGAGGTGTCGCTTAGAGAAATATGCCAAAAATTATTGCCATTTAGTGGCCAAGGTTATTTAATTGCAACCTTAATTTTGTAATAAAAATAAAAACCAATTAATAAGTATTGTTTTCTTTGATTCTCTGGCAGATTTATAACCATCTGACTAGATTAGTTTAGTCAGATAAACATATTACTAGATTGCAACCGTATTATAATTATATTCCTAGTAAGATAGTAATTAATTTCTTTCGTATATCTATGTTACGGTATATAATTATATCCCTAGGAATATGACTATATCACGGCTTTATCTATCGTACTGCGACATATACATCACATAACTATAATAATAATTTATTCCCATCAATATTTACAGGTACCTATATAAAATAAATTTTACTTATTATTATGGTTCTGTCTCTCTCCTTCTAAATAAAACGAGAGAAGCCGGCCATCTCCATTAGAAAAGCAGCAATTTTGGGTTAAGGCATGTGCAGTCTGAATCTTAACACGCCTTGACACAATCTCCTTAAAGCGCCTTGCGTTTCCAAAAATGAAACATGGCGGCTCGGGTGACTTTTTTTATCCAACTCGTGGCGCTCGGCGACTTGCCAAAAATAATAAACAATAGTTCATTTTGTCTTTGCTTATAAATTTACTTCCATTTCTTACGTTTTTGTGTCGCAAATGGCAACGAAGGGAAAAAATAGTTTTGTTAGCAGCATAGCATTCCCAAAGAGTTCTCTCAACTCGTCAAGACCATTCGGAAGACCATCTTTTATTTAAGAAGCTAATCCCACAAATTTCGGGGCTCGTCTCGTCCGGAATCAACAATTTTCAAGTCAAAGTTGCCAACCGCGTGGCATGGCCGTTAAGACGGTAACCGGCGACGGCTGCGTTGATTGAAGACGAAAGACGTTATTGTAATGATTGCAGCGTGGTGTTCGCTGTTAACATTACGCCTACTCATTATTATGCTCGATGAAAAAAACGACGCTGTTTCGGGGGCAGGAACATCGGCAATGGCGCTGGATTCGTTCGCAAATTTAATGGCGAAGACAAAACCTCTTCGTCATCAAAGTGGGTCGCTGACATTGAAGATAATTCGGCTGGAGCCCGCAAACAGAAACTGATAATTGCAAGACGATCACTAGTCGGTGCTGGAGAAATGTGGCTAAAATCCGAAAAAAACGTTTAAAACATTCAAAGATATATGATGAGGCTGGTAGCTTGCTATATTGCAGCTATAGAAATTGACGATGAGGAATTTGTGGCAAATTACAGAATAACAAACGCCATATTTTTGGAGCTTTTAGTTGGTCTCTCCTTTTTTAAAAGCACCATCTCGTAGAAGCGGTATTCCCAAAAAAAATTATGTGAGTTTCGAGTTATATTTATTTTAATAATAGTTTTTTTTTAAATAATATACACAAATAAATTGAATGAAATATATTAATTTCCTTTTGTTTGTTACAGATATTAGTCGCTCTCATTTTATGCAACAGGGAGACTAACGTCGTGGGAAGATCCCATGGTACTACCATGTCACAGCAGTCAGTATCAAGGTGAGTCTAAGAGGTGACCAATGCGTTCAACGAGCCAACCATACTAAAAAATATATAGTTTCCTAATAATGCTGATGAAAGGAAAGCTATAAAGATAAAAGTAAATACATGAGCTAAATATTTTAAATATTGGAAAAAAAAAACATCTTATAGAACACATGAATTTTATATGAGTATTTTATAAAAATTAATATTGTTTTAATTTTAGATTCTATGAAAAATATGGACTTTCTGGGGTGATAGGTTGCGTAGACGGAACTCATGTGGCCATGGTGAGACCATCGGGGAATGAGGATTGGTATTTCAACCGGAAACATTACCATTCCAGAAACATGCAAATTGTACATGCAATTTGCAATAGATATTAAGTGAATGTACATACATTCACTTAATATCTATAGTTATCTATACTTATAATAAAGTTGAAGAGTTTGTTTGTTTGAACGTGTTAAGAAACCTTAACATAAAAACAAAAACGCAACGTCTAAACGGGCAACCCCGAAGGACGTTGGAAGGAGCCTAAATTCAAATGAATGACATTACACATATCCTTGGTTCACGTAACTACTAACGTCTATCTCTCTAATTTGTTCTTATACATTTAAATAATCAGCCCTATTCAAAGTACAGTCTTTTATTTACTGCCCAAATTCACCACAAGTAGGGAAGTTCGCAATTTTTTATAGAACGCGTATAATTTTAGATACACTGGTCGGATTTTAAAAATACTTTCTGCGTATGAGAGCCTGACTCTTGAGGAATGTTATAGTCTTATAATACATACAAAACAAGGGCGAGTGAAACCGCGGAGAGCTAACAGCTAGTTACTAAATAAAATATTTCACAAATATTTTATGTCATTAATAAATAATAATTGAGAATGGTCATGTCACGCTCTACTGAGACCGGTAATATCACAGACAGGACTATAATTGCCAATAGGCCTGATATTGTGGTTGTTGGCGACCAGTAATAATAATTTTTATACCACCTTTTTATCCCAATATTTTTGTAAACTTTTAGTAAATATATTTTTGAATTCAGTCACAAGAGTGGTTATATATAAATGCGAAAGTTTGTATGTTTGGATGTTGGTTCACTATCAGGCAAAAACGGATGAACGGATTTTAATGGTGCAAGGTGGACTGCTAGTTTGTAACGCGTAGGAATATAACCGAAATTGAGGGTAGGTAGTACAAAAATTGTGTTTGTCATAGCAAATCTGTCTTATAATGTGATGTTTTGCGATGTGGTATTAGTCGTTGCATTTGAGCTCAGTACTTGAAAATTTGCTAATTTAGTATAAAATGGCCGGAACAAAGAATGAACAGTGTGAAATTGTAAAAAACGAACGTTGTAATGACACACTGGTAAATTTAACCTAGTCGAATTTATTTATATATTATTTACTAGCGACCCGCGTCCCGGCTTCAGACAGACAAATAATAATGGAGAAAATTGATATTGTGGAGAAAAAAGAGTGCACAACAAATACGGGAGCACAGAAGAATGCTGCATAGTTTTAACAGTCTTAACAATAAGCAAAGGGATATGACGCAGATTTTAACTCAGTGGCGTAATTCAAAAGGCCGGGATAAATCTAGAGAGTCTTGAGTATAAACGTGCAAAGCTGATGACAGAAGGAGAACTACCGCCACCAATTCCGCTACCAGAAGATCTTCAATTAATACATAGTTTACGATACGAATTTGTGATTGATAGTAATAATTTTGAAAGTGATAGTAAAAGTTAATGAAACATCGTGGGTATTTTCACTTGTAAGGGTACGTCAACAAGCGAAATTGCCGCAAATTTGGGCTTCTGAAAATCAAAGAGCAATTATTGAGAAGCTTTAGCATGCTTAACATGTCACTATATGGTGCACTATGTGATATGGTGGTATGCGATAAGAAAATCAAAACCATAGCAAAGCCAACGACAGTGCTGCCTCTACCGAACAATCGGTGAACTTATGTGTGCATTCAATTGATTCAATCTTTTCGACTTGATCGCGTGAAGAGACAGCAATCTGCAAACAATTTGAGCTGTCAGATTGCGATTGCAAAAAGGTAAAATTATTTAGATTGCTTCCCATCTTCCTATATTTTTATGTTGATTACTGTGTTAAATAACGCTCTTGTATCAACATGGCTCGAGCTGTATTGTTATTTGAAGCTTTAAATTTTCAGCAGAGAAGAGAAACGTGTACAAAACAACACATCACAATTGAGGCTTCGTAACCAAGCAAATGCCTTACAACTATCAGACTCGCAGTTTATAGCTCACTTTAGACTTAACAAAAAACTGTTAAGAGATCTGTGCAATGAGCTTAGACCCTTAATGACTCAAATGAGAAGAACTAAAATTAGTTTAGAAAATAAGGTAAGAAGTATTTTCTAAGTAGGTAGATATTTACATGGTTATTATAATGTCTTCAGGTTCTCACAGCATTGTCTTTTTTTGCCACGGGTTCGTATCAGAGCCCGTGGGTATGAGCTACCTGCACGGACTTAGCCAGCCTAGTGTATCTAATGTGGTGAGAGAAGTCACATGGGCTTTAAACCAGCATAGGATACTGAAAAAGTACATAAATTTCCTCAAACACTACAAATGCAGTTAATTATTAAAGGATGTGAAAAAAATTCTTAATATGATTGATCACCTATCACACAGATTGAGTAAACCCCAAAGTAAGTTCTTAAGACTTGTGTTAAGGGATACTATTTCAACGATACTATATTTTTATAACAAATACATACACAACAGATTAACGTCCAAGACCCAGGCCAAACAGAAAAATAAAAATTTTCATCTTGACCTGACCGCAATACTTTATACTAACTTATACCCATGGTATTTACATGCGTTATGTGATGTCAGCCCTTTTCATATACCTAAGTACTCCCGGATTTCCACACACTGCGACACCGACAACGATAAGCGGGTGTCATATGAAACTGCTGACTTAAGAAGCCGCCTATGAAGCGAGGGTTCGTGGAAACGTTTTTGATCCTCAGTCAAGACTCAATCGTCGAGGGCTGAAGTTGTGTGTAAGAAATTTGATTTGATTTGATTTTATCGTTTTGTCCCCTTCTTGACTCCTATCAATAGCTGATAATTTACAAAGTAAGAAAACTAACTCTTCGTTCTGATACGACTTTTTTGTATAAAAAACTTTCGCCGAGACGGCTAGTCGACGTAATCTCATGCCTTTAAGTGTCCATAAGCTGTTGCTTTACGGTGCAGACATTTGTGAAAGTTTCTCATTTATTCCCCTCTTAGGCATGCTTTCTGAAGAAGCATCCGAAGAACACACACAAGAAAAATGGGTAGAGTACAAACTAATTTAGACATAATCCACAAGTCACAACTTTCTTATTAGCTCGGAGCCCTACATCACTCATATTAAAACAAAATAAATACAATAAAATAATTTCAGAAGAAATAGAGATTTCTCAAGAAAACCTTGACTCAAATCACAATATCAATATTATGTGATTTTTGTTTCTAGTGGACTAGATTACTTACTACTCATAAATGAACAAATTTTAAACATTGTTAGCATTTCAGTTACTATATCATTCAAAAGTTCAACCCGTAATAACTAAGATATCGGTTCGAGCGCTAGATATAATCGTGACCGTATTAAGAGAGCAATTGTTTGATTCATTACGGTACAAAAAACACAGTTAGATTCTATAAAGGATTGGCAAATTATGTTTCACCGAACAATTTAATAAAAAATGTCATTGCATATCTTGACAAATGATTACAGAAAAGAAGGTAATGACATGAACAGCGCACAATTTTTCATTGATTACTGTTTGACAAAACAAACACCAGAAAATTTTCAGAAATAGTACAAGAATCTGTCCCAAGCTCCTTCTGTATGGCACGAGTTGCGATATTGCAAATAACCGCATCAAAAGTTTACGATGCCGCACATTGCAAAACCCCTGATGGTTCTTTAGTTGAGCAGATATTCGGTGCAACCATACCAGAAACTCCTGCAATGCGAAGAGGCAAATTATTAGAACCTGATGTTAGGGCAGTAATAGCAAAATTCAGAAAATTAGTTATCGAAACAAAAGAACTGCACCATCACCAGCACCACTAATACTTTCCGTGGAAGGTACAACACGAGACGCAGTTCACAGAAGAATGGATCAGAACACTTTTATTCCCAATGAAGACCTATATAACGCACCAGAATATGGGGAAATCAAAAATGAAACATCTGCAGAGCACGAATTTGGAAGTGAATCGGATGATTTATTTATGCAAAGAGGACGACACGTTCCTTTAAGACGTAATTACAACAATGAACAAAATAAAAAAACTTGTGGAGACCTATGTGGACAAGGTGCGCAAGGTGACAAAGCTTTGCGTTAGTACAGACGAGAACGAAGGAGGACATGGCCCAGTTGAAGACCGCACTTTTCACTACCCTGCTGCGTCCGCAGGAAAGCTCATGGCCACAGTGTTTTGGGACTCTAAGGGAATCTTGCTAATCGAGTACACAAAAAAGGCTATTACTGCTACATCCTACACAAACAGCCTGTGTAATTTAAAAAGTAAAAGAAGCAATAAAATAAAAAAGACGTGAAAATTGACCGCAGGTTGCTGCTTAACATCTGTGTGATTTGTCCGTATATTTATGCCCATACAAAACTTAAACATAAACAGAGGTCTTGTAAATGGTGCGATGAGCACCGTAATAAAAATCGATTGGCCAGTTCTAAGGCGAGATCAATTTGTGGCCGGTGAACTTCCCGCAGTTGTACATATTCAATTTGATGATACCACTAACAAACCAGATAACCACATAAATAAAACTTCAAATAACATAGCTAGACTGAATATGACGGTTTAAGAGGAAGTTGCTAAATTTTGCGTAAATTTAATTCTGTGTTGAGGCGTGACTGTGCACAAATACAAGGGTGCACCTTGGAAAAGGCTGTTGTAGACGTTGGCAAAAGTATTTTAGCTAAAGGCCAAGTTTACGTAGCATTGAACAGGGTACGAGGGGAGGTCAATATATTCGCGGAATGGAGGGGATGGAGGTGGTTGATTTACTCGTCCAGGTAGTAACTTGTTCAGCACCTCATTAAGAGTATATATACCAAGTTTGAACCAAATCGGGTCATAAACTTTTGAGTTGTTGACCTACAAACAAGTGAATCGGGAAGAAGTCAGCGAGTATGGAGAAAATTGAACACCGCGCCGTTATAAAGTTCCTCACCAAGCAAGGAAAATCCGCTCAGACGATTTTTCAAGAGCTGTTAGCAGTTTACGCAGACTCTGCCCCTGGTAAAACCATGATTTACAAGTGGCATGGACTTTTCAAACAAGGAAGAGAGTCTATTGAAGATGACCCCCGCTCCGGACGACCAATTGAGGCCACCACACCGGAAATCGTCGCAAAAGTAGAAAAACTTGTATTGGAAGATGCCCGGTTGAAGAAGAAGCAGCTTGCAGCAATGGTTGGAGTATCCGAAACAAGCATTTTAAACATCCTACATGATCATCTTGGGATGACTAAGGTCAGTGCAAGATGGGTTCCAAGAATGCTCACGCCACTTCAAAAAAGCGAGCGTGTCGAGTGTTCTCGCCAGTTTTTGGAGCTCTGTGGAGAGAATAAGGAAGAAATTATGGACCGGATTGTTACTGGAGATGAAACCTGGGTTCACCACTATGAACCTGAGTCGAAGCAAGAGTCGATGCAGTGGCATAAAAAAGGCACACCCCCTCCAAAGAAGTTTAAAGTGTCTCAATCGGCCGGAAAGATCATGGCGACTGTCTTTTGGGATACAGAAGGTATTTTGTTGATCGATTACAAAGATCGTGGTGTGACTATAACGGGACAGTACTACGCTTCTTTACTGGATAGATTGAAAGAAGCTATTAAAGAAAAAAGAAGAGGAAAGCTGTCAAAAGGTGTGCTCCTTTTGCACGACAACGCACCCGTCCACACGTGCCATGTTGCGACGGCTGCCATTCACCGATGCGGGTTCGAAAAATTAAACCACCCACCTTACAGTCCAGACTTGGCCCCTAGTGACTATTATTTGTTTCCAAAAATGAAAAAGGAGCTGCGTGGAAAAAAATTTGGCGACGATGAAGAAGTCAAGTCTGCAATTTCGGCCTATTTTGATAGCCAAGATAAAACATTTTTTTTCGATGGTATAAATAAATTATTGGAAAGATCTGAAAAATGTATTAAGGTTAAGGGAGAATATATTGAAAAGGAAAAATAGTTTCGTGTTTAATTTCAACCCCCTTCCCCCTCATTCCGCGAATATATTGACCTCCCCTCGTAAAGTCACTAGAAGGCTTATACATAAGTGACTTAGATCCGCAGAAACTCTTATGCTATCCCCATGGTGATTTTTACCAGAATTGGAGAGGCTTACTGGGCAGTAAGCCACCCTAAACTCGACTTTCGGGCCAAATAGTCTTATCTTAGACAATTTTTACGTATCTATTAAAAGTTTTAGGGTTAACTCTAAAAAGGTATAAACTGCAATAACTTAGTTATTTCATTTTTACTTGGTACTGCAACAACTTAGTCATTCCATTTTAACTTGGCACATTTGTTATTTTGTGTATTGTATTATTTTATTGCTGTTCGTAATGACGTGTCTCTGTGCTAAAATATAAATCCTGTTACAAATACTCTGCTGTTTTTCTATTCTGCCCATGACCCATCACGAGCACCCAATAGCCACATGTACAACACGTGAAAGGCGAACTGGTCACTATTTGATGGGCACCTGTGGCGGTGCCTGGAGAAGGACTTAACACCTGGCAGGACAAAAATGGCGAAGACCGGAGAGATTTCCTCTCCGGTCCGAAACCTACTCGGCAGCAGTTCGGGAAGCATGCGACGCCGCAATCCCAAAGATAGGTTCCAAGGGAAGGAATGCTAGCACATGAATGGTGGCAACAAATAGTGTAGCCGATGAAATTTTATTTGATAACGAGAGACATGGACGATTGGAGTATCAACTAATACACATACAAACTAATGTACAACAGGAACACATCTTAACTTCGTAATCCCTAAAACGGGAAGATTTAGAGAATACAGTGACAGTAATATAATAACGGACTGGTTTTATTATTACGCAACACAGGAGCTTTTAACGAAGGCGAAGCTCACAGAATACTATGTACGACGCCTGAACAACAGCCAGCCGGACAAACTATGGCAACAGATGTAAAATATAAAAACACAGCATCAAATTACCCAATTGAATTATATATATGACGGTCGCTGAAGATTTAAGCCATAGAAAAAAAACATTTAAAATTCAATTGAATAGAAAACTGGAGAGCGAAGACTGTGACGCCACTGCCACTGCCATTACCACTCCTGCAGCCCAGACCATCAGCCCCTCACTATAATAAATGGCTCGACTGGCAGTTGCTCATCCTCTTTCGCTCGACATATGCCAGTTGAGTACATTTCTGCTTTTCTTACTTCCGTCACCAACTTTGTGCTTGTACTCCACGACCCTAACTTATCATCATATATCATCTTTTTTTTATCTCGTTCTACTGTATAACAATAACGTTATAAGACTACATATTCATAAGTTAATAAAGTAAATCTCTGTTAAAAAAGACAATGATATTATAGCCAAATTGCATAGTTAAAATTGTGTGAAAATGTCACAGAGGGCATAGCCGTCAGCAGCAGAAGCCGTTCATGTCACATGTTTACTGATTGTTACATGTGCTGACAGAATGGTCACAACTGTCCGTACAAAGTACTTGTATCAAAACATATACATACGTCATACAGTGACCAATAGTGATAAGCAAAAGAAACTTCATTACCGACCCTACATGTATAGAGAAGCGACCGATTATATTATTGATGTTTGTAAGTTCCTTGTATACTTTTACTCGTGCAATGAAGAATTGTCTTAACTACTGCGCCTCATCTTTTACGGTGATTCCATAGAAGATCTGTGTACCGGCTGCTCTTCGTTGCAAATGATAACAGTAGCTGAGTGGGATTTGTTTTCAGTGATTTTGTACATTATATTATATGTATGTTTAACTTGTAATTATAATTTAGTTTAGTTCTCAACATGTAATTTAAATTAGTTTTTTATTTATTTATTTAAAAGCATTAATAGCCGTTTTGATTATTTTTTGCTGTTTACATAAATAAACCAATATTCTTTTTGAAAACTAATATAAGATTTGATTTTGTTTTTTTTTAACATGTTAATGTTTGTAATTTTCCTGGACTTTTTATACAATAAAAATGATTATGAATAACTTGGGAGACCTGCTGAACAGAATTAGCTGAATTTTTTTTCATAGGAAATGCATGACACATATTATAATTTTTATTCTAATACTAGCTGACCCGGCGAACTTCGTACCGCCTTAGCGTAAATTTGATTTTCTTAAAAAAAAAAATCCGTAAGAACCTTGTACAGAGTATTAGAAAACTACAAAAAGAAATCAGCCAAATCGGTCAAGCCGTTTTCATGCTATGTCGTGACAACGGAAAACGGGTTACATTTATATATATATGTAGATTACAAAGGAGCAGTAAAAAATATAATTAAATTTTGTCTCTAATATTTTTTTTTTTTAAATGCTTTGGAAAGCAGCGAGAAATAGCATTTACACGGTAAGTGAAAACCATTGAAGAACATTTGTGAATTATGATGAAAATGCATATGCACGTTGCTAGAAGGACGACTTATAAAAGCAGCACTGTTTTATTTGTACGACTTCAACAACCAAGACAAAGACATAATTTCAAAGCATTTCAACAAATTTAACAATCTCACTTTATTAGTTCACCAAGTAATAATTAGCAACATGTAACTTTCCATAACTTGGAGGCACATATGTGGTCACGATCCTCAGCAGTGAGGGACCGATGAAGAACTTTCCATCGAGACACACAACCTCAAATAACCATGAGACATTATTTAGAATCAATATAAACACAATATTAAAACATATCATACGAAGAAACACATTTTTACTAAACTGAGAAAGGATATGTTCAAACGAGACAACGTTTTCAGTGGACAACACAACACCATAACGCATTTGTTAGGAATACTTTTGGCGTCGAAATTTTTTACTTGCTGTTTAGTAACACTTGGTTATACTGATTAAACTCAAAAACAAGCCATAACCAGCGCACAAATTAGAAAAAATATGGACCAGCCGGCGTAGATGTGAAAACTACAGTTTAATTCGGATACCTATCTTCGATTCGATGAATTCAATTACATTGCATTTGGATTGTAGATGCACGCAGCACAATCAAATATGCACAATGACATGCTCATTATTTTGTGACATGCCACGCCCGCCACTTCACCAAGACCAACCAAGAAAGGAAAAGGAAAGGATGCACTTCACTTTTGACTTGCTTGACAGACTTGCATTGCAATCAATATTGCATTTGCATTGCGTTTGCGTACAAACGTTAACATTGCACATAATATGGCCATGCGCCATGCGCACATTATTATCACGGCCGGAACACTCCCATACTAGCCAATTAGGGCTTAGAGGAAACACCGGAAACACCATTGTAAGCATTTACATACATCCTTCTCTGTCTTTCTTCCACACGAATCACGCCGACTTTCACCGAACATTGCCGAATCCCGCTTTTTTTCAAATGACAAATTCTTGTCTATGATGGATTGCCGCGGAAAAAGAAAATTTATTTTCCTTCCCGCCATTTTTGTAACATGTTTTATATTTTATAATAGGATTTATGTATGTAATTTGTTCACTTCTAGTTCTACTACAAATAAAAATTTAAAATCCGGTTTGACTACATATAAGTACTATATTGTAGTAATTCTGAGTAAGTTATCCAATCTTGCAAAATAGTATGATGAAACCAATGGACGCTATAAACACGTAAGTTCTTTTTGTAGTTTAAGTCCACGTAAGTACATTTAATACCGATAAATATGTAGATTATTTTATTTTTCACGATATAACATCATACTCGGAAAGTAATAAACTATGATTTGGTCATATTATTTCTAAAGGAATCAATCAATACCATGAAATTAGAAAGTAGGCTCTAACTAAGTAATTCCGACCGCTTCAACCAAGTAGCATCAATTTTGATCACTTATCTGTATGTATATACGTAAAAACTTTATTGTACATTATTGTCTTTGTATATGTAGGTGAAGTTACCTAGTTTCTTAAATTTAAACAAACACCTACAGACTAATCTAACAAAATAGGTATATTTATAGCTAATTACACAACAGCACGAATGAGGGTTATGTCTAGTGTGTATGTACCTATGTATATTTCTTGTTTTAAGCCTCAAAAGCATACTCATACAAATACATGCAACATCAATATCATTTCAGCCACAACAAGTCCACGCAGAAAGGAATCCTTCATAGTTTTCCACAACTAAAGGCAGGAAGCGGTCAGCATTCTTTCTGTGTAAGTACTTAGCTAGGTTGTTGAACCACAAACTAATAAATCCAGCACTCTGTCAAATGGCCATGTGTCCATGCTATGTGCACCGCTTACACTTCAGTTACATACAGTTGTCTGAGTATATTCCATTATAGCGCACCAAAATGTCGCCTGTACTGTACTTCACAAAGGCTCAATAAAAGCTGGCAGAGGCTGTCCATACCAAATATTTTAATCAGTTCAGTAGTGATCAAATTTTTTAGTCTTTACAATTAAAGGAATAATAAAGAGATTTATAATTTTATTTTTAAGAATTAATGATATTTTTTTTATGATTAATTATATTCTAATAAATATGTAGTACTATTTATCATCAGTATTTTTCCAATTTCCACAGCGAGTCTACTTGGATGCATGAATACAATCTAAATAATAATATTTTTCATACTTACAGGTATTTTATGATTTGAAAATTTAGATTTAACACACATGATCAGATGGCAAGATGAAAACTATGCAGACCAGCTTACAAGGTTAGAATAGAATTTAGTTTAATAAATAGATTTTACGAGTACCTATGTTATACCTAAATATGTAAACCCGTATTGCTGTCTGTAAAATGTTTAAGAGCTGTGGATTTTGTGATAATAAATAGGTTAGAATAATTTTCTATTAAAATTCTTACCGACATGTAAAAAAGTAGTTAATAATATATTTTCACATACTAACTGCCACTTCAGGGATGCTGAGTACCTACATACATTTGTGTACTTACTATACCATATTCAAGAATTTTCCAGTCTAATCAACAAATACAACTTGTCTTCTTTATAAATATTTAACTGTATTGTGGTATAAAACTATTTAAGCCAGAAATCCCCACTAGTCAGTTTAATAGATACTTCTGGGGAAATTTGTAACATAACTACCATGTTCCATGTAGGTATATATATCTAGGAAATGTTTGTTGTGCAGAAAATTTCTTACTAATTACGATATACCATTATTGTCTTAGCAGATTTGATATTCATATGCAGGAAAAGTAGTAATTTTGAACTTCGTTTATTACTTATTTCTTTGCAATTACATTAGGGAACGAGAGAGGTTTTAGAACTTAAACTGAGTGAGTAATGAGTAATGTTTTCTGTGTGGAACCCGTCACCAATATGAAATGACGTCGCCGTGGTACAGTGATTCTCTTTATCATTGTGCCTCTTTCGACATCCACAAGAAGAGATGGGATAACCCGACCGAACACCCAACGAAAATCAAACACCATAGATATGAGATATGCTACCTATGTTCTTATTTACACAAGTAAATATTAGGTTTAGGAAGTTTCATGAATGATTCATGTTACAGAGGATACACGGAATCAATAATATAATTCACACAAACCTACTAATCATACATGCCAAAGTTTACAAATAAAAATAAATAATTTGATAAAAAAAAATAAGGTTAGAAAAAACAATTGATTTGAAATCTTTTCCCAATTTACACTGACTGACGCTTAGTTTCATTAGACAGTGACATTGACAGCACAAAAAAAGGGTCGAGAACGTTTATGAATCGCTATTAGGGGGGTTACCACCATCTCTTAAAACCATGCAAGTTCCAGTGAGTAAGCGAGATGTCGCCTTACATCATGTATTGCACTATCTCGCTTACTCTCTGGAACTTGCATGGTTTTTAGAGATGATAGTAGGCCACTAGAGGTCATAGTAAGACCCATTTACTTCGCTTGGGGTTGTACCATCACCTATAATAACCATCCAAAAACGAGTTAGCGAGACGGCGCACTACATGATGTAAGGCAACTCTTGCTCAATCGTTTTTACATTATTTTAAGAGACGATAGTAAGCCTTAAACTATTTTACCATGAGATTTTGCAAACGGATAGGATTCAGTATGGAATTTAAAATTACATATTACCTAAGGGAGTACAATCATTTGGGGGGTTACTACCGTCTCTTAAAACTATGCAAGATCCAGTGAGTAAGCAAGACATCGTGATACATGATGTAAGGTGACATCTCCCTTACTCACTGGATCTTACATGGCTTTAAGAGATGGTGGTAAGCCACCTGTATTAGCAGGCCCGAAACAAGTAAGCTAGGTGCGCAAAGTCAAAAAGTTAATTAGTTTCGGGCCTGCTTAAACAGCCTATGGTAACCTACTATGCAGGAATTTTTTTGAATAGTTTGTTCATATGTCACAATCACACAACTGGGAGGTTACCACCGTCTCAAGTTTAAAACCTTGTAAGATCCAGTGAGTAAGCGAGACAGCGCAGTACATTGTAAGGCGACATCTCCCTCACTCAATCGTTCTTGCATGGTTTTAAAAGATTTTGGTAAGCCACCTAGGGGGTTACTATCGTCTCTTAAAACCACACAAGATCCAGTGAGTAAGCGAGACAGCGCGATACATGGTGTAAGGTGACTTCTCCATTATTCACTGGATCATGCATTGTTTTAAGAGATCGTAGTAAGCCACCTGTTTTTATTTTTACTTTATCTTATTATCCACTCGGATGCTGACAGGCGGCTTAAAGCAGGTCAAAAATATGGGGGATGTCACTTTCAAAATGATTAATAATAATATTGCTTCCCTAACAAGCATTTTTTTTTGTTTTAGCCTAATAAAATGAGAAGAAACACGGTGACGGTGGCCAATAAACACATAATCTACTGGAGGAAACGACAGAAACCATAACGTTACTCGACAGCCGGCTGTCGCATGAGACCACATACGGAATTATTTTGACATGTGTTTTAAAGTAACGAAAGTTTTGTTGCATTACGTAAGATTTACGAGTAAGACACGACTTTTTAGATTATTATATATTTTTAGGGTTCCGTACAAAAATGTAAAAACAGAACCCTTATAGGATCACTCGTGCGTCTGTCTGTCCGTCCGTCCGTCTGTCACAGCCAATCTTCTCCGAACCTACTAAACCAGAACAGATGAAATTTGGTAGGATGGCGTAATCCTGTGACAGAAACATAGATGTGCAAAGTTAATAAATATTTTTTTTTACTAAAGGTCATTTTCAAGGGACAACTTAGGAATTTAAAAAAAAGTTTTGCAAACCTTACCGTGCTATATGTCAAATGAAAGGGCTCGTTATGAGGATCTCAAATATATTTTTGTTATTATTGTAACATAAAAAGTTTTGATCCTATTCATAAAAATCAAAATATAGTTCATTGCCTGTTTAAACTGACAATTAAGTGGTAAATCCATACTATCCATATCCATACTAATATTATAAATGCGAAAGTCTGTCTGTCTGTCTGTCACCTCTTCACGGCTAAACTGCTGGACCGATTGTGATGAAATTTGGTAGGGATGTAGTTAACGACCTGAGGTCAAACATAGGCTACTTTTGGGCGCGATATAACCGAGGCCCACGCGGGGCGAAGCCGGGGGGAACAGCTAGTTCAATATAAATCGTTCACTTACGGAAAATAGTTCACTAACATACCACTAGATGGCGATAGTAGTAGATAAATACCACAATTGAATATAAAAACTATCATTCGTATTTTACGGAACTCTCTCCACGCGAGTTCGACTCGCACTTGACCGGTTTTTATTTAATTAACATTTTACTAGTAGTAAAATTCTTATAATTGAATATTTAACATTTGATCACATAGTTCATAAGATAGAAACTACTAACAGACAGACGGGTAGACATCTATCAAAGGCTTTTTAGTATAGGTAGTCCTTATTGCCTGAGTACAGGTGGCTTACCACAATCTCTTTAAACCATGCAAGAAAGATTGAGTAAGGGAGATGTCGCCTTACATAATGTATTGCGCTGTCTCGCTTTCTTACTGGATCTTGCATGGTTTTAAAAGACTGTAGTAACCCCCCAAAACCTTAAATAATCTTCCTTCATAGAGCACTACTAAGTATAGTTTTGCGATTTCTTTGTATAAAAACTTATGAATAGTGATAAAAATGAGGTTCTATTCGTTTCTTAAAATGTAATGTTTTGTTTTTGATTTGTGATTTTATCAATTATGTACAGTAAGATGTACAATAAATATTTTTTTTACTAATGTGTGTTTTATTTTCAGGGGGCCAACTATCATCTCTTAAAACCATGCAAGTTCCAGTGAGTAAGCGAGACAGCGCGATACAAGCCTTTTGTTTGATGGTTTTCCATCATGCACGATTGAGCGTCTAGGGTGCGCCTAATGCGGCATCACATCCCCCTTACTCATTGTATCTTGCATGGTTTTAAGAGATGGTGGTAAGGGTCCAGACAGTGCCTAGCAAATGTGTGGTGAAATAATTCAAATGTGTTGCTTATTTCAGCCACACGTTTGCAATATTTTTAATATTATAAACAAAACTAAATATTAAGATTCAAAAGCACCACGTGGGTAGGCCGTATGCCGTTGAGGAATATTTAAAAAAAAAAAACAAAAAAAAAAATAAGTAGAGTAGGTACGCCATTTAAAAAAAAAACAAAATGTCATTTTCTAACAGTAATCGCACAGATTGTTTATATATGAAAAAATATGTATGGAAGTGCGCCGTCTGATACTAGTATAGTATCTCCTCCTTAGTCTGTGATTATTATTCTGATGACATTAACAGCATATTTCAGATGACATTGACAGCAAATGACATTAGCATTCGGCACTGAATCACCACAGGACTGCCTTCTAAGCTAGGAGCTAGTAGCTAACGAGCTGACAAGGATGGAAAATACCGTTACGTTGCCATGCGTCTCTTTCTAATAGGGTTATTTAGGTAATTTAAGCATATTTTCGTACGGAAAAATATTTAATGTAAGTACCGAATTATGTCGTAATCAACTATAATGTGCTTAAGAGCTCGAAAGCCTAGCGGGGCATGTGTGTTCGTGATGATCGCTTGCGTTAAGCACTACGAGTGCGGAACACACAGTAATGTTAAAATAGAAACAAGACTGTCCTTAGTATCACAATCACGCCATAACATGGGGCTTAACATCATCTCTTAAAACCATGCAAGAACGATTGAGTAAGGAAGATGTCGCCTTACATTATGTATTGCGCTGTCTCGCTTACTCACTGGATCTTTTAAGAGATGTTGGTAAGCCACCATATCATATGTCCAGCAGCTCCATCGTATTGACAGTTGTTTGAGTTTCATTTCGATGAAACTTAACTTTTTTTCTCTTGTACTTTTACTTTGCTTCTCTTGTAATTTAGATTACCTATTGTAAATAACAAAGCATTTCATTATCTGTAGTCTGTTTATGTACCTCGTAAACAAATAAAAATAAAAAGAATTAGCCTGTAAGCTCTTCTTGAAAAGTTGCTTAAACAACTGCTTTTACTTTATCTCACTTCGCTTATTGTATTTGGTATCACTTTCTGTTTACCCAGAGGAACCTAGTAGAAAGTTTATTTTATGCGCAAAACAGACAATCGAAGATCATTCACCAACTCTGCTAAAATGATATCAGCCTTGTCTAACACGACTGTCATGATTTTGTCGGATATTTTCCATTCAATGTTTCGTTTTAAAACTCTAATTTATTTGCAGAATTCGACACAATGTGATAAATTCTAAAAGGTATAATTTAACTCAGTATTTTTTTGTCTATAAAATAAGCCGTGTGTGTCTGCTAGGAATGAGTGAGTCGTGTTGAGCTACTCCGCAAACATTCTGCTTCTAGCTCTGCCACAGAGAAATTAAATGTGCTCTGCCTGTGACGTCCTTTTTTGTCAATCGAATAACATCATAAAATTTCATAAGGCTAAGTTTTTCTGGTCGGAAGTTGATAAGCCGGATTAGGCTTTTCAAGTATTTTTTTAAAATTTTGCGTCTTTTATGATGCTGATTTGGAAATATGATTTTGATATCATTTTTAACAGTCAGGGTCTTCAGACTAAAGCACCGCTTCAACAGTTTTTTTTATATATTAGGAACACTCATTGATTGATTTCTAGACCATGCAAGGCAAGAAAGAATACTGGCTCTGCAAAGTAAAGGATTTCAGAAACCAGCGACACAGCCTGTGATGTTGACGGCTCAACTATTGTATTTGAAACATTTTGTTGTACTCGGATTCATCTCGATAACAGTGCTTTGACTCTGTGTAATATCAAATAAATTATGGGGTGTATTTTGGTTTAGTGTCTAGTTAAGTTTGGTTAACCCTAAACTAGTAAAGTAGTAGTAAACCCTAAACAGGAATCGCGCGGGGCTCTCGAGGCAAATTCTTTAATCTATGTTTATACTTGAGCAATATAAATATTTCGCTTTACTGCTATCTGACCCTTACTAGACTTACTTACCTGACTGGCTCAGACTACTGACTTGACTGACTAAAGTAGGACTGAAGCAACTGAAGTTTCATCAAAAAGGCCTTAAAAGATTAGTTTCCATGAACGTAAAAAGGATATACAAAAAAAAAGTCTTGTGCCACTGTCACTGTCATTGTCACTTCAGATCCTCAGGGTCAATCAAGCAAAGCAATGTCGGGTCGGTCCCGACTCCGTTTCGATTAGAGGTGTTATATTAGGGTCAGATATCAAGAACCATGTTATCGAATATATTAGTTTACCGATATTATGTTCCGTTTAACGTTCTTCAAAAACAGTGAAGAAAAGTAGGATTTTGCAGGCGATTTTATTTTAAAGGCATTTTACATCTACCTATCAATATAAAATACATTAAGAACATAAGTGATATGACAATTTTTAATTTTTAGGCGATTGTTTTTTCCTACATAGTTTTAACAAGCTTAGGACTGTCAAAATAAAATACTCGTACTTGTAACTATTGTGTGCGCCCAGACCAGACCACAAAAAGTAGAATTACATGTGATCGAGTAATATTACAATAAAAATAATAAGCGTTCAGTTAAAAAAAACGCGAGCTCAATTTACTTCTTGCCTAAGAAATACTAAATTAAGATATATTGTATTCTACCTTGGCGTACTTAAAAAGATAATCACCTTATTTACAAATCAATAATTACATATCATTCGTAGTTTGGTTTTAAAACCATAATAACCGGAAAAAGTATATCGGCTAAGTCGAATAAAATGAGCATTTTTTTTATTTTTCGTATGTTTACAAGTTAGTCGTTTGATAATGAAGTAATTTGCAAGGTCAATCGACCCTGCATGCCCCGGTATTAGCTTTTTAAACCCCCCTCACGGCCGCTGTAACGGCCTTTATACTTGACGCTCGATAATATGTCACCTGGTAATAACTCATATGTGTTGATAACAAGCTCAGTTGACCCTGCACACTGTGGTGTCAGAGTGGTCCATCAACCCTGTTTGCCTTGGTATCATTGTATCAAATATGGGGCACTTCCACTATTATCGTTTATTTGAAGACAAATCAAGGTCAATTGACCCTGCACACCTAGGTATTCTAATTTGTCGAAGTTCAAGTTGGCCCCAGTAATCAAATAGAAGTCCGTTTTTGTTTTTTGGGAAAAAAATTATTTATTCACATATAGGACAAAAATATAAAACTTTCATCAACAATAATATTTATGACGTCTTTCCAAAGTCATATGCACGTCTATCCAAAGTCATATGCGTTAGACGCGGACGCAACGCTATCGCCCTCGAAATTTCCGGCCGCCCTGATTGGCTGAACCAAATGCAACGTGATGCTGGATAGCGCGGATTGGTTAATAGGTTTGTTCTTCGTCCGTTGTTTGTTTATTATTTTTTGTTATTGTTAACTTTTGTAATTGTTTTTATGTTATTCTAATCAAAAAATGTTCTAGTTCCGATAATTAACTATTAACTAAACTAGTTCAGTGAATAAACGACATAAAGTAATGATAATGATTTGTTATGTTTTCGCGATTGTTACATTTTATCAAAACAAACACCGATACACCAACTAGCCGTTGAAGCACTTGAAAATGGATTAAATTATGCAGTTGCACCCAGGAAAATACCTTTTGAACATATCATCTGTTCGATAGAAAATGTCTTAGTCAAGAATAATTTGAAGAAGGAAGATTTGAAAAAAAAGTTAAATTGATTTGTTTGGAAATCAGTCGATTCAATTTAACTTTCGAGTACCATCCCTTTGATTGATGGTTTTCCATCATGCGCACATGAGCGTCTAGGGTGCGCCTTACGCAGCCGGTTCACCGATTCGAAACGCGTTATTTGGATATCAGATATCCTGATACATTTTGTATATGTTCTGCAGCGCTCATATTATGTTCGCGGTATTGGTTCTGGTATATCAATAACATCTCTAGTTTCGATCTATTTATTTTCTTTCTCGACTCGTCTGCCTGCTGTGCTGCGTATTTATGTTTTGTTCTGTTAATCCTTGGTGTTAATTTACCAAACAAAATGTTTTGTGGATAGAAATAAATAAGATTTTAATCATTGTTTCAATTATATAATTACCATGGAAATGTGTAGGATATTATAATGATATTCTCGTGTACAACAACTACCCTATGGTTTAGTGTGTAAGTATTGTATAAAGAAGTCTATTAAAAAATAACCTAAAATGCTTGTGGTCGAATCGAAACGTATTTGAAATTCAATATTTGTCTTGTATGAATTGTTTATTTTCTTATATCCGCTTAAAAAAATCTTGAATGGCGTGTATTAAATAAAAAGTGACACCACAGAAATTTTAATGTGTTACGTATTTTCTTGCTTTCATGGGTCTTGCTTGAGACTACTAGAAGTTGGCCGTTGGTTTTGTTCGGCATGGGAGAAAATCACCTACTCGAATTGGTTTCTCAGTCTTGTTCTGAGTTGGCTGCGTTTCTACTAGAGATTTGCTCGCAAATGATGGAATCAGAAAGTTTTGTCAAATCAATGGGCCATAATTTTTGGTTGTTTTGTAGCAATTTTTCTTTTTGGAAGATATTGGTCTAGGGGCTTCTACATACTATGCCAGGGGGATTGCTAGCAGGGCCCCTGAAGAGAACTGTGGATAAATAGTAAAAAACTTGATGATGTTGGTGCTGAGGCATACCCGTGTGTCTCAAGCCCTCGGCATTGAGTATGGGTGCTTTTTAACTCCTGTACCGGCCGCTTTTGGAGATGTTTAGTAGTTTTTTACGGTATTTAATTTCATTCCTGTTTATTTCTGGTTCATTATCATCATTGATTGTGGATGTCAATCAATATACATATAAATACAAATTTAAAAAAAATTAAATAAACATTGAACAATCTAAAGTATAAATAAAATGTTCTAACATAAAAGTAAATAATAAAAATAAACTAAACAAAACTAAATAAAATATTGAACCCAAGTCGCTGCCATGACGGGGTAAGGTAAGTGACTGGTGGCATCACCATTCTGTACAGCTTAACTAAGCCTTTGTCCCAAATGCTCACCAGCCCTCGGATCTCCTGAGACATCTACTTATTTAAAATGTACAAAATGAAAAGAATTTAATAATAAACGATTCTGAGCCATCGCAATCCAGTTGTTGCCAGCAACCTTCCTAATATCATAGACATAGCCGCTAAGTGTCCAGTACTTCTCTTTCCGTGTCTCGGGTACCACTGTTACAGCCATCACCTACCATCGTTCCTTCTAGCCACTTCTAACTGGATTGCGATGGCTCAGAGTAGGGATGGATGGCGTAGACAGAGGGAGTTTCTCCTAACATTTTGCAAGAACCATCTTCATGTTTGGTTTTGATTGCCTTTTTAGGGTTCCGTACAAAAATGTAAAAACGGAACCCTTATAGGATCGCTCGTGCGTCTGTCTGTCCGTTCGTCCGTCTGTCACAGCCAATTTTCTCCGAACCTACTGGACCAAAACAGATGAAATTTTATATGATGTGACCCAAACACAGGTGTGCAAAGTAAATAAATATTTTTATAAAATAAGTACCATTTTCGGGGGACAAATTAGGAATTAAAAGAAAAAGTAGCAAATCTTACTGTGATTTTATTTATTGGGATTAGCGAACAGTGGTACAGGTGCCGTCACGAGTTTTGAGCGCTCGGCGAAAGTGGCGGGGAGTCTTGCGCATATGTACATTCGCGCCCATAATACTTTACCAACTTTAATTGTTACTTATGACGACCACTTTTTTAGGGTTCTGTTGTAAACAAGGAGCCCTTATAGTTTCGCTATGTCTGTCTGTTATGCAAAAGCGCGGACCGCTTTTGCTCAAAGACTATAAGTACTAGAAAGCTGTAATATGCTATTTATTTTAAACCCCGAAGTAAAAAGAGGGACTCTATGTAAGTTCTGTTTGTATAGGTATCTGTGGCGTCGTATCGTAGCGCCAATTAAATGCCCCTATTTTGACGCAGCTGTTGTTTTTTTAAAGCTTGACAAATACACTTGTTAAATAGGAAAGGGAAGTAATCACATTCTAATACATTATAATTTTTTCTTTATTTTGCTGAACAGTATAATAATATGATAGGTATTTATTGAATCTTTTTCTTAACTAATCATCGGGCAATAATTCAATTCCTTCCATCAAATCTTCGTTCATCAAGGAAGTTGAAGGTTGTGAATGTATACAGCTAGAACTACTTGTTGAAGGTTTTTCATCGTCGTCGTCACTCATTTCACAATCTTCATCTTCGCTTTCGGAGCTCTCATCATTAACGCAAATAATGAATTGTTCTGTCATATCGTCGATCACGTGATCGTTTTTTACGTATTCTTCCTCAATACTTTTTACTTTTTTACACAATATTTCCCATTCTTGCTGTCCTATTAGTTCTACTTTTTCCTTTACCAAATCAATAGCCTTATTAATATTCCATTTCACGTTTTTACTACCCACGTACTGTTTTATGGTAGACCAAGCCATCTATATTGGATTTAGGTCTGGGTGGTACGGAGGTAGTCTTAGAATGTTGTGATTATTTTCAGCCATAATTTTGTCTATTGAAAATGTTTTGAATCTTTCTTTGTTAGCTTTAATTAATTTATATGATTCCGGTTTCAACAGGTTTTCTTCGTATTGTATTCCCTTCTCCGAGAGCCATGCTTGCATGTCCGCCTTTTTAGTATGTGACGTGGGTGCGATGTCAAATTGTTTGTTGTGGTAGGAGGCGTTATCCACCACCACTACCGAATTAGGAGGAAGATTGGGGATTAATTGTGTTTGTAGCCATTTAACGTAATTCTCATGATTCATGTTATCATGGTAGTCCCCAGATTTGCTACCAGCTTTAAAAGTTAGCAATGCATTCGGAATAAATCCAGCTTCCGATCCAGCGTGCATAATGACCACGCGTTGCCCTTTTGAAATAGGCTTTTTAAGACCCTTTGTAGAGCCATCTGTCCAACCCTTGGGATTGGAATGGCTTGAATCAACATACGACTCATCCGTATAAGGTCGTCCCTCTTGACGATACTTTCTAATTTTCTTGAGGTATTCAATTCGTTGGAGTCGTATATATGAGGTTTCAATTAGAACCTTTCGGTTGTTTTCGACATTTTTCCATCGAAAACCTAAATCATGTATTATGCGTCGTGGGCTTGCTTCTGATCCTTGAAAATTAATATCTTCCTGTAGTTTTCTTCTAAGTTTCTCCATAGTAGGTAGTTCTTTATTTGTTATGTGAAAATTGTGTATGCATCTTTTGATGACGCCTTGGTCGAAGCTGTCAATTCCAGTTATTGGCTTTTCCCGCGGTCTTTTTTTCCCAGGTGTTCTAAATATGGCAACAAACTCTGAATTGCGTGCTTCTGTCATAATTCTTCTAATTGTTGCTACAGATGCTTTTGTTGCAAGTGCTGTTCTTTTCTGGCACTGTTTGACGCTAGTTATGATGCCATTTAGTTCATTTTCATTCATTTTATTAGTTTGTACCGCTTCTTCTCGACTTTTCTTTAAGTTATTGCAAATGTCAGACAATACGGATTTGTCAGCTACACTTGTTATCCTATTTTCAATTTGGTGTAAACTTTGAATAGCTGAATCAATGCTTTTTTGCAACGTGGTATTTTCTGCAGCTATTGCGCTTTTTACCGTTTTTAACTTAGAAACAATTATATCAGTCTCCTTTTGTAAAAAACAACTCACATCGTAAATCATTTTTCTAGCTTGTCTAGTTAACACTTTTTTTTTCGGCATTTTTCCTCAAGGTGAAAAAATAAATAACGTACGAACAATGTGTGCACGACTGTACTCAGGGTAGCGCAGACACGGACGCAGACGTCTAGACGGTACGCGGGAGCGGAGGGCGACCCTTTGTTCCCGTTGAGTTACACCATTTTGTGTTACACTGTTACCCATTGGGAAAAAAAATACCGATTAGTGACACTGTAACTCAATGCCACATTTTTATTCCCGTAAATATATACGCGACCTAATAGGGTTACCTATCGGAAACAAAATGTTCCAATGAGTTACAGTACCTACTTTTTATTATTAAATAAATCAATAAAATCAAAAATATTTTTTTTAATCAGTATAACTATTTAAAATGATTTTAATATCGCTAATAACACAAATAATAGGTTCATAAGTCATTGCAGGTACATAAAGATAATTATCTTTTAATTAAATTTACACCTGAAAGTACCTATACTATTTTCGTAAATACACTTAAATTATAATTTCTCCACCTCAAAAAATTAACAATATGAAAATATTTCTCTTGGACTAGGCCAGTAATTTAAAAATATCACAATCAATGTTAATCCTAAACGAAATTTAAAAGGATTCTGTCTTATCCGGTAATCACCTTAATCAAACTTGAATCGTAGATTAATATTTGTCAATGCCGCAAAATCTCTAGAACATGGCCAACTGTCACAGAACCTTCTATTAATTCGAGCTGTGCCTCTTGTATGAACTCATCATTGAGTACAGTGTTCCGAGCGCGTTTTCTTTTCGGCGCCACATTATTTTTCTTATGAATATTACGTACAGTATAAAGAGAGGAATCTTCTTTAAGCACATGTAATAGTTGCATCAAATTTGGTGCTTTTTTTCCAACAGCTTTGTTTAATTTATTATGCCACCCTTCCAAAAAGTTTGTAGTTCTATGAGTATCTCCATATACACACCACACTTTTATAAAATCATCGATTAACCATTGTTTCTCCATGTATTTGATGAAATTTTTGGTCTGTATATCTGCGCCAGTCATACCATATCTCTTATAAATGTAAGCCCATCCCTCCAAAATTGTTTCTTCGGGCAACAATGGTAAAACAGCACAGAGACCTACCATCCGCATTTTTCCTGGGTTCAGACTGTCCATCTCTTTGCCTTTCTTAAAAATTGCTTTATTGTAGTGAAAATAACATCCCTTTATAGTGACCGAAGGAAAAACTATAGCAATAGCCTTCATCGTTGCTTTTTCGTAGTCCACTTTGAATGTGGTAGGGAGCCAATAAGACACTTGGGATAGTATTAATCTAAACAAGATTACGTAAGTAGATGTAGTCCGGTCACTTAACAAAGCATATACCAAAGGTATAATGTTTGTGTGGTCGACGGTGCTACCTATATCTCCGTGTATCGTGTACGATTCAGCAAATGGCGTGGGACAACTTCTGAAAGTGCCATCACCATAAAATTCTGTCAATTCACTCATGGTTTTCTTCGATTCCAGTGCAGAAAATACCAAAATTCGTTTGTTGTCGTCTAAATAATCGGCTAATATAAAATCTTTGTATCGAAATGGCACCTCGACTTCTTGTATGTTTTTACTTTGTAGCTTTGACACTTGTGCTGCACTATTTCGATATCGATATAAAGAGTTCTTAATGCTATTGAAGTTTGGAATTTTTGATATAATATCTAGCCCTGAGTCTTTTAAACTTGTAACCATACTATTTTATGATGTTGGAACGTTGGGGCATTCCGGTTTGGTGATTTGTTGTTTTAATTTGTCGAGGGTTTCATCAATTTCGTTCTTGGCAAAATCTGGCTTGCATGATGAGGAATGAGCGCATTCTTCTAATATTCGTTGATCCTAAAATAAAAAATATTATGATTGGAAGGCCCGACAGACATAGTTATAAGCTGAAACTAAAAAAGACCAAAATCTAATTGCAAATTGCAGCGCAACCTATCGGGTATAATTGTAAATCTTAACTATCCACGAACTCAAATTAAACACACACTAAAAAAATCATAATAATAGGTTTAGACTCTAAACTTATTATGATGTTTATTTATCATATCTTCTAAACTTTAGAGTAACCTGGTATAGGTACGTTGTAATAAAAAGAAACCGGGCATAGTAACTACGAACACCCACGAAACCCGAACGAACCCTCGGGACGGAACGACCCTTCGGACGTTTAACCTCACTTCTCGCGAGAACTCAAGTGCTACCGTAAGATTTTTGGATGAATATTTTATTCCAGAAATAAGTGAGTTGTTGTCAATTTTATATCAGTTTAGGTTTTGTTTCATTGATGAGGTGTAATTAAATTTATTATTAACTTACGTACCTAACTATTTCAACAAGACAGTACGTAGAATACAAGCAGAATAGTTAAGTTAACGAAGTGACCTTATAAGGGTTCAGTTTTTTCCTTTTAGGTACGGAACCCTAAAAATGAATTTAGGAAACTGAATTATTTTATTTCTGAACAATGCAATTTTGTGATGATATAATGATTATATTAAATTAAAATAATATATTTGGTCAGCAGGCAGGTACTTACTTTTATTCTCATAAGCCCTTTGCATATCTTTCGTCTTATACACGTCCACACTGTCAAACCACTTTTATGTTTTCTTCTGACATAGTACTGATGTCCACCTCGCAAAAGAATAGTTCCTCCTTTTCTTTTAATTTACACAAACTAACAATTATTACATGAACTACTAGCAATCTCCGATATGGTAGACGACCGGGCACGCATTAAATAAAACAGTATCTGTTTTCGAATTAGTATGTCAGATAGAGGGTAGTTAAAAAAAATATATTTTGACTTTACCTACAAAATAAACATACCCGCTGAATTAAATATGTCGTACCTATACTGTGACATCGCTGCTGCGGTGCAATTAAAACCACATAATTGTATGCTTTGTGAGGAACGCATTCGATTTCCGGCTGGTCTAGTGCAGATAACAAGAATACTATCAATATTGAGCCCGGATTGTTGTGATTCTCCCGTTATTCCTGATTAACATTTTAGTTACTTTGGGATCATAGCAATGTATCTGAAGTTAACAGAAATAATATCTACACTAAGTGCATGTACCATATTTACCGATCATACGTTTAGTTGATTTAAGAGATACTTGTTTTAGTGAGATAATCGTTCTATTAAATTAATCTTGATTAATCAAGATGTATTTGAACAATGATTTTACCCAAGAAGGTGTTACTTAACGGGAACACAGAGTACTGTTGAGTTACATTGTCACTCAAAGGGATAAAAAAATGTGGCATTGAGTTACAGTGTAACTAATCGGTATTTTTTTTCCCAATGGGTTACAGTGTACAGTGTAACACAAAATGATGTAACTCAACGGGAACAAAGGAGGGCGACTGATGAGCCAATACGGCGTCGGCGCTGGCCGCCTCTCCCGTCGCACCCCTCTCACCCCACCAAATAGACCCAAAAATCGGCTATTGCGCATTTATGGTCAGCGCTCATAACTCGTGACGGTACCTGTACAATAATGATCTTACAACAATGCTTATAAATAAAAAGAAATGTATTTTGCATCACCACCATTGCAAACCACATATTTTATAGAAATACATAATTTTACCTTTAGACCAGGGAGGAAAACCGTTATTTTTAATACCCAAATATATATTATGTTTATATTTTTCTCTATCATATTGTTTTTTCTTATTCATATACTTGTAAAATGCTCTTCTTGACTGCCTGAACATTATTATGAAGGTCTTTGTGCATAGCTAGAAGCCCCTACCAGTGGCGTAACTATACCATCTGGGGCCCGTGACAAATTCTTTTGATGGGAGCCTATGAGTAATAATCGTCACGTTGTACTCGGGTTGTGTTCAGCGTACTCAATTACACACACGTTGTGTAATTGAGTACGCTGCATACACTTTCTTAGGCGAGAGGGAATGGTCTGTAGTCCTCACGCTAGCACAATGCGTATTGGAGACTTCCCATTCATCCATAGAACATAATATCTCAATGCATTCATTATCATTCAACCATTCGGTCTTCAACCAATGTGTGTTACCAGTGATGACATATGGGTCCAAAACGTGGTCTATGGGCCTCATAAGAAAGCTCAAGGTCGCCCAAAGAGCTATGGAGAGGGCTATGCTCGGTGTTTCCCTTCGAGACCGCATCAGAAATGAGGAGATCCGTAGGAGAACAAAGGTTGCCAACATAGCCCAGCGGATTAGCTCTTTGAAGTGGCAGTGGGCAGGGCACATAGCGCGACGAACCGATGGCCGATGGGGCAGAAAGGTTCTCGAATGGCGACCACGCACCGGCAAGCGCAGCGTCGGACATCCACCGACCAGATGGTCAGATGACCTAAAGAAGGTCGCAGGCAGACGCTGGATGCAGGCCGCTTCCAACCGGTCGTTCTGGAAATCCTTGGGGGAGGCCTACGTCCAGCAGTGGACGATCTGCGGCTGAAACGATGATGATGATTCATTATAATTCGCTAGCTTTTCGGTAAAGGAACAACATTGTTCGAGAACCTGTATACATTTACAATTAAATAAAAATAACAATTTAATTTCAATAAGATATTTATTTGTGAATTTTTTTTTCGAGCTTTCTGTTTCGCAAGTGTCTATAACTTCAGCAAAGATCGGGTCGAAGTAAATACACTGTCATTGGCTTTTGCGCTTATATTAATTTGAATATTGGAAAAATATTTGGCAATCCCATTATTATTTTTCGTCTTTATTCTTAAAAAAATATTAACTTCAGCAAAGATCGGGTCGAAGTAAATACACTGTCATTGGCTTTTGCGCTTATATTAATTTGAATATTGGAAAAATATTTGGCAATCCCATTATTATTTTTCGTCTTTATTCTTAAAAAAATATTGTTCTTCGAAAAGTCTAATGCACTTTTCGCCCTTTTCTTATTCTTTAACTTTGAAAGCATTTTTCAAATTCGATCTATATTACCAAAATAGTAATTTTTGTGTGTTTGTTAATCGTGGCACGCCATTTGTTGTAGATAATCATATATTTTACCTTATGTAAAAACATTCACAAAAGGTACAGTTAAAAAAAATATACTAGCTTTAAGCCATAAACTGCATTGAAATGTATTCAATCAAATCTTACCCAAAACCACCTTTGTACAACTGTCTAGTACGAATTTCTGCATTTTTTATGTTTTCTTTATAAAACATCTTTGTTTTTTTTTCATCATAATTATTTCTTAATACGAATATTTCTCAATCGTGTTCATTGTATTAATTAGATGGGCTATGACAACAATAATCCATTGCCTATAAGAGAAGAATATACACTTGTCAGTTCTTGAAAGATACTAAAAGTTTTCGTTTTCTTACATTCACTTATGAAGTCTATCAATACACTTGTATTAGGGACAGAACTCTTGATTTTTTCCAGTAGCATTCCATTGATGTAGTTCCAGTCGCTGAAACTATAATATTCATTGTTTGAATACGAGATGTAGAATTTTCCATCACTTTTCTGGTTCTCTTTCTAACTTGCGCTTTAGAAGTTTCTAGTTGTAATAATCGGTATTACAATTCTAGGCTTGCGTTTATGCGGCTCGTCCACAGTGAGACCTGATGTCTTCAGTTGAGCAGACTGCTTCAGTTTTTTAACGTCGGCCTTGTTCTCCGTACTGATAATGACTCCTGCCAAGGGGGGAAAATGGTATAAAAAGGAAACCCGGAAAGTTCACCCCTTGGCAGAAATAATAAAAATAAATTGGTGGTTTTATACATCCACCTCAAAAATATCCTCGCACACTTGAAGAGGCAGCGAGGAGGATGTGAGCCATTTGGCTGGAATTAAAACAATTTTATGAGACACAAGATTTTATTTGTCATTAACAATTTACTATTTTAGTTGTACTTAAAGAAACCTGCCTAAAAATATTCTAGCTCAATCGGTGAATAACTCAGGGTTGTGAATCCTAGGTATTCTAAGTACAAATTTATATTTAAAATGCCACCATTGAAACGCCTTTAAAATTAATCAATTATTCATTCCAATGTGTCTTGACGAGACGTATATTGGGGAATTTGTCTGTAGGTAGAAAAATAAAAAAAGTATATCCGACCTCAATCCGGAGCGATCTATGAACCTTCCTGTCGAGTACAACTGCTGTTCCAGACCGGAACACTACCAAACTTCCATGGAGTCTTCACACCATAGAGGGATAGACATCAAAAGAAAAATCTTCTGTACAAGATGTGAATGTTAGAATATGAACAAAAAGAATTGCCGTCATTAGTATACAATCTACTGACCAAAAGACAAAGGAAAAAAATTTCTAATAAAACGGACACGTGGCAAAGAAGAGCTCTTACCGTTGGATAATGCCTTGCCCACCTACCGGATACAAAATGTTAGCAGTCAATCACGCATCGGATCTCCTGAAAATAAATAATCAATTTTTTTTTTATTTGCTGCACATTATATGCTACAAGATTACATAAAAAACAAAAAAAAAAACCTTTAACAACATATGATGCAGATAGCTTACAACTAGGTACAATTCATTGTAACTTCCTCACTAGGCAAGCCTGTATCGAGGAAGTCAAATTAGGATAATAAATTTCTACTGTTTAATTATTACCATGGTAGATAGTCATCGGAACCATTTAGCAAACTACATTTAAAATATCCTCTGTTTCGTCATACGATAAGGTGGCCAACCATAGACGTACTATCTTACGAGCTTCAGTTACTGTTTTTTCCTTAATTTCACAAACCACAAAACATGTACTACGTGATTATAAATATGTATATTCATGAAACAGCAAAGTCTCTGCGCAAACCTCGTGTTGTAAAAAGGTTTCGGAATCCTAAACACTACGTCTAACCAAGAAATCGTAATTATCAGATGCTAGGAAAGTCTTGTGAGTCTGCACTGCAATTTTTAATATAAAAAGTTTACGCACAGTGAGCATTTCAGCGTCTTTGTAAAGAGTAATCTGTTGGGTATCTGAATGGTTTATGCAGCCTTTATTGTTTATGGTATATGTCTACGTCTGAGAACATGGGTTCGTTCCTGGGCTTGATGGCTGTCGTCGAAATTCGTGTCGGCTTTGGTCCTGTTGCATTGGGGTCTCTCGGTGGTAGCGGTGGTGCTGCTGTATTTTCCGATCCCTTAGATTCCTTCTGATGATATAAAACCTCTTCAAACCAATCTTTAAAGCGAACTTCGAACTTGGACTTGGAAACATACCTTGTTCTTCATAATATCTCGATGCTTGTTATAAACCAAGGACTCCTGCTACATATCCGTCACACGACCAGATCACTAGGCTACCTCCAGGCGACTTGCCAAATACTTCTCCCGTCCATCATTTAAAAAAAAACAATTCTTGCCCAGCAAAACTTTCTAGAAACTTTTAAGCTACGCCAACCACCAGATATATATACAACAAGAAATTGTTTCTTACAGATTTCGAATTTCTTCTACAGACTTCCTTCCTCAATACTTAATTTGAGCTCTTGAAGACACTGCGACAGATCAAGCTTCTCTTTGAGAGCACCTGGTACTGCACTGCCATCTGAGATATGCCATGGCTTAACTTCCTGCTTAAATTGCTAATTCTTAGTTTTTGGTCTGAGTTTAAATTTCCATTATTAGTAAATACACTGTCATTCCAGAACACTAACTGTACTGCATCATCCTTATTTTCCTCATTTCTGCATTTTTTATGTTTTTATTAAACATCTTTGTTTTTTTTTTTTTATCATAATCCTTTCGTTAAACAAATATTTCACTAAAGTGTTCTTAATTTGGTTTAATAATGCTATGACTACGATAGTCAATTGCTTTTATGAGAAGAATATACACTTGTCAGTTCTTGAAGGATACTGAAAGTTTTCGTTTGCTTACATTTATTTATGAAGTCTATCACTACACTTGTATTAGGGACAGAACTCTCGGGATTCCGTTTGCACATTTCTTTTGCAGTTATAATTTTTAATGTTGACCCAATTTTTTATGGATTTGATTTTTTCCAGTAGCATTCCATTGATGTACAAGAAGGCTCTTGTGACGCGTGAGGTGTAAAAGAGATATTAGATATTTCTCTTCTGGTGCACGAGTTAAAAATTCCCCTTCTTTCATTTTTAATTAGTACATTTTTATCTGCTCCTGGCATTCTGGCAATTTTCTTGCCTAATTATAAATTCTTCTGTGATAACTCTTGACCGGACATTTTTTCCAGTCGCTGAAACTATAATATTCATTGTTTGAATACGAGAAGTCGAATTTTCCATCATATTTCTTTCCATTGATGCACAAGGAGGCTCTTGTGACGTGAGGTGTAAAAGAGATATTAGATATTTTTTTTCTGGTGCACGAGTTAAAAATTCCCTTTCTTTCATTTTTAATTAGTACATTTTAATCTGCTCCTGGCATTCTGGTAATTTTTTTGCCTGATTATAAATTCTTCTGTGATAACTCATGACCAGACATTTTTTCCAGTCGCTGAAACTATAATATTCATTGTTTGAATACAGTAAGTTTAATTTTCGATCACATTTCTGGTTATCTTTTTAACTTGCGCTTTAGAAATTTCTCTTGTGCACGTGCTAAAAATTCCCCTCCTTTAATTTTTAATTTGTTCAATTTTTATCTGTTCCTGGCATTCTGGCAATTTTCTTGCCTGATTATAAATTTTTCTGTGATAATTCTTGACCGGACATTTTTTCCAGTCGCTGAAATTATTTGAATACTCCTCTTGATCCAAGCTAATGCCGCTGATGAACAAATCTGTTTGACCAAGGTCTCTCATTTCAAAAATTTCCATTTTGACACTAATCATTTCAGCTTTAATTTTCCAAAAATAAAGTATATCGTCCAAACGTATAATGTCAAAACACCTAACCATCACTCGGCCTCCGATGTGGCAATTCAAAAAAAATTTAGTTGCTACTTTTGTAATACATTTGTAATATCTTTTATTTTTATTATTAATATTAGGCCTCTCAGTTGGACCTCAGTGGATGCGTGACTCAGATGGTGAGTGCCACGGTGTAGTATCTCGGCAGGCTCAGCCAGTCGGTGAACATGAGACTAGACAATTTAGAATGACTGACCGAATGAGATCCCAGGGCATGGATCGCAGAAACAGGCCACCCTCGGAGGTGAAGGAACTGTCAAAATTTATAAAATGAAAGGGCGCCAGAGAGTCCTCACTCAAGCTGGATGAATTGCTTAAATGAAACAAAGAAGTTTATATTAACAACAATATTATTTATTGTTAATAAGGTAACATAGGTCGACATGGGTCCCGACCGTGTTGAACAGTACTACATCTAGCAATAGGTAATCTTAAAGTAAAGCACTAACTAAATAGTCTTATAATCTAGACACAAAACATCAGATTGTTCATATATATATCTATATAACATTGAATAACAGTAGTGGGTTTATAAGCCCAACCTCAGGTTTATACAAACAGGCAAGTTAGATGATGGACTCGGTGGCCCATCAACACTTGAGTAAAAAAAAAAAGCAAGTTATATCATGGGTTCACTAGCCCAATTACACTTGAATAAAAAAGTTTTACCGCAGTCCTAGTAAGAGGGATGCAGGATTAAAGTATACAAGACCATCTCAAAGTGTGTACCTCCTCATGGAAGCAGGTACATCACAAAGCCATCACAAAGAAGTGTTCATATCCGTTGAAATAGGTACATCCTAAATACCCTGGATAAAAACTCTGGATAAAAACCCTGGATAAAACCTGGATAAGAACTGGATAAAAACCCTGGATAAGAACCCTGGATAATAATCCTGGATAAGAACCCATTTATGAGCGGGTCCATCTAAAGGAATGAAATGCAGGTGTGCACGTGGTCACATGTGGTGTGTGTTGTGTGTGTCTCTAATACATTCTCTGGTGGTTGGGTGTCATGAGAAGGGTTGACGACTTCACATCGTCCAAAGCATGTTCAGGTATGGCTTCTATTAGCCAAAACAAGGGTGCATGCGCCTACGCGCCGCGGCCGGAAATCTCAAATCAAGTTCCAAAATTGTAGGTTATGGCCACAGTGCAAGGACGTGACATAGACTTATACCATAAACAAACTGTCTGAAGATCAAAGCACAAAAATGCACCTATTCAAACAAAACGCAGTCTTATCAATCCATACTAAACAAGATGAGGTGGATTAAATCCTAATCGAAAAATACATTAAAATCCTTTGACAATTAAAATATCTACGAAGGCCAAATTCGATAACTGGCTAAATACCCTGAGCAAACGCCGTATAATTAATCGATGACTGCGAACTGTCAACGTCAAAACCGGCGTTTTGCTTGATGTGTCAGATTCACTATGTAACCAAACAAAAGCAAAGGTTAATTTAATTAATTTATGTTTTCAAACAATTATCAATCCAATATGTAAAATAAGTTTAGGTACCATGACAAATGCATGATGCGCTGCAACATAGCAGCATATACAATGTGGATACTGAACAAGGTAACAACGAAGTGTGTATCAAAAGCCTACTTGATGTGCCTTACATTATTTTAAATAGGACCAATCCGGGTGAAAAGCAAATGTGTCTATATATGTAAGGTGAGAACAATCTAATACCTCAACAATTACCAAAATAGTCAGGTGAAAGGTTGTACAAAAGAACAGAATATGCAAAGCAATAAGGATGTAACCCTTAAAGTGTTACACATTTCCAAGATTTTTGGCTAGCCGTAACATGGAAGTTATAATAGTGCTCTTCGGGAGTACCAGGGGGCTTAGCCAAAGTCACAATCGCAAAACGTCATAGACGTACGACAAGAACAAAATGTATGGCATTGACATAAGATTGAGCACGTGATTTACCGCAGCTTATGTCAATCCCATACATTTAGTTCTTGTCGACATTCGTTAGAGTTTAAAAATTGTCACTTAGCTAAGAGTGCAGGTAGAGCATTTAGAATAGGTGTCATCATGCTTGGTCTCAAAGCATAGCCAGAATCTCCTGGTGAATAAAATAATGCATTAATATTTGAATTTAAAATTATATTTATATACTTGCAAAAAAATATACAAACCTTATAGGCGAACTGCCTCAGCGTTAAATTGTTTAGTGGATGTTCACACCAAATAACACTATCATGTGTTGAACCAGGGTGGCTGGTATCATCATCAAAACCTATAATGTGTTTTTGTGTATTATTGCAACCAACAATAACGCAGTACATTTCACGGAAATCAATCTTGTTTATACCCATTGTCTTTTGTTTTTAACCGAAGATAAAAAAAGGAGAAAGTTTTTCAATTCCACCGTATATATTTTTATATACACTATGATTATCATTAAACCTTAAAAAAAACTAGGTTTGCAACGGAAGTCTAGCTATTTAACCCTAGAAAGATAATCATACTCGCTCGAAGCGCTCTTAGCATACACCACGATCCCCCAGTCTCATGGGCTCTTCCAGCAGCTCATCGCTTGACGCGACCTCGCTTGCCAAGACATAAGAACAAGTATAAAGTTTATTAAAAGATACATAGTACATGTATATTTATTATAGAAAAATAGTACATGTCTGTAAATAGTTGTATTTCTTTTATATTATAAATGCTAAACAGTTATGAAAAGCTATTTCTTAAAATACCTATAATACTAATAAGTACTTTTAAAAGGGATTTGGCGAAATAAATATGATCTATCAATATATAGGTAACATTGTTTAAAATACAATACCTCTTCAATTTTTGCGGGTGTCAGCACTCCATAATCGGTTGACAAGAGCTTGTCTAGCTGAGCTCTCCACGCCTCTGGCTGGCAGGAGCCAGAGAACGTAAAACAGAACCTCACCTTTTAGGTTGCGTAATAAATTGTGTAGCACCACACATGCATTAACTATTTTTGCAACCTTTTCCGGCTTGTAATGCAATGTCCGATGTGCCAAAAGGCAACGGATACTTGTTTTCGCCACACCACATTTCTTGTTTGTCTGTTCTAAATATGCTTTTTCCACCGCATAAGAATCAGTAATAGTACTTTGATTTGAATTCGCCATTGGTGAAATGTGTCTCTTGTATACCTGCGATAGTTATATTACGATTTGATAGCTCTTTATCAATTTTTTTTTCATCTTAAGGCCGAGCGCAGCCTCTTACGTTCCATGTTGCGATGGCGATAGTGTCGCAGGGGCTAATATTTCTTCTATATGCAGCTAAGCGAGAGCGTAGTCTTATAGGAACTGCGAGTATTTCGTTTGAATTTAGTTCGCTTTCGGAGCTGTTTGATAGTGCGATAGCAGTTGATAGTATTTTTTTCTTGTAAATAAATACAGGTCATCTAGACAAATTTTTTATGAAAGTATTACATATTTTTTTACTCTTTTAAAGAGGAGAGAAAAATTGAAATCCTTTGTGAGACATGTGTGGGTACATAATAATGCAAATACAATATCGATAAAGTAATAATACCGTCTGTCTTAGAAATTCATTTAATATGTAGTTACCTTTTTTGTTAAAAAAATATTACCATCGAGGAGAGCCCAGTTTAAAGTTTTATTAGTCTTCTTTGTTCTCTTATTGTTTGACAACAAAAGGTTATTTCTTGTCATTAATTTTCATGTCCTTTCCAGAATAAATGTTATCATCGCTTTCCAGCACTACTACTTATTTTTGAATTTTTTTTGATATACTATTGTAAAGGCAAGTCGTTAATTGTTTTTTTTTTGGTACTCCACAGGAAATCTCTGGAGTAAATAAAAATGGATACGATCCAATTCGTAGTCGGGTACTAAGACTTTTAAATCGTTGTTCAAAGTGCGAATTTTTCTTTAGGAGTGTTTTCTGTGCTGCCGAATTTATGCAGTTCAACCACTTTGACATTTGATTCTTAATTTATATTTTAACGGGCAATGTAATGTAATACGCTGTTTTTTCTTGTATTATTGCAATCAACAATAACACAGTACGGAAATCAATTCTGTTTATAGCCCAATGGCTATAAATATTCAACATGCGTGCGAACACGAGGCTTTCTCTGGTTGCGTTGTATTATATTTGTGAATTGCTCGCAGACCTGTGCTGCCCTTTTATGTCGCCTACAAGCCCATGTATGACACGCTCGAAGCGCTCCCAGCATTCACAACGATCCCGCAGTCTTACTTATGGGCCCTTCCAGCAGCTCATCGCTTGACTTGACTTCGCTTGCCATGACAACATTTATACAGTTTATTAAAAGATACATAGTACATGTTTATTTATTAAAGGAAAATAATACTAGACTTAAAATAACTACAGAAATCTGACATTTTTGTTTTTGAAAAGGGATTTGGCGAAATAAATATGGGCTATCAATAAATAGGTAACATTGTTTAAAAGACAATACCTCTTGTTGCGGGTTTTAGCACTCCATAATCGATTGACAAGAGCTTGTCTAGCTGGGCATTCCCCACGCCTCTGGCTGGCAGGAGCCGGAAGACGTAAAACAGAACGCTTACCGTTTTAAGTAACTATTTTTGCAACCTTTTCCGGCTTGTAATACAATGTCTGATGTGCCAATAGGCAACGGATACGTGTTTTCGACACACCAAAACATCTCTCCACCACATTTCTTGTTTGTCTGTTCTGAATATGCTTTTTCCACCGCATAAAATTCAGTTATAGTGCTTTGATTTGAATTCGCTATTGGTAAGATGTGTCTCTTTTCGTTTTATTAATAATATAATGATTCGTCTTTACAACTATTGGACAATTGTTAACACGAACAATTATGTTCAAATATGGTGGCGCTAGTGTGCGCAGTGTCAACACTGTGCTCCGTAAATGTTTATATTTAGAAATGTTAAATATCGCTGAATTAGTAAAGTGACAATACAATTTTGTTAATTAATGTACAATAGCCAAGTGATAGTGTTTGTGAGTCAAAATACAATTGGATTATAAGAAAATAAGTGGATTAATGTCATAGTCAAATAAATGACTATAACGTGAGTGATTGAAAACTTTACAGTAACATTTTTATACATACATTATCAGTGACTAATACTTGATCTAAATACACATAAACAATAAACATTAGAACAGTGAAACATTTGATAATTTTAAATTTTCAATAATAACGTATTGTTTACATCTGACATTTCGCTACTCACCAACAGAGGGCGCTGTTACCAGTTATTAGGTGACGTTTGCCTCTCATAGAGGGCGACACCAGTTTAAATTAATTCAATAAAAGGAATACTCAATCATCACCAAGTTCCACGATGGATGAAAACTGTGCTGCCTGTTCAAAATCGTTGTCGAAAAAGGAATATCTCCGATGTATGCTTTGTAAATCAGCACATGATATATTATGTCTGAACATTAACACTCAGCGTTACCGTTCATTTTATTCAGCCAATTCTGAGAGAAAGCTAACTTGGAAGTGTCCTGAATGTGTAAATAAAGTACCAAAAAAGGGAAATCTTGCCACTCCAGTCCGTGTAAATCAGTCAACACCAGTTAGCAATAGTGATGACAGTATGACTTCTGCGAGTCCATCCGATAATCACCAAAATGTGACGCTGAGGATTAAACCTACGCCTGCCAGGGAGGAGTTAGTGTTAAATGACTCCAAAGATGAATTAATAGGCTCATCGGACCCTATGTCGTATGTGAAGGCATTAGCGGAGGAACTACGTGGAATGAGACATGAGCTTAGCAGGATGTGCGATAAATTTGACACTTTTACCAACACAGTCAATACGCGAATGGACAGGATGGAGGCGAGGATAGATTTGCTGGAAAACAAGAAAGCAGAATACGAGAGTTGCAAAATAACAGCATTAGAGGAAACAGTGTCTCAACTGAAACTGGACATTCAGGATCGTAATCAGGAGGCACTTGGAAATGATATTGAAATTGCTAGTTTTCCAGAGGGAAAAAATGAAAATACAACCCATGTGATCCTGACCGTAGCCAAGAAGTTAGGTGTAGATTTGGAAGAGCGTGACGTAGTCAGGGCGCAACGTGCGGGGCCGGTGCCTGCGGCCGTGGAGGGCGGAGCGCCGCCGCGGCCGCGACCTCTCGTGGTGCGGCTGGCGCGCCGCGACACCCGCGACTCGCTGTTGCGGGCGGCGCGCGTTCGTCGTGGCGTCACAACGGAGGGCATGGCTCTCCAGGCTCAGGGTCCATTTAACAAGTTTTATGTGAACGAGAGACTCACCAGGGAAAACAGGAGCCTTTTCCAAAAAGCGCGAGAAGCGGCAAAGCGTGCTAATTTTAGATTTGTATGGACCCGAGATGGTAAAATATACGCAAGGAAAGAGCAAGGACAGGCAAGTGTCCGGCTTCGCTCGGATTGCGATATAGTCAGGGTTTTTGCGGAGTCTAATGTTGGATCCAAATCGAGCGATGTGCAGAAATGTAATAATAATAACAATAATTTCTAATATAAGCTTAACTATCTTTCTGAATTCTATATATTTTCAATTGTTTTGTTTTATAGTTTTATTGTACTGGTTCTTGGATTTTTTGTGTGTTTCACATTTTGGAGGTCTGTTAGTTCACTGTAAAACGTATTTTATTGTTGATGGAACATATTTGAATGGACGATTTTTGACTTATGTTGGTAAAGTTTTCGTTGGTGTTGTTGTATTTCGTTTTTTGTGTGTCACCTCTATTTTCCAAATATTGAGATGCATTTTGTTGACTATCTGTTTGCGGCTATGTTATTATAAAAGAGAATATGTTTTAGTGGAAATTGTAAATTATAATTATTTACTTTTATATAAAACATTATATTATATTACGTATTTTAATGTAAACTATAGTATCTATACATATGTACGTATAATGGTCATATTTATTTATCGTCTTATTTGGCGGCATATAACTATTTTAAAATTACTTCTAAACAACTGCGCCTATATACGGATTTCGTTTAGTTTTGTTATAAGGTTCATTCAGCGAAAAAACTTCACTATAGGACTACTTAACCCTGGTTCACTCGGAAATAGGCGTCGGCATGACGAGTTACGAGTCGCCATGCAGCGGCATGCGGTGGATGTACTGGCCATCAATGAGACGTGGCTCTATGAAGGTGAAGACGCACGCGCTCCCACTGTACCCGGTTTCAGGCTGCGACACATGCCCCGTTCTGTACTTGCCCCGCGTGACGGGGGAGGCGGAGTCGGCTTTTACCTTCGGCGTGGGATAAATGCGCGCGTCTTAGATCATCCACAATGCCAACATGTAGAACAGATGTGGATTAGTTTGAAACTTAATGGTTATCGGATCGCTATAGGTACCGCTTATCGTCCCCAGTGGATGAAAGTCGATAAGTTTATAAATGCAATGACTGAGTCAGTAAGTTCCTTTTCACAATTTGACCATATAGTTTTGATTGGAGATTTTAACATAAATTTACTAATACCCACTAAGTGGGACTCTAGAATACTTCTTAATTTTATTGATTGTATGAATCTTCATCAATACGTAGGAGAGCCAACGCATTTCACGGACCACTCGGCAAAGTTATTAGATGTTGTTTGTAGTAGTGCTAAAGCTATCAATCTTGTAGTGGATTATATACCAGATTTAAGTCATCATGCTTTTATATCGTTTGAATTAAATATGAAAAAACCTAGAGTGAAGCCTCGCTGGATAACCTACCGCCCTCTAAAGGATATTGATTTAATGATGATGTAGACACTATACAATGGGAAAAATTGTTGTGCGACAATGTCAACGATTCGGTTACTGCCTTTACCAACCAAATAAATGCCTTGTTTGACCTTCATGCTCCTGTTAAAACTTCTTATGTTAAAGAACAGAGTTACCCGTGGATAACACAAACCATAAAGGACATGATGCGGCTGAGAGACGAGGCGCATTCGAAAAGCAGAAAAACGAAGTCTGATAAAGATAAAGCTGAGTACAAAGAGTTGAAAAAGGTTGTTAATGAAGCCTTACGAACAGAAAAAACTGCTTATTTTCGTCATAAAATAGATCGAAACTTAGGAAATTCTCGTATCTTATGGAAGAACATTAAAAGCCATATTGATTTTAAAAACCAGCATGTAGATTTGCCATGTGGTATTAGTGATCCGGATCTCATTAACAAACATTTCCTTGACGTCCCCAATAGTAGTAATCCTTCAATTAATATGGAAATTTTGACTTATTTCTGGTTCAATAAGTTCAGCTCTTCAGTTTTCAGTTTAAAAACTGTTGATGAAGAAACTGTATTTAAACTGATTAGGCAGATTGCTACCAATGCGCAAGGTGTTGATGGTATATCGCTTAATATGATTATATTAACCTTACCGCGTACATTAACCACAATTACCGCTATTGTGAATATGTCTCTTGCAAGTGGTGTTTTTCCAGATCTATGGAAGAATGCCCTTGTAAGGCCACTTCCGAAGGTAAATAATCCCAAGGACTACAATGACCTTCGTGCGATTAGTATTCTGCCATTTTTATCTAAGATATTGGAGAAAATAGTTAGCAAACAATTGGTGGAATATTTGGTCAGGAATAATATTTTGCCTTCTAAGCAATCGGGTTTTCGTTCTGGCAGAAGCACGGCCACGGCACTTTTGGACGTGGTTGATGACATATTGACTGGAAGGGATCGGGGTGAGGGTTCGATTCTCGTATTATTGGATTATTCTCGTGCTTTTGACACAATCAATCACACGTTGCTCATGGCTAAACTGGTATACTATGGTTTTGATACTCTCGCAACGAAGTGGTTTTCTGATTATTTAACTGGTAGATCTCAGCAGGTAGAAATTAACCGGAGTGATGGTACTAAACTAGTCTCCAAGAATGAGTTTGTAAATAAAGGTGTTCCCCAGGGGTCAATATTAGGCCCTATATTATTTATATTATATACTGCAGACTTGCCGGGGTGTATCAGGAGTAGTCAGTACCATATTTATGCAGATGACCTACAAATATATCAGACTTTTGAGCCGTGTAACACCTTGACTGCTGTGGAAAGTTTAAAAAAAGATCTAGAGCGTGTGGCTGAGTGGTCAGATGACAATGGCCTAGTACTTAATCCAACCAAGACAAAGTATCTGGTAATGGGTACCAGAGCTCAGACATCTGGCATAAGGGAGCATGATCCTGAAATAAAGTTAAAAGATGCCCGAATTCAAGAGGTATCCGAAGCCAGAAATCTTGGTGTTTTGATGGATGGTGATTTGCATTTCGAGAAATATGTAACTGAGACCATTAGAAACTGTTACTACCGGCTGAAAGTTCTGTATCAGATTCGTGAGCACCTAAGCGTAGAATCACGTATCTATTTGTGTGAGTCACTAATATTATCAAAATTAAACTATGCTGATGTTATGACTGGAAAATGTTTATTGGCTCGTACGAGAAATCTGATTCAGCGCTTACAAAACTCTTGTGCTCGGTATTGTTTTTCCATCCCCCGACGAGCTCATATTTCGCCCTATCTGAACCATAACAATCTTCTTAATATGGAATCGAGACGCACTCTTCATTTGGCATCACTGCTTTTTGGTATCATTAAAAACAAAAATCCATCATATTTGTATGACAAGCTGGAATTTACTCTAAGAGCTAGGAATGCAGACCACTTAATCTATCCCAGACACCGAACTGCTGCGTTTCGAGGCAGTTTTAGGTACGCTGCAACGCATTGCTGGAATAACATCCCTCCGCCTATACGGAACTCTCCTAATATTAAAACTTTTAAAGTTAAATTCAAGCAATACATTTTAAATGCTCAAAAGTCTTAATGCAGCGTTTAATCCACATATAAGGATAAGTAAGTACTTAAGTTTATGTAATTTATTCTTATATATATATATTGTATGTATTATGTTTTATGTATGTATATGTATATGTATATGTATATGTATATATATATATATATATATATATATATATATATATATATATATATATATATGTGTATGTATGTATGTATGTATATGTGTTATGTATATTATACCTATTTGTAATTTTTGTATAATTGTTATTATTGCTGTCAAACAGATATTGTGTGTGTATAGTGCCACCTTAGATTAATTGTCTTAATTTTTGTTTTATGTGTATTTTTTGTTTTGTTTTCGTATTTTAATTTTAATTTTATAATGGTGTCCTCGGAAGACCAGCGTTGTGGTTCGCGCCGCAACATTATGCTGAGAGGAGGCCTTTTTGATACACAAATATGCCCTGTACTGTATAATAAGTTAGTTATTTTTCCAAGTTTGTGATATCAAATAAACAATTTTTCTTTCTTTCTTTCTATGTTGCACAAAGAAATAAAGTATTCTTAAAACGAACAAGAATTATAATTATATAATTGATGTAATTATTAAAATTATTTTTTTTTTGCATGGTGTGCTTTGGTGGCACTTAGAATTGCAGAGTATCATTTGTTTCTTGCACTTTCATCTGTTTGTGGAACAGTTTTTGTTGCAGCTGCATCTTACAAAACCTTGGCCTGATCCAACTGAATGTTTCATAGCTGCAGTTCTTAATTATATTTCACTGCCTTACATCTGCTACCTCTAAAAATTTCTTATTACAAACGTCGAATTCTGATCTAAACAAAAAAAACTTTAGAATATCGTTAATGCTCTAGAGCAATAAATAATTAAGTAAGAAAAAACAAAACCTGCAATATAGTTACTGAAGTACACCATGTTTGGTGCCAATTTTGTAAAAACCTTCGTCATTTGTCTGAATAATAACTCCAATGATGTTTCTAAGATCACCTTTGCCTTTATCAACATCTGGGATCGGTATAGTTACATTATCTCCAATGTTAGCAGGTGGATGAGACCTGTCAGAAGTAGCTTTCATCTTTTTGCTTGCTTGACAAGACTTTCTGCTGCAGTTTTTCTAGCCTTTTGAATGTCATTTTCACATGAAAGAACTTCATCTTGGTTATCTTAATTGCTAATTTCTTTATCGTTATCATCACTGTGTTCTGTCAGCTTAATTTCGCAATCAACGTCGATTGCCTGCCTTAAGTCATCTTCATCCTGAATATCATTTATGATTTCTTGCGGCAAAGAGGACGTTGAAAGTCGTACTCTGGGTTCCACTCCAAACAATGCCTTGTATGGCGATTGTTTTATCCCCGAATGGTAGGCACGGTTTTTCATAAAATGCACATATCTCAAGCCTTCTGACCATTTCGTTGAATCGTTATCCTTCAGCCATGAACCTATCATGTTCTCAATGTCTTGATTGGCTCGTTTAACGGAGCCCTGACTTTGAACGTGCCTGGGCTTACCGTGCACAATTTTAATTTCTGGCCAAAGACTAAAAGTTCACTTATGACGTGGTTGACAAATTACCGTTGTCAGATTGAAGAATGCACGGTGCTCCTATAGTTAGAAATATATCATTCAAATGGTAGGCTACCTCTGTCGCTCTCTTAGACTGTAACGCGCGTAGCAGAACAAATTTTGTTAGATGGTGTTCGAGGCTACGCAATCGAACAATTCTGCCTGTCAGCAGAAATCGTTATTTCGAATTAAAATACAATTCCACATTAGTACGCAACCAATTGTCAGCCGATCGACATCTAACCATTTTTTTTACCATTGTGCTGTGTAAGAATATTAAAATAAACCATATTTTTACTCTAAATCGTGTGTAACTGAACTATAACCAAAATACCATTATAACCATAATCAAATCGTGTAAAGGTGAACTCTGATACGTTAGGGCGAGCCAGTACAGATGGTCTTGGTAAACCATTATAAATTTAAAATTTCCATCTGGTTGTGTCTGAATATCAATCAGATCCACTTGGAACCGACTATTCATTTTCGAATGAAGAATGGGCTCCAAGAAACCAATTCTCTTTTCTTCTTTGTTTTCTTTTCATGACAGACACTACACATAGATAAATAAAGGCATACCATTTCTTTCGTAATATTGGCATATTTTTTTGATGTCTCCGCCAACATCCTGTCATGACCACCGTGGCCGACAGCCACATGAGCTGCGTCAATCACATCATAAAGTTCACCTGATGAAAGATAGTATTTTATATTACCTTCACTTCGTGCAATCAGTTTCTTCACATCCCCGATTTTTAGCACAGCAAATCGTTTCAATCTTCTTTGTTGTAATGGTGTCCTTTTTTCAGATTTTTCTGCATCTTCAACTTGTTTAACGAGTTCTCAATATTGCTCCGAAGATAACACATTATAATGAGAAGACTTTTTATTTTCACATTCTAAAATTTCCGCCAAGAACGTTTCCCTCCATTGTTTTTGATATCGGCTTGTCGACTTGACGGTTCCTCCATAATAAAAAAAAGAAACTTTGTAATGTAATATTATAAGAAAACTTCTAACTTTAAACTGCACTCATTAATTTAACACTTTAAACAGGACCGCACGGCTGGCAACTAGATGCAAAATGAGAAGCGAAGAGAGGCGCGGGGCCGGGTTTGTATCCACGGATCCCGGGATCAGATTGAATTGGAAACCGATCCCACCAATTTGTATCCACGGATCCCGGGACCCGTTTCCACAGAAAAACTTATTAATGTTTTTACCCACTGGTCCCGGGATCGGTGGCTAACAAATAAAATATATTCATTTTGGAAACTGATCCCAGTGTACAGAGACAAGACTTACAGTATATATATATTTTTTAAACTGATTTTTATCTTAATTTCCCACACGAAAGAAAGTTATAATGAAAACACTATGAATGCATACAAAAACGTCATAATATATATTTAAAGATATATTCCTATAACTTACATAATAGGTACGTAGTGTACAAAATTGTCACAGAAATCATCACATAATAATATAATACAGTAATCAACAAGATTTTAAATCATCACAGTAATTGTAATTTAAACTACAATATTACCTTCTCGAATTATTCATAATTAACAATAACTAAAAATAATATTTTCCAGATGTTCTTAAAATTCTTGTAACATACAAACAAAGTTAGTATCAAAATTATCACAGAAATCATCACATAAAATAATCAACCAGATTTTTAGTCATCACATAAATTATTTATGTAATAGTTAGTTATAATTTTTTTAGATTATTTAAAATGTAATAAAATCAATGTAACTATTTTCTTAATTTTTCTAGACAGTGATAGTATTGTTTTCCAGCTGTTCTAGCACGTATGTTATCCATCTGTCTCGGGAAATATATTTTGCTAATTTAGGCTTATTATTATCTCTTTGTGTACATAGTTTTGAAGCGTGTTTGCTGTCGTTTTCTAACACCTTCAGTAGCATCATCAAAGTTGGTTGTTTCTTTGGTATCAATTTATTTAAGCGTCCATTCCAAGCTTCCGTAACATTATTTGTGCGATGTAATTCTTTATTCACATTCCAAACCTCAATCCAATCATCGGATGTTAGCCATTGATTCATCATGTAATTGATAAAATCGTCTACCCCTTTTGTTATCTCTCCTGTTATAATTGCGTTTTCTGTAATGTAAGTCCAAGCTTCCTCAATATGTTCTTTCGGAAGTAATGGTAGCATGGCGCTGAGGGCTACAGTTCTTCTCGTTTCACTGCATTTAGTGAGCTTTAAATCTTTTCCCCTTTTCCACACAGCCTGAGTAAAGTGAAAATAACACCCCTTTATTCGAGCCTGTGGGAATTCTTCTCTCAATGATGCTATAGCCGCTTGCTCAAAATCTAATGTAAATGTAGATGGGTGAAAATCTGGCAATTCAGTTTTTATGATTTGGTATAATCGTTTGTAAGCTACTTTATTTCTTCTGCTCAATAGAGCATACATAACAGGGACTACATGTGTCTGAGTACTCGTGCTGCCAGTGTCACCCATTAGCACATACAGCTCACTAAAATGTGCAGGACAGCTCCTAAATGTCCCATCGACGAAAATATGTTCAAAGTTGCTTATACGTTTTCTCATATCTAACGAACAAAATACGAATATTCTTAATGTATTGTCATGAAACTCAGCAAGCAGAAATTCTTTAAATTGCCTTGGAACTTCTACTTCGTTCAAGTTTTTGAAGTGAATTTTACTCACACCTGCGTGCTTGTTGCGAATTTTGTAATACTTGCTTCTATGAGCATCCAATTTTGGCGGTTTTTCGATGAGCGATAATCCAGAATCTTCATATTCTTCGATAGCTTCATTGTAAATTGTTGATATTTTGTCTTGTGTTTACATTACTTTCTCACGAACCATTTCCCTTTTTACAGTCAAGTCTATCCAGTACTCTTTTATATTTGTGAAAATGATCGCCAACAATATCTTTGTTCAATTTCTGAGCTCGAGCTGGATTCATCATTTGTGCTTTGCAGCGTGCAAGTTCTGGATGACGTTGGAGAAATAACTTCAACCACTTTTTTCCAGCAGCGTGTGTGCTAGTGTTAAGTATTCGGTATGTCATTAATTTTACAGAATTTGAAAGCCTGTACACGTAGCATCTTTGGCGTCAAAGGCATTCCTACGTCAGCCAATCGTATAATTCTCTTTACTAGAGTTTCTTCTTATTCAGCAGTAAAAATGGACTTACGACCAAGCTTACGTGTCGTTGAACCACTCTGCAAATGGTTTCTTAAGGTTCTTCGGGGTATATTGTATCTAGCTGCAGCAGTGTATGTGCTTAATATGCCTCTTTGGACAATGTTCACAGCACTTTCCATCTGTTGTGATGTCCATAAAGCTCTATTCTTTTTTGTATTTGGCGCAGATGTTCCTTCTTCCATGATGTATGTGGCTAAAACAAAGATTTCATGCTTTTATAATGATTTTAAAATCAACCTAGTAATGCACCCTAATAAGGCCTATCAATTATTTTAATAGGCCTTATTGGGATCTGTAGTGTGTGCAAGAAAAAAAAATATTACACAAAAAACATCGAAAATAATGCGTATAAACGCTTTTGTAAGGGTTAATAAACGTCTAATCTAAACAACAAATAAAAAACATCTGGCCATATCAAAATACTTACATTATAACCCGTCAATTTTGTAATATCTTTTATTTTATTTTTATTATTAATATTAGGCCTCTCAGTTGGGCCTCAGTGGATGCGTGACTCAGATGGTGAGTGCCACGGTGTAGTATCTCGGCAGGCTCAGCCAGTCGGTGAACATGAGACTAGACAATTTAGAATGACTGACCGAATGAGATCCCAGGGCATGGATCGCAGAAACAGGCCACCCTCGGAGGTGAAGGAACTGTCAAAATTTATAAAATGAAAGGGCGCCAGACAGTCCTCACTCAAGCTGGATGAATTGCTTAAGTGAAACAAAGAAGATTATATTAACAACAATATTATTTATTGATAATAAGGTAACATAGGTCAACACGGGTCCCGACCGTGTTGGACAGTACTATATCTAGCAATAGGTAATCTTAAAGTAAAGCACTAACTAAATAGTCTTATAATCTAGACACAAAACATCAGATTGTTCATATATATATATATATATATATATATATATATATATATATATATATATATATATAACATTGAATAACAGTAGTGGGTTTATAAGCCCAACCTCAGGTTTATACAAACAGGCAAGTTAGATGATGGATTCGGTGGCCCATCAACACTTGAGTAAAAAAGGCAAGTTATATCATGGGTTCACTAGCCCAATTACACTTGAATAAATAACCTAAAGTTTTACCGCAGTCCTAGTAAGAGGGATGCAGGATTAAAGTATACAAGACCATCTCAAAGTGTGTACCTCCTCATGGAAGCAGGTACATCACAAAGCCATCACAAAGAAGTGTTCATATCCGTTGAAATAGGTACATCCTAAATACCCTAGATAAGAACCCTGGGAACAAAAGAGAAGTTCCAGGTTATAAATTTGGAATTCACAGTATCTATGCTATATGTACAGTTACACTGGATCCCTAACAATAATAAATTGGTGCAGACATACCGTTTATGAGCGGGTCCATCTAAAGAAATGAAATGCAGGTGTGCACATGGTCACATGTGGTGTGTGTTGTGTGTGTCTCTAGTACTGTGGACAAAAACCGACAATATTAACAACAACGTCACTACATAAAGACAACCTTTAGCTTAGGTTGAAAGAAATCCAATTCGGAAGGCAACTTACCATTCTCTGGTGGTTGGGTGTCATGAGAAGGGTTGACGACTTCACATCGTCCAAAACATGTTCAGGTATGGCTTCTGTACTAAAACAAAACCAACAATGAAATGTAATATACGATGCTTGAACAATATCAAAACGATCTAGATGATCTTCTATAAATATTTGACTTACCTATTAGCCAAAACAAGGGTGCATGCGCCTAAGCGCCGAGGCCCGAAACACGGCAGATAAAGCTCAAAGAAAAAAAATTATCGATAGAGAACGTCATAGACAATCGCAAATATACATTTTGACAATTGTCTTGCCTCCCGTACTTCATTCTTCACCCCCTTGTTCGCCATACGTTATTCTCTATGATTTTTGACTGACTGGACCATGTGGTGACTGGAAAATAGCATTGTGTTCACAGAGTGCCTTTATTATATTTGAAAATTGTGTTGATAATGTTTTGGTGGTGTTGTATTCCTTGTTAAGAAAGCAAAAGGAATAGTGTTTTACTAAGTACATACCTAAGTTTCTTAAAACCAATGCAGGACCCGACTAACCTAACTAACCTACAGAAGTTGTACCTAAGCTTCTGTATTTATGTGTGTCACAATCACTAAGAGATGTTGGCAAGATGGCAAGTTACTACGGCAATCGGCATATCCCAATTTATTTACTATAACTGATATACATACTGGGGTACATAGCACAAGCACATTCTGTGACTTGGTAAGTTGGATAATGTAATGGTAATTATGCTAAGTAGGTACCTAGTTACCTAAATAGTTTTATAATGTTACAAAAGCGAAAACCTTTTATTTCAGTAACTGCTTTAATAATCTAGTGGTTAAGGCGTTTGCCGGCAGACCTACTGGTCGTGGGTTCAATTCCCACAGAAAGCATATTTTAATGTGCTTTCGAATGCATGTAATGGGTGCCCTCTGGTTGTTGTTAAAAGAATCAAGTCAGAGACAGAGAGGCCATTTCGAATGAACTCTCACCCCGGGGATAACAAAGTCAATTGGCCTTTTAACACATGATATGAATGAATAGCTATTGTATACTTTCAACCATCAATAATTTCATCTTTGTACTTTTATGTTGCAATAAATAGTCTTTATTAAATAATAGTCTACAAAAATAAGTTGTTTTAGTACTAGAACAAACTCTTAAGCTAATATTGTATGTTATTTTGATATCGTAGGCATGTACTGGATGCAAGCCGCTTTTGATTGGTCATGCTGTAAATTCTTGCGAAAAGCCCATTTCCAGCAGTGGACAGCTTGCGGCTCAAATGATCATTATGATATCGCATCACTTTTTAATTTTGGGATTATCAAATGCCCTTAATAATTTCAACATTTTCCTTTTCAGTTCACTATATTGATGGAAAGGGAGTGTCCTTCGTAACGCAACACATCAAGCTCAAACAAGTTGTGAATTTGATTTATTGGTATTTTTTTATAAATAAAAAAAAATTAAGAAATAATATACTTATTAAATGATGTGTAAAACTCATTCGGTCTTTTATTTTGTATGTCATTACAACATTTTCATTAAGAGGTGATATTCCATGTTATCTTACAGGAGATCCTGAAGGAAAACATGGAATATCACCTATTAAAGTAACGGTTATACCTGTGGTTATACTGTATAAAACTTAAAACTCATTCTCCTTTGCCTAAATAGCTTTTTTAAAACTATAGCTGCCACGACGATATAAAAAAAAATACTTGTCATTTTGTATTTTTGCAGTCAGTGTTGCCATGAAATTTAATTTGCTATGGCCCAATTTTAATGTTCAAGCGTGCCCGTCTGATACGTAGTATCTCTATTTAGTTTGTGGCCCGAAATATCAGTCAAGTTCCAAAATTGTAGGTTATGGCCACAGTGCAAGGACGTGACATAGCCTTACACCATAGACAAACTGACTGAAGATCAAAGCACAAAAATGCATCTATTCAAACGAAACGCAGTCTTATCAATCCATACTAAACAAGACGAGGTGGATTAAATCCTAATCGAAAAATACATTAAAATCCTTTGACAATTAAAATAATCTACGAAAGCCAAATTCGATAACTGGCTAAATACCCTAAGCAAACGCCGTATAATTAATCGATGACTGCGAACTGTCAACGTCAAAACCGGCGTTTTGCTTGATGTGTCAGATCCACTATGTAACCAAACAAAAGCAAAGGTTAATTTAATTAATTTATGTTTCCAAATAATTATCAATCCAATATGTAAAATAAGTTATAGGTACCATGACAAATGCATGATGCGCTGCAACATAGCAGCATATACATACAATGTGGATACTGAACAAGGTAACAACAAGGTGTGTATCAAAAGTCTACATATGTAAGGTGAGAACAATCTAATACCTCAACAATTACTAAAACGAATAACGAATATTGATGTATTGACTGTGGTGTGATGATGGAAACACGTGTTCAGAGGAATTTAGGTATTATTTAATAATTTAATGATAATTTTAACAATTGTTCCGTGTGTTACTAGGCAAAATACAAAATCTTCAAATCATGACAACGGAAACAAGCGACAATAAACACATACACTATTTATAGAAAACCTAACTAATAAAGAGGCTACAATTCAGCCAGTCGCCAACATACCGGACCCCCAGTAAAACAATAACAATTGGTGGCAACTGACTGAGCTGCAGCTTGCATTAAAATAAGTTTGCGGGTTTTATTTATTTATTTTTCGCTTACATGTACATAATATGAAGAAGGTGGAATTACATAATTTGGTAAGAATGTACATAAACCCAGGCTGGGTGTTGCGAAGTCTTTGAATTTGTACCAAAATCTATACATTACAATTTAATTAATGTCGAAATAAAAATAAAAATAATGATAATAAAATAAGTAAGTATGTCAATAATGTTTAAATGAATTAAATTAATTAGATGAATTAAATGAATACGTCAGATAGTATAAAATAACAATGAAACCTATGTCATGATACGGTTGAGAATTCTCCAAAACGTCGGAAGTAGCCACCTGCCCTTTTTATTTATAATGTATCGCTCAAATATTCTTCGATTGAGTAATAGCCTTTGGGCAGTAGCAATTCCTTCAGCTTTTTAGCAAATGTTTTATCGGGTTGGACGGCGCACTATGCCGCTCTTAGTCTGAACGTCCACCACGCGGACCACTCCGTCAGATCCTGGATGTATTTTAATCACCTTTCCTAGCGGAATAAAGCGCCATTCAATTTTGTGATTTGTTGCGTATTCTTGTACAGAGTCATCATGCATAAGACGTAATTCTCGAGATGCTCCTACAAAATTCGTCCCACTATCAGTAAATATTGTTGATGGTGATCCACGACGGGAAATAAAACGCCTCAAACTCATTATAGCAGCGTCTGCAGAAAGCGAGGTGACTACTTCTAAATGATTGTTTCTAGTCACTAAACAGGTATATAAAGCAACGTATCGCTTTTCATGGCGTCGAAATTTTTTAATTGTGATTGGTCCAAAATAATCAAGACCCACAAGTGTAAATGGTCTTTTGTGATGATCTAGTCTTTCCATTGGTAAATTGCCAGTTTTAGGTATAGCAGGTTGACCTTTCCATCTTTTGCACGACAAAAGGCTTTGGCGACACTGCGGACGCTGTCTCTAGTTTTAAGTATCCAATATCTTTGCCTTAGTTCATTTAGGACAAGCTCGTTAAAAAAGTGTGGAGCTCGTATATGTTCATGTAAAATCAATAGTCGTACGACGTGGTGACGGCCATCGAGAATTATTGGGGCCTTTACGTTCTCACTTACTCCTGGTGCAGACATTATGCGTGTATCTAGACAAAGTAAGCCGTCCTTGTTAAGAATAGGTGCAAGTTTTGCTATTCTGCTACTTTTGTAGAAATTCTGCTACTTTTGTAGAAATTTCTATGGCTTCGGTACAATATTTTTGGAGACTGTAATGGATTGCCAGGTAGTAACGCCGATATGGAATTAAATAAGCCGTAAGATCTGAAGCACCCTAGGCTTGCACAGGAATATGTAACTACAGATTTATGATAGAAGTCCATATATGATTTAAGACGCCTAAAAGAATTGAAAACTTGATTGCATAAACCGCATTTCATCTCCATCTTATAAGCAACTCAGATAAATCGTACCAAAATTCTATTCTAAATAACTACACCTTAATGTGATAAAAAAATTATTTGTCAGACAATCTTTCGCAATCTTTAATTAATTCTCCGATAGTAACGCTTTTATCGTAGAGAGTATCAAATTTAGTTACTATTTTATACATTGCCCGTTGCACAAACATCCAACACAGAGTAGCATCACCAGCATACTCGAGATCCAAGGCAAAATAAATTTTGAAGGCGGTGATGAGCGCACTTTTTATATTCGAAAACTGGTACCGGTCGTGTCGGCCCGTCCACATTCAAAATTTAGAGTCTGGACCGAGTATCAGAATTTAGGTACTGCGAAACAAAAGCGAAGAAGAACCAGAGAAACATGAGCAGGTAAGTGAATTAAATGTTGATGAAGATTGGAGAGCATTTGTGCTTTCGAATTAAGAATGTTTGGGACAGCCTCTAGACATATATTTTTCAAAATTTTGAGTTTTGGGATTAGATTTTGAAAATCAGGAAAAAAAGATAAAGCACTAGGACTACAGGCAAAAAACTCACACTTATCTGTGTTTAAGTTTTGGAAAAAGTGAGATAATATCAGAGGCCACGATATCTGGTGGGCCGTCATCTAAATACCACACGTTAAATTTGTAATTTAAGTTTTTATGATTTTATGTATATATTGTATACAGTATATACAAAGGCTAAAAATAGCCGGGCCTACAGGGTCTCCTTGTTGCGCACCTATATACTCCAGTTAGTGAATCAATTTCAACAACTCGATTTTTTTCCTAATTTCGGTGGATATTTTTAATTTCAGGTTTATTGACAAACTTTTATATTTAATCCCTAGATATCCACATTTTATATATGTTTATTCTAAAAGAGGACTAATTAATTATATTACTAAGAGTTTTTTTGACCACCGAAATTAGTGTGCCGCAGAAATTTAATTGTAATTACCGAAATTGTATTGATGCCACGAAAATTATATTCATATCACGGAAATTGTAATCAAAATTACTTGTAACAGAAGAAAAATTATTTGCTTAATATTATAAATACGAATGTTTGTAAGTGGGTGTGTGTGTTTGTTACTCTATCACGCTATGACTACTGCCGATTTGACTGAAATTTTGAAAACTGAGAGATACTCGTAGTGAGCTGGAATATCACATAGGATACTTTTTATCTTGAACTACCGCGAGCGGAAGCTAGTATTGTTATATGTGAGATTATAATTCTAGACTGCTGGCATCTCACTTACTGCCGCACTCAGAGTCGTTTAACGATTACTTAAGCGACTCCTTAGTATAGATTTAAAATAGTTGCCACTCAGAGTCTGTTAATGTGTCATTAGCACCGCTTAATGACAATTAACTTTAATGGCGCGATGACCCTTACTTAAGATTTTTAATGAGAGATTTTTGACATTTAAAGTGAGGTTATTTAACAGGGTAGGGTTTAAAATTAAAATAAATATGCATAATAAAAATCAAATAAGTATATTATTAAATTTATGAATTGAAATTACAATTTTACTATTCGAGCTTTTTGTTCAGCAAATAGGAATCTATAGCCTTGTCATAATTTAACTCGTGTGTAATACGATTTTCTATTGCTAAGATTGCAAGACCAAGCGTTCCTGGCTCATAGAAGATCGCAAATAGTTTAGTTTAGTTTTCCCTGCAACTCCTTATATTTAGTCTTTTTCCTATATTCCGCTCCTGATAGTTTTTTCTTGGTGCACTCATAATTAAAACCTGTAAACAAATTAAGTACATAATTAATTTCCTTGTTAAAAGGTGAAACAATTTACAACAGTAGCATATATAATGAACTTTGAAGAAAAATTATCAGAGTAAAGTTATAAGAATAAACTTCAAAGTTATAGGCAACCCTACGGAACCCTACCTTGCGCGTGGCTTGACACGCACTTGACCGTTTTTTTTATTTTTATAATTTTCTCTCCGTATATAACAATCTTCGTTCTTCAAAAAATATTCTAAATAAAGAATTAGCGAAATCGGTTCAAACGTTCTCGAGTTTTGCACTTAGCAATACATTCAGCTACTCATTTTTATATTAAAGTAAGGCCAATTTAATAGGTCCCATTTGACATCTGTCAATCTTAGTCTCATAGTGAAGTGACTTGTTGATTGAATACCGAGAAATATCGATACAAACTCGAAATCGATACTGATTTGGTATTATACTTTAAGAAATATGAATAAAAAACAAACTGTTGTAATATTAATTTAATACAGGTAAATAACTGTACATACTTCAATCAAATATCAATCCCTGTGTATATGTAATAATTTATTTTTTAAATGAAATGACATAATTTAGTTTAAAAATCCATTTATTAAGTGGAACTACAGCTATTATCAGTGTCATCATCATCACTACTGTCCGCACTTACAGATATAATCAACTCATTTTCGATGATATTGTCAATTTTAATATCGCGTTCAAAATCACTTTCGATGATTTTCTTTGTTTTTTCAACAACCTTTTTCCAATCTTCTACAGAGACACTGTCACATGCATTTTTTAACAGCGTAAGCATTTTTCCTGTGCTGAAAGGTGGCTCGGTGTTATTTCGTGCTGCATGACCCTTTATTTGTGCCCAAATAAGCTCGATGGCATTATACTGGCAGTGGTAAGGAGGCAATCGAATCACTTCGTGTCCATGCTCTAGGGCTAGTTCGTCGATAACATAGCGTGGCTTGGACGACTAGTTGTATGCACTAAATTCATTAGCTCGACTTTTAATAAATTTGGATTAACTTCCACACCATGTCTTTTGAGCCACGAAGCTATTTCATTCGTTTTATTGGCTTGAGTTGGTGGTTTGTCAACCTGTACCGAATGGTAAGGAGCATTTCTATTATAATTTTTGTAGGGTTTTCTAGGCTAAGAAGTAGTTTTACAAACCATTCTTTAAAAACATCAAAGTTCATTTCTTCGTGATAGTCACCTGTTGATTTGGATGCAAATGCTAGGAGGCAATCGGGAATAAATCCTTGTGAAGCTGAACCCGCATAACATATAATAAGACGGGCTCCTTTTCCTGATGGTACTTTTGATGTTGAGGCTGCTGTATGATCAGTCCACGTCCGTGAGACTGTATGGTTTGCATTTAACCATGTTTCGTCAACAAATACAACATTGTCCCAATCTGTAATTTTATTTACTTGCCGCAAGAATGTCAGTCTCTTCAGAATAATATCATAGCGTTCTAGGAGAATTTTCCGCTTGTCTGCCTTTTTATATCTAAATCCAATTGATTTCAAAACTTTTGACAGTGACGATCTTCCGCCAGAAAATAAGCCTGCCTCATTTAATGAAATAATTAGTTTCTTCCTTGTAGGATATTCCTTTCTTGAGTAATATCCATAAATGTGGTTGCGAATTGCAGCAGCATCAAAATTGTCAATACCGACAACTTTCTTCTCTCTCTTTCTTTTTTTCGGTGTTCGTAATCTATTCTCTTCCGAGCCTGAGGGTCCATATTTCTCGTTGTGAATTTGCGTTACAGTCTTCTTCCCTATTCCTAATGCATCAGCAACGCTATCCCTCGTTTGTGTCACAGGCAAAAGAGGCCCACCGTTGGCCGACTCACGTTCGAAATAAGTGTATAATTTTACCACTTGTTCGCGAGCTTGGCTGTTTAAGGTTATTCCTCGTTTAGACATGGTTAAACCAGAACAAAGTCCAAATAATAAGCAATCGGAGCTAAATGATAGCCAGATAAACGTTTGCGGAAGATCGGATCAGTAAGAAAAGCCAGTTCAAAAGATAATAAGGGATACACGGAAATCGCACAGTCACTTCGCACTACAACAAAAGACTGCAACACGTAATGGCGTCGTGGCATCACTGTAGGTTTAATTGTTGCCAGGAATAAGTAAATATTTTAATATAAAGTTATTGTTTAAGTATTCCAGTATAATTGTAATTAAACATATTTCACAAATAAACAATTTATGGATTTATATTTTTTCGTACACTCGTAGGTAAGTCATTACACATACATAAATCATTATATCGATTCAACTAATTCGGTTTTGTCGGTTTTTTTTGTGGTACATCTCTACTGATAAAAAAGAAAAAGCGTTAATCGAGCTGACTTTGTAGTGACGTTTACGTTGACGTTTTTTCATTAAAAAATAGTATTGTATTTTACATACATTAAAAATGAATGTCTCTTTAATCGAAACAAATGGTAATAATACCGTTTTCTGTCATCACTATACAATAATTTATGAATTAAACAGAAAATGCTTAAAAAATTAACTAAATCTCACTTTTGCAAAACAAATAATTGAGTACCCGCCGTTACAAGTACACATTGTTGAATTTAAATGAAGTGTCAAATGTGACCTATTAAAATGGCCCTACTTTAGGTATAGATCTTACTTCTTTTTCTAGTAGGCAGTTAGGTCTTATGACCCCACATCTAGGGTATGTGGGGTCATAAGACCTAACTGCCTACTCAAAACAGAAGAACCCCAGTGAACACTAGCGCCACCGTCATTTAAAAATCATTACTCACTGAAAACACAAGTTATCAAAAATCCCTTTGCTGTAATTAAGGTTCTGGATCTGAAGTTAATTTTAAACATATTAAATTATAATTCCCTATAGTTACAAAATGCATTATTGCTTAAAACGGCCACTTTTAGCAGTTTTGCAATTTGTAACTATATGAAACTACCTGTTATCTTGTTATTTTGACAAACTGACTTGGGTAAATAAAATATAAATTACCTTTTCTTTTAATATCTGCATCTCAATTTTTTTCTTTGCTTCTAAATTTTTTATTCGTAGAACACCCTCTCGTCTTATATAATCGGCTGGTTTTCTCATGTACTGCTCAGTTGGCACAGTTAAAGTTGGTGTGGCAGATGTCAACCTATTATAATGATAATCACAAAATAAATTTTAGTTAAGACATATGTACATACATGTATGATTAAAGTAATACTGTCTAACCTAATATTTATTTATCTATACTCTCCCACCAACATGTTAATTGTATAGAAGAAAATTTGAATCAATATAATCATAAGTTGCTAGCCACATTGGCCTTAATCAATATTTAAAAATACCTGTTTTATCTACATGATTAATTTGTGGTGTTTGAAAGGCACAAATAATCGGTTGAGAATCATTCTCAACATTCCCATTCTCAACACTGTTCTGTCCATCCAAGAAATCTGAAAAAATAATACAATATTACTACACATTCCATCCACTTTAAAGTTGGTGTAAAATAAGAAAGATATTAAAGAATAATGCTTACCTAATGAAGCCTTCAGGCTTCGTCAAACAGAACGCGTTATTAAGCGCCGCGATATAACGCTCTAGCGTCGCGTTTTAACGCCGCGCTTTTTGATGTCACACTAAATTGGTCCAACGCTCCTTAACGCAACGTACCACTTGCTAACGCGTAGTGCAGATCGATAGCTGAGTGTGAAAAGATTGTTCGTTAATTGAGATGTAGAGTGATTCAGATGTGGAAGAATTATTACTTTTATATGCTTTATCACGGTCACTGAAAAAAAGAGTATGGGTGCACGACATCAATAAAAAGAGAAAGAATTTAGGAGAATATCACCGTCTGTGTCGCGAGCTCGCATCACATGAAGATCGTTTTTTTACATACTTTCGTATAGAGGTGGGTTGGATTAGGTAAAACCCGTACCTGTTCTATCTAATACTAATACCAAAAAATAACTAATCCAAATACCTAATCCGAATACCTCTTCCTAATCCCTGCCATTCGCAGCCAATTCCCAACCTTATGTCATACATCGTAAAGTTCAATATTGTTTCTAACACGATAGTATTAGATCTTCAAAGTATTGTTCCTTAATCTGTGTATTAGATAACATTTCTGGATCGAAGCTCCTAATAGTAACACTGCTGCACTAGCGAATCTAATACACCTAATCCCAGTAATTGTTAATACTTTATTTGCAACTGATTTTTGATCTTATTCTTAAAGTGCGTAAAGGTCATTGTTGTTTAGATGAAAATATTTGATAAAAGTGTACCTAATCCATACGTTTAATTCTAGTAGCAAATATTTTTCGCAACCGATTTTTTATCTTATAATAATTAGTTTAAGGGTCAGTGTTCTTTGATGGATGAAAGTATTGGATAGGTACATACCCAATACAAGAGCCGACGAGAATATTCAAAAATCTCTCAGTCGATTTTGAACTTTACGTCGTTTGATTTAAGGATGAATATTGCTTGCATCGAAAAATACCTAATCCGGGGTGCTAAATATTAGGTACGCACTGGTATCGAAAAATACCTAATCCACGCACCTAATCTAATATTTATGCCTCACCTCTACTTTCGTATGTCTCAAGATTTATTCGAAGAACTACATGAACTGCTCATTCCAAAAATAAGCAAATGTACCACAAACTGGAGGACGCCTATTTCTACAAGAGAAAGACTTGTAATTTGTCTAAGGTAAGAAATATTTATTTTTTAAAATACATATTTATTGCGTTATCATTATGAAAATCAACTGATGATGTCGATGCTCCGTAATTAGTCACATGTACCATATCGATTTCGTGTAGCGGTTGTCGTAGCTGCTCAGGCTGTTGCTGATATGATGAAGTACTAATGTTAGATAAATCTATAACAGCTACTGGGGATAAATCTTCAGGCGTAGAATTGGTTACTTCATAGACAACGGAGTCTTCAGTACTTATAATTGAATATTGTGGTGAATTGCTCAATCCCAGACATTGAGCAATTCACCACAATATTCTATTATAAGTACTGAAGACTCCGTTGTTACCTTGCAGTTTTCCTCTGCTTCTATGCTTGCAAATAACTTGGCTAGTTCTAGTTTGGCTTTTATCTGTTTGTCTTTGGAAAAAGTTTTAAATGTTTGGGCATAACTTTTAAAATAGGTGATCTATGGCATCATACTCTTTCTTTTTTTATTTTGTATAAAATTTATAACTTTATCCATCGCATCGCTGTTAGTTTTTTGATTTTTTTTTAGCTCGTGAACAATTTATGGAGTTTGCATGAGGTGACTCTGGCGGGGGTGTTCTTGGCGGGGGTGTTTCTGGCTGAGGGGTCTCTGGTAATTGTATCTCTGGTGATGGAGTTTCTACATCGGGCGATGGAGTTTCTATATCGGGTGATGGAGCTTTTCGAACATTTGAAGATCTTTCTCGATCTGTCAGAGTTGAGTCAAGGAACTGTAACTGGGAAGCCCAAGGGCATTTTGTAAATTTTTTTTTTTGCAGCTTGTCCTGTAGTTCCTGCAACCTCTCTTTTATATCTCACGTAATTATCCCTCAAGCTCTTCCATTTTGTTTTAGCTGCTTCACCTGTAAAATAATCATAAATTGTATTATTATGTTTCAGGTACTTAGCCACGGGTGATTCACATCAGACCATAGCCTTCTTCCGAGTTGGACGTTCAACAGTTGGTAGTATTGTAAAAGAAGTCTGTAAAGAAATTTGGAATACATTACAACCAGAATGCCATCGCCTACTGAAGAGACATGGAAACAATCAGAGAAGGGTTATAGGGAAACCTGGAACTTCCCGAATTGTGTATCGATGGAAAACATGTCGCTATTAAGTGTCCTAATAATAGTGGGTCAGATTATTTTTGCTACAAGAAATTTTTTTCCGTAGTTCTTCTTGCTATAGTCGATCCATGTTACAAATTCACCGTCATCGATGTCGGTAGTTACGGACGTCATAGTGATAGTAGCATATTCGAGAACTCAATGTTTTATCGGCAATATATCCACGAAAAATCTCTTTTGCCAGATAAACCTCTTCCAGGCAGCGAGGAGCCCGTACCTCATGTACTTATTGGCGATGAAGGTTTTGCTTTAAAAACATATTTGATGCGTCCGTTCCCCAGAGCTTCAGCCACACACGACGAAAGAAAAACAAATTTTAATAAAAGACTTTGCAGGGCACGTCGGGTGGTTGAAAATGCGCTTGGTATATTAGCACAAAAATGGCGCATTTTATTACGATCAATTGATTGTGATGTAGACACAGCAATTGATGTTATTAAAGCTGCATGTTGTTTACACAATTACCTACGTACAAAACAAGGAACAGCAATTTCATCTCCAGAGTCGGAAGACGAAAACGAACCTATGCGTGCTCTAATACCTCATCGTCCAACAAATAGAAGATCAACGACTGCAGCATTCGAAACTCGTGAAAAAGAATGATGGCGAAATTTGTACGAATAAAAATTAAAATATAGAGAACTTAAAGTAAATCGCATTAGTAAGTATACTTCACTAGTAACATGTTTACCACTACAAAAAAAATTTAAACCCCAGGGTTATTTTAATATTCCATTTTATAAAAGTCGACCTTTAATTTCGTTTTCATTCGCCATTTTTAACGCAACTGAAACATTATGTCACCCTGACAGTTGTTAGCAATGTCAAAGCGATATTGACAGTTCATTATGGTAGGTTATATTCATCGATTTAGTACCTGGGGGGCTATACCATCTCTTAAAACCATGCAAGATCCAGTGAGTGAATGAGATGTCGCCTTACATGATGTATTGCGCTGTCCCGCTTACTCACAGGATCTTGCGTGGTTTAAAGAGATGGCCACCTGGGGGGGTTACCATCAACTTTTTAAGTAGCAGGCTCACTATCAAATGGTTTACTACCATCTCTTAAAACCATACATAAACGAGTGAGTAGGCGAGACAGAGTAACACAGTAAGACGTCATCTCCTTTCATCATGTATTACGCTTTAAGAGATGGTGCCTTCTACCATCTCTAATAACCATGCAAGAATGACTGAGTAAGGGAGATGTCGCCTTACATCATGTATTGCGCTGTCTCACTTACTCACTGGATCTTGCATGGTTTTAAGAGATGGTGGTAGGCACTAGGGCGTGCAGTTTCATAGATTTTCAATTTCGAAATTGGCTTATGAAATTAGGATGATTAGTTTCGAAATTTCGAAATTTCGAAACTCAAGGAACACCTTTGTAATGGAATATAAAAACGTTTGTAAAACTATAACTTTAAACGTTCTTGGGCCTCATCAGCATCCTTGGGGCCCAAGTCAACCTTGCCTGCAAGCTGGTGCGCCTGCTGATTAAGGCTTGGCCTGGGCCTGAAGGATTGTACCGGCTTTCTCCGACAGTTGTTTCTCCTTTGGACTGATCACCAACAGGACGATTCGTTTTTGAGTAATTCGCCGTCGGAATCTTTCTCATATAAACGGTTCACCAACAGAATGTTTCACATTTGAGAGTTTCCTCGACATGACTTTTCTCCTATGGACTGTTCTACGACAGAATCTTTCATCTTCCGAGGGTTTGTCTACAGAATGATTCACATGTACAGTGTTTCGACGACAGGAGTTATGGCAGTTGCTCCGGAAAGGCAAAAATCGCCAAATCTAAATGGTAAGAAGAATAGAAGAACCAGAAGGAATATTATCAAGAATAGGACGCCACCGCAATAAGTGCGCAGGAGCTCCGCCTGACTCCTGTGACATGTGGGCAAGGACTGCCGTGTCTGGGGAGGGCACGGTTTAGACGCTAGCCCCAATCCAACGCAAAAAGCTCCTCTTCGCCACGTGGAATGTTGGCACGCTAACCGGACGATCGAGGGCCGTAGTGCTTTTGGAGGAGTACCGGAATGGCGTTTTGGAAATGAAACGCTTCAGAGACCAACTGATGGACTTGACGAGCCGGCTTTATGAGGAGGCGCGTAGGGAACTATTAGATAATGTTGTCCCGCTCAGGGTGGGCCCGGTCTACTATTGGGATCTCGTGGGATCTGAGGCGAACTTTGAGCAGCTAAAAGACTTCTCGCATCGGTGGCATAAAATCCGAAGCGGCCTCGAGAGGGGCATAACTTGAAAAGTAGGAGCACATCAAGAATACTGCTACAAGAAGACAAAGAAGACGAAGAGAAAAACTGAAACAGATAAACTCGAAGATCTAGAAGACAGAAGCTGGCTTCAGGCCGAGAAAAAGGCAAGCGAGGCGTACGGGGAGAGTTATTTAATATGCAATGGTTGCATAGATAGGCGACACTATAGAGAACTTGTAGGGAGATCAAGCAGGTGCGACTGGAAAGAGATGCGAAATGCAAGTACAGCGCACTCTCCCGAGATTCGGCTCGTATAACCGAGAGGTTGATAGAGCCATGGGAGGTGGAGGGAGTGATGGACTTGACTGTGCTTGTTGAAGGGGTTACGACTTACTTGATAAGTGCCTACGCGCCACTAGTGGCTTACCACCATCTCTTAAAACTTAAAACCATGCAAGAACGATTGAGTAAGACAGATGTCGCCTTACATCACTGTCCCGCTTACTCACTCGTTCTTACATGGTTTTAGGAGATGATAGTAGGTCCCCAAGTTGATCGCAGTGACACGGATTAAACGGCATTCTGGAACCTACTCGAAGGTGTGCTGTGTGAAACCCCGTTGTCGCAGTAGTGAGGCATGGCTCGTATTTGGTGGATGTATGGGGTATCTCGGAAAGATCGCATTAGAAACTCCCGCGTCCGGAGCAGCCTTCATGTACGTCACATAGCGGATACGTCTTGCGCAAACCGGCAAGCTACGTTGGAAACAAGTGTCAAGTGAATAAGGCCATGCTGCCTTCTCCGAGGCCTGGTATAAGGGGAAACTCAAAACGATATATACGTGCAACGGCGCGGGATATGCGTGCAAATGGACTCATCAACAAGGATACCAAAAACCGGGCAAAGTGTAGAAAAAGTAAGTAAGCGGACCCTGGGCTTTAAAAACGCTAGGATGATGATGTGAAACTATAATGAAAGCGTTTTATAATACAAAAAAAGAATTTTTTCCTATAAAATAATGATTTCGAAATTTCGAAATTTAAGTTTCAAATTTCGAAATTACGTGGCAAGCAAATATTGTCCGAAATTTCGAAATTATGAAGTTTCGAAATTTCGAAATGCATGCCCTAGTAGGCACCCTGGAATGTGTTCTTGAGCCACCATTTATGAAACAAATGCCCTTATTTTTTGTATATTATTATCTTTCGTACAAATTCTACTACTTAAAATGAATATTTTTCTTAATAGGTACAAAAAATAAATAATTTCACTGTTAGTTTGGTGTAAGATTTTGTTTGGCGTCGAAATGGCCAAACAAAGAAAAAATTGCCACGTTGACAAAAACAAAAATATAAAAAATATCGTTGTTCCTTTTCTTACTCATGGATCTCCCTATTTCGCCATCTCACTTTTTCACCAAGTAAAAATTAATTGCTTAATCACAGGTACAACTACTTAATCTATGAACCTAACCTACCATAATGAACTGTCAATACCGTTTTTACAATGCTAACAAGTGTCAGGATGACATAATATTTCAGTTGCGACAATAATGGCGAATGAAAACGAAGCTAAAGGTCGACTTAAAAAAAATTTAATATTAAAAAAACCCCGGGGTTAAAAATTTTTTTGTGGCGGTAAACATGTTACTAGTTATGTATCCTTACTAATTCGATTTATTTTATGTTATCTGTATTTCAATTTTTTATTCGTACAAACGATGTATGGAGTTTCGCCATGACTCTTTGTGTCTTATTTTAATCAATAAACAAATTCACATTACTTACCAGTTTCATTAATTTGTTCTCCGATTTCTGTCCACAATTTTGTTTTAATTGCTATGTTTTTATAAGAATTAAGCTTTGTATTGTATAAGCATGGGTATTTTCTAATTCTATTAATTTTCGGTCATTATGCTGTATTTTAACCGTTTTCACTTGGACGCTAAAATAAAATTTGTACAAAAATACAACGCCCGACGTCAAAGCGTCCTAATGCCGCGGCAGAGCGTTGCGTACTGCTAGCGCTGGCGCTCTGTTTGACGGTATACACCATCGCAGTACAACTCATCTCGGCGTCATAGCGCGGTTAAGGCTCTGACGCGCTAAGTACGCGTTCTGTTTGACGAAGCCTTAAGGAGTCTTTGGTAAGATTAAACTCCTGACTATCTTGACTCATTTTTATGGAATTTAAAATTGTCCCATCTGAGTCAAAATGATTATTAATTTCGCAAATTATATTGGGAGCTGCCTGAAAATATTAAAAGTGAATTAACCTCTATATACTATATCACATGTATGAAATACGATTTGGCTTTCCAACGTTTTACCTCTTCTACCATAGTGATAATAGCTCCCTGCTGGGGTGGTTCTGGAGGAGGAAATGGTCCACCTCCAGTTCTTATTAAGTTTCCTCTTTCTGTAGCGCGAGCTTTCCGAGAGAAGGCCTTCATATTGTCCCAAGACCTTTTTAAAGTATATCACGCTGCAATATAACATTATACTGAATTAATCCCTCTATCGTGAGTATATAGATTACAATTAAAAAATGATGGATGTGCAGTGCAATCACACCGCTTGGGTGCTGAGGGATAAAACAGAAAAAGCGATACTGTCAGGTAATAATTTGTTTCTTAGCAGATGTTCCAACGTTCGGGATATTATCTAGTTGTAAGTATTTGTATTGTGACCAAAATAGTGATGATGAGAATGCAGGCTGAAACTATTATAAACTAAGGCGTTAGGCGTATACCTGCAGTTATTTTTACAACAAATTAATATTTTTTACCTTATAAACGTGAGCATGGCAATTAAATTCCTCCGTCACTAATTCCCAAGCGTTTTTCTTTTTTAAAACCACTTTTCCGTCGGTCTGCTTGGATTCGATGATAGGGTGTTTTTTAATTAACTGCGCTAACAAAGCCTTCTCATCAGCGGTAAAATTAGGCACCCTGACACGTTTGCGTGCTGCTGTTTCTGGTGATGGCTCCTGAAATGATGCATAAAAACTTAAATCGCTCGTAATGAGATGAAAATGTATACCATAAGTTCATCTCGCGCGATGTTCTCGCCACAAGCGAACGATGCTCACCATAACTTTAAATTAAATTTCAGCAAAAAATAACAAATTCCTTCAAAAGCTTGCTTGTTAAGACGATACCACTGCTAAACAAGGTGGTCTTTAACATCATTTATCTCGCAAAGTTCTTTTACTATGGGTTTCAAATCTTAGTATATGATTTTTAAGTATTTTATCTCCTTATGTATCAGATGGAAACACGTTTTGATAAAATTTTCTCGATAGAAATATTTTTTGAAAAATAGTATTCGCTTACCTATATTTCTAAATTATAGATCGACGATTCAGTATAAAAAAAGATTTTTAAACTAAAATATAGGTCGTTAGTAATTCATCATAAGAGGTATAGGAAAATGTAATGAACTGGTCTGTTTTTTATAAATTAATAACAACAAATTTGGCGCTTACGCCCTATTTGTTTGAGCGCCTCGAGACTATACCTGTCTCATCGTTCACGGGCTTTACCGCCAAGCGCTATCCCTTGCGCGCTCTCCCGGCCAGTCTGCGTCTGCATTTGCCGAGCAAAAGACGCGCGCATTTTTTATTAAATCTCGCGAGTTTTTATGGCATTTTATAATATATATTCAAATTTATTGTTAAAATTTATATCCCAACCTAGTATTTATTTTAGTGTTTTTCTTGACTGTAAATAGTATTTGTTATGTAAAATAGTGTAATATTAGCTATGGTTTTGTTACGTAATTGTGATTTTTTTATATTCGTATTATCATAGGTAATTGAGCAAAAAAACTAAAAGAGTACCCGATTACAAGGAGAAAGCCTAGCTAATGAGAGTAAACAGATGGTAAGTACCTACCCATCTATCCTATCATATTAAGTCTTATTTAGTCTACCAAGTGCCTCCGTAAAAAAAAATTATTTGTTATGGAAAACTAGTACTGATCGATCATTCTATACTTAGGTACCTATATATTTATTTAATATTTATATCAAATTGGATACCTAGGTATCTAAGTATTTTGGCTTTGAAACTAATTCGCAATTTTTATACAAACAATTTGATAGGTTGGTATAGGTAAGTGTGGAAGTAACAATTTACGGGTCCGTGGGTTACGCCCCCGGTGTGTTTTGCCCCCGTGGTGGAAGCCCCCGATTTCGTTTTAGTACTATAATATTTATTAGTTAAATATTTTTATCAAAAGTACAGTCAGATAGCAAAGTGTAACCTATTATAAAAAATGTCTAAGTCATGGTTCATTATTAAAATCAAAATCATAGTTTATTATTATAAATCTTTATTAACAATGTCGGTGTAACAAACGTTTGCTTATCTAATAATAGGTACTAATGGGTAATAATAGGTAATACGTAGGTACTTAATATGTAATAAAAATTAAATTAAATGTCTAATAAATAATAATAGGTATCTACGTAAATACAACTTTGATAACAAATAAAACCAAACATTAAAATAAAGCAACAATAACATGCAAAATCACAGATACGAAATTAAAAATCACAGTTTAAAATTAGGATTATTTTAAGTACTTATATACTATTTACGTACTAAGTATATAGGTAGGCATCTACTTAAATATTTAGAAGATTGGTAACAGAATGTTCAAACACTAAAATATAATAAAAACAATTAACATTTAAAATCACAGATAACAAAAGTAACAAAAGAAGAAAAACATAGTAAAAATATTTAGGATGATTTGAACTTTGTAATTAAATTATGTAATTTAAGTCATTTATATGCAGTGACTATGGAGGTTACAACATTGATATAGATATAAAATTAAAATGTAGTAATTATGTAACAATAAACATGCAAAATCATTATTTTTAAGCTAAGTAAGTAGGTGATTATTTTTGCTTGACTTGCACATACGGACGGATTTGTTCCAAAAACTCCATAATTGTAATTTGTTTCTTTTCATATTTGTCTGTCAGCTTAGCAATGAGTTTGTCATTCATTATTGAAGATTTTTTCCTTTTACATATAGGACTGTCATTTCTTCGTAATCTGAAAGTATAAGATAAAGATTATTTACTAAGAGTAAAAAAAATGAATTACTGATATATTAAGCGTTATGTAAGTAATCAGCATTTTACCTCACTAGACCTGTGCTATACGTAGAAATATCAGTTGTTATAAATTCCAAAAACGATAATAATGATGGTTTTCGGCCCAGATAGCACTGAAGCCGTTGATTCCAGGCCTCCACTAAATTTGTGGTTCTATGTCGTTCTTTATAGCAACACCACTTTGAGATCATCCCCGGAGGCTCAAGCCATTGTTCAACGAAATAATCGTTGAATTGGGTGACTTTTTCATCGGGAATACTGAAAACAAAAATTATGATATATATGACATGTCGTATATACCTGAGCATTATTTTTATTTTTGCGTACTTATAAAAACAATCTATGAGCTGTTAAAACTTTAAAATAAAATGAAAATTAAAATTACCTGTTTTCCATTACGGAAAGCCAACCATCTTCTATATCTTCTTTAGGAAGAAATGCTAGACAGGTGCACAGTTTCACATACAATGTTGTTTCTTCGTGTGCCAATAAACCTAAAGACTTCGCTTTTCTGTAAATGGCTCTTTGGAAGTGAACATTACAGCCATGTATTGTGACCGCTGGCAATACCTCTTTTATTGCCAGCATTGTAGCTAATTCAAAATCTACAGTGAATTTCATGGGGCTGAAGTCCGGCACAGCTTCTTTAATTTTTTTAAACATGACTTCATATGTACTTTTTTCTTTATTAACTAGTAGCACATAAAATATAGGCACAATATTGGTTGCTTGTGCATCACTTCCCATATCTCCATGAATGGTAAATATTTGGTAAAATGGACCTGGACAACAATCAAATGTACCATCCCCGAAGTAGTGTTGTATATTTTTGATGTGTTTTAAAGCCTGTGCTGATACGAATACTATAATTCTGTTGTCGTTCTCACAGTAATCAACTAATAGATATTTTTGAAAAATCTCAGGTATAATGACTTCAGCTGGATTACGAAACTGTGTCTTTTCTACATTTAAGGCTTTCTTTCGAGAGTTGTATAACTGTTGCTTGATATTATTGAATTTGGGTATGTATTCATCGAAGGCTGTGTCTGTGTTTTTTAACTCGGCAAATTTTGTTTCAAATTTTTGTTGTATAGAGCTCGAGAAACTCGTTTTCACTTCCTTTTTTAATTTTTCCATAACAACTCTAACTTCATTTTTCATTAAGTTAGGTTGACACTCAGCATTATGACACTTTTGGATTTGTACATTGTCACTTTCCTCACTTAATTTTATAGAACCACTACACTTGCCATGTCTTTTATTTACGCATGTCCACACACTCGATTTATTATTTTTCCTATGAAGATTATAAGCAAATCCGACATGTAGTAACGTTCTTCCACCTAGTTTATTTGAAATTATTTTGTAATTGGTTTGTGCTAAACCCCGTGAAGGACCTGGACTTGCCATTTTGAGTTAACATGACCGACTAAACTTTCTTATCAGTAACATATTGCAACTATGTGGGAAAGGGATAGAAATAGTGCCCATCGCTATGTTTGCTATTTTCACTGCCCGTCACCCTGGACTCTATTGTTTTCAACCCTATCTTTCCCTTTCTTTGACTACCTATCTCTTTCTTTTAGAATTCGATCTGGCTATTGTGTAAAACCAGTTTGGCCGGGCACGGGCGCCTCGTTTAGACAAAGTACAAAGTAATGCATCTAAAGTAAATAATTGTAATATAGTAATAAAGTGAATATCCTTGTAGCATGTTTATAGTATCCAATATTGTGTTAGTTAGAATACTTATTTAGTAAGTTTGTCTACGTATTTGGTTCCGAAACACTTTTTTCATCGTCTGTATCTAGTAAAAAATATTTTTATTTCGGCGAAATCAACTATAATAACTTAATTTAAAATCGGGGGCTTCCACCACGGGGGCAAAACACACCGGGGGCGTAACCCACGGACCCCAATTTACATATAAGATAAATATAAAATGGCTAATATCAAAATACCTATGGTTTTCAGGACCAACAACAATTTGAGGTCTTTGTGTCCACGCTGCCGCCGCCGCTGCTGTTGCGACTGCCAGAACAGGGAGGTGTAACAAATATGGAGTCGGATTTACAAACTTTTGTTTTGAATGGACAAAATATTATACCGCCAGCATCACGAAATGTAAAACGGTTAGTACCTAATATGATTGTACTAGCTATTGCCCACGACATGTTATTATGTTTGATCTTCTGGTCTTTAATGAAATATGTTTAACGATCTTACATTAAAAATCTGAAGACATATTCGATTATATACGTATGGGATTGTTTCAGGTGGAACCAAATGCTGATGTTACTGGGCACCGTATTGTCGATATCAACAACTTTTTCAAGAAACAAAAAAGTCCTAATTTAATTATTTCAGTGTCGATTTCATATTTTAAATATTATGTCAAAGAAATGTTCTGGATTCTAAGCAGATTCAATGAATTTACAAAATGGATCATAATCAAACCTAAAGATTATTTTTGTTTTGGCAGTATCAAGTTTTATTGGAATGCTCTTTTTTAGTGTATTTCTGGAACGACAAGATCAAGATATTTAAATAAGATAGTTAGAAAATGACAAGACATAATTTAAAATGTTTACAATGATTAATTTGCATGCCTTAATTAGGCTAATGTGTTTGTACCAAATTTATTATAACAACCTTTGTAACCACATTTACGCAAATAAAATAATTTGATTTGATTAGTCATATCTAGTCAAGTGAATCGGTGAAAGGTTTCTTATAGCATTAAGTATCTCAGAAATTTTAGTAACAAGGATTAAAGTCACTTATTCGACACTGTACTACTTCCCAACACTCATGCTTATTTATGAACACTTAGCGAATAATAATTCACCATTATTATATACAAAGTAAGTTTTAAGAGTACTTATGTTAGAGGGCTCTAAAAAGCCAATACCGGGGCATGCAGGGTCGATAGACCTTGCAAATTACTTCATTATCAAACAAACAACTTGTAAACATTCGAAAAATAAAAAATGTTCATTTTATTCGACTTAACCGATTTACGTTTACCGGTTATTTTGATTTTAAAACAAAACTACTGACCCGATTTTGATAAACTTTAAACTACTACGACTAAATTGAAACTATATCTGTTCAAACAAAAAATAAACTTTCAAAATCAGTTCAGAAATGACTGAGATTAGAGGGAACAAACATTTAAAAATAATTTAGCCGAATTGAGAACCTCTTCCTTTTTAGAAGTCGGTAGAAAAAGAGCATTTTTTTACTTTTCGAATGTTTACAAGTAGCTTGTTTGATAATGGAAATTTGCAAGGTCACTCGACCTTTATTCCCCCGTAATCCTGGTATTAGCTATTTAAAATCTCTGTACGGCCACTGTGACAGTTGAACTTGAAGTTGGATTTCCCTAGGTATTTACTTATATGAATGTTAATAACAAGTTCAATTGACCCTACACAGTGTGATGTCAAAATGGTCAATCGACCCTGTATGCCTTGGTATCATTGTTTCAAATTTGAGGCACTGCCACTGTTATCGTTTACTTGTAAACTATTGGAGTACTAGGGTACAAGGTCAGTTGACCCTGCACACCTAGGCGTCTGAGTTTTCTAATTTGTTGAATGTTCAAGTTGGCCCCAGTAAACGAATGGAGGTTGGTTTTTGATTTTTCGGAAAAAGTAATTTTTTAGTACAATAAAGTTTATACAAACAAACAAACGTATAATAATGACAATAACTTAGTTTTTAGGGTTCCGTACAAAAATGTAAAAAACCGGTCAAGTGCGTGTTGAACTTGCGTGGAGAGGGTTCGGTACAATGTCAATATTAGTTTTTATATTCAATTGTGGTACCTATTTAACTACTACTAGCGCTATCTAGTGGTGTTTTCATGAACTATTTTTCGTAAGTGAACGTTCCGGAGATTAGAGGAGGTCAATTTTCGTCTTTTTTCATGAATAAAATCAAAACTTTTTATGTTACAATAATAACAAAAATATATTTGAGATCCTCATAACAAGCCCTTTCATTTGATATATAACACGGTAAGGTTTGCAAAACTCCTCAGTTGTACCCCGAAAATGAACCATTTTTTTTTAAATATTTACTTTGCACATTTTTTGCGAATTTCATCTGTTTTGGTACAATAGGTTCGGAGAAAATTGACTGTGACAGACGGACGGTCGGACAGACAGACGCACGAGTGATCCTATAAGGGTTTCGTTTTTGAATTTTTGTACGGAACCCTAAAAACGGAACCCTTATAGGATCACTCGTGCGTTTGTCTGTCCGTCGTAAATAAATATTTTTTTAAATTACCATTTTCGGGTGACAAATTAAAAATAAAAAAAAGTTTTGCAACCCTTACCATGTCATATATCAAACTAGCGACCCGCTCCGACTTTGCATTGGCATAAAAACCTTCCTCTTAAATCACTCTATCCATTAAAAAAACCGCATTCAAATCCGTTGCGTAGTTTTAAAGATTTAAGCATACATAGGGAGATAAGGAAAGAGAAAGCTACTTTATTTTATACTATGTAGTGGTAATAAAAGGGCTCCTTATAAGGATCTCAAGTATATTTTCGTTATTATTGTAACATAAATGATTTTGATTTAACTACGTATGTAAAAACGTTATTGTACAGAAAGAATATTTATCATACAACATAGAACACAAAAAAGGCGGACTTATCCCTAACAGGGATCTCTTCCAGTCACCTGTATAAAAAAGGAAAAAGAGTACATGGGCATTAAAGAGGGTACATCGCAAAGATACACATATGAAATTATAAACTAACTACAACACAAAAGTTACTTATCCTATACTATAAATCAACTCGAGTCCGAACGCTCGAGGTATTCCCCAACCCTAAAGAAGGAATGTAGTAAGGACGACGTCTTATTCTCCAATTAATTTATTTATTAATGTAAGAAGACGAAAATTGATCATCCCCCCCTCATTTACAAAACTACTGAGCCTAAAATTTTGAAAAAAATATAAAAAAAAATCATTTACAGGAAAACCTACAAGAATTCTATTAATTAACGATTAAGTGGTAAATCCATACTAATATTATAAATGCGAAAATCTGTCTGTCTGTTTGTCTGTCTGTCTGTCACCTTTTCACAGCTAAACTACTGGACCGATTGTGATGAAATTTGGTATGGATATAGTTATGCACTAGGAGTCAAACATAACCTACTTTCGGGCGCGATATAACCGAGGCGCACGTGGACAGAGCCGCGGGCAACAGCTAGTTCAATATAAAACGTTCACTTACGGAAAATAGTTCATTAAAACACCACTAGATAGCGATAGTAGTAGTTAAAAGGACAAAGAGACAGTTGAAAGAAATAGTAGATTAAAAATTCACATTAACATACGACAATTGTATATAAAAACTGACATTGTCATTGTGCGGAACCCTCTGCTTTTTTGTTCTATTGTGATTTCACACTTTTTTTAAGTTAAAATAAAGTTTAAAAAAATATTTTGTCTTTTAAATTACTAATATTTCCCATTACATATTCAAATATAAAAATATCTGAAATTATAATAACGTAAGAAGAGAAAAACGGCATGCAAACCCCATGCATTCTAACCTCCGGAACGAGATCACGTGGCAATCGTAAATGTTGCAGAATATTATAAATCGCTGTGCGTGGAATCGCGCGTAAACAGACAGAGGGGCGGCGGGGACGCCGGGGACTGACACCCCGCGCCTGGGGTCTAGCGCCGCCCATTTACTAGGTACATAACATTTGAGGTATCGCCTTCACAACCACAACACCACAAAACAACCAACACGAAAAATACCAGTATTAATTAATAACACGCGCCTTTGTTTGACAATATTTGACATTGACATTTTGTTAGATGTATGCCGGGCACAAGGGTGTTGCCCGTGCCCGGCTATAAAATTATGGCGTTCTCGGTTTATTTTAATAAAATAATAGTTATTTACCTTAGAAAACTATTTTAAATATATAAATATACATTTTTTTAATCAAAATCATTGTTTTCCTGCATATAAAGCGAAAATCTTTTCTACGTTTTTATTTATATGGCAACTTCTATGCTTTATCGTAGTGATATCGATAGGATGTTCGTCGGTGCACCGCCCTAAGTTACCATTTAGTTAATGATCATTAAAATTTCGACTCTGGGAGTCGACGCTCATTAACTATATTGATGAGAATTAGTTAAATACTCATTAGTACTTAATTAATGACTGTCTCTGAGTGCGGCAGTTAGAGGTCAAATGTTTCCTTCTGCTTTCTTCCGATGATATCGTTCTCAATCTTTTCTGCGCATTTCCTCGGCTTTGTCAGGGTCACTTTTAATATTTTTCTTTTCTTTTTCTCTCTGCGATCCTCTTCTTATTCAACTTTTCTTCTCTGCTATTCTTTATCTTTTTTGGATTCCTAAAAAATAAAAAATATTAGTTTTTTACTGATCAGTGCGATATGTGAGATAGGTGTTAAATATACCTAACTGAATATTATTTGAAAGAAAACCAGAGTATGGGTCAGCCATAGGAGAACTCAACCATCCAACCAACCAATCACTTCAAGATTACAGTCATGTACATGTTTTACATTTCGTATATGTCAGTATAGTATGAATAGATAGATCTGGAGGGTAGATATATCTTCTTAAGGCGATACCTCAAATGTTATGTACCTAGTAAATGGGCAGCGCTAGACCCCAGGCGCGGGGTGTCAGGCCCCGGCGTCCCCGCCGCCCCTCTGTCTGTTTACGCGCGATTCCACGCACAGCGATTTCTAGACACGCGGCAGCGTGTCAAGCCAAGTTCAAGCAAAGGAACTGGCTAGCCAGCGCCGAGTGTAATATTACACGAACCACTTGGTGCCACTTTTGACCCTTCTATAACTCGAAACCTCTTTAATGTAAACACATAAAACTACGTGTGTTTAATAAGATCCATCAGGACATGTAGAAGCCCAAATTTCATGAAGCTAGCTCAAACGGTTATAAAGATATGAAGGTCAAAAAGTTGTAAATTTTAGCACTGACTGACTGACTTATAGTACCTAAACCTAACCTACTTCCAGATGACCTAGAAGGATGAAATTTGGAATCCAGCTCGGAAATAGTGTGAAAACGTAGGAAAAAATCAAAAAATAAAAAAAAGTCGAAAAATAAGTGGTGTCCCCATACAAAAAACTTGTAATACCTACACGCTAAACAACCGGCCAACAACGGTGTGTCGTCAGCGGCGCGCGGCAGCACACCAGCCAATCAGCGTCACGCTCTGACTTATGGTACAAAATTATAAGCGGTAGCGATTTACTTAAAATTTAGCGGGTCGGTTGGTTTAAACCTGCATAGTAGTTAACTTATAGTCCACGGCTCACTAAATTAACAAAGATCAGTGCCCAAGGTTCGTTTCTCTGATTTCTTTTGAAAATAAGAAGTAATATTTTAAGGTATAAATTTGTTAGTTCGAACTCTTTGTACCCTAAAAGAAACTCCAATGTGTATGTATACCAAGGTCAAGGCAATAGCGAAGTCTTATTGGTACCGATATATGTATGTATTGACTAGTCTAAGAATGCTGCTTGAACTCGCTCGCGCCTTGCACTAGTGCGCGGCTCACAGCGCTATAAGACTTAAAATGCGAACGAACCAAAGTATGCTCTTAGCGGCGCTCATTCGCGTCAGCGTCCTCGTTATGCCCGGTTGTTTAGCGGAAACCCACCTATTAGATTGCGTTTAATGCTGCGTCGTTCGACTAAATTTATTTGAGTTATAGCTGGAATAGTCCAGATATAAATTATTCCTTTTTAGTATTGTACTTTAACGGCATTTGTGAGTTATTTAATATTACGTAAATCGTTTCTTTCAAAACCTCATTTGTTTGTAGCTCTTTTAGGTTAATTTGTCACGCAAAAAAAAAAAACATTAAATAGGAATACTTGCCTAGTTTTCTTTACAAAAAGTAATGATATCCCACCAAAAACATAAATGTAAAAAACGAGAGCCAAGTTCAATACAAAAATTATGCTTGGCGGTGAGCTAGACCGCAAAAAGAATGGCGATCTAAATGAGTGCCAAGTTCTATGCAAAATCGAAATATGTTTTTATAGGAACAAAATAACATTATGAACAAATATTAAACTCTATTTCTTTGCTTTATTAGATACCTATAACAATTGCTGTTATTTAAAAATGTGAGATCTTGAAGTAGGTCAGATTTGACTTGGCCAGTTTTCATTACATAAGTCATTTTATAAAGTTATTCAACATTTTAATTGTGTTAAAAAGGTCAGGGTCATAAGACCTAAAGCCACGTTTAGCATAATGGTAGTTGAAACGGGAAATCAATAGTGATGGGTTGCTAGCCGCATCGCCTATGTCATGATTTCCCCATTCGGCGATTCCCTAAGACGACTTTTACGGCTTGCGCGGGAAGAAAAGCAGCTGGTACATTCTATGTTTTTCTTTTTCTCCCAGACCAGCATGGAAGTATCTATCGCTATCTAGTGGTGTTTTAATGAACTATTTTCCGTAAGTAAACGTTTTATATTGAACTAGCTGTTGCCCGCGGCTCCGTCCACGTGCGCCTCAGCTATATCGCGCCCGAAAGTAGGTTATGTTTGACTCCTAGTGCATAACTATATCCATACCAAATTTCATCACAATCGGTCCAGCAGTTTAGCCGTGAAAAGGTGACAGACAGACAGACAAAGTCTATCAATTAACGATTAAGTGGATTTACCACTTAATCGTTAATTGATAGAATTCTTGTAGGTTTTTCTGTAAATGATTTTTTTATAATATTTTTTTCAAAATTTTAGGCTCAGTAGTTTTGTAAATGAGGCGGGATGATAAATTTTCGTCTTCTTACATTAATAAATAAATTGATTGGAGGATAAGACGTCGTCCTTATTACATTCCTTCTTTAGGGCTAGGGAATACTTCGAGCGTTTGGACTTGAGTTGATTTATAGTATAGGATAAGTAACTTTTATGTTGTAATTAGTTTAAAATTTCATATGTGTATTCTTTGCGATGTACCCTCTTTAATGCCCATGTACTCTTTTTCCTTTATTATACAGGTTGGCTGGAAGAGATCCCTGTTAGGGATAAGTCCGCCTTTTGTTGTGTTCTATGTTGTATCATCAATGTTCTTTCTGTACAATAAAGTTTTACAATAATAACGAAAATATACTTGAGATCCTCATAACGAGCCCTTTTATCACCACTACATAGTATAAGAGAAAGTAGCTTTCTCTTTCTCTCCTTATGTATGCTTAAATCTTTAAAACTACGCAACGGATTTTGATGCGGTTTTTTTTAATGGAATGAGTGATTTAAAAGGAAGGTTTTTATGCCAATGCAAAGTCGGGATGTGTCGCTAGTTTGATATATATCATGGTAAGGGTTGCAAAACTTTTTTTTATTCCTAATTTGTCACCCGAAAATAGTAATTTAAAAAAATATTTATTTACTTTGCACATCTGTATTTGGGCCACAGGATTATGCCATCCTACCAAATTCCATCTGTTTTAGTCCAGTACGTTCGGAGAAAATTGGCTGTGACAGACGGACGGACGGACAGACAAACGCACGAGTGATCCTATAAGGGTTCCGTACAAAAATTCAAAAACGAATATAAAGCCATTACATTGCTACGATATCATTAAATATTAGGGCCACTTCTTTCTCAAATACCGTTTTTAAAATCAATAGGAATCAGTATTAAACAGTCGTAAAATTCTGAAAAAAATATATGTTTTTAGTTTCTCAACTAAAAACATATATTTTTTTCAGAATTCTGATATTGTTACTGTTACTGTAAGCGAATTTCACTCTGCTAGATCCTTCTAGCAGATTGAAATTCGCTTACAGTAACAGTAACAATATCAGACAAAATTCGCTCGATAGAAAAATCTAAGTTACCTCCTTTGGAAGTTTATTTTCAATACTATGCCTAAAATAATAAACTTATGTCCTGCTTTTTATACCAGCCTTTAGATAAAGTATTTATATAGTGAAAATCGCTAAAGTAGATTTTGTAGTGTTATTTTCCCAAATATGATGTCTAAATGCCTACAAAATGTGTGAGCGCCGCGACTACGCGGCTTACGGACAACGGACCTTCAGAAGGAGCCCTTAACATTCATACTATCAATCTTTGTCTCTAAAAGAGTAGACGCAGCCTATTACAGAGTTATTAGGACCTAAAATCCACTCCCAAAGTTTTAGTGGGCGTGAAAAGTGGAGAAAATCTCAATAAATAGTGATAAGTCAGATAAATTAGACCTTACGACACGACCGTATGATCCGTCAAACACTTATTTGATTATTTTTTAAACCAAAGCCAAACCAAACCAACCAATCAATGCAAATAGCTTACAATACAACACAACAAACGACCGATAAACAAACCAACCAATAGTACTAAATCAACAGCCAAATTTTTTTTAAATAATTAGAATTAATTGCTGCCGTAAGGAAAAATTTCAATCTGCTATTAAAATAAAGTCAGCGCCATCTATTGATATTTTATGTAACTAAATCATACAAACATTCAATGTGTTATTTTATTAAAATTTAATACAGACTGCAGTGTGTTTTTGTCTTTATTGATATAAGTAGAAATTCTAGCTTTATCTAAATTAAATACGTTTATGTAAATCGCATTCAACTGTTTAAAAGTTTTGAAGCAGTGCTTGTAGTTAACTTTAAATGACCATAACTTCTATTTCCCTTAACCGATTTTGATGAAACAAAGATTTTACAACGCTTCTAATTATATGTAATTCACCTGTGAAAACAGCGTTCAAATCTGTTGAGTAAGGTAAGTTCGCCTAATAGGGACCAGGTTTTTGTAAATCTTTATAAATCTGATTTAAGAAGTATTTTAACTTAAAAAACATATGAAATGTACAAATTGCCTATATTTGAAGTAAAAACATTAACCAAAAATCATGAATCCGAAGTAAATTAATGACAAAAATTGTTTTTAAAAAGCTTGTCAATGGACCTTATTATGAACAGGTGATCTCAATAAGGCTCATTCCTGTTCCGTAGATAATTCCCAAACTACATAACTTAATTTTTTTATCTTATATTTTTTGTTATCTGTTACAATTGTTTTTGTCATTCCCGATGGATTAATCCAAAAAATAATAAGAATTGTAGTGTTGGTCCTTAAAAAGTCTATAGAAACTTAAACGCAGAATAAAAGATTTGATTTATGTCTCTTAATAAAACACAGTTTTGTATTGTATTGATATTTACTAAGTGAAACTATTTTAAGCATAATACAACATAATTAGAAACATATTCAGTCATTAGCCCATGGGCCTTAATAAGTCTTTAGAAATCACATTTTAGGCGGTGGGCCTTATTTGGTCTATCAAATAAAAAAAATATAATGAACGGTCTTAGTAATTGACAGCAACATAATATTGAAATTAAATCAAGGCAGTGTTATACTATGTCCAAAAATGCACGTAACAATAATTTGTCACTAACTCTTTCGTAAGTTCTTATTCATATTAAAATATTTAAAGCTGAAAACAAAAAATAAACTCAAAACAAAAGTTACTTAACAAATCAGATCAAAAATTGCTTACCCTAAATAAAAATAGGTAGAAAACTAGAAAAATAATTATGTAGTTCTTAAACAATAACGACAACAAAAATAAAACTTAAAAATATTTTTCTGATTAACAAGAAGTCATTGTAAAACTTACAAGCAATCCGGACATATAAAGTCATCTAAATCTTCTTTTGTTAGGCCCACACATTCCTCGTGATACCACAAAACGCACATTTTGCACTGTCGCATATCTGCTACATTATTATTTTTGCAAGCAGGACAGTACCAATCTTCCTTAGCTTTTTTAGCTTTATGTGTTCTTGTCTTCCGTGTCGAATTCTCTTTGGTATCATTTTGTTGTTTAGATTTAGATGTAGTAGTTACATTTTTGTAAGTGTTTTGTTTTTGTTGGAACTTTGCTGTCTTTTTATTGTTAGCTTTAACGTTTTTCTGCCCTTTTTTACCTTTTTTGATTGGTTCTTCATTATATTTCTTCTTGGTTAGTTTCTGGTTTTTCTTTGCTTCCTTCTCTTTGAATAAATCTTTGGTTATGCGTTGTCCTATGTAATTTAAGGCTTTGCGCCTTGGCTTTGCCTTAGTTTGGGCATAATTAGGAGTTGGAAGAAATTGTTGAAAAGGTGTCCTTTGCACACTAGAAACTTTTTGCTTTTCGCTAATTCCTGATAATGGGGTATTGTCATCATCGGACCAATTGTCATCATCGGACCAGTGTATCACCTTTGATCTAACATGTTTCTGAATTGGTATTTCATTTTGTTCTTCGTCAGATGCCGTAGAGGATGACGTATAAATTCTGATATTCCTTGCTGCATAATTTAGATGTATTGGCCAATGGTGTTCAATGTCTGAACCTTCAGACGGGGAAGATAAAAGGGGAGGTGGATGACGAAGGTGCAATCCTGAAGGGCCAGGAACGGGAGTACTGTAGCGAACATGCAGCCCTGAAGAGCCAGAAACGGGAGAATCGTAGCAAATATTCTCCATTGGTGCATTGTTTGCGATTGAAAATATTTCCCCTTGTGCTGATTCGGTAGAAGAGCTGTAATCAACAATTTTTTTAAAAGTATGAACAGCCTGTTCCACTTGTTTTTTTGCTGGAGTTAAATTTTGAGCTGAGTTATCTTCATCATAGAAAGTGACGTCTGAATCGAAGGTGTCATGTGGAACTTGAATACATTCTGGAGAACTTGGTGCCGTAACTGAAATTCCAGTACCTGAGGGTGCTACAGTCAAATGAGTCAGTAAAGACGGCGCGAAGGCTTCTTCTGGGATCGCACTTGGATCCCAGGGGTATAGACCAGTTGCCCTGAATCCGTTAGCAATATTGCTTTGAGTCATGCACTTTGGCCACACCTTTGTCAAGATTTTATTGAAACGAGCTTTAGTGAGCTTTTTCTTTGGGTTTTGGTAATTAAACTGTAATACCTCTTCGTCCCAAAAGTGCTCGAAGGACTTGTTGATAGATTTGTCCAGTGGTTGCAGCTCGTGGGTGGTGTTCGAAGGTAAGCAATAAAGGACTATGTCCTGTTTTTCCGCTGCATCAACAATGTCGCAATCTAAATGCGATGAAGCTCCGTCGAAAACAAGAAGGCACTTGCCTGGAGATTTGTATTTTGCCAAGTGGTTGATAAAATCCACGAATAGTTCAGTGGTCATAGAGCCTTTTGGAGCCATTTTGACCAAGGTCCCCGGGGGTAAATTTTCTTTAAACTCATCACGCATTCTCTTGCCCTTGAATAGGATCATTGGGGGAATTGCCATCCCAGCAGCATTTACGCAGATAGCAACAGTCACATTTTCGGCGTGCTCTTGAGCTATTAGATGGACCCTGCGTGAACCTTTCTCAGCCAATACTTGTGGTTGCCGATGAACTGTGAGCCTGCATCCCTTTTCATCAATATTATATAGACGTTCCGGATTTTCGTCTATGTTAAGGTCGTCATATATTTCCCGTATTGCTTTGAAGTGTTGTTCAACTATAGGCTTATTCAGCTTTTGAGCCCTAGCGGGATTCATAAATTGTGCTTTACGTTTTGACACATCTTTATTTCTCGCTAGGAAGTTTTTGAGCCATTTTCTGCCAGCTGTCGATTTTTTGTCACTAAAACAGTTTTAGATGTTGTGCTTCTTACAAAACAAATAAGCGTGTCTACGTATTAGTTTTGGGGTTAAGGGAACTCCTACTTTTGAAAACCTCTTTATTCTCTCTGCTAAATCCTTTTCTTGCTCTTTCGTGAAAATAGCTTTTCTCCCCATCCTCTTTACTGTACTTCCAGACTTTATATGATTCTTAAGAGTTCGTCGTGGTATATTGTATTTCAAAGCGACCGCACGCTCTGACATCCGGCTATTCTTTACTTCTTCTAAAGCATTCTTCAAATCGTTTTGAGACCATCCTATACCACGCTTTTTTTTGGTTATTGGTTCCATATTTCTTGCACTAAAACCAAAAATGTTATTGTAATTTATAAATAGTAATATTAGTAAGCATAGTTTATGAAAACAAGTCGTTCAGAGGTTTTATACACCTAATAAGGTCCGGTCCTTATTTGGTGACAAGGAGGTGGTCCTTGTTGGGCACTTCGCCTCTCCCGAAGAAAACCTATCAAAATCGTCAAAAAAACAATTCTTTCAATAAACTTACCTTCACAATCCACGCCTAAATGTTACTTCTTCCTTTTTATGTATAAATTTCGTGCCAAAATGAAAAAGAAACACTTATATTAATTGAATAACACCAACAAATTTTATAAAATGACCTACGCGTCGTGACGTGAACTGCATTCACAGGCATACTGACAAAATGGCGGCGTAAAACCCAAGTAATGCCAATGCGCTTCTATGATTGGTTATTGAGGAGTGTCGGCGCGAAATTTGATTTCAATTTAGTATCGGGAGCGGGAATTTTTAAATGGTGGCTCTTATTAGGAACCGGTTCTTATTAGGCGAACATACCTTAGTTTTGAAATTATAACGCACCACACAGACAGAAAGACAGACAGACAAAAATTGCAAAAATTGTTTTTTTTTTTTGTTTTTATTACTCTTCTTTAATTGCCCCGTAGAGGTTTTTTAGAAAAATATTTAATGTACAGACACTCGATTTTTACTGTCTTATTATATGTATAGATAGATAAGTACATTATTTAATATTAAAGGAATTAACGCTAAGAGCTTTCTCTATGTAAGAAAATAATTCTAGAAAACAAATAAAAAACGAAAACAGAAAATTATTGTTTGTGGCAGGATTCGATCCAGATACTTTCTAGAAACATTTCTTTACAAAAATATTTAAAAAAAAGACTTCTAAAAAATTAATACAAAACAAAAAAAGCGTAAAAACAAAAGAAGTGATGTCTAGCAGGATTCGAACCCTCTACTTAAAAAATGATCCGCGACCTCTACCGATAGGCCAACATGCTTTGCTTGTTACTGCCGAAATTTCAAATGGGTTTGTCTATAGGTACGCAAATTAACGCATTAAAAGTTTTAAAGCAGTGTTTGAAGTAAATTTTCAATCGACTATAACTTCTTTTTCCCTTAACCGATTTTGACGAAACAAAGTTTTGACAACGCTCCTAATTATATGTAATCCAACTGTAAGAACCGCGTTTAAATCCGTTGAGTATTTTCGAAGTTATAACGTACCAGACAGACATACATACATACAGACAGACAAAAATTCCAAAAACTGTCTTTTTGGTTTCTGTTACTCTTTTTTAATCCCACTCAATTAGTTTTTTTGAAAAATATTAAATGTACAGACACTCGCATTTTAGTGTCTTATTATATGTATTGATGAAAGGGTTTGTTAAGAGGATCTCAAATATATTTTTGTTATTATTGTAACATAAAAAGTTTTGATTTTATTCATGAAAAAAGACGAAAATTGACCATTACCCCTCCCGTAGTACAGTGTCGAATAAGTGACTTTAATCCTTGTTACTAAAATTTCTGAGATACTTAATGCTATAAGAAACCTTTCACCGATTCACTTGACTAGATATAACTAATCAAATCAAATCATTATATTTGCGTAAATGTGGTTACAAAGGTTGTTATAATAAATTTGGTACAAACACATTAGCCTAATTAAAGCATGCAAATTAATCATTGTAAACATTTTAAATTATGTCTTGTCATTTTCTAACTATCTTATTTAAATATTTTGATCTTGTCGTTCCAGAAATACACTAAAAAAAGAGCATTCCAATAAAACTTGATACTGCCAAAACAAAAATAATCTTTAGGTTTGATTATGATCCATTTTGTAAATTCATTGAATCTGCTTAGAATCCAGAACATTTCTTTGACATAATATTTAAAATATAAAATCCACACTGAAATAATTAAATTAGGACTTTTTTTGTTTCTTGAAAAAGTTGTTGATATCGACAATACGGTGCCCAGTAACATCAGCATTTGGTTCCACCTGAAACAATCCCATACGTATATAATCGAATATGTCTTCAGATTTTTAATGTAAGATCGTTAAACATATTTCATTAAAGACCAGAAGATCAAACATAATAACATGTCGTGGGCAATAGCTAGTACAATCATATTAGGTACTAACCGTTTTACATTTCGTGATGCTGGCGGTATAATATTTTGTCCATTCAAAACAAGTTTGTAAATCCGACTCCATATTTGTTACACCTCCCTGTTCTGGCAGTCGCAACAGCAGCGGCGGCGCCGGCGGCAGCGTGGACACAAAGACCTCAAATTGTTTGTATAAAAATGGCGAATTAGTTTCAAAGCCAAAATACTTAGATACCTAGGTATCCAATTTGATATAAATATTAAATAAATATATAGGTACCTAAGTATAGAATGATCGATCAGTACTAGTTTTCCATAACAAATAAAATTTATTTTACGGAGGCACTTGGTAGACTAAATAAGACTTAATATGATAGGATAGATGGGTAGGTACTTACCATCTGTTTACTCTCATTAGCTAGGCTTTCTTCTTGTAATCGGGTACTCTTTTAGTTTTTTTGCTCAACTACCTATGATAATACGAATATAAAAAAAAATCACAGTTACGTTACAAAACCATAGCTAATATTACACTATTTTACATAACAAATACTATTTACAGTCAAGAAAAACACTAAAATAAAAACTAGGTTGGGATATAAATTTTAACAATAAATTTGAATATATATTATAAAATGCCATAAAAACTCGCGAGATTTAATAAAAAATGCGCGCTTCTCTCTTTTGCTCGGCAAATGCAGACGCAGACTGGCCGGGAGAGCGCGCAAGGGATAGCGCTTGGCGGTAAAGCCCGTGAACGATGAGACAGGTATAGTCTCGAGGCGCTCAAACAAATAGGGCGTAAGCGCCAAATTTGTTGTTATTAATTTATAAAAAACAGACCAGTTCATTACATTTTCCTATACCTCTTATGATGAATTACTAACGACCTATATTTTAGTTTAAAAATCATTTTTTTATACTGAATCGTCGATCTATAATTTAGAAATATCGGTAAGCGAATACTATTTTTCAAAAAATATTTCTATCGAGAAAATTTTATCAAAACGTATTTCTATCTGATACATAAGGAGATAAAATACTTAAAAATCATATACTAAGATTTGAAACCCATAGTAAAAGAACTTTGCGAGATAAATGATGTTAAAGACCACCTTGTTTAGCAGTGGTATCGTCTTAATAACTCCTAACTCTGTGAACGCATGACACCGACTCGGTTTTGCCACGACTTTGGCCTCTGCAACTAATAGGTACGCCGAAATATCGGTATTTGAAATCAGTGTCGTGATACGTACATATTATTCAAAAATATTTGAAAAACACGAAATAACTGATTGAAAACAATAATGAATTTAAAACGGTGTTGTCTGTGTAAGCTATAACTATTTAAAATTAGTTCTGATAAAGTAGTTTCGACGTAATATTTGTTATTTATGGCGAAATCCTTTTAACATTAACAATATAATAGATTGATACAATTTCTGTGGAATTTTTCAATTTCGGTGCACTTACAGAAGCCACAGAAACCACAGAAATTGGCACACCGAAATTGAAAACAGGTTTTTTTATAATTTCCAAAAAAAAAATATCAAGGAAGTAAGATTGTCATCAAATATTTTTGAAATGTACTATAGGCTACATAACATGCATAAATGTTATATTTTTATCTCCTTATTAAGCTCTTAAACATCTGACCACCGAGATTGCAAAATTTTGTTTCGAGTAAACTGAAATCACGTACTATAGCGCCTAGTAATTAGCAACGAATGTTAAAGTTGTTCCCAGCACTGATGCGTCCACTGGCGGCCCCCGTCGTTCGGATCGCATTCGTGGCAAACTTCGCCCTTAAACACGGGACTCAAATGCCGGTGCCGCCACTGTCGCGAGTTCAGTGGTCAACTACTGCTCACGGGAGTAACACGGTGCGCGTGCGATACGGACCTCGGGGTCACCGCCATAATTGTTTATTTGTCCGCACTGTTTGTCTCAAATTAATTCCCCGTTAAGTACAAGCATATTAAATATTATTATAGATCACACCGGCATCTTTTATTTTAATAACCTGTCGGTGTACGCTATAGTACTTACATTTTTGACGGGAAGACGTAGCGGAGTGGTGCACAACCGTTTTCATTGCACGTTAGCACACGCCTGGTCCTTGCCAGGCAGGTTTTTTTTCCTGGATATACTCAAGGTTGGAAGGTTGAGACAACGAAACAAAATTGCAGATCCTTGCATTCCACAGAAATTGGTACTTTCGCTCGAACAAGACTAACTTTGGTACGTATTCATTAACTAGGAGTCTAAAAATTCAGATTCAGTTATTTTCTAGTAGCTCATCAGTGAGGTGTGATTTCCCAAAAGGGCTTATTTCCATGTTAAGCAAAATTTCAGTAACAAGGAAAAACCAGTGGAAGCTGTTTCCAGTAAGTTATGTTTTTTTTTATTACCTATGTCATAGTATAAACATCTTATATTCTGAAACATTTAAAGTTTTTATTCTAACGTCATTGTATTGGTTAGAAATATTAAAAATAATTTGGAAATGTGCCCCTTTGGTGTAAACTTCAGGAAATAGCCTATTTGTAATGATACCTTTTGGAAATAAGCCTATTTGTTATGAATATTATGGAAATAAGGCCTTTTGTAGTAAAATCTTTTAATATTATCTAAATAAAACCATGGTACGTACAGAAAACTAAATTTATTAATTCAATAAAATGAAATATAATGGTTACACTCTTAAGTCCCCATAGTCATTCTGTTCGTTGCAATCACAATCATCATTATGCGGCTCCTCTTCCCTTTCCACGCTTTGTTGATCATCAATTATACTCTTGTACCATGAAAGCTCTTCTAAATTCCTCCAGTCTTTACCAAACTGTTTTTTAATAAACCTTCCACATCCTTTTTCTTGTTCAACATTAACATTATAATGAAAACGAATATCATCATAATAATCCGATATGTCATTAAACATGGTATATTGTGCCACCACAGGCACATAAAACAGCGACAACAATGTCAACATTGATTGATACCCATATGTTGTACCTATTCAATAAAAAAAACTTTTTTTTTTTTTCACTTGTAAGCAAGGAAATCTTTTCCATATTCCAAATGCTCGCTCCACTGTATTGATTTGGCTTCTCTTGTATGCCTCCTGGCCTTTACTATTAGGTGCTAAAAATGGTGTTAGTTCACTTTACTCACTGCATTGCATAGTCACTATCACCTAACAGTATGCCTTGTAATGCTCCACGATCAAGACGCTGCTTTATTACACTACTCATCATCATCATAAATTTAAGAGCTCTTGTCGGTGGAGTTCCTTTCATTTCTATTGTCTTTTGCACTACTATCAATACATATAATAAGACACTAAAATGCGAGTGTCTGTACATTTAATATTTTTCAAAAAAACTGATTGAGTTCGATTAAAAAGGAGTAACAGAAACCAAAAAAACAGTTTTTGGAATTTTTGTCTGTCTGTATGTATGTCTGTCTGGTACGTTATAACTTCGAAAATACTCAACGGATTTAAACGCGGTTTTCACAGTTGGATTACATATGATTAGGAGCGTTGTCAAAACTTTGTTTCGTCAAAATCGGTTAAGGGAAAAAGAAGTTATGGTCGATTGAAAATTTACTTCAAACACTGCTTCTAAACTTTTAATGCGTTTACTTACGTTTAATTTAATTTAGATAAGGCTAGGATTTCTACTTTATATTATCCATATCAATAAAGACGAAAACACGCACTGCACCTATTAATTTTAATAAAATAACACATTGAATTTGATCGTAAATTTAGTAACATAAAATCTCAATAGATGGCGCGAATTTGCGTACCTATAGACAAATCCCATTTGAAATTTCGCCAATCTCTAGCAACGTATGTTGGCCTATCGGTAGAGGTCGTAGATCATATTTTTAAGTCGAGGGTTCGAATCCTGCTATAGATGACTTTTTTTTTACTTACTTTCTTTTACTTGCTTTTTTTACTTACTTTTTTTTTCGTTTTGTATTAATTTTTAAGAATTTTTTAATACTTTAGTAAAGAAATGTTTCAAGAAAGTACCTGGATCGAATCCTGTCACAAACAATAATTTTATGATTTCGTGTTTTATTTGTTTTCTAGAATTATTTTCTTACTTTTTTTTATAATTTTGAAAAGAAACAAATAAATTCATTTGCAAATTTATTTCAGGATAAACGATATCGCAACCCCTTACAAATCATATCTAATAGTTTGTCATTGACGACATTGAAAAAGAAGATTAATCAAATGGTTGACTGGTAGAGAACGCTCTTAGCGTTAAGTCCGTTAATATATAAGTACTAGCTGTTCCCCGCGGCTCCGCCCCGCGTGGGAATCGGTTATATCGCGCCCAAAAGTTTATGTTTGACCTCAGGTCGTTAACTACATCCCTACCAAATTTCATCACAATCGGTCCAGCAGTTTAGCCGTGAAGAGGTTACAGACAGACAGACTTTCGCATTTATAGTATTAGTATGGATATGGATTTTGTACTTATCTATCTATCTTTACATATAATCGGACAGTAAAAATTGAATGTCTGTACATTAAATATTTTTCTAAAAAACTGATACGGGGCGATTAAAGAAAGACGTGTAACAGAAACCAAAAAAAAAATTTTTTGGAATTTTTGTCTGTCTGTCTTTCTGTATGTCTGGTACGTTATAACTTCAAAACTACTCAACAGATTCGAACGCGGTTTTCACAGGTGGATTACATATACGTTCAACAGTTTTGTCAAAACTTTGTTTCGTCAAAATCGGTTAAGGGAAAAAGAAGTTATGGTCAATTGAAGTTTACTTCTAGCACTGTTTCAAAACTTTTACAGAGTTGAATCCGGTTTACATAAACGTATTTAATATAGATAAAGCTACAATTTCTACTTTGTTTTATCGATATCAATGAAGACAAAAACACACTGCAGTCTCTATTAAATTTTAAAAAATTAACACATTGAATGTGTGTGGGCGTATAATTTAGTTACATAAAATATCAATAGATGGCGCTGAAGTTAATTTAATTATTTTTTTCTCATATGGTATTATAGCAGATTGAAATTTTTCCAGCAATTAATTCTAATTATTTCAAAAAAATTTTGGTTGTTTATTTAGTTCTATTGGTTGGTTTGTTTATCGGTCGTTTGTTGTATTGTATTGTAAGCTATTTGAATTGATTAGTTGGTTGGTTTGGCTTTGGTTTAAAAAATAATCAAACCAGCAAGTCAGTTCAGTTGTTGTTCGACGGAACATACGGTCGTGTCGTAAGGTCTAATTTAACTAACATAACACTATTTATTGAGTTAGGTTCTAATGACCCTGTAATAGGCTGCGTCTACTCTTTTAGAGAAAAAGATGTGATAGTATGAATGTTAATATTTTTAGTTTGATATCGTAGCAATGGCTAATGGCTTTATAAAATTGGCACGGGAATAGGATACTACTTATAGATTTAACTATAGGTCTGGATAGTTGTAGTTTCCACAGGTTAAGCGAAAAGCGAACTACACGCGGGCGGAGCCGCGGGCAACAGCTAGTAGTGATGTGCCGAGTCGCTGTTTTGGTGGATCGAGTCCACTCGAGTTGGTTCATATGGTATTCGAATCATGATTCGATCCTGCGATTCGAGTTCTATGATCGGTATTCAAATGTTCATTCGAGTTCAGTATTCGATTTCCATGTTCGGTATTCGAATGTTTATTCGAGTCCAGGATTCGATTAGAAATTCGAGTCCAGAACTCTAGAAATTCGAAATTAGAACTCGAATCCATTGACAATTTTAGAAAAAAAGGAAAATCAAACAGCTTTGTATAAACTTTAAACGGCATGTAGGTTTACCTTGATGACACAATTATATGAAATCAATCAAATATTTTAATGAAAATATTTTTAAAACGCAAATTACAAAAAAATTGGTCATACTTAAAAGATACATAGGAAGTTCCATTAGGAACCAGAAATGAGATCAAGTTCTATTTGTTTTAAAGCTTCTTAAGAACTTTAGATATTTGTTCTATTAGTGTTTTTTTTTTTACAAAATTTGCAAGTAATTTTGATTAATAAAAGATAATCAAGTTTAATTCAATTTAATAATCATCTAGACGAATTATATAAGCTTAAGTTTGTTTTTAGTCGAAACACACGTTAAAATTTCTCTCGTCTCAAAAGTCTATTATAATCCAAGGTCTTTTGGGACAACTTTGAAGATGCCTCTAACCGCTATGTCTAAACATTTGATACTGACCTACATAGATATCAATCCAGCATTTTAATATCACAAAAATGTAGGAACACAAACTAAACAGCTCAAAATAAACATTTGGGAAGGTATTTAGCTAAGCTACCTAAACGTACGGTAGAACATCACCTAACTAAACTAATATACTTAATATTAAAAATCTTTTTATAGATACTTGTAGTTATCAGTTAAAACAAAATAAAGATATAAAATAAAAATTATTTCAAATAACTATTCAAAAAAAGTATTTGGTCAACCTTCTTGGATTCTAGTCTATTACGACGTTGGTTGCATAGGAGTCCAGCCTTAGAGAAAACTCGTTCCGAAGGCACAGAAGTGGCTGGAATGCATAAATACTTTAAAGCTATTTTATAAAGGCCATTGTTGGTGACTTTGCGAAGTTCCCAAAACTTGAGTGGATTAGCCTTTCTATCCAAATACGGTAGCTCTACATACTGCTTCACCTTGATAATTGCTGATGTTGAGGGGTTTTCCTTGCTAGAAAATTCCAATACCTTTTTATCCAGATGGTCCCATAAATTCTCGCTAGTCACCTCAGAATTAGTTATCTGCTGGGAATCTGAAGATGAAGCTAAAGGTATTTCGAGACGTGAATTAGATGGCTGTGGAGATCTATTTGGGACTTGGAATTGAGCTTGAGATGCCAATGTTTCTAACATCATCAATTCGTCAACAACAAATTTTTGAGCATTATCTGCATTTCTTTCGACTCCAAAACCAGCTTTCTTAAATCTTGGATCTATGAATGTTGCTTTAGCAACAGTTTTGTTAATCTCATGACCGCCAAATCTTCTATCGAAATTTTCCAGTAATTTCATGTTTAACCTACTAGCGACTTCAGAATCAAAACTACAATTTCTTAGTGCCGCTTGTACGCCGCGAATAATAGGTATAATGCAGGATAACGTTGGATATTGCTCACCAGATATAATACTTGTCATTTGTTCCACAGGTTTTAAAATGCGAATGCAATCGTGCACCTCAATCCATTCCTCAGCATTAAGATTATCCGGACAACCAGGTAATGAAGCGATTGCAGCAGAAAGAGGTATCTTGATATTATCGAGACGTTCGAGCATATAATACACCGAATTCCATCTAGTCTGGACATCTTGCTTTAGTTTTAATGGTTCCAGCATCATTTGTTCTTGAACCTGTTTTAATTTATATGCAGCATTATTGCTTCTTTTGAAATAGGCTACTATTGCTCGGCACTTTTCAACTAATCGAATTAATAGTTCGTTGTCCTTAATACTATCTTGAACCACCAAATTCAAAGTATGAGCTGCACAACTGTGGTGACGTTTTTGCAGAATATCAACAACAGCTTTTTTTATATTAGCCGCGTTGTCAGTTGTAATGCAAACGATTTTGTCCAAAATATTCCATTCGGTTTCCAATATTTCTTTCATTTCTCGAGCTAAATTTTCTGCCGTATGGGCATCTTTAACTTCCCTTGTGGATAACGTTAAAGACTTATATTTGTCTTCATAAATGAAATGTATCGTCAGGGTCATGTAACTTTTGTTGCTATCGGAGGTCCACAAATCTGTTGTCAAAGCAATATAATCTGTGGCTTTAAGCATCTCTTGCATAGTCTTTCTTGCCGCAGAATATTGTTCCGGAATAATTTTTTCCGAAAGAATCTTCCGCGAAGGTAGCTCGTAATTAGGGTTAAGCGCACGTGTATACTCTTGAAAACCTGTATTTTCAACGATTTGCAGCGGTTGAAAATCAATGCACACCATTCTCATTAATGCTTTATCCACATTTTTTGAGTTGATTTTCAGAGCTTGCTTAGACGGAAAGGTCATCTGTAGTTGCCGTTTTCGTGGTGGTGGTGTTTCGCTGTCTGCGATTGACTGGGATAGATTAGAGTTCTTATCTTCGTTGAGTGGCGTTCCACCTCCAGAACCAGAAGCTTCACTTAATAAATCGGAATCACTCTGAGCGGGGTTAGTTGATAAATTGTCAATTTGAGTCGAGTAAATAATAGGATGAGCTTTTTTAAGGTGCTTTAACAAATTAGTGGTATTTTTAAAGTCTTTAAATACGGAATCGCAGTTTTTGCACTTTATTTTATCGCCGTCCACTTTATCAAAACACTTCCATACACTAGAGGTTTTTTTCGGTGCCATTTTGTACTAGTTGATTATAATAAATCAAATTCTCTACTAAGAAACAATTAAATTCACTCACAGTTACGGAAACAAAAAAATCAGAACAAGAAGTTGCAGGTCCGAACTTGTATTATTAGGCGTCACTTCTTTACTTATGTAAACAGATATCGAGTACGAACGAGTCAACCTAACTCGAATACTAGACTCGAGTCAGTTGGACTCGCATAATAGAATCGAGTTAGCGAGTACAATATCGATTCTTCCTTACTCGAGTACCGGAATCGAGTCCGGAGTACTCGAAACAAAATAAATTGGTATTCGAGTAGGCGAGTCCAAAGCTGGAATCGAGTCTGACTCGAGTTAAGCCGTACTCGGCACATCGCTAACAGCTAGTTATAAATAAAACTGTCATGGCAACTTCCCGGCCAGCAAGATAGTAGATAAAAAAATTCCAGGTTACGCCCTGTTACTGCTTGGACATTTATTGAAAAATATCCTTTCCTGTTTCTATAAACTTCTGATGATGTGCCACTAGGACTTTTTATTTTTATATAAGTAATTATTCCAAAAAAATTAACGAATTCATAAAAACTGTCTGTAAAAAAAATTTGACTTGTTAGGAATTTAAAAAACAAAGTGTCTTCACACACAGAAATTGGAAATTTGACGAATTCTTTCATTTTGCTGGCTATTAAGCCTCGAAACATTGGCAATAATTCGAGACACAGACTGCTGACCGATATCTACCTCGCCATGAACCATGATTCAAAGGCAATTATAGAACAAAAAACTTTATAACCGAAATAACTCCGAGATTACTCCTGCTGGCGGATACACCTTACGGAATAAAAATAAATTATATCTCCCATCATATCGGCTAAGTAGAGTTAATGACTCATATTTGGGTAACTGTATACACTATTACAATAAGCTTCCAGAGTCGGTCCTTAGTTTGCCTGACCGAAAATTCAAAGCACATGTTAAGAATTTACTTTGTAAAAAAGCCTATTATAGCGCTCATGATTTTCTCAATGACAAGGATGTGTAACTTAAGCTTGGTACGGAGTCCTCCAAACTATAGCTAAAAATTGATCATATGTACATTCAGTACATTATTATTATTTTTTATTTTATTTTTTTATTATTATATCATGTCATCTTTTATTACTTGACATTTTTGTTAAACTATTTCAATAATCCTCAATATTTAATAATAAACTTATGGTAATTATAAAAATATTCAAATTTAAACTCGTCTGATTTGACTCAAATTTTGTGAATTGACGTTTTTGAAGAAAATGCTGCTGTGGAGTTTGTGGCGCCACTTCTTCTCCACTTGCGCTTTGGAAGTGATGGTAAACTTAAAATAAGTAACAATTGACGTCAATAAGTGATAAGAATATCCTATATCCATACTAATATTATAAATGCGAAAGTCTGTCTGTCTGTCTGTCTGTCACCTCTTCACGGCTAAACTGCTGGACCGATTGTGATGAAATTTGGTAGGGATGTAGTTAACGACCTGAGGTCAAACATAGGCTACTTTTGGGCGCGATATAACCGAGTCCCTCGCGGGGCGAAGCCGCGGGGAACAGCTAGTTGAAAATAAACAATTTGAATTTGAATTTGAACACCGAAAAACGCAAGAGAAATACAGTAAATGAAAGAACTCTCGATGTATATTCTGGTGTCTTTGCATTTACTAAAGTCTCAAGTGTTGATTCAGCTATGTTTACTGGTATCTCATTTGTATAATTTTCCTCCTCAATCACGACTTGTAGTTACTGTGTCATTGTTGGGATTGTATACTGTATTGTAGATATTTACATTATCTGGATAACCAACTAAAATACATTGTGTTGCTTTTTTATCCCACTTTGTTGGCTCTCGTAATAAATCCCAAACTACTAAAGTAATCTTTTATTTTCACCATAAAATCATTTGGTTATGGACTTTAAACTCCCAAAAATAAAGGAAGTAATAAATATTTTTATCGAATACTTGGTGAAACTGATCAAAATTTATATAACCTCAATCCACCATGGCCGTCACGCTACAATCTTCAATTCCTATAGAAAAATGAAGAGGAATAAACGATTATAATTATTGGAAATTTACAAAGAAGATGCTCTTAATACATGAAGATCTTTGGGAGTGTGTACAATTAGCTGAAGGAAGCAAAGATGAAAAGAATAATCAAAAGGCACTTGCGAAGATATGTCTTTCAGTACACACATCAGCATTTACTCATGTAAGAAATGTTAAAACGCGTTCGAGGCGTGGAGAAACCTTCAAGGAGCTTTTGTTGAGCGGTTGAGTCGGAGACTGGGACTATTGAGAGCATTGTTCTTCATAGAACTAAGTGAGAACAGCAGTATGGAATCATACATAACAAAAATAATTGAATATGCACAGCAGTTACAAGACATTGGATCGCCATTGGAGGATGAATTCGTAGCAGTCTTGATGTTGAACGGGTTAACAACAGATTATGACCCATTTATAATGACATTGTAGAATTTTAACTGTTGTAAAGAGTTTCGAGTCTATGAAGATTGACGACTATGGTCCGTTGGTTGCTATGTTTCTTGTTATATGTCATATCTAAATACAGGACTAATAAATAAATTTTACAATTTATTATTGCTACATAATTTCATATTCAATAAATTATGAAACTTAAGTGCAAATTTTTAAAAATACGGAAAAATGTCTGCAAATACCAAACATATTGAACCATTAAATAAGGACAATTATGATACGTGGAAAATTCAAGCGGAAGCCGTACTAATAAAATCAAAGCTCTGGAATTATGTAAGTGGAATAAAAGATCCTCCTAATGATCCTGTAGAAGAAGAAAAATATGACGAAAATTCATTATTGGCAAAATCAGAATTAATTTAAATGAAATTAAATCTATATGGGATACTTTAAAGAATTTATATGAAAGTAAGGGACCTGACCGAAAGGCATCATTATTAAAACAGCTCATTTTAAATAAATGTGCTTAAGAGATCATCTTGATAAATTTGAAGACATAATTGAGAAATTATATAAAACGGAAGTCCAAATTAATGGAGACCTATTAAGTATCATTATGTTGTACTCTCTACCAGCAAATTTCGAGAATTTTAGAATTGCCATAGAGTCCCGTGATAAATTACCTACCCCAGAAGAGCTAAAGATTAAAATATTAGAAGAGTTTGAGGCCAGAAAAAATAATAATACAGATGGTAATGAAGCATTATATTCGAAAGGGAAGAAATTCATAAAACCTTAAAAGAATAAAGTTAAATGTCAATCTGTCTGTAGCAAATTTGGCCACAAAACTGACAGCTGTTGGCATAAAGGAAAAACAAATGATGATAAAAATGAAAAGACAAGTTATGCAAACAAGAATATCAATTCTTTGAAATCGTTATGGTGTTTGGATAGTGGAGCTACAAGCCACATGTGTTATGATCCAAGTATGTTTACTTCTATGGATAAGAGCAGTAACCATGGCATGTTAAAGCTCGCATCAGATGGTCACGCAGATAAAATAGAAGGAATTGGAACGGTTCGATTTGAATGTCAAAACAATAAATTTAGACTAAATAACACACCGTATATACCCAATCTTTTAACAAATCTTCTATCTGAGGCAAAATTCTGCGAACATGACAAAACAGTATTGTTTAAAAATAATAGAGCTACAATTAAAGAAATAAAATCAGGTGAATTGATTTTATCTGCTAAGAAATTACATGGATTATACTACAAACTACATTCATATAAATAATACTAATAACATACATATAATGAAAAATATGGCGGCGGATCATATCGACGCACGGAACAGCGAGCGAGAGCGTTTCGGGCGAGATCGGCGTTATCCGGAAAACCGAACGCATCCGAATACGCACGATGACAGGCGAAGGTACCAACCTCACGGCGATTCATCGGAGAAGCGCGCGATGTTCGGAGTAAATTGCGACGATGCTGTTGGTACGACGTACGTACGTACTGACGGATCGAACATGGCAGTCGATGTTCATTGCAACACGGATGTAAACATTCAACACTTTAGCGATGGATTTTCGGGAAAACCTATTAACATATTGTTGCTTCATGAAATAAGTGTAAATGCGTTACTTGATACGGGCAGCGACGTCAGCCTGATGGAAAAGTGCGTATTTGACGAAATTACGGCGAAAAAGTGTGTAGTATGTGAAAATGAAGACTTTTCTCTAACCGGACTTGGACAATTTCAAGTTAAATCCCTTGGTAAATGTGTCGTACCTATAACTGTAGACTGTAAGATTGCTCAAGTAGTTTTTCAAGTTATAATGGCAATATGCCTTATCGTGTCATTTTAGGGCAAGATTTTCTAATAGGCTACACTGTGGTTTTTAATGGGAGGTCAATACTGTAACGTAGTACACATTTTTTAAGTAAAATAAAACTATTAACTAAATACATTTGTTATTAATAATTATAACATAATAAAAAAACAAACTTAAACCTAAACTTAATACTAAATTTAATCTAAAGAAAATAATAACTAAATAAAATATTGACAAACAAAAGAAACCTACCTAAAATATTTACAATAAAAATACATATCAATAAACCATATCTACTAGTTACTAATGATTTAAGAAGTACAGAAGTTGGTCAACTCGAATATGTCTGATTTTGCTTATGTGACTGCAACATGCTGCATTTTTTTATGGAGCACTTTAGTTCCTTTGTCTCGATGCGCGGGCGATCGAGCCACATTGGCATAGATTCTTTACTGCCGGACACACGTATTTACGAGCTCATCTCAGTTTCGTACTTCGACATACGTTGTGACCCCTTGTCTATATATATATACTTATTCGTAAAAATAGTAGTGCAGTAATTAATATTACAAATAGATATTTAAAATTTATATGTACAAAGATTCAAATTAGTGAGTGTCATTCAAACCCGAAATTCGGTAAGTGGCGAACTATTTGTTTATTTTAACATCCTATAGGTACTTTTACTATTTAGGCAATTTTAGATAAAAAAGTGTTTTAGTTTTATAAATATTTCAATGGAAAATATATTATTATTAGAACCAAGTACCTAGTAGATTTTCTGTTCGGGCGTGGCAGTGTTTAACTACCGCCCGGTATTAATTATAAAAAAATATTAAGTGTTCTAGAACATGTTTCTATTTAATTGGCAATATTAGCGATTATCTAGCTTTGAGTCATTGTTAACTCTGTTCTTAATGACGACCAGCAGCCACAGACATTGCTCTTAGGTAAAGTAGGTACGTCCTTCACCATCACCCTTTCGATCATCACCTCCCGGAGCAAGCTGGCTGGCCGTCATTATCGTTTTAGAACAATATCCTGACCAATGGACATCGATTCCAGGGTTCCAGATTTGGGCTTACTATTGAGGATCTCATCATACGCGCCGGGTGAACACCCCATTAACCCTGGTCGGATCACCATCCCGGAACCACCGGCTTCCCAGAACCACCGAGCGCGGAACACCAAGACAGTACCTACTTGTAGGAGATGGAACCACCGGCATAGTAGGGCCCTATAAATCCACTCCTGTTTTTTTTATTTAAATAAAATTTTATACTTTATATTTGACTGTGTTGTTGCTCATTTAGCTCCTTCTCACGTCGTACTGGCGCCCAAGTGTTCTTTTTTCCAATTTTCTCTTGCTTTTCTATGCCCGGAGTTCTGTTTTCTTATAATTTTGCATGTCTGTGTGCTTCTTTAATTTTTTATTTTTTTTGTGAAACGTTTTTTATGTTTTTTTTTGGTTGCCAGCAACTAAGGTGTAACATTTTCGTCAATAATACTTATTAATATTGTCGAATAGTAATTTTTAAATTTGTCTTTAATTGTGCTCTTTTACCGTAGCTAGAAATCAACTTACCTTCAAAGCAAAATATTGTAAATTTTATGTTGCAGTAAGTAATTTGGACTTTTTTCAAAGTGTCTAGTTCTGTTTTTTTTTTTATTCATTCTTTAATGTAAAGTTACACACTAGTTGCATTTTTTTGTTTCTTTTAGTTCTGTGCTTGTGTATTTTTTTTTTCTTCTTTCTTCTTTCGCATTTTTATTTTCTTTCTAACTTCATCTTAACTCATTTCAACCAAAACGTTATTTAAACTCATTCATTTATTTTGTAAAGACAGAGTAATTTTTTATTTCTCTCCTTTTACCTAGTTTTTTTTTTTTTTTTAGTTCGCTATTTACCTAAATTTTGGTTTTGAAATCATGGCGTATCCAATTAAATTTTTATCTTTACAAAAATCGGAGCTTGAATACGAAGTAGATATTAGAGGTACAACTCCTGCAGCTACTGTACAAGAACTTCGCAAGCAGATTGTTAAATTAGCTCCGCTTTTTCCTTCTGACGATATTTTGGATTCATCGTTAACTTTAGGGGATGATCTTAAAGGTGTCTCAAATGTTTTAACTAAAATTAAAACAAGTTTCGAAACTGACGTTGACCGTACTAGTCTCTTAAGAATACAAAACCTTTTACATCATTTGTATCATCGCCTTAACAGAATCACTCGTACTGAAGAAGTTGCAGCAGTATACGACATTTGCGTTGACCACTTCAAAAAGTATTTAAATAGGTATTTATAAGTATTTCATAGATATAGGTGAAGATTGGGTTAGGAAATTGGATGTAGGGGCAGCATGTGATTTTGTTTTAGGTAATTGCAGCTCTGATGTTCAAAAGGAAGTTACAAAGTGTATTGAAGAGTATCAGCCAATGAAGAAGAAAGAAAGTCCAATCGAACTGAGAATAGTATTGAAGATGACATCCCCGTATCACATAGAAGACTGTCACTGAAGGAACGTGAGATAATAGATAACCAAGTAACTGAGTGGCTGGACAGCAAGATAATCCGGGTAAGTCATTCAGAGTATGCTAGTCCTTTAGTGCTTTTTAAGAAGAAAGACGGAACAACTAGAGTTTGTGTAGACTATAGAGATATAAACAAAAAGATGGTTAAAGACGAATAACCATTGCCAATAATTGAAGATTTAATTGACAGATTGAGAGATGCAAAATACTTAAGCGTTTTAGATTTGAAAAATTGATTTTTTCATTTGAATGTAAGTGAAGAGTCAATTAAATATTCAGCTTTTGTAACACCTGATGGTCAATATGAATTTCTTAAGGCTCCATTTGGTTTATCAATATGTCCCAAGTATTTCACTAGATTTATTTCAATTATCTTTAACGACCTTGTGCGAAAAGATTATATACTCACATTTATCGATGACCTAATAATTTATGCAGAGGATGAACTCCAGGCTTTAGAAAGATTAAAAACTGTATTAAAAGTTGCTTCTGATTATGGGTTACAGATCAATTGGGAAAAAGCTAATCTGATTTCTCGAAGCGTTGAATATCTTGGACATGTAGTGGAAGACGGCACTATGAGACCATCTCCGGATAAGATTGATGCAGTGGTGAAGTATCCAGAACCAAGAACATTAAAGCAAGTACATAGCTTTGTGGGTTTAACCTCTTATTTCAGAAAATATATTCCAAATTATGCTGTCTTAGGTTGTAATTTAGATCCCACAAACATTGCCGCACTTAAGACTTCATTTAAGATTGGGGATCGAGAAGTTTTTATCACCCCAGATCCAGCTCATATGCTCAAATTAGTAAGGAACACATTAGGCGAAAAAAAAGAGCTTACAAATTCGAATAATCAACAAATTTCTTGGGAATACAAGCTTAACGAAATTCAGGCAAAAGAAGGGCTTCATTTAGCGAATAAACTACGCAGCCAACACATACATTTTGCAAAACAAATTATGAATGTCAAACTTGCAGCTCAAACCTTCAGTAATTCTGTAGCTGAAGCAATTTCGATTTGCAAGGACGATCTTAGCTTGCCTGAATTTTATGGTGCGGAAGCGACTATAGATTTCATTAAAAAGATGAATGATTTATTCAACATCTTAAACTGTCGCAATTTCAACACATAAGGTTTTAAAAAACCCTTAAATAAAGGTAATATTGCTGATATAGAATTCTTTTTTAATTTAATGGAAATTTACTTGACTGGGCTTAAATTGTACGGACAACCTATTTTGAGTATTAACAGAAAAACCGTTTTTCATGGTTTCTTAAACTGCATCAAAGGCATTAAAAATATTTATCAGACTTTAATTGCGCATGGCACATCGACTTTTTTACCCGTTTATAAATTCAGCCAAGACCACTTAGAATGCTTTTTAGTGCTGTCCGCTCTAAAGGCGGTTTTAACAACAATCCCACTGCGATTCAATTCCAAAGTGCATATAAGCGCCTCATCATTCACGGGGAGGTTAAACACATTGCATCGGGAAATTCCTTTAGAAGATATTAAAATTTTGACATATAGCGAAACCCGTCATGAAAAAAAGATTAATTTACATATGAAACTATCACCTAACTTCGAGGAGGATGAATTTATAATAAATGATCCTGTTATTGATGATGATCACAATTATTTGGCAGATCCTAGTAGACTGACCCTGTATAGTAAAGAAATAATCACGTACATTGCGGGTTTCATTGTAAGGAAATTGCTGAAGACAATTAAATGTGAGGATTGCCTCATATTTGATAACAAACAATACAAATAATTATTGCGGATTAATTAAAAGAAAAGACAAAGGAGGCCTTATATATCCTTCTGAAGATGTAAAAATAGTTTGTGAGTTAGCAGAAAAAATATTTAGGGCTCGCTATCATATAGGGATTTCCTTCTTCAAGGAGAACTTATTGCCAAAACTCATATCGCAATGCTTTCAAGCCTGTATCCATTCAAAGAACATTTTTGTCAACGATCATTTCAGTTACCAATCTTTGATAGGGAATCATAAATTTTTATTAATCAAAGCAATAGCTATGCACTTTTTTGACACACGCATTCACCATTCGACCAAGCAAAACTTTGCTCCTAAACAAAATATACGAAATGTTCACACAAATTTAATTCTTTTTCATGGTCAATAGATCATTGGTGGATCATTTAGCATGTTTTATATTCAACCGACTTCCAAAAGGAGGAGGTTCTCAATTGGACTTTAATTTTTCTTTGTATGTATATTTCGTTGGCGTTTTTTACTTAGCTTAGTTTTATCACAATTTCGTAAGTACCTTTATCTGTGGGACGTCACATATTACGCGGTAAATCCGTGATTTATGAAACGATATTAACAAATATTTTTTATTTAGTATGCTTTCGGAACCATCCATTAAAATTTTATCATAATCGGTTCAGTAGTTTAGTGGAAGTCTTTTTTTTAATCTGAAATATATCATAACTATTGTTCCATTGTATCTATTGCCGTCCGCTGAGCTAATCAGCTGGCTGTATAATAATATTGTGTAATGTAAAATAAATATGTTAATGATTGAATTGTGCTTTTATTTATTTATTAGGTACTTTCGACAAATAATCAAACTATTCACCTATTATCCAACTAATTTTATTAATGTGAATGTGAGGATGTATGGACGAATTGATGAAACTTTCTAGTAATGCAGCTTAGACATCAGAATAACACGTAGGTGGCCTAATTAACGCGGACAAAGTTGCGGGATAAAACAGCTAGTTAGTGTATATGAGATCTGTGCCATAAAAATGTAGGGTAACTCTTTCCTTACGCCTGGTAACTCTAAATTTTGCATGTATTTTTTTTCTCTCTCTTACAGTGACACGCTTACTCAGTGTCTTACTCTATTCTCTATAAGAGAGCTACTGTCTTATTAATAAACCAGTTTTAAGGTCCGCTTAACTTTACACCAAGGTTTAAAGCAGTTTTAGCAAAATTACTTATTAATAAACCCAGTTTAATGATAGAATAACTTAAACCTAGGTTCAACCTTGGAGTAAAGATATACCTAGCAACCATTAGGTTTAGTGACTGAATAAGGACAATCTAACCTAACTTTTTGTGACAGATATGGTATGACAGGTATAACATAAGCGTTGAAGAAATATTTATTTGTGTATTGTGATTTACAATAAGTGCTACAAGATGGAAAGAGACTATTATTTGAATGATTTAAGACTGATAAGGGAAATATGAGAATTTCAAAATGATAATTATAACTTAAGACGTGTTAAACTGTATAAAACTCAAAATAATCCATTTGAAGAACTAGATGAAATTTCATTTCGTGGAAAATATAGATTCAATAAAATTACTGCGGTTTATGTGATTGACTTAATCAAGAATGATTCAATTCGAGATAGTCGTGGTGGTGGATTACCACCATACCTTCAAGTTTTAACTGCAATCAGAACATGGGCCCGCAGAGAGGTACGATATTTTTTATTTTCAATCATCTGACATATACCTATAGCCCTATAAATATTAGTATGGCTGAACAAAATATTTATCTTGTTTGTTGTTGCATTTATCTTGTTTATGTAATGTATATTTTGTTAATTTTGTGCAATAAAGTTATTAACAAACAAAAAAATATTTTGTACACGAGTAGGGTATGACCGGGAATACGTTATGATGTCTGAGGGCGGCAAAACCAAAACGGTGGTGTTCAAACACCACTTGGCAAGAAAGTATAAATACGCCACTGAACAAGCATTTCTTCTTGCGGAACCTCCCGTAACACAGAAAAATATAAGTATCTTTCTTTGTGTCCTGTAGCGCAGGATGAAAAGAGATAGACATATCAAATCAGATACGTTGTTAAATTTTACATTCCGTGATTGTGCGAAAGTTTATCTTATTGTATTCTAATAAGATCAATTACCTATTTTACCTAATTTCTTTCGATTTGTTATAATGACCTTGAAGGCACTTGCTACTCGGAAAAAAGTACCTCTGCTCTAAATTAGGCACAAATAAATTTATTTAATAATTTTTAGTGACTTATTTGCATAAGTGTTGATGGTCACGGCCGGTATTGTTGATATCTAATTTCTTTCTTTTTGATTACCATAAAAACTATGATGCATATTGTAGAGTTATTGTAAATATTTAAGTGTTTTATATGTTGTTTATATTTTCCGTAAATTTTATTTTATTTGTGAACTTTTTGTAAATAAAAATGTCGCGTGTAAATACTAGTTTGTTGTGGGACTTTTTTTTTAAAGCAAGACAGTCAATTAAGAAAAGCTAAGTGTAATTTTTGTTATATACTAATTAGTTGTAAAACAACAATTGGGAATTTAAAAACCCATCTCAAAAATAAACACAACGAGACCTATCGCCAGGTGGCAAACATTCAAAACGAGTTAATTCAGCGTAACTCTGCCGCAACATCTCAACCTGCCTCTTCGAGCATGGCGCATCCTTCATCATCTGAGCCTACGCTTGACGCAGACGCTTCGGCGACATCATCAACAGCAGCTGTCGCGGTTGTACCAGTATTGCCTTCAAAACGATCCAGAATAGATTAGATGGGTATGCGACGAGATAGTGCATCCCGCGGTAGTAGTCCTTACTAAACTAAAAGATGGTTTACAGAATCGGTTTGAGGGCATAGAAAGAAGTAGAACTTTTACTATTTGCACTTTTTTAGATCCTCGATATAAGACAGCGGGATTCGAGGACAGTGGTGAATCGGCGCGAACAAAAAAGAAAATACTGACTAGAGGTTAGAAAGAAAAAACTACCAACACAAACAGTACCAGAAGATCGTCCTATAAATAATAATGACGAATATTCACCATTTTCTATATTAAATGATATCTTGGGGACCAATAAACCACAACGGCGAGGTACGCCGTTATCTAAAGTCATCCAAGAAGTGGACCTCTAATTAGAGGATGACTTTCTACCCGTCCACAATCCAGATAGCAGTTGGAATTGCCCTTTAGAATGGTGGAGAAACCGGCTGCAGAAATATCCTCATCTTTCGAAATTGGCCAGAGACTATTCAAATGTGCTGGCAACATCGGTCCCTTACGAGAGGATATTTAGTAAGACAGGCCTCCTCTTAAGTGAACGGCGAGCAAGGCTAGACCACAAAAAAGTCAGCCAAATTATGTTTTTAAATGTAAATAGAAAACTGTAAATATTCTTTTGTATATAAAAATGTAAATATTGATGAAGGTGTACATAGGTATGAGAAAAATGTACATAAGATGAACTTTTAAATACGCCTGCACAAATATATTTATTAAAATCCCGAAATAGCTGTTTCTGCAGCCAGTCCTAAGCCTGGATAAAGTATGAAGGAAAGTTCATTTTTTTACATAAGTTCACACGCAATTATAAATCAAGACATTCAAATTCAAAAATCGATCAATCTAATTGTAAAACGTTTATATATTTTCATTCCAATCCAAACGAAGAAAGCGTGGGGCGCCCGGCCGGCGCGCGGCGTCCGTTTGGAAATAGATCGTTGTGAAATAGACGTTTTGGACAACGTTGTGAGAGCGCCCGCGACGTTTTGTTGTGTTTCTAGAAAACTCACAACGACACATAGCTACTATTCTCTGTCTACGGTTAAAATGGTAGAATTTATCTTGCACGACGAATAGTAATTCTCTAGAAGCGTAACTGACGCCGAAAAATCATTCCACGCGATATGTACCGCGGCGGGCGGGGCGTAAAATATGAACAGCGCGGCGCGACAGTTCGCCGTCAGACTCGAGTCGTGCGGTTGCGTCGTAAAAAGTTTCCTCTGAGAATATTGCTGTGTTTTTGCGATAATCGATACATTAAAAATGCCGTCTTGTGCCGTGAAGTGATGTAAAAGCCATACAGGTATGAAAAACACAGGACTCGCCTTTCATATGTAAGTAAATAAACATTTTAATTGTCCATACTTGATATCAGTGGAAAGTGTTATGCAAAATGCACCTCAGATTGTTTTCAATGCAGTATGTATCTCTCACGTGGTGTCCTTATAAAAATATGCTCGTTTCTAGTATGAAGGATGATATAATGCATTTGTACAGTAGTTTTTCATTGACACAGATTCCCAACAAATGAGATTCAGCGTGATAAGTGGATAAAGCCAATTTTCCACAATTTTACACAAAAACTCAACTATCTCGGAAACTAGAATCTGCCCAGTGGTACCTTTTGCTTGGAACGCCACATTTCTTTTTCTATAAGATAGTCGACAGCGAAATCGCGCCTTTTCGTTTTCTTTTTGCCGCACTGTACCAGTGTACCTACTTACTACTTATACATAGATACTACTTTAAAATATGTTAAAACTTGTTATTACTTGAATTAAAACTTGTATATCTGGTAGTAGTAGTATTATAGTGTCTAGTATACTGCAAATAATTACTTATTGTCATTGTAGCATTTATAACTTTAATAAAAAATTAACACGTAACACAAGCTTGTTTATTTTAGCGTACTGCATAATACCATCCACGCGTTGTACCTCATCGCTCGTTGCGTTGACCGCTCCCCACCGACGACGGCGCGTGACCTTGTTGCGACCAATCGCATGCATCTTTGTCTATGAGTAAATGGAATCGGAATCGAAACGGTGAATGTAGGAGCGTTAAATTTCTAGATAATTATTATTCGTAGATCTTGCAACATTTGTGCCGCTCGGCTGTTAAGTGGCTGACGTATCGCCAAGTGTTAGTTACAAATGGAAGCCAGTAGATGTTCCAGAGATGTATACTTTTTTGCTTTAACGATGTTAATGACAAGAAAAAAAGCATTGCATATTTAGGAATACTGGTCTACACACACGTTGCTTTACCAATTTTTTACAAAATGATGGCCAAGGATCGCTATAGGTATATTTTGTCTTTCTTACACTAATGATTATGAAGAAGAAAAAAAGGACGATAAACTGACCAAGTTAAGGCCACTACTTAATGATGTGACTAATAAGTTTCAAACTTCATTTGTTCCATATGAAAAATTATGCGTTGACGAAAGTCTTATATTATTCAAAGGACGTCTGATGTTTAAGCAATATATACCATCAAAAAGAAGCCGATTTGGAGTTAAATTTTTTGTACTTTGTGATACTACAACAGATTTTATCCTAGGTTTCATTATTTATGTTGGTCAAACGACCGAAATATATGATGAATATAATTTGGGTCAATCTGGAGCCGTGGTAACTACACTTCTAAAAGATTATTTCAATAAGGGCCATACGTTATATATAGATAATTGGTATACAAGTCCAGCTTTATTTAGAGAGTTACATGGATTTAAAACCAACGTTTGTGGTACCGCTCGTAAAAACCGTATTGGATCAACTTTGGTAAAGTAAAAAAAAATGAAGTGGAAGCAAAATATACCGACAATATGATGGCTTTTAAATGGCACGACAGAAGAGACGTACATTTTTTGACTACATTCCATAAAAATAAGATGGAGGATAGTGGTAAAAAAGATATTCATACAGGAGAAGCAATTCTTATGCCTCAGGGGATTTTAGATTACAACAAGAACATGGGCACTGTTGACAAGACTGATATGCTATTAAGTTCATTAAGTTGTTTACGTCAAACAAAAAAATGGTACAAAAAATAGGGCTCCATGTAATGGATTTGATTTTGTTGAATTCCCATTCAGCTTTCAAGTGGCTAACAGGAAGGGAATCGTACCCCTTAGCTGATTGCCAGTTTGTCCTTATTGAACAACTTCTATTAACCCGTGACGCGAACGAAGTCGCCTAGCATCAATTACTGGAAATGTCAAAAACTAAGCAAATTTTCCCGATTTTCCGCGGAAAAACTGAATTTGTGCCTAAAATGTATAATTATATTTTATGATTTGTATACGTAAAAAAAGGTAAAGAGACGCGCTTGAAGATAAAAGTAAAATAATGTACTAATAAATACCGGATAATACTTTATGGACTCCAATCTTTTGAAATCGATGTTTTTCTTGGCGCCATTCACGTATTACACATCAATTTGCACTAAATTCACACACACTTCACTTAAACCATTTTCAATATCATAAAGTCTAATAAATTACGCGACGAATAAGTATAATAACAATACTCAACCACAAACTATCACTCAACAATTATCTTTTAATTAAACCGCTAAATTTGACGCGTTCGAAAAAATGGCCGCGATGTGCCGTGTCGCGCGGATAGACTGACCTTGAAACCGACGCAGGTGTTTCGCGCGCGACGTTGGCGCGAAGCGCAAGGATAGTACAGTTAGCAACAAAAATTTAAGAATGAATATTATCCAAGTTCCTTTACTGGGTAAATGTTTAAGATAAATGTTATTATTAATAACAAATATATATTTTATATTCGATACTTATAATATAATTACACGTGTTAGTAAATCTGTATGTATTAAAATAATAAATAAATATATAAATGTTCAAAGAGATATAATTCGTAGATATAATCTACGAAATAGACTTTATGAGCTAAAGTAGTTCAATACCTTAATACCTACCCATTATATCTCATATCCACTTTGTAAAAACAATCATTTGGATAAAATATAATCATATCAAAATTATATTAGAACTAGATTTCGCCCGCGGCTTCGCCCGCAAGAATTTCCCTCGAGAACTGTGTTTTTCCCGAAATGAAAGGTAAATAAAATATAATCGCTCACTTCGGCACACTCACACTTACACACCAAGACACAGCACCAAGTATAATATCTATGTTCCCACCTCTTTTTAACCGATTTTCAAAAAGGAAGTAGTCAGGTGAATCTGTATATGTGCATTTATTTTTCCCACCATTATTTCACGTTTGGCTGAATTGGTATTGATGCGGTTTTTCTAAAAGTATTTATTACATTTAGAAGAAGGTTCTTTATTATTTCATTGACTTCAAAAAAGGAGGTTTATTTATCAAAAAGTTCATTGTCTCGCAAGTAAATAATCATCATTTGGGGGTTACCACCACCACACATACTTACACACACACAAGATAAACCTAACACCTCTTTTATGTCAGGTGGTTTATAAAATTTCGCTACAAAAAGAATTTTCAGTTTAGTAAAATCGTCTGGGATCATCTGGGAGCTACCACTATTACATAACTATATATAGACACGATAACTCATAACACCCCTTTTTTGGCAAGGGTAAAAAAATGGTGAATCGTTACAATATTTCAATTAAGTATTTATTTATTTTAACTAGACAAAGGCATAAATTAGTACTACGGTATTTATCGTATAGCTACGTTAGTACTATTTTCTGTGGTATAGCAATATTTAGGATAGGTAGGTATATTGATAAAACATTTTTATTTATTATGAACACATAATCCCTAAAAATTGATAAAATAAAAAAATTAAAACATATTCTCCAATTAGTATTTATGCAAAAAAAAAAATTGTGTCAACATGGCACAATTTTGTTGTCATCTGTACAAACTATGCAACCGCTACCAAATTGTAAGGTCAATGTCCTGGCATCGAACAATATGATCGGAAAGTATTAGATTACTACGAATTTATGTGGAATTTTATAAAGTTTCAACAAAATGATTATGACACAGTTACAATATACATTCTTCAGTAAATTTACAATGAATATAAATAGTTTTCATGATATTTTATTGTTTTTAAAATTAAAATATCGGAGTATAAAATGAAATCAAAAGATTGACGATCTTAGTTTGTGAAAGTTAAGTCGTTTTTTCAACACATTTTTTTACAATTGTGCTAAAACAAATACATTTAACAAATAGGTTACTTAATTAGCTTTAATTTGATATATAATACATGAAACAAATACTTTTCTGTTAAAAGATTTGGACATATTTCCGATTTCAAGGCACGCGCGTATTCGCACAACGAAAACAAAAATGGCGGGCTTTTTCTTGTGGCGCGGTTTACTCACGAATTTACTCTCATTGGGCAAAGGTTTCTCGATTTTTATTGGCTCAAAAAATACCAATCAACAGAAGGAGAGTTCCTTTTGGTATTCATATAAATTTTAAATGGACCAATCAATTCAAACCATAGAAAAAAAATGTCAAAGAGTACGGAATGCGTTACGGCCTCGGTTAGGCTCTTGGACGCTGCGCGCAACTTTTGCGTTATGGCCTCGGTTAGGACTTTGGACGCGTCACGGGTTAAAGCACAAAGGACCTCAAGTGGGACGTCACATTACCAGCCACGCAGATTCACTTCTTCGTTTAGAAGGTAGACACTTTCCAAGCCTTATACCGCCAACTGAAAAGACACAGAAGCCATTTCGCCGTTGCCACGTTTGTGCAACAACCATGAAAAAACCAAAAAAAAAGAATTATGACTAAATACATGTGTGCTGAGTGTTCTGTAAACTTGTGTTTCTACCCTTGTTTTCGTGATTATCATACAACTTTGCACTATTAATGCTCATAATTATTAGCATCATTATAATTAGACTATACCAACCAAATAACTCTTTTCGTTTTCAGTTAGTGATATTTTGTTTGCCGCCATTTGTAAAATAAATAAATAAAGTTTTTGTAGTTATTGGTTGTTTACTTGTTTCATTTACACTGAAAAGAAAAACGCATTTATCTCATTTATATACTTTTATAAATATTTTATTGAACTTATCGAATTATTTATTTTATCGATAGAGAGAACTTCAGTTGTCGATACATTATCGATAAAGGCTCTACCCTAAAAAGTGAGGTTATTTTACACGAATTTTAGTGATTAAATTTTTGTGGTTTTACATAGTGAAAATGTTATTTTTAGTATAAAATAAGATAAATAATTTAATTTTGGACATAAAATAATAGTTTGTGCTAATAAAAATGTGTGATTTTGTGCGTACAATGAAGTTTTCTCTCGTGAGTATTTTATTTTTTTTAGGTACATTTTAACAATATTCCTTTATATATTTTATCTATCTATTATGTATATAAAAATGAAACCAGTTTTCCGTTGTCACGACACAGCATGAAAACGCCTTGACCGATTTGGCTGTTTTTTTTTGTAGTTTTCTAATACTCTGTACAAGGTTCGTACGGAAAAAAAATATTAATTATATTAATAGAATTATAAATCTAAAATAGTTCCTTAACCTTTTAACCGCCGGTCCTCCAGCCCACAAAACGTGTCTCTATCGCCGGACACTAATTTCAACATTTTCACAGTAGTGTTGGGTAAAGTTTTCACGATAATGCAATTTTTTGGGATTATTACAACTGTTTTCAGCTAACTAAAACTGTATTTTTGGTGAAATAATAAATTCTTGATTTTAAGAACAGCAAACAAATTCTGTATAGGAACATATAATTTTGCAAACACGAAAAAATTATCGATAGTTCAAGCCCTATCGTAACATTGAATTCACAAACTGTCGGATATATCCTACTGTGGCGCTGTAATTCAAGTTAATACTCTTCGTTTTAGTGATGTGCATGTCTCGGTATTATGGAAACTATTTTCCGGTGGTTAATCACATTCCTTTTTTATGTAAATTCCTTATTTGTAATTCAATTGTTAATTCTAATAAAAGAAAAATAATTTTATTATTTTTTCAATCATCAATCGTCATTTACATATATGTCTATTTTAATAAACGAAGAACAAAAAAATAATATATCATCGAATAAAAATTGCACTAGCGAGCATCATTTCCCACATTTTGTTCATTCTCTGATCAACCCACGTTCATAACAAGTCTGTGGACCGACCACACTGCGATTGTGATAATAATCTTAGTAGAAAGACAATTAAGGTAAGATGTTATTTTTATTTTTATTAGAGCTCGTACATATCAATAAAGCGATTCAGCATTTTATTCACCTATTGAGTATCTACCTACTGACTGATTTTCTATGAATATTTTTATAATTAGCACCCGGATCGATAAATTGCACTTGCTCACATGGTAGTATGACTTGGTCACATGATAGCTTTACATTTTACACCGTCTAAAATAACTTTCTTCTTCTACCCGATAAGGTATCGAAACGTAAGACCTAACGTAAAACGTAATATGAGACACTAACATTAATGCCTTGCTCTTATCTATGTAACTTCTTATATAGAATTTGAATGGTTATTATATAGAGTTTGATGGTTCTGTATTTTTTTGTTTTAGATATATCAACTGCAATATGGACACGCAAAAGTTATATGAAGAGACAATGGCAAAACGTGTAAAAAAAAATTTGGATTCTGAATTTGGAAGACAAAGAATGGCACATTCTGATAAGGACTGCGAGGAGTGTACGAAATATGATCTTAAAAATGTAAGGCGTGATAAGAAAAATGATTTTGCACAGCTCCTAGCCGAAGAACTTCAAGAACTTCATCCTTGCATGCGCACGCGGTGCTTCACTAGAATTTTAAACTTTGTCAATTCTATAAAAAATAACCATTCCTATGAAATAGAGGTAACGGATACAGAAAGAATGTAAAAATATCGCTAGTAAATAAAACCAATATTTGATTTCTAGTGTGCTATTTATTTATTTGTATGAAATTTAGTACTACATGGTTCGATACAAAGAAATACGTTACAATCCTTACACATAAATCTTGTTTCGGTCCTTTTTTTTCTTCAGTGCACATACCCTGCAACGCTGGCTTTTATTGTTTGGGATCCTCGTAGGGACATGTTTGAGAGCATCTCGTGGTAAAAAGCGACTTGGATTGTCTTGTACCCTGCGTGAAGTTGAAGGAACCGGTTGGTAGTGTAATAATTTATATTTTGCTATTAATTGACGAATCACTTCGAGTTGAAATTGAAACTCACTGAATGGTTTGTTTCGACATCCTTTTATTTCTTTAAATGTGTAAAATGCATTTAAAATATGCATATCAATAATACGCAACGCCAATTTTCCTTCTCATGCTACGGTTGAGGAGCGCCAGGCGTCTTTTGAAGCAAGTGTGCTATTTGGCAAAGCAAAAAGGCAACGCGCCCCGAATCAGGAAAATGTCGCATTCTGCTCATTCGATATGAGTACGGACGCCCGTGCAAGACCTATCGTAGGTTTTGCATATATGACAGTGTGGGAATAATAGCATACGTTTACCTAACTACCTTTATCTGCGAGATTGAAATGTCTCTTTCCTATATTCTGTACCTTATTTATTTAAGGAAAATAGCCACACAAAAAAATAAACAAATTAAAACCAAATAAAAATTTTTACAATGTTTATTTTACATACAGCTTTATGACAGTATATAATTATAATATAATCCAAGGAATACACCTGTTAATCCAGTAAGTCAAAAGAAAAGAGACAAAGAAGAAATAAATATATAGAAAGAAATAGATAGGAAGAGCAGATCGACTGGGTGTGTCTATACTCAGCGGGAACACATGGTCTTTTGATATAGGTCTTTCCGTGATATACATCTATATAATTAGGGCTATCATTGGTGAAACAACTGAAATTAGTTCCGTATTACTTTCAGTTTTATCAATTTTTGAAAAAAATCCTCTAGCCAGCGGGCAACTTTTTTTCTATGAAAGTGATCAAGTTAAAATATGGTTATATAATTAGGGCTATGCTAACTTTATATATATATGATAAAAAAAATATAGATTTCATTAATCAAAACTGAAATATTCCGTTACGAAAAAAAACTCTAGTCAGCGGGAAACTTAATACATACGCAACATACAGCATTAGAAAACAATCCTCAATTAGTGCTATTCCCGTGTATATTTTGTATAATCTTGCTTTTTGGATACCGCTTTCAGAAGTGCAGATATATATATACCTAAGGTGGTTTTCTTGCTGATACATATACTTCGTGAGATCACCCATATAAGCTAAACAGTATAATAGCCAACTAAAAATCCACTCCTACCGATGAATCAAATTTAGCTTTACCCTTTTTACCCGACTACGGCAAAGCCAAAAAGTAGGGTAATGTTTTGGCAGTCTGTATGTATTTATGTATTTGTGTATGTATGTATGAATGTATGTATGAATTAATGTTATGTATGTATGAATGTATGGTTAAAGACATTTATACACATAAATTAATCTACAAAGTTCAGTTATAATGAGAACTTACAAATTTACATTCAGTGAACGTGTACAAAAAGTCGGTAGGTAAATAATAAATATCAAATTTTCGTTCCGTGCTGGCTGTGTGCACAGAACTAGTTTGTTATATCTGCATCTTCGATGCACAGTAAGGTAATGTGCCAATGTGTGTGTATAAGTACTGTCTAATGTGAAACAGAATAAGCGCAGATGTGGCTTGCGATACGAACATTATTAATTTTAAATTGTTTTAATATTTATTTATTTTTCGAATGTGCATGTTATGTAAAAGGTACCTATGTCTGTATGTTTTTGTGACTGGTCATATAGCTTGTTTATTTAGTTTTTTTTATTCAGTTTATTTTTAATAAATTGTATGAAATGTAAAATGTACGAATGTATGTATGATCCACCATATCGCCTGTATTTGTATGTTCCACTGAACCGATTTTAATGAATGGGGTGTCAATCGATTAGTAAAAATGACCCGGGTGACATGGGCTACATATTTTTTTTATGTAGTCGGGTTTGTTAAACGTAATTCTTGTTGCCATTTCTATTAATAATACAAAATTTGTATTATAAACAGAAAAAATAAGTACGTCAGTGTTTCAAATTAAAGTGAACTGATACTCTGAAAGTAACCTGTAAAAAATTTTCATTTTGTAATTATTTCTGAACTCACACTTAAAGTATTTGCTCTTGGTAGAAACGTTATATCACATTTATATTATAAAGAAGAAAGATTTGTGGCTACAGTATACTTACCGGTTACCAAGAAGCCAAGAACCATTACATTACCAGCACTGAGAAGAAGCTTTTGTGAACACATCGTATATCAAGAAATACAGTTACAGCGCAGTTCTGATAAGAACTGTTTTGTCAAGAAAGAAATACAGATAGTTACGAGGTAGCTCTGATAAGAGCACCGTGCGACCGAGAGGAAAAAAGCGTGGAAGCGAGATAGCAAGCGTCACTCCTTTGAAATAAATCAACCGTTTTTTTATTGGTTAAAAATATTATAATTCAAGTTTTATTATTGGTTGATGACGATTTACATAGTAAATATTTTGTATATAAACTTCGCATTTTTGTCAATAAACATTCCATTCCATTCTATTCTAATCTTCTGAATTAGAGTTTTAAGAGTTTTTTTTAAGTTTATTTTTAAGAGCGGAATCAGTCCTTGATACCTGTTAGGGCCGTCGCTCGCCGCCGTCCAGGGTAGGTTTTATGGGTACAATAAATTGAAACCACTATTTAGAGAGGCATGAATACTTATTTAGTCGCCTACTGGCGATTTTAAAGTTACGAAGTTACATTGACTTTTGGTTACAAAAAATAGAAGTGCGTGCGTGCGCACACTGTGGCTGGTCGTAGGGCAAGAGGCCGTTGCTGAGCCGGCCGCGCGTCCGCAGCCCGTCTTCCCCGCGCCCCTGCTTCCCCCTGGGGTTGCCAGGCGCCGTAATAGTACACAAATTCATGGGAGGCCGCGACATCCTCCGCCCCGTTGGAAGCCACTGCTTACAACATCTTGGTAGGCAGCAGGCACATTCTTGATAGAGCTCTCCTTACGAGGCCCCGATTGGTGAGTACATCTGCCACGCGGTTGATTCCATCAGGTCCTGGATAGAATTGAGTGATTCTTCCCAATCTCCATTGCATGGGTGGTAAGTGATCTTCTTTAATAATTACCACGTTCCCGACACGAACCTCTTGTCCTTTAGTGCGCCATTTTTGGCGTTGCTGCAGTTCTGAAACATATTCACGACTCCAACGCGCCCAAAATTGTTGTTTTAATTTTTCGACCAGTTCATATCGGTTGGGTCTTAAAGTTGTGATTGGCAAAGCAGGGACCGCTGTTAGAGGTCTACCTATAAGAAAGTGCCCTGGAGTGAGAGGTAAAGGATCATTGGGTTCGGACGAAAGAGGAGTTAAGGGCCGTGAATTTAAGATCGCCTCAATTTGTGTAAAAATAGTAGTTAATTCCTCGAAAGTAAGACTAGCGCTGCCTACTATTCTCTTTAAGTGAAACTTTGCAGATTTAATGCCGGACTCCATGAGACCATTAAAATTTGGTGACCAGGCCGGACTAAAAATAAATTGAATCCCTTCATTAGCGCCGTAATTGGTTATCGACTGCTTGCTGGATCTAACAATTTTGCATAATTCATTGTTAGCTCCTTTGAAATTTGTACCATTATCGCAATAAATTTTAGCTGGCTTACCTCGACGTGATACGAATCTACGTAAACATTGGAGAAATGCCTGAGTACTCAACTCGCTGACTACCTCCAGGTGAACCGCCTTTGAAGTAAAACACACAAACAAACATAAATAGCATTTGGATGTGCGACTTCCTCTGCCTTTGCGATTAGAAATTAGAAAAGGTCCACCATAGTCTGTTCCACAGTAGTAAAATGGAAAGGAAGGTTCATTTCTCTCATTGGGCAAATTTCCCATTATGGGTTGAACGGTTCTACCACGAAACCGAGTGCAGATGACACAATGTTTAGTCACTCTGCGAGCCAAATCTCTACCTCGCAATGGCCAAAACTTTTCCCTGATGGATGCCAGAAGTAACTGAGGACCAGCGTGAAATAAACGAACGTGCTCATATCTCATAATTAATTTACATAAATGATGTGTAGAATCTAATATAATCGGATGTTTTTTATCATAAGAATATTCAGAATTGCTGATTCGACCACCCACTCTTAATAGTCCCTTTTCATCTATGAATGGATTAAGAGGTAGTAATTTCGATTTTTTGTTTAATTCTTTCTTACTAAGAATAATGTCAATGTCATTTTGAAATGACTCTGCCTGACTGTATTTTACCAATAAACATAATGAGTTACTAATATCATCAGGGCCAAGAGGACCTGTAACTTTATTTAAAGATGATTTAAGATTATTTATAAACCTTAACACATAAGAGTATATTCTCAACATCTTATTATAATTTGAATATTTCTCAAAGTTAATAAATTTATTATTATTGTCTACTTGTAAGCAACAATTTATATTTATATTTTCTTTGTTATTAAGTTCTGGTAATTTTGTGAATGAAACCGATGGACACACACCTTCAGGCCATTGAGATTTATCCTTCCTCAGAAAGGAAGGACCCTGCCACCAAAGCGATGAAGACTTCAATTGTTCGGGTTCAATACCCCTAGAAGCAAGATCGGCAGGATTCTGACTTGTGGATATGTGGCTAAAAATAAAATCAGATGCATGTTCATTTATCTCATTCACACGATTGCATACAAAGGTCTTTAAATCCCTAGGAGGTGTTTTAACCCAGCCTAGTACAATAGTAGAATCTGTCCATAGAGTTTTTCTTGTGATGCTGCAACGCATTGAGTTTAAAACTTTTGCACTTAGACGAGCTCCTAACACTGCTCCACATAATTCTAATCTCGGTATGGTGATGGGCTTCATAGGTGCAACACGGGCTTTAGCACAAAGCAGGCGAACAGTAAATTGATTATCGCTGTCTCTAGAACGTAGGTAAACACAAGCTGCATAAGCATGCTGGCTAGCATCTACAAAACAATGCAATTCAATGTCCTGCGGTACATCACATAAGACTCTTCTAGGTATACTAATAGAAAATAAAACTGGTATATTACTCATAAAATTTTGCCATTTTTTAAGAATGTTATCAGGCACCGGGGCATCCCAGTCTAATTTAGCTGCCCACAACTCCTGTAATAAAATTTTAACTACTATAACGCAAGCACTAAGGAGTCCTAGAGGGTCAAAGACCTTACCAATCATTGAAATAATATTTCGCTTGGTGACTTGAGAGGTAAGTTCTAAATCTGCTGAGAAATGCAATATATCAGGCTTAGGTGACCAATTAAGACCTAAAACGCTAGATTCCTTGCTCAAGTCCATAACTGAAGATAACTCATTATTATCTATCAAATTTGAAACATTAGAACGAAATTTTCTTAAAGGTAAGCAAGCTGAGTTTAATATTTGAACTACATCTTTATAAATTTGTTTTAAATCATCAACAGTGTCTGCTCCTGTACTAAGGTCATCGACATAAAAATCGTTTTTAATAATATTAGCAATATTTTTGTCTGAGCATTCATGAGACAACTGCAAGAGACATCGTGTACTTAAGAATGGAGCAGATGCTGTGCCATATGTTATAGTGTTTAGCTGCAAGACATCAATTTGTTTGTCTTCACTATCCCGCCACAAAATTAATTGCAAATGACGCTGTGTTTCATCGATTTCTATTTGACGGTACATTTTTTCTATGTCTGCCGTAAGTACATATCTATAATCACGAAAACGCAGTAATATTGATAATAAATCGCTCTGGACTACTGGTCCAACATATTGAATATCATTTAGAGATTTCTTTGTACTGGTTTTACTCGATCCATTGAAAACAACTCTTATAGAAGTTGATTCACTTTTAGGCTTTATGACTGCATGATGAGGCATATAATAACCAAAAATAGGCTTATCTATTTTAGATAAATGACCTAATTCAGCATACTCTTTTAAAAACATACTATATTTTTCTTTCAACTCCGGTTGACGTTTGAATCTTTTTTCTAAGTTTAAGAGACGGTTTCTAGCCAAATGATAAGAATCACCCAATGCAATTTCAGGAGATTCCTTGAATGGTATTTGTACTGAAAATCGACCATTTGGTAACCGTTTAGTATTTTCTACAAAATGTGCTTCACAAAACTTTTCCTCTGAAGATAAAGTTTTTGTTTTGGGTAGTTCATCAATCTCCCAAAATTTCTCTAATGAATCTTTTAATTCTTGACTAAAATTACAAAACAGTTGAGGCTGTGAATTAGCCGAGCATTTAGCTGTCGGGCCAGCCACCAACCATCCTAATTGTGTATCTATTAATGTAGGTGAATTTTTACCTAATTTAATTTGATTGCACCCAACAATATCCCAATAAACGTCAGCTCCCAAAAGTATGTCTATTTTGGAGGGCTTGTAGAAGGTTGGATCAGCTAATTTAACCCTATACTTGACAAAGATTTTTTTTATAAAAATTTGTGGATATTTTTATATTTATTGGGTCTTTTGAATACAGACAATATATAAAAAATATAAAAAAAATAATTGCATGTATATTTTTGAAAATATAGCATGTGCCTTAAAATGCACATTGCCAGCTAGCTGAGTTATCACTGTCGAAAAAGGGTGTGCATTGAAATATACATTGTCATGTGCAGGAGAACAATAAAACAGATTTTTTTTTCAGACAATTTTTTTTATTTATGCAAAATGTAACTCAAAACTATTAAATTTCTTTAGTATCAACAATCACAGTTATTAAATAGAGACCAAAAATCAAGTCATCAACAACTGACTCAGCTTTGCCTTTATAGGCCAAGTCCACCTTTAAGAATTTATTGCTTATAAACTAAGTACGAGTTAAATTCAACGTAAACAGTTACAAAATTTCTGTAAATATTATAAATGCAATAATAAGAGATCAATATATCAGTCAAATCTACCATAATTACTATTTGACGTCTGAAATCCGTTGATCTCAGACATCAAATAGTAATAGAACATGGTGATGCTAAAAATTATAATAAAAATAAAATTGGTGTCACATCAATTAGCTGGACTTTGTGTGATAATCATAAAAACAGTTACGACCTTCGACTAAACAAAGCCGCACATTGCACTTCACACAAGTGAATTTCGTTTGGCATTTTATGCAATTCTTGCATCTACCTTTACTTGTAAAAGATGGCATGTGCCCAATTTGATCAAATCTACCACAATCAGATGTTTGAGGAGAAACAAAATAGGAACCCCTAGAAGAATTTGGCTTTTGCTTCGTTCTTTCAAAGGTGAGGAGTTCATTACTGACGTCAACTCGAAAATGCTTGAGTTTCAATCGTTTCGTATCTTTATTTTCGCGACGATAGATGAGCCATGCATTATTGACGCATATATCAAGAACCTGTGAGAACAAAGGTATATACCAACGATGTGCTCTCATTTCTGTCCGGTACAATGCTACGAGCATGTCCGCTAAATCTACTCCTCCCATGCTAGTGTTATATTCCTTTACGATGTTGGGACACGTTACATATTGTCTAGTCTTTGTGCTTTTACAGTATCGCAATATCTGTTGTACCGGGTATGAGTCAGTGTAAGTGCTGGCTGTAGTAACACATTTGTTATCAAACCACTTCACTATCGCAATTTTAGATTCATTCGAGACAACCTGGGCGAAAGATCCACGACCTCGTTTCTTCAAATTTTTATCAGTCGGTAGTTTAGCTGCAGCTCCACGAAGTCTATTTTGTCTGATAGTCCCTAAAGCAAATATGCCATATTCTTTTCTCAAATGTTGCAACAATTCCAGAGACGTAAAAAAATTATCGAAATAGAGCACCGAACAAGGTTTTTGTTGAATTGATTGAGATAAAGCTAATACCACTTTTGCTGCTAAACCCATGGCATTTTCTTCATCAGTAAATACATGATTACGAAACGTATCTTCACCGCCGTAAACTAAAAAGTCATACACAATACCAGAGACTCCAGCACGAACAAAAATTTTGAAGCCCCATTTACGTGGCTTGTTCTGGATATATTGCTTACGACTACCAGCTCGTGTACCTTTATAAGGCACCATCATTTCGTCTATGCTAAAACGATTTTCCTCTTCAATTTTTAGGCAATTACGGCGTACACTATTCAAAAGTTGCCTTACTTTGAAATATCTGTCGCCGTCATCATGTAAATTATCTGCAAAGTGTAAATACCTTCGTATTTGTTGAAATCGTTTCAAGGGCATTATATCAGCTATTTTATTGTAACGCAACTTTTTAGCCCAATAGTCTGTATAAGCTGGTAGTTTCACTATGCCCATTAATAATTGGATAGCAATAAAATCTTTAATTTCGTCTTTTGTGACATTCAATGGTGCACCTTTCATTTGCATATAATACAAGTTAGTTTGATGAAGCATTAATTCTATGAGATCGTTATCAAAGAACATTAGAAAGTATTCTAAAGGAGACTTAATTGGCTGCGATGCTGATTGTATGAAAGTTTTATCTTCAATTTCTGCTTTACCCATAAATGTTTTTTTGCAAACCCATTTTGTGTCTATTCGCTTCAGTCGCACCATTTTCTTTTTTACAATAACAGTTGTAGATTTTTTCTTCGATCGTGTAACACTAGAGGGAGATGCAATATTACTTGGACCAGCTGACGGTGAAAATTGTGATGTGGCAAGTGTTTCGGTTAAGTTTGACGCACATGGAATTGGAACAGAAGCTAATATTGATGGTGAATTTGGGCTTTGATTATGTATCATCTCGTTCACTGAAGAACTTACAGTTGTTAGACACGTAGTTTCTTCTTCACTATCTGATAGTAAATTAAGATTCTCTAATGAAGATGGTAGTGATGGAGGGTCTGAAGATATGTCAGAATTTTCAATGATCCTGTTTTTGACAATTTGGCGTGCATGGTGAAGTTCATCTTCCGAATCATCACTTTTCTCTATGTCGGAACCGGCACCAGACTTAGGTACCAACGCCAAAATTTTTAAAGATCTTGTTGAAGGCTAGAACAATAAAAAAAAATCAAATTAAACAAGGAAACAAACATTGAAATTCATAATAGTATTTTAAAAATAATATTCTATCTAACCTGGCAATGTGTCTACAAATGCACACAGCTTAGTACCAGTAAGTATGTTGAACAACTGGCAATGTGCATTTAAAGATACATGAAAGTTGAAGAAACAAAATTGCCTAGTAATCTCATTCAAATTGATGAAATATTTTATTTATTTACAAGAATAACTCTTTATGTACTTATTTTATTCATTTTTATATTATTTCTGTAAGTAAATTATACGATTTCAATAGATTTTTACCTTGTATGTGGTAGACGCACGCGCACGCTCCGCCATCTTGCAATCTACTGACTGTCTTGAGTGTTGCCAGTTGTCATTAATATTTTTGTATGCAAAATAAGGATATGTATTCTTGGAACTTGGGCAAAACTGGTAAACAACACGCGTAGTTAAGACTGCAGAATTTTAAAAAAAATGTGTGTACGTAGATGCACATTGTCAAGTATAGGGTATGTTAATTGGCAAATTTAGTTCCCCAGGATTGACCTCCACATTAGGCAGAGTTCCTGTGATACATGGAACAAATAACAATTTTACATTGATATTAAACGTGTTTAAAGAAGACCTAATATTTAGTGTACTAGATCCCGAAATATTGCATAATGTATTATTTATGCCTGCTATACTAATAGGTTCTAAATATTTAGAAGACAGTCCCATACGATTTCTTAAATCTTCTGAGATCAGGGAAGACTGACTTCCAGAATCTATTAAGGCTCTGGCATTATAAATTTTTCCTTTATATTCAATTTTAATTAATGCAGTTCCCAACAACACTTGGTAGACCTGATCGTTAGATGGTGACACTGCAGATAAAGAAACTGGAACTGAGCCATCAGAAGTTTCTATACTAGTAACTTGAGTTTTATGTAGTAGAGAATTATGTTTCTTCTTGCAGATACGGCAAGATCCTTTTATTTGACACTGAGCTGCAAAATGACCACTACGCAAACAATTTTTACAAAGTTTTAATTTTGCAATTTCAGATACTCTGTTTTCAACATCCATGCCTTTAAATGTTTCACACTGATATAAGCGGTGATTTTTACCACAAAAAGGGCATGCCTGGCTATTATTTTTACTATCTGTTGATAATACAAATGACTTAGTTTGTTTATTAATATTTTCTCTAATATTAGGTCTGAAATCACCTCTTTCCGAACGATTGATATGAGCAGTTTCGAGTACATCAGCACGGCCACGCAAAAAAGTATGAAAGTTATCTAATGTTGGCATCTCGCTAAGTGTAGTTTTGTGTTCCTCCCACTTACTAGCTGTGACAGAATCCAACTTCATTGTAACCATATAAATAATTAAAGTGTCCCACTTGTCAGTCGGTTGACCGAGGGTATTCAGCGCTCGCAAATGTTTAGAAACATGATCAATCATAAATTTCAAGGCTTTATAAGACTCCCTGGTCGTGGTTTCTAATTTAAATAATGCTCTAAGATGATTATTAATAAGAACATTTTTATTATTAAATCTTTGACATAAAAGATCCCAGGCGGTCTCATAGTTACTGCTCGTAAACTCAATAGACTTCAAAGTAACTGCGGCACTTCCTTCCAATGAAGAGCGTAGATAGTGAAATTTATTAATTAATGGAATGCTGTTACTATTATGTATCATTGACTCAAAGCTATCTTTAAATTCTAGCCAATTTAAATAATTCCCATCAAAGGTGGGTAATTTAATTGTTGGTAATTTTATTGCATTCTGATGATATGATTTATCACAAGATGACTGATTATCATTGTCACTGCCACATATTGTTTTACTATTGGAGTCCAAGATCGCCTGTCCAGTTGCTAGTAATAACAAAATTCGAGATTCAACGGTATCTCTCTCTCTTATTTGTTCCTCGATATCTGAAGCTAACTCATCTATGCGATTTTGTATTAGTTCAAATTCTGAAATGATACTCTGAATTGTATTTAATTTCAACTCTAATTCCTTTTTCCTTACAAGTGAAAGGTCAGACCCGGATTGTTTAAGAGATTCGAAATATTCGCTATATTTGGACAAACGACCTTTAATGACACCTCTTTTCCTAATGTAGGAGGATAGTTCCTTCTTTTCATCATTTATTTCGTTGGAAACCGAGCCAGTATTTTTTGATTCCATGTTGGAGGTAAATGAAAAAATAAAATTAAATCACAATTTCACTGGCAATGCGGATTAAAACAATGAATTATGCAAATAAAGTAAATGTTCAGTAACGATACCCAGGATTTAGTCCATACAGCAGTCGACAACCAAAGGCAGGCCTCACGACACGACCCGAATAGGCGCTGACTGCACGCGCGACGACGCGCAGCAGCCGTAGGTATACGTGCAGCACGACGAGACGACCTCGTCGCGGAAGGCTGGAAATAGTCGGCAAATCCCGTTTGAAGCAAAGCTAGGTTGCAACATGCGCGTATGGTTTGAAGAAAATAGTTAGTTTTTTTTTTTTATTCAAGGCGGTGGTCAAATATAAATTATCACAAATAGGGCGTTGGCCTGCGCGGCACGCTTGTGATCACCAAATAATTGTGCTCAAAATGGCTGCTACGTGCGCACCCGACAATTTAATAAAACCCAAAATAGGTTTCCTAAAAACTAAATAGTGCACACAAAATAAATAAGCAAATTGTGTACTTTGCTCTGAAAATAACACCCAAAGGAAAGCAGGCAACGCTGGGTAATTAAACGCTTTGGTTAATCAACGCAATTAAAAGTAGGCATGTAAGTAGGTGTATCAACCTACCCCGGCAAAACGTAAAAATGAAAGTAAAATAAATTATGTGAGTAGGTCACAGTGCCTACCTTTTGTATTAATAAAGGTACGTACCTATTTAGGTTAGGTAGGTACGTAACAAATATTTGATTTGAAAAATGACGGTGCGATAGCGACGATCTCACAAACACAATAAAAAGGATGGGAATTGCAGAAGGAATGGGCACTTAACTTATTATCCTGGTTTTATGATGACATGCTTTGTTCTTGGGGCCGCGCCATCTTGCTTCCTTCTGTCCCTGGGTGTGGTCCGTTGCTGTCCTGTCACGGTCGCCAAAAAATATGTTAGGGCCGTCGTTCGCCTCCGTCCAGGGTAGGTTTTATGGGATACATAAATTGAAACCACTATTTAGAGAGGCATGAATACTTATTTAGTCGCCTACTGGCGATTTTAAAGTTACGAAGTTACATTGACTTTTGGTTACAAAAAATAGAAGTGCGTGCGTGCGCACACTGTGGCTGGTCGTAGGGCAAGAGGCCGTTGCTGAGCCGGCCGCGCGTCCGCAGCCCGTCTTCCCCGCGCCCCTGCTTCCCCCTGGGGTTGCCAGGCGCCGTAATAGTACACAAATTCATGGGAGGCCGCGACAATACCGATAAACTTTCCCCATTGACATATACCGTGATATGAAAAGATTTTTATTTACTCCATAGAAACTCGGATTAGCTACTTGGGCAGATTTTACGGGTGGACACTTTTTTTTTCATATTTCAATGTATTCCTTGGGGAAAGTTGATCAGTAACATGGGCGCGGGGTGAGCCCTTAAAATGGTTTCAGTATTTTTACACGACTGCTCAAACAAAGGAGCGTATTGTTTTAGAGATCATGTATGTATGTAAGTATGTATGTACGTAAGTAGGTTAGTTTATTTTTTCCATCATAACTTCTAAGCGGCTGAACCGATTTGGATGAGTGGGGTATCATTAGAATCCTTGCGTCCCCACGAGTGACATAGGCTATATATTTTTTAGGATGGCAGTCGTGTTTTTTTTAAACTCGTTTTTTACACGTTAAAATAGATATAAACGTAAACCTGCACTTCTGAAAGCGGTATCCAAAAAGCAAGATTATACAAAATATACACGGGAATAGCACTAATTGAGGATTGTTTTCTAATGCTGTATGTTGCGTATGTATTAAGTTTCCCGCTGACTAGAGTTTTTTTTCGTAACGGAATATTTCAGTTTTGATTAATGAAATCTATATTTTTTTTATCATATATATATAAAGTTAGCATAGCCCTAATTATATAACCATATTTTAACTTGATCACTTTCATAGAAAAAAAGTTGCCCGCTGGCTAGAGGGTTTTTTTCAAAAATTGATAAAACTGAAAGTAATACGGAACTAATTTCAGTTGTTTCACCAATGATAGCCCTAATTATATAGATGTATATCACGGAAAGACCTATATCAAAAGACCATGTGTTCCCGCTGAGTATAGACACACGATCGACTGGTCATATATATTAGCAGTTTTAATATAGTGTAAATCCGCCGACTCGTGTACCGTAGTAAATTTTTGAAAATATGACACGGTACTGCCATGAATTATCGAAATTTGGCTGCCTGAATCCAAAAGGCCATTAAATACCCGACCGTGTATACTAGCCTTTAGATACGGCCGTCTGTCGAAGGAGTTGTCAACGTCGTTTGTCATTGAGATAGGTTCAATATCAGAATTACGAACCGACAACACGCGCTGGGAACGGGTTGATGAAAAGAAATTCTTCAAATAATTCAACCAAGACCGCCATTCTTCAGCACAGAAATTACTAGAAGCTGTAGAAGTTTGTTGTCGATTCAAGCTTACTCGCGTTTTTTGGAATGGACGGCGGCGTTGGCGACTTGACAGTCTTCGACGGGGAACATTTAGGACAAGTTTTGGCGGTGACGTCCCTCTTTCCACAACGATAGCAAATTATGATGGCGGGCGCCTTGCAGGACTTCAACGTGTGACCATCTACACGACAACGGACGCAGAAATTGCTACCATCAACCTGTGCCATCGTCGCGGCCACTTTAGGAACAGCAGGGCATCGGTTGCCCTTGTAAATAAGATCGGGAGCCAAACAAGAAGACGACAATTTAGGGGGCTCTGAAAATAACTTGGAACGCTCCTTTGCATCCTCAAGGAGTCTACATTTACGCTTCAAATCGGTCCACGAGTCAACTGGATTTAAACCTAATTGGGAAGTGTAGAAAGGCCTAATATTAAACATTACAATATTAAGTTTCTCCTCATCAGATAAGGGTTTGGATAAACGAGTGAAATAATTCTGCAAAACACTCAGATAATTAACTATGTTTTCATCAGATCCTTGTGTGCGGGCTCTTATTTCTATCAAAAGTCGGTGATCATAATTAGCGGGCAGATAATCCTCCAGAAGGGCGGATTTTAATTCAGACCAACTATTCACCTCATCGCGTACTCCACGATACCAGTACAGTGCCTCCTCAGTGAATAACTCGGCGGCAGAATTAAAAAGTTTGAAATCATTAATACCGCGGGACAAACAAAGTTCTTCTAAACGTTGCAAGAATGCCTTTACACAAGTTTTCCCATAAAAATGAAGGTTTAGCTTATAAATCTGAGAGTATGAATTTGAAGAATTATCAGATTGACTAGAAGGCATTGGCGGATTGGTTGCTGGGTTAGAAGAGTGATGATGCTGCGAAGAACTGCTTTTAAAATTATCCATGATCCCGTCAATTTTGAACAAAATGCGGTCTAATCGTTCCTGTAAGCTCTCAATTTGCGGGGTGTATTCTTCCACATCACCAGCATCCAATCTACCCAAACGATGAAACAAATGGTGTCCTAAGGTTTGAATTCTATTCAGTATTTTAAGAGAACCCGATTTACTACTTGTTCCTTTAATTAAACCCTCTAATTCAACCAATTTGTCTTTTATTATGTTCAATTCCTCCGCGATATTCGCATCACAAGTGAAAATCTCATCTGATGGGATTTCTTTACTAAGCGCGCGAACCTGAGCCCTCAGACCAATGACATTGTCCTTAGGTTGAGCGCCACGAATTCTTACATCATACTCTAATTCATCTTTGTGTAGCAAATTAAAGCAAATTGGCCTTTCACCCATTTTAAGCAAGTTGTAAATAGAAAACGGTAATAAAAACAATAGGGTTAAGAATATATTGACCAGACGTAACAAATGTTTGGTAAAAAGCAAAATAATTCTATATGGTAACTGACTTATTTTCAGATTGTATTGTAGGGTAGTAAAAATAAACTTAATTGATAAAAGTAAACAAGGGATCAATATTGACAGCTAATTCTGAGCAAAATGACCAGAAATAGGGTTATGGTTATTTACTTACTTAAATTTGCAAGCAATACAAGTTAATTTACCTCTTATCTGCTCGTCCCTGTTCGGGCGCCAATGAAATGTCTCTTTCCTATCTTCTGTACCTTATTTATTTAAGGAAAATAGCCACACAAAAAAAATAAACAAATTAAAACCAAATAAAAAATTTTACAATGTTTATTTTACATACAGCTTTATGACAGTATATAATTATAATATAATCCAAGGAATACACCTGTTAATCCAGTAAGCCAAAAGAAAAGAGAGACAAAGAAGAAATAAATATATAGAAAGAAATAAATAGGGAGAGCAGATTGACTGGTCATATATTGTTCCCTTGTTTTTGAAAAAAGTAAAATAGAAAAGGAAATAAGTTGATAGAAGTAATTTTTATCTGCAGGGCCGACCGATAATGAAGTCCTCAGCTGGGTATCGTTACCTTATTTAAAGCGAGAAAGTTTTTTTTTGTAGTAATGGGCAAGTCCTCTTGTCTTTTATATAAATGAGCTCTCTGATCCCGCACTTTTGTGACCTCTCTAGTTGATAAATCCGGAGAGAAAGGGGTCCCATTCGGTCCAGTGGATCTCTTCAGGCGCAATGTAAAACCCTGAAGAATATATTGGCATATGAAACAATTATTGCCAGATATAGTACAAACAGTGCGGAGCCCGGTGTTGAAAATTCTATTTTCCACTCAAACTATTACTTAAAGTATGTAAAATTTAGTTAAAATAGAGTATGTTCATTGTATAATCACTGCTAAATCTTGTATGGTTGCAATTCTCAACTTTATATTGTGGGTTACCTGGCAATGAAATATCTGCCTATTTTGAGAAAAATAGACCCTGTGTGAAATATTTTACCTTTAATTTATATTTTCTAGGTTTATTCATGTGTTCAAATAGTTAGAAATCATTTTAAGACAGAATCCAGACAAGATCTGGATACAAGAAACACTTGATAACTACCCTAAATTCAAAAATATAAATCCCATAAAGAATCGGATTTTACCAAGAAAATATAAGACCAAATGAGAGGATTTACGGTTTATTTAGCATACTAACGTGGAAATAGAAAATTAGAACAAAATAAATTACCTTTTCAGGGTTTTCAAAATATTTCTCAACAAAACTTGGTTGTCGGTAAAATACAACCGCCATGTACTTTTTCGATTTCAAATATTCGACTTTCGATATCTCGGCACTTTTTTTAAAGAATATTTATAAAAAAATACGTTTATTTAGCAACTTAATTGCAAAATAACGAAAAAACAATTCAAAGCCGGCATCTAATCGAACCAACAGCGAAATCCATTTGACAGCTAGCTCGTCCGTAGTGATGGGGCGAAGGTCGACAATTTCGGTTCGTCTATCCATAGTCGATCACAATCTGGTATCGACTACTCGTTTCCTTTTCATCACAATTATACAATGCAAAACGAAAATCCTACGTGTGAATTATCGATCACCAATCGCAACTGTCATTGACAAAGGCGTCGATAAATAAAGATATAAGCAACCCACCAATTCCGCAATTGCACATAGCGCTCAATTGCATTGTAGTTGAATTGCAACGACACATTTTGACGTTTCTCGTATTCCGCTACTAATTTAAAGACCAAATCGTAGTTCATCAGAAAATTCTCAAAATATCGATTGTCTCAACGATTCGATGCTTGGTAAGTTACTTTACTCAAATTCTTACATATCAAACAAGCTTTAATTGTAGATAGCCAGAGATTCATAATTGTGTTAGGGGAACACGAATATCGCGCAAACATAATCGAGTCGGAATCGGATACCAGTTGTATGGGTTTCTTAGAGTTCAATAACGGAAAGTCGGCTAAATCGATCACTGAACAATTGCGATGACAATCGACCTGAATTATTAATGTGAATTAAAAAATAACGTTACAGATAGAGACTGCCACTTCCATAAGGAATGGGTGACAGTTATCATGACAAACGGGATAAAAAAAAAACAGGAAATCCTGTCCGTGAAAGTACCTGTTAAAATCTGCGATCGCACTCTTACCTGCGACCACTAGAAAGACTTTGACAAGGGGTTTAATATAATGGAAGAACATTAACTGTGAATCATCGAGAGTAATTTGTGGCACAGGGTGTGACATCCCGGTGGATCCTTTACTGAGGACGTCTGTCGGTGGGCCCAATTTAGTAAAAGTACATACAAATACGATTGAATGGCAATGGCTGAAATTAAAATTGATTGTTTGTTTTTTAGTCGTAACTCTTTTGCTTTGTTTTCTACTACTAAATTACTAAATTACTTACATTTCCCTCCATGTATATCTACGAAGTATGCATTTTTGTTAAAAACAATTATAATATGTTTAAACCAGTTGAAAGTCAACGTCGCTCTGATACACTTCACCTCGTAACAACAAACACAGCATTTTTACACAAAAGTATATATGCAATGGCCCCTAAACTATATAATAAGCTACCCTCACACATTAGAAAATGCAAAGAATTTTGTCATTTTAAGCGAATGCTATATAATTTATTAGTAGACAAAGCTTATTATCATGTAAATGAATACTTAAATGATAATTTTATATAATATTTTGCAAAGGTACTTAGTAATTTTATTTTAATTAATAGTAATTTATATATTTGTATTCCAGTGTATAATTTGACATACATTTATTATCATCTACATAGATTATTAATCCTGACATAAAAAATGGAAATAATGTAAATTTGAAATGACTGACATTATGATAATTAACTTAATTCGATAATTTAATTGACATGAATTGCATGAATGTTATTTACTAGTATACCATTTTTTTATAAAATTAATACCAATTTTGTATGCCTGACGGCGCAGCATGGCGCACAGTAACAAATTTAATACTAACACCCTTAAATGTACCCATGTCTGACATAAAATAAATGAATTATGAATTATGAATTTCGTTCTTATCTTATCATACTCGTAACATTTAGTTTGTACCTGTTTTTATAGTCGTTTTTTTAGATTGTAATTTATTATTAGATCATTTATTAGTACTTAGTGTAGTTTAGGTAATGTTTAGATAGTAGTCAGTATATTTTAGAATTATTTTGTTATTGTCTTTTATTGCTTTTTTACATATTTATATTTTAATTTTTAATGCATGAGAACTTTTGTATACCCGTAACTTTAATTTTTTTTTTTAACAGATGAATGTCGAGTCGACTCCTGACAAAACACGACAGACCCCATTGATTCATTCACTTCGTGTAGTAGTCATGGTCAATTGACCATGCACACCCTGGTGTCAGTTTTTTTCGAAACCGCCTCTCGGCCTCTGACGTGGTTCCTTTAACGACTACCATAAAAGCAGGTAATGTGCGTCGAGGCTCCTACATCATGTCTGATATACTCCGGACATACTTCGGTTTGCTACTAGTATTGATGTATCAATACTTTCTTTTGCATCATACTCGTAGCATTTAGTTTGTAGTTATTTTTTATGATAGTTTTTATATTATTTTTTATTAGTTATTATTTTGTTATTTTTTTTATTGTTTTATATTTTGTATTTTTTTAGTTTGTGGTTATTGACCTTTTACTGCTTTATTTAAAAAAAAATAATGCAAGAGAATTTTTGTATGCCCGTAATTTTAATTTATTACACGGCATTTATTACGATGGAATGAAGGGCGATCGAGGTAGCTACGGCGTGGTTTTGCTGCTGGGTGAAAGGGGCAATTGTCCGTGGTACCAATTCCAAATGGCTGTAGAACCACGGGCTTCTTATAAGTTGGGCTAAGGTGGCGATGTCAGCGCCGCGACTGCAGGGGCGCCATAGAGTCACGTTGAAAAGTTACAATATTTTAAAAGATGAAATTGTCAATTGTAGAAACAATGCGACTCATTATACATTCTCAACTTCTGGATAAACTAGAACGCAGTGGAATAAGAGGTCCAGCTCTAAGCTGGATAAAATCTTATTTGAGGGACAGAGATCAGTATGTAGAACTTGAACAAATAAATTCTGATCATGTCGTACAGTCTTATAGGTCTGAGTTAAAAAAGAATAAATATGGGGTACCACAAGGTAGTGTATTGGGTCCACTGTTGTTTGTTTTCTACATAAACGACATATTTGATGTAATTACGCAAAAAGCAATACTATTTGCAAATAAATATATCTAAATCTAAACTTATGAATTTTAATAATTTTAAACATAAATGTATTGACGTAAATTATGACGGACAAATAGGCTTGTTTCCATTAAGAATAAATATAATGGATAGGGGTTTATAATGATTAATTATATTATGGAGAAAATAACAAACAATTTTAATTATTAAAAGCGTTAAAGATTAATAATATTTTTTAAAAATAAATTTTATAAAATGATACCTTTAGTCACGTGACAGTGAACACCAATCAGAAAGCGTTACGTCACGCCGTGCGAAACTCCAATCTTGTCTTTGACGTTTCGAGTATCACTACCGGTTCTTGATAAAATTTTGGTTTTTAACAACTAATATCAAGTTGATACAGTTTTTGCTAATTATAATTTGAAAGAATTAACCATGGAATCTGGATTCAGCAAAGCAGACAGTAATAATTTGCCCAGAATCGATGCCGTTATGCTTAGAAATTTTTTCGCGTCGAACAGTAACTTTTGCTCATCTGAATTTCGCAATGTTAAAACTTCCTTGTAAGTATAAAATATTTATTATAAGCTTAAATGCTATGTGATATTTCAGTTCAGTACACAAGAACTTAATGTTGTGACGTACATTTTGCAAGATACTGTTTACTATATTACTGTTCCTTTCATATGATACTCCATATAATTAGTCATATCATTTGGCAACTAGAATAAAAAGAGTATGTTTGTAACATTAATTAGAAAACTAAAATGAAACGTTCACTCCTAAAAGTGAAACAACTTAACCTGAACTCATGTATTTATTATTTAGAAAATAGGGATTCTACAAAACACATCTAGTTTGCTCGAATTAAGTAATAGATTGTATTGTGTGAAATACTTAATCAAAATGATCTTCTCAAAAATACATTCTTGAACCTGTTGATAAAGTTTGTTTGTTTGTAATATCTTTATTGCTTTAAAATACATAGTAAATAGAACATTATTAAAATCAGAAGACAATGGCGGACTTATCCCAGGAAGGGATCTCTTAGCATAAAGTATGATCTCTAAAGTATGAGCATCATCTCTTCTTGCAAGTTTTAGCCACTTTTTCCGTATTTCTCCATTGTTTGGAACATATATAAATAACTTGTTTGGCGTTTTTATAGTCGTGCTATCACACTGGGGCACTATACAGTACTTATAATATGAGAAATTTATTTTTAAATGATTAAAACTAGCTATAACGTACGGAGACATGATCGCTCTTTGGTTTGTTTCGCACGGCGTGACGTCATTCAAGACGCCATGACAGTCTTGTGCGTTTTGGAACCAAATTGAAAAATGGTTTTTTAAAACGCGAAATTTATAATGTAAACGCTCGATTAAAAATAAATAAACCTTTTTTTTCGATAAAATGCCTAATAAGCTACAATATTAAGCAGTTATTGAAATTTTGTCAACTAGCCTATTCTACGGAACGCTACGAATGCGACATTTCTAAGGATAAAAATAGACTCAAATTTGAATTGGAAGGAACATATTGACACTGTTAGTGGTAAAATTAATAAATTTGTGTACGCAATATACAAGTTAAATAAAGTTTCTAATAGGAAAACAGCCGTAACGACTTATTTTGCTTATGTTGAGTCTGTGCTTAGATATGGTTTAATGATATGGCGTAATGGGACTAACATACAAAAAATATTTTTGTCACAAAAAAGGTGTATCAGATCAATATGCAACATAGCACCTGATGTTTCTTGCAAACCATATTTTAAATCGTTAAAAATATTACCAGTTCCTTGCTTATACATATTTGAAATAAGTGTTTTTGTTAAAATGAATTTTCAGTATTTTGTTCAGGCAAAAGACTTCTAGCAGAGGTTATCCAGAAATAGAAATAGGATTATTCCTGATGTAGTTTCAAAAACAAAAAAGTTTAGCAATAACTGCTCTGTTATGTGCAGTAAAATTTATAATAAAATTCCAGCAGAAATAAAAGATCTTTCGTTAAATAAATTCAAATCATGTTTACGAAGTTGGTTGCTGGAAAAAAGTTACTATACATTAGACAAATTTCTAAATGACGATGCATAGATTAGTTTTGTTTGCAATTATATGTACTTAACTACCTACTTATGAATTAATGGATGTTTTTATTTTTATCAATTTGTATGAATTTTTGCATGCTGTGGACAATGGCTAAATAGGTTAAGGACTCTAAATTGTTATTATCAACATCACATTGTACCCTATTTATTGCAAATAAAGGATTATCTTATCATAAATAATGTGACACAGACGGCTATCGATGTAGGGGTCTCAAAAAAACCGCCACCCAAACTTATCATTATTTACGAGAAGTGTGTGGAGTAGCCAAAGCTCACGATTAAGAGATGTTGGGAGATGCAGATGACGTCGTAAAAGTTGACGAAATGCACTTATACACGAATAAGTACTATATAGGTCGACTTTTACGATGTCAGACATGGTAAGACTATGCATGTTGAGTTGATTCCTTTTTATTTATTCATCACGCTCCTGTACATCCAATGTATCTATCTACTAAATCTACAGCATTATCATGAGTAGTCCACTTGCAAACCCCATCAAGTTAAAAAAACGTAAGTTTAAGAAAATCTATTTTTGTCTCTTGTCCTAAAACCGCGTTATTAATATTCGTATTTCTATGTTTCACTAAAAAGTATTAATAAAGTGAAAAGGATATTAATAATAAATTAAATCACACTTTAATAGGAATCGTTTAATTGTATTTTAAAGTTTAACATATACAGTTTTGCAAAGTTATTTTTAACATAACCACTTTTGCAGTTGCATAAAATTAACATAGCGAGTTATGATAAAACAAATAAAACAAATAAAAATTAACCTTAATAAATCACTTGAAAGACATTTTAACTCTTATATCTATTTCTTCGTCCATCACAGTATCTTCGGTATCCGTTTCTTCTTCTAACGCAACCCCAACCGGATTTTCTTGCAGAAATGTATAATATTTAAGGCTGTCGTCAGAAAACCCAATCTTCTCCAAAATGTTTTATAAGTAAGTTTCTCACATCATTTAATTTAGCTAGCTTTGCTGGAACACCTATATTTATTAATTCAGGTTCTATTTCTTCAAATGATCTTCCTCGTTAACAAATATTACCATAGTTAATGAGTTCGGATACATAATGAGGTTCTCCTTTCACGGCAATTTTATTATTCTTGTCCTTTTTCAAAAATAATATTTTTGAGGCACTGAACTGAAAATGCCATGATCCAGGCAATTTAAGAACATTTTTAGTGCTTGTCTTCCAGTCGTAAAAATTAAAATCAGTGCCAAGTCTCAGTACTGTACCGTATTTTTTGAAAACATATGTTTTTGGTTCTACGATTACTTCTATAGGCCGAATCACCCTTTCTATATTTTCAAAAATGCGGTCAGGAGGCAAAAATGAGTGACCTACAATAGGGAATATTATAGTAATTTTTTAAATATTTTTTGGAGCGTTGTTTTTCAACCAGTAGGCTAGCATTCCCAATACTATAGAATTTTTATTTTGTCCCCCCGACCCTACAGCCATCGCAAAATAGTTTTACATAATCAACAGTATCTTCAAAAGTTGTATTCTTCAGTCTATGAATTAATGCTGAAGCTATTTGATTGGATCAAGGCCTCTGTTTCCAACCAAGTGTAGCTAAATGTATTTGAAATATTTTGGAATTATTGGAAGATCCTTGACATAATCGTTAAATTATATGCATATAGCTGACGGCTAAAGTAGGCACTTTGGTCAGAAACTTTCAGTATTAGGTAAGTTTTACCGCTAAAAAAATCATCAAATGGCTCGTTTTTAATTTCGAAGGCTTCGGATGACCATTGAAAACTATATTCTCCAGCAGAAATGTTTTGACTTTCCTCAGTAGTCAGGTCCTAAAAAACACTTCTACAATAAGTAGGTATAATGAAATAATCGTCATGCATACATATAGTTTATCCTTACTAATATTAAGAACGCTAAAGTTTGTACCTACGTAGGTATGGATGTTTGTTACTCTCATGCAATCTACAGATGCATATTATAATGATTTAATGAAATTACTAGCTGCGCCCCAGGGCTTCACACTATAAAGTAGCCTATGTTTGACCTTTTATACAGCTATATCCATACCAAATTTCATTAAAATCGGTCCAGCGGTTCAATTGTGACACTTTCACAGTTGAACCAGTGAAAGACAGTGACTTGTGTATATGTATACCTATAGCTAGAACTGTTATTGTACAACATGAAATGCAACAAATAAATTGAATTGAATTGAACCGCTGGACCGATTTTAACAACGACAGACAGACGGACAGACAGAATTTCGCATTTATAATATAAATAATAGAATTAGTATGAATGTAGATATTAATCATAAAAACTTCGTGACTTTTTGCTAGACGCATGAAAACTCAAAATTTATAATTTCAACTTGTACTATGTATATATATACAAATGATAACGATGAAACATTTATAAATATCACTTCCCCTCCGGCCAAAGGCCTAAAGTAAATATTAATTACTGTAACTTACCACAAAATCTGATAGATCTGAATCTTCATCAGAAATAGCAATAAATTGTTCGACATTCTCCACACCTTCCAGAATTGCAATGAGATCGTCATTTTCCATCGTAAAGTTACTTTTATTATCACAAATCACAACTTCCACAGGAAAATCTACATACAATACGACTATAAACCAGCAAAGATTCACGGGTATTACGATATATTTTATTTATTTTTTTACCCACATCTTGCCAAGCACTAGTCGATAAATTGCATTCGCTTCTGAGTCAGAAGCGAATGCAATTTATCGACTAGTGCTGCAGAAGTTCTGACGTCACAAGCGGGCGCCTTAAGGTGTCCGTGGCGTATAGGGGACTTTAATTGTAAAACTATCTAGAAACGTCCTTAATTTTTATCGATAACTTGAATGTATATAATTATAATATTGACATTTTAGGAAAAAAATTAATTATTTTGTTACTTAATAATTATTTATGATGCTAATTATTATATTTGATACTAGCTGTTACCCGCGGCTCCGCCCGCGTGTAGGTCGCTTTTCGCGTAACCTGTGTTACATTGAAATGAAATGACGCAATCGAAGTAGCCAGGACATTATTCAAATATAAACAAATATCATGTTTCAGAGTTAAGTTCAAAGAATCTCTTTGTAGACAACATTAGCAGTTCTTCCCTCAGAGGCTAATAAAAATAGATTTTCGGCGCTACTGACCCGCGAGCAAGCCACATACAGTTGTCCATGCGAGAAACATCTTGTTCTTAGGTCGATGCCAGCTGCTTTTAGGGTTTGTCCCTGCGACTTATTTATCGTCATGGTAAAGCATACAGCAACTGGAAACTGGGTGCGTTTAAATTGAAAGGGGTAATTGTTGGTATGCGAGGTATGTACACCGTTTCGCCTGAACCACACCCGGTGAGAATTTCGGCCTGTATTAAGTTGCGCTGCAAAACCGTTACTTTGAGTCGGGTCCCGTTGCATAGTTTAGGCGGAGAAAGATTTCTTAGGAGCATACTGGGAACGCCGACTTTAAGGGTAATGTTATAAGCAGGAAAACCACTTGCAGCCAATGAACTCAAAAACTCCATAGGGTAGGTGGTAGCATCATCCTGATGCACAACACTGTTATATGACGTGTAAATCACTTCATCCCCGACAATTACCGCCAAAACCTTGAGTTTCGGTAAACGTTTCCGAAGCCCGAGATGACGCATGACGCTCGCGGTCAGCGGACAACCGAGACTCTCTGTCAGAAGAAGTTTCTAAAGACCGAGACAATGCATGGCGTTGCCTATCTTCATCGAGTCGCATCTGTCTATCCGCATTCGATTCTTGAGATCTAGCTAACCTTCTGCTTTTAGCTATTCTGGAATGATGCGACAGATTAGATCGTTTCCTCCTAGGCATTATTTAAAATAATTAAAATTCTTTATATAAGGTGAATTTAAATCAAATACAAATATTTTAAGGGCAGATTCAGACCACTCAACTGAACAAAATTCCTAAATAAACTTATGTCGAAATATGAAAAAAAATTTTTGACCTCCCGTACAAATTGAGAATCAGCTGATCTAGTTTAGTATGGAGAGTGAAAAATAAAAGTTCGTATTTCGATATAAGTTTATTTGGAAAAGTTGCTCAGTATGGTGGTCTGTATCTGCCCTTAAAATATTTGCAGTTGATTTGTGTCCACCTTATATACGACACGATCGTATGTTCCGTCAAACAACAAATTCAATTTTCAATTCAAGCAAGACAACCTTATAATAGTGAACCGAATCGTCCATTAACCAAACCAATCAATAGACAACAACCAAAGAACCAAACCAAAAGAACCACCAAGACAAAGACCATCAAATTTTTTAATTTGTTAGGTTTAATTCAATCTGCTATACCATAATGCAAAAACGTAACCATAGCGAGTTGTAAAGTAAGTCAGCGCCATCTATTGAGATTTTATGTTACTAAATTTACGATCAAATTCAATGTGTTATTTTATTAAAATTAATAGGTGCAGTGCGTGTTTTCGTCTTTATTGATATGGATAATATAAAGTAGAAATCCTAGCCTTATCTAAATTAAATTAAACATAAGTAAACGCATTAAAAGTTTTGAAGCAGTGTTTGAAGTAAATTCAATCGACCATAACTTCTTTTTCCCTTAACCGATTTTGACAAAACAAAGTTTTGACAACGCTCCTATTTATATGTAATCCAACTGTGAAAACCGCGTTTAAATCCGTTGAGTATTTTCGAAGTTATAACGTACCAGACAGACATACATACATACAGACAGACAAAAATTCCAAAAACTGTCTTTTTGGTTTCTGTTACTCTTTTTTAATCGCACTCTATCAGTTTTTTTGAAAAATATTAAATGTACAGACACTCGCATTTTAGTGTCTTATTATATGTATTGATTATATTTAGAGATTTAGGAAATTAATATTAAACACTTGTATACTTAACTAATATTTATTACCTCTTACAGAGTTGCATTGAGTGGTGTTGATTGTTCTTCTTCAGTTTCTTCTCCTTCACTTTCACTTTGGATTGGTACAAATTCTATCACTTGGTCCAAATCAGGGTCCCCTCTCAACAATCTTATAAGATTTAAAATTTGTGGATAGACATTTGAATGTTTGTTTTCCGGCAAACGCTCTAATTCAAACGCCACCAACCTTGCAAAGTCTTCATTTCTTTCATCAGACGGTCTTCTATCGTCGAAATTGGGCAAATTACGAGTAGAATAAGAGATATTTCTTTTTTTTAAGTTTTTCTGTACACCATAGTATATGTAATAGTGTCTTCTGTTTGTGTCTGCTTATTATTTAAATTTTCTGTTTGTATATACTTTCTTTTACGAATCTTCCGACTTGAGAATCCGGATAATATCGACGGCGAAGATGGTCTCTCTTCTTCCATATTTGGGTAATTTTCACGAAATTCCGAATTTCTTGTCCTTGGAGTTTATAGAAAAATCCAACAAAGAAATAGATGTTACTAATGTTTCTATACAATCACCATAACTATACCTAAAAGTTTCACATAAGATTTAAGAGCCGTATAAATAAATAAATAAAAATTCAGAACTATAATGTTCCTAATATCATTCCCTCACTGTGTCCCAAGTACCTATTTTATTTATTTTTATTTACAAAACAAACACAAAAATCATTCTAATCATATTCGAGTAGGTTGCATTGTTTAAGAATATTATAAATTTATGGGAAAAACCGAAATTAGCGTTACGAAGTGAAAAACGCGTTAAAAATTTGAATATTTATATGTGTCTCACAAAAATAAATCATTCCCTCACACTATTACTGGCAGTTGAATTATGAACGCATTTTAAATAAAATACTCGAACGCTACCATCAGCTTTTGAAAGTTGGCACTAATGTCAATTTATCAAAATGGCGAATTTTCTGTGATTGTGTTCGGGTGTCCGCTCCAAAAAGATTTTATTAATTTTATTGTTAAAATAAACTTTTTGATCGTCATTTCATCACATTCTAAAAAAACAAAAGGTAAGTACTATAACTGATTATAAGTTGCACAGATAAGATGGCTTTTGGGAGTTATTTCCTTAAGCAGAAAAATCGTTTTAAAAGTAAGGTTATGTTACGAGTTCTTTACGGTTATTCTTTATTTCGTCATTCCCTCACCATCATTCCCTCCTAAAAATTTATGGTGAGGGAATGATGGTATATGAGGGAATGATTTTTTGGTGGGCTAACTGGCTTTTTTTTTGTTTGCTTTTATTAACACTTGAATTTATTGCTGCAATATTGTTGTAGGTTAAAAAATGTCAAGAAAAAAGAAGATAAGCAAAGAAGAAGCTAAATTAAAAAAGCGAGAATATGACCGAAAGCGCAGGGAAAAAATGAAAGCTGATCCTGTAACACTTGAAATACTTCGCGAAAAAGAAAGAGTTAAATATCTAAAAAAAAAAGAAAAAGGTCAAGTAAAACCTATATCCGCAATGAGTATGTGTATATTAGTATGTATATATCGTATGTGCCCAGGAAAGAAAGATTTCGTAAGGTCAAAGGGACAGGTGAAACAAAAACGTTTACTGTGCGATACCATGAAAAATTTGCACAATAAATTCCTGACTACAGTTGATTATAAAATAAGCTTGACAACTTTCTGCAGATTTCGGCCTTTTTGGGTGACTTGGGCAAATATAAAAGACCGTAACACATGCAAATGTGTAATCCACGCAAATGTTCAACGGATAATCATGAAGTTACATGAAAATAAAGTATTGCCTTGCTGTAATCTAACTAAATTTTTGACCATGAAAACATGCAATGTCTATTCAACTAAATGTCTGTTACGAGAATGTGAAGGTTGTGCAAACAAAATGGTAGAGTATTATCTTCCACAGCCAAACAGAATAGTGACTTATGAACAGTGGATGTATGAAACTATATCCTACGAAAAAAATGGAAAGATGAAGACAGTAAGAAAACCTATTTTAAAAGAGATCAAGGTTTCACTAAGATCATTGGTAGTTCAATTAGAAAATACTTTGCCTTCATTCTTTAAACACATAGCCACAATAACACACCAGTATCAGACCATATCAGAACTTAAAAATACTTTAACTGACAATGAAGTCCTTATTCACATAGATTTCAGTGAAAACTATTGTTGCAAATATAATGAAGAGATTCAGGCAGTACATTTTGGAGGTGCAAGACAACAAGTTACACTACATACAGGAGTATTATATTTACGTGAAAATGACACTGTAAAACCCTACACGTTTTGTTCTCTTTCTGAAAATAATAGACACGATGCAATGGCAGTATGGGCACACTTATTACCAGTTTTTGAGTGGCTTATAAGTTACAATCCAAACATTCACAGAATACACATGCTAAGTGATAGTCCTGTCAACCAGTACAAGAACAAGTTCATGTTTCACCTAGTATATCATCATATAAATGATTTGTTTCCGGGTGCGACATTTTTTGCGTGGAATTATTCAGAACCAGGCCATGGTAAAGGTGCTCCTGATGGTGTAGGTGGCACATTAAAAAGAACAGCGGATAAAGCGGTTGCTGAAGGCAAGGACATCGTAAATTTGAAATCTCTTAAAGAAATTTTGTTGGCGAGATGTTCTTCAATAAAGCTTTTTGAAGTTACCACTGCTAATATCGCGAAGATAGAAGACTTAGTCAAACAGTCAACCATCATTGCTGCATTTCGTGGAACGCAGAAAATGCGTCAATTTGTCTTCAGTAATGATGTCTTGGAATTTAGAAGTCTTTCATGTTATGAATGTTCAGAAAAATGTAAACATTTTCACATGGGATATAACAAATCTTCAAAACGTTGCATTGAAAAACCAAAGTCCTCTGAATCAAAAACACGTAACAAATCTTATGATGATGGACATTCGTCAAATGATGTTATTTGTACGGACAGTAATATCACTTATAATATTAGTGATTATGTACTTATCAAATGGGATAAAAATGTTTACCCAGGGGAAATAATATCAGTTTCTGAGGAAGGTGCTTTAGTAAAGTGTATGAAAAAAGGAATTAAATCTTGGAAATGGCCTAAAATCAGAGATGAACAGTTATATGCCTGGCATGACATTCTGAGGAAAATTGAGCCTCCAAAATTAATCAGTAAGGGTTGTTATTTTATAAAAGACTTAGACTAGTTTAAAATATCTGATAAAGACTTTATTTGTAACTTTGAGACTGAATCTTTTGTGATTACAAATTTTAAAAGTAGGTAATTTCACTCTTTAATAGTACCTACTGAATAAAAATTATTTTTTGTTTAGAAAAAAGCCAGTTAAGTTATAGATTTTGTTTGTGATACTAAACATTTATTTTATCTAAAGTTTAAAATAAGAAGTTTTTCTGTTGTTAAAAATGCTGTTAGAGGAATCTTTAAGTTAGCAAGGATTTTGTTGTCATTGTTATTTAATTCAAAGCCTTAATTAAGTGCCATAATAAATAAAAATAAGTTTAAATTAAAGTTATGCCAAAGTGCTGCAATGATTTTGTGACTTGCAGGAAATACTCATTGATGTTTAAGAAAAAAGTGCCTTAATTAAGTGCCATAATAAATAGAAATAAGTTTAAATTAGAGTTATGCCAAAGTGCTGCAATAATTTTGTGATTTGCTGGAATTACTCATTAATCTTACTTATTGTTTAAGAAAAAAATTTCATTCAATAAAAAGATTTCATTGAAAGAAAACTAATTTTATTTAAAAAGCTTCATGACTTGTACTCTATAATAATCATTCCCTCACCTTAATTGTCATTCCCTCACTTTGATTTTTTTAAATGTCCTCATAACTTTCATACAACGCGATAATTTTTGGGACTACTACATAAATAAATTCTAGTAACATTAGTACTATCAAATTCACCTAAAATAAATATCAAATAATTTTAATATTTTTTGTCATTTTAAGATAGCCGAATTTCGGAATTTCGTGAAAATTACCCATTTAGGCAATGACGCTATTACAATAACTTCAGATCACAGAAAACTGAGAGCAATAAAAAATGTTTATATTGTAAAGATAGGTATACCCACTAAAATAAAATAAGGAACTTTCAAAGTAGGTACTTGTAAAAAAATACAATATCCCATCACTACGCGACACTTAAAGATGTCGTTGGCGCTACGTAATATGTGTATTTTCATTAAATTTAAGGTAATAAATTAAGCTATAAATGAGTGGTTTAATATTTTCTCTATATTCCGCCTATGTTAAACCAAAGTTAGACGAATAATCAAGCTACCTACCGGTATTATTTCAATGATCTTAGTACAAAAGTAAAGTTTTTTTTTGTTTGAATGTGATACGAACTTTGACTACTTAAGATGTCGTTGGCGTCTCAGGACAGTTTCCGCTGGACGCCTAAAGGTGTCCACGGCGGTCAAAGGGTTAAAGACTTTCTGTCACCGGCTCTTTTCTCTTTAGGGAGTTCCATTGTGGTTAAATGGTTCTTGCAAGTCCTTTGTAACCTATCCTTTGATATTCCTAAAATAGTAGTAAATGCTTTCTGGCACACTTTTTTAAATGTAATTTTACGCTTCCCATTGGTTCCTACTTCGTATTTTGGGATAAAATAAGTGATTGTCAGCGATTTCTTTTTCCCTTCTTTCTTGGGTGTTTTCGCAGTACAGTACTTTAATAAAAATGTATCTAGAGCAATTTTGTTCGACGATGAATAAAAATGACGGTGAAATTTAGTGTAGTCTTGTCGGGATAACTCGTAATATATAAGCGCCCAAAATAAATTTTGCCGACACCACGAGCAAACAAACGAATAAAGTGCTGATTAAAAGAACGGTTAAATTCATTTAAGCGGCAAGGCTATTATGTTTTTAGGTGTAAGTTTAATGTAACGCAATCAGTGTAATAAAACAATCATCATAACAAAGTCTCAAAATTAAATAGGTATCAAACATAACCTTACCTGTTCGACTTAACAATTTCTGTTTTCCAGGTGGATTTATCCGCAATTTTCTTCCGTCCTCTTCGCTTAGGTGCTTCATTTACTTCTATTTCTTAGATCTCAATTATTAAAGTTTATAAATAAGATTTGTTAATCACTGATATTTTATTTAAAATAATACGCACGTTTGCGATTCAACAGGTGAACAACAAGTGAGTGAACACAGAAACAGACAGTGACACTGAAGATGGCGGCAATTGCACGAGTCAAATGGAAACATAGCGAGTTTTGAAAGTGTAATGTGACATAGAGCTGTTTGAAAGTGAATTGCCGAAGAATATAGCGAGTTTTGCAAGAGTATTGAATATTTAACCTGGATTTGTACGTACGAGTAAGTTTTGAAAGATTTTGATAAGTTGCTATTAAAGCATTTTAAAAAACGAATAAAATGGCTCCAAAAATTTGAATTTTCGATTTTTTTTAACATGACGGGGTTTGCAAGTGGACTACTCTTGTATGAAGGATTTGCCAAAATGGCAATCGGCTACTCCGGGTCGACGGGGTATACTAATTTTGGATAAAGACGAACTTAAACTTTATGCTAATATTGAGTAAACTATCACAGACAGAAGAAGTATAACACCAGTGATTTAATGACCATATTTACAAATTATTTATTTATTTTTTTGATATTTAATAATGTTTAAAATGTAACCGATTTAAGACTGCATTTCATTAGTAAGAAAAGGAAGAACTCAGTTTCTTTATTAGTTTTTGTTTTTAGAAAAAAGTGTAAATTTAAACAAAAGAGTTCCTGTGCTACATATTCTTTAAGAATAATAAAAGATTTGAATTGATATAACCGATATTTTATTTAAAATCATATCTTTGTTTTCCATGAAAAACAAGCTCGGCTAGTATTTTTCCCAAGATATCCAATACCAATTCTAATAAACCGCATCATTAATTTCATTAGAATATAATATTTGCAAAATTAAATTTTATCTTATTAAAAAATGAGAAATACCCGTATGTGCGAAATTGATTCTAGAGAAAGGCCTAAAAAACCAATCTATCTACATTCTTATCGATAGCCAGTCGGCTCTTGCTGCTCTCAGCTCAGACAGGATTGATTCTGGACTAGTCTTGGACTCTGTGAATTCCCTTAATAAATTGGGAAGATAGATAGATAGATAATAACTTTATTTGTACAACTGAGGCACAAAACACAACATTCACATAAAGAAACACTGGCAAAAACATAATTGTACCGCAGTGACACAAAAAAGATAATAACTCAGTGTTAAGATTGCTCAGACAGAGAGTAAAACACTGATTTTCAGTCATCACCGTCAAATGAAGAGGAAACGCGAGCCGAATCAGAGAAGTGATAAAATAATGAAATTCAAGAAACAATTATATATTTTTAAATTTGGTAGAAATATGAATATGAAAGAATATAAAAGAGTGATTGATGACTACAATTTCAAAACCGCAACAGTCCGATACCTAAGCGACCAATTTTTGTTTGTCAAAAATATTTTTTTCAGATGATTTTTAAAACTAGATTTTGATGTGAGTGACCTGATAGGTGGTGGAATATTATTCCAGCATTTGGTCGCTTGGTAACGGAAACTGCCAGTAAATGCTACCGTTTTGTGCTGATGCATTGCTAGCGGGGGTCGGGTTAGAGTATACGAAAGGGTGCCCAAGACTTGGGACTTCTTGCGCACCCTTTGCGACACTCTGACCGGGGGTCGCAGTGCACGAGGAACATTTCTATAATTTAGGAATTTAAGTTTACCAAATAAATAATCAGGGTTTCTAAAATTCATGACATCAAACATGAGGGACGCTAGATGCAGCTGCCTACGCGCCTCCATATTCAACATAGAGGCACGGTTTAAATAAGGTGTGATATGGGACCGCGGCGGGATATCATAACAGAACCTACAACAAGCATTTTGTACGCGTTGAATTTGTCGTTGAGTTCTACACAACAGTCGAGGGCCAAAAACGACATCACTATAATTTAATTTAGATAATACTAGCTGTTACCCGCAGCTCCGCCCGCGTGTAGGTCGCTTTTCGCGTAACCTGTGTTACATTGCAATGAAATGACGCAACCGAAGTAGCCAGGACATTATTCAAATATAAACAAATATCATGTTTCAGAGTTAAGTTCAAAGAATCTCTTTGTAGACAACATTAGCAGTTCTTCCCCCAGAGGCTAATAAAAATAGATTTTCGGCGCTACTGACCCGCGAGCAAGACACATACAGTTGTTCATGCGAGAAACATCTTGTTGACTTGTTCTTAGGTCGATGCCAGCTGCTTTTAGGGTTTGTCCCTGCGACTTATTTATCGTCACGGCAAAGCATACAGCAACTGGAAACTGGGTGCGTTTAAATTGAATGGGGTAATTGTTGGGATGAGTGGTATTCAAGGTATGACACCGTTATGTCTGTATTAAGTTGCGCTGCAAAACCGTTACTTTGAGTCGGGTCCCGTTGCATAGTTTAGATGAAAGATTTTTTGGAGTGTGTGACGGGAGCGACAGGGATATGCTCGACCGCCACAAAGGGAAGATCTTCCCGCCAGGCTAGGGTGTTATGCCTGGGGAACCGCGGCTCCGACGATGTCTTGTCGGAGGTTGTATATATGCTCCAATCCGTAGAAACTTTGTAAGCGCGATTTAGACTTTCATAGTAATTTTGCTGTTTTGTATGCAATTGCGATTTTCGGGTGTATCCCATTCGTCACCACCAGCTTTGTCCCCACTGGGGACGAATGGGATTTTTTCTAAAAAAAAATCCCATATGTCCCCACTGGGGACGAATGGGATGCCACTTAGTAAACATCCCGTATGTCCCCACTGGTGACAAATGGGATTATACTTAGGAGACATCCCAGTCGTCACCCCTAATAAAAATAAAATTTAAAATTGTATCTTACATACCTAATATATACTTCAAATATTAAAAAAATAAACAACCACAACGTTTTTCAAAATCAACAGGTTTTATTTGTATACATATAAAAGATCACAGCCTAATCGAAGTAAAATTTTCAGTTATTTAACTCATATGAGAGAGTAGTGTTATAAGTTGCCTAATTGAATAGGCTACTATGTTCCGAAGTATCATTAGAAAAAAAACTTAAAAATACATCGTCAACTACTATGAATAATTTCTTATTATCACAGATCAACATTATTTACATAATTGAATAGACTTAAACATTCGTTGTTTTCGTTTCTGAGTAATCATCTTGACATGACATTACTAAATTAAATAAAAAAAACTTAAAACATAGGAATTACCTTCTTGAATAATTTGTAATTACACATCACAGATCAATATTATTTACGTAATTGAATAGACTATGTTCATCAGTTTTGGCTTGGCGCATCAATGCGTACCTAACTTATAATATATATATATATAAAACTAGATCTATACCTATTTTAAATAATTTGTTACTATCTTAAATCAACATTATTTATCTCAGCTAACACATATCAGTCAACAAGTTCTTAATATTTTTAATTCGCAGAACAAATTTGAAATCGATGAAAGAACCTTATCGTTGTCTTAAAATTTCCAAAAAATGACCTACTGTAATATTACCATGTAATAAATCTAACTGAGTTTCTAAAATAAACTCATCAGTTACGACTATTCTTTTCTTCCTTTTTTTTAAAGGTGTTTCATTGGTGTTCTTAATGTTATTACATACACTGAAATATGCAGAATCTTTAACCAACACGTTCAATAGATGAATAATATTAGGATTCTTTTTTCCCACTTCTTGGTTTAACTTATGATTCCAAGCTTCCGAGAAGTTGGTTGTTCTATGTTGGTCTCCATAAACACTCCAAACTGGTATAAATTCCTCCCGTAGCCATTGTTCTTCCATGTACATTCTGAATTTTTTAAGATCTTCCTCTTTAGTACTGTTGCGAGTTATATATTTCCAGCCATTTGTAATTTCGTGTGACGGCAGTAATGGAAGCACTGCACTAAGTGCAACCTCTCTAATTTTTTTTTGGTCTTGTGATTTTGTAATATTAAGTTTACGGGCCTTATCCCAAACGGCTTTGTTATAATGGAAATAACAACCTTTTAAATTTACTTGCGGGAATATTTCCTTAATCGCACTCATTGCCGCTTTTTCATAGTCCGTTTTGTATTTCTTCGGATTCCACCCAGGGATTTGCGATTTAATCATGGAAAATAGAATTTCATAAGATTTCTTGTTTCTTTTATTCATGAGTGCGTAAATAAAAGGCATTAAATTTGTACTACTTGCTGTACTTCCCATGTCTCCAAATATAACGTACAGCTGTGAAAAAGGTTTAGGGGAACTCTTAAAAGTCCCGTCGCTATAAAAATCATTTGATTTACATATTAACACTCTCCCTGCCATGGGATCCGCCGGCGACCCCCACTAATTCTTGTTCCGCAAGCCAAAGCACTTTTGTAACTTTTTAGTTAGGAGGCCATGGGGTCCGCCGGTAGCCCCCAATTATTTTCTTTCCGCACGCCACGCACAATTTGTATAGTTATTCATTAGCACGCCACCCTTTTATTATGACAGTTAGCCGCCGGCCGCCCCCACGGCCTGTCGTGTGCGTTTTTCCCGCGTTTTTACATCGATCGCGAAACTCGATCTTCTTTTGATAATGTCCGACGACTCAGATTTCGATCCCGACTTTATACCCGAGTCGGACGATAGTGAATTAACTTCGGACGACGATGAATCGACGAGTAACAGTAATGCTAACTCCGATGGTGATACTATGACGCCGCCGAACCGCGGCGCTGGCGCCGGCTCATCTCAACGTCCAGTTCAACGTGCGCAGACGTCGAGTAACGCAAGTTGCTGGTACCCGCCAACTGGAACCCGTCAGCAAGTATTTCCTTTTACTGGCACTCCTGGTGTGAAAAACATCCCCCAATTGTGTGAGACTGAATTGGATTATTTTCTTTTGTTTGTTGACGAAGAGATTATCAACTTGATGGTGACAATGACTAATTGTTATGCAGTAAAGACCAAAATAACTACAACTTTGCGACGTTCGAGTAGACTGAATGACTGGAAAGATTGTGATCAACAAGAAATGAAAAAATTTATTGGCTTATTGATGTGGATGGGCCTGAAAAAGCTGCCTAAAATTGCAGATTACTGGAGTCGTAACCCGCTATATGAAAATAAAGTGGCTGGATCTACTATGAGCCGAAATCGTTTCGAATTGTTACTGCGTTGTTGGCATTTCGAAGATACCTTTTTTGCCGAGACATCACGCACAGATAAGTTGATCAAAATAAGGCGTTTAGTTCAGTTGATCACAACCAAATACCAAAATTTTAAGACTCCTGATGAATACCTGACAGTCGATGAGACCATGGTTGCGTTCCGTGGGCGTATAAAGTTCATGCAATATATACCAGGTAAAAGGCACAAATACGGTATCAAGCTTTTTAAAATATGTGGAGACGACGGTTATACGTTTGATTTAATTGTATACGAAGGCAAAAAGGGTCCTGAGCGCCAACAGAATTTATCCAAAAACGTGGTGATGGAATTGAGCACTAAGTTCTTAGATGCTGGCCGAAGCATCATTACTGATAACTATTATACGAGCGTAGATTTGGCCGAGTCTCTATTACAACATTCCACGCATTTGATAGGCACCGTCAGAAAAAACCGGAAAGGGTTACCCAAGAATGTAGTAGGCGAGAAATTGAAGAAGGGAGAATTGGTTGCGATGGAAAACGAAAAGGGGATTTTGGTATTTAAGTGGAAGGATAAGAGAGAAGTCTTGGCCTTGTCTACTAAACACAAAGTGGGATTTGTCACTGTTACAAGCAAGCGCAACAAAAATAAATGTTCTCTGAAACCTATAGCAATTGCGGACTACAATAAGCACAAATGCTCAATTGACCTTTCTGATCAGATGGGAAGCTACTGCAACCCATCACGACGTAGCATTCGTTGGTTCCAAAAACTCGCAGTAGAATTGATACTGAACACATCTGTCATAAATGCTTTTCTTGTTTACACGGCACATAAAAGAGTGAAATCCAAACGCTACACTATAACAAAATTCAGAGAACAACTAAGCATACAGTTATTGGGTTTATATCAGGAAAGCACCAACGTTGCAGAGAATCGCGAAGCAGTAGAGCATAAGTTTGGGAAAAATCCTATAGCTGACCATCGTAATCGGATCATACGGCGTAAATGTATTCATTGTTACCAACTACTGCGCTTGCAAGGTAAAACAAGTGTTGAAGCCAAAAAGCTAACCAAAAAGACAAACACTGTCTGCCTTTTATGCCCCACTAAACCCAGTGTTTGCGCAGAGTGTTTCGCGACAATACACACGAAAAAGTAATTTTTTGAACATTATTATGTGTTTTTCAAACTTTTTATAATAACTAACACAAATAAATACATAAATACTCTACTTATGCTGTTTTTATTTATAATTTTCTCAGTCTCATAAAAAACATATTATTGATCCTACTGACTTGCTTTTTTTTTTTTATTTGTAGTTAAGTTCACGCTGACGCCATAACACATATTGAATTTTCCGTATTAGCCAGCCAGCAGGTACAAAATCTGTTTGAATTTGGGAGGTCAAGGCGGATCCCACGGCGTACTGAAACAATTTTTGTTGGTCCCGCCGGCAGACCCCATGGCTTCCTGGAACCATTTTATCTTGTAATTCTCGGCCTATTTATTGCAAAAACTTGGGGTACGCCGGCGACCCCCGTGGCCTCCTGAACTAAAATATCATTATACTTTGCCGGCAGGGAGAGTGTTAAAAGTTTTGCTTTTTCTGAGCAAAAAACTAGTATTCTGATTTCATCATCAGCATAATCAGCTAATAAAAAATTTGAAAATTTTTTCGGGACTTCAACTTTTTTTGCCAACTTTGGTCGTAAGCATTGAACTCCGGCATGTGCATTCCGGAATCTGTACATAGATGATTTTACACTTTCGTAGCTTGGCACTTTGCATACCAAATCTAATCCGCTATTTTCGAATGATGCAACCATATTATTATAAGCTTGAGGAATTGGTTGATAATTTCCTTCTATAGTTTCTTGTTTGGATTTATAGAGTCGCTCTTCAACTTCGTTTTTTAAGAAGTCGGGCGTACATAAATGTGGCTTTTCATTTACGATATTATTATTCTGCAAAAGAAAATTAAATATCTAAGTAATGTTATCTGATGCATGTGCAGTGATTCAAAATTAGTTACAGCTACAATTAATAAATGAATGATTAAATCTAATCGCAAACTTCTGATAAAGTTATCTTACATAGAAAATTATACAATTACACTATCAAATAAAAGTTTATTATTGTTATTTTTTTTACGAGAATATCCTAAACAAACAAGAAAGAAATTTGTTTTCATGTTTGTATATTCGATCATTACAACAATATCACTTAAACAATCTAAGTAGGTAGCTAGATGAAAGTATTAATAAGCACGTGAAGGATAAATAAAGTTAAAATGAAATAAGTACCTTCCCATAAAGAAACCCATGTAATTTGTATATAAAACCATTTTTTCATATTTTTTTTATAAAATATTTATTTCCTTTATTATTGAACATAGAAATAAAAAACTTACACGAATCTTTATAACTCCTTTGCATTTCTCTCTTCTTTGAGTGCATTCCCACACATTCAAACCACTTAAAAATTTTCTTTTTATATAATATTGGTGTCCTCCGTGAAGCAAAACAACTCCATTTTTTCTTTTTATATATACTAATGATGCTTGACCGGAACTACACGATGCACTTGACCCTGACATTGTTGCGAATGCACTGATAGATAAGACGACAAAAGCTACCCCGTTCCCGGCCGAGTCTTATCCAAATCCTTGGAACAGTTTTAGATCTAAATGCATTGTAGTTATGAGTTAGTTTTGCATGAATCACTCATGAAACCCTAGTCAAAGCGACATCTGTGGAAATTATTTGAAATCAATTCGCCGACGCATATAAATGCCGAGGATATTCGAGTTTATTACATAGGTATTAAGCTAGGGAATCGCTTGTATTCTGTACGTTGTGGTCAAATCAACAGTAGCGCAGCAGACAACAACCAAAGGCAAAATGTAGCTTAACCCGACAAAAAAATGGGTGTTAAGAGTGAGACGAGTTTGTGATGCAATTAAGATTACTTACTTCAAAAACAGAACCAATGAATATAAAAGCCTAGTCAATTATGTCAATAATGTTAATCTGTGATAATTAGAAATTATTCATAGTAGATAAGATCAATTTTTTAAGATTTTTTATTAATTTAATTTAGTAATGTCATGTCAAGATGATTACTCAGAAACGAAAACAACGAATGTTTAAGTCTATTCAATTATGTAAATAATGTTGATCTGTGATAATAAGAAATTATTCATAGTAGTTGACGATGTATTTTTAAGTTTTTTTTCTAATGATACTTTGGAACATAGTAGCCTATTCAATTAGGCAACTTATAACACTACTCTCTCATATGAGTTAAATAACTGAAAATTTTACTTCGATTAGGCTGTGATCTTTTATATGTATACAAATAAAACCTGTTGATTTTGAAAAACGTTGTGGTTGTTTATTTTTTTAATATTTGAAGTATATATTAGGTATGTAAGATACAATTTTAAATTTTATTTTTATTAGGGGTGACGACTGGGATGTCTCCTAAGTATAATCCCATTTGTCACCAGTGGGGACATACGGGATGTTTACTAAGTGGCATCCCATTCGTCCCCAGTGGGGACATATGGGATTTTTTTTTAGAAAAAATCCCATTCGTCCCCAGTGGGGACAAAGCTGGTGGTGACGAATGGGATACACCCCGATTTTCTTGCTTTTAACGCCATCTCTTGTGCGTCTTTGGTAGTTTGTTTGTTGTGGCGCTAGTGTCGCCACAGGACTCCCTTCCAAGACTGAAGGTCTGATAATCTTCATGTGCAGTCTGTGCTTATGATGTATAGCTTGCAAGTGCCAGTTTCTTGACGTCCCAGTGAGTCGGGTACGTAGTTGATGCTTGCTCGAAATCCCAGTGAGTCGGGAGTGAGCGTTTTTGCGTTGCGTGCTCGTAGTCTGCGGTGAGTTGAGACTGTAGAGAGTGATGTCGACTTGTTGGCGCCGGTAGTGCTGCAGAACTGCCACACTGGAGTTTTGTTTGTTTGTAGCCGCCGGATGAGTAGGTACCAGACGTGGGCTGCGGTGGTTGTGCCGGTCGCTGAAGTCATTGAGAGTGAGGGTGTGGTTGCAGGACCAGGAAGCTCGGTGAGTCGGCTGCGTTGGACCTGGGGATACCCCGTTGTTGTTGTTGGCTTGCTGTGAGACTGCTTGCTGCTGACCTGATGATGAGGCTTGAGAGGTTGAGTGATGATGTTGGATTGGAGAATGATGATGAAGAAGGCTGCTCGGAGAAGGTTGGTTTTCAATCACGTCGGAGAAGGTTGGTTTCAATCACGTCGGGGTCAGTTTGGAGTGTGTGACGGGAGCGACAGGGATATGCTCGACCGCCACAAAGGGAAGATCTTCCCGCCAGGCTAGGGTGTTATGCCTGGGGAACCGCGGCTCCGACGATGTCTTGTCGGAGGTTGTATATATGCTCCAATCCGTAGAAACTTTGTAAGCGCGATTTAGACTTTCATAGTAATTTTGCTGTTTTGTATGCAATTGCGATTTTCTTGCTTTTAACGCCATCTCTTGTGCGTCTTTGGTAGTTTGTTTGTTGTGGCGCTAGTGTCGCCACAATTTCTTAGGAGCTTAATGGGAACGCCGGCTTTAAGGGTAATGTTATGAGCAGGAAGACCACTTGCAGCCAATGAACTCAAAAACTCGATAGGGTAGGTGGTAGCATCATCCTGATGCTATGATATGATGATTATGACGTAATAAATCACGCCAAAACCTTGAGTTTCGGTAAACGTTTCCGAAGCCCGAGATGACGCATGACGCTCGCAGTCAGCGGACAACCGAGATTCTCTGTCAGAAGAATTTTCTAAAGACCGAGACAATGCATGGCGTTGCCTATCTTCATCGAGTCGCATCTGTCTATCCGCATTCGATTCTTGAGATCTAGCTAACCTTCTGCTTTTAGCTATTCTGGAATAATGCGACAGATTAGATCGTTTCCTCCTAGGCATTATTTAAAATCATTAAAATCCATACTAATATTATAAATGCGAAAGTCTGTCTGTCTGTCACCTCTTCACGGCTAAACTGCTGGACCGATTGTAATGAAATTTGGTAGGGATGTAGTTAACGACCTGAGGTCAAACATAGGCCACTTTTGGGCGCGATATAACCGAGTCCCACGCGGGGCGAAGCCGCGGGAAACAGCTAGTTCTTTATATAAGGTAAATTTAAATCAACTGCAAATATTTTAAGGGGAGATTCAGACCACTCAACTGAACAACTTTCCTAAATAAACTTATGTCGAAATACGAAAAAAATTTTTTGACCTCCCATACAAATTGAGAATCAGCTGATCTAGTTTAGTATGGAGAGTGAAAAAAAAAATTCGTATTTGGATTAGTTTATTTGGAAAAGTTGTTTAGTATAGTGGTCTGTATCTGCCCTTAAAATATTTGATCGTATGTTCCGTCAAACAAAAAAAAAAAAAACAAATTCAATTTTCAATTCAAGCAAGACAACTAACAATAGCGAACCGAACCGGTTAGTTGGTTAAATTGGTTTGGTAAATGGCATTTACCAAACCAATCAATAGACAACACAACAACCAAAGAAAAGAACCAAACCAAAACAAAAGAAAGACAAAGACAATCTGCTAGCAACCATTGCTAGTGTTAATTTCAATCTGCTATACCATAATGCGAAAACGTAACCATAGCGAGTTGTAAAGTAAGTCAACGCCATCTATTGAGATTTTATGTTACTAAATTTACGATCAAATTCAATGTGTTATTTTAATTGTTTAATTAATAGGTGCAGTGCGTGTTTTCGTCTTTATTGATATGGATAATATAAAGTAGAAATTCTAGCCTTATCTAAATTAAATTAAACGTAAGTAAACGCATTAACAGTTTTGAAGCAGTGTTTGAAGTAAATTTTCAATCGACCATAACTTCTTTTTCCCTTAACCGATTTTGACGAAATAAAGTTTTGACAACGCTCCTAATTATATGTAATCAAAATGTGAAAACCGCGTTTAAATCCGCTGAGTATTTTCGAAGTTATAACGTACCAGACAGACATACATACATACATACAGACAGACAAAAATTCTAAAAACTGCCTTTTTGGTTTCTGTTACTCTTTTTTAACCGCACTCAATCAGTTTTTTTGAAAAATATTAAATGTACAGACACTCGCATTTTAGTGTCTTATTATATGTATAGATGAGTGATTCGCAGAGGGCTATACGGGCTTTTTCGCTAATATAATTTCTTATTTTGTATAATACCTTCAGTCGATAAAAACAATTCTTAACTAATTCTAAAATATCGTCGGTCTAATTATCAGAATGCGTAACTCCAAAAAAAAACGAAAATATACTTTTAATGCCATCTGGTGTAGAATTGCGTAACCTATCTGTTGGAATCAGGGATGTTGCGGATCCCGATTTTTTCACATCCGCGGATGCGAATGCGAATGCGGATTTTAAGAGGCTCACATCCGCGGATGCGGATGCGGATGCGGATGTTTCAGATCCTATATAAATATAGTACATAAATGAAGAATTAAATCAATACAAAATTATTATAATCATTTTTATTAATGTATTACATACAAGTTTTTACTATACTTAATACTTTTGTATCAAAGAAATAATTAACATGTTTCAGAATGAAAGTGAACAAATGAATTCCAAAATTTAAACTTCACTTTTTTTTTTTAAATTAGTACTCGAAGTTAAAAATAGGAGCATTATACTTAATAAATAGCAATAATGCCGTTTTTTTCAGATTTAAGCCGGTTACGGAAAGGCTCAATTAAACCCGCGCTACTAAATAATTGTTCGCACAAACTAACACGTAATGATTTATTTACACGAAACAATCGATGCACCACAATAAACGCGTCGGATCTTATCACCTTTTTTTCGGCCCCATTGGTCATTGTCGCGCGCGAACGGCACGCGCCATTCACAGGCCCCGCCCCTTTTCTTTCTTGTCGCAACTCGTATGATATGACATCCGCATCCGCATTAAAATCCGCATTGATTTATTGCGGATGCGGATGCAGATGCAGATGTCGAAATCTTTGCGGAAGCTCTGCATTTGCGGATGCGGATGCGAATATTCGCAACATCCCTGGTTGGAATAATGCGTATTTCATTTAAATATTAATACATCTTGTTACAAGCAAAAAATAAAAACTTATCTCCTCACCGCCATTTTGTACTATGCAATATTCGTATGTCCCGAATACATTTGCTGCAAGTAAAAAATAAAAACATATCTCCTCGCCGATTCCTCGCCGCCATTTTGTTATACGCAATATTCGTATGTCCCGAGTTTTGCCTAGCTCAGTACCGCTTCGCCTTCCACGCGGAGGACTTGTTGAATTTCCGAAAAATAATAGGTATGTATATTGTTTTATTTGGTGTTTTTATGTAACTGTCGTATTCTAAAATAAACTTGTTTGTGATCTTCATAGATTTTTTATTCTTTTGTGGTGATCTTACACGGAAAAATATAAATATCATTAAACAGTAATAACCTCAAAAATATCGTAGTGGAGTTAAGAAGTATTATTTATGAATGTGAATTTATAAGGGAGTTGTGATGTTTTATTACGTTAATTCCTGTGTCGGTATTTGAAATTAACATACATTATATACTTACATATTATGACAGATAGAAACTATATTATGGATTTCCACTTGCTGCAATCCGATTAGACCTTCTTAGCTTCCTCCACGCTCGTATTTCTTTTTATACACGATCGCCGGCTACGGGTTGGTACTTCTAACATCTCCTTTTTAAAGAAGATCTGCAATCTCGTAGTCTCTTTTTATTAATTAACAGTTTTCTTTAAATTTCAGATACTTACAGAACAAAAACTACAGAACATTAAAAATATTACAAAATGTTAAACTTACCGCCCGCGAGGACCTTCCAGGGCCCACAAATGTTGGTAGTTCTGCAATAAAATATAGTTTGGTGTCCCAAGAACTTGATGTGCCAGATTTATCAATAAAACCCGGAACTTATGTTCTACAAGACAACTGTTCTCTGATACTGGAGAAAGACTCACGTGACGTGTGTATTAGAGGAACTCCTAGTAACATTATTATATGCAATGATGGATCTCTTCGAAAAATGTCAACAAGCTCATCTGATAGTGTATCCATATTGGTCGACACAGAATGTATTACTAATTACGATAGCTCAGAACTACAAATTGTTACTGAAACACAAGGTAACTTAAATAAGTCCACAGAAAATATTGAGGTGTTAAGTTTAACAGTAGAACATTTTCACAAAGCTATCTCTGATGATACTAATGACGCTTCTGAACATGAGAATATACAAAAAAACGATTCTCATATTAAAGTGTTATGTCCCATAGAAGATTATAGTAATGTTGTAGAAGAGGCTAGTACTTCATCAATAGCAGGTTTACCTAGTGATCATAATGCTACTACTGAACAAGATATTACTAGATCTCAGACAAGGAAGAGACAAAAAAAAAAAGTCATCCGCAAGATTGGAGTGCTAATAAAAACAAAAATCAGAGAGAGAAGGGAAAGTCATATTTGGGGAAAAAGAAAATAGATAATAAATGGAGTTTTATTAAACCTAAAAGTGAAAGAAAGATTAAGGACAGGTGCTATTGTAAACTAAGCTTAAAAGGTCATACAATGTTACAATGCGATAAAATATCAGAAGAAGAAAGAAAAAAATGCTTCACAAAATTTTGAAATATGACTTGGCAAGAAAAAAAGTTTTTGTTAAAATGTCTTCAAACTGTAAACAAAAACAAAGCGAAAGGTGTGCCGGAACTACATCAAGACGAGAAAATTCAGTAGAATTATACCTTTCCGATAGTAATGGGATTCGATATCGCGTGTGCAAGAAAATGTTTCTTATTGTTTATCAGTTGGGGAATGGGTTATAATATAAAAATGGATTATATTATGCAACAATGAAAGGATAACACAAGCACCCAAAAATAACACAAAAGATGAACCACAGAAGAAAATACGAAAATTCCTAGAACTACTGCCAAAATTAGAATCCCATTACTGTCGAAAAGACTCGACAAAGTTATACTTAGAACCACTATGGACGTCGAAATCGCAGTTGTACAAAGTTTATAAAGAAAAATTCTGCCCAGAAGAAAAAGTTGAACCTTTAAGTATAGCTAGCTTTTCAATCTTATTTGAATAGATGAACTTATCACTATATAGACCTAAAAAAAGATTTATGCGATACTAGTGAATCATTCAAAACAGGTAATATTACAGAATCTGAATACAAAATTCACCAGGATAAGAAAGAAGAAGCTCGAATCGAACTAGCCAAAGATACTGTCAGTTCTTACTATGGACTTACAGTCTGTGCTTTTGAGTCCTCTGTCAAATGTGTCTTCCCTATATTACAAACAGTGTTATTATCAATACGGCAATTGCCGTAATATCCGGCAATTCATGTTTTTTTTCTGGATTATACGGTATATGGCAGATTTTTCGTTGCCGTATCAAAAAATACGGCAATTGAGCTTTCATGTTGTAATTTATTTATTTTTACATAATACTCCTAATATCTCTCCAGTGTTGCTAGTACAAAATATCATATACTGTAAACACTCATTCTTCAAACCGGAAATCCCCTACAATGACATGCCTAGATTTCCCGCTCCCTTTCTTTCATAGGTTTGGACGAATAAAAGAAATTCGTTCATCGATAACGAACACCTACTTATACCTTAGACTTGTACTTAAACAAACTAAAGTGTTTACATTATCGCTTTGACTTGCGCTTTGTTTTTTGGGTTTATTATTTAGTCGCAAACGATAATCTCGCTGCTGCTATTGATTTGTGAAATTGACGAATAATAATGTTTATTTAAATTAATTCGTCAGTTTCTTTCTATTTACATTTGTCTTATTTTGTTTTTGTTTTATTAATTTTAGAAGGCATTAATAGCCAGTTTTTAAGCTAGTTTTGTTTTAGTTTAGCATTTATTAATTATAAGATACACCTGTTAAATAGCTTTATTCATTAATTTAATAAAAAATACTTAATACGGCAAGTTTGTTTATTTTCCCTCTAAATACGGCAAATTCATTTTCAGAATACGGCAACCCTAATTTTTTTGATAATAACACTGATTACAAAACAAAACTTTAACTCATAATTTTACCATCTACGAAAGGAATAAAGGATATTGTTACATCTGGAATGAATGTGAAGGAAAACTTACAAGTAACGAATTTTCAACTATAATTATCACTTAGGAAATTTTATTTGTCAATACTCACTGAATCCTGACCAAGAATTGATTGTGTACAGCGACGGTTGTACTTATCAAAACAGAAATGTGGTTTTACCAAATGCTTTACTCAACTTTTGCATGGAAAATAACATCACTGTCACCCAGAAGTACCTTGAAAAAGGCCACACACAAATGGAGTGTGATAGTATGCACTCAGTTATAGAAAGAGCGATGAGACATAGGAAAATAAATGTTCCAGCTGACTATGTATATCTAGCAAAGGTGGCCTGCAAGAAAAATCCTTATGAAGTCCAGTATCCCTATCACAGCTTCTTTAAAGATGTTGAGAATACGTTAACTTCTTATAAGACTATTAGGCCTGGAAAAAAGCTGGAGATCCAAAAGTGACTTATCTAAGGGCTTTAAAATACATTCCAAATGATGGTAAGATTGTTTATAAATTAAGACTTTCCAATATTGAATGGGAAGAGTTCCCTATTAGATTTAAGAAAAGGTGTTTTATCCCATGGACATTCCGCAGCTATATTCAACCAGGCTGAAAATAAAAAAAAGAGAAATACCTAGATCTACAGACCCTAAAACATACCATGGAGAAAGATTATCATAAATTTTATGATGATTTACCTTATTGTTAAAAAAATCTTGATATTTCATTTATTTTTACTTCATACTTTATTGTTGCCTCTACATAATTTTATAAAAAAGTTATTTTTTTATGTTTTATATTTTTATTCACATAATAATTTATTAAGTCAATAATTTAATAAATTTAAGACTGATTAGTGCCATGAAGAAATTATAAGCAGATAGGTACCTACATACTAGGTTTTATGAAAGAAAATTATATTATCTCATTCAGAGACTGATTGTTGTGTATTATGTAAGTAGGTTTTAAGTATTTTGATTTTATGACAAATGTTCCTATAAAAGGTCTGTTTAACAGAATTTAAATTAGATTATTAAGGTTTAAAATTTTGTTTTGTGAAATGTACATTAAGTACCAACTTACATTTTTCTTTCAGGCAAAAAGGTTAATGACTGAATTTATATGTGATTTTTGAATTTTTTTGATAATATTTCATAAATAAAAAACGTTTCTTTAATTATATAAGTGGTTTTATTTTATTTCGATAAGCGATCCTTGTCAAACTGTATAAGTAAAAAGCCGTAAATCCGTTTCTATTTTGTAACTCCATATCGGCTACGTGTAAAAGTTCTTAAGTCCATTTTATTTTTAATATGATAAAAATATTATCAAAAAGCTTTAAAATTGTATTCCTAAACAGTTTTTACATTTAACTTCATAATTACTTTATAAATATTACTTAAAATATTAAAACTAATCAGTTTTTATTGCCTCCTATAAAATTGACCTGAAAGGAGTTACATAATTTGATAATTAGACTGACGAATGCAGGATATATGGAAGACGCAACAGGCTGAGACTGGTTTGGGTGCCCGGTCACGTTAAGGTTAAGGGGGATGAGAAAGCCGATAAACTGGCATGGGAAGGATCCAGTAATCCTTTAATAGGACCTGATCACTTTGTAGGGCTGGCATATGGAACGGCAATTACAGCTGTCAAAGAAAATGTCGAGAGGAGACAAAAGGCAGAATGGAATACACTGAGTGGACTCGCACACTCGAAGGCGACGAATGGTGCCAATGGCACCTGGTGGCATAGGAAGGTCTGTAGGTATAACAGAACACAGACAAGAACAATAATAGGAGCTCTGACCAGACATTTTTAAAACTGCAGTCACCTCTTTAAACTGAAACTTGTCGAAAGCCCCGAATGTAGGGCATGTGCAAAAGCAGAGGAGTCCATGAGCCACATTTTGTGTTGCTGTGACTCACTGGCCAGCAAGCGAATGGACCTCTTTGGAGCAGCGTACCCTGACCTGGAGGACTATAGGCACTTCGCACCGGGTGATGTTCTGAAGCTCATGCAGTCCTTCTTCAGAAATCCTAGTGTGACTCACCCACACTGGGATTTCTGAAGGGATGGGGTAAGTACAAAAGGACCCAAAGGTTCGACGTGCTTCCTTTAATTTAGGACCCATATTTAAGATAAGTTAATAAGTTAGGTTCATAAGATACATGATTTTGTGACTCATATGCATCCAAGTATAACATACATTTTCTTTATATTCAGGTCTTCAGGTAGGTATTCTTTTTTTGTATCATTTAAACTGTAGTGACAGTCTTCCTTTAAAGGATTTTATATGATTACATATCAAATTTTTAATATTATTTTCTAATCGCTTGTTTGAACTAGACTTGCCTCTTTTATCAATTGGTGCAGTGCCAGTCATTTTCAATGATTTTTGCAGACGTTCCAAATTACCTTTAGTTATGGCAAATATGGATATAAATGCTTTGTAACAGACAGGTACCTCTCTGGTTTCATCATTTTCAATAACCCTCACTTTATAACTGAAATGGGTCTGATGGAAATTAGCATCAATTTCCAACTTTCTGCTGCGCCTCCTTTTTATTGAATTTACACTCATCAATCGTGGATTGATATATATTTTGCTCATCGGTGCACTTCATACTGTTGAAGTCTTTTATTAATTTTGTACGTTGCTCTGATGATACACTTTCAAAACATTTTAATCTTCTACATCCGCAGTCATCTCCTGTTTCGTGTTCAACTCGCAGTTTTTTCATTACTTCTCGCATTCTTCCTGTCTTCTTTCGTTTCTTTGTGTTACACATAAAAATATTAATATTTTCTTCGTCACTAATACAATTAAATTCAAACACAGCAAGTCCCAACAAATCAAAACTTTCTTTCTTTCTTTCTTTCTTTTAGATTATGGCTTCCACAATAATCGAGATAACCTCAAATTTGACGTAATATTTTGACAGCTTGGACAATCCTTGTTACGTTCCGTTACGCCAAGGACCTTCCCTATTTGTTCCTGTACAGAGTTTTACATTTCAAGTTAAATATTGGACTACCGTAAAATGGGGTGAATAGAAATGGTTTTTGACTGACAATGTTTTTATACATATAACTGCTAGCAAAATTGATATAAAATACATATAACCGATGTCTCTTGCTTAATATAACGCTTCCAAGGCTACATACTATTATATTTAATTAATTTTAGTTGATATTTGAAAAAATATGGGTCGTTTCTATTCACCTCGCTGACGGGGTCATAAGAAACGACATATGGGGTTAATAGAAATAAACGGCAGGGCTGCCACATTGCCAAACCGACTTCAAAAAAAGAGGTTATCAATTTGATACACATATAAAATTATATTATAATATAATTTATTTACGTAAACAAATAGCATTAGTAAATAATTTTTAATCAAAGCTCTTGGGAAAAGACACAGGTTACTTTTAAAGCAAATTCAAATAAGGAGAATCACTGTTTCATGCAACGAGGGCGCGGGTAGCTTTTAGTCCTACTATGAAATATTATAAATCTGAAAGTGTGGATGTTTGGATATTTGTTACTCAATCAGGCAAAAACGGCAGAACGTATTTGGTTGAAATTTGGCTTACATGAAACCTTTAACATAGAAAACAACATTGCCTACCTTTCAACCCGATTATGAAGTTCACACAGACGAAATCGCGGGAACGATCTAGATTTAAACAAATACCTTGGTGTAACAATTTATTAAAATAAACTCAAAGTTCAGAATATCGCTTATAGTTTTATCAAAATTAGTTAACAAAATAGCTTCTTGCTTAAAATTACGAGATCAGAGACAATCAGTCTTTTATTTATATTAAACATATAATAAAATATGCAGTACAAAACAATTTCAATTTCTAAAATCACGAATAATCAACTTTTTTTTTTTTGGAAAACATTGTCCGATTAGTCTTCCTCCTCGTCCATTAAAACTTACAGGATCTCATCTTCGGTTTTATAGAATGACGGCCTTCGTGTCGAAACAGCACGAATGCCGCTTGTGCTAGGTACATTCTTCATTTTATCCTCTGTTACAATAAGAAGTGCAGTTAAAGGAATTTTTTTACACTTATTTAATGTTACTTTCTTTTTGACTGTCATGTCTGATAGATTTTCATCGCTTATTATTTTCACCTTTATAGCTGTTCCTGTAATTACTTTTTTCTCTAGTGCTTTGCTGTGATTTGTGTTTAAAGGTATATCTGCTAATATAACTTCCTGGTTAAAAAAAAAAAATCATTTTTAAATAAATAGGCATTTTTTCTACTGTCTCGTAGTCTAAATTATAATCCAATGTATCCATGCAATCAGCAGATATAGTTAGCGCCTTTACAAGATTTTCATTTTCTTTGTCACTTGTTCGATCTTGTTCTTTAATTTCCTTCTCTTTTTCTTCCACATTATTTATCTCAATTTTCTTTTCTAAGTCACATATTTTAGTTTTTTTTTTACTTTTCCTTTCCCTTTGTTTTATTCGGTTGCTTCTTTTGATTCTATGTTTTTGTTTAGACGACTTGTTACTTTTCTTTTTTTCTCTTTTGAACCTTCTTCTTCCGTTTTTAAGTAGTCCCAAGTGTCACTATCGACACTTTGTCCAGGATTGATATTTAATTTCTTTTTTCTTTTTGGTTCGGAAATATTGATAGTACCATATCTCATCTCTTTGAGTAAATCAAGAACAGATTTGTCTACGGCATCTATGTCATTTACGAAACTCTCTTCTTTAGGTAATCTGCTTAAAACCTGATTAGCATCAATTACATACCTGTTTCCGGAATCCTGCCAGAATATTATCCTTACAGTTTTCTTGAAGATCGTCCATTATTTTTTTAAGCAGCTTAGGAAAGCACCCTTTTGGAATAGATGCGTGTACCTTACCATCAGTTTTTTTCCACTTGAGCATTATATTTCTCCAAGCTATTTTCATCGGTCGGAAAACTGCCACATCAAGTGGCTGAGTAAGATGTGTGCTGTTAGCTGGTAAAAAAACAAATTGTATGTCGTGCTCTTCACAAATATTGATTACGTCGAAAGAAAGATGTGATGCTAAGTTGTCACCAATAAGACAATTTTTTCCCCGGTTTCTTCTCAAAATAAGGAAGTATTATTGTCTTAATCCATTCTTCAAACATATTTCCATCGAACCACCCTGAATCGGTACGATTGTATCTAGCACCAACAGGTCCGTTCGTATTCCACGAATCAAATAGATTTTGCGCTTTATATACTACATACGGCGGTAGTAACAACCCATCAGCAGTAGCTGCTATCATTATCGATGTTGAAGCTTTAGAGTGATTCATAATTCGTTCGAGGTATTTGGTGCCCCTTTTGACGAGATTTTTTTTTCGGCCTGGGTCATCCGTTAAATTTGTCTCATCGTAGTTAACTATATTACCTGGTTCGATCCCTGCTAATGATTCTTCGAAGTAATATTCGATATTTTTAGGTGAGACCCCGGCCCGGTTCCTTTTTATATTTTGACAGAATCTTGCCGAAAACCTGTCCTTATGACGTTGGAGAAAACTACGTGCAAATTCTGGACCTGGTAAGTTATTTTTGAATCTTGAAACTGCTCTACCGCATCTATCTAAATAGCCCTTTACCATATATCGCAAATCTACGGAATCAAGGGGGTAGCCCCAATCGGCGCATCCATACTTCCATACTAATATTATAAATGCGAAAGTCTGTCTGTCTGTCTGTCTGTCTGTCTGTCTGTCTGTCACCTCTTCACGGCTAAACGGATGGACCGATTGTGATGAAAATTGGTAGGGATGTAGTTAACGACCTGAGGTCAAACATAGGCTACTTTTGGGCGCGATATAACCGAGTCCCACGCGGGCGGAGCCGCGGGGAACAGCTAGTATGTTTATATATTTAATCATATAAAGTTCAACATCTTCCGATAACACAGTTTGACCACCTTGCTTTTTTAAAGTTCTTGAATAGTGTCTATACAGAACAGACTTATCTATATTGTATTTTTCAGCTATATCCTTGAAAGAAGCTTTGCTAGTCCTGTATGCCTCAATGGCCTCAATGGCCATGGGGTGAGTTTTAAGGCATTTTATATAAAGATTTATCACAAATTTACTGCAGCAATTGAAAGCGCGCGTTGACTATCATTAATGAAATAAGAAATGTATTTTTTCTACTTTTGACTAACTTCATTGCAAACCTGTGTTGCCAGTTTAAGAAAAAAAAATACTCCCGTTGAAATATTACAATTTACGGTAGTTTTCCTCATACATATTTAGTGTTGCTACTTCGAATTACTTTTTCTTCGATTTTGTTTCCATTCACCTCTATGTTTCTATTCCCCCCATTTTACGGTACGCTTGTTTTAACACTTTTAGAGTAATGCCAAAATAAAATACGCGGGAAAAGGAAAATGTTGCCCTATAAAAAATTGTTTTAGATTTTTTGGACATTCCTGGTTTTGCACCTGTACTCTTCAAATGAAGACAGCAATTAAGCAGGTGTCACCACTGTCACCCTAAAAAAAATAAGATTTTTTATAAATATTGGCATTATGTCAAACTAGCGACCCGCCCCGGCTTCGCATGGGCATAAAAACTTTCCTCTTGAATCACTATATCTATTAAAAAACACCGCATAAAAATCCGTTGTGCCTGTCTACGGTTGTGTAGTTTTAACGAAATGTTAGCCACTTAATACCGGTGAAAAGTTAGATTCGGGCTGTTTTTGCTTTGGCATTTCCCACAACCTGCTATAAAACACTTCATGGTAATTCTTGTAGATGATTTACAATTATATCACAGTTTTTCACAATAAATTAATTCTGTGTTTTAACACAGGATAAACATAAAAATCTCACAATGACATCTTTTCACATGTAAACAAAACCGTAGACAAAGATGGTGTCAGTCAGTGTAGCCACCTTGTAAAAAAATATTTCACTGGTTTTGGTCTGAAAATTCAGTAGACTTTACTACTAGGCAAATTTACCTCTAAATATTTTCTAAATTTCACTGTATTTAAAAAAAATACTTTTTGCGGCCATGGAGACTAGTTCATTAAGGCCTTTTTTTATTTTATTAATCTTCTTCAGTCCTACTTTAGTCAAGTCAAGTCAAAAAGTAGTCTAGTCTAGTCAAGTGAGTCAGAGTCAGATGGCTAAGTGAAGCGGTGGAAAAATTTCACTTAGCTATTTTGGTGACAAAGATAAAAGTCACGTAATCGACACTGTACCACTGTACTGTACTGTGATAAGTTGGGAAGTTGGAACTTGTTCACGAACACTTTGCGAATAATAATACACCAATATTAAGCACAAATACTCGATAAAACCTAAGTTTTGGAAATTAAATACAGCGCGGACATAGCGACAGTTTACTTTCCCTCCAAAAACTTCAAATCACTGCATAATTTTAAATAAAATCACAAGGTAGGTAATAGAAATTAAATTTAATTGTGAAAATAATCAAAACAAACATGATGTCATATGCTAAGAATTAATATCAAATACTTCTACTGGTATTTCTTCATCTTCTGGTTGCTTACTACCATCTTTAAAACCATGCAAGATCCAGTGAGTAAGGGAGATGTCGCCTTACATCACGTAGCGCGCTATCCCGCTTACTCACTAGATCTTGCAATGTTTTAAGAGACGGTAGTATAGTAACCCCACTGGACTTATTGATGCTGAAGATGTAGACGGCTAAGATGGATGACTTTCTTCGCACTTTTTTAATATAAATAGAGTACATAAGAGTATTTTGAATTGCTTCCAATTAACTGTGGAATTCCCCGACGGGTAAAGAGGAATGCCAGTATGTTTATTATAAAATCTTAAACATTCCAATAATTTCACTAAAAAGGTATCTAACCTTTTTATTGTTTTTTTCTTTAGAGAAATCACCGTTGTCCCCAAAATCTCACTAAATCTAGTGACAAAATCACCAAGGTGGCAACGTTGGATGGCGTCCGTCCGTCCGTGGCAGCAAAAATACATCGAAGCCAATGAAGAGGGCGCTGATAAAAACAGTGTATAATGCTTTTCCTAACGTAAAACCCCTGTTGTGAGAAAGAGACAGGTATTTCATTATTGTTTTCGTGTCATATTGAACAATTACGGCAACTCCATAGGATAGTTTTTCAGAGGAACAAACACATAGAAAAATAAATACAACACCCTAATATCACTCACCCTAATGTCGTGTGCTTATGTTGTCACTTTCACCTTCGCGCCAAATCTCTAAATAATCAAATATATGTATCAAAGTATATACAACACTAGAATGCTTACGAATAATAATAATTGCAAAAAACAACATTCAAAATTAATCTTTATTGCTCTACTGCAAAGTTGATTTTCTTTAAAGCCTACATACAACCTAACGTTCCAGAAAAGGTCCAAAATTTGTAGGTGTCCCTTTTCCTCTTGAATATTATACAACCTACTAAAAAGAGACACCTACAAACTTTAGGTTTTATTTCGGAACGGCTTTTGTCCTCCGTAAGCATTCTAGTGTTATATATAAATTCTTTGATATGTATTGTGTGTGTAGATTTTCAACCACGCACGCACGCACGATACTTTCGATTCGATAAGTAGCAACACTACTTTGTTTCCGGTTTGTCTTGTCATTGTCATCTGTGCTGTGCTTGTCAATCTTGTCATAGTTCTTTTACTTTTAGTTTTAGGTTGGTTTTGTTTTTGTATTATTTCTTTGTGAATGTGAACTGAATTGGATTGCAATTGGAAGTTGGATTTAAAGATAAAATTGTTTTTTGCATGATTGATTCAGTGGAAAAATTACACAAAAATCTGTCTTGTTTTGAGAGAACAAGGTACCTTTTAGATTGGATTGGTGGTCGGTTGTCAATATGTAATCTTCAGCTCTAAACCTCTGAGCTCTACCCTCCGTGTTTCAGCACTCTAAAACCTTTGGTTTGGTCCTGGCTTTTGTCGCTAGATGGCTGTCGACAGCCTGTGCCAGATGTACAACAAATCGCTACCAAATTGTCAAAACTCCATTGCAAATCATATGACCGTAAAATATATGAATTTTGCTTTTAAGCAAAATTGTTTTTATATGCATGGTTAGCTAAATAAGGGAAAAATAAAAAAATCAATCATTTAGGTAAATACTATATTTTGAAGAAAAATGGGTTGGTAAAAATTGACATCATTATGTCTTTAGTACTGAACTATTATTAGGAACAAATGGACTTGGTAAAATTATATTACTCATTATGGTAATTATTGAAACAATTAGGTATTGTTTTTATTTTTTAGACATAGGTTTACTTTGCATATTGCGCAATACATGATGTAATGCGACATCTCCCTTACTCACTGGATCTTACATGGTTTAAAAAGATGGTATTAGCCACCCTGGAAGTTATTTAAATATATTTTTTTACTAATTTATTGTATAACTAGTGACCTGCCCTGGCTTCGCTTGGGCATAAAAACCTTCCTCTTCAATCACTTGTATAAAAAAAACCGCATCAAAATCCATTGAATAGTTTTAAAGATTTAAGCATACAAAGGGACATAAGGACAGAGAAAGCGACTTTGTTTTATACTATGTTTTTACAGACATCAGAAGGGTGGGAGTGGAAATAAACTCACGTAGCAGTTACAAGGATTTTATTCTATACTCTAATATTGAGTAAATTAAAAAATTAAACACAAATAAATGCAAGTCCCAGATGCATCTCTACTCTGGTCTTATATACAGATCCCATGCTATGAATAGGGGTGGATTCAAACTCCGCTTCTAATAATGTCTTAGCTCTAATTGGGCGAACTAACAGGGGTTCGCCCCCCTGGCCGCAAGGCTTATATACAATTCAGTTAATGAACATTCTTAAAGATTAGAGTACTATTATTATCTAACACTCGTAACAATGTAGTGATATCATTGTTTTTAACAGTAATTTTAAACATGGGAACCAACATCCTGAAAACCAGGTTCACAAACATGTTCTTCAGTCTCAGAGTTCCAATCCAATCCTTGAAAATTCTCAAAATCTTGTAACCTCTTCAATATTTTTGCAGTAAACCAAAGCAGTCAAATTTCGAAACTCAGCCCCGAACTGTTAACTATACATTAATCTGTCTTTTATATTATAACTAGCTGACCCGGCGAACTTCGTACCGCCTTTCTTAATATTTTTTTCCGTAAGAACCTTGTACAGAGTATTAGAAAACTACAAAAAAAAAAAAAACAGCCAAATCGGTCAAGCCGTTTTCATGCTATGTCGTGACAACGGAAAACGGGTTTCATTTATATATATATATAGATTAAAGGGTTTATTAAAAAAAGAAATTAACTATTATTATACAAACTTAACTGGATGGGTGTACCAGTCCCATACCCAGTTAAGGACAATTTTGTCTTTGAAATGCTCTGACCTGGTATTTAGTAGTTTAAACGTGGAAAATCATATATAAAGTTGTTTATAATATTCTAATGTTGTAATATTTACAAATTATTTGGAGCCAATTAATTTACTTTTTTATATAATTTATAAACTATCCCACAAATAGGAATTTGCCTAAGTTTGACCAGTACACTCCAATGAATGACCATTTTTGCACTAATAATTGACCACTGCACAAGGAATAAAGAAAAAATAAAATAATTGGAAATAAAACACATTTTTTACATTAAATTAAACTATTTTATACGGTTTTCTATCGCGTTTATTGCTTACTTGTTTATACCTAACGTTTCAAGCACTTTACAGAGGTGTCATGGTGGCAGGCAGACTGAGTTGACATTCGTCTGTGTCATTTGTTTCTGATGTCACAAGAATACAAAACCATATCTCATAAATCATTGAAAACTATTTCGATTCACACAGTATTTACAACTAATTACCATGAGCTCTGTAAAGTGCTTGAAACGTTAGGTATAAATAAGTAAGCAATAAACGCGATAGAAAATCGTATAAAATAGTTTAATTTAATGTGTAACAATCGCGAAAACATAAGAAATCATTACACATTTTTTATTTTATTATAAGCTGACTTTCATATATTTACTTAAAAGTTGTCTTAACTTATATGAAGTTTTTTCAATAGTTCAGTCAAGGTTTCTACCTAGCTAGTTCCTATCCTAACTGATGAACAAATATAAAAAGAACAAATACCTATAATTATTTTAAAGAGAAACATAACTTTGCGCTTAAATTATCATTATAATCTATATCACAATTGAGTAGGTACTTGAATCAAATAAATCAGTCTCAACATTCTGAGGTACTCTTATAAAGTTTAATAAAAAATAATCCTAAAAGTCATAAAAAAGGTGACCTGACCAGTTACTTATTGCTTTTGCTAAAAGAACCAGATCTATGTCCACTGTAAAAATTTGCCCATCTCTTCAACCTTGTAAGAACCTCTGCTATTTATAGCAACAGGTGCTTTTATTATCTCCACTATACTATCACGGTTATACCATATGGAATCTTCTCTTTCAGGCCATTTGAAAGTGGTTGCAGATGATAACACCATAGTCCATAGACACTTGAGCGTTACATCCATCAATGTCTTTGATTTGCCCAGGGAAGTATTCGCCCTCATACTTCACGATTACATAAGATCCTATCTCTAAGCTACCTTCAAGGCGTGCAGGTGTTTGGGCAAACAAGATTAATGGCATATCATCATCTGACTCAGATTCTGTGTTATATATTTTTCTTAATCCGTTTCCGTTTAGCCTGCTCTTTTTTTTCTTTATCCTTTAACATTTTCTTCTCTGCTCGAGCCATTTTTTTCTTTTCTTTTTCTTTCTTCTCTTCTTTTTACCCGACTACGGCGAAGCCAAAAGGAAGGGTAATGATTTTGGCAGTCTATGTATGTATGTAAGTATGTATGTATGTATGTTCCACCGTAGCGCCTAAACTACTGGACCGATTTTAATGAATAAGGTGTCAAAAGATTCGTAAAAATAGCCCGGGTAACATAGGCTATATAAATTTTATCTGAAGGAATTTAAACCTCAGATTCTAATCTCAAAAAAAATTTAACTGAGGTTGTCATCACGTGTTCGGTATGTATGTATCACGTATTGGCGAGCCCATTACAGATATTTATATAATTCATATTGTTTAAGTTACAATAAAAGTAGAAATGTTTAAAATATAGTCGTAAAGTGGTAAATTTCGCACGGTCAAGACATTTTCGTTCGGGAAACGGAAGTTTTTTTTTGCCTAGCTGTATGTGTCTCACTGCTAGGCAAAAGCCTCCCCTCTTTTCTTCCACGCGTTTCTGTCCTGTACCGCTTCTTTCCAATCTTTTTCGAAGACCCTTAAGCCACCTGACCATCTTTATCTTGGCCTTCCTCTCTTTCTATACCCATCCGCTGGGACCCAGGTTCAGCCCATCTCTCCGGATGCATGCGGCACACGTGACCAGCCCAATTCCACTTTAGCCTAGATGCTTTTTCCCAACATCTGATATTTGAGTAATAGAACGCAGTTTGGTGTTTCTTACTCTGTCTGACAGTTTTACACCTAAAATGCTGCGTTCCATCGCTTTTTGGCAAACCTTCAACCTAGATCATTGCTCTTTAATAAGTGACCACGTTTGATTACCGTAGGTAAGGATTGGCAAGATACACCTATCGATGAGTTTTTTCTTAAGGCAAGTTGGTAATTTGCCTTTGAGTAGCTCTTTCATCGACCAGTAGCTTTTCCAGGCATTTTCGATCCTGCGGTCGATTTCCTTGTCTTGCCGATCGATGAAAGAGACTACTTGTCCGAGGTATATGTACTCATAGATGTAATGCATTACTTGCCCATCTACCACAACCTTACGTTTCGAGCTTTTAGTCATGAGCTTGGTTTTGGTCGGATTCATTTGAAGTCCAACTTGAAGGCTTGCCGCGCTAAGATCTTGAAGCATTAATTTAAGTTCAGATGCAGAGGAAGCAAAGAGCACAATCCTTATTTGGCCCACGACAATGCCTCTAGATTTCCAAGATTCAGCTAGATCTTTAAATACTTCTTCAAGTCGCCTTGTTTCACGCCTCACTTAATTGGGAAAGATGGACCTGAATTTTGTAATTTAATGTCAGCGGTACTTGAGCCATATAATTATGTTTTTAATCAATTGAATGTATATTTCGTCTATTTCTTGATTGTAAAGGGCTGAAAATGGCTTCATGCAAAAGACTGTCAAATGCTTTTGTGTAATCCACAAAAGCTAGATATACTGGTTTGTTAAATTCGGAACATTTTTCTATGACTTGGTTTAGGGCTTGCAAATGATCAGTAGTAGAGAAACCAGGTCGAAAGCCAGCCTGTTCTGGTGGTTGATGTGCATCTAGCTTATGTTTGAGTGGCAGAAGTTAGACAGAAGTTGACCAGTAAATTGAATGGAGTTGCACAATATTTTTATTTGTAGGAGTAGAATATGTCTTCCTATTCTTAAGGCTTCTGTTGTGATACCATCTGGTCCTGGACACTTCCCGTATTTAAGATTACGCAAAACGATTTGTATTTCTCTATCAGTAAAAGGAGAAATTAAATTTGAGCATGTAGGCCTCGTGGTTTCCGGTAATTTTGGTGTATCAGAGTAAAGATTTTTGTAAAATTAAAACGGAAAAGTATTAAATAAAAATTAAGTTAAAATACTATAACCCGACTACGTGGTGTCTGAAAAGAATTTAAGATAGAAATTTTGAAGTGCATAGGTACAAAAATGGTCATGGTAAAGCCGTGGTCGCACCCACTGTTTAGGTATACCAACAATGTTCGTTTAGGTGTTCCTATCATCCATTTACAATGGGCGCGACCACGGCTTTACCATGACCATTTTTGTACCTATGCATTTCAAGATTTCTATCTTAATTATTTTCTTGTTTCATCCTTTTCAGACACCACGTAGTCGGGCGTAGTATTTTAACTTAATTTTTATTTTGTACTCCACTTGTCCTCTGTACCCCTAGTATGAGTTTTTCTAAACGCAGACGCTAGCGACTGCGTTAGGAATATGGAATTTCTTAGTTGCCTTACAATCCGCCAGAGGCGCTGTACAGGTTTGTCATACAAAATAGCTAATGAAGTCGCTAATAATGACGCTATTGTTTCTCGTATTGTTGCAACCATACAGTACATTTCACGAAAATCTATTTTAGCCATTGTGTTATTTTAAAAATAAGGTGGAGGTTTCTCAGTTCGACCGAATATACATACATAATAAAAATTAAGTTAAAAAACTAGAACCCGGCTACGTGGTGTCTGAAAAGGATCAAACAAGAAAATAATTAAGATAGAAATCTTGAAATGCATAGGTACAAAAATGGTCATGGTAAAGCCGTGGTCGCACCCACTGTTTAGGTATACCAACAATGTTCGTTTAGGTGTTCCTATCATCCATTTACAATGGGTGCGACCACGGCTTTACCATGACCATTTTTGTACCTATGCATTTCAAGATTACTATCTAAATTATTTTCTTGTTTCATCCTTTTCAGACACCACGTAGTCGGGTTATAGTTTTTTAACTTAATTTTTATTTTTCGTTCCAATACTTCACCCACTTAGCTGCACCAATAGCATCCAGTAACCGCTGCTTTGATGACTTTTTCTTATCAGCCTTTTTTATTGGAGATTCACTAGACCACAAAACTGCGTTGGCAAATGCAGGACTTATTGGCATTTTTGACGAGCCAGGCCTAGAGTCTTGTTGTTTTGTGGTACCTTTGACTTTTAATGGTGTTACTTTAAGATAATTCTGTGGGAAAACTTCTCTTTCTTTTGGCTGTTGGTTTGATGGGCCTGAAACTAAATATGTTCCATCTAATAAATTTGGAGAAATAGGACTCGGTGTCCGATGCTCTCTTAAACCTTCACGACTGCACAGAGTGTCAAAATTTAGTGAAATCTATGGCGTCAACGTTGAATGGAAACAATCCGCATTTGCGAAATCTATTACGTATTATTTCAGCAGTTATAGATTTCATTGCAATTCTTAGTAATGGAGCGAATTGAGCTCTTGTTACAACTCTGTTTCCAGTCTCGCTTTTCCACTTGTGAACTATCTTTTTTCATGATTTTTTTCAATGGTCTAAAAACAGATACATCCGCTTATTGAATAATGTGAGTCGCATTAGGAAGAAGGGCATACAAAATAATTTGATTTTCGGCACAAATTTGGCTAACTTCATTAGTAATATGCGACTTGTGACCGTCGATTTAAAACAGAACTGGAAATTTAACATTGGATTTTCGCAGTGCTGGTAGTAACGTATTGGCAATGTAACCATGAAAAACTCTGGATGTCATCCATCCTGTTGGTGATTTTCCACTGGCCCAGCCATCTGGTATACTCCGCGCTATTTCAAGAGGAACTCTTTCATAAGGGTAAATTATAAGGACTGGTAACACTATCCCGGATGCTGAAAAAGTCCCCAAGACAGTGATGCTTTCTTTTTCCTTGTCTTGAATCTCATATAAATTGGGCATTCCTTTAGGACCCAGCACCAATCCTGACGAAGGGCAAATATTGAATCCAGATTCATCAGCATTTATGATTCGGTCCGGATCCTCTAGAATATCCTCGGCATGTTCACTTATTAAAAATTCTCTTAAATCAGAGTGCCATTTTCTCAGGCTTTCTTCTGTAACCCTGCTTCGCGCTATGTTTATAGAGTCAGCATGTCGCTGACTAACATCTGGATGTCTTTTCAGAAAACTTATGAACCATTTTTGAAAGGAGTTTTTAGACCGTCCTCTTTTATAATTTGGCTAACAGTTTCCAATAAACGTTCTTTTGTTAAAGGAATTCCTTTTTTAGCGTTAGCATTGATATGGATTAACCAGATGGCTGGTCAATATTAATTCTTCTTGTGGAGTCAAAATAGTTGGTGGTCCCATTTTACGCTGTACAGAATGTCTCATTTTCAGTTTGTTTATAACAGTCGAGTGAAGAATCTGATATTTGCGACATGTTAGCCTTTTTTTAGCACCTTTACTAATGTCTTCGAGACACTTATGTAAATCTTCCTCACTATATTTAAAGAACTGTTTTTAGGTGGCATCTTTCATCTAAAACAATTAAAATTAAAGTTAAACTGAAATCTGGTCATCCTTAGGAACCACTGTATTGTACCAATAGCAAACCAGTGGTCAATTACTGGCACACTGCAAATTATTTTAATGATAAGCAGGCATAAATGTTTAAATTGTTATACCAAAGCATCGCAACGAAAAAAAGAAGAAAAAAATAAATTAACCATAGACCACCAGTTGCAAACCAGCTGGTCAACAATAGGAACCCAGAACAAGTAGCGCTCCAGTAGTTAACCGTTTAAAAAAAAACTCAATTAGGTATATCATTTCTAATCAAAATAAATAGTTTTTGTCACTTACCTTAATGGTTACAGTCGAATTGGGTAATATTGAATTGTATCGAGTAACTGAATTAAACTGGTATCATGATTCTTATTTTTTTTTTCTCAAAAGTTTTCACCTTACCATAATATCTACGTGCAACGGAAAGGATTTTTGAAAGGGAAAGATTTATGCGTTTTGAAGGGAAACCAGAGTTGGAAAGGATTTTTATTCTAGTTGTCAAGAAATACATCAAACTGACAGCTGTCAAAAAAGTATCAAATGTTTGGCGCTCTTTTCGGATCCAGGTTTGCATTACGTGAAAAGTGTGTGTGTTTCAAATCTGTTTTAAATATATAAAAGGTACGTAAAACATACTAATATTTGTTACTGATCGTGACCTATATTTTCAGGTTTAGTTATTTCGTATAATTTCGTTATTCCACGCATTTTTTATAAAGAAAATTGTTAATTTTACAAATTGTTGGAATTTGTTTCTAATTTTGGGTAAGTTTGAACGGTTCAATGTTACCCAACTACTTTTTTTTTCTCTTTGGGTAACATTGACACAGGGTTACTGCTTTCATAATTATATTTTCTACTTTGTATTACAGGATCAAAATGCCAAGAAAATCGTTAGTGGCCAAACCCGGAGTTCGGAAATATGGAGTGAAGTCAAATTACACTTCAGAAATATTAGAGAAGGCTCTAAATGAGATTCGGTCTGGGGCTTTAACAAGGTTGGAAGCTTTGAAAAAATACAGCATACCACCATTCACTTTGTTTTATAAATTAAAGCAAAAGCATGCGAACACTGTTGGTAGGCCAATAGCTCTTACAGCACAAGAAGAGGAAAGTTTTAAGTCCCATTTATTGGTATTAAGCGACATTGGAATACCAATCAACATGCTTGATTGCAGGGTGATTGTAAAAAAATATTTAGATGATAGCGGCAAAAAGATTACACAGTTCAAAAATAATATGCCGGGATACAAATGGGGCACTCTTTTCCTAGACAGACATCCTGAGTTGAAAATAAAAGTTGCTCACAACATTCCACGAAAGAGAGCCCAGGTAAATCGCGAGCACGTAGAAGATTTTTTTTCCAATTTATCAAAAGAGATTGAAGGAATACCTCCTGAGAACATTTTTAATATGGACGAGTCTGGGTTTCATGACGATCCCGGTAAAAAAAAACTATTATTTCGCAAGGATTGTCGTCACCCAGAAATCATTAAAAATGCAACAAAATCTTGTTATACCGTGGTATTCTGTGTAAATGCAGCAGGAGAATGTTTGCCGCCATTCTTTATATTTAAGGGGAAAAAGCTATGGTCCGATTGGCTCTATCGGGCACCAGAGGGTTCTAGAATGGCAGTTTCAGATTCGGGCTGGATAACAACTGAAGTTTTTGAAGAATGGCTGGAAACTCACTTTATCCCACGTGTGTCCAAGCTGGAAGGTAAAAAAATGCTATGTTGCGATAACCTCAGTGCCCATATCTAGCCCAAAGCTTTACGCCTTTGTGAACAGCACGATATTGTATTCATTTGTCTTATACCAAACTCTACGCACTTATTGCAGCCGTTAGATGTTGGGTATTTTTCATCGGTAAAGAGTAATTGGAGAAAAGTACTGGACGAATACCGCCAAACAAGCAGAGGGAAGAAGACAATAGCACTGCCTAAATCTTTGTTTGCCCAGCTTTTAGGAAAAGCATTACATATGGGAAGGGACACAAGCGCAGATAATATCAAAGCCGGTTTCAGGAGCTGTGGTTTGTTTCCATTCTCACCGGAAACAGTTATTAATAAATTGCCAAAGTACACCTCGGAAGTTGATGTTAGAGAATCCGTTGGCGAAGCATTCCATCGCTTCGTTGAAGAAGTAAGGTCAGCAGATTAAAGTTTAGCGGTTAGAGGAAAAAAGTTCCAACTGCCAGTAACAGCTGGAAAAAGTTTTTCGGCTGCGGGAGTTGAAAAGTTTTACGAAGAAAAGGCGAAGAATAAGTCGGCCAATGGTCAAGATGCAGATACAAATGTTTCATCCAATAAAAGAGGTAGGCCTGTTGGATCAAAAAACAAGAAAAAGAAGAAAGTTACTGAGCTGGAAGAGGTTGAAATCGATAAAATAACAACTAATAACTACTTAACACAAAATTTTACTAATGCTCCTATATTAGTTGAAGCTGAAATACACGCAACAGAAGAACACGGGGAAATAGTGCAAAATAAAACATCACACAGCATTGAAAACATACAGAAAAACATAAACATACAGGAAGACGAAATTTTGGATTATTTTAAGGAACAAGATCCTAATGACTGCCGTCCTAAAGCTAAAACGTCGTTAACTACCGAAACCAAGTTTCGAGTTACGCGCCAAAAAGTGTACAAAAATTTCAAAATGATGCCAGTCAAAAACTACTAAGAATATCAATAATATAAAAATAGGGAAATGTAGTTCTTATAAAGCACTTTCGAATAGCGATATGCTTAGGTATGGAATATAAACAAAAAATAGAATATTTCTACTTTGGTGTTTAAGCCTAGCATATTTTTAAAAAGAAGCTTTTATTTACATAGCTATAACGTCTTTAGGACACCCTTAAAGACATTTATGCTTTGGATTTAGTGAAGTTTTTATTTTTATTTTACAAAACTATAAAAAGCTATACTATTGCATAACTAAAATGCCTTTAAAGACTTTAACGACATTAATGCCTAGGAAGTTATCCAGAAAATGCTTAACTAAGTTACATTTAAACGCGTTTAATGTCGTTTAGACTCATTTTAGTGTAGGAATATAAAAAATAATTGTTTTGTGCAACATTTGTTAAGACAGTTGCTAAGCTATAATATAGTTACTTGCAGAAGATTAAATCATAGCGACGGTTTAGATTGGCATTGTTATCGTTAGTTTGGCATTTTCCAAAAAGAGTGTCGCTAACTACAAAAATTAAAAGAACAAAGTTTGAACATTATCTGGCCTTTATTTTCATAAAACATCTGGTAAACACAGTCACATGACGTAGTTACAAAATTATTGAATATTTTGTCCTTAAAAAGGAAAATTAAATGAAAACTATCAAAAATAAACATTAATTTACTTAACAGTATTGAGATGCAGTAAGAACAATTATCATGTATGACTCATAAAATAATAAGATGGTCTCTCAGACAATCCAATATTTTGTACTCGTAAAATAATATTTTACGTAATCACTTTATCTTAGTAATTAAAAGTCTTAATAATTATACTTTTTTTGTACTTCGTACTCACAATAATAAAAATATTAAAAAAAAAAATGAACAATGACTCAGAGTATTTGGTACTCATAATAAAAAACTAAACTTAAAAGAAATATAATGACTGGATTCAAAATTAAAATTATTTACTTATATACCTATTAAAAGTAGGTAAGTACCTATTTTTATTTGTTTTAGGAACATAGCCTATGTTCCTAATAGGCCCTATGTTACATAGGGCAAAAAGGTTTATTTTGACACAGTCTTAGACTGAGTGTCAATAGTATTAATAGACACCTTAACATAAAATAACAGTTACAAAATATCTTAATATTAAAAATGTAACATTCCTTATTTAAACGTATTATTTACTCATATACATTAAGGAAAAAACAAATTTAAGACTCATGAGATTAAACATTAATTAGGAGAAAATAACTACTTCGTACCGACAAAAAAAAAACAAAATCAAACACTGTATTTATAAAAAATATCAAATCACAGCCTCTACTAGTTATTTTAGTTTTTCAATTAATTACTCAGTCTTGTAGTTTTATTTTTAGTCTTAGAATTAGTCAGTCTTGCTTTGTTGCTTGTGCCGCTTGTACCGGCAGTTTCATTTATTGTTATAGGCAATTCTTTCCAGAACAGCTGTTTGTGAACAGGCATAATGCTGGAAATTTTATTTAGAATATCAGCCTTTCTCTCATAGTCTACGCCCTTTGGGGCAGAACGATGATCGATTTTCATAATAGATGGATCTTTTATGAATTTATCATTCATAAAGCGTAATGTTATGAATTGGTCATTAAAATTATTTTTATATTGAAAATCGTAACTATTGCGAGAGAAACTTACCTGGCACATATCTTTTAAATAGGCTCTAGGGTTAGATGTTTGGATTCGTCTATCAGAAGTATAATTTTCTATATCGATAAAGTCTGTTGCTGCCATAGATTTCACGATAACTTTATTTTTATTGATAGATGCTACCGCCTCTTCAAAGTCTGTGAAGTCATAAAGTCTTCCTTTTTTTTTCATCGCAAGTTCTACCTGATGATGAACCTGATCACAGCTCATGAACGTGTGGCCAGGTTCAAAATAGTATAAGGTTATGTTTTTAGCATAAATCATGTCACTGTTTATCATGTATACCAAAAATGAGTACAGCAACCAATTTTTATTCTGCGAGGTGCAGTTGTCTAACCATAAATGAATTCGTTTTGCATCCCTGTTGCGCCGGAGGAAATATAATAAAGCTGACATTATATCCTCTTGTTTCCGTCCTGCTATACTATCATTCCAGATCACAGTGAGAGGTTTGCATTCATTCGTTATCTTACCAACTGGAGCAAAAGTTTGATTGAATGCTATAAGCCGTTTACAAAATATGATAGACTTAAATGTGTCCATTCGGGGCAACATAATAACCTTTTCCAAATCCGTGCTGTAATATATTTCATCATCGTTTCGTGGTAATTCTTTATGTTCACTGTATAACTGCCTAGCCATTTTATATTTTTCGTGGTGCTGAGACCACTCTACACAACTGGAACAATTTGCAACAATCTGGATTTTAGCGTCATGTGATGTTTGTTTTTTATGTAGGTTGTAAGTCTCACATGTCTCGCATTCTTCATGGCCTAACTGAGTAAAACTAATATTCATTGTTTTAAGTGTTGTCTGTACAGTTCGTATGACACTTTTTTGTCAGGATATTTCGTACAGTAATCTTGATGCATGGAAACGATATTGATATCACTAGGCAAATATCGTCGTAAGGGTGCATGTTCTCTTCTGTGATGATACTCAGTCGGGTTAAAAGATAAAATATGTTGTGTCAGCAAATCACGGTCATGCTTAGGTGTTTTTTGGTGTTGCCCTCGTCCGTCTACAGTAATGTCTTTAATATCATAATGAAGAATCCTGTCGTTTGTTTTTTCATAACCTAATGTTGTTAAAAAAGTTATTTTGCAGACCTCAACCCTAACACCATCCAGTTTTTTCAATGTAAATGTTCTTTTTGGTCTTCTCTTCGATTCAGTAGTAGTTTTTCTCTTTGGTATTGCAACTGACGTGGTTTCTGCAACAAATGCATGCTGTTCACTCCAGGACATCTCCCAGTATTTTTTATTTACAGCCAACTTGTCTTCTTGATTAATTTTAGTAGAACATTTCTTCAGACATTTGTCAGTACATCCTGGTTTGACGCCATGCTCAATTTTTTATTTATTTATTGATTCCAGTTTTCTTTGGGCTACGGAAGTGTTATATTTTTTACGTTTACGTGATGGTTGTGACAATTAAGGATCCAGAGCGACAGATGGTGATTGAACAGTCTCTGAACTATTAGTAATAGGAGGTTTTTGGGAAGCATAATAAATATCAATAAAGTTTCTACGTTTGCGACTAAAAGATGCTGCTGAGATAGTTTCCGATTTTTGAATTGAACCGAGTGAATGTCTTCGAATTGGCTTTTTAATTTTAAAATCAAGAACATCTGTAGGTGATATAATATTTTTAGTATTCAAAGCAGTTTGTGGTTTAGGTTTAGATGCCTTTGGAATTTTCTTTTTTCGAGACAATATAGCCTTGCTTTTGTTTGATCTCAAATCAAGAATGTCGTCTTCAGACTCCGATACACCGGATGGATAATAGTCTTTATCGCGTGTAGAGTCGTCAGAATCAAAATCAAGTTGATTATTATCTGGTGAAGTTACGTCTTGTGTAATTTCTTTTAAGCTGTATTCAATATTTCGGCTACGGTTGCGAGTAGAAAAATCTTTTGGCGGCATTACTTCATAACAAATTAAATCAATTTCAGTATCATGACAATGTGGTGAATCTTTATTGATCTCGTAATTAGAATTATTTGATTGCTTATCTTGGTTAATATCTTCTTCTTTTCTAAATGTTTCATTCATTTTGGTTATTGTGTTTTCAAGAATGGTCTTGTCTCGGAGGTCAAATGTCGTTTGCGTATTGTTAAATGTATTGAAGAGACTGCTGGTTAAAGAATACGATCTGGTAAAGATATTATCGATATTCGTTACCTTTGGCTCGGGCAGACCTTGGTGATGTTGACTTACTTTACTATCCTTAATAATTTTAGTTTGCTTGGTCGTCGTAGGGGGATTGTATTCCACAGCCATATTTAAGATAGTTTTTGTTCTTTGTGATATATTAAAGCACCTGTAACAAGGAAATATGATAAACATCTCTAAGTATGTAAACTCAATAAGTAAATAGCAAGTTTTTTCAAAGAAAAAGAATATAATGACTAAATTTCCAAAAAATAAAGCTTATATATCACTTAGGGGGGAAAAGAACAGATTGAAATGATACCTAACACATCAAAATCGGTTCGGCCGTTTAGAAGTTACGGTGGAATAAATAAACACGAGACCTCCGCGCAAATTCATAGTTATAATAAATTACCTTTCGCATTTTACTGATTCTACTTTACACATAGACAAAAGCTGTAAATCAAAAATATAAATTTAATACTTACTTTGATATTCCGTCGCGTATATGGAAACCCTTCCAGTATACAGAACTCCAATACTTCTGAGATGCGGTAGCCTTTACTAGATTAAACGGGGCAATTTTAGAGATAAAATGCTACCCTGCTTTTAGTTCTGTAATGCGGGAGGCTTTTTCGACGCAATATTAGCGTTATGGATAGAAATTCCTACCACTAGTTACTTAGGTTAGCCTAACTTGTTTTTAATTCTGTAATGCGGGAGGCAGATACATTGGTTACGTTAATGATGTGAATTCCTAACTAAGCTCGGTAAGGACTTTAGTATAGGTAAACGGGTGTAGAAGTATATATAAATACACAGATTAATGGCTCGTTTACACGCATTAAGTGATTAAGTTAATTTTAACCAAATTTTAACTTAATAGTTGCGTGTAAACGATCACTTAATGGTTCTAAGTTATAAGTAGCTAGTAGCGAGCCATAAGGAACAATGATAAATATCATATAGGTACTATAGTAAAAATAAAAATAATTTGAGTTGCATAAAATTATAAGTATATTTAATAACTTTTTAAAAACAAAACAAGACTATCGAGCATTAGGCACATTTTTGTTTATGTTTTTAATCAACGTATGAATCTTTTTAGGAGGTTTCCCTGCAGAGATGCGGTTTTTAGATTTTCTGCCCACGCCTTTTTCCTTACGTCTTCTCACTGTCTCTCTCGGCACTCTTGCGATCTGAGATCGGGGAGCGTAGCGCAGAAATTCCTCCCGCGCGTCAGATCGCACCTAACCCAAGTACCTACTTTTATGCTTTCTAGGGATCTGAGTAGTGGAAGTACTTTTAATTCGAAGTCTTGAATACTACAACAGAAATAATACCCGAACCCAGATCGGTTGCAACTCTGAATGGTGGAATGGTTTAAGGAGACTTTTTATGAATTCATTCTAGTAAACCAGCCCGCATCTCAGAAATACGGGAGTTCTGAATACTGGAAGGGTTTCCATATACGCTATTCCGTCCGTCATTATGATGATATTGGCGGGAACAAGCAGAGAGCCTGACGCGCGTCCTCCCTCTTCAAACTTTCACAGCGCAAATGCCCCTCGCCCCGCCGCGCCGACCCAGGATGCGTATGCTCAGATAGAGACAGTTAAGGTATGCAATATGCATAGATGGATAAAGTCGTTTTAGCCTAGGGACTCAATGTATTTGTATTGTCAGTACAAAACTTGAACGTATTTATTTGATAATAAAGAAAGACGTTTTAGCTAGGCAACTTCGTTTAGAGACATTTAAGCTATGAAAGTATGCAATATGACTGATGAAAATACTTACCAAAAAAGGTAACAAAGTAGCTTTAAAGACATTATAGCTAAGAAAAAAGCAGTAACGACATTATAGATATGGAATTAATGGAAAATCGCTTGCAAGAAACAAATACTGAGATCACTTTGAGACAATATAGATAGGCAATGTCAGTTAAATACGTTTTTTGTAGTAATGATATCCATGGGTTGTCACATAAAGACGTTTTAAAATTTGCTAATTCGTAATCTATACCACATAGGAGAAAACCAATTAGATAGATCGGTAGATCTTTTTTTTTAAAGTAAAATGGCATTAAAAACTCAAAATTGGCTGGATGTTGGTTAACGACGTTTTAGCTTTAGGACGGCAGATGAGATAGCAGTTGTGGAAGAGTATGTTGTTGCTTCCGATGGCATACTGATTAGTTCTGAAGAAGTCGCAAACAATAATATGGGACCTCAGCTAGCCGATTTTAAGGAGGATAGGTTTTGCATTTTCAAAGACGAAGGAAGTCTTTTCCCTGGATTAATTAATAAAATTAAGCCAGGAAAAATAACTGTAAATATCTTGCAAAAACAGTGTTTGGGGGGGGGGGATGGACATGGTTTAAGAAGCCTGAAATGTGTGATATAGATAAAAAAAGCATTGTTTCTATTATAAACGAACATCAAATAACCAAAAGAGATCGAAAAATGTTTATAGATGATGACATTTTGTTCATGGAATGGGGTGAATAATTTTTTCCGATGTATTTTTTTTATCTTATTACTCTAATTTGATACTTTATGTTGATCTCATTTGTAAGCCAAATAAATAAAGAATTGTAAGAATTATTTCGATTTTCAATAAATATGTTAAATAATTACAAAAGTGTGTTTAATTTCTTTTTTTTTTCTAGATTTTGGTAGGGCAACGTAGTAAGATGGTAACCCTAAGCAAATGGTAGTTTGTTGACAAGTAAATTTTATTTGACAGACATTTCAACCATTTAAAATAAGAGTATAATCTTACCCAAGTTTAATATTTAGGCAATTAAAAGGACTTTTCCTTGTCCAAATTAACTAAGTTCAAAGATACCCAAAAGTAGAGGTAACTTTGAACGGCCACTTAACTCAACAAAATTAAATATTATAAGGCTTAAATTAGTAAACGAGGTACAATATCAATAAGCTAGAAACAAAAGAACACTCATTAATAAATAAAAATAGTTTGACCCATACATTTTTATCTTGTTATGACAATATGTTTAACAAAAATGTTCAAAGTTACCCAACCTGACTGTACTTAATTTAATTTATAATATATTTTCATAGCAATAATAATCAGATAATGGGTGATTAATTGAGATATAACTTACCCCGTCAACGTGCGCTTCTAACTGTGATGGCCGCCGGAAGGCAAGTGAACGAGACACTGGTCTAAAAAACAAACAGTCTAGGCAACGTAACAAAATAATAAGATTCTTTTAAAATGCCCGCAATTTCTTATTTTTTTCAGTAGATCATGCGTGTGGTCGACCTCTGGTACCCGGTTTGAGACTGGTACCTATCTATAAACACACAAAATTAAAAAATGATTAAATATATACACAAAAAAACGTAATTACAAATCACTAAGCGTCAAAATATTCCTCCGCATCATATTTAATGAATAAATAAATAACTTCAGTAATTTATGTAACTAACAAAAACAATAATTAATATCATTATTTACGTAGTTAAAAACACAAGAAAAAATACACATAAAAAAAGCTTACAAAACGTCCAGTCACGGCAAATCATTCAATTCTTCAGTCGACGTTGTAATCTTCACATTTCCACATCACGTCCCAGGGATTTTATTCTGATTAGCGACCATGATTTCTGTGGTAAAACCAAAACAAAATGTTGAATCATCCAATATTTTATTGGTCGTAAGATTAATACTAGCACCCGAGTCGACATACCAGTAATTTTTGTCAAATACTCCATTAAAAAATACGGCACTAAACGCATTATTTATAGTTTGCACTTCTGCTTCTTCTTTTCGTGTCAATGACAATCCATTAGATATGATTAGCCCAGTGCGAGGCCACCTCAATGGCCTTCCGAATTGCCTCCATCAAGTCGTCCACTGAACAGGATGCGGCAGAGGCGGGACACGACAGCAAGTGTGCCATGGTTTGGATACTTCGGCAGCGACACCTGCCGACCCCTACCCGAAGACTGTTCAGTGATCTTATCTACATATAGGCCAGGGTAGATTGTGGATTTATTGTCACAACTTTGCATATTTTTAGTGAAGAAGTTTGAGTACTTTTGTATGGACTAGTAGGGTATTTTTTAAAAGAGAGGTGTTATAAGTTTGACGTGTCTGTCTGTCTGTCTTACTCTGGCATCATAGCTCCCGAACGGATGAAGTGATTTCAATTAGTTTTTTTCGAATAAAATGTGACTTACGGGCGGGTGTTCTTAGACATGTTTGATAAAAATTGGTTGAGCCGTTTAGAAATCGTTGTGGGGGTGAAAGTGGGGAAGAACAATCGAATGTCTGTAAATATACTTGATAGGGTCTCAAATGAAAGCGCATCACGTGCACATTACAAAATAATATGTTTAATGACAATCGGTTGAGCTTTTACAAAGCTCTGGGGGTGTAAGTGGGGAAAATACCTTATGTCTGCAAATAATATGTGGGGGGTAAATCAGTCGACCTGTAACACTAAAAAGAAAATGTGTCGTGTGTTTTTTTAAATTTTCTATTTAGTGTTATTATTGTCTTTTGCTTGTAACATAACCTTATCTTAAAAGTATTTATAATGTTTTTATCAAACTTGCTCGTTCTTCTTTGGGTAAAGGTTTTGACAAAATTTTCTTCCAGCGAATAGTAAAATCCCCATGGAAATTTTCCCCAAATATTTTTTGTTAGTAGGATCTTTGCGTAATAACCGCAAATTTCAGAATTCAACTGTTCTTCGTTTATTTTCTGTCGTCGTTTTGTTTTCTGTTAAAGTATCTGGAAAAGCATTTAAACTATGTAAGAAGCCATTACACGAGGTGTTACAGACATGTCTACTATAGGCGATAATAAGTATTTTGTAAGTTTTAAAGCAACATGAAACAGGATTTACTTAGAGAATACTCATTCATTCATTTCGAGTAGGCGACACGGTCACTCCCACCACCTCCCATGGCTCTACCAACCTCTCGGTTATACGAGCCGAATCTCGGGAGAGTGCGCTGTACTAGCATTACGCTTTTCTTTCCAGTCGCACCTGCTTGATCTCCCTACAAATTCTCTATAGTGTCTCCTTTTTAATACTACTATCTAGTATTAATTCTAAATTTATTAACTCTCCCCCATTCTAGGGGGCTTACGTATACAATGACGCCTCGCTCGCCTTCTGCTCAGCCCAGGTCGCCGCTGGTCTTATCTTCTTTTACCCTTCTTGGTTTATTCTTCTTCTTTCCTTCTTCATTTACCCTTCTTGGTTTACCCTCAGGTTATGCCTCTCTCGAGGCCGCTTCGGATCCTGAACCATCTATGCGAGAATTCTTTAAGCCGCCTGAAGTTCGCCTCAGATCCCACGAGATCACGATAGTAAACCGGACCCACTTCGAGCTGTACAACATTATCCAGAAGTTCCCTACGCGCATCCCCATAGATGGAGCATTCCCATAGCACATGGTGCACATCCTCTAAAACTCCTTCCTCGCAGAAGCAGAGCCCCGTGTCGGATAGCTTCATACGGTGAAGCCTCCCCCTGAAGCAGCCATGTCCAGATAAGATCTGCGAGGTCTCATAGTCCGGTTCGACCCAAGTTGCCTTGAGCCGACCCGCCACGTCCGGGAAGAACCGATACGTCTCCCTCCCATCATTCGATGCGTCCCAACGCGCCTGGCATTCGGCTAGCGCGGACTCGGCAATTCCGAGTTTGGCACGCCGAAGCTTCTCCTTGGTAACCGCGGACTCGCGCACTTTTCCTAGCCTCCCAGCACCTCGAGATCGGCCGACAAAACGCCAGCAATCACCGGCAACGCGGCAGAACTCGTCGAGCGGTACGCCTTGGTCAGAAGGATCAAGGCGGGTCTCTGGGTGCGCAGGAGCGCACTCCGCACAACGTACAGTGACGCACGTCGGAACCAGCTCGCAGCAGCATACGTTACCGTGGCGATGTAAGTGCCTTTGTACAGGACATGAAGTGCCCTGTACCGTATCCCCCAAGATGTTGCCGATACTCTCGACAACTTGCCGAAGCAATTTGCCGCTCGTTCCCCTATCGACAACGCATGCTGCGCGAACGATAGACTCGAATCCACCACCACTCCTAGAACCGTAGCCGAAGTGACGCTTTTGATAGAAGCCCCACCGAACCTGATGACAGGTGGCCGCTGGAACTTACCCTTGATGGTCATAGTAGCCGACTTAGCTGGCGAGAACTCCAGTCGATTCCGCTCCCCCCATCGGCCAACGAACTCTAAAGTGCTAGAAGCAGATGCTTCTATGCTCGCTCGGGATTGGGCTTCGATCAGAATAGTCACGTCGTCGGCATACGCCACGATCCTTACCCCCGCTGGAAGCGGCAGCCGAAGCAAGTCGTCCATGAGCAGATTCCACAGCGTGGGCCCCAGCACCGATCCCTGCGGGCAACCCATCGTTGCCGCTTTCCACAATGCCCTTCCTCCGACGAACATACCAATACGGCGTCCCGCGAAATAGTCCACCAGCATCCTATAGATGTTAGGCGGGCAGCCTCCACGTTTTGCCTTCAGCAGGATCATCGGCCACCAGGCATTGTCGAAAGCACCAGAGATATCCAAGAAAATTACCTGAACATACTTCGACGAGCTCTCCCTGGCCACACTGAAGATGGACTTCAACGCGGACACCGTCGACCGACCCCGCGTGAAGCCATGCTGGCAGTCAGAGAGACCCCTGGTCATCTGAGGAGAGCACCTAATTAAGGCACGTTCTAAAATTTTACCAAAGATCGGCAACAGCGTGACGGGGCGGTACGCCTTCGGGTCGGTAAGCCGCCTGCCGTTGCCTTTCGGCAGGACAATCAACCTACCGTCCTTCCACACGTCCGGAAAACACCCTTCCTGGACGCATCGCCTAATCACCTCTGAGAACTCCACCGACGCGGCTGACCAGACGTGCTGGATGATACGAGCGCGTATCCCATCGATTCCCGGCGCAGTGTTAGGAAGACTCCTGACTATGTCCCCAATGACCTCATCTGATGGAGAAGGAGCATCTTCTCCTGATGGTGTGAATGAAGCCGCAAGTCGCACACGTCGGTGATACTCCGTGTCTCTAGACACATCGTCGTCCGGACACAGAGCACACATAAGACCGTGCATGGCCCCGTCCACTTCCTCAGCATAACCTTCGGCGTACTTCATGCCATTTACTACGTTACTGGGCGGTCTGTGCCGCCCGCTCGCGACCCTGTACGCCTGTCCCCAAGGGTCCAGGTTACCGGAGTCAGCCATTCTTCTAAAGTGCAAAAGTTGCGCCTCCTCCAAGGCCGCGCTATACCTACTCCTATGCTCATGGAACCGATCCCGAGCAGCCTCCTCTAAGTACCCCCCCGCCCTACGGAGGGACTGCCAGCGTTTCCGCAGCTTATTATTCTCCGCGCGCAGCCGGCTGAGCGTCGGAGTCCACCACTCGTGGCCTCCTCCCGATTTTCAGCCGGCTGAGCGTCGGAGTCCACCACTCGTGGCCTCCTCCCGATTTTCTGGGTTTCACCATTCTCAGGATCTCTCTTGCCGTACGGAGTACCATATTGGTAAATTGCGTACAGACCTCTGTTGCGGGTCGATTCCACTTAATATCGCCAACGCCATGTATGACACGCTCGAAGCGCGCCCAGCATACACCACGATCCCGAAGTCTTATAGGCTCTTCTAGCGGCTCATCGCTTGAAGCGGCTCCGCTTGCCACGACAAATGTGATGAGACGATGGTCGCTCTCTATTGCACCTTCCTGCACTCTCCATCCCGTTACCGGGATGCCTCTTGTTGTTAGTGTGAGGTCGATGTTTGACGCGCCGTTCGCCGTTTGAAAAGTAAACGGCTCACCCTCTACATTAGCCACTTCTAGGCCTCTGGCCAGGATAAACGCGTCCACGGACTCTCTACGATGCGTGACGTCTGACCCGCGTCCGGTATATTGCTTTTCATCGCAATACCACATCGGTGAGTGGGCATTGGTATCCACACCTATGATTACCCTTTTTCCTTTGAGGGCATCTAGGACCTTCCCCAAGTGCTCAAGATGCACGTCAACTTCGTCGCTGTATTGGAAGTACGCGGACACCACATATACGCCCCCCCACCAACCTGCAGGTGGCACACCGTACAGTGAGCCCCCGACAGGTGATGTAGGAGAACGCAAGGGATGTCCGCGCGCCGAACATAGACGCACGCCTTGGCACCCGGGCCGCCGCACTGCAGAAATCTGCTCGCGACTTCTCCCTGGGATGATAAGGGATAATGCTCCTGAGCTAGAACGACGTCCAAACCCAGTTCTTCGGCTACCTGTGGAACCTCGGTCGTGGCAAGTCTACCCCCGCCCAGGTTTATTTGACCCACCCGGAGCTCCATCATACCATCTGGATGTTGCTCATCCATTAAGGATGCCCGTAGTCTCTGCCATCCTCTTCTCGGCATTTACCCGGGCTGGGCACTCACGTGCACCGGTCTCGTGATTATTCAGCTCGCTCCTGCCGAATCTTTTGCAGGTAGCACAAACCGCCTGCTCTGCCTTGCACACCTTCTCCTCATGGCCCACAACTCCGCACCGGGCACACACCTGTTCGCCTTTACATTTTTTTCTCCGGGTGGCCGTAGTGCTGACATTTTCTGCATCTGATTGCGGTGGTGTAGTCACCAACCTCGCACACGTCCCATCCGATGTACACTCGCCCAGTGACGTGCACAGACATTTTCCTTAGGGTAGGCAAAAACCTACCTAGACCAGAACTATTTCTATTTTAATCTATACTTATAATTTAGGTATAGGTATTTGAGTTACAACTAAAACAGTAACGAGCAAGAAGATAATAAAATTAAAATATATGAATCATGTACCTACTTAGGCCCTAAATTTTTTTTAAAGATGACCGCCCTATCCTACGGTCCCGTGGGAGTTTTGGAAAAGCATAGCAAACATATTAATTTGAAAATAATATTAAATAATGTTGTTGTTAGCTTACCCTTCACTTCAACTAAATACGATCAATCCCGGTTGATAACGTCCATTTATTATTATTGCCATTTTTTCGTCAAATAAAAGATTACTTAGCGCGTCATTTTATAGTTTTTGTAAACAAACACTCGGTTTACAACAATCACATGAAAATTTTACAATTTTAAACTACAACTGTGTAAATTTGTTAAAAATAAAAGTGCTATTTTTTCACTTCATTGTAAACAATGCACATTGCAATTATCAATTAATTAAACATTCAAAACAAACAAATGCATGCAAGCAAAGCAAACATATTGTTGATTTGATTTCGATACGAAAATAAAAATATAACCCTACGGAATTGGAAATGTCATCTTGTTTATATAAAGTCTTCAAGTCTATGCGTTTTTAAATTTGCAGCATTTCTCGTTTAATACCCAATAGACACAGTTATCATGTTGCTGCAATCGATCGTAATATTCGTAATCACTAATCAGATTTAAGTATGTGTAACGCGTAATTCTAATTGGCCGTAACAAAAGTGAGAGCGAGATGAAATGTCATCTCATAGCATTTTGTTTCATCTATAGTGGAGGTCTGAAATTCACTTACACAGGCGTGATTTAGCGCATATGTGTCTGTTCATGTAAGTTTTTTACTTGCACTACTACACGAGCAAAAGCACATCTATACATAGTGATTTCTTAGTGAGAGTAGTAAACTTCAGACGATTTACTAAAAAGCTGGCCTGGCCTAGCTAGCAGCGCGTATGAGGCGGCGCGGCGCGGCGGCGGCGCGCCGCCTGTTCGCGCGCATTCATAGATGGCGTTGTTAAGATAATTCTTGTGTGAAAAAATATTTATTATTTATATGTATTGATTAAATATTTTTTTTATTATTTATTACAAAAGTACAGGGTAGGCAACGTCTAAACGTCTTTATGATATGCACGCCACTGCACTCGCCCCTTGGCGAGTAGCGCGGCGCGCAGGGCCGGGGAACAAGCCAGAACGAATGTCGCCCTCGATCCGTTTAGACGGCTCTTCTTAAAAGCCAGGCGGCAGCTCTCCTTTAACTTCTCCAGCGTCCATCTGGGGTCGTCCGTGAAGTTCATCCGTTGGACCTCAGGAAGGAGATCGTCCAGTCCTAGGTCTTTACCGTCCACGTTTCTGATCGCCACCAGTGGCGCCCGGCTCTGCAATTCGTTGCCTTTAAGAGTCGCTGGAAGAGCCGTCTTGAGTTTTGCCATGTCCTCTTTTGTTTTAGTCTGAATGATCACCCCGGCGTTCCCGACCCTGCGGAGCTTATCCACATGTATCTGTAGTTGGGCGGGGGCTATGGCGTCTTTTAGCACCTTTTTAGTATCAACGCTTTTAATATCCTTATTATTGATTGCGGGGTATATTGCCATAATAGGCCCCACAACCTTCTTGGCCTTCTCGGCGTATGAGGGCCCCGCCGGTCGTCCTGCAGCCGCAACAGTGGCGGCGTTAGCCCTCTCGGCCGTTGCCTGCGCCTCGGCTCGGGCCGCCACGACTTCCGCCTCCGCTCTTGCCGCGCGTTCGCGCTCCACTTCTCTCGCCGCATTTATGGCCATCTTTTCCTTTTGGGCGAGGCGTATGTCGCTTTTACCTTCCTGAGCGATGAGCGCAAGGTGGCCGACTATCTCCAATATACTGTTCATGTGTGAGTTGATGGCACCTTGGTCTGCCTTGTTCAACTTGCTAGTAGGCCCTCCGGCCACCATGGAGACACCCTTTGCCTCCCTATGGGCTCTATTTAAAAGTTGTCGGGCAGTCATGGTGTAGAGCTCTTCCTCCCCATCCGTCGCCGGTTCCACCTCTGACGACTCCTGGTCCGAGAGTGCAAGACCTGGCTGGCTTGGCTCCGATGTCGTTGGCCTCTTGGCCGGTTTCGCCGGGCCGATCTCCTCGGGTGATGTCAGTGTCCGCTTGGCCACCGACGCTCTGACCCTCCTCGGGCCCGACGTGGTAGGGGTTAATGACCTTCGTCACCGCCTCAACCACCATGGTCGCCACCAGCGCCTTTGAAGCCGGGTTCATTAATATAGCCGCTCCACTGGGGGGAGTTCACAGCAGCGACTCCCTCGGTCTATACGGGTCGTCTGTCAGGGTCCTAATTGGGGGCGGCCCCCCGTCGTCATCAGAACTCTCCGACATGCTAGCTATATTGTGGAAAATATTAAGCAAGTGTTCGTGTACCTAGACTTTTGTAAAATTAAAGAGGTAGGCGCAGGCCTGCCTTCCAACACCCAAAGAAAGCAACAGAGCTGTCAAAATGACAACTGTCAACGTCTACTTCAATGTAAATGTGTCACTGTCACTTGAGTTTGGCTCTCACGCTTACTGGCACTCACACTCAAGATTCCACACACACACGCACACATACGCACCGTGGTGGGTGATGTATAAGTGTTGTGCAAAGTGTCAAGTTGTAAATGTGGTTGCTGCACGAAACGCGGCTAAATAGCCGGTCTCCAGTGCCGCAAAAGTAGAAAAAGAAAGCTGCGTCAACTGTCGCTGTCACAGGGACGCGACAACGCTGACAGCTGTCTCCGGCCACGCGGTTCCGCAACGCGTTCCCGCACGTGGTGCAGAGGTTATAATTAAAATAAAAGTGACTATTCTAACTTAAAAACTAGGAAAAACTTAAAGAAAAACACAGGAAAATAAATAAAATAAGAGCAAAAGTCAATGATAATGTCACTTAGCTGCTACAGTCCTAGTTTTGTTCGCCGTAGATCCGGACCACACTTAACCTAGAAAACTTAGCACTAAATGGTCTTCTGGTCCACAAACTGTGTCACTATCACTATAAAACGGTGTCTATAACAGTACACTGATGAAAAATGCGAAAAACAGATGAAAAATCAACGGAAAAACCGCGAAAGAAAATAAATGCAATTTAATTCCGCGGAGCACACTCAGCACACGACCGTCCGGCACGAGAGTCGGGCGAGCGAGTAGGCGACACGGTCAATCGACCATGCACACCCTGGTGTCAGAGTTCTTCGGAACTGCTCTCGGCCTCTAACGTGGTTCCTTTAACGACTGCCAGATGGCAGCCGGGACCAACGGCTTAACGTGCCTTCCGAAGCACGGAATCATCTTCATTCAGACAATCAGGTGATTCAAGCCTGCAATGTCGTAACCAAACTGGAAACAACTAAATAAAGTATGCTTCCCGTGGGAGCTTACGACCCCCGGGTCTACAGGCAAACGCCTTAACCACGGAGACAAACCTCGAAACGATTTACGTGGAGCACCTCTCAACACGATTTATTTGGTGCTCGACGGGATTCATCTTCTTGTTTTCCTTTACCTTATCCCACTTTTCTATGTGGGGTCGGCACAGTATGTAAGTTCCTTCCATTTAGATCAATTTCCAGCCATTTCCCGCGTCACACCCCTCCTGGTCATATCCTCCCTCACAAAATCCATCCATCTCTTGGTTTTCCTCTACTCCTAGATCCCTCAATCCTCGATGCGATTAACGCAACGCATATGACTTAAACAATATTTACGTGGAGCTTTCTACATTGCACACGTGGCAATTTTCAAAATAAAATGTATGGGCAGAATGCAAATAGATCCATCATCAGCAAAACTTGTATTTAAATAACGTAGCATTATTCTAATTTACTGCGTTTCATTCATATGTTGCAATTCGAAATTCAGTATTACAGCATCTTCATGTAATAATCGCGGATGCATACAACATCGGATCTATTTTATTTATTTTGAAATATAATGTTGTATTTGCCATTCTTTAAAATATTTTTGAAGCATGAATGCGAGTAAAATGTAGTTAAACAAATATTTACTGTCAATTATTATTATTATAAACAAATAACATTATTATTTTAAAAAAGGTCAGTTCTCATAAAGAACTTCCCAAGATTAAAACCAGAGACTTTATGTAAGACAGCATTCATTGGGGTACAAAGTAGGAACATTGTCAGAATTGTAAAATGAAAAAAATATGTACTTACAATCAGCAAGTTCGATGAGCTCTAGGCCAAATTTATCCTTGGGTTTCCTTTTACGTAATATGTCTATAATTCTATTTTTTGCCATAGGAAAATAAACATATAAATTATTTGTTTGCTCGTCATACACCTTGTCAAAATCAATGTTTATCTAAAAGAAATGGGAAAATAGGGTAAATAATGTTTTATATAATAAATTCACAGGTTACTAAACAAATTTCATGAATTAGAGTTATGTATGATGTCTTACCAGAGTATAACCTTGCGGTTTCCTGAGTGCTGGGTACTCGTTCATGTATGACTCTTAAAGTCTAGTCATTATTGTTGTTGTGAAGTTGAGACATACGACTTTTAAATGTTGTTTTCCATTTGGCTTCTACTATTCCCCATGGTTCCGACGAATTTCTAAGCCAGTTTAAGTCATCTTCAGGATCTAGTGTATCACTTTCCAGACCGGTTTCAAGATTAGAAGGTAATGGTCTGGGACTTCTAGGAGAGTATTGGAAATTAGAGGGTAATGGGCTGTCTTCTCTGCTCCTCTTCGTTTTTGTTGTCAAAGCCCCTAAATGTTGCAACCGTCTTCTTTTATTTAAAACCTGATGTACAAGTTTACCTCGTGCTTGAAGGATTGCCCCAGAAGCAGTTGTGCAAGCAGGAATATAATAGGTGGTAGTTCGCTCACCGGGGAAAAGTTCTTTTATTAAATTTGCCCACTTAAAATATACCGGTCCATTAATGTTTTTGTGTTCTGTTAATATTTCTTTTGCTATGGTGGAAGCAAGTAAGTTTCTTGTTGCATCACCATCTAATTTTCCGCCTTTATATATTAAAAGTGATGACGTCTCCAGAGATTTAATTATATTTTCAAGTGACCGGAACAAAAGAGTATAATAAGTTTCATATCAGCGTTAAACCACATTCTCAAATTTCAAACTGAAACATTCAAGTTATAAAGTGGTGAGAGTGAATTCACCATGCAGATAACTATTTTATTTATTTACTGTATTCATTATTTTCATGATCTTTAGTTTAAAGTGAAAGAATCATATATTGCAAATAGGTAAATAAAAAAATCTATACTAATATTAATAATATTAAAAAGCGGGAGAGTTTGTTTGTTTGTTTATTTGTTTAAACGCGCTAATCTCCGGAACTACTGGTCCGATTTGAAAAATTCTTTCAGCGTTGGATAGCTAAGTTGTCCCTGAAGGCTTAAGGCTATGTATGTACCATGGGCGAAGCCGGGGCGGGTGGCTAGTATATATATAATAGTGGTGAGAACCTATTTAATATATACTTGCATATAAGTTTTAAGCACACTTACCCCAATCTGAGTTTTCTGATTAATTATTGAGACTCTGGACACCTCTTTATCTTTCTCCAAAGGCAAAATAACTATGTTTTCTTCTTCCTTTGGGTCCTCCCTAATCTCGTAACTTGTTAAATCCAGATTCTGCAAGAAGAACAAGAAGTTTGATTACAGAACTATTTCTATTATTAAATTTCACCTTTTTGTTTACACATAGGTACCTACCTAGTATTATAAAAGTAAAAGTAACTCTGACCATCTGTTACCCCCTACATTTTAATAAACACTGACCTATTCCAATCGATGAAATTTAGATTTAAAAAACTATTTTTTTTTTTTTTTCATTTATTTAATTCGATTTTATTATTAGTACTAAATTTACCAATTACATAAATATTAAAATATAACTAAAATTAAAACTTAAATAAAACTAAATTAAAACTAAAATAAAGCTAAAATAAAACTAATAAAATACACAACTATTAAAAATCTAATAATTGTCCTTGCGGCATAGTGCCAAGAACTCCGGCTGCATTCCCGCGCTGAATAGCGACTGCTATTCTCTGCGCGAGAAATGAGCCGGCTCTCTTGTCACCAGCGGCGTCGACAAGCTTGGGAGCCAAACATTTGAAAAAATGTTTCTATAATTTAAATAGGTATGTAGGTAGGTACTTAGTGACTGTTTGGCTTAAATATTTATTTTAAATAAATACCTGTCGATACATACTGATAGTACACTACAACCACACCAATATTATAAATGTTTAATTTAATTTTGTATGGAGATAGTTGGAGGCCTGGGGAAGGACATAGGGTACTGTTGCGGGGTCCAGGAGAGATTTAATAAGAAATTATAGAAATTAAACTATTATTAATTGAGACATTAGAATTTGATTACAATTTTATCTTAATCTAAAATATTTATTTTTATTGGTATTGGTAGAGATCTCACAGATTCTTTGTCTGATGAGTCTGAAGTAAGTACTATTGAATTATTTAACTGACACTGTTTTTATTACTTAACTCAAATTAATAAACCGGTACCTAGTAGAATTCAAATATAGATTAGCCGTACCTATAATGCAGAATAGAGTACAGGAACACTTTTTATCATATGGATGCCGTACAAGGCGACTAAGGTATATATTGTAGTCAACATCAAAAGAACAGGCCAAGCCACCTGTTCCAGTAAATACGTCTCACCTCTAGTTAGAAGTGTTGTCAACTTCACCATTTTCCTGTTCGTGTGTGAAGTTGATTCTACGCGTTTGATTAGGATCATTTGGAGAGGGTCGAAAGTTCGATTGACCCCTAACTCTATTATTATATTCTCTTTACAGTAGTTTCCATTAAGTCTTTGACCTTTGCCACAACTGATGTGCAAGCAAGAGGATTCGTGAAATGCATTTTCTTGAACCTTGGGTCCAATACTGTAGCTATGGCGAGAGGTGTCACAAATAATTTTTTAAATAAAAATAATTTTTTCAGGATTTTTCTTTGTTAAATTTAATGTGTTCTTTATGTTAGGAATAAAAAGTTATATGGGTACTAGATACTGAAGGTACGATAACTTTATACTGGCAGTTAGAAATTACTAACACCATATATAATGGTGTTAGTAATTTCTAACTGCCAGTACCATTTTCTGGGGGCTTACTATAAACTTTAACAAAACCATGATAGTTTTCGCCCGTCTTGTTTCAAGGCTAAAATGATATTGATCAAAATCGTACAAGAAACAATGCTTATACTAGAATAATAAGATCACATTTTATTTTTTTTAGCTTTTATATTACAATCAACATGGCCTTAAATATAACATCTTGGAATAAGTTAATAATTTAAAATTTTTCATATAAGTAATATAATAAACATTTTTTTTTTATAAATCACTTAGTTTTAAAAGTAAATCAGAATAATGTAATATAATTTTTTAGATCTTTATATTAAAATTAACATATGATATCTCGGAGTAACTAAATAATTAGGTTTTTTTTTTCATATGGAGTAATATAATTAAAAATTCTTTCTGGTAAATCAGTCCTCATCACTACATTCGTATACATTATCAAAATCGACAAATTCGAAATCCTGAATAACGGAATTGCTTGTAGATGGTTGTGGATGTAGACTGACAGAGCGTGGAGGGGAGTGTAAAGTAATATCTCTCTGAGATGTTGTTGAGCTTTCAAACTCACAGTCACAATCATCCACAAGTGACAAGGGCATCATTCTGGTTATGCAGCAAAGTCCAATTATAAGAAATAAAAGTAATTTTGGCTGCCCTGTCAGTAGTAAGCCTATTTCTTTTTTTACTGTGTATATTATTGTAAGCACTAAACGATCGCTCTGCCGCAGCAGAAGTGCACGGTGCTGTCAATATCCGAATCGCAACTTTGATCAGCAATGTAGATTCGCAAATACCATGCCACCAGTTAACTGCATTAATTTCATTAAGATTTTCCCACAAAAATCTTCGGCTCCAATAATTATTGCGAGCTCTATAAGACGCCAATTCTGCCATTACATTGGCACCAACATTTCTTCCTGTTTCGTATATATGTATTCCATTGCATCTAATTCTTGCGTATGATCTGATTCGAATCCTTGAGTTGATGGATCTAACATATAAACTGCGAAATGAATTGGTTTTAAGATCATGTCGATTCGCCCATCAACTTTGGTAAGAATTTCATCTTTTGTAGAATTATCAATCATTGTAATTTCTGGCAGAACAAATAGAGAAGTGGACTTCATATTTTTAAGCGTTATGAATACTTTATGTATGTTTTGTTCGTTTGATTCTAGTTTGAAGATTGCACTTGATATAGGTCCTAAAATCAGAACGCATTGATTTATCATAACCCAAAAGGCTTCATCCAGCAATGCTGCTTTTTCTTCTCCTGGCAATAGTGTCGCTTGTTCATGTACAGCTAGCGTCTGTAAAGAAATCCTGGTTTTTTCGACACTTTTAAAACTCGTGAAATAACTGCCCCATCTGGTGTCACATGGCAACTTTAAGGTCTCGCCAGCTCCTTTTTCAATTATTATTTTAGATAGAAGAGAGGTCAGAATTTGACTTTTTATAATAACTTTTATCACATTTAAGGCTATATCCCTGAAGTTATTAATTACTGGAATTCTGATTATATCTCGACACAACAAATTTAGAGTATGTGCAGTACAATTCAACAATGTCAAGTGTGGATGTAACTCTTTTACCAAACGAAAGCACGTTGGATATTGTATGTATTACCACCAATTAAAGTTCCAAATTTTTCTGCTCCATACTCAGAAATTGTGGCTGAAATTTGTTCAGAAATATATTCTCCGGTGTGCCTGTTCTCTTCAGTTGCAATACTTTTTATAAATACAGGTTCTGGTTTCGATATTAAGATGTTCATAATGCCTTCATTTCTGCAGTTTGACCAACCATCAATCTGCAAGTGTAAACATTTGCTGGACATCATTTCTTCTTTTAGCTCCCGATGTATATCTTTATAAGTTTTTTCTAATAAGCTGATATATGGTTGATAAGGTTTTTCGTGTAGGCAGTTTAAACAAAGGTTGAAGCTTCTCAAAAAAGCTTATCCAGAGCAGTAGATGTGTATTGGGCATTCTGGGCCACTCCGTGATCCCAGAATTCCCAAAACACAAACCAACATACAAAATAACGAAATAAAATTACTTTACTCACCATCAAACAAATGAAGTCTTACCTGATTAAATTATTATTATCCAAAATTTTGTGGTATGTTCACTTTAGTTTAACAACTCCGACAGTTAACTTCATTTTTAAATTAACAACTAGTAACATACAATTACTGTAGTTTAAAATATGATTGAACCTTATATATTATGGCTTGGAAAATCTCGCTTTGCCTAGGCTGGTTGCTCATACCATTCATCAAATTGGCTAGCACCTAGAACAATTGTCTTTCACATGGCATCGGGACGCCTGAGGCGGACACTGCGAGATCTCTACTGAGACTTCTCCGTGTCGCAAGACATTAGTACTTTGGTATCCACCGCGACTGATGTCAAAGAATTTCTCGCCTTAACCCTATACTTGACAAAGATTTTTTTTATAAAAATTTGTGGATATTTTTATATTTATTGGGTCTTTTGAATACAGACAATATATAAAAAATATAAAAAAAATAATTGCATGTATATTTTTGAAAATATAGCATGTGCCTTAAAATGCACATTGCCAGCTAGCTGAGTTATCACTGTCGAAAAAGGGTGTGCATTGAAATATACATTGTCATGTGCAGGAGAACAATAAAACAGATTTTTTTTTCAGACAATTTTTTTTATTTATGCAAAATGTAACTCAAAACTATTAAATTTCTTTAGTATCAACAATCACAGTTATTAAATAGAGACCAAAAATCAAGTCATCAACAACTGACTCAGCTTTGCCTTTATAGGCCAAGTCCACCTTTAAGAATTTATTGCTTATAAACTAAGTACGAGTTAAATTCAACGTAAACAGTTACAAAATTTCTGTAAATATTATAAATGCAATAATAAGAGATCAATATATCAGTCAAATCTACCATAATTACTATTTGACGTCTGAAATCCGTTGATCTCAGACATCAAATAGTAATAGAACATGGTGATGCTAAAAATTATAATAAAAATAAAATTGGTGTCACATCAATTAGCTGGACTTTGTGTGATAATCATAAAAACAGTTACGACCTTCGACTAAACAAAGCCGCACATTGCACTTCACACAAGTGAATTTCGTTTGGCATTTTATGCAATTCTTGCATCTACCTTTACTTGTAAAAGATGGCATGTGCCCAATTTGATCAAATCTACCACAATCAGATGTTTGAGGAGAAACAAAATAGGAACCCCTAGAAGAATTTGGCTTTTGCTTCGTTCTTTCAAAGGTGAGGAGTTCATTACTGACGTCAACTCGAAAATGCTTGAGTTTCAATCGTTTCGTATCTTTATTTTCGCGACGATAGATGAGCCATGCATTATTGACGCATATATCAAGAACCTGTGAGAACAAAGGTATATACCAACGATGTGCTCTCATTTCTGTCCGGTACAATGCTACGAGCATGTCCGCTAAATCTACTCCTCCCATGCTAGTGTTATATTCCTTTACGATGTTGGGACACGTTACATATTGTCTAGTCTTTGTGCTTTTACAGTATCGCAATATCTGTTGTACCGGGTATGAGTCAGTGTAAGTGCTGGCTGTAGTAACACATTTGTTATCAAACCACTTCACTATCGCAATTTTAGATTCATTCGAGACAACCTGGGCGAAAGATCCACGACCTCGTTTCTTCAAATTTTTATCAGTCGGTAGTTTAGCTGCAGCTCCACGAAGTCTATTTTGTCTGATAGTCCCTAAAGCAAATATGCCATATTCTTTTCTCAAATGTTGCAACAATTCCAGAGACGTAAAAAAATTATCGAAATAGAGCACCGAACAAGGTTTTTGTTGAATTGATTGAGATAAAGCTAATACCACTTTTGCTGCTAAACCCATGGCATTTTCTTCATCAGTAAATACATGATTACGAAACGTATCTTCACCGCCGTAAACTAAAAAGTCATACACAATACCAGAGACTCCAGCACGAACAAAAATTTTGAAGCCCCATTTACGTGGCTTGTTCTGGATATATTGCTTACGACTACCAGCTCGTGTACCTTTATAAGGCACCATCATTTCGTCTATGCTAAAACGATTTTCCTCTTCAATTTTTAGGCAATTACGGCGTACACTATTCAAAAGTTGCCTTACTTTGAAATATCTGTCGCCGTCATCATGTAAATTATCTGCAAAGTGTAAATACCTTCGTATTTGTTGAAATCGTTTCAAGGGCATTATATCAGCTATTTTATTGTAACGCAACTTTTTAGCCCAATAGTCTGTATAAGCTGGTAGTTTCACTATGCCCATTAATAATTGGATAGCAATAAAATCTTTAATTTCGTCTTTTGTGACATTCAATGGTGCACCTTTCATTTGCATATAATACAAGTTAGTTTGATGAAGCATTAATTCTATGAGATCGTTATCAAAGAACATTAGAAAGTATTCTAAAGGAGACTTAATTGGCTGCGATGCTGATTGTATGAAAGTTTTATCTTCAATTTCTGCTTTACCCATAAATGTTTTTTTGCAAACCCATTTTGTGTCTATTCGCTTCAGTCGCACCATTTTCTTTTTTACAATAACAGTTGTAGATTTTTTCTTCGATCGTGTAACACTAGAGGGAGATGCAATATTACTTGGACCAGCTGACGGTGAAAATTGTGATGTGGCAAGTGTTTCGGTTAAGTTTGACGCACATGGAATTGGAACAGAAGCTAATATTGATGGTGAATTTGGGCTTTGATTATGTATCATCTCGTTCACTGAAGAACTTACAGTTGTTAGACACGTAGTTTCTTCTTCACTATCTGATAGTAAATTAAGATTCTCTAATGAAGATGGTAGTGATGGAGGGTCTGAAGATATGTCAGAATTTTCAATGATCCTGTTTTTGACAATTTGGCGTGCATGGTGAAGTTCATCTTCCGAATCATCACTTTTCTCTATGTCGGAACCGGCACCAGACTTAGGTACCAACGCCAAAATTTTTAAAGATCTTGTTGAAGGCTAGAACAATAAAAAAAAATCAAATTAAACAAGGAAACAAACATTGAAATTCATAATAGTATTTTAAAAATAATATTCTATCTAACCTGGCAATGTGTCTACAAATGCACACAGCTTAGTACCAGTAAGTATGTTGAACAACTGGCAATGTGCATTTAAAGATACATGAAAGTTGAAGAAACAAAATTGCCTAGTAATCTCATTCAAATTGATGAAATATTTTATTTATTTACAAGAATAACTCTTTATGTACTTATTTTATTCATTTTTATATTATTTCTGTAAGTAAATTATACGATTTCAATAGATTTTTACCTTGTATGTGGTAGACGCACGCGCACGCTCCGCCATCTTGCAATCTACTGACTGTCTTGAGTGTTGCCAGTTGTCATTAATATTTTTGTATGCAAAATAAGGATATGTATTCTTGGAACTTGGGCAAAACTGGTAAACAACACGCGTAGTTAAGACTGCAGAATTTTAAAAAAAATGTGTGTACGTAGATGCACATTGTCAAGTATAGGGTAACGATTATTCTATTACACAGTCATCGGGACGTCCAGTGGAAGACTATGTGAGTTATCTCATCGGCCTGTGTCTGGCCCGTTTGGTCGTACCGGTCACCCGTCGTAGGTTGTTGGCACCCAGGTATGAGATTCCTCCAAGTCAAAACCATAAGACATTGATACCGTGGTACTCACCGAGACACTTGCTCAAGAACTTTGCTCGTGCTAAACCAGATTGACTTATCTAGGAAAACAATATTTCCTGTTACAAAAATACAAGGATTCAGATCTAATTCTAAACTTACAGAAAACTTTACATCACATTCACATCACAGCACAGTTACACAGTCACACCACGCGAACACCTTGTTCAAATGCATTATGTGCAGTGATGTACTGGAAATATTTTTTATAAGGCATGTACATATGATATCGACAAACAATCAATAAGATATCGATATTCTTTGTTAAGTTTTTATATATGAGAAACACATTTTTTATAACAAATGAGTAACATCTAACTAAAATAAATAAATTATAGAACACAAATTGGTGACGTATGTTAAGTGTAAAGATATATTTTTTTGTCAATACAATACTTATACAATCTGTTACTAAACTTAACAACATATATTTAAGTATTTATATACATAATATTATATAATATACTACTATTTGCAGTATACACATACTCGTATATGTATGTATACTCGTAGTTCTTAAGCATGCTTTTGTATTTGTCCTTAGTTTTTCGACATTACCACATACCACAAAATTATATATTTATTTTCATATTTTATATTGAGAGAAAGTAGTCATTATAACAAAACAATGTAAGTTATCACAGTAAGCCTACATTATCAATTGTATAAGAATCGATAATAATATAACACATTACGCCCTGCACTAGAATGAAACTTTTTGTCCAGCATGCAAATATGTATTCCCACGCGTAGCCAGGGTTTGCGCCTTGCAGAACTTTCGTGTAAGTAACATAATACTTTATTGATTTCTTATGTTTTCGCGATTGTTACACATTAAATTAAACTATTTTAACCGTATAAAATAGTTTAATTTAATAATACTTTATTAGCAAATAACACATAATAATTAAACCAATTATGTTTCTTCCATTTGTTTCTTCGTTGGACTATGATTCCCAACATTTCTAAGATCTGTTATTGATGCACCAAAATAAATCTGAGTTAATGCACTTTTAAACGTAAACTATTTATAATACAAGTAATGTACGGTATATAATTCTTGAAGGGGTTCGGAATACACTTTAAATTAAATGTCTTTATTTCTTTAACAAAATTTTGTAGGTACATAATTCTTGTGTTTGTGACCTTCTATTAAGTGAAATACACCTATGTCAGAAGGCCACGCTTTTCCATAACCATAGAAAGTACATGGTACCTTTTGAAAATATAATGTTTACATATATAGATAGATACTTTATTATTATAGATACTTTATTATCAGCAAGTGGGATTTTGTAACATATATTGAGAAATAAGAAATCTGAAACTAGTATGTGAGTTTATTCCACAATAAGTCCTAAACGCCTTAGTAACTTACTTTTACCTGTGTAAAAAGTTGTTAGAATCCTAACATCAATTAAAAAAAGAACTGACATACTTATTTTATTTAAGACTAATACGACTGACATAGTCACATTATTTTGCTTTAATAAAATTAGTTATTTCATTTATACATATCGAAAATAATTTGCCTTTTGTGACTAGTTTGAGAACCTACGATAAACAAGCTATGTTAGCATTTGCCGATTTTCTTTGAAGAGCGATGGTGATTAAATTACAAAGAAACAGCGGTGATGATTATATTGCAAAGTATTAAATAAAATAACAGCAAATTTTGTTTCTACTAATGTCGTCCGAGCGTGTTTCCTGGTCGCATCTACAGCTTTATGCTTAGCTTAAAACCCACTTGATTAATGATATTTATCATAGATTACCACAGCCTATAAATATGAAACTATAACTACAGAATACATAATAGTACTAACTATAACTAACGTCCTGGGGTACGGCTTCTGTGGAAATTTTCTATAAAAAAAATCCTTAATCGTGCCTTTGTTAGTCTACATCATATCCTACCCGTATTCTAAATTTATCAAAACCCGTTCATCGGTTGAGGTGTGATTGGGTAACAGAAACATCCAAATATCAACATAATTTATATAAATAAATATTATGTACCTTAACGCTTGGTCATTAAGGTTCATAGTTGATTATGATGTTACATATAAATGATTTAAAGTTGAAATCAACTTACGCTTGACCAATTTATGTGATGAGTAAGTGATATTTTCTGTTTAAATAGACGGGCAATAAAGAAAATTCAATTATTATTCGGGTGTGCTTCGGAACCGCTGCGCTACATCTGTATCTAATTGCAGAAATCGCATTTTTTGTTCAAAATGTTAGTAAGTATTATTTATACCTTTATTATGTTTGGATTATAAAATATAATTATTTAATCATATTAAGTAAGCAAAAAGGCATACGGCCCACTTGATGTGAAGCGGTTACCGTAGCTTACGAGATGCCTGCATCACCAGGAGTATTGTGAGCGTGTTGCTGACCCTGATATCATAATTTATGATTTTGGTTTTACCCAGGTACCCAACTAACATTTAACTAAACCACAACATAACATGTAACTAAAACAATTTTTTTTTTAGGTCTGACTCAGAGTTTGAAGCCTCATCAGTGGTGTCTGTTGTAGCGCCTGTAGCACTACCAAAGAAGGCTGCCAAGAAATCGAGCAAGCGCAAGACTGTCGCCGAGAAGCAGACCCGAGACACATCGCCTTATCCCGATTTCGTACGTGGTCGCCCGGCTGTGGAATCAAAACGCAAAGCTACCTCGCCACTGCCTGATTTTATTTCGACTAATAGGTAACTAATATGCTTAATTATTTTTCTAGTCACAAAATCACAATTATCATTATTCCATATAACATTATTTTGATTCTATTTTTATCCTCTATGTTTACCTATACATGCTAAACGTGGTCTTTGGGACCTGATGATGACCATGACCTTAGACTTTGTCGACCCCGTAAAGGATAACGACATGCTATTAGCTAACGTATGTATTATTTTTATTGCCTATAATCAATTTGTAACTTTACATCACACCAATTCCTTGTCAATAGGTAGAGAGAGTATGAGATATACGTAATACTGTTATTCACCTATTTAACACACATATCTATTATAGTTAAAAAACATAAGTATAGTTTAGTCTTTTTTCTTTACAGGTCAAAAAAACCGACATTTTTAACATATTGCAAACTGAAGAAGCCGGGTGCAGCAAACCGAAGCACCGCGGCGAAGGCGTGACGTCGAGCTTCTCCAGCAGAGTGTCGACGGGGACCTCTCGTCGTGCTCTGAACACCGGCGGCGGGGACTATTTTGTAGACCTTAAAGTTTACAAAACGGCGGACTATGTGAACAACGCTGCTGATGTTCGCTACAAAAAGGCGTTCGTTACGGTGAAGCTGCAGTGCGACAAATCGTCACCGTCTTGGGAATCACTGCAAGGCTTCCTAGGACGAGCCTGGACTCTGTTTAAGGAGACCGAACCGGTACATTATAGTGATGAAATTAATTTTAAGTGAAGGGTTACTTATTATTAATGTATGTGCCTTTTTGATTTTTTATATAATCGAATAGTAATAAAAACATTAGTTGTTTTAAGTATTTTTTTTAATTTGGTTTTGTTTTAAGTCGGATTTCATATTCCTTACTATGCCTTTCTGTACTGTGTGTAACACATCTGTACATAATAAATCATGGGTGGGTCATTTGAGAAGCAATACTCATAAAAACAATAATCACACTATACACCATAGTGATGGTATAGAAATTGTTGCTACTGCATTTCGTAATCGTATTTTAACGTACAAAATAATAGCGAATACTCAATCACAATCAGCTTCGATCGATAATTTTTTTACTGAAATTGCTGATAAGTTAAAATTACTTTTAGATGAATATCTTATTAAACACACATGCGTGAAAGTCAATTTTGAGTTATTTGGTACATTTATACAATTTAAAGATAACTCCCAATCAGTTAAGTCCTTTATTACCAAAAACAAAATATTATATTTTAATTATGACTTTAAAAAACTCTATTTCGAGACAGTTGCACAAATCAAAAAAAGTATTGAGGAATTTGAATGTCGTGATAGTGGATGGGCCTTTTTAAACAATTTATACATAGAGGTCAATCTTAATAAATACCAACCTCTAGCTGGCTCTAGTTTTATAAGTTAAACATGAATTATTTACATGTGCTATAAAAAAAATTGCTCTATCAGCTGATGACGATTAGAGAGTCATATCCAAAAACTAGATTTCGACTAAGGCATGGGGGCACACTAGTATCTTTAACTTTTGACATGTTTTGAAAAAAGTTTAAATCTTTAAAATAACAATTGTTTGCTTTTGTAAGAAGTGTTATGTGTTATCTATATGTTGTAAATTTTAAAATTAAGAATTATTAATTATAGGTTCTATGTGCTTAAGAATAATAAAATTTAATAAAATAAAATGGATGTAGTAAAAAATAATTGTTTTCTTCATAATCTAGATGTCCAGAAAAAGTTTACCTACTGTGTATTAGTAAGTAATGATAAAAAAAAAAAAACTACATATCATTAACTTCATCATCATGCCGTGTAGGTTCTAGTGTCAGAGTTTTAAACCGAATGGTCTCTTACATGATTTGTGTAACGACCACTGTCAAAAACAGCGTTCAGCCAGGACCAACAACGGCGAAGCAAGGATTATCTTCCTGATCTTATAATTTAGTCAAATAACCTACAATATTCTCCTGACAAAACTAAGTTGTTATCTCTGCATATCGAATCCGAGACCAACAGCGTGTGAGCCGAACGATTTAACCGCTAAACCACGAAGGCAGTTTTACTACCTGTATTAAAACAAAAGGATAGCAGTTAATTTCGCAATAAAGTTATTGATGAACATGTTCTGACTCGAATGCTAATTTGAACACATGCAGCTAAATAGGTACCTATGCGCACAGCACGCGCGCTGCACGCGCGTCCTTTGTAATAATATGTGAATGAGAGGGTTAGAACATAATATGTTTTAGAATACTTGAAATAAATCTAATTTTTATTCATTCTTGTATTCAGAGCATATACAACCGCTCGTTGGTCGCCCCGAATTACAGCAATTAAAAAACTTTAGCAATGGTAAGTTACTGATGTTTACATATTTTTTTTATTTAAATATATATATATATATTTATTTATTATTTTTTACAGACAACACAGTACGCAGATGATGTTACAGCTATTTCAGATAGCGAAACATTCATTCCTTCTTTTGAATGTGCTCAACGTCTGACGGACGGATTAACAGAGGCTGAGGAAGGTTTTATAATGCAAGCTGCCCAGAAATCAAAACCAAAGACTCATGAACGGAAGGTATGTTGATTGTTCTTACTGCATTTTGGTTTTATACAATAGGCATAAGACTTAACGTTGTGTTTATTTATAAGTTAATAGTGTTTTTTTTGTTACAGCCAAGGCAACGTGTAATTGACGCCCCAATCGCTTCGGACAGTGAAACAACAATGCCTGTTTTCTTTCAAAATGCTCGAGATTCATTAGGATTTTATAATGAAATTTTCAAACCGCAGAGTCCTCAACAATCAAAAACCAATACAGAAGCAAGGAAAATAAAGTTAAAAGGAGGTCGTAGTAGAAATGATGTCTCAAAAAAAATTATTAAATCGCGTCTTCCTCACCAATCATTTGTGATAAATAGTGCTCCACACAAAGGTATTCGACTCATCAAGATTCAAGTGTTAGACTTAGAGCGCGATCAGCTAATAAGTGACTGTATTCATGATGATAAGGTCCTATTGACCTCCCAATATGTGGTAAAAGATGTTGGAGATGAGATTATGGACCAGACTGAAGATATTATCAGTGCTATTTCAAAAAAAATTTGTAATTATAGTTATACTAATTGGTTTAATTATGTTCTTAAGCAATAAGTTAATAAATGTTATTAATAAATAAATAATGTGTTTTATTTTATAAGGACAATGTACTTAATTTAGGTGATAAGTAAAAACACTACTTTTTTGTAAATACATTATTTATTTTATAATTTTTCACTTAAATCTTAATTTTACAAAGAATTAAAATAATTGTTCTCACACCACTTTTTTAAACAGAGTACATTTTTCAAAGCACACATTTTTTTATGATGAATACAATTAAACACTTGATTGTTCTCTTTACAATAATTTTCATACAATTTAAATAATTTAGGACAACCTTTTTCACCTAAATCTATTATATTACAATCTTTGCATAATTCTTGAATCCACGCAACCTTCTCCATTCCCTTTGTTAAAACATTTTTACCGTTTAAATACGAAATTATAACTCGTCTAAATTCTCGATAATCTATAAACCCTTCATGCCAATTTAAGCCTCGATTGCTTTCTAACCAACGAATAGAGTTTTAAAAGAATAGGGTGCCTTAATCAAGAAGGTCTGTGTGTAGGCTGTTGTTGCAATCGATATTTCTTTGATAATAAATTTATTTTTAAAATCCTTAAGCCCTTGTAAATCCACGATTATTGTATTTGTATTCATGATATCTTCTTTACAATATTGCTCAAAGGTTTGTATTCAAATATACAATCGTTTAATATAAGACAGTATGCTGCCGTATTATCAGGTATGTCTTGATCGGATTCAATTTCGACTCTCACATCAATTGATCCTTTTAACATTTCGTGTTGTCGAGAACAGTCTATAACGTATAAAGGAGCTATGTCTTTAAATTCTTTTAATCCCATCAAAGGTTCTGCTCGGCGACCGTGATAAGACTGGTGAAATCTTGCGTACTGTTCATATATCAATGAATATCTGTCGTCTGAGAAACTGATATTTAAACCTTCATATGGATAATACGAAGAATTCAGAAATACTCTCACATCACGGATATGACAATGGTCAAACTCTGCCATCGATTCGGTTGCATTGTTTTTACGGTTTGTTTGTAAAGCGATTACAACAAATCTCGGTTTCTCTATCTGTGACGAAGTTTTAACAGACCAAGTATGTTTCCGGGTTTTAGGTAGTAATGGATACTCGTACAAATCCCAGTTACGGAACGCTAAGGTTAACGCTCGATCTTTTTCTAAATGTTTAAGTAAATTTATTCTTTCGCGGTCTGAAACTCTAACATGAGGAACTCGCCAAACTATTTTATTTATAATTATATCTTCAACAATTTCTCCGGTATTTAAAAGTAAGGCGTTGAGATTTGTGTTACTTCTTAATAGTACTAATTCATGTTTACAGTTAATTATGATTTTTTCATAATCTTCAGCAAAACCTAATATTTTATTCAACGGTATAGATACAGAAAATACTCCGTCAGTGGTTGTACCTGTAGTAGACCAACCCCAAACTCTTGCGCTTTTGGATTCGTTTTCATTCAATGATAGATATGATTTAATTGTAGTTGTAACACCTGCATTTTTAATCCTATCTATTTCTATCCCATTTAGTTCATATCTAATGTCTTGAAATAGAAATAGTGCAGGGTTGTTCACAAAACGTACATTTGACACTTTTTCTTTGCTAGTATCTTTTTGCTTATACACATCGACTCTGCCCTCAATATACAAACAGCTGAGTGCAGGCAACACGTACAAGTCCTGTTGATTAATCGGTATCCGTATTTCGTCATTTTTGTTGAAACTAGATACATACGGCTTGTACGAATGGTATTCAAAACTTTCTATGCTGTTATCGTACGACGCTGGTTGACATATATTTAAAATATTCATTTTAATAAACCAAGTAGCCTTAAAAACTCTTTATTGTTTTTAGTTAGTTTGTGTTTCAATCGAAGCGGTGTTCCTTTATGAGGTGATCCTTTAGAACTGAGTCTGTTAGTAGAAGTAGAGACGTTTTTATTGAAATTTAACATATTTTTTTAAAGTGCAGATACAGCTGTACTTCTTCACCACGTAAGTTTATCTGCTTGTTTTCTGAGTCTAATAGCCTTATATTAATAGAATTTATTGAACTCTGATTGACAGGAAAATAAATTAAATTTTTAGGTATTTCAATAATTCTATAACCAGGAGGTACGTTTGGTACAAATTCGTAAATGATATGACTTGCTTTTCCATTCACAAATGATCCACTGATAACATCACATTCGATGCGTACGATAGTTGTTGCTAAAATGCTGACAGGATGCTGAGATTCTGTTCTTATATTAGCTTTTATTGATTGTGTGCCAAAACCCAATACTTTCCCGATTGAAGCTTTTTTATTAAAATGCACATCTTCAGAACAAAAAATGCTTGTTTTTAATGTATTATTATTACAAGTCAATTTCAACGCAGCATTTTTAATTTTACTTTTAAGATAATCACAAATGTCTTGAAGCTCATATGATCCTTCAGGTATTTCAATGACCTCATCTTTGCCATAGTAAAATTTATTATTTCTTTTGTCTATATTAGGTATAGAATTAAATGTAGAAAAATACAAAAGTCCGCATACGTACTCTCCATACAGCTGCAATGAAGGGGAATAGTTTGTTGTTAAGGATTCTTCTCTGCCAGTTATTGACACAGTGAAAGACATTGTTATACTGATATATATTTATTTATTATATTATTTATATAAATTTCTTTTCCAATAATTTTGTAAAAACTTTAAACAAAGATGTCCACAATTTATAGTATTATAGGTTTGATACTGAACATAATTATAATTTATAGTTATAGGACTTAAATAATTGATTAATTCTAAGGGAGGTTTGAAATCTCCAAAACTATCAAAATATTCACAGTACTTAATTTGTTTAACATAGGCCACCCAATGTGTTCCAGGATTGGCAGAACTATCTAAATTCAATATACCGCACTCTATTCGTCTTGGTTTTCGAGGGAGAGAATCTCTCATATACACTCCGCGAAAGTAAGGAATGTCGGTAGCATGCTCCAGTATATCTAAATTTGTTAGTGGTCGTCTGGGTAGCCGTTTATTTAGTTTTTTGAAGGATTTAAGTATAAGCCAGCTCCTTTTTTATATGGTCTAATATATATCCCCTTTCCCAATGCAACAGCCTCCATCATCTTGTTATGCCGTTCAGACTCTTGTAAGTTTTTCTGAGCAACCTTGTAATCGTTAACAGCTTTTGCTATACCTGCTGCGCCACCAGCAAGTGAACCTAAAGCTGATAGGCCAGCGAAGATTGGGATAAGCGGTAAGAAGCCTCCACATTTAGGGATAGGAATACACCGCGGTAATCGTATTTTTTTATTTTTAGAAAATAACTTTTTTGCGGCTGCATATGCATAGTTTATAACTGAACGATTGTCCTTAGATTTAATATTTTTTAGCTTAGACCGAATTTTTTTTACTGCCTTCATGAACGTAACAACTCCAGCACCAGCTCTGAGTTTTGCTTTCATTGCATTTTTAACAATCCACGAGGCTACTTTTTCTCCTTTCCCAGCATCTTTAGACTTTATTCTCTTCTTAGCCATATTTAAAAGTTCTAAATCTGCTTTATGTCGAACCTTTATATCGTTATTATTGTATCGTGAAACATGCAAGCTTCATCCAATTTATTAATGCCTCGGTCACCTCTCAATAACCGTTTTTGAAGTTTAGTTCCTGGTCCACAAAATTGATATCCAGGAAGATGTAGTTCAAACGGTAAATTATTAATGACGTTTTTTAAAATACCTCTTCCCTCCTTCATAGATATTCTTACAATGAACAAATATATTACACTCACTCACTTTATATTACGAGAGTAATGCACTCTTATCCACCCAACTGTTTTCTTTTTCACTTAGACCTAACCACTTTACATAAAGTTTATTACCTTTTCGTTTAATAACTTTTTCAATAAGATAAATATCAGGAAATTTTGTTCTTTGTAATTCATATTCATAGAAAGATCCTAAAATTTTCTGTTTGTGCTTATCTTCTAATTGGTATGTTGGTGGATTTGTTTCATTCACCTTAACTATGACAAATATTTCTGTTGACCAGTTAGGAGTGTACCCTTTGTAAAAATCCCCTTTGAATTTACTTATTCGAACACCATCACCAACACGAAACTTAGGTTTTCGATTTACAATTTGCCTTTGTGCATGCAAAATATTAGATATGACATCCATTTGATTTACTTTATTTAAATCAATGGGTTTGTACTTAGTAGTACTATGAGTAGTATTGTTATATTTTTCTACAACCATATTTAAATTTGGTCCTAGCCATTGGTAACGACCGGTCAAACTAAATAGTTTATACAGATGGTATTTTATTGTCCGTATTACTCGTTCCACAATAGAAGCTTTTTTGATGGAGTATGTGGAATAATGATTAATGTCAAACTTTTTACATAATTTCTTAAAAAAATCATTATAAAACTCTTTGCCTAAATCAGTTTGTAAATTGTTAGGTTTTCGTGATGAACAAGATAATATTTCGGACATTGCTTTTGTTACACAATTTTTGCCTTTTGATTTTATAGGCTTTGTCCATACATATTTTGATAATGTATCTATCACGACTAAAACATATTTATATCCTCTGTTAACGTTTGAATATTTCTGAAAATCCATTAGATCAGCTTGCCATAAGTCATCTATTCCTTTTATAATTGTATTTCGACGGGGAAAATTTCTTCTTGCTGCTTTATGAATTTCATCAACTATGTTTTTTTGCTCATTATGTTTGTTCAATTTAAGTTCAATTAAATTATCTATTTCTTCTTTTGTGTAAAATGTCCTTGATAAATGGTACGATGTAGCACTTTCTAAATTTTTTAAATATACCTTTTGATTATTATTAACTTTTTTAATTTCATTTCTTAGTTCTTCAATTAGGTTATCCACATAAGCTTTGTTCACTGCTTCATCGCCCTCGTTTGGGGAAGAAACACCTTTTAATTTAGATGTTTTTAAATCATAATGTCCAGCTTCTGTTTTTAATAATGAATCGTTTATGGTGTCAATAAATTCCGATAATCGTAAGCGTTTGTGGACGTGATGACCAAATTTGTCTATATTCATCGTTGTCTAGATGAGTTGAGAACTGAAATAATACTGCTCAATTTCCCGGGTGAATGCTCTTTATGTTCTACATTTACAATCCCAGCTTCTTGTAATTCTGATATGATTGCAATAATTTCATTGTCTACTCCAGTGTTGCCAGCTGTCCGTGAAGCCAATAGTAATTTTAGTCGTTCTACCAACTCGTTAGGATCATCCCAATAAACTAATTCAGTGTATTTTTTAACCTTCTTTAAAAGTGGAATACCTTCTCCTTGTGGAAGACTTTCTGTATTTGTAGTAGCATTTTTTGAAAATTTAAATAAAGGTCTTATAACATTCATATATTTAAAACCTTTGTTGCTATTTATAGGTTTGGATGATTCATAATTACGCCGATGTGCGTTGGTATAATTTAGTAATAACTTATAATTTTGTAGATCTTCTGGTGTAACTATCTCTAAATTAGGTATCTTTTTAAATAATAACTCTCTTAACCCGTTTGTCTTCTTTAAAGAATGAGTTCCTATTTTCAGAATTTTTCCATCATCATAAACTCGAATGTTACCAAGCATTAGTTTTCCACGTTCATTTCTGACTCCAAAAGGTATAGCAGACATTACATCAGAAGATGTAGACCAGGACAATGTATGATTTTTGTCTGGTGTTGAAGTAGTGGATTTAAATGATCCATCACTTACATTAAAATCTACAGAAGGTGATAAAACTAAAGTTTTGTTATAATCTTTGGGAACATCGTTATCAGAAATATTGCCTTCCTCGCTAACAGTATCATTAGAATCCTCATTGGATGGGTAAGAAGACATGCTTTCATTACTTTTACATTTTTTCATAACAGGAGTAAAATGTGTCTCTTCCTCAATGCTTTTTTCATTATTTTTATTGGCTATCAAATTTAGCGGATCAACTATAGGTTTTAACATTGTCTCTAGTACCATATTGTTTTCGTTTTTTGCGTCTTTTATCATTTCAACTTTTCTTTTAACAGCTGCTGCTGTTTTCACAATTTGTTCTTTAAATGATTTTTCCATATTAGTAATAGATAATGTGTTCCTGTGCAAATCACAATTAAAAGTGACCCATTATAAATTAAACACTCTTTTATGTATGTTAGTCTAGAACTATAAAAGTGTCAAATGCTGATCTATAACATCCTTTATTTTTTTCACAATCCTTATTAATAACAAGGTAGCTAAAAGGTTTCTTCCAAACAGCTGAACACATCTCACGAAATTGGGACCATGACATATCAGATCCAACATGCTCATCGTAAACGTGTTTCAGATTGATGTCATCTTGTTTGAATAATACTATCAGATTTGAATTGTCTCTTACTAGTTGTTTCGGAATTTTTGTATATGTCTGATTGATATAAAAACAATCAATTTTTTTATGACGACCCATGGCAAAATAATCTCTTATGCTATTTTGATTTTCGCAAGCGACATCATCAAAAACAATAATGGAATCAGGTAAGGCTTCATGAGGACTCAAAATTTCACTATTGTGATTATATTTATTAAAAGTTGTACCAGCCACCATGTTTAAAACTTTCTTCAGAAATAAATATTTAGCTTGGTATAAAGATTTTGAATAAACATATAAGTTGCAAAAACGTGGACCATCTCTATGTAACAGTAAACTTATTACTAAGTTGGTTTTTCCGCAGTTTGATGGACCACATACAATACAACGTATTGTGTTCGGTAGCAGATTACCATGTCGTTTTCGTTCCGCTGATGATACTGGACAAATACAATCTAATTTAAGTGTTTCTTTTTGTTTTACAAATTTCATCATAAATAATTAGCATATGTTACTGAACTCGACTGCAGTACTCCATGAGTTTGAACAAAATGAGCTTACGTTTCACGAAGAAACAAGTTTTATAATACTTCTATAATTAATACGGATATGTTGTGTGAACAACTGATCATACCACAAAATTTCGGACAAATGAATGTAATCTTTATTTTGTATGTTGGTTTGTGTTTTGGGGATTCTGGGATCACGGAGTGGCCCAGAATGCCCAATACACATCTACTCAGAGCCGATGGATAATGGTGTCCCTGACATATAGCTTTAGCTAAACTTGCGTGCAAAATTTGTTTTTCTCCGTCTGATATGGTGCGTTTTAGTAATGATGTGGTAGTTCCAGTTGCTGGAGAGTTACACTGAGCTTCCGGATCGATGTTTTCTTTGTTTGTTGTCACTGATCGCGGTGGCTGCGAGTCATTTTCTGATGACGAGGACAAGCGTTTTATTTCTTGTTTGCTAGTATGGAGACAGTTGAGGCACTGCAGTAGATGCCTAAACATTTTCTGCAAATTTGCAATTTTGTAGCACTGTTCGCAATATTTAAATGTCACTGATTTATTTTCGGCTTGTTGATAATGCGCTCATATTATTTGATTCCTGGGTCTCACCATCTTGATCTAAAAGAACAAGAATACAATTACTACAGTTTTAAAAATTTCTATCCTACAATAATTACTAATTTTAAAACATCGGTCTTCGGACAAATTGCAGCTACTTTAAATATTAAGGTTTTTAAAGCTTTTAATTTAATCAAATTTTGCTACACTTACGTTTTATAACGACTATAAATGAAAATATTGGCCTATATTTTCTTTATGAATATTTAAGAAAACTTTATATCCCAGGTCGATGTGCATGACGTCACAGGATAAGCACATAGTACTTTAGACAACATTTTTTGGATTTTAATCTTTAAAAATGCATCTATTCACAGAGACTGGCTGCTCGTATTTTCTAATAAAAAGGTGTGCTACTTAATAATTGGTTCTAAATTTCTTAATTTTCGTTTTTCGTAAACATTATTCATAAACTTATAACAGTCTACTTACTTGTTTATAAATCTTCTGCCATCAATAAGTACGGTTGAAAAACTGCTTTTAGTCCATGTTCAAATAAGTCGTTGAGAAAAAATGATTCGGTTGTCAATATTACCTTATATAGGCTAGCTCGTAGATACAAATCACAATAAACGGAAACACACTACGGACGAGTTCAAAGCAACAAACAATACTGTAATAAGCTAACGATGTAGTAAGAGTGAAGATAAAAGGGGCGGCGAGGGGTTTGAGGTGAGGCGGGAGCAGGAGCGGGGCTTGCTTCTTCACTTAATAATAACAATGAGGTAAAAAGAGACGTTTGAACTAGCGTGCAATTGCCTCTGTCTAACGAGTACCTAGTTACGCGAAGTTTTGTTTAAGTAATGATAAATAAACAAATTTGATAGCATTAGAATACTCAAATTATTATTGCAAAATATATTGAACGAATATAGTACCCTACATTCCCAATTACATTTAAGAATGTATCAATTTGGGTAGGTGTGTAATTTAATTACTTGTGCTTGTGACACACATACATACTTAATTTATTAAAAATCAAGTATTAACAATTATTCGTTTTCACCCGTCCATGGGTAGTTTGGGTGGATTGAAATGGGTGATAACTGGGTAATAACCCATGCTAGGGTTTTAACCCGGGTAGTTACCCATCACTTGTGACTCGCGTTCCAATTGGTCGAACCTCTTCACATAAATCACGTGCAAGTTTTTTTGCTCAATCTATATTCCTTTATAAATTGAGTTTCATTATAAATTTCAAATGGATCACATTGATCCCGTAATTTTCTATGACGCTCCTTCGCTACTTGTTTACACCTAACAGCATCTCCATGTTCACTTTCTTCTTCCTAGTACCTTTCAAAAATCTCGAACTCATTAGCCATTTTTATTTGCAACGTTTTTCACAGTCAGTGTTAATTTAAGCAAACACGAGATTAAAAAAAGATCAGAAAGCGATTAAAATTAAAAGAATCCAACTCAATATGAAAACAATTTTTTGTTTCCATGGCATCCGAGTAACTTTTACAAGATTGCTAATTTTGACGTAAATACAATATTGCTAACTGTCAAATTCTATACAGTGGTAAACCTAAGTGGTAAACCTAAAATGAAAACATTGTAAGGAACTTACGCAAATCGTCAATTGGTTTTTTTGGTACTCCACTTGTCCTCCTCTGGAGTAAATAAAGATGGATACGATCCATAACGAAGTCTTGAACTCGGGCTTTTGAATCGGGCTTCGAAGTGCGAATGGCACAGACAAAGCCTTTTTAGTTTTATTTTAGGTGTTATTTTTAGGGCTTCTGAATTTTTACACTCCAACCACTTTGCAGTTCTATTTCCTTGGCGCGGAAAGTAATGTAGTACGCTATTGTTTCTCGTATTGTTGCAACCAAGAACAACACAGTCATCATCATCATCATTTCAGCCGCAGGTCGTCCACTGCTGGACGTAGGCCTCCCCCAAGGATTTCCAGAACGACCGGTTGGAAGCGGCCTGCATCCAGCGTCTGCCTGCGACCTTCTTTAGATCATCTGACCATCTGGTCGGTGGATGTCCGACGCTGCGCTTGCCGGTGCGTGGTCGCCATTCGAGAACTTTTCTGCCCCATCGGCCGTCGGTTCGTCGCGCTATGTGCCCTGCCCACTGCCACTTCAAAGAGCTAATCCGCTGGGCTATGTCGGCAACCTTTGTTCTCCTACGGATCTCCTCATTTCTGATGCGGTCTCGAAGGGAAACACCGAGCATAGCCCTCTCCATAGCACTTTGGGCGACCTGGTTAATTTAACTGAACAATCACATAAAAATCACTATCATATTTTTTTGGACTACCCAATTGCTAAACACTACAATAGAATTGAAACCTGAGATAGTATAGCTGAAACAACGAAGTTTAAATGCATCACAAGTTAAAATGAATGGTTGTGAAAACTCGGGATAAGCTAGTACAGGAGCAGAAGTAAGGCAAGCTTTGAGGGTTTTAAAAGCTAATTGTAAATTTTGCCGAAAAACCTCCTTTTTAAGGAGGTTTGTTAACACTTTCCCTGGCAGGAACGCCTCCTGACGTAGATAACAATAAACTGTTATTGTTATCTCGTTTACTGTCAGCGAAAGTGTTAAGGGTTTTACTATTTAGATATATTTGGAATAAAACGGCGGTAGAAGGATACTATTCCCATGAATGATTTTATGTTTTATAGACATTTTAGCTTTGGGAATTGTTGGACGGCCTTTACTTGTTTTTATTTAAATAAAGGTTACAACTACGGACTCTTGGTCCGTACTTTTTTTCTATATTGTTTAATTTTATTATTTTGCTTATATACTAGATCCGTGCATTAAATATAAAGAATATAAAAGTTACAGCTAGGTCGTCGATATATATATATTTATTATTATTTTCGGCCTTTACTTGTTCTGGGTTAGGTCTACTCCTTGGTCAGTGATGATGTGCCCGAGATAAGAGACTCCTTTACCAATTAATTCACACTTATCATGTTGAAGTTTTAAATTTGAGCATCGGAGTCTATCAAAGATCTGAGAGAGATTCTCGATGTTAGATGTATTAGCCATCCGACCGAATTATCATTTCGTGTCTAAGCTTTGGCACTAATCACGGTAAAGATAGGAGCACCAACCCCGCTCTTATCACTGGGATCCAGCCTGAAGCGTACCAATCCCTCGTCCGTGCCTACCTATGTTAATCTACAGTTACATTTGAACATATCGGTAGGGGGTCTGACATATTAATAATAGAACAGTATAACTATTAATACTGATTTTTATTAGACAATTATTTATTAATGACTATGATATAACATAAAATGTTAGATTAGAATCAGTATAAACTGTCGGGACAGTACTAAACAACATATAATTAATTATTGGGAATAATAATTATTCACGAGAATAATTATTATAGAGTCGAGGATAAGTCAGTAGCTAAGTACAACATGTGCACCGTGCCACGCCAGAGCCAAGACTCCCGATCCGTTTGGGTGCCCACCTTTTATATCTGTGAGGCTAGAGTAGAGGGGTAGAAACGGCCGGGGACTAAATTGCTGTCAGGCGTCAGGTGTCCGGTGCACGTGTTGTTTACAAGTTTCTTTGCTGAATCATCCTCGCTCCGGCTTACTGTGCGAGGACGCCGACAAACACATACAAAAATTATCAACAACAATATCATATCAATATCAAATATAATAATAATAAAGGCCATGTTAAATCACTAGAGCTCAATACACGTCTGCACCGCTCGGCGAACCCAAGGAGAAGAGAGAGCGTTACACTCATACTCACCCCGACACTACCACTGCCAAAAGGGGTTTACCTGTAGTGGGGCGATACCTGTCACGTGATGTTACCGGGCGCTAACACTCGGCCGTCCTGAAAAATCCGGTCGTCCCCGACCGTCGAGCTCGAACCATGAAACAATAATACATTGATTGAATACAAATCACCATTTATGCTTTTTCTATAATGACCTTGCCATCTCGATAATGCATAGTATCTTGGGTTGTTTATCAGTGTTCCAAGCCACTTGTGACTTTCCGTTTCGGTCATTTGTGGCTTTTAACTGATCGGAACCCTCACCTATGCTAAAATCGAGAATGAAGTAAACAACTTTATTTTAAATATTTACAAATGGATTTTATCACAAATCGATATTTTTTTTACATCATTCTATTCAAATACTCGCCAAGTTACTTACGCTAGCAAGCGTAAGCGTAGACTTACCGCTTCTGCACCAATACTTACAGCCCGACACTACTACTGCCAAGAGGGGTTTACCTGTAGTGGGGAGATATCTGTCGCGTGATGTTACCGGGCGCTAACACTCGGCCGTCCTGAAAAATCCGGTCGTCGGCCGTCGAGCTCGAACCATGAAACAATAATACATTGATTGAATACAAATCACCATTTATGCTTTTTCTATAATGACCTCGCCATCTCGATAATGCATAGTATCTTGGGTTGTTTATCAGTGTTCCGAGACCATTATGACTTTTCCGTTTCAGTCACTTCTGGTTTTTAACTGATCGGAACCCTCACCTATGCTTAAATCGAGAATGAAGTAAACAACTTTATTTCAAACATTTACAAACGGTATTTTATCAGAAACCGTCATTTTTTTGTACATCATTTTATTCAAATACCTACAAAGTTACTTAAGCTTACTGTTTCGTAGGTTAGCTCACTTCATTTTCATTACTAGTGATTCTTTCGCGTATTGTAACAATTTAACTTAAGCAATCACATAATTTAACCACATTTAATTAAATAAACAATAGATACCAGAGTAGATTTTTCAAAGTTATCACTCGTTTAAGAACTCACGGATAAGACAATGTGGTGATGCGGTTGGGAAAAGTTTCGGCCTGCACACCGTGATTATTATTAAAAAAGTATAAATACCTTTCAAACAATCCTCGACGAAGCAGGGCCGGCGAGATGAAGTAGATATATTTATTTAAATGCGTTTTTAAATATTCTTTATATGCGGTCTTGATGCGGTGACATTAGAGTGTTATTTTGCGGTTGCTTAGAGACCATTTAAAAATTATTTTTCGTCGAACCCTTGGTCTAGGATTGACAGCATTAACTAGCTGCGGTAATGTATACTATTTTAAAAACAACCACAGATGAACAAGCGCGCGAACATTCTCCCCCCTTTGATATTACTTAAGAATATCAAGATAATATAAAGGAGAATAATGAAAGGAAATAAAATGGAGATTGCAGATATAAATGCGGAAAGAAAATAGTGAAAATAATAAAGAAAATATTTCTTTAAATGAATGCGGTAAGCAACAAATTAATGTTTCTAATAACAAATAACGTAAGTATAATTAAAAATATAATGAGTATCTATAAGTGAATAATTATGAATACTTAATGTATAAATGACATTGTATAATTTATTGAGAGGGTAAGGGACACAGTTTAACAACTGGTCGTTTATATGTTCCTTTAGTTGTTCTGACCAATGCAACGCGAATTACTCCGTCCTTTCCGGGAAATACGCGATCAATGACACCAGTTGGCCAACTTAATGGAGGAGTACCATCCTGATGTATCAAAACAAGAGTTCCAGGAGTTATAGGAACACTTGGAGTATTCCATTTTTGACGTTGTTGAAGTGTATGTAAATAATCCAAATGCCATTTTTGCCAATAACTTTGTACTAAACTATCTACAGTGCCTTCCTATTTGAAAGGCTAAGTGAAGTTACTTCATAAGCAGGCAAAGATTTCAACGGAGTAGTCATTAAAAAATGAGCGGGTGTTAAAATTGAATGTGGCTGATCAGACAACAAACACAAAGGACGCGAATTTAATATGCATTCAATTTGTGTTAATACAGTCAAAAGTTCCTCATAAGAGAGCAACTGTTGGCCTATAGTGCGTTAAAGATGTGATTTAATACATTTTATATTCGATTCTCATAGTCCACCCCAGTGGGCAGTGCGAGGAGCTATAGTACGCCACGTAATTCTGTTATTATTGAACTCATTTTGAAATGCATCTGAGATTTTTTGAGATGACAAAAAAGTATAAAGTTCATCTAACTTTCGCTTTGCACCAATAAAATTTGTTCCATTATCGGAATACATAATAGATACTGGACCACGTCTTGAAAGAAAGCGTTTAAAGGCATCAAGAAAATTATCAGTGCTAAGATCTGAAGCAATTTCAATATGAACTGCCTTTGTAGTAAGGCATATAAAAAGGCAGATATATGCCTTTTGGCTGCGTATGCCTCTTTTACGAGCTAATGTTATGTTAATGGGACCAGCATAATCCACTCCAGTGTGAGTAAAAGCCTTAGCTTCTTGCACTCGAGCAGGTGGTAAGTTCGCCATTATTGGTGAGGGATGAGAAGGCGCATTCCTAAAACAAGTATTGCATTTACGAATGCGTTGACGAATTATATTACGAGCAGAAATTATCCAATAGCGTTGACGCAATAAAGACATAACTAGATGAGAGCCAGTATGGCAATTGGATTTATGACAATCATCAATAATGAGATCTACTATGTGATGACGTCGAGGGAGTAAAATTGGATGTCTATTTTCGAAAGGAATATTAGCATTTATAAGTCGACCACCGACACGAAGTAAAAAATTATTATCAATAAATAGATCAAGTTTTCGTAACGAAGGAGAAGACAAATTACCTTTAGAAATATTTTTAATTTCATTTTCAAAATATTGATTTTGCAAAATGCGAAGAAGAGTAGTTTCTGCGACATCAATGTCAGACACTTGTATAGAAGAAACATTAGGTAACTTTCTTATAAAGCGTAATACATAAACGTAATGCGTAATAATTTTTTCCATGAAGAAATACGAATAGAAAGTTCTAAAAATGGTTGCGGATTATCGACCATGGATAAAGTCGTAAAAGTAGCGGTTTGTTTAATCTCTGGAACATCACTGAGAACAGATTCGAACGGCACTACTGGCCAATCTATGACAGGAGTACAGGCCCATCTAGGACCGTGCCACCACAGAGGGTGTTCCAATATCTGTGAAGGCAGGAGGCCACGTGATAGACAATCGCTTGGATTATCTATCCCATTTATATGAAAGAAACGAGAAGGAGAAAGATTTTCTTGTATTTTACTAACACGGTTGGCAACGAAAGTTTGCCAACGGCGTGGCGAGGAATGAATCCATGACAAAGTAATAGTGGAATCAGAAAAAGCGAATACCTCTTTAATAGGATATTTATTATTTAGGGAAGTGTAAACTTGCTTCATGAGTTCTGAAAGTAAAAGGGCTGCACACAATTCGAGCCTTGCAAGTGTTACCGTTTTTAGTGGAGATACTCTTGACTTTGAGCATACCAATTGCATTGAAATATCACCATTAGGATACGTAACGTGTAAATATAAGACGCATCCAAAAGCTTTTAAGCTTGCGTCTCCAAACCCTAACAGACGAACTGTACAGTTAGGTGTTACCCCTAAAAAGCGTGGTATTTGGAAATTTGATAAAAGTGGTAATTCATTTTTAAATTGAATAAACTTATCGACAATTTGTTGAGGTGGTGTATCATCCCAACCAACTTTGGAAAGCCACAATTCTTGTTTCAAAAGCTTCGCATAAAGTATGGTGGGAGCTACCAATCCTAATACATCAAATAAGCGAGCGATTGTGGATAAAATAGTACGCTTTGTATTGCCAACTGAAGAGTTGCTAGTTGTAAATGTGAACTTATCAATACCTGGTATCCATTTTAATCCTAATATCTTAAGGGAGTCACTATTATCAGTAAACTCAATAGATGCGCGATGCGAATCTGGTAGTTGATTAAGAAGTATGGAAGAATTACTAGCCCACTTGACAAGATCAAATCCACCAGATTTAAAAAGCGTTATCAACTCATGTGCCAAATTAACCCCTTCTTCCTCTGTTTGGACAGAAGTGGTCAGATCGTCCATGTATATTTCACGTGATGCAACTTCACAAGCACGCGGAAAATGCTCGCGTTGTTCACTAGCCAGTTGACGAACGGTACGCATTGCTAAGAAAGGACTTGAACGAAGTCCAAAGGCAACTGAGTTAAATTGAAAAATGCGAAAAGATTCATCTTTATTAAAGCGGTATAATATTTTTTGATATTTGCGATCTTCATCTGAAAGAACTATCTGAAGGTACATTTTTTGGATATCAGCAGTAAGGGCTACTTTAAAGTAGCGGAACCCAATTAATAATGTAAATAAATCGGCCTGTAAATTAGGACCGGTATGTAGCAGATCATTTAGAGATACTCCGGTACTAGTGTTAGAGCTCGCGTCTAAAACAATGCGAACCTTCGTGGTTACTCTTTCAGGATGTACAACAGCGTGATGCGGTATGAAGTATCCTTCTGTCATATTGACAGTTGTATGAGGTAATTCTGAAAAATAACCCTTTTTTAAATATTCGGTTATCACGTCGTTATAAGCTTGATATAGCGAGGGAAGAGCAACAAACTTTCGCTCAAGTGACATTAATCGACGTTGAGCACAAGTATATGAATCACCTAAAGTTTTAGGATCTCCCTTAAATGGTAATGAAACGATAAAACGACCAGAAGGAGTTCGTGAGACCGAGTTCTTATATAAAGATTCACAATCATTATCGTCTGGACTAATCAAGTTTGAATGAGTATGTATTTCCTCGAGTTGCCAAAATTTGGTTAAGCAATTGTTAAGAGAATCATTAGTTAAAGGACCGAAGGACCAGGCTACCAATTCAGGATTAGCATTACATGCTTCACCAATAACCACGTAGCCAAGCGTAGTTTCGAGGGCATACGGCAACGAGCGATTAACTTCCAAACGATCATATGATTGTTCATCATGCGATATATCAGGTATGAATTTTCTACCCAATAACAAATGCGGAAATAGTGGTGCACCAAGAATGGCATTAATTTCACCAGGCAAATACCAAGTGTCATCTGCTAAAGTTAAGTGAGCGAAACTATTCATTAAATTTGAATCAATCATGCGAACAGGTAATTGCTCACTTATTTGTTTAACTACCAAATACTTTAAGTCATATTGAATATTAGAAACGCATGACTTTATTTTAAGAGATACGAAACCTAAAATAGGTGTTGAAATTAATCCTACTGTTTTTATAGCAGAATTAACCAGCGGCTGAATATTTAACTTCAACTGTTTGCAACATGCAAGCGTGAGAATATTATTTTGTGAACAACTGTCTAATAAACATCTAATATATTTATTTTTGTAAGGGACTTGTACCTTAACAGTAGGTAAAATTATAATATTTTGTTTGTTTACCGAAGGTACAGTCGGACCAAATGAATGCGTAACAGCGGGTTCACTTAGACTTGGTGGTTGCACTGCTGAACCACCAGATGTTGATGGCATAGGCGATATTTTGTTAATAGTCGATAAATTTGAAGTATTATTATTATCACGCGGGTTATTATCATTTTTGTCAAAATGTAATAATGTATGATGTTTGTTATTACATTGTTTACATGTGTGAAGCGAATTACATTTTATTGTCGAATGTTTTGAACTAAAACAATTGACACATAAATTATTTTGTTTGACGTAATTGAATCGTTCCTTAACTGGTAATTTTTTGAACAAGGAACATTCATATAAATGAATATGATTTGAATTTTTACAGAATAGACATGCGGATTGCGACTTATCATCTTTTATAATAGAAAATGTGTGTGTGAGCTTAGATGAACGTGAAACATAGGTGTTTGGAGTTTTGAAAGTGGTAGATGTTCGCTCCATTACTTTTATATGATGGCGAACAAACTCAACCAAATCAGAACACGTAAGTATATTTTTTTCACGAACTTGCATTTCAAAACGTTGAACAATATGTTCATCTAATTTCTTAAGTGCGATATGTGTAATAATAAAGTCTGATAAGTCTGAAATTTGTAATTTTTTAATGAAGAATATGAAGAGTTTATCTTTTCAATAAAATTATTTAATTGAACAGCAGAATTATTTGAATATTTTAATTCAAGAATATTGTTTAAATATAATGTACCAAGAAGTCGTTCATCCTGATACTTGGTAACAAGAGAGTTCCAGATAATCGGATAATTGGCTTCATTAGGTAAAATACCTGCAAAAATATCTAGCGCACGGCCAGTCAATTTACCTATTAAATATTGAATGCGTTGCGCGTCTGTAAGAGTTACATTATTGTGAATATTTGTTTTAAAAGATTCGTAAAATAATGGCCAATTATTCGGATTACCATCAAATGAAATTAATTCTATTGGCGGCAATTTACATTTAATAGAATGTGTTTTATCTGAAATTTGATGAGGTTTCGGTGTTGATGTGAGTGTTGTCCTCACATGCTTGACATAAGTATAAATTTCCTCAAAAGATGCCCACTCATCAGTATTTAAAATGGCATCTGGCTTCAACTCCAATAACAAAATATGGTACTGATCACATAATGTATTGAAATCTTCATATAATATTTCTATGTTCGAAGAGTCTGCTAAAAAATCACTTTTACGCCTTGTGTCTACTTCAGGCACAATTTTTTTAGCAGCATTATATAGAATGTTCATGCGAGCAAAGACAGCTTGCTTCTTTGCTGTGACTACTTTTAGTCTTGCGTCGTCCGCCATATTAAACTATACAATGTAAATATGGGGATATTATAGCGAAATAAATATAAATGCGGGATAATTATATAATAATTATGTAAAAATAAAATGCGATATATATATATATGGATGCGGGTTGGATAATAGAGTGAAATGTAAGGGGGTTCAAATCCGGCTCGGTTAGGACCAAAACAAAATGGTGATGCGGTTGGGAAAAGTTGCGGCCTGCACACCGTGATTATTATTAAAAAAGTATAAATACCTTTCAAACAATCCTCGACGAAGCAGGGCCGGCGAGATGAAGTAGATATATTTATTTAAATGCGTTTTTAAATATTCTTTATATGCGGTCTTGATGCGGTGACATTAGAGTGTTATTTTGCGGTTGCTTAGAGACCATTTAAAAATTATTTTTCGTCGAACCCTTGGTCTAGGATTGACAGCATTAACTAGCTGCGGTAATGTATACTATTTTAAAAACAACCACAGATGAACAAGCGCGCGAACATAATGAAAAATAAATAATTCACATAATCATTACATAAACCAAATATTATCATTAACCTTTTCAATATATTAACAACGAATTCAATCACAAATACCCAAACGTAAAGATTTTTTTTTTCATATCATTTTTAAAATACCCACAAAATAAATAATTTTCACAGAGATTTTCTTTTTACACTTTTTAGGATTGGAGTCACATAAAACATGAAAAGACTTACCGTTTCTGCACCAATACTTACAGCTGTGGTATATCATATCACAACATTACATTTACACTTTAACACTCACTAAAACTTTTTCACTACTTTAGATTACATTTAATCTAAGGGTTTTGCTAAATTTACTTACGCGTGTGTGTCAGAATGTTAACAATTAAGTATCACAAAACATGTACAATTTACTAGGCGTGGTAGAATATTAAGAAATATTCTTTCATCATACCACTTCTGATATTAGCCAAGACCGAATTACCCTTTCGTGTCTAAGCTTTGGCACCAACCCCGCTCCTATCACTGGGATCCAGCCTGAAGCGTACCAATCCCTCGTCCGTGCCTAACTATGTTAATCTACAGTTACATTTGAAGTTCAAATTTTGAACACATATTAAAATTATCAACAGCAATATCATATCAAATACTAATAATATCAAATACTAATAAAGGCCATGTTAAATCACTAGAGTACAATACACGTCTGCACCGCTCGGCGAACCCAAGGAAAAGAGAGCGTTACACTCATACTCACCCCGACACTACTACTGCCAAGAAGGGTTTACCTGTAGTGGGGCGATACCTGTCACGTGATGTTACCGGGCGCTAACAGATGTCCAAAGGATATATGATGATATCATCGAGATAAACGGAGCTTTTTACGCCTTGAAGGCCAGAAAGGACTCGCCCTTTGGAAGGTAGAAGGGTCATTATTGAGCCATTTTTCGTTAAGAGTAAGTCGCGTAGGACATCCTGGGCTTGCTCGTTTATCATGAACGTTATCTAAAACAGTTCGTCAAATGCCAAATGTTTTTTTTTTTGCCACGTATGACGACATTTTTTTTCTTTTAATAATGCAACGGCGATATCCATTATTTCTTGACTGTATTTTTTTGTATAATTTCGTTCTTTTTTTAATATGATCTCTTACTTCGGTTTTTTGATCTAGAACAAAAAAAAGGAACACGCTTAACGATCTAAGGTTGGGAAATTTCAAAGTGACAACTCTAGAGGTAGGCGAACATTGGCAACAACATGGCCGCGTTTGTTACCAACCCGCTATTGATGCAGAACTGTACTTGTGTGCACTCTGCAGGGCTCGGAACACCTGGTTAGAAAGAATAAAAAACCAGCCCGTTTATCTGCCCTTACATTTTTACAGCATCCGCTAGCATAACGGTTTCCTTCAAACGGTATTTCCCCAATAGGACCCTAAAATCGGCCGCTTTATTTATTTACCAGGTTAAAGATCTTTGGGTCTTTGAAATATAGGTTCCAGCCCTGCTTGTGGGTATTTTTTCCTTGCAAAAAACGCTAGATCTATTAATATATCGCTAAGGCTAGTCCTTTTCGGTAGGAAGCCCTTTTCAGCCAACAGCTGATTATCAGATAAGGTCAATTTATATCTAAACTAGCTTTCGCACGCATGAATTTCCCTCGGGAATAGTGCCTTTTCCCGGGATGAAAGATACCCTATGTCCTTTCTAAATACTTGTAGCTATGTTTATGCGAAATTTCAGGAAGATTGGTAAGGCGAGCTCTAAGCTCGGAAACAAAATAATTTTCACGCACACAGCGACAGTTGCCTTATACACACATACACGTCAAGGGCGGGGCTTTTTTTTTTAATAATATGTTTTACGGCCCTGGAAACTATTTTAAGTCACTAATTTTCACTTATTTCCTTTTCTCATATCTTCACTTGTCCACTTATTTTATTTAAACTGTCCCGACGATATTTTTAACATATTTATATAATGCACTATAACACTTTGTATTCACTTGTGTTTTAGTACAATAAAGTTATAACAAACAAACTCTTTGTTTTTAAGCAAATCACACAACTGGCGGCGGGAGAAATCACTAATTTCTATTATTTCACATTCCAATACTAGTCTATGAAAGGGCGGGGCTAAACACCCCTTCTCACTATCTTAGACACTCGCGATGTTAAACCGGTAATTGTCATTTAGATTTCCAATGCGCGTTCCGTGTCAATGTTCAAAATTCCAAAAAACATTGAGGATAAAGGTGCCAGATAAGAACAAAAACAAAATTAGTAACAAATAGTTATTTCCGAGCATAGTGCGGGACAAAACGGACTACTTATAGATATTGAGAGAGGTACAGACAAAATAAATACTACGTATAACAGAGAGTCAACGTGCATATATTTTTTTTTTGTTATGATATGCAATTTTCTTTGATAATATGTTTATAATGTAAAATTTAAGTTATAATTCAATATGATACTTTATGCATTCACACGTCATTTAATATGACAAAATATGTGACACAATATTTAATAATTGTAACACCAATGTATACCATGTTTTTTTGTGAATAAAGATATACTTACTTACTTACTTACATACATTTGTTTTCGGCTCGCGAGCAAACGCCATTCGCAAGCGATTACAACTGGCATTTGAATTGTCATTAAAATCAAATAATGGTATTATCTATATTAACTAAACAAATAAATAAACTAACATAAATATAACTAAAATAGTGATTTACAAATTGTACAGTCCCGCCAAAGTGTCACACCGCGGTAACGTACCCAGAAGGCTGGCAGCATTGCCGAGTTGTATGGCGAAAATTATATATTATCTATTCAAAGTTGATATGTAGTTCAGAAGTAGCCCTAAAAGGACTCAGACCGGGACACATCTGCGGAAATATATGATAAAAAAAAGTTTTTAATGTTTTAAAAGTATTTTATTATAGAAGATAGAATAACACAAAATAATCAAAGCTCTAAACACAAAATAGTTAAGTTGGTATGACTTACTAAGTAAGCCGCCAGTAGTGGCGTGACTTCTAAGTCGTATTTTTGTATTTGTCGGCTGAACAAATTTTTTTTAAAATATCGGGTCTTGTTTTTAGGTACGTGTGTAACTCAGTACATGATTTATTTATATTTATTTTCGTAATCAGTATAGCTTTCAGTACTGCGACACTTAACTGTGTTTTATCACTGGTCCATATTTTGTTCATTTGGGAAAAAACTCTTTCGACTGGTGCGTTACTACCAGGCAGACACATAACGTACTCAATAATTATGGAAAAGTTTGTTAAATGAAGGTTGTTAGTACGGAAGTGCTAGAATAATTCGACCCAACGGTTTTCAGTAGATACATTCTCGGCACTCCAGCCAGAGATTTTTTCGTCTGTCGCATAGTTGGAAATAAATGTAAATCTTCAAAAGACTTTCGTATCTTGGCTACTGCTAATAAACCCTTGCGTGATCAGTAAATCTATCACTTTCTGCACCTCTTCCCACGTAGGCACCTTTGTTAAGTTTGCCCATTCAAACACTTCCAGTTCTGTGTTGAATTGACACCACTGCTCCAAGTATTCTTTGCTTTATAAAACTCGGCCGCCGCAGTTTTTACATTCTGTTGGTCAACAGCAGCTTCGCTTTCTTGTAATTTTACAAGGAGGTTACGGACGATGTGGGGAAGGAAAATCGTATTCTCTTTTAGTGCCAGGTTATCTCGGAGACGATTAATTACCTTGGCTGACTCTATGGCCGACACATTTTGCCCTTCGATTTTCAACACAGCTTCATGAAAGGTCGCTGCTTGTGCGTGCAAAAAATACAACCATAATTCTGAGCTGGGATTGTTGAAAAACGTCTTTAAAATATTTGGGCATTTGTCGATACTTAGAAAATAGTTTTTCAAAGGCTGAAACATTTTATAACTCTCTCAATCGCGGGCATTAACGCAAGCCACCTTGTTTTACTGTAGCCCAGCAGTTTGTGATACTCTGTCTCAGTAGAATCACAAAACTCTTTCAATGCTTCCACTCGAACGCTATAAATGTAGAAAAATGAGTAAATTTTTACTATGATGCATTCGTAGTCAACAGGAAGACAATCAGCGGCAGTTTTGATCGCTTTGTGGGCTCCACATCCAATTCCAATAAGCTGTCTGCCGAGTGATACGCTCAATTTTGAGTAAACATTATTACTTCCTTTCCTATTCTTTCCCCCGAAATTACAGTTCGTGTTGTCTCCACAAAACGCCACAATTTTTTCATTCAAGTCATTGACAGACAATATTTCCTTCAAATAATCGTCAATTATATCCGATGTTTCGCCTGGCTGCTCCCGAAACTCTAAAACCTTGACTTTCACGCCTTCGTATGGTAAAAAATAGCGAATCAAAACTGGGAATAATTTGATTGAGCAAAAATTGCAAAAATACAGGGTATAGGCTATACCCTGTATTTTTGCAAAACATCTGTATGGGTAAATTGTGTTATCAAAAATGTCAATTATTATCAAAAAGAGCGTCATACCTCGCCTTAAGTCGATAGGGCGTGAAGAGGTAACAAACAAACAAATAAAACACTTTCGCATTTATAATATCAGTTGGAATTCTATTAACTTCGGTCACACTTCGTTGCGCTCGTGATTAGTTTTGTTAACATCATGAACTGTCACCAGGTTCTCTGGTTGTTCATCTTAATGCAGTTATACTGTAAGTAATTTAATATTTTTGTTACTTATATTAGTTACTAGCTTTACCTCGCGGCTTCGCCCGCGTGCATTTCCCTCGGAAACAGTTCTTTTTCTTGGAATGAAAAGTACCCTATGTCCTTCTCAATACTTCTAACTATTTTTGTGCAAAATTTCAGGAAGATTGGTTCAGTAGATAGGACGTGAAAGCGTTATTAGGGTTTCCGTTTGCTGACCTCCAAACTTCAATTCGAAGATGACACCCCATGATGATGATAAAAATGTTACAAAAAAAACATACAAATAAACTCACTTTTGCATTTATAATATTATTGGATAAGTTGGTATTTTTCATAGTCGTTGTGCTATATCAAATGACTTCACATTTTCTCTTCTGTTTTCATTTTCCTTTAGTCTAGTCCTTTGAGCGAAATGTCTAAATTGTTGTTTAATCTCCCAAGCTTTGGCGTTATGCGCACCGCTCGCCGATCACAAAAACATCTTCTGTGACGACGGGCCTCACATCTCTGACCAAACTCCGAGGAATAAGAATACTACTCCTCGCGCAAAAATAACCACAAGAGCTATACTTACAACTAGACCCAGAGAAAATAATCTTCCCACCAATAAGAAGTCCTTGTGGTGCTAATTTTCTATTAAGGTGCCATCAACATAAAATAAAAACGCGACAAATAATTCTGTCTTTTATTTCATTTTCGTGGTCAGATGACTTGAGGAATGTCGCAGGCAGGCGCTGCGATGCAGTACGCGTCCAACCAGTCATTGTGGAAATCCTTGTAGAGGAGTCCCAGTTAAGGTGATACCTCGGTGAACACTAGCGCCACCGTCATTTAAAAATCATTACTCACTGAAAACACAAGTTATCAAAAATCCCTCTGCTGTAATTATGGTTCTGGATCTGAAGTTAATTTCAATCATATTCAATTATTAAATTATAGTTCCATATAGTTACAAATTGCAAAACTGCTAAAAGTGGCCGTTTTAAGCAATAATGAAATTTGTAACTATAGGGAATTAGAATTTAATATGTTTAAAATTGACTTCAGATCCAGAACCTTAATTACAGCAGAGGGATTTTTGATAACTTGTGTTTTCAGTGAGTAATGATTTTTAAATGACGGTGGCGCTAGTGTTCACAGAGGTATCCTTTACTATACCTTACCTATACCTTATTATGTTCTCCTAAAGAACCTGCCTAAGCACCCAGTTTCTCTCAGGGTACTAAGATACTATCTAGCGTAGACTGGGCTCTGAAACGTGCTGCGCAGGGAGATCTTTATGTTTCACTAGTGATTAACCTTATTATGTTCTCCTAAAGAACCTGCCTAAGCACCCAGTTTCTCTCAGGGTACTAAGATACTATCTAGCGTAGACTGGGCTCTGAAACGTGCTGCGCAGGGAGATCTTTATGTTTCACTAGTGATTATGTAGGATAATTAATTTAAATATGATATACCTGTCGTTTCCACTTATCGAGAGAGACACACAAATGGAAAGAAGGGTGTCATACCACAGATAATTTAGAGTAACAGACCATCAACAATATACTTTATAATCAAGCTTTAACACTTCATGGTCTTATAAGGGTGTACCTGTGATTGCCGAAGCAGGTCATTGTTTTGGGAACGATCAATTTCTAACAAAGCGGGGTGGCATTGGTTATTAACCACGGAGCGACTGCCGTCTGATTTCTTAACCCTTTTTAGGTTTTTACAAGGAAAGCTCATTCAGTATGTGGGCAACAATGTGAGAATTTTCGGGATTCATAGGCTGATACAGAGAATATTCGAAAAGAAGAAGACAGAAGATAGCTATCTAGCGATAAAAGCGGCTTAACGTGCCTCCCGAAGAACGGGGGAGCTCAAGATAAAAATACCACTAACGTCGGGATGCCCGATTTTTAGCTTTGAATCGATCTTCTGGATCTTAATCGATTCTCAATCTGAATCGTATGGCTTTAAATCGATTTCGGAAGATCGATTCATAAAAAAAAGAGTAACCATGGAAGTTTTTAATTTACAACAAAAAGTACAATAAGCTACAGATTCCAAGTATCTGCATTTAAACTTTTTAAAAATTACAATCTAGATAAACGCGCTGGATTTCCCACCCGTTTCTCATTGTATAAAAATCGCTCAACGTCTGTATTTACTGGTGAGGCCATCTTAAAAAAGTATTTCAAAATAATTTGTCAAATACACTCTATCTCTAAAAAAAGACCACTTCGTATGGTGATTAGCTATAATAATGAATCAAACAAATCATAGCAGACTACAGAACACTAACACACCCGACAAAAAGTAAACAAAATATTATTTATTACTTCCTACCTTCATATTTCATACGTACCGCTCAACTCAATTAGATGTTACTCGAAACTAAAACTAATCTAATCATGTATGATAGGTGGTAATCTTACTTTGATGTAGTTAGTTAAATCTTTTACCGCCAAAAACATAAAAGCATTAGTAAAATTGAGAGAAATTATCTAGAAACTTAGGCTGGGTTGCACCAACTTACTATAACAATAACTGTGTAGTCAAAGTACCGGTTAGGTGAAAAATGGGTTGCACCATTTTGTCAATCGTCAAAATACGTCATAACTTTTACGCTAACCGTAACCGCCCAAACTTGACTGGTTAAAGCTATTGTTATTGTCAACTTATCTGTCAGACGGGTCCAATAACCTCCACGGACGTCATTTAGTTGTAACCCTGGTAACTAACTATGCTACAAAATACGACGGTGCAACCTATGTCGCTTCAAGGGTTATAGTTAGCAGTAATGTTACTGTAACATTTGACTTTAACTGTTACGATAACTGGTACTTTGGTGCAACCCACCCTTAGAACTTTTATACAGATCCCATAAAATCATCATAAAATACGATCATCTGCTTTATTACACATCTATCTTGACTCAATCTTCATTGAGCCGTTAATTTTTGGAAGCAATTCCCTTAAGACAGTAACCGTTTGGTGTAATTCATTTTTTTTTTCAATACCGACGTTTAAACGATCTACTATATTAAGGGCCTTAAGAAAACTTATAAAAGCATTTTCATTAAATCCGTTATTGTTAAAATAATAATAATATCAATATCTATTGAGATTTTCCTGAGACAGTTGTAGACACCGATTGTACTGGAGGACGATTTTGAAAATTTCGCTTTTGTCCTCGGTCATTATTAGGTTGTTTGCAAGTTTAGACGGAACTTGTTCAAACTCGCATTCCAGATTAGAAATTATCAAAAGTCAATAATTCGCCTGTATTGTCAAGGTTTGGTGATTTTTATGTGTCTACTGAATACCTATAGACAGTTGCGTCAACGCCTTTTGTTCGTTGAGGTCCTATCTGTCGGTGACATTTTGTATTGGTAAAAATGTTCGTGAATAAACATTTTATTTAATTCAAATTTTGTTTATATAATTATGATGTCCAACTTCTCCAAGAAATCAGAATCTGTTTCATATATTTCGATAAGTGAAATTTGATTTAAGTCCATTGAAGACGTGATGATAAACATGGCCATACCATCATTCTTTAACCATTTACTTCTTTTAATTCCATCGCTCGGCTTAGGCGTAGTCAAGTCTTAAGGCGTGCCTTTTAAGTAAAGAAATAAATAAAGACCTTTCGCTTTTATGTCACTTTCACTTGAAACTTCCACTGCCAAAAGTTCGCTTTCGAAATTTTTCTATACTCATGGAATTTTTAACTTCCATCTTGATTGCCAGCAAGCGACCCACGTTGGTTTTTGATTTTTCTCAACTTAATAATTGCTCTTTACTCCGCTACGTCTGCGTAGATTTGTGCCCATGTGGTAAATGTAATTTTGATGATGTAGAGCTAAATAAGAAATATAAACTGAGATATTTTGATTGTATTGAGAAGATAAACTGTTATACAGCCTATTATAATATTTACGATTAACACCTTACGGTACACGTGTACCGGGGAACTTTCCTCAACGGCATAAGGCCCAGGTATTTTTAATGGGCTTCACTTTTTTTTTTTTTTTAATCATAATCATTTATTTTTGTCATACACAGGTCATACAAAAAGGTTTTACAAATTCTGAACAGTTCTCTGTGTGCGCCAACAGGCATACAAAATTAACATGTTTGTTTATAATAATATTATTAGCTATTTCATTTTAGTAATTGAAAAGAGGTTACATGCAATTCTAATAAGTAATTTAATTATGGATAGAGAAGTAATTATAATTCTTGCTTTATTCCTGAATTGGAATATGTCTAGGTCTACGTTATAAAGTTGCAATACCTATATCTAAAAAGCAAAATTGTGTCATGTAATCCAAGGTCGATTTTGAATTGAATATTATTATTATTGGATACGAGAGGTCAAAAACTATGTCAGGATTAATAATCTATGTAGATGATAATAAATGTATGTCAAGTTATACACTGGAATACAAATATATAAATTACTATTAATTAAAATAAAATTACTAAGTACCTATGCAAAATATTATATAAAATTATCATTTAAGTATTCATTTACATGATAATAAGCTTTGTCTACTAATCCATCCATATCCATACTTCCATATCCATACTAATATTATAAATGCGAAAGTCTGTCTGTCTGTCTTTCTGTCTGTCTGTCTGTCTGTCACCTCTTCACGGCTAAACTGCTGGACCGATTGTGATGAAATTTGGTAGGGATGTAGTTAACAACCTGAGGTCAAACATAGGCTACTTTTGGGCGCGATATAACCGAGTCCCACGCGGGCGGAGCCGCGGGCAACAGCTAGTAAATTATATAGCATTCGCTTAAAATGACAAAATTCTTTGCATTTTCTAATGTGTGAGGGTAGCTTATTATATAGTTTAGGGGCCATTGCATATATACTTTTGTGTAAAAATGCTGTGTTTGTTGTTACGAGGTGAAGTGTATCAGAGCGACGTTGACTTTCAACTGGCTTAAACATATTATAATTGTTTTTAACAAAAATGCATACTTCGTAGATATACATGGAGGGAAATGTAAGTAATTTATGTTTTTGAAAATGTGGTTTACTTGTTTCTCTTTGTTTTAGTTTGCATATGGCTCTAATACATTTTTTTTGTGCTATAAGGACATCTTGACTATTAGTGGCGTTACCCCAGAATATTATTCCGTATCTGAGTGTTGATGCTACGTACCCGTGATAAGCCGTTAGTTGTGCTGATTGGTTGGCGACTTTACCAAGCATATGCAGCGCATATGAGAAATTATTAAGCTTATTACAAACATGGTTTATTTGTGTTTGCCATGACATGTTATTGTCAATGAGCAACCCCAAGAATTTTGTGCTATTTGTTTCTTCAAGTGTAATGTCATTGTATTTTACTTTATTTTATTAGGTTTATTCTGTCTAATTTTGAAAGTCATTATTTTTGTTTTAGGTAAATTAATTTTTAGGTTATTATTATTTAACCAGTCAATTGTTTTTGTCAAATTGTTTTTTGTGTCCATATTAATAAAGTCTAAATTTCCTTTGTCAAATATTATTGCGCTGTCATCGGCAAACAAAGACATTTGATTATTTGTGATTTTAGGGAGGTCATTTATATAAATTAGGAATAGAAGGGGAGCCAAAACCCCGCCTTGAGGTACTCCGTAGCATACTTTTTCAGCATCAGATGAGTATACTTCTAATGTCTTAGTTTTAGGATTGATCTTATCAATTTGCGTTATTTGTACTCTGTCCTCTAGGTATGATTTTATTAAATCAAATGCATTACCCCTGATTCCATATACGTATAGTTTATGCAATAGTACTTCGTGATCTACATAATCAAATGCTTTAGTCATGTCCATGCACATTGCTGCACTTGGTTTACTTTTGTCCATATTTATATGTATTTTTTCGAGAAAATTATATATTGCTGTGTTTATTGTTTTGTTTTTTCTGAAGGCCATTTGTTCTTTACATAGAATATTGTTTCTTTCAAAGTAGTTATAAGGATTATTATGAATAAATTTTTCGAAGATCTTAGAGAATACCGACAATAGTGTTAATGGTCTATAGTTAGTTACCTCTTTTCGATCATCTTTTTTATGCAAGGGTTTTACGATGCTAATTTTTAATTTTTCCGGGAATATTCCTTTTTGAATACAGTTATTTATTATATGACACAGTACTGGTGCTATTATTGGACCAACTCTTTTGATTATTTTTGTGCTTACATCGTCATAACCTGTACTATTAGTGTTTTTTAAGTTGCTTATTATTGTTATTATGTCTTCTGGTATACTTGGGTTGATGATTACTATGGCTCCAAAATGATTCATTAGGGCTTCGTCCACCACTAGGCGTGTACGCGATTCTTCCCACATCATTCTGTTTACCAAAAGTGATGCCATGGTCCGAACGCGTCTTTTGGCGAGTTACTCTCCGATCCGCAGTGCTAGCTTTGCTCTTAGATCTTTGACGGCTTCCGTTGTGGTGGTCACTATCAGGTCTTTGTTGGGATCGACCTGCGCAACGATCCAGGTGGTATTGCCGCATCCGGGGACCCCGTTCATCCATGAGAACTTTGGTGTCGTCAAGTGCTTCGGCATTTCGCCTCCAGATTGCATTGCATTTTGTTGCGTACAACTTTGTATGGTCTCCTCCACGGATCCCTGACAAGTGTGGCCAGGAAGGCCACATGGGCCTTTTCTTTGGCCTTATCGATAGCCACCGACAGGGCTTTTTTAGCCTCCCGGAGGGCGTGGTAGTAGCTAGTTTCCGCCGCTCCTCCGAGGTTATTGTATAACGTAGGTAGAATTTACGAATTACAAGGTATGTGTGAGGAGAGAAGATAAATCCAGGTTTCAGCGAATCGCACAATATTTATTATTTGTACTTTACAACAGGTTAGACTCTTAAGGATAACCGTTAATGAGAGATTATAGGGGTCGTGAGATCAAAGTAGGCACGAGATCCAGTCAGGCAGCCGCTATGAAATAGCCAGCCACTTAACTTGAGATGGTGAGATCAGCCGAAAGAGGTCTTCCAGTGGACGCGCGCAGCCTTATATATGGCCTTCGGGGGTGATGCGGTGCGGGGCAGCGAGGAAGGACCGCCGTAGGAGAATGCGCGACGTCACAATTGTTTCGCCCGTCGGTTGTGGTCCCGACGGGCTCTGTTCTGTTACTGGCGTGTCGGAGAACGGCATTTTCGTCCGACCACCAGTAGACCCGTTTTTTAGCAGACGGCGGACCAGCCTTCCTCATGGTGTTGGTTGCAGTAGACTTACATAATGGGGGCATATCTAGTAGAATTGAGATATGGTCAATATGGTCATTAGTAATTTTATAATTGTTGTTGTATCGGTCATCAAGAATTTTCTTGCCCTGTATATAACTCTCCGACACCAATGGCAAGTTTTTTACAATGTCTTAAGGCTTATTTTCAAGAAAACTGCGCAAATAGAACAACTTTTGTACATTTTCCATCGTATTGTTATTATCAATTAAAGCATCAAAGAGGCTTATAAAAAGGCTTGTACTCGGAATACTTGCTTGTAAAGTTTGGCATATTGATTTGAGGCAGCTTACATTGTTGTTTGGTAGGTAGCTGCTGCTGCTGCGCTGAAGGGCACGGTTCAAATGACAAAAGTTTTTTAATTTTTGTAATAACTTCTAGAAATTTATCCTCAACATCGTCATAGTCTCCACCGGCATTAGGATCTACGGCACAAATTCTCAAGTTTAATGAATCGAACTTATCGAAAGTGGCACGTAGTCGCTCTTCTTTTACTAGCAGAGCTTCTCGACTACGATCGACCATTTCTAGATTGCTGAAGTAAATAAAATGTTTTGTTAACGCACCTTTCAGCGCAGCCCGCTTCCTTTGAAGCGCCATTATGGCTTCTACACTCGTATCAGAATAGGATTCAGACATTTAATTTTTGTGATGTTAAAACCCCGTTAGAACCGTCAAATACGGGAATTGTAATTTCACATTTCGATGTCGACGCCATTTTTACCTTTTCTTTCCACACACAATCCATACTAATATTATAAATGCGAAAGTCTGTCTGTCTGTCTGTCTGTCTGTCTGTCTGTCTGTCTGTCTGTCTGTCTGCCTGTCACTTCTTCACGGCTAAACTGCTGGACCGATTGTGATGAAAATTGGTAGGGATGTAGTTAACGACCTGAGGTCAAACATAGGCTACTTTTGGGCGCGATATAACCGAGTCCCACGCGGGCGGAGCCGCGGGCAACAGCTAGTCAAATATAAATTCATCAAATCAACTACGCCTCAGCTACCACTATTGGTGTGTGGATAAAATATACATAACTCTTCGAACACATTGCTTTATTAATCCATATTTCTCCCACTTTTACCTCAAATATAATAAAATATGACCAGCTCACTTTTCACAATTTTCAGTCCTTTTTTTAATAATAGATACTTGTCAGATACAAGTAGGTCGGATGCAACATTGATCCTTTATTAAATCTTGGCCTCCGAAATGAGAGAGCGTCACAGTTTTATATTCTGCGCGATGGCTCTCCAGTTAACAGCGCCAATCAACGCAGGTCAGCCGGCACAGCAATCGCTCCATCGATATCAGGCCAACCGACCAACGTCTAAAAACGCCACTTTAAGCAATTCATCGAATCGAATTCATATTACGAATTCTTTAGCAATTCCTATTTCTTTAAATTTTTTTGAAGAGGAATTGCAAAAGTTTAGTCTGCTATTTCACAAAAAATAGAGGAATTGCTACAGAATTAAATATTATATAAAGTAAATTTCCTATTTATACTTGTTTCAGTTGTAGCGTGGTCATTCCCCCACGATTACCGTCGTTCGTTCACAATCAAACAAAAATCACTGGTCAGCATGTTCGGTCGTATGAGAACAGCGCGTCGAATTGTCAACTTCGGCCACTTGCCCTCACTTGTTAAAGGAAAATAAAGTTTTTGAAACCATTGTTTTTTGTTATTTATCAAACTTCAACATTATAATAAAGGTACTAGCTGTTCCCCGGGTTTCACTCGTCCGTGGTGTGTATGTACTATACATCAAAAACAGTTTATCTTCCTTAAATTTAAGAGACTGTTATTTAAAGGTGATACCTCGGTGAACACTAGCTCCACCGTCATTTAAAAACCATTACTCACTGAAAACACAAGTTATAAAAAATCCCTTTGCTGTAATTATGGTTCTGGATCTGAAGTTAATTTTAATCATATTCAATTATTAAATTATAGTTCCATATAGTTACAAATTGCAAAACTGCTAAAAGTGGCCGTTTTAAGCAATAATGCAATTTGTAACTTAAGGGAATTATAATTTAATAATTTAATATGTTTAAAATTAACTTCAGATCCAGAACCTTAATTAAAGCAGAGTGATTTTTGATAACTTGTGTTTTCAGTGAGTAATGATTTTTAAATGACCGTGGCGCTAGTGTTCACCGAGGTATCACCTTAATATACGGATAGGACACGATAACCACTTTTATCTTTATATGTTATGAAGCTTTTCTTCCCCTGTTACTAGTTTTATACGTAATTTAGGTATATGACAAATTTGTTTCGGAGACAAATAAGCGGATGTTGAAGGTCCAGCAAATACATTGTCATAAGATTTTTCTAGCTATCTATCGAGTTCTCTAACAATGTTTAAAATTTAACGCTTTTACCGCGTGGAATTAGAAAATTTTTGCTAGGAAGAAAAAGACATCATACATGTATACAGAACAGAATACTATTTAAGGACGCTAGTGTAAACAAAGTTGTGGGTGTTATGGGGCAGTGACACAACTTGTTTTTAAAAAATATATTTATTAAGAGACACAAGATTATAGTACAAGAATTGGAACTTAACTGAACTAAGGGTTGTAAGGGATACAAGTTTATATAGGATTGTAGGATAGGAGTGGGGGATGGGAATGGTAAACATAGTTTGGCTAAGTGGATATTAGTTAACAATGTTTTCTTATTTAAGATAAAATAGAATATTCGAGAATAAAGGAAAATCGTTAGACAAATGTATGTATAAACAAATGATTAACTAATGAGATAACTTAAGATATCTAATACTAATGTTATTAGGTTGGGCTTCGTAACACCTCCCCCCTTAGAACAAAGATTGCGCCTTTTTGGCCAAACTTTGTGGAGAGTGTGGTATCTCTGGATCCTCGTCTTCGTCTTCGGAGATGCAGGATGTCTGGGTCGTGTTTAGTGACGACATAGGTATTTCAACGTGCTGTCGGCGGCGTGAGCTGTCGAAACAGTTGTTGAATATTTGGATACATCCGGTTCCAGGATCATGTCTTGAGCTCCAACGTGCGATTTTGTAAGGACAGTGGCAGCAGCATTTATAAATTAGGAAAGCAATCATTACTGCGCCGATCGTTATGCTTGTTAGGCTTATTTTGTTAGAGTGTTTTTTCAGGAAAGATTGTTCATTTTCCTGAAGCTTCTTGTCTTGAAGATTGATATCTCTCTGTATAGACTTAAGCGAGTCTAGTTCGATATTATTAAATTTTATAGGGATCAACTGATCTTCGTTAAGTTTTAGTTTTTCTTGGATACAGTCAGGTTCTATTTCGGTCATGACGAATGGGTGGCTGACATTCGACGTTCTGTCTTCATCAGCTGACAATGTGATAAACGCGGTATAGAGTTTGCAGGTTGGGTAAATGTTCAGTACTCCTGCGCCTGAAATCTCGCCATGTTTGATGTGTTCTTTACATTCTTCAGTGACTGATGTTTTCCCGTTCACGATGAATAACCATCTATTGTTTTTCAGGGCTTGAAATGTATTAATTTCTGCAGCGAATGTTGTTATTTCGCAGATTCTTGGAGGTTTCTTTTCCTGAGATGTAAGTATGGCCATTTCGCAGGTTGGTCTTGCGTTGTTGTTGTAAATCGGGAGGCTTTTGCAGACTCTTGCGTTTGGTGCGAAGATCTTGCAATCGTCGAGGCTACTCGTGGTGGTGTATTGTTGTCTAGTAGGGTTTGTGGCGAGGTATGTTTGCTCGGGGAGGATTGTTGAATATCTTGAGGAGTCGGGATGTTTGAGAGGGATTGGATAAAGACGATATAAGGTAAATTTATCGATGTGGACAAGGGGAAATTCTAGTATATATACAAGCTTATTCATATATGTATAAGAAGTAACTGATGTAGACTCTAGGATTCTGTGCATATTATTCAGCGTTATAGGAGCTACTAAGTTTTTGTTTAGTCTTACATGTGCTGTTTTGAGTAATTCTTTGTATAGGCTGACAGTAGATATAATAGAGGGATGGATGGCTCCTGATTTAATGAAAAGAATACTAGTTATGACGTCATTTATTTCTTGTTCTAATGACATCACAGATTCTAGGATCTGTACAGATATGGTGTTAATTTCCTCCATTAAGGTTAAATTAAAAATTGCTTTATTAGTATTATTAAAGTATTTATTGATTTTATTCATATTTTCGTTTAAGACGAGTTCATCATAGGAAATTTGTAAGATAGTCTCATTGAAATTTTTAATGGTTGAAGATATTATTTGCAATTGTTGTTTTAAGATATCGTTAATAGAAATTTGCTGTTTTTCTAATAATTCAATATATTCGTCATAATGTTTTGCATCTTTAGCGTCTGGTGTTCCTATGAGCCATTTTAGAACAGAGCTTAATCCGTCTAATAATTCGCGTTTAATTCTTTTAGTATTAGTGTAGTAATTAAGCTCTTCGAGCCTGGCATCTACTTTATCGATGTTCGTTTTTATAAATGAGCTGGTGGTTATTACACTTGGTAGATTTTGATTATTTTTAATAAGGATGTTGTAATTATTGATTAGACGTTTTAAGGAATCACGGGATATGAATAAAGGTTCTAGGTTCCTATATACGAGTAATTTCCATGAGCTTTCGGAGATGAGGATATATCCTTCGTCTTCGAAGAATAATCCGGAATGAGATGGAAGAGGTTGGATTTCGAATCCATGGATTATACTTGTGGCGCACCTGAAACAACAGGTGATACGACCAAATTAGATTTTGCGTTGTTTTTGCAAAGTTTCTTACAAGTTTTATATATTTTATATATCGCGATGTATAGTACGCCTTTTAGTAGGGAACAAAAGATGAAACTAAAGTAAGGATTTTGCATAGCTGAATTGAATTTATTTATTATATTAGGACCGTTGGTATTAATTGGGAGGTTAGGGAGTGCCTCAGTTTGTTGCAACATCCTGTAATTTTGGAATGGAATGATCTATAAACGAATCAGTGATTATTTGATTAATGACTTAACCTAATGAATTTATAGTAACGATGGGGTCGGGTCGTGCAATGGACGAAGCCGATTCGCATGCACTAGGTGATTTCTACCTGATTTGCGAATGACGTAATTTTCGTTAAATCCTACTCTACTAATCACGTAGGGACCTTCCCATTTATGATCTAAGTTGTTAGGATTTGGTACTTTAAGCATGACCCTATCTCCTACGTTATATTGGGCTATATTTTTAATACGACTATCGTATCTTTCTTTGGCTTTTTCTTTCATAGATTCGAGGTTTCGTTTCGCTATTTCGCGCGATGTTTTTAACCTTTCATTTAGGTCTCTTAAGTAATCGTTAGTAGTGTAGTCTGTTTGTTCTTTCATTGAACACAGCGATTTTGGTTTATAACCGAAGAGAAGTTCGTGAGGTGTGAATCCAGTGGATTGATTGACTGATGTGTTGTGACACATAATAGCAAACGGTATTATTTGATCCCAATCAGATTTGTTGCGTTTGTGGTACATTCTTATATGATCACGAAGAGTTGCATGAAAACGTTCTAAAGAGCCGTTGGTTTGCGGATGGTAGGCGGTACTTACAGTATGGTTACAGCCTAGCAATTTCATGAGTTGTTTGGTAACGTTGTTGACAAATTCAGTACCTTGGTCTGAATGAAAGCGTTTTGGAACACCAAAGTGTTGGCAAAAGTTAAGAAGTGCTTTAGCTACGGTTGTCGCTTGTTTATCTTGTATGGGATATGCTTGTACAAAGCGGGTCAAATCATCTTGCAGCGTTAATATATACCTATTAGAGTCATCGGTTACTTCGGAGTATGATACTAAGTCGATTGTGACTCTTTCGAAAGGCTCTGTTGAAAGTGAGGTTATTACCATAGGAGCCTTAAAGGTGCTCCTTTGAATTTTGTTACTTTGACATATCTCACAACTGTTTACATAATCTTTGATTGTATCTGTCATTCCTTTCCAGAAATATTCTGATCTAACTTTTCGTGTTGTTTCAGCTATACCTCGATGTCCTGCAAGGGGATCATCATGAAATAGTTTTAGAATGTTAGGAATCTCTTCAGCTGTTGGGTATTTGACTTTGTTATCGCAAATAATGATTTTGCAGTTGTACATATCTCCCAAGAAAGCTGAAATATGAAGCTGTTCGTTACCGCGAATTTTGCATGTGGGATCATTTTTTAGATTAGGGACGTAGAGAATTTGATAATTGTGTTTTTGTAGGCAGTTAAGTAGGGTCTTGAAATAACTTTCAGCGTCCCAGGGATCGAAGTGGTTTGGTCTCGGGCAACCAAATATAATGTTCTGTTTTTTGTCAGATACTAATAAATCGACATCGTAAAGGTCTCTTGACTTTGCAAGGTATGGTTCCACTTGAGAACACATAGAAATGGCTTCGTTGAAAAGGTCGTTTTTATCTGATAGTTGACATGAAATAGGAATAAGAATGTTTTTGTGACGGTCGTCAAGGAGACGGTCAGGCGATTCTTGTAAGTTCGGAGTGTCTAATTTATGAGATGGTTGTTCTAAGAAATATTGGTAATTTATTTCAAGATAATCGTCGTTTGGGTCATAAATTGCCCTTTGAGTTGTGTTATCGTCGTCGTCTGTCAAGTCGATAAGATTTGTATTAAGTACAGGGGGTCGTGAGAGCGCGTCAGCATTGGTATTATTTTTACCAGCTTTGTAAACTACTTCATACTCGAATTCCTCGAGTTTTAGCCTCCAACGGACTAAGCGACTACCTGGGTCTTTTATTGAAAAGAGCCAAGTTAGTGGTTTATGATCGGTAACGATCTTAAACTTTCGACCAAATAGATAAGGTCGGAAATGCTTCACAGCCCATACGATGGCTAGTAATTCACGCTCTATGGTAGAGTAATTAGACTCAGCTTTATTTAAGGTACGTGAGGCGTATGCAATTGGCAAGTCTTTACCTATTTCGCCTTGCGAAAGAATAGCGCCTATTGCTTGCATAGATGCGTCAGTGGTTAGAATGAATTCTTTTGAGAAATCGGGATATTGCAAAATTGGAGGATTTGTTAGTAATTGTTTGCATTCATTGAATGACATTTGTTGTGATTCTCCCCATATGAAAGGAACGTCCTTTTTTAATAATGAAGTCAATGGTTTTGTGATTTTGCTGAAGTTGGGAATGAAGCGACGATAGTATCCGGTTAAACCTAAGAAGGCTTTGATATCTTTACATGACTTAGGGACTGGGAAGTCTTTGACTGCTTTTATTTTTTCAGGATTTGGCTTGACGCCTTCGTTGGAAATAATATGACCCAAATATGCTACTTCGCGTCTGAGAAATTCGCACTTGTCTGGTTGAACTTTGAGCTGGTATTTTCTAAGTCTTGAGAAAACTTCTTCGAGCTTTTGTTGGTGTTCTTGAAGGCTAGATGCAAAAACGACAATGTCATCAAGGTAAACAAAGCATCTTTCGCCTTGCAATCCACATAGGACGGAATCCATGACACGTTGGAATGTAGCGGGGGCGTTTTTGAGGCCAAATGGCATTCTTTTGTATTCGTAATGGCCATAAGGTGTACTAAAGGCAGTTTTGGGAATATCTTCTGGTTCGACTTCCAGTTGGTGAAAACCTGAAGCTAGGTCTAAAGTGGTGAAATACTGGGAATGACCTAATTTGTCTAGGATATCTGTAATGTTTGGAAGTGGATAACTATCTCCTATCGTGACATCATTTAATTTTCTATAGTCAATAACAAGACGCCATTTCTGTTTCCCAGATGCGTCGAGTTTTTTAGGGACTACCCATATCGGGCTACTCCATGGGGACGAGCTAGGTTGAATGATGTCTTGATCTAGCATTTTCTTTACTTGCGTTTTGACTTCATTCTCGTGAATTTGAGGGAATCGGTACGTCTTCGTATGAATCGGTATGTTTGAAGTAGTTGGAATTTTATGCTTAGTATGATTACTAAATGTTAAAGGATCTCCTTCGATATAGAAGATATCTGAGTATTCAGATATTATTTGATCTAGAGATTTCGACTCTTCTTCGTTTAAATGATCTCGCCTAATAAGGTTGAGTACTTGGTTCTGTCTGTCTGTCACGCTCATGTTATTGTTTAAGTGATTTATCTCTACTGTATGCTCGTTACTTAATGAGGGTTCATATGGAATGGCCTCTATTGTGGGGATGTCTATTTGAATATCATTTTTATTTGTGTTAACACATGTGATGTTAAATTTGTTATTTACCACTGTAACTAATGCGTGGGGAATAACAACACCATTATCTAATATTTGTTTTTCTATAATAGCTTCCCCTGACATGATATTGTCCGTTCTACAAGTAATGACTGTTTCGGTACGAGCATTGAGTAGTTGTTTATTTATACTTTTAATATTTATTTCTTCATTAAGATAATGGAGTTTGTATGATCTTTGTCGTATTCTCATTGTTTTGGATTTAACATAGATATTACAGTCGAATTTGCTGAGGAAATCATTGCCTAATATTCCGTCAGCTTTGATATTTATGCTGGCGACATGGAATTTGTATTTGGGTAAATTGTCTAGAGATAACTCGGCGGTTCCTAGACTGGGTATGGAAGATGTGCTATTAGAAATTCCTACGATTGAGACAAGATCGTCGACATTTAAGGAGCTGGAACCTATCTTTTCAGGTTTTATTATTGATATACCTGCTCCAGTATCAATCAGGAGTGTCACTGGCCTATTTTCTATTTGGAAAGTGCAATGAAGGAGATTATCAGGAGGAACATCGTTTAATGATGATATTGAATAAGATTTTGTTTTCGAGTTAGGAGTTTTTGAAATAGAAGCTTTAGATTTAGATTTATTTTTTGATTTAGAATGGGATTTGTGTTTGTTTTTGGATTTAGAATTAGGTAAACCGAGGTTTTGGGGCTGGTTACCCTGTTCGTGGGTTTCCTTTTTTGTTTCAGGAGATAGCAATGATTCTGAAAAATCTGTTTGAGTTGAGGCGTCTACAACTGGTCTCCGATAGACTGATTCAGTTAGTGTCGAAGCGTCAATTGTTCGTTTAGATTTAGTACGTTCTAGTTGAACTGAAGTAGATCTAGATTCGTTACTTCCTCCACATCCGAGATCGGTGTCTGGGAGGTTAAGAAGGGCACTAAAGCGGTTTCCGACGGCATGCCCATTGCCTCGGCCGCCTGCGAGTTTAAATTATTAATAGACTTATTGACGTTAGAAGGGGCCGGTAAGGCACGTTGTATTGTATTGAACCTTTGGTTGTTGTAGGCTCGTTTGCGACATTCTGTTATCAGATGTCCTGGATTTTTGCAGTAATTGCATATTTTACTATCCGGTAGTGAGATCTGGGGTTTTACTGATTGGTTTGGTTGGAACCCAGGTGAATAATTTAATTGAAGTCGATTTGGGTTAGCGCGCAACGGTACAGGTAAACGTTGACGGGATGGCTGTATTGAGGTTTTAAACATAGATTGGCGAGCATTATTCATGGCTCTAATCTTGTCTTCCTGCTTTGCATAATTGCCTGCTTCCGAAAGGTTACTAAATCCTTTCGTTCGGAGCATTATGCCAATATCCGAAGATAGACCGTTAACAAATACGTTTAAGGCTGTCTCTTCGGCAGAAGCCAGCCTTCCTATTAAGGTATTGTCTGAAATTTCTATATTTAATTTTTCAATTATTTTGCTTCGGCACAAGTCTACTCTATGAAAGTATTCTGTTATTGACTCATTCGGTTTCTGGAACATTGATTGTAATTCTAGATTTAGGTGACTTAGTGTTTTGGTACTAGAGAACTTGTCTATCAGAAATTCTCTGAGACTTTCCCACTGTTTGAATTTCCTACAATGAACATCGGCAGCACTAATACCGGTAATATTATTTAAAGCAAACACTAGGAGGAAAGGTATCTGTTTTTCTGTTGCTAATTCAAATGCCGAATTGCACGATCTAATGAATCTATAAACATCTTGCGGATTTGATGTATCGAATGTAGGAATAAGTTTAATTAAATTATTTAACAGGCTTGAATCATTTTGATCGGATATTTGCACAGGATTTTCCATTTTAAGAGGGAGTGACATTTTAATAAGAAATTGTGATTTGAAATAAATAAAAGAGTTTGTATGAGTATGTAAGATGTGATGAACAAGGGGATTTGGTTATAGGATATGGTAGAAATGGAAGAATTGAGCAAACAAGTTTCAGCCACTTACCACAACAATAATATTCGGATCTGCATTGGTCCGGCGAAACTCTTCAAAAGCCTTCAGCTACCACGCGACGTCTTTCACTAAGGCGATGCTTGTCCTCTTGCGAATAGCGCGCGTGTTTCGTTTCGTCTTTGGAACTTCGCGAGAATCCTACCCAAGACTGCGCCAAATTTGTTATGGGGCAGTGACACAACTTGTTTTTAAAAAATATATTTATTAAGAGACACAAGATTATAGTACAAGAATTGGAACTTAACTGAACTAAGGGTTGTAAGGGATACAAGTTTATATAGGATTGTAGGATAGGAGTGGGGGATGGGAATGGTAAACATAGTTTGGCTAAGTGGATATTAGTTAACAATGTTTTCTTATTTAAGATAAAATAGAATATTCGAGAATAAAGGAAAATCGTTAGACAAATGTATGTATAAACAAATGATTAACTAATGAGATAACTTAAGATATCTAATACTAATGTTATTAGGTTGGGCTTCGTAACATGGGTCTTTAAATTAAAAGCTAAGACATGTAAATTTCTAGTATTGGATACTCGCGAACATGCCACGTTAAGCTGCCCATGTGAGATGTTGCAGTGTCTGGCCTTGTGCCTTGTTGATAGTCATGGCAAAACTGAGCTTGAGTGGGAACTGCAGCCTTTTGAATTGAAATGGAAGATCCGTGGGAGTTATAGAGATCCGAGGGATCATAACATTCTCGCCTTTACTTGCCCCTGTTAAAATTGTGGCACCGACAATGTTCCGCCCAAGTAGTGTGACGCGAAGCCTTGTTCCGTTGCATAATCGCGGCACATCGAAATTACGCATAAGCATAACCGGAACGCCTAATTTCAGTTGCAGCTTATGTGAAGCGAATCAATCCTAACAATATGAAATCAAAGATAAAGCCTAAACAACAAAACCAAATCGCAAAGCAAATCATAGGGAACCAAAAGCAAAAACAGTCAAATTAAAAGCAGAAATAACGAAAATGTAATACAGAAGTATAAAAATAAAGATAGCCTTATTTCTAGGTTACAGAAAAACTGTTTACATATTATTATATATATACACTAAGCCTTCTTAACCCTAGATTGTCCACCGACATAGGCCTCCTCCAAGTCTTTTCACTTTGATCTATCCTGCCTGGGCTATTCTTGTTCAAGCTGTTTCTGCAATCTTCTTAATATCATCTTCCCATTTGTATAATTGGCCTTTCTCTTTTCCGTTTTACTCCTCTAGGGTACCAATAAGTAAGTTTTTGCGACCATTTGTTGGGACCTCTGACCATGTGACCTATCCATCTCCATTTAAGTTTCCTTATTGTTCTACCTATAGGTGTTACCTTTGTCTTCTCCCTTATGTCAATCAACCTAACCTTGTCCTTTCTTTTAATATTTAGCACTCCTCTGCATTGAGTTTTGGCACACCTCTAACTTTTTTAGATTTTTGTTTGTTAAGGCCCACGTCTGACTTCCATATGACATACATGGTGTTATGCATACCTAAGTATAGTTACCCCAAATACTAATGATAAATAATGATGCGCCTACTAAGTAAAGTAACTACGTGCCTTAAGATAAGAAAGAAAAACGCAACGATAGCGTGTTCTAAAAGTCAAGCAGCGCCATCTAGTATGGTTTGGGTGAACTATTTTGTACTTGCAGTTTTATATTTAGTGGTTTTTTTTTATAAAATAATGTTATTGTCAATCCTTTTCCTGTTCGTTGCTTTATTAGGTTATATGGCCGATATTTGGTGTACACATACAAATATTCCAGTAATCTCCCTTGGGCCCTTGATGCTTTTTCAGGACCAAAAGTAGCCATGTTACTGTCTATCCTTTCAACTAACTCTATGCCAAAAATCAGGTCGATTGGTTGCTTAGCTACGGCGTGAAGGAAGGACAAACAAACAAATACACTTTCACATTTATAATATAAGTAGGTATGGAAGTATGGATTGTTTCAATCACAACAAGGCAATCAAAACACGGATGTGTTCGTCGCAAAGTGCCGAGCTATGCTGTCAATAATTCCCGCCGGCGACATAACAGAAAAGGCGCAGGTTGACATGGTTTACGGTCTGCTTGATTGCCGAATACGCAAGCGCCTAAGGAGAGAGGAGTTCAATGACTTTTCTGGCAGCTCTTGTATGTGTACACCAAATATCGCCCATATAACATAATACATTTTTCTTTCTGGCAAAAATTTTCTAATTCCACGCGAGCGAAGCCGCGGGTAAAAGCTAGTTCTTTTTATATGCGGTGCGGAGGTCGTCTGTCCCCGTAGGTATGTTCTAGAAGTTCGATCGCACTGTCCTATGTTGTTATTTCTTTTTTTTATGCCCTGGTACCATGCTGCCGCGTTATTTCGCCGCTCTTTTTAATTTGGGTGATAATTTCAATGTAAAAGTTAATGCTATCTTTTTTATATGTTTCCACCTTTACTACATAGTATAAAACAAAGTCGCTTTCTCTGTCCCCATATCCCTATGTATGCTTAAATCTTTTAAACTACTCAACGGATTTTGATGCGGTTTTTATGAGATAGAGTGATTCAAGAGGGAGGTTTTTGGCGAAGCTGAGGCGGGTCCTAAGGCGGGTCGCTAGTTATAATAATCTTGAACATTGAGTCGATGTTCAAGTTCGACTTCAGTTCAGCCAGAGTGGACTGGGCGAGAACACCAACGTAAACTTTAACTAATTCTAGAAAATTGTGAAGATTAAATGGATCAATGTAAAGTGCACATAATTTTTTTGCAGCAGTCAAAATTTATTTGCTTTGATTCGTTAAGAATAAGAACATTGATGTCTAAAGTTTAATCAATTTTTCGGTTTCCGGTTTGAGTCGGTTCCGATCCCTGCAGTAATAATCTGTCGAATTTATTCATTCATCAATTCAATTGTTTACCGATTTCAAGTGTTACCTCGATAAATGATTTCCATTTTCATCGCCCAATTAGTTTTATCAAATTATATTTTTATTTGAAGCATTCCAATTAGAGAGTTGGCAGTCGCTAGCTGGCGGTGAACGAAACAGAAATAACCAATGTCTCGGTTTATAATACTTTTGTTGTGTTCAGTAAGTAATTCTTAATTTTATACCCTTAAATTTGTCTTAATAAGTTTATCTGATGTGCATATAAAATTGATTTTACAATGACCCACAACAGAAAGTATCAATAGCATTATTGCAAGCAGCATGAGATTAATGCTCGAATACTCAAACGCTACTCAATTTTGAGAGCTGCTGTTCAAGTATCATGTTGTGTTGTGACTGTCATATCGCTGACGGCATGATACTTGAGCAGCTCAATAAAATACTTACTGTGTAAGACATTCTTCTCCACATATTTTTTTGTACATTTACATTGACAAGGCAATGGCACGTGAACTCATTTATTATTTCATTTCCAGACTTTTCTCACAGACTGGGCAACCGCCAGCGGCGATGTGTCTTCCTTCCAACTGGTAATTATTATAGAACCTATATATGTATAAGTTTCAGGAATTTACTTTGTTTTTCGAACAATTACGTTAGCAGAAAAATGGACACGCTGTCGCCATAGCGTTTTTACGCACCTTGAGTGTGTCTCGCTAGTCGCTACCAACTCGTGGCAAAAATCTTACGTTTTGCCACAGTACCCAGTAATTTCACTGCCTCACTCGCCCTTAAAACTTAAACACAACGATGCAAGTACTACTGTTAGACGGCAGTAGATGGGAGTGAGTTCTTTCTTACAACAGCAATAATACACAAATTAAAAACTAATAGATAGGTATTTAAATAAATTATAAAATACTTTAATAAATATTTAACATACGTTGATGTTCTTTAGATGGCTGGAAGATTGTTCAGATGGTAGACGTATTATTCCATACAATTGGGTGCTGTGCCAGGCTTACTTTGGTTCCAGGTGGCAAATTTGATGCTAATTCTGATCTGTACCTAATCCCTTCAAAAATAATCATGGGCGGTATAGCAATACCTACAGCATTTACGCACATCGCTATTGTTACGTTCTCGGCGTGTTCCGGAGCATCAAGATGTACTCTTGTATTTCCTTTTTGAGCCAAAACTACATTTTGTTTGTGGACCGTAATGCGACACCCTATTTCATCCATTATTACTTCCATCCAAGCGTTCTGGATGTGCAATAATGTCTAGCTCTTCATAGTTTCTTTACTTTCCATTTGAGAGCTATCCAGTTCTATCTCCTGTTGATTAGCACAAAATATAGACGGAAGTGTGTCAGAGTTAGCAGCCGTTGACTCTAATCTCCCGCGCTACCCTAAGCAAAAAGGAAAGTGCAGGCGCATAATCTGCAAATCGGCGTACGTCTCTGGCGTGTCTGAGTGACCAGACTTCCTGTTATAATGAAAGGCAAAACCATACGCACGGCGACCTCCGTGGCGTAATGGTTAACATGCCTGACCGCTACTCGGGAGGTCCCGGGTTCGATCCCCGGTCAGGTCAAGATGAAAAATGATCTTTTTCTGATTGACCTGGGTCTTGGATGTTTATCTATATATGTATTTGTTATAAATTATAGAATCGTTGAGTTAGTATCCCATAACACAAGTCTCGAACTTACTTTGGGGCTAACTCAATCTGTGTGATTTGTCCCTATATACCTATTTATTTATTTATTTATACGCTCATGATTTTATTCCAAAATAAATGAGAATGGAACGTATAAGGACATAAACATCTTAACATAGCGACGAGGTTGTATCTTTAGATAAAAGGAGTTCACTACACTTCCATATTACCAAATGTTCTAATTTCAATCCAAACAAAGTTCTTAATAAGTCCAAATCGCCTGCATAATCATCGAACTTCACATGCCCTCTTGCGGTTGTTCCATGGATACCCAGTAAGTGTGGTCGTTATATAGCTGGTTGCACCATTAGACAATGTCTAAACATGAGAATCTATTAGACATATTTTAGCTAAAGTCATGTTTTGTTTCCGTGCATCATTGACTTTTTGGTGATTGATACGCCAATATCCCTTATATAAGATTTTATAAACGCAGACGCTAGAGACTGCGTTAGTATTTTGTATTAATTTATTAGTTACCTTACTATCCGCTAGTTCGGAATAATGAAAAACACAAATAAACCATTATAAAATACGTGGCTATAATCATTTAATCTACATTACCTGTATTTAAGTTAAAAAGAAAATTTGACTTACAAATACAAATAAAGCCATAAAATTGACTTCATAAAGCCGAATTTACTACACTATTTTAACATTTTATTTATTTTATTTTCTACAATTCTTTAGGGGTTTATCTAGAACTAGTGTTTTAGTTTATAATTTGACATAATTTTATTTATTTCTTAAGTTTCTAGCCAATTTTAAGGAATTAAATACTTGATTAATGCTCGAATACTCAAACGCTACTCAATTTTGAGAGCTGTTCAAGTATCATGCTGTCACTGTCATATCGTTGACGTTCAGCGCGACAGCATGATACTTGAGCAGCTCTTAAAATTGAGTAGCGTTTGAGTATTCGGGCGTAAGACCGTTATTTTTGGGTATATACCGGTTGACCGGACCCATGATGTACGTATGAGAGGAAAAAGAGCTAGTGGCCTACTATCATCTCTAAAAACCATGCAAGTTCCAGTGAGTAAGCGAGACAGCGCAATACATGATGTAAGGCGACATCTCCCTTACTGGGTTTTGCATGGTTTTAAGAGACGGTAGTAACCTTCTAGGTTTCCGATCCCTGGAAATAATTAACTTTTGTAATTTCAGCTCGCCAGACTGTCATTCCCGACTGTCGAAACGGTAAGTTCCATATTTTTCTCATCTTGGTTTCAAAATAAAAATAACTGGAAAACGTACATCTTTTGTCGAATAAATTAAGCATTTTAGATTTATTTATTTTTTGTAAGTCAAGTTGCTTGCTTTATGAGCTAGTTATTTATAAGGTCAATCGACCCCGTTTGCCTTTACAAATTACTATTACCACAAAGTCGGTCACCTAACACGAATCACATAAGTGCGACACACGGAATTGCGAATAACAAAAGAGCGGAACCATTCAAGCTTATAGTTCAATCGCATTCGCAATTCCATGTGTCGCACTTACGTGATTCGCACTTTTGTGGTGTCGCAACTTTGTAATAAGATGGTTCATAAATAAACATTAATTATAAACTGTTATCTATGTATCTATCTGTATATATAGAAACCGTACAACATGCCGAACTCGAACGAAATCGACCCTCGAGGCACCTACGGGGATGAGAAGTTTGAGAGGCTCCAGGAGTACTACACCTACATGAATGGAAGGATGAAGGAGCCCCACAATCCGGTAAATAATCTCATTTTATTTATTTATTTAATTAATTCACAGACGGGGGCAAATAATATCTACGGTAAGTACGGAAGGGGGTTGAAAAAGAAGAAAGAAAGAAAAAATGTTTATTTGATATTACACAAAAACAATGGAAAAAGTGAACAACAATTAACAAATATTAACGAATTTGTGTATATATCAAAATGGTCTTCTCAGCATAATGTTGTGGTAAGAAGCACAATGCTGGTCCGGATTACTTTATCTGCCAGTTTATCTGCTACAGTTGGGAAACTGTACACACCAAGAAAGAAACAGAAAGGTCGAAGGGTCAAATGAAAACCAAAGGTTTCGTAGAAGATTGTGTAACTAAGCAAAATTTAGAAAGCACAGCACAAAATATAGTCTAAGTAGGCATTATTCATATCACGGCTAGAATACTGCTCCATACCTTCGCGCACATCTGTCATCTCCGCCAAACTTAAGAGATGCCCACAGTGCTAACTTACACGGCCATTTTATTACTACGCCGCGACTCATGCATGATACTATACTACTGACATTATTTGCACTAAGAAGAAGCTATGGCCACGCCTGCCAGGCACGGCTGACAAATAGACTAGTCCTCTTCCAGCCATAATTTTATTAACGGTTGTGCTTTATATACTTTTCTTGTACTACCCCCAGTTATTGTGACCAATATTATTGCCAATAAATTAACGATCTATACAATTGCCTCGTGTAGCAAGCCTAGTACGAACAAGTCGCGACAGAATTCCTTGGCAACATGCTGTCACTATTTTTCTTCTATTTCACCATAGCACTATTTTACGGGAGGGTTAAAACTTAGAACATCTTTATATAATACATCTTTTTTTACCAGACCGAAAGGAAAGAGATCTTGGAAACAGCTGAGAAGAAGTTGATCTCATTCATCGACACCCACATCAAGGATCTGAAGCGGCTTCTCTTTGCAACTGACACGTGCCTCATGTCCATGGTGCTATTGAAGCTGAACAAGAAAATGGACACTTCAGAGACCAAGATTAAATCGACGCAGGCTAAAATTCCATTCGGTCTTTATACTAGCCCTGGTGAGTCTCTCGTATCTCCATCTCCACTATTTAAGAACTTTGTTTTTGATGGTGTGATTTCTATTTCTCGCTGTCTTCAGATTTCTCTTTTATTTGGTCTATATATGCCTGGTCTTCCTTTCGCTCTGCTTGCTTTTATTTTGCCTTGGTTTTTTTTTATTAGTTGGTCGTATCTATCACCAACGCCTGCCAGGATGAGACTACAATAAAATGTATGCTGTCGCTTCGGCTTCTTCTTATTTTCGTGTCAATGACAATCTATTAGATATGATTAGCCCAGTGCGAGGCCACCTCAATGGCCTTCCGATTTGCCTCCATCAAGTCGTCCACTGAACAGGATGCGGCAGAGGCGGGGCACGACAGCAAGTGTGCCATGGTTGGCCTTTATTTGGCGCTTCGGCTGACAAGTGACGAGACGTCTGATCTTTTAAGGACGAAATAGGACGATGTCACTTGTCTTGCTCTCCATCTCGTTCCAACATACGCAATTCTATCTTTTTCTCAATTCCTATCTTTGAACATTAGTGTTAATTCCACGAAGGTTAATTCTAAATATATGGTGTAAGTGTGTTTTTTTTTTTTCAGAATTCAAATGCCTGGGCACATCTTACTACATAGTGTCGGCACACAACCAAGAAGATGCACAAATGATCCTCTCCAGCGAGAGAAAGCCCCATTGTTATACTTTTAGAGGTAAATTGTACATCAGTACCCCTAATATGAGTTTTTCTAAACGCAGACGCTAGCGACTGCGTTAGGATTTTTGTATGGAATTTCTTAGTTGCCTAACTATCCGTTAGGTTTGTCATACAAAATCGCTTACGCAGTCGCTACCGTCTGCGTTTAGATAAACTCATACTAGGGGCACAGTACCTTTTCATATAATACTAGCTACTCGTTACCAGCTATTTATCATACACAGTAGCGCCATCTACTTTATATACATCAGACTTTTGGACCAAAGCTTAAAAAAATTTTTTTTTTTACATTGTCGAATGCGTTGTCCCTAACAAAAAAAAATTTTTTTAAAGCGTTTTGTGTGTTAGGCGGAGCGAAATGTGGCGATAGCGATACAAGTAGCCGTTACGAGAGGAGAGAATCGAGATAGGCGATCGACCTACTGGGAGAGCGAGAGATGAACGAGAGATAAAGATGAGAGAGAGAGAGTTGAGTCATTACAAACTTTTTTTTTTAAGGTGCGTTCGCGTTTAATGGCTACTACCACCGTCACTCGGAGACAACATATGTGGGTCCTCACGCGGAACAGTTCCAAGCCAAAGATCCAAGTCAGGGGCTGTATTGTCACTCAGATGACAACTGGAGCGATGCACAGTGCATATATAAGTAAGTATATTTACTTCTACCGTAAGTTCTATCATTTTAAAATTGGCTGTAAGTTTTCCATAAATATAAAAATAAAAGTACAGTCGTTTTTTTTTTGGCGACAAACTAAAATCGCTCAGTTATCGTCATTGTATTTATTTTCTAATATTTGTGTTTTTTCGAGTATTTGTGCATAATAAGGTGGATTATTATTCGCTAAGTGTTCGTGAACAAGCGTGAGTGTTGGGAAGTGGTACAATGTCGTATAAGTGACTTTAATCCTTGTCACCAAAATCTCCCAAGATAAAGCTAAGTGAAACTTCCACCGCTTCACTCAGCCCTTGACTAACTTGACTAGACATGACTACTGACTTGACTGTGACTCGACAAAATGAAGAACATTTATCTAAAACTTGATACTGGCAAAAATAAGCTATATGTTTGATTGCCATATTGTGGATTATATCCACATAAAAAAAAGTACAGTGCCCCTAGTACGAGATTTTATTAACGCAGGCGCTAGCGACTGCGTAGCGATTTTGTATGAAAAACCTGTACAGCGCCTCTGGCGGATAGTTGGACAACTAAGAAATTCCATGCAAAATCCTAACGCAGCGTCCGAGTTTAGAAAAAACTCCTACTAGCGATACAGATATTCAACTGCCATACAAATAAACTCGCCGATTTTTAGTGTACTAATAGTTCTTTTTCTTCTTCCCATACTGAGACATATTAACGCCATCTATCGATCACTTGAGACACTGTGATTCTAAATCCAGTAACTTATTAAATGAAGTAATAAATTAGTTTGTGGTAGACTAACGGACAGCAATTGATTTTTGAGATGATATGAAGATGAAGATATCAAACTAATATTATAAACTAGCTTTCGCCCGCGGCTTCGCCAGCGTGAACGTTTCACGGAAACAGTGCTTTTTCCTGGGATGAAAGGTGCGGTGCGTCCTTCTCAATACTTCTATCTTTGTGTATGCGAAATTTCAAGAAGATTGGTGCAGTAGATAGGGCAAACAAATTCACTTCGGCATTTATAATATTACTCAGGACGCAAAAGTAAGTTTGTTTATTTATTTGTTTGTTTGTTACTCTTTTACGCCTTATCTACTGAACCAGTCTTCCTGAAATTTCGCATAACAATAGTTAGAAGTATTGAGAAGGACATAATATGGTAACTTACATCCCGGAAAAAGCACTGTTCCCGAGGGAAATTCACTCGGGCGAAAGCTACTTTTTACTTACACTCTCTCCACCTCCCATAGCTCTACCAACCTCTCGGTGAAAGAGCCGAATCTCGGGAGAGAGCGCTGTACTTGCATTTCGCATCTCTTTTCAGTCGCACCTGCTTGATCTCCCTACAAGTTCTCTATAGTGTCGCCTTTCTATGCAATCATTGCATTTTAATAACTCTCCCCCATCTTTGGGGGGCTTACGTTCACACGTACACCGTTTTCTATGTCTGAGTATTTTTACGCAAACGCAAAAACCCCCTACGCAAAAAAGGGGTGTTATAAGTTTAACGTGCCTGTCTGTCTGTATATCTCTGGCATCATAGCTCCCGAACGGATGAAGCGATTTCAATTTAGTTTTTTTTCGTATTAAAGGTGACTACGGGCGAGTGTTCTTAAACATGTTTGATGAAAATCGGTTGAGCCGTTTATAAGTTGTGGGGACGAAAGTGGGGAAGAAAAACAGAATGTCTGCAAAACTTGAGTGGGGTCTCAAATGAAAGCGCATCACGTGCACATTACAAAATAATATGTTTAAGTAATAAGTTAAGCTATTACAAAGCTCTGTGGGTGTAAGTGGGGAAAATACCTAATGTCTGCAAATAATATGTGGGGGGTAAATCAGTCAGTCACTAAAAGAAATGTGTCGTCGGATTTTTATTAATTTTAAATTTAATGTTATTACTTACAGGATAAATCCACGCGAGGAGTTTCCCGAATCAGTGGAGTACGAGCCCAAGGTGTCTTACTGGTGCGGGCCGTATCGCTACTTCATCCCTGCCACCACGGACGTGCGATGCATATTTTCAATCTTCTCAATGAATTTCATCTTCAGGTTTGGATACGACGGCGTCACTTACAAGAGCTCGGATTTGTCATTTGTGAGTATTTACTTGTTTTTTTTAAATAATGTTATCTCTTTTTCAAGCCTATCAAATGTGTTATGTTTAACGTCTAGACAATATTACCTTGAATTTCTTCTCGTGTTTTATGTTATAACTAAACAATGTTAATCCGTTATTGGCTGTCAGTGTATTTTTAGGAACTATTTTAAAATGTTTAAGAGCTGTCGATTTTGTGATAAAAAAAAATAAATAAAAAAATTAAGATGATACCTCGGTGAACACTAGCGCCACCGTCATTTAAAAATCATTATTCACTGAAAACACAAGTTATCAAAAATCCCTCTGCTGTAATTAAGGTTCTGGATCTGAAATTAATTTTAAACACTAAATGTTATAGTTCCATATAGTTACAAATTGCAAAACTGCTAAAAGTCGCCGTTTTAAGGTGATACCTCGGTGAACACTAGCGCCACCGTCATTTAAAATATCGTTATTCATTGAAAACAAAAGTTATCAAAAATCCGTCTTATGTAACATGCTTAAAACGGAATCAGTAGTTACTACCTATCCTACCTTTATTCCTACCTATACCTTTATTCCGGTACCTTTCATTCCGGGAAAAAGCACTGTTCCCGAGGGAATCTCGCGCGGGCGAAAGCTTGTGCTTTATAAAGTTGTCTTTTTTGACGTGACAACGGTTTAAATTAGGTTGCGGCTGGGAGTCACTTATGAAAAAGTGTAACGCTCGGTAACGTTACGATGAGTCACCGAACGAGAGAGAGGCCCGCCGAATGCCTTGCGTCTCTCTCCCACTCAACTATGATCGGTCTGCCGCGCGCGGCAGACCGCGCGCGGCAGATTATATTCATATCAATAAATATTCTACCGAGAAAAAGACGTTGTCACGTAAAATCTTCGCCCGTAAAACCGACTTTACAGGCAACCATTTTTTTTCAGATGTACCAGAATGGCCAAGTGTTCTACACGGACGAGCCGTGGGCTGGGATGTCTTGCTGGAACTGGGCTTGTAAATGGCGGCATAACCAGAACATGCGTTCAAATGAGTTCTTTGTCAATTGAAAGTGATAATAAATGATGTACAAACTAAAGCCTCTTATTATTTTATAACTAGCGACCCGTCCCGGCTTAGGATTGGCATAAAAACCTTCCTCTTGAATCACTCTATCTATTAAAAAAACAGCATGAAAATCCGTTGCGTAGTTTCAAAGATTTAAGCATACAAAGGAACATAGGGACAGAGAAAGCGACTTTGTTTTATACTATGAAGTGATAGTGACTAGCTGTGTCCGCTATTTCGTCTATGTGGAATTTAACAAAAATTATTGATTAAGTTCGCAGTTAAAGAAAAAAATGGTAAAATTGAAGTAGCCTAAGTTACTTCTTATTACATCATCAATCTGCCAGTGAAAATCCCCTCAAAATCAGACAGACGGACAAAATATGTAAAAAATGTTATTTCGGTACATGTACCGTGTATACATCCATAAGCAATTTTTTGTAATCCATACTTCCATACTAATATTATAAATGCGAAAGTCTGTCTGTCTGTCTGTCACCTCTTCACGGCTAAACGGATGGACCGATTGTGATGAAAATTGGTAGGGATGTAGTTAATGACCTGAGGTCAAACATAGGCTACTTTTGGGCGCGATATAACCGAGTCCCACGCGGGCGGAGCCGCGGGGAACAGCTAGTATTTAAATAACAGATTATTGCTGTTATTTAAATATTACAAATAGACACTAGAATATTGTTTAATGGTATAGTACAGACTAGCAGTCCACCCCGGCTTCGCTCGTGGTACACACAGCCTATGTGGCTCGGAGATAGTGTGGCTTTCCAGCAGTGGAAGAATTTTATAAATCGGTCCAATAGTTTCAAAGCCTTTTCGATGCAGACAAACTAAACAATCGTCGTTTCTCTTTAGATAATATAAGTATAGACTATACGATTTTTATATACCTGACTATCCTAACTAATATTATAAATGCGAAAGTGAGTTTGTTACGTTTTTACGCCCTATTAACTGCAACAATTTTCCTTTAATTTATTGAGAAGGACATACTTTTCATCCCGGGAAAAAGCACTGTTCCCGAGGGAAATACACGCGGGTGGAGCCGCGGGCGAAAGCTAATATAGAATATTTACGTTATGACCATTGGGTATTCTGTACTTATTACTTTTATACTATTGCTTGCAACGTTACAAAAAGTCTTTGAACAGACTCCGGACCCAGGGGGTCTAAAAACGTCACTTTGAGCAATTCATCGAATCGATTCATATTACGAATTTCTTAGCAATTCCTCTATTTTTTGTAAAATAGCCAACTAAACTTTGCAATTCCTCTTCAAAAAAGTTTAAAGAAATAGGAATTGCTAAAGAATTGCTAAGGAGTTCGTAATATGAATTCGATTCGATGAATTGCTCAAAGTGACGTTTTTAGACCCCCTGGGTCCTCGGGTTTTTAGACCCACGACACGCGGGAAATAAATTATTAGTTTAAAAAAAAAGAAAGAAATGGATTGGAAAATATACATGTATTAACAAACTTATTTATTATACAATAGTTTACAATTCAACAGCCTATACATAATTACACAAAAATGCATTATTTCTTGCATTGCACTAAAGTGATAAAAAACATATAAAATATTTAATCAATGCGTTCTGGCACCTTCAAATAAAACAGTTACAACTTTTTTTTAAATATATGTATATATATTTTTGTTTATTTATATTCCACGATCGGGAAAAAAATATTAAAAAAAAAACCGTCTCACATCTATTTTAATCTTCGAGCTACTCGGCTTTCGTATCGGAAGGGAGCAGCCTTATATCCTTATCTGGAGTGGTATAAAATCGGCGAATCGAATGATTATCGTTCGTTTTCGAATGATTTTCATGCTACATAACCGGTGACTCGAACGATAATCATTCGACTCACCGGTTTCGGGTGAGTCATACATTTCAAAAATAGCAGTGGAGTTTTTAGCGGGGGGAAATATACACACAAGTACATTGGGTCTAAAAACGCCACTTTGAGCAATTCATCGAATCGAATTCATATTACGAATACCTTAGCAATTCCTATTTCGTTAAATTTTTTGAAGAGGAATTGCAAAGTCTAGTTGGCCATTTTACAAAAAATAGAGGAATTTCTACAGAATTGCTAAGGAATTCATAATATGAATCGATTCGATGAATTGCTCAAAGTGGCGTTTTTAGACCCCCAGTTCTGCATACCTACATACAAAACTTATACTGTCACCTGACTGTAATGATGACACTTGGACATTAAAAAATAAAACACAACAGCAAATAATTTGTGTACAGATTACACACACTAATACATTGCATATGCCGATTGGGCTTATACTTTGACAGATGGGAACGTATGGCTGCTGCCTTCCGGTACCTAGGCCGTGTTGCTCAAAGACTTTAATATACCTAGAAGTATATTATAAGTCAGCATCAAAAGCATATATATTTCCAGCGTAAGTGGCCAATGGCGACGAAATGGCACAGTTTTTTGGTATCACAAAGTTCGTGACCAAAAGCAAGTCGTCTACAAAACTCGGGAATGAGGTTTAATTTTTAATTTTAGTCTTCTATAAATGCTATATGTTATGTTTAAAATGAGGTAAAGAATACAAATATGTTTACATGTACTGTACCTCTAGAATGAGTTTTTTATAAACGCAGACGCTAGCGACTGCGTTAACGATTTTGTATGACAAACTTATACAGCGCCCCTGGCGGATAGTAAGTCAACTAAGGTTGGCTGGAAGAAATTGCATCAGCGATAAGTCCGCCTTTGTACACTTTGTTTGTATTTGTATTCAACATGTATAACTTGTATGATAATGGTACAATAAAGAGTATATCTATCTATCTAAGAAATTCCATACAAAATATTTAAATTTAAATTATCATTTAATATTACTAATAAACGGTATTTACAGACGGTTATTAAAAGCTATTTTGTTTCATGCCTCCAACAATACTTGCCTCATTTTATGCCATCACCTTCCATTTTTTCTTTGATAAAAGCTTGTGCTAAATCCTAATGCAGTCGCTAGCGTCTGTGTTTATAAAAATTCATACAAGAGGTACTAAGTACATGTAATTCTAGTATACGGGTATAACATTTTTATCTAAAATTCAATTTGTATTAATCAAACGAACATATAAAACCGTCTTATTTCATTTATATGACGATTGTCAGTTAGTATGTACAAAAATATACATAAATATATTACCGAAAATGATTTAACCCTTATTTTCAATATTTTTTATTGTGCGTATGTATATATTTTCGGAAGCTGTACATGTATGTATTGTTTATCGGACCCAAGTAAGGTAAAACGGGTCGTTGAGCGTTGTTTTTTGCGCTAACTATTAATTTATTAAATATTTATATTCCATAAGTACAAAATACTTATTAAATTCGCGGACTTAATGCTAAAAGCATTTTCTACCGGTCAAATATTGGTAGAAAAAATATGTCCGACTGTGGTTTCATGACATGCCTCTTACTAGCGCCAATTACTCCCAAATAATTTGAAATAAGTAATTTAAAATAAAAATCTCCGTCAACGTGAGGAGTAACTATATTAATATTCTAACATATACTAACTACTTTTATATTTATTGACTTATAAGAACTTTTGACTGTATTGTTCGCTGATTTAAATGTTACATACATATTATTTAATTTAAAACACTAACGCCCGAATACTCAAACGCTACTCAATTTTGAGAGCTGCTCAAGTATCGTGCTGTCGCGCTGAACGTCAACGATATGACAGTGACAGCATGATATTTGAACAGTTCTCAAAATTGAGTAACGTTTGAGTATTCGGGCATATGTTATACATTTTTGAACACTTTACGACTACACTTAAAATTTATATATTTTTGGGAATTTTAGATAATAATAGACTTTAACGGTGCAAATTTAAGGTACATTTTATGTCGTTACAAACGTTTATACTCTCAATAGGCAATTTGAAAGATTGCATTGAGAAACGCCTTGGATTAAATTATTATTTTTTTAAGTCAAAATAACCGTTTTTTGAAACACAACCTGTAAAATTTAAAATCAAATCTTGAGGTAAAACAGCGAAATTATATTGCAGCGCATCTAATGAGGCGCGAGAAATTCCTTGTTGGCAACTAGTTACGTATATTCTTCTTTGCCAAGAGAGAATATATATTTCGTTTTCACAACTGGTTGTACGCATTAGTATAATTCTTTTTACTCGCAACTAGTTGCCAAGAGAGAATATATATTCCGTTTTCACAACTGGTTGCGAAACTCAATTGCCATGGCGGCCGAAAGCACAACTAATAAGTACGCCCTTAGGAATACCTCCAAATTGATTTAGTCTATATTACACTAATTCTATATTAATATTTAACATTATTCTACATGAGGTATTAGTGTTATTGGGTAATTACATTAAAATGACAATTTATATTACAGAATACTAGTACAGATTTTCAACCGCCATACAAAGACACGCGGCGATTTGTAGTGTACATACAAATAGAGTCGTCATACTAAAAAAATCGGCCAAGTGCGAGTCGGACTTGCGCTCTGAGGGTTCCGTACCACCACACAATACTACAAGACTTAAGACTATGCTCCCGAAATTTGGTATGTTTCTAAACAGAAACCGAGAATGAAATACAAACTTCAAGGATGACAAATTCGGGCACATAATTGTTTGAACCTTTATCTATCTTTCCACCAATCAGTTACATGATTTGTTTAGTTTTGCTCGATACTTTTTTTCTAGAAACTTATTCTTTGTTTTTGATTTATCTTATATTTATAATTTATTACTCTTTTACGTTACAAAAAATTATCGATCATAATATAAATAGCATAAACTAAACAGACACCAAAGGATATTTGTCTATGTGGTTTTTATTTTAGTTATTATAAGTTAAAACAGTTTTGAGACTTACGTCCTTTACTTCCGTGATAAAATGCGCACGAATGAAGCAAGCGATAAACGACTTTATTGCGTCTAAATAAAATCTACGAAAGCGAGCGCGGCCGTGATCCCCTCACCCTCCTCATTCCCTTTCATTACATTTTGACTGCAAAATTTTTGCTTTCCTTTAAACATGATTGTAAAAAAAATGTTAATTTATTTATTATCTTGTGCTATATGATATTGCTTTTTACCAATTTTTTTTCATGATTCTAGTTCAACTGGAAGTACTTCATAGGTTTTGATTTTCGTCTCAAATTGCAAAAATTACGAACAACAATTACGGTCATATTTTTTGATCGCGTTGACGTAAAAATTTGATTATTTTACGGCCGAAAGAGACCTGTAAGCTTGAGTATATGTTATGAATCTCATCTTGAGACGTTCATGCGTTTCCTCAGAAAAAATGTTTGACAGACAGACAGATCGACAACAAAGTCGCCTTATAAAAGTTCCGTTTTTGCTTTTAAGAGGTACGGAACCCTAATAAAATTACTAAATATGTTTAGTAGGTTTGTTACTTTGTTAAATATAAGGCCTACGACCTGAATTCGTTTTTATGTGCATCACAACGAACATATCTTTCATTTATCTACATATATATATAGCCATAAAAGTACATTTACTTTGGTATACAACTATTCTATATCCTACTCGCGCGTTTTCGAAAACGGCTCTAACGATTTCTTTGAAATTTTAAACATAATTTCTTACATAGTCAAAAAGATAATCTAGCTAGGTTCCATGTCTGGGAAAATTCATTTTAGCCATATTTTCACGCAAAAAGATTTTCCGCATAAACGAGCGAAGCTCGGTCGCCCAGATACTTCAAGACTAAAATTTATACATAATGACTTAACACTTTGAACACCGAAATGTCAGACAAAAATAGGCATTACATTCTCGGTCACCGGTGGGCCGCTGGGCGTTCAGTGTTTAATAACTTGACTTAATATATAGCCTTTGGGATATTATAGGTTTAGATTAGATTATAGGCTTTGGGAAAATGTTTTTAAATCACGAATTGACTATCATTGTTTTACTGGTTATTTTAAATTCACTGGTTATTTAAGATATTTACTAGAAATTTATTGTCCGTATTCAATGTAGGAGGCGCGTCTAGGGTTGCCAGATAAAATAATAATTGATGAATGAATGAATGAATGAATTTACAAGGGGAAATAAGCAATTTTTACGTGTTTTTGGAGAAAAAAAATACACTAACAGAAAATTCCAAAAATGAATATTCTATATTGAGAATAGAAAATTTCATTTCATTTCTCTGTGTGACCCGCGCCGCGCCTTAAAACGATACCTCGGTGAACACTAGCGCCACCGTCATTTAAAAATCATTATTCACTGAAAACACAAGTTATCAAAAATCCGTCTTCTGTAAATAAGGTTCTGGATCTGAAGTTAATTTTAAACACATCAAATTGTAAAATTATAGTTCCAGTAGCAGTGTTTTGATACAGACCTAATAAAAATATTTCCGGCTATGAAATCAAGCTTAGACCCGCGTTTATTTATTTATTTATTTATTAAAACTTTATTGTTCCATAAGTACAAAATACTTATACAATTGGCGGACTTAATGCTAAAAACATTCTCTACCAGTCAACCATTGGGAGAAACAGAAAAACTGTGCGGCGCAAAAAAGTTACAAGGGAAAATAGGTACTTAAAAATAAACAAATTTACCACGATGGGTATTTTAATGCATATCATATTAAACTACGTAACATACATACACAATACATAAATATACATACTTATACCCTTACTTATATATCTACATATATTAAATATATATATAAATATATATAAATATATATATATATATATATATATATATATATATATATATATATATATATATATATACATATCCATGCACATACATACGTGTATATAAATATACATTATATAAGCCTACATAAATACTTTTACGAAAACTTTCACAAAGAACTTTCACACGCAGAAGTGAGCATGAACTCTTTTTTTAAAGGTAAATTTAGAAGAAATTTCTTTAAATATATCGGCAGGCAAAGCATTCCAGAGTCGGATGGATTGTAATGTGTAGGAATTTGCCATAAAACTACTGCGAAATAACGGAATAAACAGCAAATGATAGTTAGAAGAACGAAGCTGTCGGTCGTGAGAGTCTGCAAGAAATTTGAACTTACATTTTAAGTATTCAGGTGACTGAGGATTCGTAATAATCGAAAAAAGTGTACACAGAAGCCTAAGTTGTCTACGTTGACGAATTTGCAGCCATCTAAGCTCGGAACGATAAGACGCGTTCACAAACTTAAACAATTGTTTACTCTTAAACAGTCGTTTAATCAAATGATTGAAATGACGGCAGTTTAATCACATGATTAAGCGATCCCCAAACATATAAGTTTAAAAAGGTTGTTTTAAACTTTAACATATCAGTGAAGTCGGGTCTTAGTATGTCTAAAATAGGCTTAATATGACTGATACTAACAACACTCTAACTTTGAATGAATGAAATGGCCAAAAACCTGGAGTCAGATTTGTCAAACTGCCTAAAGGCGACCGCCATCTAGTGATAACAGCCGGAACCAACTATGCCAATAGTGGCGGCGACCCATCAGAGTCTCGGCCACGCCCCGGGTTGCTTAACTTGCGTTATCGTTACAAAGTCGCGCGCACCACCGGGCTATCGAACTCTTGACAATATTCTTGAAAATTATGTGTATATTCTTATCAGTTATTACGCCGAAAACATATCAAACCATCTGAAAAAAAAACGCGAAAATGATCCATGATTAGTCGATTTGTGATTATATTGCGGAAATACAACCTTAGAGCATTAAACCAACCGACTCACGAAAAACATAAGCCTCCTTCTGGCGCAGTCGGGTAAATCTTAGTCATTAATTAATGAGTTATTATACTATGGATTAGTGAACCCTTCTATCATCTACAGTGCTATACTCTGACACCAGGTTGTGCACGGTCCCTCCATTCCGATTTCATATCATCATCATTTTGTGTGGGTTACACGGTCTATCGACCACGCGAACCCTGGTGACAGAGTTCTTCTAAATCGCCCCTCAGCCTCTGTCATAGTTCCTTTTACCCCTTTTCACGCTTTTATTAGCTTCACCTGTATGTTTTCTTGCTTGTTTGTTTCTAACCGACTTCTTTGAACCTAATTCTGACCAACTTTGAACGGACAGATTCAATTCAAACTTTGTAGAATTATCAAGAACCGATGACAATACAACAATTCGATAAGTTTATCTCTGAAAAGTGGAAAATAAATGTAGTTAAAAAAAAACACGCTTCAATGAGCAATCGAACTAAAAAACGAAAAATAAATTAAACCAAAGAGCGTGTGGAGTGCTCGACAAATGAAAAATATGGCACAAGCACCCCACGCGATTTTTGGTTTAATTTATTTTTCGTTCTTCCACGCTGATCTGGGAGAGAAAGAAAAACATAGAATGTACCAGCTGCTTCTCTTCCCGCGCAAGCCGTAAAAGTCGACAGAGGGAATCGCCGAATGGGGAAATCATGACATAGGCGATGCGGCTAGCAACCCATCACTATTGATTGCCTGTTTCAACTACCATCATGCTAAACGTGGCCTAAGGTCTTATGGCCCTAGGCTCTGTCTACCCCGCATGGGATAAAGACGTGATTATATGTATGTATTTTTCGATTTTTAGTTCAATTGCTCATTAAAGCGTGTTTTTTTAAGTTTTTTTTTTAACTATATTTATTTTCACCGACTTTTGGCCACTCCGGTTGGTTCATCGCTCTAAGCATGAACACATAACAACATCTACGCGAAATAATAAAACGGATATAATAAATACCGCCGCCATCCGTTGCTATTACTCTCCTCATCGCAATCGCCGTCCTTTTTACTGTCGCCATCTTGTTTTTCACGTCCGCCATCTTGTTTGTCACGTCCGCCATCTTGTTTTTCACGTCCGCCATCTTGTGTTACTTTACCGCCGTTTGCGTCTACATCATTGTCTTGCGTTTTTTCTGTTATACTGTGAATTTCTTTAGCAGAAGTAATTTCTTTTTGAGAATCATTTCTCGTATTTTGTTCTATAATCTGTGATTCTTGTGCTTTTTTAAATTGTAACCTATTTATATTACTTTCCACTGTATTATCTGTGTCATTTTTTTCTAAAATGACTGTACTATGACCGCTTTTTGTCTCTGATTTTAAGATTTTCAGTGAACAATCATTTTTAATTGGTTCGGTCGATTGTAAATATTGTTCCTGAAATAAATATCGCTTTTTAAAATAATTTTTATCAAAATTTAACGGAATACCATCATTATTAAAAGCTTTACCTCCGTGGTGCAGTGGTTAAGGCGTTTGCCTGTAGACCCGGGGGTCGTGGGTTCGATTCCCACGGGAAGCATATTTTGTTTAGTTGTTTCCACTTTGGTTAGGACATTGCAGGCTTGAATCACCTGATTGTCTGATAATAAAGATGATTCCGTGCTTCGGAAGGCACGTTGAGCCGTTGGTCCCGGCTACCATCTGGTAGTCGTTAAAGGAACCACGTCAGAGGCCGAGAGGCGGTTGCGAAGAACTCTGACACCAGGATGTGTGGTCGATTGACCGTGACGCCTACTCGGAATGATGATGCAGACAGACACGAACAGTAGAACATGACGATTCTATAAGGGTTCGGCTCTTGCCATTTCGCTACGGAACCCTATAAATCCAAAATCCCAACTAATATTATAACTGCGAAAGCTGGTTTGTTTATTTGCTTGTTTGTTACCTCTTCACGTCTTTTCTACTGAACCAATCTACCTGAAATTTCGCGTGCACATAGCTAGAAATATCGACAGGAACATAAGGATATCATCCCAGGAAAAAGCACTGTTCCCTAGGGAAATCCACGCGGGCGAAAGCCGCTAGCAAAAGCTAGTAGAAAATAACGAATCTGTCAATTTTCCACTGCATAGTTTAAAAGCTAGAGGGGGGGGGGGGAGCATGACGTAACTATAAGGGTTCCGATTTTGCCATTCGACCACGGAACCCCAAAAAGGCGTTTACCTTGTCGCCGTTATGGTCTGTGGCAACGCTCGCGTCTCGGGCTTCAACTTTAGCAAGCGCGGCGCTTTTCTCCATGTCTGTTTGTGTGCTTCTCTCTTGTGTCTTTACGTCTGCCTCCATGTCTGGCCCTTGTTTTGATGACTGCAGCAAAATTTTGTACTTTTTTTTTATTTTTCTTATGTTTTCTCATACGTCATCATCATTTTGTATAATTTTGATAGTAAAACAAACTCGAAAATTCTATTGACGTTTTCTACATACCTCGAAAATTTCATCAAAATCGGGCCATCGGTTCGGCAGTTATCGCGTTATACAAACAATGCTTTTTTTTGCCCCCAAATTGATTAAAAGACCTTTGATATTTCCTACATACCTCGCAATTATCGCGTTATCGCGGTACAAACATACATACATATATATACAAACAATGTATTTTTTGACCCCAAATCGATTAAGAGACCTACATTCCTCGCAAATTTCATCAAATTCGGACCCTCGGGTCGGCAGTTATGGCGTTATACAAACATACATACATATATACAAACAATGTGTTTTCGCCCCCAACTCGATATAGACCTTCGCTCATTTCGCTCGTTTCGCTCGCTCGCTCAATAATTACCTCCATATCTTGTTCTCTGAGAGCAGCTTTCGCGTCGTCATCCAGTATTGCCTCAGTTTCCGGCCCGAACGCTATATAATCTGGTAGGTCCTGCGAAAATCACTTCATTCATTTATTCATTCATATTGTGTGAGCTACAAGGACAATCGAGTCTGCGCACCTTGGTGTCAGACTTTCGCAGCGATCAGAACCTGGTTAAAATAAATAAATAAATATATAGGGACAAATCACACAGATTGAGTTAGCCCCAAAGTAAGTTCGAGACTTGTGTTATGGGATACTAACTCAACTAAAAATAAAATATAAACAGTCCGTTTATCCCAACTAATTATAAAAGCGAAAGTGAGTTTGTATATTTGTTCGTTTGTTTGTTACCTCATCACGCCCTATCTACTGAACCAATCTTCCTGAAATTACGCATACACATAGACAGAAGTATTGAAAAGGACATAGGGTACCTAACCCATTTTTTTTTCACGATGTTCCTATCCACATAAAGGTTGGCTGGATGAAATTGCATTAGCGGTAAGTCCGCTTTTGTATACATTGTTTGTATTTGTATTCAACATGTATAATTTGTATGATAATGGTACAATAAAGAGTATATCTATCTATCTATCTTTCATTCCGGGAAAAAAGCCCTGTTTCCGTGGGAAATTCACGCGGGCGAAAGCTAGTAAGCTATAGGTTTGATTGCCACATTGTGGATTAATTTCACAATAGCTAATAAAATCTCTATGACAAACAAACTCGGCCGCTCGAAGTGAGTCAGAACTAACTCGACGCTATAACAAACCAACTCGGCCGCTCGTAGTTAGTCAGAACTAACTCGACGCTATAACAAACCAACTCGGCCGCTCGTAGTGAGTCAGAACTAACTCGACGCTATAACAAACCAACTCGGCCGCTCGTAGTGAGTCAGAACTAACTCGACGCTATAACAAACATACTCGGCCGCTCGTAGTGAGTCAGAACTAACTCGACGCTATAACAAACATACTCGGCCGCTCGTAGTGAGTCAGAACTAACTCGACGCTATAACAAACCAACTCGGCCGCTCGTAGTGAGTCAGAACTAACTCGACGCTATAACAAACATACTCGGCCGCTCGTAGTGAGTCAGAACTAACTCGACGCTATAACAAACCAACTCGGCCGCTCGTAGTGAGTCAGAACTAACTCGACGCTATAACAAACATACTCGGCCGCTCGTAGTGAGTCAGAACTAACTCGACGCTATAACAAACCAACTCGGCCGCTCGTAGTGAGTCAGAACTAACTCGACGCTATAACAAACCAACTCGGCCGCTCGTAGTGAGTCAGAACTAACTCGACGCTATAACAAACAAACTCGGCCGCTCGTAGTGAGTCAGAACTAACTCGACGCTATAACTAACATACACGGCCGCTCGTAGTGAGTCAGAACTAACTCGACGCTATAACTAACATACACGGCCGCTCGTAGTGAGTCAGAACTAACTCGACGCTATAACTAACATACACGGCCGCTCGTAGTGAGTCAGAACTAACTCGACGCTATAACAAACAAACTCGGCCGCTCGTAGTGAGTCAGAACTAACTCGACGCTATAACTAACATACACGGCCGCTCGTAGTGAGTCAGAACTAACTCGACGCTATAACAAACAAACTCGGCCGCTCGTAGTGAGTCAGAACTAACTCGACGCTATAACAAACATACACGGCCGCTCGTAGTGAGTCAGAACTAACTCGACGCTATAACAAACAAACTCGGCCGCTCGTAGTGAGTCAGAACTAACTCGACGCTATAACTAACATACACGGCCGCTCGTAGTGAGTCAGAACTAACTCGACGCTATAACAAACATACACGGCCGCTCGTAGTGAGTCAGAACTAACTCGACGCTATAACAAACATACACGGCCGCTCGTAGTGAGTCAGAACTAACTCGACGCTATAACAAACATACACGGCCGCTCGTAGTGAGTCAGAACTAACTCGACGCTATAACAAACATATACGGCCGCTCGTAGTGAGTCAGAACTAACTCGACGCTATAACAAACATACACGGCCGCTCGTAGTGAGTCAGAACTAACTCGACGCTATAACAAACATACACGGCCGCTCGTAGTGAGTCAGAACTAACTCGACGCTATAACAAACATACACGGCCGCTCGTAGTGAGTCAGAACTAACTCGACGCTATAACAAACATACACGGCCGCTCGTAGTGAGTCAGAACTAACTCGACGCTATAACAAACATACACGGCCGCTCGTAGTGAGTCAGAACTAACTCGACGCTATAACAAACATACACGGCCGCTCGTAGTGAGTCAGAACTAACTCGACGCTATAACAAACATATACGGCCGCTCGTAGTGAGTCAGAACTAACTCGACGCTATAACAAACATACACGGCCGCTCGTAGTGAGTCAGAACTAACTCGACGCTATAACAAACATACACGGCCGCTCGTAGTGAGTCAGAACTAACTCGACGCTATAACAAACAAACTCACCAGCTGCGTCCGCCGCGCCCTCCAGCGGCGGTAGTCGGCGGCGGCGGCCCGCTGTCGCCGCAGGAAGGCCGGCGCAGCGCGGCCGCTCGCCCACGCGGCCACTCCTGACGGCAGCCCGCCCACGGCCGGCTCCTCGTAGTACGTCAGCACAAACTCCATGCCCGGCTGGAAATTATATATTCATGTATTGCATCACTAATTAGACTAGAGAATTAGTATATAGTAGTTAGAAAGAAAAAAAGAAAATGTCTTAATTTGATACATAACAAGAACAAATTACATGGTTCGGACAAAGTAAAAACAATATTTTTGTATATACACCAAAATGGATTCCGCTCAGCATAATGTAGTGATGTGGACCACGACGCTGGTCTTCTGCGGATGCCATGTACAAATAATATCTACTTATTACAAAAGAACAACCTTACACTAGAATAAATATAATAAACTAGCTGTTCCCCGCGGCTTCGCCCCGCGTGGGACTCGGTTATATCGCGCCCAAAAGTAGCCTATGTTTGACCTCAGGTCGTTAACTACATCCCTACCAAATTTCATCACAATCGGTCCAGCAGTTTAGCCGTGCAGAGGTGACAGACAGACAGACTTTCGCATTTATAATATTAGTATGGATGTTGCATGGCCCTATATAATTATTGGTGAAAGCTGTAAAGATTAACAGTACATAGATTATAATAGTAACTAATGATTATAAATGTAATATATACCAACCGCAAATATTTTTAGTTTTAAAGATTTAAGAATACAAAGGTACATAGAATAGAATAGAAAAACTCTTTATTGCACCAAACAAATGTATACATAATTTTGTTAAAAACTAGGTAAGGTACAAAGGCGGACTTATCGCTAATGCAATCTCTTCCAGTCAACCTTAGGGTGGATGGAAAACAAAACCAAGACAAATCAAAAGGCGAAGGCGCAGTATATATACGTAAATAAATATACACACACAAAGATATAAAATAATATAATATAATCTACACATACTAAATAAAAATAAATAAAAACAAATAAAACAAACATAATATATATATATATATATATATATATATATTATGTTTGTTTTATTTGTTTTTATTTATTTTTATTATATATATATATATTCTTATATATATATATATATATATATATATATATATATATATATATATATATATATATATATGTATGTATTATATATATATATATATATATATATATATATATATATATATATATATAAGAATATATATATATATATATATATATATATATATATATATATATATATATGTATGTATTATATATATATATATATATATATATATATATATATAAGAATATATATATATATATAAGAATGAAACTATAGTCAAAAATAAATCTCCAACAGCAACTACCAGTACTCATATAGAAGATAATACCTCTCAAATTATAAATATCTCTATTGACAACTCATTCCAGTCACTTTCAATTCATTCTGAAGAGGAGAATATGGACTCTTATCCAGAATATAATGAGTTGAGTACAATTGAACTAAAAGCAAGACTTCAAAAAGTAGAGAAAGAGCTATACAAACAAAAAACAATTATTACTACGCTAAGAAAACAAGTGTCAGATAAAGATAAAAAAATAAGAGAATTACAAACATTTTGTCAATCAACACCTAAAAATACACCAGAAAGAAAAAAAAATCACTTAATATGCAAGTCGAAAAAAAATTCAAAAATTGAAAATAATGAGATGGAAGAGATAACTTCAGGAAATGTTCACGAAAATATAAAAGAATCTTCATTTAGTAATATTACTCACAGAAAAAATAAAACTTCCCTAAAAAATTCTCATTTAAATAATATTTGCCTAATAAGCACCAATCCCAAAAACAAAGTTTTGGAAGTAGCCGAAGGATTACTTTATAAATCTAAAATATGTCATTACCTGACACCAGGTGGAGGCGTACAAGAAATGTTGAATGGAATAGAGGAAAAACTTAAAAATTACACTTACAATGACTATTGCATTTTATTCATAGGGGAAAATGATTTTCAACATACTTGTAATTATGCTCTGTTAGTTCATTACATTCGAGAGAAAATGCAATTAGTTCAACATACAAACGTAATTATTTGTTTACCAACATTTAAATGTACTGAATACAGAACGCTATATAATAAAAGAGTAGAAGTTTTTAATAACTTATTATATTTAGATAACTTGAGAAATGAATATGCTTTTATATTAGATAGTAATAAGAACTTGACATATAATCATAAAATGTTTAATGTTATAAATGGAAATATTAATAATTTAGCTCTTAAGACAATTTTTATTGATTTAGTAAATATTATAGATGAAATTAGATCCAGCTACAGTAATTTAGGCAATGAGTCTGCACCAGAGTTTTTTCGTAAACAATGAAAGATTTTATAAGAAACATGAACTAACAATATTGCATCAAAATGTAAGTGGTCTACTTTGTAAAATTGATGAATTTGAAATTAATTTAAATGAAATTTCTTTAAAACATGGACATGTTGATGTAATTTGCGTTACAGAACATTTTATTAAAAAGGGACATGAAAATAATTTGCATCTTGATAATTACAAACTATCGTCATGTTTCTTGCGTAGCAATAAGAGTCGTGGTGGATCATGTATTCTTGTACGTAGGGGTATTGAATGTAAGGAATTAATAGATATCAACAACTTATCCATCAATTATGCCTTTGAATGCTGTGGTATAGAAATATTGCCATATGGTTTAATAATTGTTTGCATTTACCGTATTCCAAAAAAAGATAACCTTACAATATTTTTCGAACAACTAGAAATATTATTGAAAAAACTTAGTACAATACGCAACAAAAAGACTATAATATGTGGTGATTTTAATATTAATGTTTTGTTAAATAGTGCAATGAGTCAGCAGTTTATAAATTTGTTAAAAAACCACAATTTCACTTTACAATTTAAAGATGTTACCAGACCAATAAGTGGAACATGTCCGGATAATATAGCGCACAATAATAGATCTGGTTGTAAAGGTGAAATTATAGACCTTGCAATTTCTGATCATTCTGCGCTATTATTCAAATATCCTATTCGTAAGGACTACACTCGAAAATATTGGTATACTACAACTCGAGACTATTGCCTGGAAAATATGATGAAATTTAAAGAATGTTTAAAAAGTTTAACTCAAAAGGAAATATATTCTATTGATGACCCTAATATTGCATATGAAACATTTCAGGATACATTTAAACTGTTTTATGATCTCTGTTTTCCGGTTGTACGAAAGCGAGTAAATTATAAGCAGAAAAATAAATGGTTAACTCCTGGCATAAAAAAATCAAGCATTACGAAGAGAAAGCTATACTTGCAAAGTAATCAAACAAAAAATAAGCAACCCTATAACACGTATAAAAAAACATTTAAGAAAGTCATAATTGCTTCACAAAAAATTAACAATCATAAATTCATAAAAAACTCTAAAAATATTACAAAAGCTTCATGGAAAGTAATCAATAAAATGAAATACCAATTGCCTAAGGAAAATATAGAGAAAATTATTTACAACAATAAAACACTGACAAATCCTCATGACATAGCAAACGCATTCAATGACACATACATAAATTTAGTTAAGAATGTGACATACAATAATTGTAAATATCCTTTTAAAATTCCATATACGAATCATTCAATTTTTTTAAAACCAACTAACACTAATGACATTAAAAATATTATAAAAGACTTAAAAAATACTAATAGTGTAGGTTTTGACGAAGTATGTACTAGTGTAATTAAATTTTGTAGCGACGAATTAGCAGCTCCTCTTAGTTATATTATTAATTTGTGCTTATCTAAAGGAGTTTACCCAGATCAATTAAAAATAACAGTGATTAAACCATTGCATAAAAAAGGGAGCAAAGAATGCTGCGAAAACTTTCGTCCTATAGCGTTGATACCTATTATTTCTAAAATATTTGAGAGAGTCATTTATAACAATTTATACAGTTTTATAGAGAAACACGAATTAATTTGCAAAGAACAGTATGGCTTTCAAAAGAACAAGTCCACTAACAGTGCAATTGACGATCTAATTTTTATGATTACAGATTGCATTAATAAGAGACGTCCTATAACTACACTATTTATGGACATGACGAAAGCTTTTGACTTTGTTTGTCATGATACATTGTTACATAAATTATATGCATACGGTATTAGAGGACCGGCACATGAACTTATCAAGTCATATTTGAAAAATCGCCAACAAATAACCTATATCACTTATATAGATAATAAAAACAACGAATTAGTGGCGAAATCAGAATCTAGAAATGTAAAGTATGGCGTGCCTCAAGGCAGCATTTTAGGACCATTGCTGTTTCTCATCTATATCAATGACCTTCCAAAAAATATTCCGTATAAAATGGTCTTGTTTGCCGATGACTCTTCTATACTAATTACTAATAATAATGAATGTGATTATGAATTGGACTGCAATAATGCTCTTAATAAAACAATGAATTGGCTAGAATCAAACAATTTAGTCGTTAACTTAGATAAGACAAAATGTATGCAATTTAAGGTCCCACAGGCAAGGCCAAAGGACATTTCTATTCAATTTAATAATAAAAAAATTCAATTTGTCAATGAGACTAAGTTTTTGGGAATAACTCTAGATTGTCATCTTCAATGGAAAGCACATATTGGAACTTTAATATCTAAATTAAGCAAATATGTTTATGTGCTTAGAAATATTACTAAAACTATCTCACAAAAAACTGCTGTTTGTGCATATCATGCCTATGTTGCCTCTAATTTGAGGTATGGTATTCTTTTTTGGGGAAATGCTGCAATGATACACATTCTACCGCTATTTAGGGCACAAAAAAAATGTATCCGAGCCATGTTTGGAGGTAAACAAAGAGATAGTTGTGTACAGTATTTTAGAAAATTGAACTTATTGACTTTACCCTCATTGTTCATTTTTGAGGCATGCTTGTATGTGAGGCTAAATATAAGTAGTTTTAAGCAAATTGTTAATAGACGACCAAGACCAACAAGAAATAAGGTACAAATACTTCCTCAAAATGAATCTAATCTTGCGTCGTATAGTAGGACAATATATGTTTTGGGACCGAAATTATATAACAAATTACCTGACAGTATGAAAGAGTTAAGATATAAAGCATTTAAAGAAAAATTACGATCACTATTAATAGAAAAATGTTATTATACAATTGAAGAATATTTACAAGATACAATTTAGTTTTATAATCATTTTTATATTCAGACCCCATTTTGTCAAATTTATTTTACTAACACAATATGACTACTCAGATTATTATATTTTTATTGGACTCATTGCAATTTGGAAATTATGATAACATGTTGACTTTATTATTTTGACTTAGGTATATTATCTTTTTTTATTTTTAAATTTGACATTTTGTTTTAAATTATGTAACCTTATAATTGAGTATTTTTTAGACATGATAGATTTGCACGCCTTACTAAGGTAGAATGTATTCGCACATTCATATTGTTACAACATCATTTTGTACATACATTCAGGCAAATAAAGATTTTGATTTGATTTGATTTGATATAAATAAGAGCATACTTAAATATCTCAATAAATAACTGAGCAGATACAAAGCAAATTAGGACAAGGCAGAAAGGTAATGGGATTTGACGAGATTCTGTCTGTCACTCTTCACGGCTAAACTGCTGGACCGATTCTAATGAAATTTGGTAGGGATGTAGTTAACGACCTAGGTCAAACATAGGCTACTTTTGGGCGCGATATAACAGAGTCCCACGCGGGGCGAAGCCGCGGGGAACAGCTAGTAAATACATATTTTGCATAGAACTTGGCGCTCATTTAGAACACCATTCTTTTGTCGGCGAAGCCCACAGCCGAGCATATTTTTTATATTGAACTTGGCTCTCCATTTTACATTTATGTTTTTGGTATTATATTTACCTTGTCCGGCCCATCTAACGTTTTGATGACCATGTGACTCCAAAATTCAGCCACCCTTATAGCATGTTTTGTTACCGGCACTTTGGAATGCTCACAGGATCGCGACGCTATAATATACACCTAAAATAGAAAAAAAAAACTATTGTTACGAAATTAAAATAATGCCCACATAAAAACCCACAGGAAAAGTTTAACTTAACTGCCTCCGTGGTCCAGGGGTTAAGGCGTTTGCCTGTAGAACCGGGGGTCGAGGGTTCGATTCCCACGGGAAGCATACTTTGTTTAGTTGTTTCCAGTTTGGTTAGGACATTGCAGGCTTGAATCACCTGATTGTCTGACAAAAAAGATGATTCCGTGCTTCGGAAGGCACGTTAAGCCGTTGGTCCCGGCTGCCATCTGGTAGTCGTTAAAGGAACCACGTTAGAGGCCGAGAGGCGGTTCCGAAGAACTCTGACACCAGGGTGTGCATGATCGATTGACCATGACACATATACGAAATGAATGACAGAAAAAGTTGAGCAACACTGGCTGTGGAAGATTCTCGTACACTTCGGACGTATCCCCGCAATAGGACATTTACCGTGGAACACACTGGAACGATACTCATGAACCTTATATATATGGACATAAGGCTTAGAATCGATTGGGTCGCGGATTCTAGAAATCGGTGCGTACGTACCAGGCCTAGAATGATCGAGAAACAAAGGAGCGAGATGGCGATACCTCCGTCTCTGTGTTACGCTTTGGGAAGTGTTCGGAATTGGGCGAAGCCGCGGGCAACAGCTAGTTATAAAATATAGTATAGTTGAGCTAGTATCCCATAACACAAGTCTCGAACTTACTTTGGGGCTAACTCATTCTGTGTGATTTGTCCGTATATATTTGTTTGTTTGTTATAACTTTATTATTATTTTTATTTTATTTATTTATTACCTTATTATTCGCGACAACATCATTCTCATTTTCCTTCTCCATCTCCATCGCTTTCCTCTTAGCGTTAGAATGTACAGAGGGCGTCAGTGTGTTCGCAGCGATTGTCGGCGATTGCTGAGAGGGTTCGCCGTCGTACTCTTTGTGACGTCTTATGTACAAAATATAGTATAGTTGAGCTAGTATCCCATAACACAAGTCTCGAACTTACTTTGGGGCTAACTCATTCTGTGTGATTTGTCCGTATATATTTGTTTGTTTGTTATAACTTTATTATTATTTTTATTTTATTTATTTATTACCTTATTATTCGCGACAACATCATTCTCATTTTCCTTCTCCATCTCCATCGCTTTCCTCTTAGCGTTAGAATGTACAGAGGGCGTCAGTGTGTTCGCAGCGATTGTCGGCGATTGCTGAGAGGGTTCGCCGTCGTACTCTTTGTGACGTCTTATGTACACGTAGTCTCGATTAGCGAATAAGCGCTGAAATTAAAACAGCTAAATTATTTAAAAAAAACACTTACCCTCGTATTAAGAAACGTTTGCTAAGCCCATTTCAGCTAAAATGTGTTTCGTCTCGTTCTTTCACGTAAAGTTTCAGGTAAAAGAGAAAGAGACGGGGGTCACACTTTGGTATTACTATACTCCTCATAAGAAAGCTCAAGGTCGATAAAAGAGCCATGGAGAGAACTATGCTCGGAATTTTCCTACGAGACCGCATCAGAAATGAGGAGATCCGTAGGAGAACAAAGGTTGCCGACATAGCCCAGCGGATTAGCTCTTTGAAGTGGCAGTGGGCAGGGCACATAGCGCGACGAACCGATGGCCGATGGGGCAGAAAGGTTCTCGAATGGCGACCACGTACCGGCAAGCGCAGCATTGGACACCCACTGATGGTCAGAAGATCTGAAGATGGTCGCAGGCAGGCGCTGGATGCAGGCCGCTTTCAACCGGTCATTTTGGAAATCCTTAGCGGAGGCTTATATCCAGCAGCGGACAGCCTGATTGATTCTTCTGTATGTTAGTATTATTACCTGACCGCTATTCAAGAGGTCCCGGGTTCGATCCCCGGTCAGGCCAAGATGAAAAATTATCTTTTGTCTAGTTGGCATGGGTCTTGGGCGTTTATGTAAACATGTGTTTGTTAAAAAATATAGTATCGTTGATTTAGTATCCCATAACACAAGTCTCGAACTTACTTTGGGGCTAACTCAATGTGATTTGTCCCTATATATTTATTTTTCCGTATGTTAGCACCGTTGTGACCTAAAATAACGCTAAGATTAAACACTTACCGGCCACAGCACCTCCCAATGAAGCACAGCCTGGTCCTCGACGCCATTCGCCTCCCTCTCGACGACGCTAAGCGACGCTACCGCCGCGTCCCAAACGCGACGGTACGCGCCGTCAACTTGAACCGCGGCGAAGTCCTGCGCGCGCAACTCTTTATACCTACCGTATACTGAAAACATCATAAACGTCATCATATCCTGTCGGTAGGGTTTCCAGGTCGCCAAACCTAATAGGACCACAGAATTTAGAAATATCACTATCACTACATAGTATAAAACAAAGTCGCTTTCTCTGTCCCTATCTCCCTTTGTATGTATGCTTAAATCTTGAAAACTACGCAACGGATTTTGATGAGGTTTTTTTTAATAGATAGAGTGATTCAAGAGGAAGGTTTTTATGCCCATGCGAAGCCGGGGCGGGTCGCTAGTTTATGATATATTTCGTTTTAATGAATACGGTATATTTTATTAAAATTACAGTAAAATTTTATGTTCGTCGGTTATTTCGGCAAGTCATTCTGATGTACACAAATGTAACTTATGTAACTGAACGGCGGAGTGTTACTTAACCTGCGTTATCGCAACAACCTTCACGATTGTCTGCATAATCTTACGCAAGTACCTAATTATATCCGAGATTGATAGCCGTTGTATGATAATCATTCACATAGCGATAACTTTTCGAATGTGCTCGGAAATATTTTTCAAAATATTCCAAAAAAGTTTCAAATGATTATTGAAAAAGGAATATTCCCGTTGTCCCTTTATAAGGCTAGAGTGAATCCATATTTCCACAATAATCCTACTTTCTACTAATAATATAAATATAAACGCGAAAGTTAGCATGGATGTTTGTTACTCAGTCACAGAAAAAAGACTGAACCGATTTGGCTGAAATTTGTAATGGAGATTGCTTAGACCCTGTAACAACGCATAAGCTATATTTTACCCCGGAATTCCCACGGGAGCGGAGCCCCGGGAAACACCTAGTATTATAAATGCGAAAGTCTGTCAGTCTATTACGCTTTCACTTCTAAACCGCAGGACCGATTTTGATGAAATTTGGTATTATCCATACCGAATTTCATCAAAAGTCAAGGCCCAGGGGTCAAACTTAGGCTACTTTTAGGAGCAATATGACAGTCCCACGCGAGCGGAGTCGGGAACAACAGCTAGTAGCACTATCTTAGACCACATCTTACCTACATATAGGCTTCAAAATGTATAATTATATATATATATATATATAATTAATTTGCCTTTACACCCATTTTATATCTAAAAACATTTATTTTTCTATATTTTTAGGCAAATAATAAAGATTTTTTTCGAATGTATTTGTTATCTAATGCCACAGATTAGATAAGTAATAAATACCGTTCAAATTTAGAACCCAACACATACGTATCAAATACTATGAGTCATATCTTTGATTTGCATAGTCGTTAAGAGGTTCGACCTCTAAAAATAATCTTAACATTTGTGCTAATAGGAAACTTCCGTGGAAGCTGCCATTGTTTATGTCATTAAATTACAATCATATTACTTACAGTACCTGGGCGACCGAGCTCTGCTCGGTAGTTATGGTATGCATCCATATTAATATTATAAATGCGAAAGTCTCTCTGTCTGTCTGTTGCTCTTTCATAGCCAAACAGCTGGACGGATTTTGATGAAATTTGGTATGGATTTAGTTGAAGACCCGGGGTCGAACATAAGTTACTTTTAGTCACAGATGGAGCTGTGGGACACAGCTAGTGGTGGTATATATGTAAATAAGAATCACTTTTTGTGAAAACACAACGATAGCGCGTTGTACTTTTTCAGTAAATAGATTACCGTCATCTAGCGTCAACCGTTGTTAGTTGCATTCCTTAAGCACTTTCCACGTTTCAGTTCCCCTTGTATGAGTTTTCCTTAACGCAGATGCTAGCGACTGCGTTAGGATTTTGTATGGAATATCTTAGTTGCCTTACTATCAGCCAGAGGCGCTGTACAGGTTTGCCATACTAAATCGCTAACGCAGTCGCTAGCGTCTGCGTTAAGAAAAACTCATATAAGGGCACAGTCCTATTTGAATTGGTAGGTACACTGGGTACACTATTTACTCCGTGGATTGGTGAGTATTTCCTTTGGGTCAGTGGTTGAATTTATCATTCAATTTTTAACCGACTTCATAAAAGGAGGAGGTTATCAATTCATCGGAATCATTTTTTTTAATGTTTATTACTCGATTTCTCAAAGACGCGTGAACCGATTTAAAATGATTTTTTTTTGTCTAAAAGGTTGGACCGTCTAGTTGGTCCAATATTAGTTTCAACAGGTTCTGATGACGGAATCCTGAGAAAATGGTGATACTTGGATGACTTGTGATTTGAATCTATAATGTTTCTTAGAAAAATATTTTAATACGTTATAACCGAATTAATAATTCTTTCAAGCCATTTTAAAATATATGCGCAATTTATACTGATTCAATACTTTTATACTCCGAAACAAAAAAAAAACCTAAGAAAAAAAAACCGTTCTTTAGTTGGGATTTGAACCTGGAACCACCAGAGTACAAAGTAGATGTCTTAACCACTGGGCTATCGAAGCAGACCGGCCGACGCCGAAATTATTGAACTATAACTACAATTTCATGCGGAAAATCTTTTTTCTGGAAAATATGGGAAAAACGAATTTTCCCCGACATGAAACCTGGCTAGATTAATTTTTTGACTTTATAAGAACCTATGTTCAAAATTTCAAAGAAATCGTTTGAGCCGTTTTCGGAAACGCGAGACAAATATATATATATATATATATATATATACATACATACATACATACAAATATTGCTCGTTTAATAGTATAGGATTTGCATGTATCCTTAAATCTTTAAAACTACGCAACGGATTTTGATGCGGTTTTTTTTTATAGATAGAGTGATTCAAAAGGAAGGTATTAATGCCCATGCGAAGCCGGGGCGGGTCGCTAGTATAAATATAAAATTCCAAATTACAGAAAAACATTGAGCAAGCCCCTTGCGTCACACATTGACCTTGTAGAAAATTTTGAAATTTGAAAGTCATTTAGTTTTTTGAAATTATCTCAAAAAATACTTGCTTGATAAAAAATCTGATAACCGCAAACTGTTTTCTAAGCCTATTCCTCTTAAATGGTTTACGAAATAGTCATTTTTGTAAAAAATTGGACTAGTCAATTCAGATTAATTTTCTCTTACGTCACACATTGACCTTTTTCAAAATTTTCAAAATTGAAGGTCATTGGGTTTTTTGAAATTATCTCAAAAAATACTTGCTTAATAAAAAATCTGATAACCGCAAACTGTTACCTAAGCCTATTCCTCGAAATAGTTTTCGAATTAGACATTTTTGTAAAAAAATGGACAAGTCAATGCAGATTAATTTCCCGCCGCTTCAAATACTCGCCTTACCTTTATAAGCGTAGTACGGTTGTCCAGGCTTGTATTGCTTCCGCCACACTATCACGTCCTCGGCCTCCATGTAAGGCACCCAGCCCTCGCTATCCTCCGCTGGCTTCGACTCTTTACAGCTGCGCGATAATGGAATCACTAAATAGTATCCATACTAATATTATAAATGCGAAAGTCTGTCTGTCTGTCTGTCTTTCTGTCTGTCTGTCTGTCTGTCTGTCTGTCACCTCTTCACGGCTAAACTGCTGGACCGATTGTGATGAAATTTGGTAGGGATGTACTTAAAGACCTGGGGTCAAACATAGGCTACCTTTGGGCGCGATATAACCGAGTCCCACGCGGGGCGAAGCCGCGGGGAACAGCTAGTAAACTATAAAACAAAGTCGCTCCCACTGTATGTCTCTATATATGCTTGGATCTTTCAAATTATGCAACGGATTTTGATGCGATTTTTTTAATAGATAAGTGCTTGAATCCATAGGTACTAATCCATATCCATACTTCCATACTAATATTATAAATGCGAAAGTCTGTCTGTCTGTCTGTCACCTCTTCACGGCTAAACTGCTGGAGCGATTGTAATGAAATTTCGTAGGGATGTAGTTAACGACCTGAGGTCAAACATAGGCTACTTTTGGGCGCGATATAACCGAGTCCCACGCGGGGCGGAGCCGCGGGGAACAGCTAGTAAACTATAAAACAAAGTCGCTTCCTACTGTCTGTCTCTATATATGCTTAGATCTTTCAAACTATGCAACGGATTTTGATGCGGTTTTTTTAAATAGATAAAGTGATTCAAGAGGTAGGTTTTTATTTATAACCCACTAGCTTTCGCCCGCGGATTCGCCTGCATGAATTTCATAATATCATAGGTACCAGAATAATTAAACCAATGAGATGGACGAACCAGGTCAAAGCCGCAAATAAGTGCTTGGTTTAACGAATGTAACTAGAAAACTTTAGGTGTTGATAATACTACCTAAACAATATCTATGGTAACCGCTTCGCTTCAGGTGGGCCGTACGCCTGTTTGCCTACTAAATGGTATTAAAAGAAACTACATAACTGAAGTCTTGTTTATTTATTTACTAGCTTTTGTCTGCGGCTTCGCCCGCGTGATCTTCCCTCAGGAACAGTGCTTTTTCCCGGGATGAAAGGTACCCTGTCCTTCTGATTCTAAGCTACCTACCCACCAATTTTTTGCCAAATCAGTTCTTGAATTATAAATAGTGTTACTAACACGATTTTCTTTTATATATTCTTAAACACACAACAGCGTATGAAGTTGATGCGTGTGCGTCTTAGTTTTGGAGATTTTATGAATTGTCTAATCTATTTTTAAACGCTTTGACTGAAGCAACCAAAACCTACTTGCAATAATTGACATCGGGAAGCTTCCGGTCGATGACGAGCCGTTTGCCGCAGCTCGTGCAATAGAGCGTGTTCTTAGACAGCTCATTGACCCCCTCCAATTCATTTAGTAATGCCTGAAAAAAAAAATATCTTTAGAATCTCATCATCATCATGATAATGTTTAAATCCAGGCAGATATTGAATTTCGAATAATGCGGATAAAGATTGATCTGCTTCCCCACACTATCATGAAGAAACTTGCCGGATTTCGGCTACTCGGCTTCAAAGCCACCAATAACCAACATTTAAACAAAAACAAAATACAAGTCAACTAGCCTATTGTAATTAACATTTTATTAGAAAAAAAATTGTATTACGGTCAGCAAAAATAGTAAAGAATATACAAAAAGGCACTAACAGTAAAGCATCCATACTAATATTATAAATGCGAAAGTCTGTCTGTCTGTCTGTCTGTCACCTCTTCACGGCTAAACTACTGGACCGATTGTGATGAAATTTGGTAGGGATGTAGTTGACGACCTGAGGTCAAACATAGGCTACTTTTGGGCGCGATATAACCGAGGCATACGCGGGGCGAAGCCGCGGGGAACAGATAGTAAGAAATAAAAAATAAAACCACAGCGCTAGCCACACTGAGCTAGACAAACTTGTTCATCCAGGACATGTTATTGTTTTGCTATGTTTTTTTTCAAATATCTCACACAAAATATAAAGTTTTTAATTTTAAAAATTAGCCAATAGTGCAAGCTATAATATAAAAGCATTTTTTTCTATTTTTTTATACCATTTAGTGGGCAAACAGGCTTACGGCCCACCTGATGGGAAACGGTTACCATAGCCTATGGACGCCTGAAACACCAGGGGTGTCACATGCGCATTGCCAACCATTAAGAAATATATCCACACCCTTTTTGAAAAACCCCATGTTGTAGTCCTTTGGGAAAACAGTGCATTATCAAAATATTGTAAATACAACGACACATAATTGAACTTTTATTTTAATATTTTGTAATTTATTTAAAAACTAGCTGTTCCCCGCGGCTCCGCCCTGCGTGGTCTCGGTTATATCGCACCCAAAAGTAGCCTATGTTTGACCTCAGGTCATTAACTACATCCCGACCAAATTTCATCACAATCGGTCTAGCCGTTTAGCCGTGAAGAGGTGACAGACAGACAGACAGACTTTCGCATTTATAATATTAGTATGGAAGTATGGATAGTATGGATTTGAAGTATATTTATGTGAAATGAATTTATCACAGATGAGATAAATAATTACCTGCAGCTCCTCATCTGTTATATTCTGTTCACACGGTGGTGTTTCAGGGTCATCTCTGTTAGTTTTATACGCCGCGGTCGCTGATAAAAGCAGAGTTGGTCGCGGTCTCAACAAAGTGTGCCTGAACCTTTGTATGACATCTCTCACTCCACGGTCCCTTCGGCATCTCCTCACAACTGTACTGACAAAGTAACTGCGTCTCCAAGCACTCCAAAACCTCATAATACTTAAATCTTTCCATACATATCTTAACGACGACATACCCATAATATCACCTCTATATAATGGCCAAATGCCGTCTATGGACACGCATGTTTTAGAAACACGTGAGGAGTTTAAGAAGTGCCGAAAATTCTCGTTCCAATTAGACTTATTGTAAAGTATTTGTCTAATTTTTCTGCATAACATTTCGTGTGGTTGCGAAAGTATAACCTTAAAAATATGTTCCGTGATTGGAACTGACACTGACAGTTATCAAGATATTGCCATAAATTATTTAGATTGATAAAACTGATAACAAACAATAACAAAATAATTATTTCGTTTAAAAATATTATTAAGGATTTATAAAAAACTAATAACATATTTCGGAATATAGCTTAAAAAGTTATTGTCAAGATATTGAGTACCTAGGTAGTTAGTAAAAATATTTAATGATTTATTTTTTTAAAACACTGGCAGTACTAAAAATTTTTCTTCATCGATAGCCTTAGGGATGTGAAATAAATCTAAGTCCTTATAGATTCAATTAAAAACAAGACGATTAAAGCATCGATTAACCATGCAAGATCCAGTGAGTAAGGGGGATGTCGCTTTACATGATGTATTGCGCTGTCTCGCTTACTCACTGGATCTTGCATGGTTTTAACAGATTGTGCTAAAACACCTGATTACTCCCCCCACATATATTTGCAGACATTACGCATTTTTACCACTTATAGCCTAGGCTAGGTATCGTATGATATCAACATAATGCACGCAAAATATTTTGAGGGAAAAGCTAGGTATCGTATGATATCAACATAATGCACGCAAAATATTTTGAGGGAAAATACCATAGAACTAGGAACGCGGCTCGCGGCTCTAATAGAAGTAGCATGACAAGCTAAACTGTCTTACCACTCATACACGATATTTACGTGTATGCCAACCTTGGGTTCACATGGGTTCACAGTCTACTAATGTCTATTGCGAAGTATATACAAGGACAACAAAAAAAAATCAATTTTGGGTATTAATGCCGATTTATGCCTTCACAATATGTAAAAATAATTGTATAAATCAAAATATGAGTTCTCCTGATACTTCTTTTTACGTTTTATACAAGTTAAAGCCTTATATTACGTAAAATACTACAGCAAATTCAACGCCATTTTGAATGAAAAAAATATTATTCAGCCAAGAACATGTGCTAAGCATAGTGTTGTTGCTCTTACGTTTCTTTCGTCAAGTATCGATAAACGAAGTTAGAAGGCAAGTTTGGAGTAAAATTCGGGTTTAATTATCAACATAATTCTTGTAGGTAAATGTCAACGGGAAATGAATGAAGAAACCAGTTTCCGAAATTGCTAGTGTTACCATTAAATTCCGGAAGATGCCAATTATTCTTGTTTGTAACGTCTTACTAAAAATGTTTACTTATTATATGACAATCTTCGGGATCGAAAAGAAAAAACGAAATGCCTGGTTTTCTTATCTCCCTGTGACATCTGTTGAAGTAAAACTAGACGTGGGTTTTAACGTCAAACCCAGAGACATAGTTAAGAAAAATCAGATAATTGGATTTTCAAAGTCCAATGGACTACAAAATCATAATAGTGGCTATTCTTAACCCATTCGCGCTATTTTTAACCCAAAAAGAGGGGTATTATAAGTTTGACGTATCTGTCTGTAGTAATGGATAAAGCGATTTCAGTTTAGTTTTTTTGTATTAACGGTGACTTATGTGCGAGTGTTTTTAGATATATGTTTGATGAAATCGGTTGAGTCGTTTGTAACTTGTGGGGTGAAAAGGGAAAAGAATAACCGCATGCCTGCAAATATATACTCGAGTGGGGTCTGAAATGAAAACGCATCACGTCCACAGTACAAAATAAAATGTTCAATGAAAATAGGTTAAGCTGTGAAAAAGCTCTAGGGGTATTAGTGGGGAAAACACCTAATGCCTGGAAAATATATGGGTGAGGGGTAGAGGGGGAGAAATAAGTCTAACTACAGACAAAATTGATATATAATAAAAAAAAATATCAAAACAATGATGCCAGGCCTTAGAGGGTCCAATGACCTCTGTGACGCAAGAGTGTGCAGGGTGAATTGAGCTTTTACCCACTTGATATGACTTAATAATCAAAAAAGGATACGGACGCCAAATAAAACATTACAGCAGCTATTAAATATTAGCTCTACAGTATATTGACTTTAGAAGCCACTAATACATTATGCAAGCAACTTGAAAACGTTAAATCAAGCATGACTAATATGCCCCACGACGTCAAACCGCCACGCGTAGGGTTTGCCCCTTCTACCATACCAAGCCTCGGGGGAGGTGGCATGGTCAAGACACCTGTTTCCACGACACGTGATCGTACCATCGCAGGCTACTCTTTAGAAGCTATCTATCTGCTATGTCATGGACATGAAGGCTGTCCCGAACGTGGTGGGAGTTTCTAACGCGGTCTTTCCGCGATATTTCAAACATCCAGTGCGGCGTTCTAATGATGGTTTTATAGACCTGACTCTTGAACCTGACCGGCATTCTGGAATCACAAGTGAAACCAGCCATCTTAGGCTATTTTGCTCATGCTCCTGTTTGCTTCGACTTCTGGTTATTTTTTCATATTGTTTCATGATATACTTATCGTGTCGAGTCTGGCTAATTACCACGACCGCCAAAACTAGTACTCCGGAACTGACAATGCATTGTTTGTGATTTAATAGTTTAATAAATAGAATTCTTCAAGTCAGACCATGCTAGCCCATACAGATATAAACCTTACATTATGATTAAATTTAAATAGTGAAATGAAATCAAATATTAATAAAAACCAATAAAAAAATAACAATAATAATTCAACGTATTCTCGATATATCGATGCTACGCGAATCTGTTACTTCACTAATTTTGCCTGCTGTCATGTCAGAATGGCAACAAATAGACGTAATAATTTTACGAATGGAATGAGTTATTACTTTTTAGAGTGACGAGAAGCATTGAACATCGTGTCTCTGTCACTAAAAAATATATATATGGCCATCGCGTGAAAACACATTATTATCTCACTAATGATACATACCAATTAAATATAATTAATTATATGGTTTCGTGCGATTGGCAAGTCGTCCTGGTTATTTAAAACATAACAGATTTTTAATATGGATATAGTCACTATAAAATGTTATTAGGTTAGCTTATTATGCAACTAGCGACCCGCCCGGCTTTGCATGGGCATAATAACCTTGCTCTTAAATCACTCTATCTATTAAAAAAAATGGTTGCCTGTAAAATCGGTTTTACGCGCGAAGATTTTACGTGACAACGTCTTTTTCTCGGTAGAATATTTATTGATATGAATATAATCTGCCGCGCGCGGCAGACCGATCATAGTTGAGTGGGAGAGAGACGCAAGGCATTCGGCGGGCCTCTCTCTCGTTCGGTGACTCATCGTAACGTTACCGAGCGTTACACTTTTTCATAAGTGACTCCCAGCCGCAACCTAATTTAAGACGTTGTCACGTCAAAAAAAACGCATCAAAATCCGTTGCGAAGTTTTAAAGATTTAAGCTTACAAAGGGATATAGGACAGTGATAACCGAAGACAAGAGGTCCGCGTAAGAAGGGACTGAATAAATTAACCGGCTTGGTATTACATGGATCTCATAACTTTTAACGGTAGAACAACTAAGCGAGACTTGGAATTTTTATAAGTTTTGTTTTTGATGGTATCTCATTTCTTTTTGTAGATTACAGAGAACTACTTTACGACATACATATTGCCTCTTGATAACGCGGGTGAAGTATAAGTATGCAGGTACACTGATTCGTTCACTGCGAATGTAACTTCTTTATCCTATATATTTATATGGGATTACAAAGTTATTTATGCAGTTGGTGTATCTAGAAAACTGGACCGAAATTGCAAAATATTTTAGTTTTCCCTTGGGTTATATACTAAACATTAATTACATTCTAAATTTGAAGCTTATGTATATGCTGCAGTGCCACTACCGCGCTCCAAGATTCTTGCTCTGACTGCAATAACGCAATTTTCTGATATAACTGCAAATCTATTAACAGATTTGGTACTTAACATTTGGCCTTAGCCTAGATGACCTATGGATATCAGCTCATTAAGATTAGTTCAGTTTATCATATTCAGTGCTGTTGTTTGAAAGAGCGAGTAAAAATAATTTTATAATGTTGATCTAGTTTATGGAAATTAAGTAAACTGTGACTAATAGATAAGACATATATCATAATAGGGCATAAATTTATACCAATTTTCCAGTCAGAATTTCAAAAGAGAATTTTATTGTAAGTACACTCATCTATAAGTAGGTACATATAAATTCGAGGATGAAATGGCTTCGTTTTCCTGTCTATCTATTTAATTAGATGTATTCAAACATAACAATAAATAATAGTAATTACTAGTAATATCACGCTAGTGATACTCCATGTATCAGTACTATTATCTATTCTGTGGTATCACGAGCGTAAATAGGCTAAAGTAACGGTGCGCTCATCTTTCCCGGCCTTATTTTATATTATGATTATATACTATATATTTATTTTTATATCTTCGCTCTAGCGTGTTTTTCCCGGTTGCGTCTTCAGCTTACGCTTCAGAGCCCAGGGTACGCTATTAATCATGGTTCAATGAAGCGATTGACGTTTGACGTCTGACCTATGTGTCATATTTATTTATATATAATAGTAATTATAAATAAAAAAATTGTATGTACTTGGTAAATAACATCGTATTAAGAACGAGAAGGTATCTTTATCTCCAGACCAGAACAAAACCTACGCTCAAACATTCAAACGGCAATACCGTACGTACACTTCGAACTTTTTTACGAATGTGAACTTTTTTCTATTGCTCGAGAATATACATGGAAACTTTTCCTGCTCAGACTCATCTTTTTGTGTAGGTGACACGGTCAATCGGCCATGCATACCTTGGTGTCAGAGTTCGTCGGAAGGCTTTCCCGGCCTCTGACATGGTTCCTTTAACGACTACCAGAGGGCAGCTGGGACCAACGGCTTAACGTGCATTCCGAAGCACAAAATCATCTTTATTATCAGACAGTCAGGTGATTCAAGCCTGCAATGTCCTAACCAAACTGGAAACAACTAAATAAGCTCCCACGACCCCTGGGTCTAACAGGCTCAGACTGCTTAGTTGGTCGGAGTGGAAATACAGTGCATTTGTACTAAGCCTTAATCCTGTGTCATAGTCTTTTTTGTTTGATTTTGCAATAAGAAAAGTTTGTGAACTCATTCCATAATGTGTGCATTTGACGACGGACCCCCCCTCCTACCCTCCCTTACCTCAGCCTTACCCCCCGCAAACGGCGCGCTAGGTTCCCATACATTTAATGTCATATGTTACAATGTTGTACATCTATCTTAAGTGACGCAATTTTTTTTTTTTTAATCTATGGAAAATACTAACAAATTTAATATTGTATGTAATATTTTTAATATATATTTCAAAAAGAATAAAAATCATTCTTAAAATCAAAATAGGTGGGACTTGAACTGGAACCATCAAAACAAAAGGTTGATGCGTAATCCGCTAGAGCAACAACGAATATATGGAAATTATTGTACTGTAACTCCCATTTCCTGTTTCAACTACCATTATGCTAAACGTGGCCTAAGGTCTTATGGCTCTAGGCTCTGTCTACCCCGTATGGGATAAAGACGTGATTATATGTATGTATGTATGTATGTAACTCCCATTTTATGCAGAAAAAAGATTGCGTGAAAATATGGGTAAAATGAATTTTCCCGAACATGGAACCTAGCTAGATATCTTTACGACTATGTAAGAACTTATGTTTAAAATTTCAAAGAAATCGTTTGAGCCGTTTTCGGAAACGCGAGTATAAATAAAATTGCTCGTTTAATAGTATAGGATATTAATACAATAAAATGCTTTAAGCGTAGTTGTTGTGTGTTGTTAGAATAGAGAAAAAAAATTCACTAGTCCCTACATTATAAGTTTTGTACATTTTTATTGTTGTTTAGTAATTAGTAATCGATTTTGGATCTGAATCGACTGATGTCAGTTGATTGGACAGGATGTGCCCAATGTGCGCTGCGCATCACTATTCATTCTTTCATTTTCCGTCGGACGGAGGCGTTCGTTCGATCGTGGTGTGCTCACGTCATCTTTTTCGCGTGTAATGTCTTATTTCTGTGTCCCACATGCTTAGGGGTAACCGAATTAAGAAGAAATCCAAGAATCCCCGCACCAGAAGAAAAGATAAAGCACTAACAGGTGTAAATGTGAATTAGAAAGTGTGTGAACTGAGTCTCGAGGTGTCTCGTCCGTCCGGTTTGATCTGGTTCTTGGCAGTTCAAACCGCGAGCAGGGCTCCCTTTCCATCATCTATATTATTTACAAGTTATTTGGTTAATTGAAATACTTTTGTTTTTTATCTGTGTTATTTGTGGTAAATTTGTGAATTGACAAAATGTCTGAGGAATCATCAGCAGATCGGAATGTCGAGATATGGAAGATCAAGAAGCTCATCAAGAGTTTGGAAATGGCGAGAGGGTGAGTGTTTTTCCCCACGTGTTAGCCAGTTTTTTGGTGTGAAGTTGTACTGTGCGTGGATGCCAGCAGGGCTGCGTCATTATCTACACATGCGCTCCTTTGCATGCGCGTATAACCTTCGTAGCACATGACAACGTAGCAATGCGCATTGCAAATTGCATTGCAATGCATAGCATAGCATAGCACTGGCCAAAAATAGCTTAAAAAAATAAATCGAAAAATGTTTTCGCGCGCCAACAGCGTTACATCGAAATATTCTGTGACAAAATCGATTTTTGATGCTTAGTCATCATCATCACAAACAATTGGTTTTCTTTGTCTAGATTTGGTATAGCTTTGCAGTTACTATAAAATGAATGTATCTATTAGGTAGGACCTAACCCCTAAACCTATAACCTATTTTTTTATTTAAGTAGATACATAAAAAAAACAGTTGTTTTTTTTACCAAGGAAAGGGACATAGAATTACAAATGTGTGGGACATTTCCATAGGACCTCGTTCTCATAAAAATATACTAAAAAATGAACAGAAAATGACGAGAAATTCAACTTACAGTCTGTTCCAATCAGGAAAAAAAACTTTGTAAACAAACCATACAATTATCGATTTCATCAAGAATCTTTCTTCCAAGACACAAAAATTTCACATCCGTCACTTAGAAAACGCCGTCGCCAACTTATCAAATATCATTTAAGTAGTAATTGGAGATAAAACTTGCAAAACTATTAAAATATGATGATATGAAAAACTTTAAGGTTATTTGTTTCTTTTTTCTAATGCAAAGATTAGGGATGGGTATCCGCATTGAATGATAATGATTGAATATAATGAACGAATGACAGTTATCGATTATCGATTGAGGAATCGATACAACAAGATCCGAAATAACAAAATCGCCCTGATTAATGTTATTAAACCGAATACTGTAGTATTTTGAACAAAATAATGTATTTATTGATGCACAAAATACATAAATTCGTAATTTGAGTCCTATCTGCGAGAACATATTCATTTTAAAATATTTTGTTTCTTTGTTTTTATATTCATAAGTATATACCATGGAGTACTTAGTTTACTAAGGGGAGATGCCATATCATGCGTGAAAATGCAATATGCAACTATAGATTTCAAGGAACGACGTGACGCGACCACTGTTGGATTGGTCGCCATTTAGTGGCATTTTCTATCTTTAGCTCCTCTGTGCTTCGGAAGGCACGTTAATCCGTTGGTCCAGGTTGTTATCAATAGATAGCAGTCGTGAGGCTGTGTCAGATGCCTTAGAGCAGCCTTCAAAAATTCTGACAGTGTTGGCCACTAACACACCTCAGGTCATGTCATGTTGGTCTGGTTTTGCTGTAAAAAGGGTTACGCTGGTCAGACGGCAGTCGCTCCATTGTAATTACCAGTTCCGCCAAATCTAGGACCACGACTTACAGCGTACCCTAGGCTCGGAGGCGTAAGCTGACGACGGAACTAGGATTACACGCTAGGATGATGATGATAATGAATGTCATTAACAATATATTATAAACGAAATAAATGATATTTTTATTTTAAAATTTGTTTTGTTATTTTAATTTTTCTGTGTCGAGATTTTTGTTAAAATTTAATATAATAGTTTGAGGGCAAACTATTTCACAGTTTAGCAGACGAATGTACTGTTCAATAAATAAATACCTATTCCTGCACGAACAAACACTTAGCAACATTTTATCTAAGTTAATCCGCTGGTCATTTGAGTTTATTATAAAATTTTATTATATATTTGTTTACATTCTGTAGATTCCACCCACGTAGAATTAAAGACTAGCCTTAATTTGTGATAAAAAAATATTGTACCCATTGTGGTTCTTTCATTCGATCATTCACTCTTTCGTTCAGATAGTATGGGGTACAACACTAAATACTAAAAGGTCATGGACGTTTCATTGTTTACAAAGTTTTTTTTCCTGATTGGAACAGACTGTAGCTATACTCATTTAAAAATATACAGGTTTACTTGTATGTAGTTCGCATCTTTTCATGAGGTGATAGCACAGGTTGATATGAACAAATTTGACCATGGGCTTCACCGGGCAAAAGTTCACCCTTTTCAAGATTATTGAATTTTAAGATTTTTTTCTTAAAAAGTAATTTAGGTAGGTACACATATAAATTTTTATTATTTTTAAGTCTCGTTTTTGTAGATTTCTTTGTTTTTGGATGGAAGATGAATCACTTTATATACGCTAACAAACCATTAAACTGTACAAATCAGAGGACATTATAGCAGACAGCTTCTTAAGCTGAATTTCCGAATTTATTTTAGACCATTACTTTTTTAGTAATGATTTTCTCAAAAATATTACTCTTAGGGTCGATTTCACCAAACATGACTTAACTTGAGAATAGTTATCCACGGAATATGTTTATTCTTCCATTTAACTGTTGGATAACTTCGTCCACATTCCACCACTTTACAACAGATTAAATTTACTCGGATAGTTACTCTATGACAGGGAGTGAATCCGAATGATTGAAATGAATGATTGTATAAGTTGCCCAAATGCAATTGCTCGTTTCTCCTCTAATAAATAAAGTGTATTTCTATTGTTATATTGGATAGGGTTATACCTATGTCAAAAGTGAATATTCTTAGAAAGTAAAATCAAAGAAGTTAGATTCGCGTTGCCTAATATTTTTTTTATGTCAGCGCGCCAGAGAATCAGCTGTTGAAACAATGACACTTGGACGCCATATTGAACTTATCCTTAGTATAAGCTCGCTCGCTTTGAAAATTGGCAGAGTAGAGATTTACTCCAGCATAATCGTTTATTCTTGAATCAAGTCTATGGTGAAACGTAAAAATATGTTATCCTTGGGGTAACTGCTCGTATACTCTCGAGTAAAATTAACTCTTATTTGGTGAAATCGACCCTTAATCTTTTTGGGCAGATTACTTAAAAAACATCCACATTTATCTAGCTATCCAAAAAGATATATAAATCAGCATAAAAATTCACTGATTAGGTTACAATAATTGACCGAGCGAGCGAAGCGAGCGAGAGTCTCCATTTCGAGACTGGCAAATTTTGCTTTTGTCCGGATGTCTGTCTGTCTGTCTGTCTGTTTGTTCCGGGCTAGAGGTCGCATTTCTGAACGGATCTTAATGAAACTTGGTACACGTGTTCCTTGATTTATTTGCAATTTTTTGTCGAGTTTTTTTGATTGGAGGGAAAAGGGGGGAAAAAAGGGGGAAAGTTTTCTGTGACGTTTACGAACGGATCTTAATGAAACTTGACACACGTGTTCCTTGATTTATTTGCAATTTTTTTGCCGAGAGCGTTTTTTGATTGGAAGGAAAATGGGGGCAAAAATGGGGGAAGTTTGCTATTTGTTATATTGCTTATACCACTGGCCGCATGGTACTTGTTCTTTTACAACTTTGCGCTTTGAATTCGATTTCGGTCATTTATTTTTATTTTGTATTTTTTGTTTTTTTGTTTTTATATGACTGTATATTATGACCGTCTGACCAGAATAGGATAATATGGCAAAATAAAAAAATATAGAAAAAATCCTTTTGAGAATATACGAGGGAAAAAATTAACAGAATAAGAAATCCTTTAGGTAGTTAACGACCATTCACAGAACCACTAGTTTATTTACACTAACGCCCAATACTCAAATGCTACTCAATTTTGAGAGCTGCTCAAGTATCATGCTGTCGTGCTTGAACGTCAGCGATATGACAGTGACTGCATGATATTTGAACAACTTTCAAAATTAAGCACTGTTTGTGAATTCAGGCATTAGCCTTCTTAACCATAGATTGTCCACCGACATAGGCCTCCTCCAAGTCTTTCCACTTTGATCTACCTGGGCTTCTCTGGTCCAAGCTGTTCCTGCAATCTTAATCATCTTCCCATCTATAAATTGGCCTTCTTCTTTTCCGTTTTACTCCTCTAGGGTACCAATAAGTAAGTTTTTGCGTCCATTTGTTCGGACCTCTCACCATTAAACCTGTTAACCGTTTAAGTGTCATTAAGTAAGAAAGCTAATCACACATCATGTGACCTATCCATCTCTACTTTAATGTTTTATTTATTTTATTTATTAAAACTTTATTGTTCCATAAGTACAAAATACTTATACAATTGGCGGACTTAATGCTAAAAGCATTCTCTACCAGTCAACCATTGGGAGAAACAGAAAAACTGTGCGGCGCAAAAAAGTTACAAGGGAAAATAGGTACTTAAAAATAAACAAATTTACCACGATGGGTATTTTAATGCATATCATACTAAACTACGTAAACATACATACACAATACATAACTATACATACTTATACCCTTACTTATATATCTACATATATTAAAAATATATATATATATATATATCTATGCACATACATACGAGTATATAAATATACATTATATAAGCCTACATAAATACTTTTACGAAAACTTTCACAAAGAACTTTCACACGCAGAAGTGAGCATAAACTCTTTTTTTAAAAGTAAATTTAGAAGAAATTTCTTTAAATATAATTATATTATAATGTTCTGATCTTTTCACCAACATCCTCAACCCTTGTCAGTTTTCTAAGGTCTTCTGTTTTTTTTTAACCCCCGACGCAAAAAGAGGGGTGTTATAAGTTTGACGTGTTTGTCGGTCTGTCTGTCTCTGGTATCATAGCTCCCGAACGGATGAAGCGATTTCAATTTAGTTTTTTTGGTTTATAGGTGACTTATGGGCGAGTGTTCTTAGACATGTTTGATGAAAATCGGTTAAGCCGATTAGAAGTTGTGGGGTTAAATGTGGGGAAGAATCACTGAATGTCTGCAAATATACTGGAGTGGGGTTAAAAATATTATGTTCAATGAATAGCTGTAAAAAAGCTCTGGCGGTATAAGTGGGGAAAATGCCTAATATCTGGATATAATATGTGGGGGGAGAGAAATGTGCCAAATCAGACCCAAAAACAAATTGTGTCCTGGGTTATTTTAAATTTTTAATTTAATGTTATTGTTTCTAATAGTGTATCCCAATATGCTCCTCTCCATGCCTCTCTGGCAAGTTAATTGACATGAATTGCATGAATGTTATTTACTAGTATACCATTTTTTTATAAAATTAATACCAATTTTGTATGCCTGACGGCGCAGCATGGCGCACAGTAACTAATTTAATACTAACACCCTTAAATGTACCCATGTCTGACATAAAATAAATGAAATTATGAATTATAAGTTTTTGAAAACTATTTGTGTGGCTGCCCAAGTCTGACAACTATTGATCAGGTAACAGCAAATAAGGCTTTGAAATTGAAAGTAAGAAAGCTATGTATTAATACGGGTCAATAATGTACATTTTGTTGCCTGAAATATACTAGTGACCCGAGTGAGTGAGGAATTAATAAAAAAAAATCATTTTCCTTACAGGAATGGTACATCAATGATATCCCTTATCATACCGCCCAAGGATCAGATCTCGCGGGTGTCTAAAATGTTGGCCGATGAATTTGGCACGGCATCGAACATCAAGTCTCGCGTCAACAGGCTGTCTGTACTCGGAGCTATAACATCTGTACAGCATAGACTAAAGCTGTATACTAAAGGTGAGGCATAATTTATCTTAGAACTAGCTTTCGCCCGCGTGTAATTCCCTCGGGAACAGTGCTTTATATGTCCTTCTCAATACTTGTAGCTATGTTTATGCGAAATTTCAGGAAGATTGGTTCAGTAGATAGGACTTGAAGAGGTAACAAACAAACAAATTATACAAACTCACTTTCGCATTTATAATACTAGTTAGGATTATCCTTGTTGTATCCTTAGGATATAGGGCAAGAGATTTGAGGAGCTCGATAGTCGACTAGCACGGCGATCGTGTTCGTAACGATAGCGCGCGTCAAGCGACGGCGAGTCCGCGGTAATATTTGGATTGGTCGCCATTAGTGGCATTATCTATCTTGAGCTCCTCCGTGCTTCGGAAGGCACGTTAAGACGTTGATCCCGGCTGCTATCGGTAGATGGCAGTCGTTAGGCTATGTCAAATGTCCTGAAAAATCTGACAGTGTTGGCCATAAACATACCTGGATCATGTCCCTGTTAGTATGGTTTCTCAGTATAATAGGGTTACGGAGGCCAGAAGGCAGTCGCTGCATTGTAATAATCAGTACTGCCAAATCAAGACCATGATTAATAGCGTACCCTGGGCTCTGAAGCGTAAGCTGAAGAAGTAACCGGGAAACATGGTCGTACAAAGAAGAAGAAGCACAATATTGAATTTTAATAATCTTTACAGTTCCCCCCAACGGCCTGGTTATATACTGCGGCACCATTGTCACGGAGGAGGGCAAAGAGAAGAAGGTCAACATAGATTTTGAACCGTTCAAGCCAATCAACACATCTCTATACCTGTGCGATAATAAGTTCCACACGGAGGCTCTGACTGCCCTGTTGGCCGATGACAACAAGTTCGGATTCATCGTTATGGATGGTAACGGAGCTCTGTTTGGTACGCTGCAGGGGAATACTAGAGAGGTTAGTTTTGTTCATTTGATTTATAAAATGAATTTATTTTATTTACATAAAACATGGAACAATAGGATGTTACCGAGTTTATTTGATGCCTTCATGTTTCGCATATAGTATGGGATGTAAATATCGTTTTAAAAGTAGGATTTTAATTCTAATGCTGTTTCACTTGTCTATTTGTATATGAATATTTGCCGTAAAAGTCGACTGAGGGAATCGATGAATTGAGGAATCATGACAAAGGCGATCCGGCTTGCAACCCACCACTAAGGATTTCCTGTGTCAACTACCATCATGCTAAGCGTTGCGTGGTCTTATGGCCCTAAGCTCTGTCTACCCCGTATAAGATAAAGACGTAATTATATGTTTGTACAATACAAACTGCTCTGGGTGACATCTTCGTCATCATTCAATATTTTATAGACATTGCTTGTTAGCTTAGAATCTAAGCCTTAGATGATTTCTAATGTGTTCTTTTCTCTGTGTCATATACAAGAATCCTGAAGACATATCACTACTTTTTGGTCAGTTGTGTCAAAGATGTAGCAACCCATCCCTAATGCCTTGATCGCACGTACCGAGTAGACGAGCGAGACAGTAAAATGTTACTCGGCCAAGACAATGATTTCCTCGGTCACTCGCTAGGCTGAGCACTCGGCGCACTGTTTATACTCACCGAGTGTTCGGCCGAGGGCACTGTCTCACCGATTTACTCTGTAGGTGCGATCAAGGCATAATGATTTCCTGTTTCAACTACGATCATGCTAAGTGGTCTAAGTTCTTATGGCCCTAAGCTATGTCTGCCCCGTATGGTACAAAAACGTTATTATATGTATACTAGCTGTTCCCCGCGGCTTCGCCCCGCGTGGGACTCGGTCATATAGCGCCCAAAAGTAGCCTATGTTTGACCTCAGGTCGTTAACTACATCCCTACCAAACTTCATCACAATCGGTCCAGCAGTTTAGCCGTGAAGAGGTGACAGACAGACAGACAGACTTTCGCATTTATAATATTAGTATGGATATGTATGTTATTTTCTCCATAGGTGCTTCACAAATTCACCGCAGAAGCTCTGTCTACCCGTATGGGATTATAGATGGAAGACGAGATTATGTGTATGTATGTTCCGTTCCCCAGGTGCTTCACAAATTCACCGTAGACCTGCCAAAGAAGCACGGCCGTGGTGGTCAGTCCGCTTTGCGTTTCGCCCGTCTCCGTATGGAGAAGCGTCACAACTACGTGAGGAAGGTGGCCGAGGTGGCCACGCAGCTGTTCATCAGCGCGGACAGGCCGAATGTGGCCGGTCTCATTTTGGCTGGTTCCGCTGATTTCAAGACTGAGCTCTCGCAGTCTGATATGTTTGATCCGGTGAGTTATTTTATAGATTTCCTTAAGGTGTTTTGCTTCAGATATCACTTGACTGCATAGTATAAAACAAAGTCGCTTTCTCGCTTCCCAAGCGAAGCCGGGGCGGGTCGCTAGTATATCCTCCTCCTCCAGTCGTTTGCTCACTACTGAGCGTCGTGATGTGCCCGACCTATTTTCTTTGCGATCTCTTTCCATTTCTGGCGATCTTTTGCCCTGTGGATTGCGTTGGAGATCTGGATGTTGAGCTGCTGCTTAATTTGGTCAGACCATCTTATCGGGCTACGTCCTCTGGATCTCCTTCCGTCCATTCTGCCAGTATTAGTATATATATATATATATTTACAAAAGTATGTATGTCTAGTCTAGCTTCCCTGTTGAAAAGGCTACCAGAGTTCAGAGAACACACATTCTGAGAAACATATTTTGACAGACAATAAAGTACTAATAAAAAAGAGGTAGGCCAATTTGAGAACTCAGTTATATTCAGCACCTAGCCTAATCCACTTTAAGCACTTATTGATATTTTTGGCTAAAATGTAAAAATACATTTGTGCCCACTTCCAGAACCTAACATAAAAAATATAACCGCCTAGTGCTGGCTGCCTAATGGTTTGTTAGACTAGTCTATGTTAAGACGATACCTCGGTGAACACTAGCGCCACCATCAATTAAAAATCATTACTCACTGAAAACACAATGTTATGTAATTATATTGAAAACAATGTGTTATGTAATTAAGGTTCTGGATATATGTATGTATGAAATTTCAAATATTTAAAAAAAAAGTACAAGTACGCTGGCTTGTTGTGGGCGCCAAATTTGATACGATGTTGTTTTTTTTTTTCAAGAGGAAGAAAAGTATCGTACAAGCCTCGGCCGAAATTGCAATTTACGTCCTCGTATTCTTAAAAGGCCTCGCTGCTTTGCCTCGTCCTTTTAAAAGCACTTTGCAAGGTTGCGCTTCGGCCTTGCAGTATAACTCGGCCGTAAATTGCTCCAATTCTGGCCTCGACAGTGATGTGCTATTTTTTGTTTGACAGCGTCTACAAGCGAAAATCATCAAACTGGTTGACGTATCGTACGGAGGCGAGAACGGCTTCAACCAAGCCATTGAGCTGGCTGCTGAGTCGCTACAAAATGTGAAATTTATACAAGAGAAGAAGCTTATTGGTCGGTACTTTGATGAGATCTCACAGGTGAGAAATCTGTTTGTTTGAACTTTAATTCATTGATTTTAAGATCTAAAATACTGAAATGATATACCGGCTGATATATTTCCGGACACTTATAAACTGGGTCTTTTTAAGACCAGTAGGTCGACCGGCTATCTCGATTCTCTCCTCTCGTAATGGCTACTTGTATCGCTTTCGCCACATTTCGCTCCGTCTAACGCACAAAACGCTTAAAAAAATTTTTTTTGTTAACATTGACAAACAAAAATTTTTTTTTAAAGCTTTATGTGCGTAAAACGGAGCGAAATATGGCGAAAGCGATACAAGTAGCCATTACGAGAGGAGAGAATCGAGATAGGCGGTCGACCTACAGATTGAATAGGCTATTAATGAACCTGCGAGCTCTATCTTAGACCACATCTGCACTTACCATCAGGTGGGATCGTGATCAATCGCTGGTCATTGAATACATTAAAAAAAAAACAGATTTTAAAAATAGGACCTTACGCAACAATGCAGTCCCAAAATTCCAAAAATCTGCTGACACTTTTTAACTTTGAAAATTCAAAGTGAACTTTGTAGTTTCGCTGTTATGGAGGGCTCGAAAAAATATTTCAATCTAAACAAATAGGAAATAATTATTTTAAACAAAAACTTTATTTTTCTAGGACACTGGAAAGTATTGTTTCGGCGTGGACGACACGCTTCGAGCGCTCGAACTGGGCGCCGTCGAGACTCTGATCTGTTGGGAGAACTTGGACATTCAGAGGTCAGTTATATATATATATATACATTTATTTATTGACCGAGCGAGCGAAGCGAGTTTCCATTTCGAGACTGGCAAATTTTACTTTTGTTCGGATGTCTGTCTGTCTGTTCCGGGCTAGAGATCCTAATGAAACTTGGCACACATGTTCCTTGATTTATTTGTAATTTTTTGTCAAGAGCTTCTTTTGATTGGAGGATAAATGGGGGAAAAAAGGGGGAAAGTTTTCTGTGACGTTGTTTACGAACAGATCCTAATGAAACTTGGCACACGTGTTCCTTGATTTTTTTGAAATTTTATGTTGAGTTTTTTTTTTGATTGGGGGAAAATGGGGGAAGTTTGCTATATTATTATATTGCTTATATCACTGGCCGCAAGATGGTTCTTTTACAACGTTCATAAACGTTCACGTTTTTGGTCATAAATAAGTTTATTTCTTTTTTTATTTTATTACTAGCTGTGCCCGCGGCTTCGCCCTTCGTGGGACTTGGTTATATCGCGCCCAAAAGTAGCCTATGTTTGACCTCAGGTCTTTAACTACATCCCTACCAAATTTCATCACAATCGGTCCAGCAGTTTAGCCCTGAAGAGGTGACAGACAGACAGACTTTCGCATTTATAATATTAGTATGGATGGAAGTATGGATTATTTGGATCGTCTGACCAGAATAGGTAGTAACTATGGAAAAATCCTTCTTTTGAGAATAAACGAGAAAAAAGAATTAACAGAATGGGAAATACCTATCTATGAGTTATGTAAAAAAGGGAAATAGGGTTAACGGAGGAGGTTCGCGAGGTCTACTGTTAACAGAACCACTATAGTTTGTTTATATTCTTAAACACACTAGCAGCATATGAAGCTGATGCGTGTCCATCTTAAGATAATACATATCATCACGCCTGTCTCCCGTAGGGGTAGGCAGAGACTAGAGATTTCCATTGGCTACGATCCTTACATACCTCTCTCGCCTCCTCCACACTCATCAATCTCGTCATCCACCTCGATTCGGGTACACCTAATGTTTCCCTATCTCAAAACTCAGTTACAATCGTCTTCACTACATAGTATAAAACAAAGTCGCTTTCTCTGTCCCTATGTCCCTTTTTATGCTTGTATCTTTAAAACTACGCAACGGACTTTGATGCAGTTTTTTAAATAGATAGAGTGATTCAAGAGGAAGGTTTTTATGCCCATGCGAAGCCGGGGCGGGTAGCTAGTACATATATATATAGATAAACATCCAATACCCATATACAAATAAATATATTCTATTCTATGATAGCCTGATTCTTGTCGAAGTTTATAGATAAACTAGCTGTTGCCCGCGGCTCCGCCCGCGTGGGACTCGGTTATATCGCGCCCAAAAATAGCCTATGTTTGACCTCAGGTCCTTAACTACATCCCTACCAAATTTCACCACAATCAGTCCAGCAGTTTAGCCGTGAAGAGGTGACAGACAGACAGACAGACAGACTTTCGCATTTATAATATTAGTATGGATACTATGTTTCTTCTATATTGTATGTTCTTTCTATTTCTAGATATGTACTGAAATCGCACGCCACCAACCAAGAGACTATCTTACATCTCACCCCTGAACAGGAGAAGGACAAGTCACATTTCACAGACAAAGAGGTCAGTATTTGGTCATCCTAGCGTTTTGCCAGTCGCGTCCTAAGCCGTCTCTAGCTTTGAAGGTCAGTCAGAGTCGCATACACGTAATGTCTTAAGACGATACCTCGGTGATCACTATGAACTAAAAATCATTTTTCGCTGAAAACACAAGTTATCAAAAATCAGTCTTATGTAATTAAGGTTCAGGGGCCCAATTCTCACGCAATCGAAGTTCACTTCACCGATTTCCTCAAATTTTTTTCGACGAGTTTATGTCAATTCACAATCGAAAAGTTTCGATCGATCGGTGCGTTCGATTGAACTCTTTCAATTGTGATTTTTTGAAAATGCAGAAACCGTGATAAACCTTTGAAAAAAATTGGAGAATATCGGGCCCCTGGATCTGAAGTTAATTTTATAAACATACTACTAACAAATAATAACCAAACTAGCTGTTCCCCGCGGCTTCGCCCCGCGTGGGACTCTGTCATATCGCGCCCAAAAGAAGCCTATGTTTGACCTCAGGTCGTTAACTACATCCCTACCAAATTTCATTACAATCGGTCCAGCAGTTTAGAGGTGGCAGACAGACAGACTTTCGCATTTATAATATTAGTATGGATTAATTCATACTACCCTATAGTTACAAATTGCAACATTGCTTAAAACGGCCACTTTAACAGTTTTGCAATTTGTCAACTAATCGGGTCGTGCCTCAGCTATGAGGAACACGACTTGAAAGAAGAAGTATAAATTAAAATCTTTCTTAATATTACAGAGCGGTGTAGAATTGGAGTTGGTTGAATGCCAACCGTTGCTCGAGTGGCTGGCCAACAACTACAAGTCGTTTGGTGCCACGCTCGAGATCATCACGGACAAGAGTCAGGAGGGTAGTCAGTTTGTGAGGGGCTTCGGTGGCATTGGTGGTGAGTACTGACATCCTAGCGTTTGTCTGGTCACGACCCAGACTGTTAATTCTAAACCTTTTTCAAAATTAACTAGCGGCCCGGTTAATGCTTCACCGCTTAAAAATGTGATAAATGAAGAACCGCTCGACCGATTATGTGCAAAACTTTATATAAACCATCTACTAAATAGTCCGAACAAAGCCAATCATTTAGTTTCAATTGGTGTGCCCATTCTTGAGTTATAAAATTATAAAGAAAAGTGGCATTGATCCCACCAGATTATCTTGTTGTATAAATTATTATTTTTTATATATTTATTTATTTCACATAAAATGAGTATGGTACGGGTGAATTCTCCTACTTATTTCTTGAGAAAAAGCACATTAATATCAAGGCCTGAAATAAAGCGATATACTACAGTAGAAAAGTGTTAAGTACTTTTTGTCCTCTTTTTCAAGATTTTGACGAAAGAAATTAAAAGAAAAATGGCATTTTATCAAACGATCCCGCGGGTTCCTTACAAGCGGGATCGTTTTTTTTTTCTAACCATATTTTCTTGTATATTTTATATTAAGTGTTATATGTCCTGTACTATATGACGACCTCCATGGCCTAACGGTTTGCCTGACCGCTACACAGGAGGTCCCGGGTTCGATCCCCAGTCAGGCCAAGATGAAAAATGATATTTTTCTTGGCCCGAGTCTTGGATGTTTATCTATAATATGTATTTGTTATAAAATATAGTACCATTGAGTTAGTATCCCATAACACAAGTCTCGAACTTACTTTGGGGCTAACTCAATCTGTGTGATTTGTCCGTATATATTTATTTATTTATATATTATGCTTTTATACTAATCACTAATCAATTTTTCTCTCCCCTTTTTTCTGCTGCTTGGACAACGCTGGATTAACAAATATTGATAAAACTCACAATAAAAAATAGGCATACTGCGATACAAAGTGGATTTCCAGTCGCTACAACTTGACGAGCCTTTGGACGATGTCGACCTCGACGACTATTAAAAAAAAAAAATAAAAAAAAACGAAAAGTAAAAACTAAAGGAACACGAAATACATTAGGGATCGCTATAATATAATTAACAATAGAATCTAAGAGAATGCTTGCGGAATTAATTTAGACTGATCGTTTCTCTAGCACACGAGCGGTTGGAACGCGGCGGTTATTTCATGGCGGCTTTTTTGACGTTTCTGAATTGACGAAATACATCATATGTTATCTGATATTTTATTCGTAAAATTTAATTCGTTTTATTCGTAAAATAAAAAATTCAATTTTGATTATTAAACAATAGTTATTAAACTTTTAATAGTGAAAGTAACGTGATACGCACAATACAAAATTACGTCGATGAATAGTCAGCAACAGACAGTACATATTGGTACAATTTTGACGACCCCTGTGGCCTAATGGTCATGCCAGGCTGCCGCACTCCGGGTTCCGGGTTCGATCCCCGGTCAGGTCAAGATAGAATTTTATTTTAGATAGAGCTGATTGATAAAATATAGGTTCGTTGAGGTGGTATCCCATAAAACAAATCTCGAACTTATTTTGTGGCCAGCCAAATCTGTGCGTAATGTCCTTGGGTCTAAAAACGCCACTTTGAGCAATTCATCGAATCGAATTCATATTATAAATTCCTTAGCAATTCTTTAGCAATTCCTCTATTTTTTGTAAAATGGCCAACTAACTTTGCAGTTCCTCTTCAAAAAAATTGAAAGAAATAGGAATTTCTAAACAATTGCTATGGAATTCGTAATATGAATTCGATTCGATGAATTGCTCAAAGTGGCGTTTTTAGACCCACTTATATAAAAAGTGTTTTATATCGATCGAGCTTTCTTGTTGACTGTTCTTAGAAAGAACTGGCCCGATTGTCTTCTCTGTCGTAAGTACAGGGGGCCACAGATAAATGTATAGCACTTAACACACACGTTATACATGGTTACTGGTTACAAGCACGTTTTATCAAAAAAAAAATGCTTGTCGTTTGGCGCCCACTGTACTTTTAGATCGACTAACCGGATAGTAATATCATAAATAATATTATCGCACGCTAAAAACGCTAAATGACACGATGATTTGATGAAGAACATCATTGAAGGAAAGATAGAAGGAAGAAGGGGTCCAGGTAGACCAAGGCATAGTTATATGAAACAAATAAAAGAGAAAACAAACGTCGTGTCGTATCAAGGAATAAAGGAACTTGCTAAAGATAGACAAAAATGGAAGGAACTCCACCGACAAGAGCATTTATGATGCCAAAAAGAAATACTTTCTTAAATATAGTTGCTGATAGTGAGTAAAGTAGCCTTGTTTTTGACTATGCTGTAACACTTTAAGGGTTACATCCTTATTGCTTTGCATATTCTGTTCTTTTGTACAACCTTTCACCTGACTATTTTGGTAATTGTTGAGGTATTAGATTGTTCTCACCTTACATATATAGACACATTTGCTTTTCACCCAAATTGGTCCTATTTAAAATAGTGTAAAGCACATCAAGTAGGCTTTTGATACACACTTTGTTGTTACCTTGTTTAGTATCCACATTGTATATGCTGCTATGTTGCAGCGTATCATGCATTTGTCATGGTACCTATAACTTATTTTACAGATTAGATTGATAATTATTTAAAAACATAAATTAATTAAATTAACCTTTACTTTTGTTTGGTTACCTAGTGAATCTGACACATCAAGCAAAACACCGGTTTTGACGTTGACAGTTCGAAGTCATCGATTAATTATACGGCGTTTGCTCAGGGTATTTAGCCAGTTATCGAATTTAGCTTTCGTGGATATTTTAATTGTTAAAGGATTTTAATGTATTTTTCGATTAGGATTTAATCCACCTCGTCTTGTTTAGTATGGATTGATAAGACTGCGTTTCGTTTGAATAGGTGCATTTTTGTGCTTTGATCTTCAGACAGTTTGTCTATGGTATAAGTCTATGTCACATCCTTGCACTGTGGCCTTAACCTACAATTTTGGAACGGGACGCTTCTTTTCGGGCCGCGCCGCGTAGGCGCATGCACCCTTGTTTTGGCCAATAGGTAAGTCAAATATTTATAGATCATCTAGATCGTTTTGATATTGTTCAAGCATAGTGTATTACATTTCGTTGTTGGTTTTGTTTTAGTTCAGAAGCCATACCTGAACACGCTTTGGACGATGTGAAGTCGTCAAACCGTATCATGACACCCAACCACCAGAGAATGGTAAGTTGCCTTCCGAATTGGATTTCTTCCAACCTAAGCTAAAGGTTGTCTTTATGTAGTGACGTTGTTGTTAATATTGTCGGTTTTTTGTCCACAGTTTTAGTAACACACCCCACATGTGGCCATGTGCACACCTGCATTTCATTTCTTTAGATGGACCCGCTCATAAACGGTATGTCTGCACCAATTTATCATTGTTAGGAATCCAGTGTAATTGTACAAATAGCATAGATACTGTGAATTCCAAATTTATAACCTGGAACTTCTCTTTTGTTCCCAGGGTCCTTATCCAGGGTTTTTATCCTGTATATTTAGAAAAGGGTTTTTATCCAGAGTCCTTATCCAGGGTATTTAGGATGTACCTATTTCAACGGACATGAACACTTCTTTGTGATGTACCTGCTTCCATCACTTTGAGATGGTCTTGTATACTTTAATCCTGCATCCCTCTTACTAGGACAATGGTAAAACTTTATGTTATTTATTCAAGTGTAATGGGGCTAGTGAACCCATGATATAACTTGCCTGTTTGTATAAACTTGAGGTTGGGCTTATAAACCCACTACTGTTATTCAATGTTATATAGACATATATACAAATAATCTGATGTTTTGTGTCTAGATCATAAGACTATTTAGTTAGTACTTTACCTTAAGATTACCTATTGATAGTGGTTGTACTGTTCAACACGGTCGGGACCCCTGTTGACCTATGTTACCTTAGTATCAATAAATAATATGGTTGTTAATATAAACTTCTTTGTTTCATTTAAGTAATTCATCCAGCTTGAGTGAGGACTGTCTGGCGCCCTTTCATTTCATAAATTTTGACAGTTCCTTCGCCTCCGAGGGTGGCCTGTTTCTACGACCCATGCCCTGGGATCTCATTCGGTCAGTCATTTTAAATTGTCTAGTCTCATGTTCACCGACTGGCTGAGCCTGCCGAGATACTACACCGTGGCACTCACCATCTGAGTCACGCATCCACTGAGGCCCAACTGAGAGGCCTAATAATAATAATAAAAATAAAACATATTACAGTGGCGATCCCAACGTATGGCCTCGGATGAATGAATTGCTTAAATGAGTATTATTTAAAATCTTGTCTTAAGTATTATATATACTTGGTAATACAGTAGTGTTTCTACATTTTACATAATAATATATTCTCTGGTTGGTATTGGTATTGTGTGGTTTTTAATTTTTTAAATGGAAAAAAAATTTTGTGTTTTTAATGTGGTGTGTTACTTACTTAATGACCTACTGTGTTACTTAAGGATTGAAACCTTATACATAATAACTACAAATTTCATTTATAAACGTTTATATTTGCATTTTTGGTTTACTAAATATCATAACTGTTTAATAAGACAGTTACAGTGTCTTATGTTAATATAGTGAAAACATATTTACTTTTATTAAGTGATTACTTTTAGCGGTATACTGTTCTACTATACTTACTGCTTATCTTTAAACAACATACATTTATTTACTTCTGCGTATTTTGTGCCTTTAAGCACAACTGTGTTATTTACTTTATTGCTAATAGCAATTACTACAAATTATTTTATTGCGTTTTTGCAAATCAGACTTTCATCTGTTTGCATACTACTGCTTTTACCCGGATTTGACAACATTCTGTGAATAAATTTGGAATTCAAAAACAAATGTGACATAAACAAGGTTTGGTGATTTAAAAAAAAAAAAAAAAAAAAAAAAAACTAAACATAGTGCTTTTAAACATTATACTCTTACACCCTACACATTTATACGTTATACAATTACAACGTACGTTTGTTTCTTTTTGAATACACCTTGCACATTACACTTTTATCATGGATTTTCTGCAAGCTGGTGTTAAAATTGATCACTTACTTAAAGATGAAATTTCTCATGAACTATCAATTAGAAATTTCCCTGTCAATACTTCTGCCAGACGTTCTAGCCTTTGTCAAACGTTAAAACAAACTGCGTCTTTTGTTAGAAGGGGTAGCTTGATGGTCACCGATTTGAAACCTAGTGAAGTCAGTGCTGAATTGGACATTTGTCTACGAAAGGTTGCTGATATTGAAAAGGACATAAAGGATGATCTGTTGATTTCTACCACTACTCGTTTGATTTCACGTTGCAAGTATATTTTGTGTCGCGTTTCACGTCTTGATGGTAACCTTGAATCTGTTCAACAAATTAAGATTAGCATCAATAAGTTATTAGATCGTTTGAAAGATACCTCCGAATTAAGTTCTGATTCTAATGATGATGAAGATTCATCGGTAGATGATGAACCTGTTGTGCAGAAGATTATTTATAAAACTCAGCGGAATTTTAACATCAATTCTTTAAATTTAAAATATACTGGTGATACTTGTGTCCGTACTTTCCTCACTCGCTTGGAAGAACTTCGCGTTGCTCGTAAAATTTCAGAAGAACGTATTTTCCGTGGTTTTCCCGAAATATTGGATGGTACTGCGTTAACTTGGTTCCGTGCCAATCGTTCTGCGCTCACGTCTTATCGTGATGTGGTTTCAGCCTTGAAAGAAGATTTTGATATCCTCGATTTGGATTATAAACTGTTAAATGAGATTCGCACTAGAACTCAGTCTAAGAATGAAACTATTAATACCTTCATGACATCTATTTTAGGAATGTGTGAACGTTTAGAGAAAAAGCTTTCTGAATCTGATAAATTAGATATACTCATGCGTAATATTCGTCCAGATTATATTAAAATTTTAGCGGTACAGGATATTACATCGGTTTCTCAACTGAAGGACTTGTGTAGACGTATTGAACTCGCAGAGGATAAAACTGTTAAATTACATGATCACTCCAGTGATAAAGTTAAGGCTAGTGCATCAAGTACTGTGTCTCATCCTAAACGAAATGTCAAATTTAATTACTCTCAGCAAACGCCTAAGAATTTTGTAGATGCTGTTGATCGTTCTGATTCCAAACAACCTTGCTTTCGTTGCGGTCTTACTAACCACCCTACTCGATTTTGTAAAACATCTCGTGCAACTGTTTGTTATAAATGCGGAGAAAAGGGAGTTCGTACTCCTGATTGCCCTAAATGTAATCCTAGTTTAAAAAACTAGCTAGGATTGTCTCTTCTAAAACACCTATGCCTTCTACTCCCTTACTTTCTGAACAGACAATCCATTTTAACCCTCCAAAGGGAGATACCCGTCTTTATGTATTGTTGGACATTTTAGATTTGAAGTGTAAAGCATTAATGGATACTGGTGCAAATAAAAGTTTCCTCGGAGCTAATAGCCATGCGATATTTGCGTCTATTGGCATACCTATTCTTCCTCATAGTGAACCTTTGCACTTACGCGTAGCTAATGGTCAAGAACTACTTTGTACTAAATACATGACTATTCCTGTTAAATTTAATGATAACATTCAGTTAGTAAATTTCAATATTCAACCTGAAATTACTACTCCTATAATTTTAGGAATAGATTTTTTGAGATTATTTAATCTTGCTCCAGAGCTTATTTCAAATATAGATTCTATTGCTAAACTTGATAGTCTTACACCTACCCCATTCGAATCTGGTCTGAACGATTTTGAATCTTTAACTCCTGAACAAAAACTTAAAGTAAAAGAAATAACTAATATTTTTTCACAAATTGATACTGATAAGGTTGGTTTAGGTAAAACACATTTAATACAACACGTAATTAATACAGGCGATGCTCGCCCAATTAAACAAAAATATTATCGTTTGAGTCCTGATAAACAAGCTGCTTTAGAAAAGGAATTAGTTCGTATGCTTAATGAAGGAATAGTTGAACCTTCGTTTTCGCCTTGGAATTCTCCAGTAGTTATGGTTGAAAAATACAATGGTACTCTTCGGTTATGCCTCGATAGTAGAAAGATTAATGCCGTTTCGAAATCTGACGCGTACCCTTTACCTCATGTAAATTACATCTTAGATAACCTGCGAGATGCCAAATACCTCACCTCTTTAGACCTCAGCGCCGCGTATCATCAAATCCCCTTAAGCGAAAAATCTAAAGAAATTACTGCTTTCACCGTCCCAGGAAAAGGTCTTTTTCATTATAACCGTATGTGCTTCGGTCTTGTTGGAGCTTCAGCTACTATGCAAAGACTTATGGATTCTTTGTTTACTGCTGACTATGACAATAAAGTATTCTGTTATGTCGATGACATAATAATCTGTACAGCTGATTTTGATGAACATTTAAGCCTCCTAAAGGCAGTATTTGAAAAATTGAAAGCTGCTAATCTGACTATCAATATGAAAAAGTCCCTTTTCTTAAGATCAGAATTAAAATACCTTGGCTATGTTGTAGATAGATATGGTTTGCATACCGACCCTTCTAAAATTGATGTAATTCTAAATTTTCCTATACCTGAAGATGCTAGGAGCGTAAAACGTTTTTTGGGCGTATGTGGTTGGTATCGTCGTTTTATTAATAATTTTTCAAAAATTGCCCAACCTTTGTCTCGTTTAACTAGTAAAAATGTTAAGTTCGCTTGGTCTGATGAAGCCAATGAAGCTTTTAATACTTTAAAAACTGCTCTTGTATCTGCACCCATTTTAAAGTGCCCTAATTTTAATGAGCCTTTCTATATACATACTGATGCATCGTCGTATGCCATTGGTGCGGTTTTAACCCAAAAACATGATGGTGTTGACCACCCGATAGCTTATTGTAGTCGTACTTTGAATAAAGCTGAAATTAATTATTCCGCTACTGAACGCGAATTATTGGCTGTTCTTTATGCCTTAGAACAATACCGCGCTTATGTTGAAGGCAGAAAATGTTATATTATTACAGATCATGCATCTTTAAAATGGTTCTCTAATTTAAAAAACCCTACTGGTCGTCTAAATAGATGGGCCTGTCGTCTCAGTCAATTTGATTTTGAATTAATTCATCGCAAAGGAAAAGAAAATATTATTCCTGATTGTCTTTCTCGCATTCAAATAAATGCCATAAACCTAAATTCCATACGTGATCCTTGGTATTTAGATTTATATAAAAATGTTTCGGATAACCCTTCCATGTTTCCAAATTTTAAAATCGAAAATGATCGACTTTACCGTTTCTCAAAGAATAAATACCGTCTAACAGCTCAATTCGACTGGAAGCTGGTAGTGCCTTATGAGGAACGGAAGGAGATTCTTGCAAAGTGTCATGACGACGCTACTTCTGGTCATTTCGGAATATCTAAAACTCATGCTAAAATTGCTAATCTTTATTATTGGCCTACTTTACATCAGGATGTTAAGGAATATGTAGATTCATGCGAAATTTGTAAAACTTATAAACCTGTTAACCTTGCTCGTCCTGGACTGATGGGTAACCCTCGTCGTATTTCCGCACCAGGTGAAGCGTTTTCTTGTGATATCTTGGGTCCTTTCCCAATGTCTTACTCCAGAAATCAATATTTATTTGTATGTTCCGACTATTTTAGTAAATACGTCACTTTATTTCCACTCCGCAATGTGGTTGCGAGAGCAATAGTTAAATGTATTGAAAAGAGTATCTTCTTAGTCCATGGAGTGCCTAAGTATATATTTTGTGATAACGGAGTCCAATTCACTTCTAAAGATTTCCGAGATCTAATGGTTAAATACAGCGTACCTCACGTCTTTTACAATCCTAGGTACCATCCCCAGTGTAATCAGACGGAACGTGTAAATCGTGAACTTGTAAGAGCCATAGCTTCGTATGTGCGTTCGGATCACCGAAATTGGGATAAGAACGTAGCTGAGATTCAATGTGCTTTAAACACGGCTGTTCATGACGCTACAAAATTTTCTCCGTATTTCTTGACTCATGGACGTGAGATGATTCTTGATGGTTCGTTCTATAATTCCCCTGATCCAGTTGACAGGAACAATCTAATTTCTGACACTGTCAACCACTTCTCGGATAAACTAAAAGATTTAGAGGGGATATTTATTAAAGTACGCCAGTGTTTGTTATCGTCTCATGAACGAAACGCACGTTACTATAACTTTAGGAAGCGTCCTCTTGAACTTCAAGAAGGTCAGATTGTATACAAAAGATGCTTTCATTTGTCTAACGCTGCCAAGCACTTCTCTGCAAAGTTAGCCCCCCGTTTTGAGAAATGTGTAATACACAAAAAATTAGGTCCCTTGGTCTATGCTTTAAAGAACCTTGAGGGCAAACTCCTTGGGAATTTTCATATTAAAGACATCGTTCGTCCTGGCGAAGCCGCTCCATCCTCGTAATGATGGTAACGTCTGTCGCATGTTCGACGCTTGATTTTGTCTTCTTCTTTCTTTTTGAGAGAAAGATGTTGTACTCTCATTCCCGTCGCCTCACTAGGCGACAGCCTGATTTTTACTGCTTTGTCTGTCTTCTCCTCCTTCGCATGGAGAGCAGCTGATTTATTTGTATCCTTGTCACCTTATAAAGTGTCAATCGGATCTTATTTTATTATGGATTTAGTGGTATATCCCACTCCTGTTTTATGTGGTACTTGCGTGTTCCAGTCCACGACTTTAGATTGATCTTTCAATCCTTGATGAAGAAGAAATTGTTTTTTTTTTGCATGGTTCTTGTGTGTTCCAGTCCATGACTTATCTTCCCTCCAACCCTAGAGGTTGCTTTGTTTTGAAATCTTTAAAGAATGTAACTGTACTTCTTACTGCGGTTCCATTCACATTATCATCCTACTGAAAGGAGCAAATTGGATGCTCTCTCCCAGTCCTATAAATAGTATTGAATTTGGTAGTAGAGAAATGTCTGATTGGTAAATAGTCTTTCTCGACACCCATTCAGCCTTTAGATTAACTACGTTTAATATTAGGGCTTACTCGTTGTAAGGGCTTGTGAATAGTTAGAAACGGATCCGCTTAAGTTAGTAGTAGTAAGCGCTTAAGTTAGTAATAGGTAAAGAGTACTCTTAGTTTTAAGAGGTGATCACCATAGTTTTAGAATCTTTGTTAAAAAAAAAGTTGAATTTACATTTTGTGCTAGGATTATAAAAGTACATTAGATAATAGAAGATAGTTCTTTAGTTTCTAGGACAAAATTTTTAAATTTTCCTCAATTTAAAAATTTTTACCCGGGAAAGAGGGTACTGTAACACTTTAAGGGTTACATCCTTATTGCTTTGCATATTCTGTTCTTTTGTACAACCTTTCACCTGACTATTTTGGTAATTGTTGAGGTATTAGATTGTTCTCACCTTACATATATAGACACATTTGCTTTTCACCCAAATTGGTCCTATTTAAAATAGTGTAAAGCACATCAAGTAGGCTTTTGATACACACTTTGTTGTTACCTTGTTTAGTATCCACATTGTATATGCTGCTATGTTGCAGCGTATCATGCATTTGTCATGGTACCTATAACTTATTTTACAGATTAGATTGATAATTATTTAAAAACATAAATTAATTAAATTAACCTTTACTTTTGTTTGGTTACCTAGTGAATCTGACACATCAAGCAAAACACCGGTTTTGACGTTGACAGTTCGAAGTCATCGATTAATTATACGGCGTTTGCTCAGGGTATTTAGCCAGTTATCGAATTTAGCTTTCGTGGATATTTTAATTGTCAAAGGATTTTAATGTATTTTTCGATTAGGATTTAATCCACCTCGTCTTGTTTAGTATGGATTGATAAGACTGCGTTTCGTTTGAATAGGTGCATTTTTGTGCTTTGATCTTCAGACAGTTTGTCTATGGTATAAGTCTATGTCACATCCTTGCACTGTGGCCTTAACCTACAATTTTGGAACGGGACGCTTCTTTTCGGGCCGCGCCGCGTAGGCGCATGCACCCTTGTTTTGGCCAATAGGTAAGTCAAATATTTATAGATCATCTAGATCGTTTTGATATTGTTCAAGCATAGTGTATTACATTTCGTTGTTGGTTTTGTTTTAGTTCAGAAGCCATACCTGAACACGCTTTGGACGATGTGAAGTCGTCAAACCGTATCATGACACCCAACCACCAGAGAATGGTAAGTTGCCTTCCGAATTGGATTTCTTCCAACCTAAGCTAAAGGTTGTCTTTATGTAGTGACGTTGTTGTTAATATTGTCGGTTTTTTGTCCACAGTTTTAGTAACACACCCCACATGTGGCCATGTGCACACCTGCATTTCATTTCTTTAGATGGACCCGCTCATAAACGGTATGTCTGCACCAATTTATCATTGTTAGGAATCCAGTGTAATTGTACAAATAGCATAGATACTGTGAATTCCAAATTTATAACCTGGAACTTCTCTTTTGTTCCCAGGGTCCTTATCCAGGGTTTTTATCCTGTATATTTAGAAAAGGGTTTTTATCCAGAGTCCTTATCCAGGGTATTTAGGATGTACCTATTTCAACGGACATGAACACTTCTTTGTGATGTACCTGCTTCCATCACTTTGAGATGGTCTTGTATACTTTAATCCTGCATCCCTCTTACTAGGACCATGGTAAAACTTTATGTTATTTATTCAAGTGTAATGGGGCTAGTGAACCCATGATATAACTTGCCTGTTTGTATAAACTTGAGGTTGGGCTTATAAACCCACTACTGTTATTCAATGTTATATAGACATATATACAAATAATCTGATGTTTTGTGTCTAGATCATAAGACTATTTAGTTAGTACTTTACCTTAAGATTACCTATTGATAGTGGTTGTACTGTTCAACACGGTCGGGACCCCTGTTGACCTATGTTACCTTAGTATCAATAAATAATATGGTTGTTAATATAAACTTCTTTGTTTCATTTAAGTAATTCATCCAGCTTGAGTGAGGACTGTCTGGCGCCCTTTCATTTCATAAATTTTGACAGTTCCTTCGCCTCCGAGGGTGGCCTGTTTCTACGACCCATGCCCTGGGATCTCATTCGGTCAGTCATTTTAAATTGTCTAGTCTCATGTTCACCGACTGGCTGAGCCTGCCGAGATACTACACCGTGGCACTCACCATCTGAGTCACGCATCCACTGAGGCCCAACTGAGAGGCCTAATAATAATAATAAAAATAAAACATATTACAATGCAATTATAGAATTTACGCTTGAAAAATAATACAAAGCAGTGAGTAGAATAAGGGACCATTTTAAATTAATAATAATTGTTGATATCAGCTACGTTGTATGTATGCATTTCGTTTTCGATATACAGATGCTTAGTCTTAGAAGCCTTACATATAACTAAACATAAAAGGAACTTAGCAAATTATAAATTTAAAAAAATGCTTAGTATAGTTAGAAAATAAATAATGTGGATAGGCAAAATGGCAAAAAATATAAATCAGGCAACAGCAAAATGACGAGAACGCATACTAAACAGTTCCTATTTAAATTAAGCTATAAATTGAGAGAAAAAATAGACTAAGAGCGCGTACCTGCTTTCATAATCAAAGCAATATGTAGAAAATTTCAAATAGAAATATATAATTAATGGTTTATAAAAAAAATTTGACTAAAATTAATTACTATTCATAAATTTAAAACAACTTTTAATTATTGTACTCGTATGTCCTTCAGACCTAACTTTAATGTAGAGAAGTATAATTGATATATAAATAATTTTATTTCGCATATTTGCCGAAATGTAACATTCGCATAGCAATTTACTTTATAATAAATTTTAAGACGAATTTTTTTCGTGTTTTTATAAGAAAACGATGTCGCGAAAACGTTACTTTATGTATCATAAAAATTATTGTAGGTACATAAAACTGCAATATATTTAATCACAAGATCAAACAAAACTGATTATACACGATAAAAAAAAAACGGTAACGGAACAATAAAAAATTGTCGCGTTTTTAAAACCGCCGCGTCCCAACCGCTCGTTTGTGTAAATTGTTGCGAGCCTATACATACATTCGTGTAGTTTTGTCAACAAGGACATCCATTTCGATCGCTTTTGTGACCCGAACCACATCATTTTTCACTGAATACCTATCGTATACCTACCTATTTATTTTATTTTTTTATTTTTTTTATCGACATTCAAGGTTGGATTTGCATATAAATGCAGGGCGAAATAGACGTACGTGAAAATTGTACTTATTTAAATACTATAGAGTTGAAAGTAACGATTGTTAAGTTTCCGCTTTTTCAATTAACTTGTGGAAATAGAAAAAGTAGCGCCTTCTAATTTAAAATTTTTATTTAGTGGCCAGTAGTTGAAAGTAACGATTGTTTTCAGTAGCTGATGATAACTGACTATAAAATGTGGAAATCGTTACGTAAGAAGAAAACGTAGCGCTTTCTAATTTCATTTTTTTTTTATTTAGTGGTCAGTCTTATAATCAAATTTTTAAAATAGTATTATTTAAAGGCAGAACTAGAAGTGACGTAGCGCGAGATTGGACAAAACTATATCTTTGCAATTACTTGTATGTCAGAGAAAACTAAAAATAAGTACATTTTATTGTATTTTTTTAAATAGTTAATATCCAAAATTTTTATTGCAGTCTGATGACTGAAATAATATGCTTAATAAAGCTAAAAATCACTTTGGTCATATTGATTGCAACCATCAAAAAATACGCTGAAATGTCCGACATTGTCTTTTTTTCGCATATGTAGTTTAAAATGCCGCATTTCGCCCCGCAACTATAATCATGTCATCTACGAATAACCGGGGACAATGCGACCACGACCCCATATAATACGGTTTAAAATCGTATAACATTTTTTAAGTAGAATATTTTTTATAATCGCGTGATTACTGTAAGAAGAGCTCATGATAGATTAATGGCGACTAATCCAAGTCTGGCCACGCTCATCGGCGCTTAACACGGACGATTGCGAACGCGCATGCGGTCTATCGAGCTCTTCAATCCCCTTTGGAGTGTGTGACGGGAGCGATAGTGTTATGCTCGACCGCCACAAAGGGAAGATCTTCCCGCCAGGCTAGGGTGTTATGCCTGGGGAACCGCGGCTCCGACGATGTCTTGTCGGAGGTTGTATATATGCTCCAATCCGTAGAAACTTTGAAAGCGCGATTTAGACTTCCATAGTAATTTTGCTGTTTTGTATGCAAGTTCGATTTTGGTGCTCTTAACGCCATCTGTTGTGCGTCTTTGGTAGTTTGTTTTTTTTTTTTTTTTGTTGTGGCGTTAGTGTCGCCACAGGACTCCCTTCCAAGACCGAAGGTCTGATAGTCTTCATATGCAGTCTGTGCTTAGATGTAGCTTGCAAGTGCCAGTTGCTTGACGTCCCAGTGAGTCGGGTACGTAGTTGATGCTTGCTCGAAGTCCCAGTGAGTCGGGAGTGAGCGTTTGCGTTGCGTGCTCGTAGTCTGCGGTGAGTTGAGACTGTAGAGAGCGATGTCGACTTGTTGGCGCCGGTAGTGCTGCAGAACTGCCACACTGGAGTTTTGTTTGTTTGTAGCCGCCGGATGAGTAGGTACCAGACGTGGGCTGCGGTGGTTGTGCCGGTCGCTGAAGTCATTGAGAGTGAGGGTGTGGTTGCAGGACCAGGAAGCTCGGTGAGTCGGCTGCGTTGGACCTGGGGATACCCCGTTGTTGTTGTTGGCTTGCTGTGAGACTGCTTGCTGCTGACCTGATGATGAGGCTTGAGAGGTTGAGAGATGATGTTGGATTGGAGAATGATGATGAAGAAGGCTGCTCGAAGAAGGTTGGTTTTCAATCACGTCGGGGTCAGTTTGGAGTGTGTGACGGGAGCGATAGTGTTATGCTCGACCGCCACAAAGGGAAGATCTTCCCGCCAGGCTGGGTGTTATGCCTGGGGAACCGCGGCTCCGACGATGTCTTGTCGGAGGTTGTATATATGCTCCAATCCGTAGAAACTTTGAAAGCGCGATTTAGACTTCCATAGTAATTTTGCTGTTTTGTATGCAAGTTCGATTTTGGTGCTCTTAACGCCATCTGTTGTGCGTCTTTGGTAGTTTGTTTTTTTTTTTTTTGTTGTGGCGTTAGTGTCGCCACACCCCTATTATAGTATTTCTGTAAATATGTACGGTTTTAAAATCTTTAGACGGTATACTTAACATGACCATTGCATGCTGGGCCCTTGATACAAAATACGATTTGCAGTTTCCAAGAACCCCGGGAACTTTGGAAATATTGCCGGAAGTATTCCGGGAATTATTTCCAAATTACTTTGCCAACTTTGGGATTGTTTCCGAAGTCCTTGGTAACTTTGTGAATATTCTCGTAAACTGTGTAATTCCAGAGGGCACATTACATAACACTTAAGAAAGTAGATTAGTCATCAAAGTATCAGAAATTTATTTTTGAGATCTGTAACTTAAATCAAAGTCGCTAAATAGTCGGCAACGCGCACGTGACAACCATGGTGTTTTTGGCGTTCATGAGCTGCGGTGACCACTTCCCATCAGATTGCGTCTGCCTACTTAATGATATATAAAAAAAAAAAATATAAAAAAGGCACTGCGTCGAATTAATTATTCGATTTTCGTGCAAAATGAGTGGTCTAGATTATTCGTTGCAAATCGCCCTGTTCAAAAATGCGGTTTAAAGAAAGAAAATCGTTAATAACACCAATTTTAAGTTTCAAAAAGTGATAAATTCAAAATAGATTTTCTTTCGATCAAAAATTACATGCGTTCGACACCGATTTTGTCGAATGATTATCGTTCGACATCGGTTTTGTCGAATGATTTTAGTTTAACATCGAATTTGTCGAATTATTTTTGTTCGACATAAGTTTTTGTCGAAGGATTTTCGTTCGACATTGGTTTTGTCGAATGATAATCATTCGTTTCATCGGTTCTTATTAGCCCCAGCTTATAATGGTTGATATAAGCGTGGTCGCGTAGCCTTCAGGTTATGCCCTACCGATAATGCCTTTAGCAATAGTATACGCCTTATGACGTAGAATAATAAATATAGTACATATATATAGAGACACGGCAAAACACCATTATATACTATGGACTGGTACAGAAATATATATGCAATTTTTAAAATGTATTTTTTTTCTAATTAAATACAATTTTTAAGTTTATTTATTCCCTATTATATACTTATTTAATATTCTGGAAATACTTTGTTGTACTTTAAGGAACGTATTTATATTTTCAATTAAGATTAAAAATTGCCTAGGCAATTCATATAATCAATTGTTTGGCTAATTTAAAACTTGGAACATAATATATTAGTTTAAAAGAAAAATCAAACGGCAGGCATAAGTCAAAAAATTAATGGAATCTCGTAACTGCTATTTTTTTATTTTATTTATTCATTTATTTCAGGCAACAAAGTTAACAATGCTATGTGAAATGTATTTCTGTAACTGTTCAATTTTATCATTATATACACACTGATCGATAATAAATACACGCTGTAATGGAGAAGCATACATTGTAGATGTGGTAGCTTTGTTTTACCGATACAATATTACACAATCTGCACTTTTCCGAATAAGTTTAGAAAATTAAATCCTACTTCGAAGAAATGTACATTTGAAAAAGTTAAATTACATGTTTTGATAATCGAACAACAGTTTTTCTAGAAAACGAAACGTATGTTATCTATGTATCTTGAAACACAAAATACGTAATTGAAGTAATTTAAAACTTTTAGATCGTCGTCATACAGTTTTCGAACAATTGAAATTCGGACGGAAAACTATGGCGAATATTATAGGTTACCATGCAAGCATTACCGTTATTCTTACATAACGTTTTCTAACAATTGAAATTCGAACAGAAAACTATCGTGAGTACGATAGTTTTTGCAAACTATACCTTATTAGTTCCACATATTTATCGAGCTAGTGGATTTTTAGTAGAAGTGTTGCACGTAACTTATAACTGTCAACCTTACCCATATAAAACAATAAAGATATATTTTCATTCATGCAAGGTCAATGGAAAGTGCAGATTTGTAAAATTCTAAATTAATTTGCCTGGTTAATGGCTGAAAATGTATGATTTTCTTACATTTAATCGACGGGGCCCTTAGTTTTTAATTCCGAGGGTGCAATATTTAAATCTATACCGAATTATTTTATGATTAAAGATTATTCAGATAATAAATATTAGCGACTTTCTAATTAATAAAAAAAAAACATTAGTTTTTTTTTTAATTTGAAAATAGATTTGGCATTTTCCGTTTGTGATATTAAACGTCGAAAGGTTTATAATCAATTATTTTTGTATTGACATTGTATCAATTATTTTTGTATCGACATTGTATTCGGTATATTCTATCGAGGCAGAAATAAGACTACAAAATTCCGAGGCCATTAAAGTCATTAATGGTGTAGGTGTTTGGCCAGAGCTCGGCCGATAATAAATGGCCTATAGTTTGGTAAAGATACCATACTCTCATTCGACTACTTATCACCAAAACCGTAAAACTTAAAAAAAAATTACTTATTCTAGTTGAAATGATCTTTAATCTCAAAGTAGGGTTCCGTATAGTTACCTATATTTATGCATAGCTTAACGAGTGCATCTTGCTGCGACAAGCTAAATTGAACTATAAATTTGATTGCTTATAAAAGCTACATTAGATCGTAAAAGGGCCCTGTTAAAATTTTCGTCCAAACATTTTTCGAAGAAAACATCTAAATATTTTTAATCGAAAGCAAAATTTTAACGTTGACATATTCTGACGTATCAATTCTTAGTATTAATAAGTTTTAATGAGAAATAATAATTTTAAGATAGTGATGTATTTTAAGAATTTAATGTGACTGGATAATGTATGCTTTTCTGATATGTGACAAAAAAAGTTTGCAACTATAAATGTTTTATTTATTTTAAGAGGATGAAATATGTGTTAAGCATTGCATGGGATTAAGACGATACCTCGGTGAACACTAGCGCCACGATGGTGGCGCTAGTGTTCACCGAGGTATCATCTTAATAAAAGAATATAATTGAACAGCTTGCTGAGTGGTGCCATCTACACCCTCTTTTTTCTGTTATTCATAAAGTTTTTTCATCATAGACATGCCATGTTTAAGCTTATTTTATTCTGCTTACATTGCTACACAAAAACTGAAAATTATTATTAGTAAACTAAAAAGTAATCTCAACATACAGGTGTTAACATTTCTTCGATTTAGGCTGGGTTGCACCAACTTACTATAACAATAACTGTGTAGTCAAAGTACCGGTTAGCTGAAAAATGGGTTGCACCATTTTGTCAATCGTCAAAATACGTCATAACTTTTACGCTGACCGTAACCGCCCAAACTGGACCGGTTAGCGCTGTTGTTATTGTCAACTTATCTGTCAGACAGGTGGAATGACCTCCACTGACGTCATTATACTTGTAACCCTGGTAACTAACTATGCTACAAAATACGACGGTGCAACCTATGTCGCTTCAACGGTTATAGTGAGCAGTAATGTTACTGTTACATTTGACTTTAACTGTTACGATAACTAGTACTTTGGTGCAACCTACTCTTAGTGTTAGAATGGTAAAGTGATTTAACACTAAAGTTTTACCTTCTATTCGTTTTTCGGGACCTTAGTTTTTTATTATAAAAATGTTTTATTGACAGAAATGTTGAAGACACACCCTGTATATTTGAAATTATGAATTTGAAAATAGCGTATATATATACTATAAATATATTTCTTTTTTTGATGTCGCAGTGTACAAATCCCGAGTTAGAGTACAAATCGAAAATATCAATATAATTATAGACCTTAAAAAAATATCGATGTTTTTCGATTTGGATCAGAAAAACTTGTATCAAATTTATTTCTAACAAATAACTGAATTAAACTTCCAATTTCACCCGCCCGTGGTAGCCTTCGCCAAAACTAGGCTATCATATATTTTTTTAGCTGTTTATTTCCCACTGCTGGGCAAAACTGGGCCCACTATCATAATCATATATGGAAAAAAAATTAAATACGACCTGTAGTTTTAAAGTTATAAGCGATCAAACAAACTTTTCAGCTTTATTATATTAGTATAGAAATATAGATATACTCGTACATACAATTTGGGTCGTATTCCCGGACGGTTACTTTACATACAATTTGGGTCTTTTCAAGGCTAGAGTGAATATTATATAGGCTATTAATGTGCCAGCGAGCTCCATCTTAGACCGCATCTGCATTTAACATCAGGGGGGTTACTACCTATTAAAACCATGCAAAATCTAAGATTATTTAAATATTGATTTATTATAATTGTAATTTGTTTTGGTTGGAATAAAAATAAATAACTGGTAAACTAAAAAAAAAAAGATGTAATATTAATTTTATATAAAATAACATAAAACACTTGTTCCTGAGCTATCCACTTCAAGATCAGACTACTGGTTTCCTAAGTAAATGTTTGCGTTTGAAATTGTTGAATGATCTTCATTTACACATTGAAATAGCCCAGCGGATCAATTCGTAGTGGCAATGGGCGGGGCACATAGCACGCAGAAATGATGGCCGTTTTAAAAGATCTGCAATGAGGAACGCTGAGTGGAATTTCTACCTACCAGATGGTCGGACGACCTTTTTAAGGTTTGAATCGGTTAGGTGGAATTCTATGACGGCCTATGTCCATCTGTGGACGCGTTGCAGCTGAATATTACTGCCATCTGGTAGTTGCTGATAGGCGACACTATAGAGAACTTGTAGGGAGATCAAGCAGGTGCGACTGGAAAGAGATGCGAAATGCAAGTACAGCGCACTCTCCCGAGATTCGGCTCGTATCACCGGGAGGTTGGTAGAGCCATGGGAGGTGGAGGGAGTGCCGTCATGTAGTCGTCAAAGAAAAACCACGTCAGAGGCCGAGAGGCGGTTTTGAACCACTAGCGACACCAGTGTGTTTTTTTTTGTTTTCATTTCATTTCATGGTCGATTGACCCTGCAACCATAAATCGTGTGATATGGTCTGAAATGTGATGTCACATCATATGATTTTTTTGACAAATTCTTAGGCCATGTGTAACAGATTCTAGATAAATGTTAAAAAAAAAATTGACGTTTTAACTAACTTATATTATTACAAGTAACTTGCCAAATTAACTTATTTTTTTATGAATATGCTTGCGTTGTGGAACCGAGGTAATCTTACTTTTATGTTTTGTGTGTGTTTCGTGTGATCAAACAATCAATCAATACTTTATTTGCTACTAGCTGTTGCCCGCGGCTCCGCCCGCGTGTAGTTCGCTTTTCGCTTAACCTGTGGAAACTACAACTATCCAGACCTATAGTTAAATCTATAAGTAGTATCCTATTCCCGTGCCAATTTTATAAAGCCATTAGCCATTGCTACGATATCAAACTAAAAATATTAACATTCATACTATCACATCTTTTTCTCTAAAAGAGTAGACGCAGCCTATTACAGGGTCATTAGAACCTAACTCAATAAATAGTGTTATGTTAGTTAAATTAGACCTTACGACACGACCGTATGTTCCGTCGAACAACAACTGAACTGACTTGCTGGTTTGATTATTTTTTAAACCAAAGACAAACCAACCAACTAATCAATTCAAATAGCTTACAATACAATACAACAAACGACCGATAAACAAACCAACCAATAGAACTAAATAAACAACCAAAATTTTTTTGAAATAATTAGAATTAATTGCTGGAAAAATTTCAATCTGCTATAATACCATATGAGAAAAAAATAATTAAATTAACTTCAGCGCCATCTATTGATATTTTATGTAACTAAATTATACGCCCACACACATTCAATGTGTTAATTTTTTAAAATTTAATAGAGACTGCAGTGTGTTTTTGTCTTCATTGATATCGATAAAACAAAGTAGAAATTGTAGCTTTATCTATATTAAATACGTTTATGTAAACCGGATTCAACTCTGTAAAAGTTTTGAAACAGTGCTAGAAGTAAACTTCAATTGACCATAACTTCTTTTTCCCTTAACCGATTTTGACGAAACAAAGTTTTGACAAAACTGTTGAACGTATATGTAATCCACCTGTGAAAACCGCGTTCGAATCTGTTGAGTAGTTTTGAAGTTATAACGTACCAGACATACAGAAAGACAGACAGACAAAAATTCCAAAAATTGTTTTTTTTTGGTTTCTGTTACACGTCTTTCTTTAATCGCCCCGTATCAGTTTTTTAGAAAAATATTTAATGTACAGACATTCAATTTTTACTGTCCGATTATATGTAAAGATAGATAGATAAGTACAAAATCCATATCCATACTAATACTATAAATGCGAAAGTCTGTCTGTCTGTAACCTCTTCACGGCTAAACTGCTGGACCGATTGTGATGAAATTTGGTAGGGATGTAGTTAACGACCTGAGGTCAAACATAAACTTTTGGGCGCGATATAACCGATTCCCACGCGGGGCGGAGCCGCGGGGAACAGCTAGTACTTATATATTAACGGACTTAACGCTAAGAGCGTTCTCTACCAGTCAACCATTTGATTAATCTTCTTTTTCAATGTCGTCAATGACAAACTATTAGATATGATTTGTAAGGGGTTGCGATATCGTTTATCCTGAAATAAATTTGCAAATGAATTTATTTGTTTCTTTTCAAAATTATAAAAAAAAGTAAGAAAATAATTCTAGAAAACAAATAAAACACGAAATCATAAAATTATTGTTTGTGACAGGATTCGATCCAGGTACTTTCTTGAAACATTTCTTTACTAAAGTATTAAAAAATTCTTAAAAATTAATACAAAACGAAAAAAAAAGTAAATAAAAAAAAGTAAGTAAAAAAAGCAAGTAAAAGAAAATAAGTAAAAAAAAAGTAAGTAAAAAAAAGTCATCTATAGCAGGATTCGAACCCTCGACTTAAAAATATGATCTACGACCTCTACCGATAGGCCAACATACGTTGCTAGAGATTGGCGAAATTTCAAATGGGATTTGTCTATAGGTACGCAAATTCGCGCCATCTATTGAGATTTTATGTTACTAAATTTACGATCAAATTCAATGTGTTATTTTATTAAAATTAATAGGTGCAGTGCGTGTTTTCGTCTTTATTGATATGGATAATAAAAAGTAGAAATCCTAGCCTTATCTAAATTAAATTAAACGTAAGTAAACGCATTAAAAGTTTAGAAGCAGTGTTTGAAGTAAATTTTCAATCGACCATAACTTCTTTTTCCCTTAACCGATTTTGACGAAACAAAGTTTTGACAACGCTCCTAATCATATGTAATCCAACTGTGAAAACCGCGTTTAAATCCGTTGAGTATTTTCGAAGTTATAACGTACCAGACAGACATACATACATACATACATACAGACAGACAAAAATTCCAAAAACTGTTTTTTTGGTTTCTGTTACTCCTTTTTAATCGCACTCAATCAGTTTTTTTGAAAAATATTAAATGTACAGACACTCGCATTTTAGTGTCTTATTATATGTATTGATGAACGTGTTACATTGGTGACATGATTATAAAGTACCGCATGATGTGTGAACAATCTATTTTCAACAACTTTACTGTGCATAAAAACAATAAAAAAAAAATATATTATAATTGATTTGCTCTCAATGTAGTCATTGGATGGTGAAGTTGTTAATTACATTATAAACTAAAATATGTTCTATCCTATTCTTTCTTATCGATATTTTAAGGTGAATGAACGGGACAAAACATATTTCATTTATAATTTACTTACTATGAATAATTAATTCGTAAAACCTCAATTTATTTTCATTGACAAGCGCCAGTAAACCCTAATGGGAAACCAAAATATGTTCTATCCTTTTCTCTCATCGATATTTTAAGGTGAAAGAATGGGACTAAACATATTTAAGTTAAAATGGATTAGCTATTTTTTTTTTATGAAAATCGTTAACTAAGTATATTAAGATTAAAACTGTAGTCATAATGCTGTAGTTAAAAGAGAAAAAAAATGTCGTGTCGTATCAAGAAATAAAGGAACTTGCTAAAGATAGACAAAAATGGAAGGAACTCCACCGACAAGAGCATAGCTCTTAAATTTATGATGATGAGTCAAAATGCAAATTTGTAAAATGTCAGAAAACCCTAATGGATGTTTTTTGTTTGCAGGCCTACTCCGCTACAAGGTAGACTTCCAGTCGATGCAGTTGGACGATGAGGAAATCGACAACCTTTACGACGTGGACGATTATTAAACAGCACGGAAAAATCGCGCGACTAGTCGCAGCACGCTCGCCGATTTCTGTCGACCGAAAAACGCATTATAATGGCTTATAGTACCGATTTTCGTTGAGACATTTGAGATTGAACCTTATACGCAATATTTAAGGTTCAGTATTAACAAGATAATTGATGCGAGTCGCAAAACGTTGTCAAGTGTAATATGAGCTATTCTAATGTTTAAAAACTCGATTGGCTGGCCGATTTGTTGCTCGACTAGTTGGATCTCTGGCCTCATTTATACCGTGTCGTCGATTCGCACATTACATAAATATATATACATTTGTTGGATGTGAGAATATGTTTTAAGGGGCCATATTAAGCCAACTAGCGCCACCAATCATTTTATTTCGTTTACTCTTAAATCAGGTCAAATTGAAAAAATCTAAGAAGGCAGGTCACTAGTAAATAACGTTAATTCAGAAATAACTCATAACCGCCAAAAGTGACCACTTTTTTTCTGTCAGTTTTTTTTCTGAATTGACCAAAGGATAAATAATGAAAAGAAATACCAAAAATACTAGAAGTTATTTACTAGCGAATTGTTGTCTTAGATTTTTTCAATTTGACCTGATTTTAGAGCAAAAGAAATAAAATGATTGGCGGGGCTAGTTGGCTTACAATCTCCCTTAATTGGTATAATAATGTTAAATCACAAAATATAATGTGTCATTTTTTGTTGGTTGTTTGTCGCAAGAAATTGGCGTATGAGATCTTAATATTTTAGTGAATAGTTACGAATAGCGCAATTGTTAGATATAGACACTGGTGGATAGTCTAAATAAGATCTGCGCGCATAATGCCAGACACGCATATGGTACAATACGCAAAATGTCTGACACGCTGCTACAGCTTTTGGGTCCAGGAAAGTTGTGCATCTTTTGCAAACAGGTTTAACTCGTCGACCCTATTTTCATGAAATTATTGTATTTTTTGTCGAGAAAGGGTTAGGATCAGTTCTAAAGATAAAGTTTGTAGATTTTGCTTTTATAGTGTTTATGCAAAACAGCCTGATTTTTGTTCAATGCTGAGCAGTAGACCTCTCTTTTTGTATTCTGTTGTACACTAAATTTAAAATTCAACGACCATCAAAAACATTAAATATTACTCTGGAATTTTAGTATTTTGGTCTTGCACAACATATTGATAAAATAGTTATAACATTTAATCTATTCATACATTTTTTTTTTGTGTTTCATTAGCGAGTTTCATAATTTATTGATACGACACGACGTTTACTTTCTAGTTTTCTTCATATAACTATTTCTTGGTCTACCTTAATCACTTTCTTTTATCATCAAAAATAATTTATTTCTTTCCTTTAATAATGTTTCTCGTAAAACCTTTGTGTCGTATCAAATATAAACATGTTTCCTCTTTTGTTCATTTTAATTCAGATTTTGCATAAAAAATAGTAGGTATAATTTCTATATACTATTCATAACCACTATGTGATTATATTATGATACTTTAATCAAGCTTTAAAATACACAATATATTATAATTTAAAAAAAAAACAAGCTTATGTATCAAGTATTGTTGTGCAATTGACTGTATTATTATTAAATTATATAAGAACTGAAATAAGACAGATGTTTTTGCTCAATTATCAACACTTTTATGCAAGTAACTGCATAACACAGGCAATCCTTGTCAGTTGCAAAAATATGATTGCATTACTATTATTTTAAACATTTGTTTTGACAATCGTAGTGCAGTGTTAAAAGTGCGACATGTTCAGACATTGCTAATCAGCCAATTTGCTTAGCTCGCGTTTTGCGTGCAAATGATGTGTCTTCTGTTCTTCGCATTTAATTATTATTATTATTTTTTATACAGTGCGATATGTTTTGTATTATTTTTGCGCGCATTTTAGACTTTATGAAGATATAATATTTATTTATTTACAAACATGACAATCTACCGAAATATTTTATCTACGTAAAAGGGACCAATATCGAGGAAAAAATAATTTCGAGGTATAGTTGTATTAATTTAGTCCGTCCACGGACTTCACAGTCCTCTAACATTAGACTCTCAAAAGGTTGACGTCAGGCAAGTGGCCGTTCCGCGAAATAATGACAATTAGTTTTAAAATCGCGTTATGTGGCTTGGGATGCCACCGATAAAACGCTGAGATGGTTGTATATTTAACTATTTCGAGTACGAATAGGAAAATGACGCGCAGTTTGACGTGTCTCATACTATTGCATACATTACAAGTTACTCTCATGAGACGCAGTCGGTGGGCCTTAGAAAAATCGGCTGTGACAGATGGACAGACAGACAGCGATCCTTTATTGATTATCAGACGTCAGGAATCGCGTACTTTTCGGGATAAAAGAATCCTATGTGTTAATCCAAGCTATCGGCTACCTCCATACCAAATTTCACAAAAATTGGCCCAGCCGTCTGATTGTAAAGAAGTAACGAACATACAAACTTACGCCTTTATAATATTACTAGCTGTTCTCCGCGGCTCCGCCACGCGTGGAACTCGGTTATATCGCGCCCGAAAGTAGCCTATGTTTGACCTCAGGTTGTTAACTACATCCCTACCAAATTTCATCACAATCGGTCCAGCAGTTTAGCCGTGAAGAGGTGACAGACAGACAGACTTTCGCATTTATAATATTAGTATGGATTAGTATTCTTGTTTGTATTACTTGTGTACATAAATAAATGAATAAATATATCAATCAAAAGTCTAAATAGCGCGCATTTTACGCACACGGTATAAAATGATGTCATGTTGGCGCAATTTTGGAACCGTGTCACTGTAAGACTGTTAGACAATTGAAATTTATACCTTAAGTGCCCTTAGATAGAAGAGCTGTTTGAATGACACTAGCGATTGCACAGTCTAGCGTTAGCTGTGCCCTGGGGCTTTACCCGCCCGTGTTGTGTTACTGCCTACTTCCTATATAACATTGCTATCCTATGCAAAATGTATTGTAAAACTAGCTTTTGCCCGCAGCTTCGCCCGCGTGAATTTCCATCGGGAACAGTGTTTTTTTTCTGGTATGAAAGGTACCATATGCCCTTCTCAATACTTCTAAATATGTGTATGCAAAATTTCAAGAAGATTGGTTCTGTAGATAGGGCGTGAAAGCGTAACAAACAAACAAATAAATTCTCTTTCGCATTTATAATATTAGTTGGGTTGGGATATTGTTGTTTCAGTAGCGTTAAAACAAAATTATGTATTGAATATATACAAATCTTACTATTAGAATAGATAGAAATGGCGATCCTTATTATTGGAGGCCAAGACTCCGTTCAGTCGCAGAATGTCCAATTCGCAAAATGTCCAATTCGCGGAATGTCCATTACTTTGGGTCGCTACGCCCTCTTGGTTAATTCATTTTGGATCAGATTTGGTCGACCTGAGAATAGGTCGTAGACTACTTTACGTAGGTAATATAGGGACTGTTACATTGAGTGCCAAATTTAAGACATTGCAGCCCTAATCTGGAATGAGGTAATTTTTAAATGGTGAAATATGTTTTCAAATTGGTGCTTTTGAAATTTGCGTCCCACGTTACTTTTTTTTCTGTCGATATAAAAAGGAAAACTAAGTTATATAAATATACAAATTTGCTCTCTCTTCATAATTTAATATAAGTAATAGTTGCGGGAATAAGTAACAAACATGCTAGCTTTCTCCATAGTAATATAAGTGGGATGGGAAAAAACACGGATATAAGATAACAAATGCCACGGGTGGTTTAATATACTTATTTTTATCAAAACGCAACTCTTCTATCTCAATTGACACATTCAATTTGCGCCAAATTCAATTAACTACACACAAATGGTATATCCAGATTGTTATATATGAAATAAATATGTATTGTACAATAAATATTAATTACTGCTAAAACTTGGTTTTATTCATAGCTTACGTCATTCCTGGGTTTATTATATACCTACATACTAACAGGGAAAACAAAAGTGTGTTTTCTGTTTTGTCTCGTTTAAATAAAATTTCGATAAGTGAGAAAGGGACTAAACATATTTTAGTTAAAATAGGCTAACGAAAGAATTATTACGTCTATATAACATACTAGCTGTTGCCCGCGGCTCCGCCCGCGTGTAGGTCGCTTTTCGCGTAACCTGTGGAAACTACAACTATCCAGACCTATAGTTAATTCTATAGTATCCTATTTCCGTGCCAATTTTATAAAGCCATTACATTGCTACGATATCTTTTAAAAGTACAAACAAATTGATTTAGCGCCTAATTAATAAGTAATTCGGATTTAGAATCACAGTGTCTCAAATGATCGATATATGGCGTTTATATGTCTGTAGGGAAGGACTATTTAATACACTAATCGGCGCTTGCTTTGTATTGCGGCTGAATATCTGTACTAGCGCCTCTATATAACCTCTTTAGTCTTTGAGCGCTGCTTCGGCTTGAAGATAGATTTAATAAAAATTTACCTGGCAATGCGTAATTTCCTATTTCTCTGGTAGTACTAGTATTTCTGTTATCTGTGCTAAGACTACCTACTACGGTTTCGGCTGCAGCCAGCAACGTCAATATTTTCCGCTGTGCTGTATTACAAAACGATTTAAAAAAATTAAAAGGTCGCCGGACAATAAGATGACGCAAGTTTCGATTTGAAAGTAGTGTTTTTGTCGCTATTTTCAGGGCCACGGTTTTTGTATCGCCATACTTGTAATGCTGGTACTACACTTGGTTATTCGTACTTATTTGGCAAAAATTTCGGCGAATAGGTACGCAAATAGCGCAACTACCGTCCACCAAATATGCCATCCAACGTGACAATGCTGCCAGCCTTCTGGGCACCCTCGGAGTAATGATTCGCATTTTAGTTTTTTTAATATGTGTATTTCTTTCCTTTGTACCTTACCTAGTTTTTAACAAAATTATGTATACATTTGTTTGGTGCAATAAAGAGTTTTTCTATTCTATTTTGGTAGTTTAGGTTTAGTTTTTAACTAGGTATGTAATAATTTTTTTTGTTAGTTAAATAAACAATAGAATTAAAGATCACCAAATATTCATACACGCTAGGCCGTATTTGGTATTTGCCGAATAGGCAAATAACGCAAAAGTTTTGTGTCCGTCAAAATGACGAGACCAAGTCTGGAATCCTGTAAAATGACTTTCGAATCGCCCGCGGTCTCTCTACGAAGCAATTTTTTTTTTATTTATGGTAATATACCATTTTTCTTCTATATGTTTTGGCAAACATACCAGCCACTCATGGTCAAATAGGCAAATACAAATAGCCAAGTGTGGTAATAGCATAAGGTACTAACTACTACTCAAAAACGGTCGGTTGGCTTTGAAAGATCGTGCCCGCATGCGGTTAATTCTAAAACTTAAATTTTGCTCTTTAAGCTGCAGAAGTGCTAGCACTGTTGTGTTCCAACTTAGAAGTTGAAAGAGGCACTGGATACTATGGCGAAACATTATAGGCCACGCGAGTCGACAGCGCTTTTGTGACACCCTAGGTATCACGAACGTAAATAGGCGGGCCGTGCCAACAAAAACATACTTGGGCTTTACCTTTTTCTTTTAAGAAAAAAGTAGGTGGGTAAATATTCAGAAAAGGAGCCAAATCTCATGAAATCGCACTAACGAGGGGTAAATTAAAAATAATCGCAGATTTAGTAGTAATTCTGAATCTATGCTAATAATAATCGAAAATTGTCAATTTCAGTTTTAAGTAAAAATCGAAACTATGTTCAAGCCAAGGCCAAATTAGAGTCGGATAGGTAACTTAAAATAAAAATTAAAAACTATTTAGGAAATTTTAAAAAGATAAATTTACTTCGCTACTTAACTTGCCGTCGTTGCCTATAGTTTAATTTCTTTGCTTGCCGTATTAGGATGACGTCACTGCCCAATATGCAGAGTACTTGAATCCAGCCAGCGTTAAAAAACTGGTTTGATTGCGTTTTTTCCTACTTTTTTTATAATCGGCCAGTACCGTTGCTGCTAAAAATAGCTTCTCTCATTTCGATGCTATTTTTAGATGCCCATTAACTTCGTATGTTGCTGGCTGCATTAAGTAAGGTGAATTAATTTAATTTTTTTTCTTTTGGACTTTGGATTCGACGTGTTCGATGTTCTAATTTTGAAGACAAGGTAATGATTATTTGTTTTTAATAGATATTATATTTATTTTTAAACTATGGTAGTTTTTTGAACACTTTCGTCCGTGGGTATAGTAAATGGCGACTAGGGGAATATAAATCTAATTGCTTTATAGTAGTAGTAGGTAGTGTGTACCTCTGTCCGCCGCACGGAGGATCTATTTGCCAATGGAACTAGTGGGAATGATCGGTAATTTATCTGTGGTCCACCGAGTAGGTTCCACCAACAGCTGATTTCCCACATACTAACAATGCCTTTGCTAGTAGATATATGATCTAGAGTACCTATATTGAAAAACATATCTGTGTCATCTGGAATGGCGCTAATACGCGCTACAATAATCCATGTGTTTTGTACAAAGCTTTGGAACAGAATACCCTATAGAGCATTCTGTAATATATATATTTTTACAATCAAAGGTCAAACAGATGTCACGGTTTACGTGCAGTGGCCAAAAAAAAACTACATTTATTGTTCCTTCTTAGGTGTAGGTATGTAAGGCGGAGAGATTTTTTCTCTGTGGTCAACTGTATTTTAACTGTTTACTATGCCTGCATGTTCCAACAACAGCATTCCAAAAATAATGCTGGTCAAGTAAGTCGAATTGGCGCAAGAAGGGTGCTTCCGTACCAGTAGCCTTTTGTTCAACTTTTGTGCTTGCTAACTTGCTTACTTTTGCACAGTCATTTTGTTTCGGTGCAATAAATCGATCAAACTAAGAAGCTAGTTCGTTTAAGACCGGGAGATCTTGCGTTCGATTCCCATGGGAAGCTATAATTTGGTCAGGACATTGCAGGCATGAATCACCTGATTGTCTGATAATAAAGATGATTCCGCACTAATATCTATCATCTATCTAGCAGTCGTTAAAGGAACAGCCTTTCTCTGTTCTGTGGGGACAACGTTAGAAGCAGAAAGGCGGTTTCTTTTGCTTCTACATACTCAAAGAATTTGGGATCGATCGCGTTCGCGACGCCAAGCAAATTAATTTTTTAATCTATGTACATACTATTATCATAGTATTCTATTCTGTTATCTGTGTCCATATCCACAGATTAGAAGTCCATACATACTAATAAAGCTGAAGTTTTTTTTTTAATATTATTTTTTACGAAGTGTTTTTTTTTTTAATTGTTTTTACGGCCATGGAATCTAGTCCTTTAAGGCCTTTCTTGAATTTATTAATCTTCTTCAGTCCTATTTAAGTCGGTCGAGTCAAAAATTCAAGTCAATAGTCAAGTCCAGTCAAGTAAGTAAGTCTAGTCTGAGTCAGACGGCTAAGTGAAGCGGTGGAAAAATTTCACTTAGCTATATCATGGAGATTTTGGTGACAAAGATAAAAAGTCACGTAATCGACACTGTATCACTTCCCAACACTCACGCTTGTTCACGAACACTTTGCGAATAATAAACCACCAATATTATGCACAAACACTCGAAAAAACCTAAGTTTTGGAAATTAAATACAGGGTGGACATAGCGACAGTTTACTTTCCCTCCAAAAACCGAAGAGTTTGTTTGTTTGAAAGCATAGACAAATAATTTTAGAACCGGCATGATATTTTTTTTTTGCTTATTATGAAGTTTTTGGGGAAGATAATATAGCTATAATATAAACACCACAGGCAAGTGAAATAGCGGATACAGTTTACCCATAATACAGCGACAGCTAAAAGTTACCGAAAAATATTTAAAAATATTGTTATTAACTATTATAAACACAATCGTTTGAAAACAGCTTATAAAAATTCATCCGACTTTCGCGGGAATTTATGCATTAAAAATATTATTATATTAAGGTTTCCACAGACTTTTAGGGTTCTCTAATCAATAATTAAATTTTTTAACTAAGTAACATAATATCGTGATTCTGTGGAACCACCTTTCGGCCTCTGAATCACAATTTATTCTGATCATTTCGTGTAGGTGTCGCGGTCAAATGAACATGCGCACCCTGGTGTCAGAATTCTTAGGAACAGCTCTCTGACGTGGTTCCTTTAACGACTACCAGATGGCAGCCGGGACCGACGGCTTAACGTGCCTTCCGAAGCATGGAATCATCTTTATTATCAGACAATGATTGACAGGTGATTTAAGCTTGCAATGTCCTAACAAGGAAATTAATCAATGGACTTATCTTCATCCTCTTTTTAGCGTGTCAACGTTCACCTTAAAACGAGACCTCGGTGTACACTAGCGCCTAAAAAATATTATTCACTGAAAACACAACTTATCAAAAATCCGTCTTATGTAATTAAGGTTCTGGATCTGAAGTTAATTTTAAACATATCAAATTATTACCCCCGTATTAAGAAACGTTTGTTAAGCCTATTTTAGCTAAAATGTGTTTCGTCTCGTTCTTTCACGCGAAGTGTCGGTTAAGAGAGAAATAGCCAAAACATATTTTAGTTAAGCTTATCAAACGTTTCTTAATACGGGGGTTAAAGTATAGTTCCCTATAGTTACATTACTGGTACGGAACCCTTTCTGCGCTAATCCGACTTACACTTGACCGGGTTTACTTTGGAAGGTTGTATCTAAAACCGATAAACTATATTTTAAATGTTTGTTAACCCGAAAACCAGACGACAACCTGGAAAAGCTTTTGGTCACTGGCAGAATGGACGGAAGGAGATCCAGAGGACGTAGCCCGATAAGATGGTCTGACCAAATTAAGCAGCAGCTCAACATCCAGATCTCCAACGCAATCCACGGGGCAAAAGATCGCCATAAATGGAAAGAGATCGCAAAGAAGATAGGTCGGGCACATCACGACGCTCAGTAGTGAGCAAACGACTGGAGGAGGAGGAGGAAATGTTTGTTATAACAGTACTTAAGTCGGATAAAAAATTGTGTGAATATGAACTGAATTTTGAGTGGGCGTGGTTGCTGCTATTGCCGATGACACTGGTAATTGATTAGTTAAAAAAATACAGACGAATTGAGAAACTCCTCCTTTTTTTGAAGTCGGTTAAAAATTATTTCGCACATTAACTTTATTTATTTTAGTCGCGACCCGCCCCGGCTTCGCATGGGCATAAAAACCTCTTGAATCACTATTTAAAAAAACGGCATCAAAATCCGTTGCGTAGTTTTAAAGATTTAAGCATACATTGGGATATAGGGACAGAGAAAGCGACTTTGTTTTATATAGTCATAGCATCGATGTGATAGTAATTTACTTACTAGCTTTCGCCCGGGGTTTCGCTCCCGTTTAATGTTTGGAATAAAAAGTAACCTATGTGTTATTCCTAGTCAATCCCTTTCTATTCCCAAAATTTCAGCCTGTAATTTATCTTTATTTATACATATAATAAAATAGTAAAAATATTTTGTCTGCTGTAATATGTATGATCACGCTTATCTTCGAAAGTTCTGAACCAATTTGCATAAAACTTTCACCAATTGATTTGTTTTAACTCGGAAGAACATCCGAAGTTTGGTTTGTTTCATCAAAATCGGTTCATAAAAAAAAAGTTATCGTCATTTGAATGTACTCAAGGCATGTTTGATTTCGAACGAATGCACCTACCTAATTGGATAATTCTTGGTTATTGTCATGACACATTTTGTATTATAGAAACCCCTTTCTTCCCAATTGAACAATTTAATTCCCAAGATAACGGGGACCAAGCCCACGCGCACGAAGTCGCGGGGTTACAGCCAGTAAATAATATGTCAAACCTTGTTCGAAATAACACTGTTCTTCACGATGCACAAAATCCAGGAACATTTTGAGTTGTATAATGTTTTTTTCGTTATTAATGGACTAATCTGGTTTTCGAGGGTCACTCTAGTTTGGTTTTTTCATGATCAAGTGATTGGAAATTTTCGAAAATGTATCTATGACTTTTATGTATCTTGCGTTTTCTACTTTTGAAGGTTAGATTGTTAGATTTGAAATGTTAACCGAGGTTTTTGGAGGCAAGTAGCAGAGGCAACTTCGAAGCGGTAGGTAGGACTATATATTTTTAAACACCAGCGTATAATACTCGGCAAGTAAGTTGGCCACCAACGGGACGTGCTGGGAATGTTAAAATTTGTATGAAAATCGGCTACTGCGTATGGTCATTTCAGTTTAATTCCAAGTTGCCAACTTATATGCCGCAAACTATATGTATACCTATCTGGCCTCTTGCCGTCGGTACGAGAAACTGCGGGCTCTAAAACACAAGGAATACTCGCTCTGAGAGCTCATCTTAAAATATCATTGACGAGGGAACCGACCGGCACATTTTTTGTAACCACGGAATTTAGAAATATTAACAAGAAGTGGTATATCACTAGTTTGGCTTGCAAGCTAAGTTTGGCTTGCAAGCTAACGTTTCACACATAAAAAATGGGCGGGGAATTTGATTGCGTCATTTATTGCCACTGTTATTGGTCGATAATATTTGGTGGCTTTGTTGTAAACTACGTAATACATTTTTAACTAGTGTGGTATGGTATACATTGGTTTACGTGTATTAATTGAAGATAAGAAGAGAGAATACGCTGTCACACTGATCCCGGAACTAAAACATTTCTTTTCGGATAATTTCTCTGTTTTATGGGTTCACCCACCTCGAACCTTACTCACTAAAGACTGAAGGAATCGTTGTCCAGGTAAGTTCCCAAATGCGGTAAATGGGTAAGACGTGCAACCAGGCACCAGAATACGGCTTGGAAACATTTTACCACAGGCCTCCCCAAGGATTTCCAAAACGACCGATTGGAAGCGGCCTGCATCCAGCGCCTGCCTGCAGGTCATCCGACGACCTGGGGCCCAATCTCACGCAATTGAAGTTCGCTGATTTTCTCCAATTTTTTCGATGAGTTTAAGTCAATTCACAATCAAAAAATGTCGATCGATCGATGCGTTCGATTGAACTCTTTCAATTGTGATTTTTTGAAAAAGCAGAAACCGTTATAAACCTTTGAAAAAAATTGGATAATTGGATGGTCGGTAGGCGTCCGATGCTACGCTTGCCGGTGCGTGGTCGCCATTCGAGAAATCGCGCCTGGAAACCTGTGGAAAAAGCTTTAAGCTGAAGAACCTACTGCTTACTGCTTTCGAGGATAAGTAGGGATCAGAAAGGAAGGGTTCAAGTGGAAAGGAAAGACTCCGAGACCGTAATGGATGTTTCAATTGTAATGCCAAAAGTGTCATTGTACGGCCGACCCAGGTGGCCTACTACCATCTCTAAAAACCATGCAAGTTCCAGTGAGTAAGCGAGACAGCGCAATACATGATGTAAGGCGACATCTCCCTTACTGGATCTTGCATGGTTTTAAGAGATGATAGTAGGCCACCATATATCTTTGGAGCGATGCTGTGCAGGCTGACCTGCGTGAGATGGGCGCCATACTAGGGGAAGTGGGAATCATAGCGCGGAATAGAAAACTGTGGCGCTCTCTCGCTTCCGAGGCCAAGATTTACGGTCGCTTTGCCAGCGGAGTAAGTAGTCCTATTGTCTGCAATATTTTAAAAATATGGACATAACCTGCCTTTATTTTCCATACTATTGTTACGTTAGTACTACTTATTAGGTATTCTGTGTTTTCGTGGTAAGTGACCTAGGGAGTTAGGAGAGATAGCCCCTTGAGCTGTTACTGCTGCTAAGACATTTTAAATTAAATAATAATCATATTAATATTAGTTAAACTTATTTATTATATTTTCAAAAAATATGTACATAGAACATTTATATTAGTTATCTAATATTATTTGGCCGAACTAGAAAATGATGCAACAAATTTCTGAATTTCGTTATACAAAACACGTACAAAATCTATAGAAAATAAGTTCAATGAACCACCGGATCTGGTATTTTAATAATTCTTACATTCTAATATTTTATAATCCAATTTTTGAAAAAAAAAAATACATGGCACAGATAAGATTAGATAGAACAAATAGATTCTTTATATATATCCAAATAGGCAGGTGTCATTAGACACAATTTCCATAGATTAAAAAAAAAATTGCCTCGCGCGTGCGATTCGGAATTCTTTGCTAATACTATTTACTTAGAAAATAAGTAGGTCATTGATAACCTCTTGTACAAAATATTGACCCTATTGTGATCTAAGTACAACCACAAAATACTTAATAGTACCACTGTACCACACGTAATAGTAAGACTGAGGTAATAAATAACTACCTAATAGCTAAAGAACACTCATGAATATCGCGGGTAAACTAAGTACTGAGTTTTTTTAATACTTTTTACGGCCATGGAAACTAAAGGACATACTTAGGGTATATCTATCATCTCGGGAAAAAGCACCGTTCCCGAGGGAAATTCATGCGGGCGAAAGCTAGTCCTAACTAATATTTATGAATGCGCAAGTGAGTTTGTATATTTGCTTGTTTGTTTGTTATCTCTTCACGCTTTATCTACTGAACCAATCTGCTTGAAACTTCACAAACACATAGTTTAGGAGCACTGAGAAGACATAGGGTACCTTTTATCCCGGGAAAAAGCACTGAGAAAACTAGTAATATAATAAAGCTGAAGAGTTTGTTTGTTTAAACGCTTACAAATTTAAAACTACTGGTCGGATTTGAAAAAATATTTCTGCATATGATAGCCTAATTCTTGGGAGGTGATAAAAGGTATGAACATTACTAGTAGGTACATCCTACCAAGAGCGGACAAAACAGGTGAATATAGCTAGTATATCTGTATATATATCATTAAGGGCCAGTCATAAAGTTGACGTAAACTTAAAATCCTCATGTATCGCATGTATCGATTGTAAAAAAAAACAGTTTTCACGCAGCCGCGTCGGTATGAAATTTTTTACAACCCCCCCTCGCCCCCCGCACCCGCCTTCGTCCCTCTGTCTCGAAAATTCCGAGGGAAAGGAGCGAAAATATAATACTAAAATTTGGTGCATAAAAATGTTGGGAGAAAAATTGCTTTCAGTTTGGTTGGTTTTACCCGACTGCATAAAAATAGTAAGATTTAGATTTTCTTCATCATCCTAGCGTTTTCCCGATTGCATATGCCGGTTGTCTTTTTCTAATCCACTTCGCCCGGTTTTGGGCATTTAGTCCATTTGCACGCATATCATATTGAGACAAGTCGCAACACTCGCAATAAAATAAAGTCAGCGAAAGCATAACTATCACTATCACTACATAATATAAAACAAAGTCGCTTTCTCTGTCCCCAGATCCCTTTGTATGCTTAAATCTTTAAAACTACGCAACGGATTTTGATGCGGTTTTTTTAGTATATAAGGTGAATTTAAATCAACTGCAAATATTTTAAGGGCAGATTCAGGCCACTAAACTGAACAACTTTTTTTACCTCCCATACAAATTGAGAATCAGCTGATTTAGTATGGAGAATGAAAAATAAAATTTCGTATTTCGATTTAAGTTTATTTGGAAAAGTTGTTCAGTATAGTGGTCTGTATCTGCCCTTAAAATATTTGCAGTTGATTTGTGTCCACCATATATACCTACCTAGTGATTCAAGAGGAAGGTTTTTATGCCCATGCGAAGCCGGGGCGGTTCGCTAGTAGATTACAATACAAAATACTATGCGAACAAAAGGGGTAAAGACAAACAATAATTTTAGATTAGAAGATACTTAGGACACAACCGAAAAAACGGTCGGATAATGCTTTGATTATTTCCCAACTAATAGTATAAATGCGATAGTGAGTATTTGTATATTTGTTTGTTTCTACCTCTTCACGGTCTATCTACTAAACTTATCTTCCTAAAATTTCGCATACACATAGCTATGCGCATTGAGAAGGACATAGGGTAACTTTCATCCTGGGAAAAAGCACCGTTCTGGAGGGAAATTCACGCGGGCGAAGCCGCGGGCATAAGCTAGTATTAAATAATCAAAGGGATGATGATGTTATATTGCTTATAGACCCGAATGTTATTGACAGTAAAGGAAGTAAATTTAACTATAAGTAGGTACTTATACTATATTCTAATATATATAATCTTACTTACGTGTACTTATAGATTACTAGCTGTTGCCCGTGGCTCCGCCCGCGAGGGTTATATCGTGCCAAAAATTTGACCAAACGAAAATTTGGTAAGTAAACTTGTCAAATTTTATCAAATTTGGGCCAGCGGTTTAGCCTTGAAGGCGTAACATACAGACAGAAAGACTCGCATCCATACTATCCATATCCATACTTCCATACTTTACTTATTACTTACTTTACTTACTAATATTATAAATGCGAAAGTCTGTCTGTCTGTCTGTCTGTCACTCTTTACGGCTAAACTGGACCGATTGTGATGAAATTTGGTAGGGATTTAGTTAACGACCTGGGGTCAAACATAGGCATACTTGGGCGCGATATAACCGAGTCCCACGCGGGGCAGAGCCGCGGGGAACAGCTAGTTTTTAATATATTAGTAAGTAAAGTAAGCATAGATAGATACGTATATTTGTACTTAGGTAGTAATAAAATGCCATAAACTTTGCCGCGAACCCGCGATGCTAAAAAATTGATAAGAAAAATCGCTCAGGACGACCGTAGTTGGCTGTAAACCGACGAGCCTCGGCTCGGAAAATAAAAAAAGAAGAAATAAAAATGTCGTAAAAATGGCATCGAGGGGTAATAGAAGACAGGGGAGTGCGGGGGGTGTTCCTAAAACTTCCAACGTTTCAAAAATCGATCACGAGGCGCGTGTGTGTACCGTTTTGAATTTCGAAGAGAACTATACGAAAATTTATATGTCTACTTCCCGTGCACACGATATTCGCCCTTTGCTTGTTTATAATAAAGGTTAATTTCGCCTATTTTTGTTTTATATGTGTGGGAAACTCACACAGTTAAACAGTTACCAAAATATTAATGGTGGCCTCGCCCGCCAAAATAGATTTTTTGTACGGCCCCTTATTTCGACAAAACGGAATTTGGGTTTGGTCGTAAAAACCTTTTCGAAAACATTCTCGTCTCGCGTGTAATTTTACGTTATAGAAATTGGATAAGTAAGTATTTTTATCAGTAACCTTAGACATCGGCATTTTTATATTAATTCCCTCTTGTCCGAGCGTGTTTCTTGGTTGCATTTTCCGCTTACGCTTCAGAGCCCAGGGTACGCTTTTAATCATGGTCCTGATTTGGCGGTACTGGTTATTACTACCACGGTCTACGCTAAAGCATTTAATTAACGGAAAATGATAATACAGTTACCTAAATGACTCTAAAAACAAATTATATCTAAACTTTAATGCGTAAATGTTGTTAGGTAAACGAAAATTAAACTACTTAAATCTATTTTCTTCTTTATATCCAAACGTGTTTCCATACACAGATCACGCTTCAAAGCCCAGGGCACGGATGAAATTTTGGGAACAGAAAGGGGTTGACTGGGAATAACACTAGACTACTTTTATTCCAAACGTTAAACGGGAGCGTAGCCCCGGGCGAAAGCTAGAAATTGTATAAAAGGATTGTGTAAAATGTTTTATAGCGTTAATAAACACTTCATTTCATTTGTTTTATTATTTTGCCCAAAATGTATTTGCCCTTATTCATATACTGACCGCGGGAAAGTGATTTGATTAGGTATGATATTTTAATCAAATTGCCCATTTGACATGGTCATTATGTATACAGGCCGATCACTATTCATAGGGAGCAGTGCCCCTGGCGCTGTACAAGGTTTGCCATACTAAAAGAAAAACTCATACTAGGGGCACTAACTTCTCAAGTTGCCCGTAGGTAACATAGGTATATTTATAAATATTTTAATAAATATTTTAACAAATATTTTAATGAAAAAAAATTTTTTGACCTATACTAATTGAAAATCAGCTGAGCTAGTTTAGTATGGAGAGTGAAAAAAAAAATTGAGTTTCGATATAAGTTTATTCGGAAAAGTTGTTCGGAAAGCGAGCGGTCTGAATCTGCCCTTAAAATATTTGCAGTTGATTTGTGTCCACCTTCATAGGAATTAGTATTTAAGACCTAAGCTCAATTTAAGTACTCGTAGATGTCTTGAATCGAGGTAGACACAGACAGCACTCATTTCTTTAAAAAATTTCTAAAGCCATCGTAGGAAAAAAGATTTAAGAAAGAAAAAAATAAGGGCGGCAAAAGACCGCCCGCGCATTCGTTAGTCTATGGGGCACAGAATTTAAATTTATCTGTTCTGTGGTCGAGGGTATCATTCTTGTGATTTGAACTAACGAATGTTTAAAACGCGGTTCAAACTAAAACATACCTACCGAGAATAAACTATAAAGCTAAAAATAGAAGATGATGTTGACCCCGTTCAATGACTTGAAAATCATAGGCCAGCTTGCCGGACAAGTAAATATTTTTTGATGTGATGTCGACATGATGTCGATGATAAAAATGTTTTAGATATTATTCATTCATATCGAGTGCTGCTAAAAACGCCACTGTGAGCAATTCATCGAATCGATTCATATTACGAATTCCTTAGCAATTCTGTAGCAATTCCTCTATTTTTTGTAAAATGGCCAACTAAACTTTGCAATTCCTCTTCAAAAAAATTGAAAGAAATAGGAATTGCTAAGGAATTCGTATTATGAATTCAATTCGATGAATTGCTCAAAGTGGCGTTTTTAGGCCCAGTTCACATACTTATAGGCGCACCCTAGACGTTTATTCATGCATGATGGTTTTTTCATCAAACAAAGAGATGGAACTCGAAAGGTGAATTGAATCGACTGATTTCCAAACAAATCATCTTATTTTAAATCAAGAATTTTGCGATGATTTACGATAGAACAGTTGAATAGACTGATTTCCAAAATAATCTTCGCAAAGTTCTTGAAATAAATTAAAAAAATTAAGATGATTTGTTTGGAAATCAATCGATTCAATTCACCTTTGTTTGATGGAAAACCATCATGCATGAATAAGCGTCTAATGTGCGGCTTGCCTTACTCTTTTCAAAGGTATTGCCCGGGTTTCCGCTCCCGTGGGGATTCCGGGATAAAATGTAGCCCGTAGTAGAAGAGGCCAAGACCCACAAAGGGTAGTAGCGCCACAAGAAGTAGAAGTCATGTACAAGTGGAATTTGCATTTGCACACAAAAGGATTTTCATACCAACAGCTTCATTGTTTCCTTACCGTAAGTATTAAAAGCATTACAAAATATATCAATTTTTATATATTTTTTAGGCATAGCAGACAGTTGTAGTAGATCGAAATCGAAACTTTATCAACTACTAGCTGTTGCCTGGGGCTCTGCTCCCGTGAGAATTCTGGAAAAAAATATAGCTCATGTGTTGTTCCATGGTCTAAGCAATCTCCATTCTAAATTTCAACCAAATCGGTTCAGCCGTTTTCCTGTGAAATAGTAACAAACATCCATACGAGTACAAACTTTCGCGTTTATAAAAGGTAAGGCAACAAAGTGAGCCACTAGTTAGCAGCGCTCTAGTGAAGTGACAACCTCTAAGCTACGACACAGAATATATAATAGTATATATTAAAATAATAATAATATAATAGTATATATTATTTATTTTGATTAAGTATACTATTTAAATAAATATGAATGATCTATATTTTTCGCGATTAGTTGTGTGCAGTTGTGTGTCAGAAACACTATTGTTAAAAAAAAGTGTCATGGCGGAAGATAACTTGGGTATGAACAACGAGGCGTAAAATGAATGAAAGCAGAAAGATAATAATTGTAATAAAGTCCTAATTACACATGTGTTATTGAAGAGTTCCACTGAGTAAAAGCCGTAAAAGGACTACAACCTTCGCCAAGCCGTGGGAGCCAAAGTTCCCCAAGCATAACACCCACTCATTTCAACTAGTGTGGTCTGCAAGTACTGCAACACGATTTTAACAATAACAATTAACAAAATTTTGTTATCGGTCAAAATTCCAACGTTCTCCGGCTAATGAACGACGGGATAGATAACACAATTTGACCGGAAGTAGTATGGTATGATTCCATTTGAATTTCGAATCTTGCGACCAAAATAAAATATAGCCTAGGCGTTGAATGATTGTGGTTGGAAAACGAAAGCAGTAAATTTAACTTAGGAACTTCGTTTTGACTAGTTAGGAGATAAACATACTAAAAAAAAGTCACTCCTCCGAGGAGGTGGGGGCAAAAGGTCCCGTTTTTTTAGTTTCTTACTTACATCTCGAAACATACGAAATTTTGTTGAAATAAAATTCTCTACAACTTTGCCTTTTACACTTTTTATCTAATAATCGTTAATCGTTATAGCTATAAGCTCCGACAAAGACAGATTTTCAAAAATATGTCCGTTTCGTTGTTTTTAATATTGCGTTAAGAGAACACAGAGAAAGGGTTTGGGGATATTCTCAGTACAAACACCAGGGGGTCTAAAAACGCCACTTTGAGCAATTCATCGAATCGATTCATATTACGAATTCCATAGCAATTCTGTAGCAATTCCTCTATTTTTTTGTAAAATGGCCAACTAAACTTTGCAATTTCTCTTCAAAAAAATTAAAAGAAATAGGAATTGCCAAAGAATTGCTAAGGAATCCGTAATATGAATTCGAGTCGATGAATTGCTCAAAGTGGCGTTTTTAGACCCACAGGATAGTAGGGGCAGAGTTTATTTTGAACTTGTACACAGTGTAGCACAACATTGAATGCGTTGTTAGTAGTAGTTAGTACAAAGTTATAAATATAATTTTGGCGGCATTGCAGTAATCTTTGAAGCTGTATTTAATTTCCTTTGTACTTATATTTTTAAGTGTTTATATACTATGTGTATACAACTGCAAAATTACATTTTTTATCAAAATGGATTCAGTAGTTTATGAGAAAAATTGTTGGTGTTAGGTAGGTAGGTAGGTTCCTAGTGTACCTACATCCATTATATTATTTAAAGAAATTACAGTTTTGAAGTCGGTTAATTTTTTTTAATTATCTTAGTAGGTATTTGGTGGTATTTGTATCATTCCTTTCCACAGTGTTTATAAACAAATACTTTTAATATGTTTGAATGTTCAAGAGGTTGCCTATTTACCGTCCGGTCGCCGCCGCCGCTGTCTCCCCGTGACGCAGGGATTGCAGAAAAATATCATTATTTTTCTTTTTTCAGCACTAAAGTACCAACTTTACTACATTCTGACATACGTTTACATTTATTCACTTTTATAAGGATACCGAAGAGCGCCATCTGATGTGCACAAAAAACAATAAACAAAAACCAGCCAAGTGCGAGTTGGACTCGCGCATGAAGGGTCCCGTAGCATAACAAAATGCCAAAAAATCACGTACAGGAGCCCGCTTTAAATATTTATTTTATTGTTTTTGGTGTTTGTTGTTATGGCTACAAAAATAGATCTCTATAGGTATATAGGGAAATAGGTAGGTAGGTACATCATCTGTGAAAAGATATACAGCCTGCTGTCAGACATTCAGACAAACCTAGTCGAACAGGTGGTAGTAGTAATCAGTAGTAATACAAGTGTTGTGTATGCCCACAGTTAATTAAACCCTTCTTTGCCTCAAAAAAGGAATAACATTAAATTAAAAATTTAAAGGGTCGACTGATTTGATAGATGATAGACATATGATTTGCAGATAATAGGTATTTTCCCCGCTTTTTCACAGCTCAACCGATATTCATTGAACGTAATATTTTGTAATGTGCACGTGACGCGCTTTCATTTGAGACCCCACTCGAGTATAGTTGCAGACATTCGGTGATTTTTCCCCACATTTACCCCCACAACTTCTAAACGGTTCAATCGCCTTACCTTTAATACGAAAAAAACTAAATTGAAATCGCTTCATCCGTTCGGTAGCTATGATGCCAGAGACAGACAGACTGACACGTCAAACTTATAGCACCCCTCTTTTTGCGTCGGGGGTTAAAAAAGTGCGTGTACCTAGCTGTATGTAACCAGCAATAAAAAAAATGAAGAACATTTTTAGAATATTGATTTCAGAAGCCATAACTTTAGTTCATAGTGGGTTAGTAGATATATACATAAGCCAAGTAATATATATATACTGCACGCACACTAGTACAAAATAAACGTCGCTACGTACGATTAACTACACATACGGGAAGTCGCGCAACATACACATTTTTACATAGAAAAACAGCCGTTCTCCTATCCTATTCTCTATTCTATGTAGTATAGAAAAAACTTCAAAATAGTACGGCTTCACATACATTCCCCAGACATTATACGATTGTATAGCGGAAGTGTATGAAGTAGTTAATGTTTAAAGTCTATTATCGTATGCGTAGAAAATATTTCTATCTCGTTCACACAACCGAATGCTTTCGAGTTTTCCCGTTCACGATCCAACTCAAAATACGCCAAAAATGACGTAGATTCGAGCCAAGCCAATGTTTCGAAAACAGTGTCTCGCGTTTCTTTCTAGAGATACCGCGCGCCCACTCGCTACTTATTATTTGGAATTTTCCAATCGACTGATTACCGTTCATAGTAAGTTTTACAAACAAATTCGTGTCCGTTTCGTATTTTTCGCGATTAGCGCCAAATAGGAAAGACGTAAGTGGCCATGCCTATAGAGTTTATTCTCGCCCAGCTGTAGAGATTAACCGGCTAAATAAAGGGTGACCCCTTTTAACATCGATTGTGTACAAACCTTGACTTTTCAATTGTGCCGGATTGCAAATAGAAAATTCTGACAGCTCGGGACCGTCACAAGAAATAATGTCGTTTTTATTACATTTTTTGATAAATTATTATTCTAGTTACGATACGGCAACCATCCAAAGGCCTTATCGATTTTCCTATTTAGCGCGCGATTGTATTTTGTACTTTTTCGAAAGGTCCACGGCGGGGAGTATATGCGCTTTCGAAAAACATAAAAATTTTCACAGCGGGCGAACGTACGTGTAGCTCGGTGCCGTAAATTGCTAATAATTCAGTTGATTGCACAGTATACTGTGCCCGAATATGGGTTAGCGGCAAGGAATTTAAAGATCTAGCGACCATTGACTTCTGTGATATTTAAATTGTTTGTTAGTGCGTGTTTATATTTGTTTGTTTCATAGTAGTGTCGAGTGCATTCCGGCCGTGAAAGTGTGTGAAAAAATTGTGTTTTTGTGAAACGGATATGATGGAAATGTTCTTAGCTGGTTGGGAGTAGGGCGGCTGCCCGTGCCGTGCCGGCTGTGAATGCTGAGTCCTCTATCTAGTAAGTATTACTGCTTCTCCCGACTAACTAAAACTTCAGTTGTAGGTCAACCTGTCAAATGCATGTACAAGTAGGTACTCTTACTCAAGAGTTATCAAATTGAATAAAGTCACAACAGCCCAGTCTATGACACAAATCTTTGATTTAAAAGACCTTGAGGGACTTGTATTGCTCAAAAGTGTTCTAAAGTAATACCACTAAGGAATGAGCCATGCTACTAATTGACCAATAAAATTTACTTTTTCTCTTAGTAGATAGGTACAGTGGGCCTCAGAAAAGTATATACTACCTAAGGTTTATACCTTAGGTCAATTATAAATATCATATTACCCTTATAGGTAAAACCTTATGGGTAATATGATATTTTTTCTATGTGGCCCACTGCCATACTTTGTAATAATTTTTCTACAGGAAGTAACAATATAAACATAGAAATCAAATAGGGACCAATAAAAGTTTTTAGAGAAGTAGATAGACATTATTTTGATACCTACAGAAGCTATGAGAATGAGAAAGGAGTATTACTAAAAGGTTTTGTCTAAGTACAGTCGAGAGCAGATAAATTTACACCTGCTCGTTACGGTAAGTACAGTTGTCAGATTTATCTGCCTCCAACCGTACAATGTAAACAAATCCTTCTATTGTCTATGTATGAGAGGAGTCTGATGCTGCTACCACACTTGGCTTTGGCATTCGCGTATTTGTCAAAATGAATAGGCAAAGTAGGCAAATAACGCAAAAGTTTTGGCAAATATACCGTCCATACATGGTCAAATAGGCAAATATTTGTATACAAATAGCCAAGTGAGGTAGCAGCATGAAAAAAAAATGTGGTAAAGGCAAGTTTGTTTTATTGCCGAAAAAAGGGCCAGAGGATCATTGAACTGTGTACTACACCAGCCAAAAACTTCCTGCCAGTTGTAAGAAAAAAAGAAAATTTTTTTTACTAATGAGCAGTAAGGTTTTACTCTTTAGAACATTATATTATCAGTAAGTTGTTCCCAATGGTTTCACATAATTGTGATGTGTAATGTACTAAAGCCCTACCCTAGAAATTAGGCTATCAGTAAAAATAATTTTTCAAATCGGACCAGTATAGTTTTAAAGTTATAAGCGCTTAAACAAACTCTTCAGCTTTAATATATTAGTAACTAGTGACCCGCCCTGGGGTCGCATCAAACCCATGACCCCCGGGTCTACAGGCAAATGCTTTATCCACCAAACCAAGGGTTCACCTATGATAGTGATGAAGAAATAGAAGATGACAATGACCCATTTATACTCAGACATTTGTCAAATGTCTGTTAGATTTCATATGGTTAAGGTGTTTGCTTTAAGACTTGGAGGTTGTAGGTTTGGTTCCTACAAGCTCCAGTTTGGTTAGAACCAAGGATTGGAAACCTGCCTATATCGAAAACCAGATTGTTTTTCTGACCATAGATTTTTACAGAGAACTTCAAATTCAAAATTCAATCCAAATTCAAAAATTCAAATTCAATTGTTTATTCTCAATATAGGATATTCTTATCACTTATTGACATTAATCATACTTATATTGAGTTTTATTATTAAAACGTCATATTCCAAAATCAAAATTTGAGTCACCAAGACCAGCTACCCGACCTGTCCGGGGATTGAACCCAGAACCTCTGGTGTGGTAGCTTCGCATGATGACCATCAGATCAAAGAAGGCTAGTCAAGCACAAGTTAGAAAGTTTTTCATACCAACAGCACAGAATACCTAATAGTACTACCAACAGCTTCATTGTTTCCTTACTGTAAGTATTAAAAGCATTAAAAAAAATATCAAATTTTATTTATTGGGCATAACAGATAGTTGTTACTACAACTATCTGTTATCGATCGATCTACTGATCGAAATCGAAACTTTATCAATTACTAGCTGTTACCCGGGGCTCCGCTCGCTTGAGAATTCCGGGATTAAATATAGCCTATGTGTTAGTCCAGGGTCTAAGCAGTCTCCATTCCAAATTTCAGCTAAATCGGTTCAGCCGTTTTTCCGTGAAAGAGTAACAAACATCCATATAAACTTTCGCGTTTTATAATATTAACAGAACTAGCCGCACCCTGCGGTTTTACACGTGCTTTTATCATGCCATTGACTATCAGACTATTTGACCTACGAAAATCGTGTAGTTTTCGTGATAAAAAGTACCTACCCATTGTAACTATTAATCCAGGGTATCAGCTACCTCTATGCCAAATTTCATAAAAATGGCCCAGCCTTGCTGTTTGAGCGTGATGATGTATAAACATACAAAATATTAGTGGGATTGTTACTGAGATACAGAATAGTACTACGTAACTGAGATACAATCTGATAGACAATTGGATAGACATGGACAGTGGAGGCTTTTTGTACAATTTCTTTGGCTGTCAAACATTTCTTCTTCTTAATGCTTCCCCGGTTATATCTCTTTTCCTAATTTTTTACAAGCGTAAGGACTGCGAAAGATGCGCGCGCGCTTACACAGCCGAAGATAGCGAAGTCGCCACGCGGTGTCTAATTGGCTAGTCAATTTTTTTTACAAAGATGTCTAATTCGGAAACCATTTCGAGAAATAGGCTTGGGAAACAATTTGCGATAACTAATCAGTCTTTTTAATAACATATTTTTTTAAAATAATTGCAAAAAACCCAATGACGTTAATTTTCATAAATTTCTACAAGGTTAACGTGTGACGTAAGCGGCTTGCTCAATTTTTTTCTGTAATTTGGCACCATAGGGATTGTAACTGCTTGGCAGTACTGCCAGCACAAGTCAGTCAAAACGTCATAATCTGTCATTGTCATTAAGCTAACTACTTTCTTTCAACGCCATTCAACGCGGAGTGACGTCATCACTGTATGTATCTTTAAAATTAAATAAAAAATTATATATAATTTTAAGTGTTTTTTCGTTCAAATTGTATCTCTAAATTTGTCTATTAAATCAAAAAATTAAATCACTATCATATTTTTTTGGACTAGCCAATTCCTTAAGAATAAGCCGGCAAAATTAGGTATGTTTTTAAAAAGAAACTGATAATATGCGACACAAACTTAAAGGATGGGCAAATTGGGACACATTAGGTATTGTTTGAACCTTTATCTTTCTTTCCACCAATCAGTTAAATGGTATAAATATTTTAGTTTGATATTTTTTTTTTAGAAACTTGGCCATAAATTTTTATTTATCATATATTTCTCTTGTAACTCTTTAATGTTACCTTATTGAATTTATCTATCATATTATAAATAGAATTAACTAGGTAAATAGACACCAAAGGATATTTGTCTATGTAGTTTATTTTTCTAGTAATCAGTGAAACAATGAGACTTACATCCATTATTTCCGTGATAAAATTATAGATAGATAAAGTTGCCCGAAAAATCCAGTATGACCGTGTTTGCCTCTAAACTAACACACACTAGGCATGTCTTTCTTGATGGCGAGAGTAGTGATGTGCCCGCTGAAAAATTTACAGTTTACGGGAATATTCCCTTTGTAAATTTACGGAAACATTCCCAAAGTTACCAAGGAAACTTTCCCAAAGTTGCCGAATATTTCCGGCAATAGTTACAAAGTTCCCGGGAAAGTTCAAAATTTACGTAAAGGGCACATCACTAGGCGACAAATTACAGTACACTTATAAAAAACGCATTTTTTTTTTGTTAATCATTTTTATATTTAAAATGTAACAACAGTTAGGTACATGAATAGAACTAAAGTTTTATCGCTGTTTGAATATTTTACGACCCTTATCAGACCAAAAATAAATAATCTAATGTGTGTTATTCTCAAATTCGTAGATAATTTTTATCTTTAGACGGTTACCAGACGAAATATCCGACCAATTTGTTAGGATACATGTGCGTTTAAAAACGGGCAACACTGGTTTTATTTACTTATTTTACATTTTACCCGATTGAGCGCCAAACATTTGAATTTGGCGCTAAAAACCGCCATATTGTTTTTTTTACTTTGATGTATCCCGTGTCACTCTCGCAGTAAATACGAATCTAACGACACTCAAGCTACTAAAACCCATCGTTCAGCAGTTCAGGCTGCAGAGCGTTTCACACTAACATACTCTAGAAAAACATAACCCCTCTTCTGGCAGTCGGGTAAAAACGATAGGAAAGTGGAAACTAGTTTTTTTACCATTATAAATGCCGGAGTTCTATTATTTGGATCTGTAATTAATTAAAAATCTGTGTGTCGAATGTATCTGTCGTTTTCTATGATCCCGCATTTTTTTAACCACTCTTTTGAGCATATCTCGAACGATTTCTATGGAGACGATTCGAGCCACTGTTTGTGGTTATAAAGACAAATAGAAGTAGGTAAGTATGTATATATATATATATATATATATATATATATAAAGCACAGAACAGATAAATTATCCGAATATATAATATTTCTAAATTCTGTCATATAAAGTATACTACTTAAATACTTTAAATATTGATATGAAATTAGATTGTATAACTTCTCTTAAACTAGTTTTCCTTAGCAACGTGTATAAATAACTTGATTTGCATAAGTCTTAGTTGAGACACAAAAATCAATAGTCTTTAATTTTTGCCCTCCTATTAAATTTTGTATTATAATCGTTTCAGCTCTGAGAAGCATAATAGCGTATCGAGGCATGTGCGTTCTTAACGATTGTGCATGTCAAGTAGCAGAGACCGCGGCCTGGGTTGGATTGGTCGCCATCGCCACTAGTGGTATTTCTGAGCTCCACGCTTCGGAAGTCAAGTATAACCGTTAGTCCCGGCTGTTATCGCTAGTTTTGATATAGTGCATACTATTCAAATTGGTTATTTTCAATATAGGATATTCTTATCACTTATTGACGTAAATTGTTACTTTTTAAGTTTACCACCACTTCCAAAGCGCAAGTGAAGAAGAAGTGGCGCCACAAACTCCACTGCAGCATTTTCTTCAAAAACGTCAATTCATAAAATTTGAGTCAACTCATACGAGTTTACATTTGAATATTTTTAAAATCACAATAAGTTTATTATTAAACTAGCTGTTGCCCGCGGCTCCGCCCGCGTGCGCCTCGGTTATATCGCGCCCGAAAGTAGCCTATGTTTGACTCCTAATGCATAACTATATCCATACCAAATTTCATCACAATCGGTCCAGCAGTTTAGCCGTGAAGAGGTGACAGACAGACAGACAGACTTTCGCATTTATAATATTAGTATGGAAAAGTATGGATATGGATTATTAACTATGGATCACCTGTTGCATTGTCCATCCTGCTCTGAGAGAGGCGTACCTTCTAGGACCTTGTGCAGGGGACAGACAGTGCTATTAAAGTCGCGGAATAGTGGTCCAAAATAATTTTAAAAAATCTGACATTGACACAACGAAGAAGATAGATTCAGGTACAAATTTAATGAAGAGTACACAGTGGTAAAACAATACAAACGAAAAAACTCCATTTTTTTTAATTAAATTAGTGAGGTTCATCCTGATACGACACAGATACACAATTGACGTCAATAAGTGATAAGAACATCCTATATTGAAAATAAACAATTTGAATTTGAAATTCGAATTTACGATAGCAGTCCGTAACGAAGCAGTCTTAAAAATCTGGCAGTGTTAGCAACACACGCCCGTATCATGTTACTATTGGTCTGGTTTCCCTGTAGAAATGGTTACGAAGGTCAGACGGCAGTCACTGCATTGAACCCGCCAAATCTCGATTAGTGATGTGCCCCTGGAAATTTACAACTTTACAAAGTTTCCGGGAATTTTCCCTTTTTGGTAAATTTAAGGAAATATCCCCAAAGTTGCCAAATGACTTTGGAAACTTTGGGAATAGTTCCGGAAACATTTACAAACTAGCTTTGGACCGCGGCTTCGCCCGCGTGAATTTCCCTCGGGTATACTTTTTCCCGGGATAAAAGGTATCGCTATGTCCTTCTCAATACTTCTAACTATGTGTATGCGAAATTTCAGGAATATTAGTTCAGTAGATAGGGCGTAAAAGCGTAACAAACGAACGAACTCAATTTCGCATTTATAATATTAGTTGGAAAGTTGGGATCTCCTGAGAAAATTTCAAAAATTCCAAGATCGGCACACATTACTTATTCTCGATTAAAGTGTACCCTGGGTGTTGAAACGTGAGTTGAGAATGTTGCTTAACTTTTCTTACTTAGCCCTGAATGGCTCAGTCGCAAAATGTCTCTTTCGCATTATATCTCTTTCTCATAATGTCTCTTTCGCAGAATGCCTCTTTCGCACAATGTCTCTTTCGCAAAATGTCGCTACAGGGACTTAGAATAAAAATATGACTTTCAAAGCGAAATCATTTATTGCAGTAATAGGGTAAACAAATTATGATGATAATGTGTACCTACTTAATAAATTTGTTTATGTAATTAAAATAGCAAAAAAAATTGATGCAAATTGAAAAATTATTTTGTTACTATTTAAAGTTTAGTGATGGCAACACTTTTTTTGCTATTTTAATTACATAAACAAATTTATTAAGTAGGTACACATGTTACATCATAATTTGTTTACCCTATTACTGCAATAAATCATTTTGCTTTATAAGTCATATTTTTATACTAAGTCCCTGTAGCGACATTTTGCGAAAGAGACATTATGAGAAAGAGACATTATGAGAAAGAGATATAATGCGAAAGAGACATTTTACGACTAGGGGACCATTTGCGAAAGAGACATTTTGCAACTGAGCCTTCTGAATAGGTTTTTGTGTTTGATTTTGTACGGGAGCGTGAATCAATGTTCTATTCCGAGTCGAAACAGCTTGACTCTTAAATTATTTTTGACCACTATGTACATACGCTACGTCAATTAGGTATTTTGCTTTATCGTTGGCCGCTCCTAGATCCTCACCCATCCCGCTTCCTTCTAATCCCGCTAATATTATAAAGGAAACAGTTTGTATATTTGTTATTTCTTCACGTCCGATCGACTGCGCGAGTTTTTATGAAATTTGAAAATTCTTTTGGTGCCACTTCAACACTGAAGGTTAGCTGTCAGCTCCTTAAATCTAGCCTTGTCCATGGCGAGTCTGAACAACCGTTCCACTAGGGGGTTACCATCGTCTCTTAAAACTTTGCAAGATCCAGTGAGTAAGCGAGACAGCGCAATACATGATGTAGGTAAGGCGACATCTCCCTTACTCAATGGTTCTTAAATGGTTTTTAGAGATGGTGGTAAGGCACCTGTTCTAATACCAGTCCACTGGCGGATGTTCCTCAGCCATGACAATTTAGTCTTTCCACTCTGCGTTTTCCGGCAATTTTTCCCATCATGATGGTCTGCAGAAGATGATATTGTGGATTTCTTAAGATATTTGATAAGGAGGTAGCTGATACCTTGGAATATCCCATAGGGATTTATTCCGAAAAGTACGCAATTCCCGTAGGTTTGGTCAAAAGTGACGGTTAATGGCGCTACATAGTATTAGCGACCTGCCCCGGCTTTGCATGGGCATATAAACCTTCCTCTTGAATCACTATCTATAAAAAAAACCGCATCAAAATTCGTTGCGTAGTTTTAAAGATTTAAGCATACAAAGGGACATAGGGACAGAGAAAGCGACTTTGTTTTATACTATGTAGTGATGGCGCTGTTGTGTATGATAAACCGCGGGTAATACTACGGGGTGCAATTAGTATACTTATGATCGAAACTATTACCACTCACACCGACACACCGCAGTCGCCGGCGCGTGCGGCGAAGTAGGAACAGTAGCTCGTTTTCCAGGTACCATAATGTACCAGGGCGCTTCTCGCCACCAGTAGGTTATCTGTAGGCCCTTAAGGCACCCTAGTGTCGGCCCTTCTGGCAAAAGAGCGTTGCATTGCTCGCAATTTCTCAAAGGCAAAACCCATGGCCGAGGTTCGTCCCAACTTGGAGCCCTTTGCGCTTTTGCCGAAAAGGTTGAATGGCGTAAAACCCTCACCTCAAACTGTCCCGCTGTATAGAAGCTTATATTGTTAGTCCTGCACAAAAAAAAAAACTATTACCACAAATCTATGCGTTTGTGCAACGCTACCGCAACAGCTACATGTGCATTAAAGAAAATGTTATTCTAAGAAATCACATTGTCCGTGTTTAGTTGTGTGTGTACAAATGTGCGCCGTGTAGTCTAGGAGATTGAGAATCATAACTGTCTGATAAATAATAAATATATAGGGAAAAATCACACAGATTAAGCTAGCCCCAAAGTAAGTTCGAGACTAGTGTTATGGGATACTAACTCAACAATACTATATTTTATAACAAATACATGTATAGATAAACATCCAAGACCCAGGTTAATCAGAAAAAGATCATTTTTCATCTTGACCTGACCGGGGATCGAACCCGGGACCTCCTGAGTAGCGGTCAGGCATGTTAACCATTACGCCACGGAGGTCGTCGATGAAAATCATCAATCATTTACTTGCACTTAAATACTATATACATGTGCGTGTGCGCTGTGCAAACGTGTGTCGAGTAGTCTAGGAGGAATACCCTATGTATTATAACTGTCTGATAAAAATCATTTATTTTCACTTAAACAGTAGTCCGGATTAGTTCTCTAAGTGGCAGTGGGCACTGTGTGCAGGGCAGATAGCGCGGAATACCGATGACCGATGGGTCAGAAAGGTTCTCGAATGGCGACCACGCACCGGCAAGCGCAGCGTCCGACACAGACCGACCAGATGGTCAGATGACCTAAGAGGGTCGCAAGCAGGCCGCTTCAGACGGGTCGTTCTATAAGTCCTCGGGGAGGCCTATGTCCAGTTGTGGACAACCTGCGTCTGAAATTATGATGATGATGAAATACAGTAGTGTGGTGCGGGACCCTGTGCGCTGGTTGTTAAAACGTTTTTCGTCTAGTTTAGGAGATCGGGAAATAAAATATTTGGAAAGTATCTAATATTAATCATAAATAATTTATTTGTACTGAAATACAGTAAGTATGGGGAGAGAAGGAAACAATCTCATGCTGCTTATAATGCTATTGATACTTTGCTGTAGGTTATGAAAATACCAATTCAGAGTTCACACCGCCTAGCGGTACACTCTGGTAAACTGATATGAACAATTTTACTGTTTTATTTATTTATTTAATTCAAGCACACTCAAATACAAACATAGTAAACTTAAAATTAGAGAAGATCTCGCCAACACATAATGGCCAGCCATGATCACTGACTGCTATATCGTATAAAACAAAGTAGCTTCCTCTGTCCCTATATCCCTATGTATGCTTAAATCTTTAAAACTACGCAACGGATTTTGATGCGGTTTTTTTTAATAGATAGAGTGATTCAAGAGGAAGGTTTTTATGCCCATGCGAAGCTTCCTACAAATCAAATACGTGTTTATGGCCAACACTGACAAACTTTTTACTTTCACTGACAGATTTTACTGGCTACAAAAAGGTATAGCTGACACAGCATGACGACTGCCATCTAGCGATGATAGCTGGAAGTAACTGCACCTTCTGAAGTACGGAGGAGCTCGCCTGTTAATATATTGCGAGAATAACGAATGTCAATCGATTTGTATGTTTTTTTTTTTTTTACTTATTACGTTCATAGTTATTTCTTACTTATATTAAACCTGATGTAGAAAGTCACTAATATGAAAAATGTGTATTATTTATGTACGTAGCATTGTAAACACTGAAATTGGTTAAAGACCGTATTTATCTATCCATACTAATATTATAAATGCGAAAGTCTGTCTGTCTGTCTGTCTGTCACCTCTTCACGACTAAACTTCTGGACCGATTGTGATGAAATTTGGTAGGGATGTAGTTAACGACCTGAGGTCAAACATAGGCTACTTTTGGGCGCGATATAACCGTGTCCCACGCGGGGCGAAGCCGCGGGGAACAGCTAGTTTTACAATAAATAAATGTCACGCCCGCTTTCGCTTTAACACGTCCGACCGTTACGAATAACACGCAGCTAATAATATAAAAACATAAAATTAGAAGGTACAACTTAGAACTTACAGCAGTAGATTGTCGCGTTTCCAAAATTTGAGAATTTTTTACACTCAAGTGCTAATCAAATATTGATGTATGAAATATCTAAGTTGTGCTATTTGTACTTACACGCGTGCGTTAAGAATATTTTAAAATAAAAGTAAGCCAATGTCTATGTTCAATAACTGTTTTTTTTTTATTTTTTTGGGTTCCGTACTTAAAGAGAAAAAAATACTAAAACCGCTGTCCGTCCGTCTACTAGATGGCGGCCGTGCCTACCGAATTACAGAATCTATCTTTATTGTCAGACCATAATAAGGTGATTTAAGCCTTCAAATGTCCTAACCAAACTGGAAATAAATCTATACTAATATAATTGTACACTATACTAATATTATTATATAGCCTTTGTACACATTGTTTGTATTTGTATTCAACATGTATAATTTGTATGATAATGGAACAATAAAGAGTATCTATCTATCTATCTAATAAAGCTGAAGAGTTTGTTTGTTTGAACGCTTATAACTTGAAAACTACCGGTCGGATTTGCAAAGTTCTTTTTGTATATGAAAGCCTGATTCTTGGGGAAGGTTATACGCTATAGTACATACACACAAATGGCGAGTGAAACCGCGGGGAACAGCTAGTAAATAATGAGTACGCCTGGATTCCGTGGGAATCGAACCCATGACCCCCCAGTTCTACAGGCCTGGACCACGAAGCAGTTGCCTAGTACCACAGTACTAACGCTTATAGCTCAATTAAGTTTTAAAAAAAGGGTCCTAGCTCCTAGTCTACAATGGCTGCACACACAGACACACTGTGGCAAGTGAAATTGAGATCGAGCGAGTGATCTGTAACATAACTCTCTAGTCCCACTCCCTTAGACTAGTTTCTAGTTTATTCATATCGTGTGGGTTACGAGGTCAATTGACTATGCACACCCTGGTGTAATACCTTTGTGGTCCAGTGCTTGGACGTTTGCCCGGACCCGCAGCTCGAAAGTAAACTTTATTTAAACTTTTTTGCACTAAAAAATATACAATAGATGGAATTATGCCACAAGGCATTTTCTGTCAGAAGAACAAACAGAAACTCGTACAAGGCGATGAAGGAAGAAAAAAATATAAATAACAGTTTAGTTGTTTCCAGTTTGGTTAGGACATTGCAGGCTTGAATCACCTGATTGTCTGATAATAAAGTTATTAATTTATTTTATTATTTGCTAAGTTTTGAAAGTACGTTAAGCAGTTGGTCCCGAAACTCCCGGCTGCCATATGGTGGTCGTTAAAGGAACCTAACCATAAAAACCCAAACAGAAAAAAATTCACTTCATATTTTCTACAAAAAGAGGTTGTGCAAAAAATGGGTTTGTATTGTATCCAGTTGGAACTAGTGACATTCCCACTAGAAATTTTTTTGTTACCCAACTTCCAGGGAACGACATATCACTGGTTGATATCCACCCATGCGAAACCGGAGCTCGTAGCTAGTGGTAGTAATGAAAGGGAATAGTAAAACGGCATAAAAACTAGTCCGGCTGTTAGACGGCTATTTTCTAACAAGTACTGAGCCACATAGACAAGAAAAGTATTCTTACTGTCTTAGTACAGTGGGCTGCAGAGAAATATGACCCCCATGCCACAAGCATCGCTATTGAAAAGGGGTCAGATTTCTCTGCAGCCCACTGTAAATACATCTCCCTCCACCTCCCATGGCTCTAGTACCAACCTCTAATACGGGCCGAATCTCGGGAGAGTGCGCTGTACTTGCATTTCGCATCTCTTTCCAGTCGCACCTGCTTGATCTCCCTACAAGTTCTCTAGTGTCGCCTATCTATGCAATCATTGCATTTTATAACTCTCCCCCATCTTTAGGGGGCTTACGTTCACACGTACGCCTCGCTTGCCTTCTTCTCGGCCTGAGGCCAGCTTCTGTCTTGTATGTCTTTGAGTTTGACTATACTAGTACATTATATTCGAGGTACAACCGCCGCCATACAAATACGCAGATTTTTTGTGTACTAATAGAGTCCTCCCCATTCTGAGACATTTTAACGCCATCTATCGATCACTCCAGAAACTGAGATTGTAACTCCGATAACTTCACTACATAGTATAAAACAAAGTCGCTTTCTCTGTCCCTATATCTCTTTAAAATTACGCAACGGATTTTAATGCGGTTTTTTTGTAATAGATAGAATGATTCAAGAGGAAGGTTTTTATGCCCATGCGATGCCGGGGCGGGTCGCTAGTGAATAATAAATAAAATATAGGTATAGTAACAAATCACGCAGATTTAGTTAGCCCCAAAGTAAGTTTGAAACTTGTGTTCCGGGATGCTCAATAACCAAAATAACACAGATTAAGTTAGCCCCAAAGTAAGTTCGAGACTTGTGTTATGGGATACTAACTTAACGATACTATATTTTATTATAACAATGATGTAAATCGCGTACATTAAGATTGCCTAACAATCAAATAGAAAAACAATGAGAATTATCTGTGACGTCACGCGCAGTTTGAGAAATCGGCCGTTTTGAAACTTTTCGGACAAAAACACTGGCAAAAAAATACTTGTGTATTGAGGCAAATCGAATCACTCGCTCGTAGTACGATTATTTGGAATTACTTGAGAGCTAAGGGAATGTTTTCACGAGCGAAAAATAGCGACGAAACCTGGGTGTCGATTCTGCTAACGTTAAATCACAATCGTGTCAAAATAGTGTTTCAATGGTAGTGCTTTTTTACACACTAGTTACAAGAAATGTATATTTTTTTTATATCACTTCTGATGATCACACCACACACTACATTCACATCACATCATACTGTCATAACTCTTGTAAATAGTGTGTAAAAAGCACTACTATTGAAACACTATTTTGATACGATTTTGTCTTAACGTTAGCAGAATCGACGCCCAGGTATAACCACAAACTTATAAAAACACCAGACATAGTCTCACATACATACTTCCATGCTGGTCTGGGAGAAAAAGAAAAACATAGAATGTACCAGCTGCTTCTCTTCCCGCGCAAGCCGTAAAAGTCGTCTGAGGGAATCGCCGAATGGGGAAATCATGACATAGGCGATGCGGCTAGCAACCCATCACTATAGATTTCCTGTTTTAACTACCATTATGCTAAACGTGGCCTAAGGTCTTATGGCTCTAGACTCTGTCTACCCCGTATGGGATAAATACGGGATTATATGTATGTATGTATGTACAACGTGAAGCTTTCAAACAATGGCCATTTCGTTTGTCATATACGGATTTCACTCACACAAATAAACCACTATTGATTGACGCTGGCGCCAATCGTCATTGCGCGATACACACACATAGGAGGCTGTTTTCTTAAGCTTCACTCCGTCTGTAGTTTTTAAAGTCTTCAGGGTGTCAATTCTGCTAACGTTAAATCACAATCGTGTCAAAATAGTGTTTCAATGGTAGTGCTTTTTTACACACTAATTACAAGAAATGTATATTTTTTTTATATCACTTCTGATGATCACACCACACACTACATTCACATCACATCATACTGTCATAACTCTTGTAAATAGTGTGTAAAAAGCACTACTATTGAAACACTATTTTGATACGATTTTGTCTTAACGTTAGCAGAATCGACGCCCAGGGTATCGTGATTGGCAGTATTGGCACGCGGGCGCAATAACGACAATATTACCACAATTCTCGCTCATGAACAACTACGAGAATACCAAATGTCACAAAATACACGATTGCCATACAATCGCCACAATATTTGTATAATGTTAATTAGCAGAATCGGGGCCCAGGGCGTCGATTCTGCTAACGTTAAGACAAAATCGTATCAAAATAGTGTTTCAATAGTAGTGCTTTTTACACACTATTTAAAAGAGTTATGACAGTATGATGTGATGTGAATGTAGTGTGTGGTGTGATCATCAGAAGTGATATAAAAAAATATACATTTTTTGTAACTATTGTGTAAAAAAGCACTACCATTGAAACACTATTTTGACACGATTGTGATTTAACGTTAGCAGAATCGACACCCAGGACTTGAACCAAATCTTTAACGTTTATAACGTAGGTGGAATTTACTAATTACTAAAGGTATGTGTGAGGAGAGAAGATAAATCCAGGTTTCAGCGAATCGCACAATATTTATTATTTGTACTTTACAAAAGGTTAGACTCTTAAAGATAACCGTTAATGAGAGATTATAGGGGTCGTGAGATCAAAGTAGGCACGAAATCCAGTCAGGCAGCCGCTATGAAATAGCCAGCCACTTAACTTGAGATGGTGAGGTCAGCCGAAAGAGGTCTTCTAGTAGACGCGCGCAGCCTTATATATGGCCGTCGGGGGTGATGCGGTGCGGGGCAGCGAGGAAGGACCGCCGTAGGGGAATGCGCGACGTCACACACCCCCCCCGTTAGACCAGAATTTCCCTTAGCCGGGAAATTCGACTGCTCGCCGTCAGTAGATGGTGCTGGAGCAGACAGCTGGCCGGCGCTGGCAGGCAGCTGGTAGACGGCTGGCCGGCGCTGGTGGGCAGCTAGTAGACGGCTGGCCGGAACCCTGAAATTGGAGAAGTTCCAGTATAACGTAGGTGGAATTTACTAATTACTAAAGGTATGTGTGAGGAGAGAAGATAAATCCAGGTTTCAGCGAATCGCACAATATTTATTATTTGTACTTTACAAAAGGTTAGACTCTTAAAGATAACCGTTAATGAGAGATTATAGGGGTCGTGAGATCAAAGTAGGCACGAAATCCAGTCAGGCAGCCGCTATGAAATAGCCAGCCACTTAACTTGAGATGGTGAGGTCAGCCGAAAGAGGTCTTCTAGTAGACGCGCGCAGCCTTATATATGGCCGTCGGGGGTGATGCGGTGCGGGGCAGCGAGGAAGGACCGCCGTAGGGGAATGCGCGACGTCACACGTTGGGGTACTAAATATTTGGTTTTCAATTATTATTTCGTGTAGGTGTCACGGTCAATCGACCATGCACACCCTGGTGTCAGAGTTCTTTGGAACCGCTTCTCGGTTTCTGACGTGGTTCCTTTAACGACTACCAGTGGTGCGCTTATTTTGATAGCGTCAGTTTTCACTGTCACTCACTTAACAGACTTAAGGTAGAGGTTGGGAAGTTTGGATTTTTCAATGATGACAGGTGTCGCTGCGGGCAGAGGTGGAAACCGGTAATTAAAGACTAACTATGTATAAAACAAAGTCGCTTTCTATGTCCCTTTGTATACTTAAATCTTTAAAACTACGCAACGGATTTTGATGCGTTTTTTTAATAGATAGAGTGATTCAATAGGAAGTTTTTTATGCTCATGCGAAGCCGTTTAAGCCGGGTCGCTAGTTTAAATATAAGTTATTGACACGAAATGTAAATTTTTATAAAACACCTTTTTCAATCCATGTTTTCACCAAATGACACGGTGAAACTTGCACCCGCCTCTCGTACTAAAATGTTAAAATAAATATTTTCCAAATCGTCACTTTTTGTGCGTGCCGCGAATACTAGAGTTTTTGCCCGACTTTCACTTCACCGAAGGTATTTTGTAATTTACAAAATATTAAGATATTTAGGTTGTTTATTTTGGAATAACTTCGGTTCTAAAGAGTCATTTTGAAAAATAATAATTAATCACCTGACCTGGTGGCTGACCACCATCTCTTAAAACCATGCAAGATCCAGTGAGTAAAGGGGATGTCGCTTTACATCATGTATAGCGCTGTCTCGCTTACTCACTGGATCTTGCATGGTTTTAAGAGACGGTAGTAACCCCCTAGGTATTTCCCAATAAATTCACCCATAGACAAAGCTTACTCTTCAGTGCCCAAGGTATATTATCATGAAAGCATACTTTGTTTAGTTGTTTCCAGTTTGGTTAGGACATTGCATTCTTGAATCACCTGATTGTCTGATAATAAAGACGATTCCGTGCTTCGGAAGGCACGTGCCGTTGGTCCCGGCTGCTCTGGTAGTCGTTAAAGAAACCACGTGATAGACCGAGAGGTTTCGAAAAACTCTAACACCAGGGTGTGCATAGTCAATTGACTGTGACGCTTACACGGAATGATAAAAAAAATAGTTGCTATGCCAGCGTTGATCAGTGATATAATAATATTCAGGAATTTGGTCAACAACACCACAAAAATATACATAAATATATAAATTAATTAATTCTATTATCCCAAATTTTATACTGACCGTGACTTGTTGATTCCAATATTTTGAATTTTTCCTGTTTGTTTTAACCAATAAATGGAGCTAAGCTCGATAGCATAGGTCTCCTGCTCTCAAGTCTTCAATAGATGGCGTTGATATGATTTTGTATGGAGAGGTACACTATTAACACAGATTGCAGAATACTATGCTAGTCACAGAATAGAGAAATTATCCGTTAATATTTCTAAATTCTTTGATGTTAGTACATATATTAAAAAAAAAAAAAATATATTCAACCGCCATTTAAAGAAACGCGCCTTTTTTTTAAATAGTAAAATAGAGTCCTCCCCGTACTGAGACATATTAACGCCATCTATCGATCACTTGAGACACTGTGATTCTAATCTGATAACTTATTAAATAAAGCATTAAATCAGTTTGTTTAGTACCTATGATGTTAATTAAAAACATTGTGTTTTAATAATTCACACACTACTTACTTATTTGCCAAAATAGGCGGGACCTTATCTTAATTATTTTTTTCAATCTTGTAGCGCCATCTATGAACAAGAAAAGATATATTATTTCTTTTTCATTATTCATGCTATCACATTAAAAATTGGCGCGTTTTCATTGAATGAGAATATCCTGTAATCTATGGTTATCTCTATCTTGACTATGCATTAATTTTTTTTTAAATTATAAATGCTCATATGACAAAACATTTTAACTGTTTTTTAGTTCGAAATGTGCGATAACGATATCTGGCTTACGTAATTTTGGAAACCGAGATAGCTGTGTCAAAGGTACACACTTATCGGAACATTCAAAATATAGAGTTGTAGTCGATATGTGCTATTGGTTATTTTTTAAAACGTCTGGTTTTTGACAGTTGCACTATTAGCTAATAAATAAATTTAAAAATAAATACACATATAAGGACAAATCTCACAGATTGAGTTAGCCCTAAAGTAAGTTCGAGACTTGTGTTATGTTATGGGATACTAACTCATCGATACAATATTTTATAACAAACTAGCGACCCGCCCCGGCTTCGCATGGGCATAAAAACCTTCCTCTTAAATCACTAGATGTATTAAAAAAACCACATCAAAATCCGTTGCGTAGTTTTAAAGATTTAAGCATACAACGGGACATAGGGACAGAGAAAGCGACTTTGTTTTATACTATGTAGTGATACCTATATACCTACCTATATAGATAAACATCCAAAACCTAGGCCAATTAGAAAAACATAATATTTCATCTTGACCTGAACCGACATCAAAATAATTTTAAATAAAATACGAAAACTCGAAAATTTTCAATTTATTTGGACTTAGGTTTTTGTATTTTCCTTTGTTACGTTTTTGCGCCGCATAAATTTCCTGATTCTCCCAATGGTTGACTGGGAGAATGCTCTTAGCTAGACCGCAAATTTTTGTAGTTTGGACTTGTGTATGGAACAATAAAGTTAATAACAAATTTAACATGTTGTTTAATCGGGCCCTACTGCCAGCTTGGGACGCGTCCAGAATGTTACTTAATGACATGATGACAGCAAGTAATCTTGCTGTTTGGTTAGGTTTGGTTTCTCTGACAGCAGCCTGTGTGCCTGCGGCGCGGTGCAGTTGATGGCTCACCTTCTATCGTGCCCTAGCTGCCCTGTCTCCTGCATAATGGGGGACTTGAACGAGGTGAGCGACCGGGCGGTGGAGGTGGCCAAGTACTGATCAACGTCAGTTTAGAGTCCTTTATGACTCGAAAAGAAGAAGTTATCATTTCGTAACGTGAAGACATCTAACTTTAGACTGAAATGATTCATAAATTAAAACCGGATTAGAATTTATAGAAGTTCCGGTTCGATGTCCGTTAGAGACAGATGTGAACAGGGAGAAAGAGGCAGTGATAATACTGGGTACTATGGCGTAACATACATTAAAAAAAATATTATATTATGCATTCTGCTAGACCGCGTAGAGAGCTCAGCAGTGCCACGAGATTCCATAAAAGCAGACGCTAGCGTTGAAATTTTGTTTGAAATTTCTTATTTACCAACTATTCGCCAGGGGCGCTGTACAGCCCCCGTAGCCAAAGTGACAATTTCAAAACGCTAACGATTGTGCACAAGAACAAAATGGATGGGATTGACATAAGCTGCGGTTAATCACGTGGTCAATCTTATGTCAATCCCATACATTTTGTTCTTGTCGTACCTCGTTAACGTTTTGCGATTGTGACTTTGGCTAAGCCCCCAGGTTTGTCATACAAAATGTCAAACGCAGTCGCTAGCGTCGGCGTTATTCTAAAACCTCATTATAGGGGTACAGTTGCAGGATTCGCACCTACTGAAATCCACATGATGGTTCTCTGGCGCGTGGTACCACCTGTCTGGGCTGGACTCGACTAGACCATGTCTTTCCCAGACAATAGAACTATCCCTTATTTGTGGCTTTAAGTCTACTAAGAGAGATGACCATCAAGTCCAATGGAGATTTGGTCCAATTGCGATTTAGTCTTAAAGCTATCTAGTCATATCGAGATATAGTTCTTAGATATCAACCCAAGAAAACTTGGCTTAGCTTAACATAAAACTCGGCAGGTCTGAGAATAGGTCGTATATTAAATTATTTTTTATAGCCTTAAATCCATCCATACTAATAACATTAATTCAAAAGTCTGCCTGTCTGTCTGTTACGCTTTCACGACTAAACCGCTGGACCGATTTTGATGAAATTCGGTATGGATATTTGAAGACCAGAAGTCAAACTTTAGCTACTTTTGGGCGAGATATAATCAAGTCACACGCGGAATGGCTGCAACAGCTAGTAGTTTGTATGGCAAAAAGACATTTCGGTCAGCTACATATATATAAAACATTTACATGTATGTTTAATTAATTTAATGACAAATTGGCTGCTAAAAACATACATAAAATATCCGATCTAGCATGTTTTAAAACTCATAAAACTACTGATTATAGAGACATAAAAATTTCGGAGATCTAGCCTAAAAGATAAAATAGATAATATTCAAACTCATACATAATCTAATTAATTTGCCTTTTTTTTTTGCTTTGGTAGATTTTTTCTTCAGTATAATTATGTTAAATATGTCAGTATATTTTTTTTACTATAACTATTACGTTTAAATCTTTTATCTTATATATCTATTTATATATATAAAAGAAAGTCGTGTTTTTTATTCACTACTAGCTGTTGCCCGCGGCTCCGCCCGCGTGGGACTCGGTTATATCGCGCCCAAAAGTAGCCTATGTTTGACCTCAGGTCGTTGACTACATCCCTACCAAATTTCATCACAATCGGTCCAGCAGTTTAGCCGTGAAGAGGTGACAGACAGACTTTCGCATTTATAATATTAGTATGGATTAGTATGGATTTATAACTCACGGACGGCTGAGCTGATTTGGCTGAAAATTGATGGGGAGGTAGCTTAGAACCAGGGGAAGGACACTGGGTAACCTTTCACCCTGGGAAAAAGCACTGTTCCCGAGGGAAGTTCACGCGGGTGGAGCCGAGGGCAAAAGTAAGTTTAAAATAATGAAGAATATACCTTTGATTCTTCCTGTTACTACTTAATTATTTTAAGTAATAAAAACATTTGTTGGATAAACCTGTTTGGTTAACGGCAGTAAAATCCCCCGGCTTTAAGTCAGCTATTTACATATTTTTGTGATAAAGTTTTATAAATACTTTTGTTAACACACATAACTGCCTCCGTGGGCCAGTGGTTAAGGCGTTTGCCTGTAGACCCGGGGGACGTGGGTTGAATTGAAATCCCACGGGAAGCATACTTTGTTTAGTTGTTTCCAGTTTGGTTATGACATTGCAGGGTTGAATCACCTGATTGTCTGATAATAAAGATGGTTCCGTGCTTCGGAAGGCACGTTGAGCCGTTGGTCCCGGCCGCCATCTGGTAGTCGTTAAAGGAACCACGTCAGAGGCCGAGAGGCGGTTCCGAAGATTTGTGACACCAGGGTGTGCATGGCCTACACGACATGATGATGATGAGCACACATAAGTTTGTCTATTGTTTGTTCTTTCCGCATATGACAGCCTGATTCTCGGGGAAGGTTTATAGGCTACACATACACATCACGAGTAAAACCGTGTGTAACCACTATGCAACTAATACTGTAATAACATATATCAAGCTCGTTGATAGAAGTTTCACGTAATACACGGTATTGTACCACGACCCTGACACAACCCCACCCATTTTTCATTTCGGCCAGTGTTAGCCATTCGCCATATTGAAATTGGTGCATTCAATGGGTTCAATCAAGTAATGTAATGATTGTAGTACAAAACGTCGAATACAATTTAAAATTTACGGTTAACCACAGATCTATTTTTGAAATGTGTGACTCGCTTAGAGCCGATATTTGAATATTTTTTATTCGACTCACCGAGTGACTCATTGTTGTATTAGTACCTTGTCTTTTAAAAAAATATTATTTGTCAATTTACTTCAAGTAATCAGCTCTTATGTTTTATCCATCTCAATACAATAACTACAAAACTTCTACATAATATACAAGCTGAAGAGTTTGTTTGTTTTTTTTGTTTGAACGCTTATAACTTGAGAAATAGTGATGTGTTTTTTCGATAAAATACACCATTTTAGAGATACCATTTGACGATTTGACTGGCTTGTGCTTGCAGTACTTCCAAGCAAAGAGTATATAATCCCTATGCTGCCAGGCTGCCACTTACAGAAAATATAATTTGTACAAGCCGTTTACGTGTGACGTAAGTGGCTTGTACAATTTATTTGACCTTGTAGTAAAATTCTGAAAATGAAGGTCATTGGCTCAAAAAATACGTGCTTAATTAAGAAATCTGATTACCGCAAACTGTTTAATAAGCCTATTACCTCTAATGGTTTTCGAATTGGACATCTTTGTAAAAAAATGGACTAGCCAATTCTTTATGCATATGATAGCTTGATTCTTGGGGAAGGTTATAGGCTATAGTACATAAATGCCTAGGGCGAGTGAAACAGCGGGAATAGCTAGTGATTCATATTATCTTCAAAACATACGCTTTGCGTCGTGTTTTTGAAGTTTTAATCACATTGAATAAAATCATTTCAACTTCCTTGAAATATGCTTGTGACAATATAAATATTATTCAAATTTGATTACATATAATAAGACTTTCTTATGTTACACAGTCACTTTCACTTTGAAAAATATTAATAATTTGATTGAGCGTGTTTCCTGGTTGCATCTTCAGCTTACGCTTCAGAGCCCAGGGAACGCTAATAATTATGGTCCTGGGGCCTTAGCCAAAGTCATAATTTCAAAACGCTAACGAAGGTAGACAAGAACAAAATATATGGGATTGACATAAGCTGCGGTAAATCACGTGGTCAATCTTATGTCAATCCCATACCTATACATTTTTTTTCTTGTCGTATTTCTCGAACATTGTCGTATTCGGTTTTTAGATTGTGACTTTGGTTATCCCTCCTGATTTGGTGGTACTGGTACCTACAATGGAACGACTGTCGTCTGATCTCCGCAACACTTAGAGACCAATGAATTGATTTGATTTGTTATTATATAGCATAGAAATAATAATAAATAAACTAGAGTTGAGGAGATAATTCTTTGTAATAAGTAGCTCCTAGACAAAACGTTGTCTGACAAAAATTAAACTTTGTTTGACCACGGCAGTATTTTAAAACAACGTTTAAAAATAGCTCCTATATCTGCAATGCGACTGAATACAGTGGGATTCAAAATGGCGACCTAGTTCTCTAATATGATATTATTAATGAAATAGGATTGATGTCGCCGTCGGAGTCGCTTGTACTACGTCTCTCATTTTAGCGTTTACTTATTGCAGTTATACATTGCACTTTGCCAGTCTGCTTCTTCGTCCGAGCGTGTTTCCTGGTTGCATTATCAGCTTACGCTTCCAAGCCCAGGGTGCGCTTTTTAATAATGGTCTTTATAGGCGGTACTGGTTATTACAACGGTGCGACTGCCGTTTGACCTCCGTAATCTTTGTACAGGGAAACCAGACCAATAGGATAACAAATTATTATCATTTTACCGATATGATCCGGGTGTGTAAGTGGACAATGCTCTCAAATTTTTCAGGCTGCCTAAAGGCATCTGACATAGCCTAACGACTGCCATCTACCGATTACAGCCGGCTTAGCGTGCCTTCCGAAGCAAGTAGGAGCTTAAGATAGAAATGCCACGAAAAGTTACACTTCAAGTAACGTATTTTTTACATGAGATTGAACTTGTATTACTATTACTTCAACTACATGAAATTGATTGAAAAACGCATCAAAATCCGTTGCGTAGTTTCAAAGATCTAAGCAATAGGGACAGACAGCGGGAGACGACTTTGTTTTATATCACTACATAGTATAAAACAAAGTCGCTTCGTGGTCGCTTCTCTGTCCCCTACATCCCTATGTATGCTTAAATCTTTAAAACTACGCAATGGATTTTGATGCGTTTTTTTTTTAATAGATAGAGTGATTCGAGAGGAAGATTTTTGTATCCATTTGAATTCGGGGCGGGTTGCTAGTAATCCATACTAATATTATAAATGCGAAAGTCTGTCTGTCTGTCTGTCTGTCACCTCTTCACGCCTAAACTGCTGGACCGATTGTGATGAAATTTGGTAGGGATGTAGTTAACGACCTGAGGTCAAACATAGGGTACTTTTGGGCGCGATATAACGCGGGGCGAAGCCGCGGAGAACAGCTAGTTACTAATATAGTTTTAAGTTACTAATACGGTGTATCATTTTTATCTGAATAAATAAAATAATAATTAACTATGTAGTGATATGGACATTTGTGAAAATACCGACGTATAGTACGCACGACAACATAACAAATAATTGTTTGTCTTTAGCGGGAGGATTTTTTTGTTTGTCAATGTAAATTTTATTTGTTCATTATAAAAAAATGAGCGACAACAACTGTACATGCTGTTGAAATTTGAGGTACTTACTTTTTTTAAAATTTTATGTTGTCTATTGAAATTTGAAATTCGAATACAAAATGCTTAATTTCGATTTCAATTTAAGGATTTTTTTTATTGGCTGGCATTATGTATGTACTATATGTAGTTCTCGTTTTAAATTTAAAAATCATATTTAACGGTTGGCAATACAGTAAGGTGTTATTTTCTATATTAAGTGTTGCCACTTTTTCTGATACCCACCGATCAGATGACAGGATGACCTGAAAAAGGTCGCAGGCAGGCGCTGGATGCAGGCCGCCTCTAACTGGTCATTTTGGAAAAGGCCTGAGTCCAGCAGTGAACAGCCTGGGGCTGAAATGATAATGATGACTTTTCTGATCGTCTAAAAGTGTTTTTTTTTTTTAAATTAATATTTTGTCTTGTATAATTAATGCACATGTAAAGCATGCATAATATTACCTATAGTTTTTTTTTTAATATTAAATACGCTTTATTATAAACTAGCGCCCCGGCTTCGCATGGGCATAAAACCTTCCTCTTGAATCACTCTATCCATTAAAAAAACCGCACCAAAATCCGTTGCGTAGTTTTAAAGATTTAAGCATACAAAGGGACATAGGGACAGAGAAAGCGACTTTGTTTTATACTATGTAGTGATCTAAATTATAAATCTAGAGTTTTCACATATATTAAAAAAAATTGCCTTAGAGCCGCGCATGATTCCAAATTCTATGAGTTTTCATTTGTTCGAACGCCTTTTTTAAACCATGGAACTACCAGTACCATACCGGCTTAGACTTTTTTAGCACAGCCGAGTCTTGGGTCTAATTTATCTGTGGTTATAACTATACAGCGGGTGAAAGAGTGAGACGAAGCTAGTAATTAAATAGTAGTAATGGTACAGAGCGCCATCTAGTTTAAATGGAATGAAAATTTATGGATCTTAATCACTTCCTCAAGTGATTGAGATCAGAAGATATTAGCACAGGTTAGCACATACGACACGATGTTTTAAGTTAAAAGGAAAAAGGGAGATTGAGATAGCCCCAAAGTTAGGTCGAAACTTATGTTATGGGATACTAACTTAACGTTACTTGACGATTCTATATTTTATAACAAACTAGCTTTGCCGCCCGCATGAATTTCCCTCGGGAACAGTGATTTTTTTCGGGATGAAAGGTACCCTTATCAATACTCCTAGCTATGTGTATCAAAATTTCAGGAAAATCGGTTCCGTAGATAGGGCGTGAAGAGGTAACAAACAAAAAAACAAACTCGCTTTCGCATTTATAATATAAGTTAGGATTAGAATATTATCGTTAAGTTGGTATTTCACACAAGTCTCAAACATACTTTGGAGCCAACTCAATTTGTGTGAAATATTCGTGTATATATTTATCTATAAATTTATGATGATTTTCTCTTCTTTCAGTTAAAACGCCTACCACCGAGTCTACATTCCTGTACCTCACCAAACGCCACATACCAAAGCTTGTCTCGGCCGCGGCCGAACGATGAAAATGATGCCGCAGCAGTACTGCCTGCGGTGGAAGCACCACCATAGCAACGTGCAAAACATGTTTGCACAGCTCCTGGAGAAAGGTTGGTGACTCCTGCCGATTCTTATCTTCTTAGACCTATTACCAGAGATAGGCCAACATCTCCATCAAGTCGACACGAAAACAGGTGCGCCGTATTAAGATACTTCAACGACGCTATCATCCTTGTCTTATATCAGGTAGGATGGAGCCGCAGAAGTACTGCCTGCAGTGGAAGCACCAATACAGCAACGTACATGTTTGCACAGCTCCTGGAGAAAGGTTGGTGACTCCTGCCGATTCCTATCTTCTTAGACCTATTTAAACCAGAGATAGGCCACCATCTCCATTAAGTCGTCCAGGTGCAAGACACTAAAACAGGTGCGCCGTATTTAGATACTTCAACAATGCTACCATCCTTGTCTTATATCAGGTCGGATGGAGACAATGATGCCGCAGAAGTACTGCCTGCGGTGGAAGCACCAATACAGCAACGTACATGTTTGCACAGCTCCTGGAGAAAGGTTGGTGAGCCCTGCTTATTTTTATCTTTTTAGACCTATACGCCACCTTAGTGGCTTTCTGGTTTGCCTCCGTCAAATCGCCCAAGATACGTTAGAAGCGGGACATGACAAATTGACAACAGGTGCGTCATTTTAAGATATTCCAAAAACGCTGTAATTTTTTTTGCAACTCCTGACATATTCAGACGCTGGTTAGGAGTATCTTTGTCTTATATCACGTCGGAGGGGGAGAATTATGCTGCATTAGTACTGGCTGCAATGGAAATCTTACCTTACACCACCACAAAAACGTCTATATTATATTGTGCAATAAGAAGTTGTATGTTAGCAATCAAAAAGAGAATTCGAAAAAAATAGAATATCATCGGTGTTATCCAAAAATGGAACTTCTGCTTATGTTTTGGTAAAACAATCAGGAAAGTTAAACGCTCGAATAGGCAAACGCATTCTGAATTTCGCCAATCACATCGCAACGATCTCTCACGCTCACAAATACAAGTTGTATCTCACGGTCTCACTCAGCCGTCTATGTTGGATAATTGTTGGAATGCAATGACCTTTTGAATAGGTGACTTTATATTATCAGTGGTTATTTTATTCTTCTTATCTTATTCTTTCTTTTGAATTTGAAAATGGAACGCTTTTAGAATCTCTTTTGGCTAAAATGACCTTTTCTTAGTAACATTTGGAATTATTAGACGTTATTTTTACGACCAACCGGTTGTCTATTTGGGAATGCTGATGTTGGTAAAATTCAGCGGCTGCGTATAGAGGAACATGCAACCTCTTCTGATACTCACGGGAAGGGATATGGTGGTCTATTCTTAAGACGGAGAGGACACGGCACAATATACCACACGGCAAAATTTTGATGACAATTATGATGACATCTATTTAATTTTTATCTTGGAAAACCGCTTAAAACCTGTTTAGACCAATCGTATGCTACGCTTAACAGGCTTCAACACTTTCCACCAATCACAATCCACGTTTCGGTTTCACTATCTACTTTCGTCGAGACATTTCTTTCTATTGGTCAAGCAAGATTGAGAATCAAGATTGGAATTTGTTTTTGAATTAAGAATTCTTATTTCGTATATATAATGCACATATTTACGTATGAACTGATGCCTGTACAAAACTGCTTAAAGGGGACGAGGGATCGTTTGAGGATTCGTTTTGAGCAGTTTTATTTGTAATCTCTCTCTTGCTGGTCTGGGAGAAAAAGAAAAACATAGAATGTACCAGCTGCTTCTCTTCCCGCGCAAGCCGTAAAAGTCGTCTGAGGAAATCGCCGAATGGGGAAATCATGTCATAGGCGATGCGGCTAGCAACCCATCACTATTGATTTCCTGTTTCAACTACCATTATGCTAAGCGTGGCCTAAGGTCTTATGGCCCTAGGCTCTGTCTACCCCGTATGGGATAAAGACGAGATCATATGTATGTATGTATGTCTCTCTTGCTTGTAATTATTAATGAACAAGAGTCAATGCGATTTTCTATGAAAAAGACAGATTTTTGATTAAGGATGTCATTAGTATAAAAAAATTAAACAATTTATAATTAAATGTTTGCCATCCTACACTATTCAGAAAAAAATTACATATCAACATCATCATTTCGTGTAAGTGTCACGGTCAATCGAGTAGGTATACATAATACCTGGCACATAAGTTGGCCACAAACGGGAGGTGCGGGGGGCTGCGCACGTTAAAAATTGTATGAAAATCGGCTAATGCGCATTCAGTCATTTCATTTTCTTGCCAACTTCCATGAAAGGGATTAAATTCTTTAGTTGCTTTCATTCAAGAAAAGTAAGGAAGTGATATATTCTCCCCCCCCCCCTCCCCCCTTTCATAAAATTTATAAACATTTTACTTAACTAAAATGTGGTTTGTCTCGTTATTTCATTTTAAATATTGAACAGAGAGAAAGGGTCTTAATTTTCAACTTAGGTACGTCTTCCTTTCTCTCATCTTAAGTTTTAAAGTTTTCACAAATTAGGGGGTTTCGCTGAAACATGGGCTTTATACCAGTAGAATAAAAGAGAAAAAAAGAACTTGGTAACAGCTAAGCTGCTGTAAAACGTAGGTCGTATTCTGAAGGTCATTTTTGTATATTTATAATAAATTCTAGCTAAATATAATTTCATTGCTAAACTAAAAATAGTCTCATTAGAATAACGTATGTAGCTGACATACAGACTCGTATAAATTATCCTCCGTGTTAGAATTAAGAAATGCTTTTTGAGCCCGTTTTTGACCAAAGATGTGTTTTGTCTCGCTCTTTCACGTTTAATATCGATAAGAGATAACGGTACAAAACATATATGGGCTTAACAGACCTTTCTTGTGTCTTTTAAAAGATAACTAGCTGTTGCCCGGGGCTCCGTTCCCGTGGGAATTCCGGGATAAAATAGCCTATGTGTTCCAGGGTCTAAGCAATCTCCATTTCAAATTTCAGCCAAATCCGTTCAGCCACTCTTGAGTTATAAGTTGTGTTACTAACATGACTTTATTTTATATACATACTAGCTGTTGCCCTGGGCTCCACTCCCGTGGCACAAGTATCGCTATTGAAAGTGCTCAGATTTCTTTGCAGACCACTGTACATACATACGTAAGTACAGTACATAAACTGACTTTTTAAATACGGCACTTTAAGGTCATTTTTATCTGTTCCCGATCGTTCTAAGTGATTATTCCAATTTTCTTAATTTTTGAAATGAATGATTGACGTCAATAAGTGATAAGAATGTCCTATATTTAAAAATAAACAATTTGAATTTAAATTTTAAATAAATATAAGAAGAAAACTTAAAAAAGTAAATCTAGTTATAGCACACACAACCCGGACACTGCACCTCTTGCATTAGCAATATTTAATTTAAATGCAAAATAGAGAAACTGGTTTAGCGTTCGACAATATTAATCACATATTTTATTCGTAATTATGTAATATTTATTATTGTTTTTTTTTTTCTATTACAGAAAGATTCTGCGACGTAACATTGTACTGTTCGCCGAACTTCGCCACACAAGTGCCCAATAAAGATACAGTCGATCCGCAGAATATACGAGGGGTGTCCCTCAGGGCACACAGGTGGGCCCATTAATATTCATAAATTTTCTTTTTAATTTAAAACTTGCTTGAACCATAATGCTAACGCTATTTTCATCCGCTTTCAGTCTACGTCATCATCATAAATTTAAGAGCTAAACTCTTGACGGTGGAGTTCCTTCCATTTTTGTCTATCTTTAGCAAGTTCCTTTATTCCTTGATACGACACGACATTTGTTTTCTCTTTTATTTGTTTTATATAACTATGCCTTGGTCTACCTGGATCCCTTCTTCCTTCTTTCTTTCCTTCAATGATGTTCTTCATCAAATCATCGTGTCGTATCAAGTGTCCCTACATCGTTTCCTCGTCTGTTCTCAATTACTTTTAAGAACAGACGAGTCTACGTATAGAAACGAAAAACAGATTGTGGTTATTTTACCTGTAATTAAAGATAGTAACTACTTAAAGTAATTAAGGAGGAAAACAAGGATATATTACCACTTAATGTTGCTACCCCTGCAACTGTTCGCAACATGTTGTATTGTTGTGCTTCTTTTTCTCCACTTGCGCTTTGGAAATGGGGTTAAACTTAATGTAATGAATGACGTCAATAAGTGATAAGAATATTCTGTATTGAGAATAAATAATTTCATTTCAGTTCATGCCCGTCTTCTCTATCCCCCTTATTCATAAAAAATACAAACACTAAAATATGTTTTGGCTCTTTCAATCTTAACGAAATTTACCGAAAAAGAAAGAGCCAAAACACATTTTAGTTGAACCGGGCTTATAAACATCTGTAAATTTTTATGATTAAAGAGTCATATGTTTGCGTCCGTAATTGTTTAAACATTGTTTAAGTATGAATGAGGCACATACGAACTTATCGCTAAAGCAATCCCTTCCACTTGGGGTAGATAGATAGATAGATAGATATACTCTTTATTGTACCATTATCATACAAATTATACATGTTGAATACAAATACAAACAATGTGTACAAAGGCGGACTTATCGCTGATGCAATTTCTTCCATACAACCTTAGGGTGGATAGGAACAACGTGAAAAAAAACGTCACTGACGTCGCTCCAAAGAAGCAACTCACAAAAGAAAGTTTCCAAATTGCAGGGTGGTACTCGCAGCGTGTTCAGAATTGCTGGGCACGTTGCTGAGCGCCCACGAGGCTCAGGGCGAGCCGGTGCTGGTCATAGACGGCGCGGAGCCCCGCCATCTGAAGGCCTTGCTGGACTATATGTACACCGGGGAAATGAATGTTCATCACGTGAGTACTGTTACGAACGAGACCTGTAGGTCGATCGCCTATCTCGATTCTCTCCTCTCGTAATGGCTACTTGTATCGCTATTCGTATATCGTTTTGTGTGTTAGGCGGAGCGAAATTTGGCGATAGCGATACAAGTAGCCATTACGAGAGGAGAGAATCGAGATCGGCGGTCGACCTACTGATTACTGATGATGATTATGTCCTCCTCATCAAATGAATGAATGAATGAATAAATGAATGAATAAACACTTAATTGCACCAATTACATAAATACATCATTGGATTGTACAGGAAAGAAGATGAAAATTAGTACAAAGGCGGACTTATCGAGTTACGATGACGAGCCTTTTAAAAATACGAGGACGTAAATTGCAATTTCGGCCGAGGCTTGTATAGTACTTTTCTTCCTCTGACTTCCTCTTGAGAGGAAATTACATCGTATCAAATTTTACAATGGCATCAAAATCAAGCATGTTTCTTTTTCCAAATTTTACAAAATGCCCATACATATGCAATGCCCAACTTAACAAAAGGGTCCAGCAAGTTACATTAACGACCGCTAGAATAGGTTTTTTTTTGTAGGCTAGCCAGAGCGAAACTGAAAATGTAATATATGAAAACGTGTACATTAAAACACCTCCATTAGCGGCCGTCAATGAATTTTTTTATTACATTGTTGTCTTAGGCCAGCAATGAGTCTATTGACGTATTGTTTTTTTTTTAATAATGAAGCTATTTCCGATCAAGAGGAAGATAATATTATTATGTGCTAAAAAGCAAGACACTTTTTTTTGTAAACGAGAATGATTTTCATTGTTTTAGGTTGTTTATTTCCTCACTAGTAATTTTCAAATTATGTTGTACCTACCTATTTGCATGCTATAAATATATGGCTGTATAAGAGGTTGATAATTATATCTGTATACCATCTTTTTTTTTCATCATCATCTTGACCTGACCGGGGTTCGATCCCCGGTCAGGTCAAGATGAAAAATGATCTTTTTCTGATTGACCTGGGTCTTGGATGTTTATCTATATATGTATTTGTTATAAAATATAGTATCGTTGAGTTAGTATTCCATAACACAAGTCTCGAACTTACTTTGGGGCTAACTCAATCTGTGATTTGTCCCTATATATTTATTTATTTAATTATTTATTTATCTTTTGTGTACCTTATGCAAACGCAAATAAATACTTATTCTATTCTATTCACAGTCTCAGTTGGCGAGCCTGCTGAAGACGGCCGAAGAACTGAGGATAAAGGGTCTCACGGACATCCGGTGGAATAACAAGGACGAGCCGCCTGACTGTTCAAGTGGTAAGTTAGTCATCTTTCGTGATTATGGTACTTGACGCCCCCTTGGCGTAATTCTAATTAACTAGCTTTCCCTTGCATGAATTTCCCTCGGGAACAGTGCTTTTTTCCCGGATGAAAGGTACCCTATGTTCTTCTTAATACTACTAGCTATGTGTATGCGAAATTTCAGGAAGATTGGCTCAGTAGATAGGGCGTGAAGAGGTTAAAAACAAACCAATATACATACTCACTTACGCATTTATAATATTAATTTTATTTTCGCGCGGTTTCAGAAAACGGGACATATTTTCGGGCAGTTTCCGAAAACGGGACAAAACTTTCGTCCCAGAGTTAATTTCACTTTTGGTTTAACAACCAGCCATTGTATACTGCAGTGGTATTTTACTTTAAGAATGTTTAAGTTGTAATACTGTTGTGTGCACCAATCCATACTTCCATACTTCCATACTAAAATTATAAATGCGAAAGTCTGTCTGTCTGTCTGTCTGTCTGTCTGTCTGTCTGTCTGTCTGTCTGTCTGTCTGTCTGTCTGTCTGTCACCTCTTCACGGCTAAACGGCTGGACCGATTGTAATAAAATTTGGTAGGGATGTAATTAATGACCTGAGGTCAAACATAGGCTACTTTTGGGCGCGATATAACCGAGTCCCACGCGGGCGGAGCCGCGGGCAACAGCTAGTAAATAAATAAATGAACAAATAAACAAATGAATAAATGGATAAATGAATAAATGGATAAATGAATAAATGAATAAATAAATAAATATGTTTAGACGTTAAACATGACGCGATAAACAAAAGTTGATTTTTTTAAATTCTTCCTTAAATCCATAGGCGTCGTGACTGCAGTGGCGACGGACGACAAGAAACTAAACGAGAAGCACGTTGAGAAGCAACCGTCCCCCAAACCGTCGCCGAAGCTCGCTTCGCCGAAGCATTCGCCCCCGAAGCAAGAAGTCAAGGAGCCGAAGCGAGTCGAAGCGACATCGGAGCTCAGGGCATATGTTAAGGAAGAAAGCGAACCGGAAACGAAGTCAGGGGAAAAGTTTAGTGTAAATGGTGAGTTACTTGTCTATTATATTAAAGATTTCAATCTAAACTAAAATTCTTCCGTGGTCCAGTGGTTAAGGCGTTTGCCTTGAAACCCGTGGGTTGGTGTGGGTTCGATTCCCACGAGCAGCATACTGTGTTTAGTTATTTCCAGTTTGTGATAATGATGAGAATGTTATAATTAAAATGGAACACAGAGTTTGGAAGAACACGAGTGAATGATTTTATTTGAGACTAGTAGTCCACCCCAGCTTCGCCCGTGGTACACACAGTCTATGTCACTCGGGGATAGTGTAGCTTTCCAGCAGTGAAATTTTTCAAATCCGTCTAGTAGTTTCGAAGCCTATTCGATACAAACAAATAAACAAATATTTCCTCTTTATAATCCATACTAATATCCATACTTCCATACTAATATTATAAATGCGAAAATCTGTCTGTCTGTCACCTCTTCACGGCTAAACTGCTGGACCGATTGTGATGAAATTTGGCAGGGATGTAGTTAACGACCTGAGGTCAAACATAGGCTACTTTTGGGCGCGATATAACCGAGTCCCACGCGGGGCGAAGCCGCGGGGAACAGCTAGTATTAGTATAAATAGAAGTAATAGATGTATCATTCATCATATAGAGTGCGTCAATGAACCTACACACAGTACAAATAAAGTGTTACCAAAGAAAAGAGAAATGATCCGAATAGAAATGTTTTGACGCGGATTCAGTTCCAGGATCAGTGTGGCAGCGTATTCTCTCTTCTTATCTTCAATCTTTGTGAATGAGATGAGATGATGTAGTGAAAGATCGAAAAAGGGTTCAGGTTCAGATGATTTGGACACGTAGAGTAGATGGCTGAAAGGAGACTGACGAAAGTATATACAAAGATATACAGACCATGTAAACCACACCACAACTTATTAGAAATGTATTACGTAGTTTACAACAATGCCACCTAATATTATCGACCAATAACAATGGCAAAAATTCCCGGTCCATATTTTTTGGGTGAAACGTTGGCTTGCAAGCCAAACTGGGTGTCGATTCTGCTAACGTTAAATCACAATCGTGTCAAAATAGTGTTTCAATGGTAGTGCTTTTTTACACACTAGTTACAAGAAATGTATATATTTTTTATATCACTGCTGATGGTCACACCACACACTACATTCACATCACATCATACTGTCATAACTCTTGTAAATAGTGTGTAAAAAGCACTACAATTGAAACACTATTTTGATACGATTTTGACTTAACGTTAGCAGAATTGACGCCCTGGTAACACGTTTTTCGTGCGCTACGCCACTTATTGTTATATTTCTAAATACTGTGAGTGTTAACAGATGGCGCTACTAGTTATATTTTGATATAAAAACTGACAATAATCATCTAATCTGTTGTATTTCTCCTCAGGGGGACCACCGCCGCTCATAAAGCTACCAACAAAAGATAAGAATTCACCAACGAAAAGGGAACACTCGGATTCGTAAGTACCTATTTTTTTATTTTCTAGCTGTGCCCGAGTTTGTGGTATTTAACAAAAAAAGTTTTTGTTCCCTTATAACGGTTCCGTTTTTTCCATTTGGCCACGGAACCCTAAAAACAAATAGTACTATATGGTTTGTCTCGTTTCAGTGATTCGCCAAGTCCGAAAAGACAGAGGCTTGTTAGCGGCACGGAGCACACAGACGACGAATCACTCTCACACAAATCGTAAGTACTAGCTGTTCCCCGTGATTTCACTCGTTATTTGGTATATGTACTAACCATAATCTTCTCTAAGAATCAGGCTACCATATGCAGAAAGAATTAATAGCTTTATTATTTAAAAAAATACGTCAATAGACTCATTGCAGGCCTAGGCCAACAATGTTGATTAAAATAAAATAGTTTATTACTGTCGAAGCCATTTCGTGCTAGAGATTCGAAATAAACAATACGTCAATAGACTCATTGCAGGCCTAGGCCAACAATGTTGATTAAAATAAAATAGTTTATTACTGTCGAAGCCATTTCGTGCTAGAGATTCGAAATAAACAATACGTCAATAGACTCATTGCGATTGCAACAATGTTGATTAACAAAAATAGTACATTCCTATCGAGGCCAGAATTAAACCAATTTACCGCCGTTTAATATTGAAAAAGTGTTTTAATCCAAGATCCAACATCCAAGTGCTTTTAATAAGACAAGGCGTAGCCGAGGCCTTTTAAAATATGCGAGCGTATTTATTACTATATCGTCTAAGGCTTGTATAGTGCTTTTCTTTCCCTTGCGAGGTCGTGTAAAATTTTCCTTTGGCGCCAACAAGTTGGCGTTTGCTTTTCAAATTTTTGAAATGACCATTCATATACCTAGTTGTAAGCTGTCTGCACCATATGTGTTGTTAAGGTTTTTCTATGTTATCTTGTAGCATATTGTTGTACAGCAAATATATATATATTTTTTTCATTTTCATATTTCAAACAATAAAAGAACCTAATTTGTACACACATTTGTAACAGAGTGAAACTAAAAAACTGATAACTGTATGAAAATGTGTACATAAAAAACTTCCATTATCAGCAATGGTAGATGATAATGGAAATAAATGGTATAATATACCAATATCTTAAATATCATTTTTGGCCTAGGCCAGCAACGAGTCTATTGACTGCCGAGACGATTATTTTATTTTTAAATAATGAAGCTAATTTCGAGCAAGATGAATGAAAACGTTTTATCTATTTGGAATTACATTAATAGTAATTCAAAATTGTTTCTTTACAGGGACAGGGATGGACAGGAGTGGCAACACGGGAATTTGGTGAGTGATTAGTGTTATAAGACCTAAATTCATCGACATAAAACAACATTTTATACTAAAACGGTAATTTAATACATATAATCTCTCATATATATATAGAAATAATAAAATATATAGAAGATTAGCTGTTCCCCGCGGCTTCGCCCCGCGCGGGACTCGGTTATATCGCGCCCAAAAGTAGCCTATGTTTGACCTCAGGTCGTTAACTACATCCCTACCAAATTTCATCACAATCGGTACAGCAGTTTAGCTGTGAAGAGGTGACAGACAGACAGACAGACTTTCGCATTTGTAATATTAGTATGGAAGTATGGATTTTTCTTGGCCTTCCTCTCTTTCTATACCCATCCGCTGGGACCCAGGTTCAGCCCATCTCTCCGGATGCATGGGGCACACGTGACCAGCCCAATTCCACTTTAGCCTAGATGCTTTTTAGGGTTCCGTACAAAAATGGAAAAAAGTCACCCCACCGTTATAGGATCACTCGTGCCTGTCCGTCCGTCAGCCCGTCACAGCCAATTTTCTCCGGACCTACTGGATCAAAACAGATGAATTTGGTAGGATGGCGTAATGATGTGATTCAAACACAGATGTGCGAAGTAAATATATATTTTTTTTAATAAAGGTCATTTTCGAGGGACAACTTAGGAATTTAAAAAAAAGTTTGGCAAATCTTACCGTGTTATATATCAAATGAAAGGGCTAGTTATGTACATTTCAAATATATTTTTGTTACTAGCTGTTCCCCGCGGCTTCGCCCCGCGTGGGACTCGGTCATATCGCGCCCAAAAGTAGCCTATGTTTGACCTCAGGTCGTTAACTACATCCCTACCAAATTTCATCACAATCGGTACAGCAGTTTAGCTGTGAAGAGGCGACAGACAGACAGACAGACAGACTTTCGCATTTATAATATTAGTATAGATATAGAAGTATAGATTATTGTAACATAAATAGTTTAGATTTTATTTATGAAAGAAGACGAATATTGATTACAGGAAAACCTAAACCTAAGTTGAATCATTTTTCATTTAAACTTAATTGTACAAATTGTATAAAACTTTATTTTGGAAACTGGTAAATTCAATATAAAACGTTCACATACAGAAAATAGTTCACTAAAACACCACTAGATAGCGATAGTAGTAGAATACTCACAATTGAATATAAAAATTAACACTGGCATTGTACGGAACCCTATCCACGCGAGTTCAACTCGCACTTGATCGGTTTTTCTCCCTACATCAGTGGGTCTAAAAACGCAACTTTAGCAATTCATCGAATCGAATTCATATTACGAATTCCTTAGCAATTCTTTACGTAATTCCTATTTCTTTCAATTTTCTTGAAGAGATATTGCAAAGTTTATTTGGCCATTTTACAAAAAAACAGAGTTGCAAAAAAACAAGAAATTAAAAAAAAGACAAGTTTTATTTGTTTTATTTGCTTTAATCAATGTTTTATGTTTAATTCATTGTTTTTTTCACGTTTTGTTACGACGGTTTTTTTCATGTTTAAAACATGAAAAAAACATGATTTATTCCCAGGCACATATTTTTACTTGGCTGTATGGACTTTTATTCCTATGCCTCACGGCAACACTGGCAAGCGCGCATTTCTTTGGCATTAACATTGAAAAAATTGCCAAATTGGTAACAGTTTTTAAGTCTCTCAAATGGAGTTTTTGGAGGGAAAGTAAACTGTCGCTATGTCCGCGCTGTATTTAATTTCCAAAACTTAGGTTTTTTCGAGTGTTTGTGCATAATATTGGTGGATTATTATTCGCAAAGTGTTCGTGAACAAGCGTGAGTGTTGGGAAGTGATACAGTGTCGATTACGTGACTTTTTATCTTTGTCACCAAAATCCCCATGATATAACTAAGTGAAATTTTTCCACCGCTTCACTTAGCCATCTGACTCAGACTAGACTTACTTACTTGACTGGACTTGACTATTGACTTGAATTTTTGACTCGACTGACTTAAGTAGGACTGAAGAAGATTAATAAACTCAAGAAAGGCCTTAAAGAACTAGATTCCATGGCCGTATAAACTATTAAAAAAAAAAGTCAATAAGAAAATGTCAAAAAAAAATGTATAGATATATATATATATATCCATACTTCCATATCCATCCATACTATCCATATCCATACTAATATTATAAATGCGAAAGTCTGTCTGTCTGTCTGTCACTCTTCACGGCTAAACTGCTGGACCGATTGTGATGAAATTTGGTAGGGATGTAGTTAACGATCTGAGGTCAAACATAGGCTACTTTTGCGCGCGATATAACCGAGTACCACGCGGGGCGAAGCCGCGGGGAACAGCTAGTATATATATATAAAAGGTATATGATAATAAAAAGATAATTATAAAATAATAATTATTATAAAATATAATGTTTATTTTCTAAACATGAACTTGTTTCATTTGTCAATAAATACTTTGTTAAAAACATGTTTAAAACATTGTTTAAAAACAGAATGAAAAAATCAATGTTTTATTTCTATGAGTTTTAAACGTGTTTTAAACACACTGATTAAAACAATATGTTTTTTTCGTAACAACTCTGCAAAAAAAAAATAGAGGAATTGCTACAGAATTGCTAAGGAATTCGTAATATAGAATCGATTCGATGAATTGCTCAAAGTGGCGTTTTTAGACCCCCTGAACTAGTGGTTTTTTTACGTACTCAAACGAAATAATATATATGTGAATACGCGTTAGGATATATCAGCTGAGCGCGTGGTGGGGTGGGGCACGTGCTCGCGGGGCTCGCGCTCCGCCTCCGACGACGAGTGGGCGGACGCGCCCGCCGACATCGGCTGCTTCCTGCACACCAGGCTGCGCGTGGACGGGGACAACAGCGCGGGTAAGCGGACATACATTCATTCATTCATTCATTATTCATTCATTTATTTAATCATTCATTTATTAATTTATTCATTCATTTATTCGTTTATTCTATTATTCATTTATTCTTTTATGCATTTATTCGTTTATCAGTTTATTTGTTTATTCATTTGTTTATTCTTCCATGCTGGTCTGGGAGAAAAAGAAAAACATAGAATGTACCAGCTGCTTCTCTTCCCGCGCAAGCCGTAAAAGTCGTCTGAGGGAATCGCCGAATGGGGAAATCATGACATAGGCGATGCGGCTAGCAACCCATCACTATTGATTTCCTGTTTCAACTACCATTATGCTAAACGTGGCCTAACGTCTTATGGCCCTAGGCTCTGTCTACCCCGCATGGGATAAAGACGTGATTATATGTATGTATGTATGTATGTTGTTTATTCATTTAGTCATTTATTCCTTTGTTCATTCATTCATTCTTCTATACTGTCTTATTTATATGTTTTCTTGTTAGAATAATATTGTTTATCATGCTGTGTGCACTCACTTTTGGTTTTACGACCAGCCATTGTATACTGTAGTGGTGTTTTACTTTAAGAATGTTTAAGTTGTAATACTGTTGAGTGCACCAATAAAAAAACATTAAAAATTAAAAAAAATAATTTATTTTTACATTTACTAGCTTAGCAAGAGGTAACAAACAAACAAATATACAACCTCACTTATAATATTACTAGCTGTACCCCGCGGCTTCGCCCCGCGTGGGACTCGGTTATGTCGCGCCCAAAAGTAGCCTATGTTTGACCTCAGGTCGTTAACTACTTCCCTACCAAATTTCATCACAATCGGTCCAGCAGTTAAGCCGTGAAGAGGTGACAGACAGACAGACAGACTTTCGCATTTATAATATTAGTATGGATTTGGTAACCTCACTTATAATATTGGTTGGTATATTACTGTGTATTTTAAAGCAATATAGATATTACTAACAAACAAACATGTTCTTTATGGCCAATCAAGCTGCACACCGCGGCGCGGCTTATCATACACAGCAGCGCCATCTACTATTGACTATTAAACTGACCTAACCTACGGTAATCGCGTACTATTCAGGATAAAAAGTTATGTATTGTAATGTATGGTATCAACTACCTTCATACCAAATTTTTACAAATTTTTTTACAAAAATTGCTTCCATGCTGGTCTGGGAGAAAAAGAAAAACATAGAATTTACCAGCTGCTTCTCTTCCCGCGCAAGCCGTAAAAGTCGTCTGAGGGAATCGCCGAATGGGGAAATCATGACATAGGCGATGGGGCTAGCAACCCATCACTATTGATTTCCTGTTTCAACTACCATTATGCTGAACGTGGCCTAAGGTCTTATGGCTCTAGGCTCTGTCTACCCCGTATGGGATAAAGACGTGATTATATGTATATGTATATACTTCAGCCGTTTGGGCGTGAAAAAGTGCAAAAACATCCAAACTTCCGCCTTTGTTATATTAGTGAGATGTATAATTTTTTTATACAATAAATATATTAAAAACAAACTTAAATGTTTAAAATATACACAACTTTTAAGCTTTCTTCGAGTTTTAAGTGTTTTTTTTATACTCTTTTATAGACGAGGAGTCAAATGACAGCTTTAACGCCGCAATACCCTCAGCACCGGCTTCGTCGTCATCATCAGCGACGGCTGAGGTCAAGTTGGAGGTCATGCCGTCATCAATTATAGCCAACATCATCAACACGCACAAACGTGAGTCTTAGGGTCTGTATTATTTACGTGACGTAAGCGAGTCATCATCATCACCGACGGCTGAGGTCAAGTTGGAGGTCATGTCGTAATCTATCATAACCAAGGTCAAGTTGGAGGTCATTCTGTCATCATTTATAGCCAACATCAGGCTCTATTGACGTATTGTTTTTTCTTTAAAAATAATGAAGCTATTTCCGAGCAAGAGGAAGAAAAGAGAATTTACTTATTTGTGTTGTTCGACGATACTCGAAGACGACGTTCGACAACCTCCGTGGCGTAATGGTTAACATGCCTGACCGCTACTCAGGGGTCCCAGGTTCGATCCCCGGTTAGGTCAAGATGTGAAATGATCATTTTCTAATTGGCCGGGATCTTGGATGTTTGATTATATATGTATTTGTTATAAAATATAGTATCGTTGAATTAATATCCCATAACACGAGTCTCGAACTTACTTTGGGGCTAACTTGATCTTTTTGAATTCATCATATCAGCCACAAAACGTCCACTGCTGGACATAGGCCTCCCTCATAGATTTCCAATGGGACCGATCTGAAGCGGCTCGCATCCAGCGTCTTCCTGCGACCTTAATAAGGTCGTCGGACCATCTAGTAGGCGGATGTCCCACGCTACGCTACCCAGTTCGTGGTCGCCATTCCAGAACCTTTCTGCCCCAATGGCCATCAGTTCTGCGCGCTATGTGCCCCGCCCATTGCCACTTCAACGAGCTAATCTGTGTGACTTGTCCCTAAATATTTATCCATACTTCCATACTAATATTATAAATGCGAAAGTCTGTCTGTCTGTCACCTCTTCACGGTTAAACTGCTGAACCGATTGTGATGAAATTTGGTAGGGATGTAGCTAACGACCTGAGGTCAAACATAGGCTATTTTTGGGCGCGATATAACCGAGTCTCACGCAGGGCGAAGCCGCGGGGAACAGCTAGTTTCATATATTTTACAATATATATTTGCAATATGACTCGGCCGTAAATTGCTTTATTTCTGGCCTCTACAGTAATTTACTATTACTTACTTATATGTGTTGTTGCAGCGACTGTGGGTCCCAAATCGGGTCCAACTGACCCACGGTTCACGGATGTGGTGAAACTGAGCGATTATCTCCAGCACGGCAGACGTCCACAGTTTTGGGAGGAGAACTATGTTAAACGGGTGAGCATTAGAGATGTATCGAAACGCTATCGGTAGTCAAATATCGATAGCGTTTCGATAGACTATCGATAAACGACTATATGGTGAGTCCTAGTGATCCGTAATAACATGTTTCTTTAGAAACCTAGCGCGGGCGCCCGTTCTCCATACAATACAGTACAAATACTCTTTATTTCACCACAAAATAATAAAATTTACTTAACACAATGAGGCACACAGGCGGACTTATCGCCGACGATATATATATGACGACCTCCGTGGCGTAATGGTTAACATGCCTGACCGCTACTCAGGAGGTCCCGGGTTCGATCCCCGGTCAGGTCAAGATGAAAATGATCTTTTCTGATTGACCTGGGTCTTGGATGTTTATCTATGTATGAAAATTTATTTTTCACTCCATACTAAACTAGATCAGCTGATTCTCAATTTGTATGGGAGGTCGAAAAAATTTTTTTCGTATTTCGACATAATTAAGTTTATTTGGGAAAGTTGTTCAGTTTAGTGGTCTGAATCTGCCCTTAAAATATTTGCAGTTGATTTAAATTCATCTTATATATATATATATTTAGGTGATGGATGCCGTTCGCATCAAGGAGTTGGAGATGAAGCAGGCTGCGGAAATCCTCGGAGTCAGTTACGGAACACTATACGGCCGATATCGGGATGTATATGGATGCATCAACAGACCTTACAGGTTACTATCATCACTCATTGATGACCACCTTGGCGTAATGGTTAAAATTTCATTCATTCATTTGTTCATTAATTCATTCATTTAAAAATTTATTTATTCATTCATTTGTTAAAATTTATTCATTCATTCATTAATTGATTCATTTAATAATTCATTAATTCATGCCTGCCCCCCTACTCGGAAGGTCCCCTGGTTCGATCCCCGGTCAGGTCAAGATGAAAAATTATATTTTTCTGATTGACCTGGGTCTTGGATGTTTATCTATATATGTATTTGTTATAAAATATAGTATCGTTGAGTTAGTATCCCATAACACAAGTCTCGTACTTAATTTGGGGCTAACTCAATCTGTGTTATTTGTCCGTATATATTTATTTATTCATTCATTCATGCCTGCCCCCTACTCAGAAGGTCCCTGGTTCGATCCCCGGTCAGGTCAAGATGAAATTTCTTTTTTGATTGGCCTTAGATGGGTCTTAGATGTTTACCTTTATATGTATTTGTTATTACAGTATTGTTGAGTTACGCTCGAATACTCAAACGCAATTCAATTTTGAGAGCTGCTCAAGTATCATGCTGTCGCGCTGAACGTCAGCGATATGACAGTGACAGCATGATGATGAAATTCTATGTTATTCTTCTCTTGCATATAGTTGCCTAGTAAGAATATAAATTCCTTTTTCACAACTGGTTGTCAAATTCAGTTGCCATGGCGGCCGAAAGGGTTTTTTCTTTATATTTTTCTGTGTACATGAATTTGAAAAAAAAAAAACTATTTTTTTCATGCTGGTATGGGAGAGAAAGAAAAACATAGAATGTACCAGCTGCTTCTCTTCCCGCGCAAGCCGTAAAAGTCGTCTGAGGGAATCGCCGAATGGGGAAATCATGACATAGGCGATGCGGCTAGCAACCCATCACTATTGATTTCCTGTTCCAACTACCATTATGCTAAACGTGGCCTAAGGTCTTATGGCCCTAGGCTCTGTCTACCCCGTATGGGATAAAGACGTGATTATATGTGTATGTAAAACTATTTTTTTTTTAAGTAATTGAATTTAATTGTCATCGTTTAGGACGGCTCGCGATTTCTGGCAGGCAAAAGGTCCTTCAGAAGTACTAGACAGACTGCAGCGGGGAGAAATATCGCTAGACGCGGCTGCGCTCGCTTTGGGCGTCAGTGTTGCCAACCTGTCAAATTACGTCGCCGACCTCCCGATCGACAAAGGTTGGTAACACCATTTATTACAGAACTAGCTTTTTAGAGAACTGCCAAATAACCAATTTAGGAAACATTTGAAGAATATATTAACTCAAAAATGTTATTATATTATTTATGACTTTTTTATAGATTCAAACTTTGAAGTTGCTTGACATTGATTTTGTAATGATGTAACGACGCGACCAAGAACTCGTACTTGTATGCCGTAACGGTTAGGCGTGTAAGTTTCTAATAGTGATTTGTAAAACCATACTGTACAACATGTTTACAAGTAATAAATTAATTTGAATTCGCCCGCGGTTCCACCCGCGTGAATTTTGGGAACAGTGCTTTTTCTCCGGGATGATGTTATGTCCTTCTCAATACTCTTAGCTATGTGTATGCGAAGTTTCAAGCCGATTGGTTTAGTAGATAAAGCGTGAAGAGGTAACAAACAAATATACAAACTCACTTTCGCATTTATAATACTAGTTTTCGCCCGCGGCTCCGCCCACGTTAATTTCCCTCGGAAACATTGCTCTATGTCCTTCTCAATACTCCTAGCTATGTGTATGCGAAATTTCAGGAGTGATTTAGAAGATAGGGCGTAAAGAGGTAACAAACAAATATACAAACTCACTTTCGCATTTATAATATTAGTTTTTTTTAAGCCTAGCCTATTAATGCTGTTACTTCGGTCTCAATAGCGCCATTTCCAAAAAAAATCCTTCCTGTAAGTGAGCTTATCAGAAATCGTCGCGCAACTTTTTTGGTAGTATCCGTAACTTACATTAGAACCTCGGAAGTCATTATAATACTATCCACTAAAATGGCTATGAAGGCTATGCAGCTCCTAACCCTTGCTAGGCTATACCTTCTATTAAAATAAATATTATACGACAGAGTTCGAGCCCATCCCAATCGAGATCGACCCTTCATTGAAAATGAGGCCGAGGACTTACAGCGGAGGAGCGACTTCAGCAGTAACTAGTACCAGCAAACCTGACAAGCGGCAGGTCAAGGTAAAAACAGATAAAACCAGAGGTATACCTTTAGATACCAGAGGCATACCTTTTCAAATCATATATAGACCTTTTACAACCAGAGGTATACCTTTTGAAACCAGAGGTAGACCTTTTATACCAGAGGTATACCTTTTGAAACCAGAGGTAGAGCTTTTATACCAGAGGTATACCTTTTGAAACCAGAGGTAGACCTTTTATACCAGAGGTATACCTTTTGAAACCAGAGGTAGACCTTTTATACCAGAGGTATACCTTTTGAAATCAGAGGTTGACCTTTTAGATCCAAAGATAGACTTTGATAACCAGAGGTAGAACTTTAATAACAATAGGGGTGTACCTTTTAAACCATTTAAAAAAAATAGTTTATGTACATAACAGTAGGTATACCAAAAACCACTAGGGTTTTTTTAGGAATAAATCGACCTCTATTTTCATTTTTCTGATTAAAAACCATGTATATATGTATGTAAAATCTTTATTAAAAAAAAGAATTATTTGGGTTTTTTAAATACCGGATTCCATCCCTGACATTAATACTAACTGTTCATACCATCATTTATTAGACTATGTGTCTTGAATAAATATTTGTTTATTCATTCATTATAATTATCTTCAGCCGACGCAGCACTGTTTATATTTATGAGACTATTTTACTTTAATATTTTTTTTATCCATTAATTCATTCATTATAATCATTTCCAGCCAACTCGGCACTGTTTATATTTTTGAATTTTTATTTAATATTTTTTTTTATTCATTCATTATAATTATCTTCAGCCAACGCAGCAGTGTTTATATTTATGAGACTATTTTACTTTAATATTTTTTTTATTCATTAATTCATTCATTATAATTATTTTCAGCCAACGCGGCACTGTTTATATTTTTGAATTTTTATTTAATATTTTTTTTATTCATTCATTATAATTATCTTCAGCCAACGCAGCACTGTTTAAATTTATGAGTCTATTTTTCATGAATATTTTTTTTATTCATTCATTCATTCATTATTTTTATCCTCAGCCAACGCAGCCAGCGAAAAAAGTGGTGGTAGGCAGTTTGACAGATGAGGACCCAATACCAGCCGCGGTGATCACGACTCAGGACAAAAACACATTTGGAACTTGTACGACGACGCCCAGTGAGTATCATGTCGTCTAAATAGATAATTTTTCTTTTTAATACTTTTGAACGGCCATGGAAACTAGGCCTTTAAGGTGATACCTCGGTGAACACTAGCGCCACCATTATTTAAAAATCATTATAGTCACTGAAAACACACAAGTTATCGAAAATCCGTGTTATGTAATTTTGGTTCTGGATCTGAAGTTAATTTTGAAACATATTAAATTATTAAATATATTTCCCTATAGTTACAAATTGCAATATTGCTTCAAACCCCACTTTTAGCAGTTTTGCAATTTGTAACTATATGGATCTTATAATATGAAAACGAAGGAGCTCAAGATAGAAATGCCACTAATGGCGACCAATCCAAGCATGGCCGCGCACTCGCCGTCGCCGTCGCTTGACGCGCATTATCGTTACGAACAAGCTAAATAAAAAATATATATTATATATATCATTTGATATATTATCTTTTTGAACAGGTGGTAAATGGCCAACAATTCGCGTGGCAAGCCTTGAAACCCTCCGAGGCGGGTCACCCCCGCTTCAAAGCCAACCCTCCGCCTCAGCATCCGCCCTCATGAGAAACCGCCCCGACCTAACCATAGTGCCGAAGAAATCGGACACGTGATCCGACCAAATGACAGACAGTGACGTTTGAAAATAGAATTCCGAAATGCGCGTCACGCCCGCCGCGAAATGACGTTTGAAAATAGAACTGATTGAAGAGTTCTCCCCCGATGACGTGTGTTGGCCACGTGACGGACAGTGATATTTGAAAATAGAATTGTTTTTTGGAATTTGTACCTCAATTAGGTACAAATTCGAAAACAATTCCAATGTTTTGAATAATGAACAGAACTTATGTTTTAAATAAAGAAATCTAAATAGACTTTTGAAGAAAGAATTGTTTTTTTCTTGTTGCTGTTCTTTCAGTATTTGAAATTTAAAAATTAATGTGGGGGGATTTTGTTTTTAGTTTTTTAAATAAGTGGCGAAGAAAGACAAGTTATAATGTACGGAGTGAAACAGTGACATTTTCCTGGCAAATTTTACTTTGCGCCTAAATGTAAATATATATAAAATATGAGCTCGAATGATTGAGCCTAATGTGTAGTTCCGAACAACGTTATTTTATTATAAATATAAGTATACAAATGTGTATAAAATTAAATATATAGCAGATGAAAGTTTTGAAAATCAATATAGATGCTTTTTAGTATGAAAATATCTGTCATTTTTTTTTATTATATGTTAAATCAATCCTCTCACTGTGTGTTATGAGACTGGGTTATAATTTATTTATTTAATTTTTCCTAAGGATTTGTCGATTAAATTGTATAAATTTAACAAAAATAGTGCATTAGAAAATTGGTCTGATTTCGTTATCTGTTTGTTTCTTTAGTGTCTTAGAGCAACACGACCTCCGCTCCGGAAGTAGTCATACGCTGCGTTCGCTGTCAAAGTATAAGCCCAATCGGCATATGCAATGTATTAAAATAAAAATAAAATAAAAAATAAAAATAGCCTTTATTCTATCACAATTTTTCAATAGAATAGGTGATTTAACAGTAAATTAATAAAAATGTTTTTTATTTATTATTTCATGCACTATTAATATTTGAGCAATTTAATTATGTATTTAATATGTATTGTGTACACAAATTATTTGCTATTTGTTTCATTTTATGTGTAAGTGTCATTGCAGTCAGGTGACAGTATAAGTTTTGTATGTAGGTATGCAGAACTGCACTTGTGTGTATTTCCCCCGCAAAAAACGCCAGATACATTGGAATAGTGAAATATCGATAAGACTACTCTCGGTACGGAAGACGTGTTGCTCAAAGTTTCGTGTTAAAAATGACGAAATAAAAGATTTGATGATTGGTTTGCATGTTTTTACGTGAAATGAAATTATTTTAATTATGTTACTAAAATATAAAGTATCACTGCAATGTCAATGCAATATTTGAACACATTTTTGTGCGCTTTGCGACCTTAAGACTAAGTTCACATTGGGTAATCAGAAAGGAACTATAAACGGCGAATGAAAGAAGACTTTATTGCATTTGAATTATTCTCTGACGCACATTTTAGGGACAAAAGCAGGAAAATGTACATCACTACATAGTATAAAACAAAGTCGCTTTCTCTGTCCCTATGTCCCTTTGTATGCTTAAATCTTTAAATATACGCAACGGATTTTGATGCGGTTTTTTTAATAGATAGAGTGATTCAATAGGAACGTTTATAAGCCCATGCGAAGCCGGGGCGGGACAAGATTATTTATAATTTATTATTTGACTAGCGACTCGCCCCGGCTTCGCATGGGCATAAAAACCTCTTGAATCACCCTTATTTATAAAAAAAAAAAGCATCATAATCCGTGGCGTAGTTTTAAAGATTTGAGTATACATAGGGATATAGGGACAGAGAAAGCGACTTTGTTTTATACTATGTAGTGATAGTGAATAACCAAGAGAAAAATAACCCTTTAGGCGACTAAGGACAATCGGTAAAAATCACTAACTTGGAAAGGCGCTATGGTTGATAAAATAATAAATATTTTATGAGCAATATCGATACAACACAATATAATATGCAACTATTTTTGGTGCAATAAAGTATGTTTCTTTTTTTAAATTTTTTTTTTACTCCAAATTGGAAAAGTGACAATCCCATACTGGTTTCTTGAAATCTAACATGAATTTCATATGAATTTATAAAACAAATGTATAATACATTTATACGCAAGTACTCTACGCTTAGCATGATTTTTAGTTTTTAATGTTATTTATTAAAAATGATTTTTGTGCGAGCGAAAGGGCAATCGTTTAGAATGTTGCCAGCCCTATGTCCTTTTACGCAGATTTTTAGGCATTCGATGGTCAATTTCAGGACTTTTTTTTTTCGAATAGAAAGTAAACTTAAAAAATGAATGATAATTCTGAGCATATTTCTCGAATGGCAAACTTTTGTAACCTAGGTTGGCAACACTGGTCGTTTAATAAAATTTAATTTGCGTCGATTTGCGATTAATATTTGTGTGTTCATGATTATTTTTATATTTAAGAATTTAATGTTATATTAAATATTAAAATAGTAAATAAACATGAGATTCTAATGTTTGTAAATAGTCCATGTTGTTTTTACAATGTTTATTGTATTTAGCGAACAAATTGTTACAATATTTTAGTATTGATTATCCAAAACTTATTATTATAAGTTATGTTAGTTTAATTTGTATTTTAACAATTTATTTGTTGAGAAATCAGGCAAAATCATTGTTGTGTACTGAAATTGTTTTTTTTAATAGTTGAAATAATAATAGTATTTAATTTTAGATTTAGTTTTGAGGCTGGGGAGTCGACAGCAAAAGCACTTTTATTAATTAGTTGTTTTTTATTACTTCGTATTAAATTGAAATATTTTATCAACGTTTTTTTTCATAAGATAATAAACAGCTCTCATTAAATGTAAATATATATTATAAATAAATTATGTTAAGTCCTTAGAAGACCAAATTATACCCTATTAATTAATTAATATAAACTGTATTACGTGTTAGATATAGTTTTATAAAATTATTGATAAATATATAAATATATGTCATATTCGACGGACATAACGATTATAATAGAAGTATCAGAAAATTAAATTTTATTTAAGCTATATAATGTAGTTATAAAGGACACATTTCCATAGACACTAATTTACTCTATATAAGATACTTATGGAATTATACATACATATATACATATTACTTGTATCACTTTAATTATATGTCGTTTTTGTGATATTTCGATATTCGAAATATTTTTTTTTTGTGTTCGATAAAGAGTTAGGTTTCAGAGTTTAAGAGTATTTTGGAAGCTTTTGCTAATAATCCATACTTCCATACTAATATTATAAATGCGAAAGTCTGTCTGTCTGTCTGTCTGTCACCTCTTCACGGTTAAACCGCTGGACCGATTGTGATGAAATTTGGTAGGGATGTAGTTAACGACCTGAGGTCAAACATAGGCTACTTTTGGGCGCGATATAACCGAGTCCCACGCGGGCGGAGCCGCGGGGAACAGCTAGTATGTCTATAATTGTAAAAAATTAAATATAACATGAAATTTACTTTAAAAATTGCATGATAACCATCGATTAAACTGTTTTTTTTATTATAAAGAGGAAAGATTTGATTGTTTGTTTTTTCAAAAAGGTTTTTTAAATCCAATTAGCCCCCGTAGCCAAAGTGACAATTTCAAAACGCTAACGAATGTCGAGAAGAACAAAATGTATGGGATTGACATAAGCTGCGGTTAATATCAATCTTATGTCAATCCCATACATTTTGCTCTTGTCGTACCTCGTTAACGTTTTGCGATTGTGACTTTGGCTAAGCGTAGTTCTAAAGTTATAAGCATTCAATCAAACAAACCAACCTTCCTTTCGAACTGAAGTGATGATACGAAGAAAACATTTCAGCTTCCAATATACACTTACGCGAAACCTACATAAAAAAATTTAAGACATGCACATCGTAAAACACATAAAATATTACATACCATGTTTATAAGTCGCATCGGCGATTTGTTAAGCGCATTATAGCGACCGAACCTAAGAATATCAATTAAATTTCGAGCTTATTGCAAATGAATAAGATTTAAAATCCAAAAGCAATAGGACTCGAAATTGGCGCATACGAACCAGCCAATAGCGGATAGGTTTGTTCAAATGGCGCGCTGTGATTGGTTGAAATATATTCGCGCATTCAAAAATTCGAATTCTGCGCAGGTGTGACTTATATAAGTAATAGAACGCGAAAAGGATATAAATTATAAATATATTTGTAAGGGATATAAATTATAAATATATTTGTATATTACATACACAACACAATATAAAGCCGTGTAAGAGTAGTTATTAGGATAGTGTTGATAAAAATAACTATATTTATACATACACTCGTTCCTCTGTCATTTTCTGTAGATTCTAAAGCCCTTGCACACAGTGGCGCCATCTTGTTGATGTATTTTGCAATTGTATTTTTGTCATCAAAAAATATACATAGTTCAAATTACATTCAAAATATTATATTCATACTATTATTATACTTTTCGCCACTGTGCGCTACCTCATTGTATAAATTTCATATATATATAATTGAAATTGTTGCGTCAATATGTCTCGAACAAGTTTTTTGGCAAGTTGGATAGATGGCGCTCGAAAACAATTGATTTTTTTTTTAAAGATGTTCAATAATTTAACACCAGATGTCAACAGTGAAGCGGCTCCAATACTTTGTTGTGATTGGTTAACAATTTGACAGTTGTCAGATTTAACTGACGGCTTTCTACCATGTGACAGGTGCCTATGCCTAAAGTCTTAATAGGTTTTTTTTTGGAGGGAAAGTAAACTGTCGCTATGTCCGCGCTGTATTTAATTTCCAAAACTTAGGTTTTTTCGAGTATTTATTATTCGCAAAGTGTTCGTGAACAAGCGTGAGTGTTGGGAAGTGATACAGTGTCGATTACGTGACTTTTTCTTTGTCACCAAAATCTCCATGATATAGCTAAGTGAAATTTTTCCACCGCTTCACTTAGCCATCTGACTCAGACTAGACTTACTTACTTGACTGGACTACTGACTTATTTTTGACTCGACTGACTTAAGTAGGACTGAAGAAGATTAATAAATTCAAGAAAGGCCTTAAAGGACTAGATTCCATGGCCGTAAAAACTATTCAAAAAAAAAAAAAAGTCATGGAGTTTTTGGAGGGAAAGTAAACTGTCGCTATGTCCGCGCTGTATTTAATTCCCAAAACTTAGGTTTTTTCGAGTGTTTGTGCATAATATTTGGTGGTTTATTATTCGCAAAGTGTTCGTGAACAAGCGTGAGTGTTGGGAAGTGATACAGTGTCGCTTACTTTTATCTTTGTCACCAAAATCTCCATGATATAGCTAAGTGAAATTTTTCCACCGCTTCACTTAGCCATCTGACTCAGACTAGACTTATTTACTTGACTGGACTTGACTATTGACTTGAATTTTTGGCTCGACTGACTTAAGTAGGACTGAAGAAGATTAATAAATTCAAGAAAGGCCTTAAAGGACTAGATTCCATTGCCGTATAAATAAACTATTAAAAAAAAAAGTCACATGTAGTCAGTTGAAGGGGCCATTGCTTGTTTTATTTAATCTTGCGTTTTATTTGTTCTTTGCTTAGTTAACCTATGTTATTCACGACCTCTGTGGCGTAATGGTTATTGTCAAAACGCAAGACTACTACTCTGGAGTTCCGAGTTCGATCCCCAATCAAGGCAAGTTGGAAATCCTTGTGTGTTAATCTATATATGTTGTTAAATATAGTATCGTTAAGTTATCCAATTTGAGTTTCAATATTCAAACGTCATAAGTCATAACTCAAAAGAGCGCCATCTATCGACAAAATATTTGCGTTTTGGTTATCATTTAAAATAGATGAAAAATAGTTGTTTACGTTGAAATAGAGTTAGATTGTTTTCATGTGAAAAGTTATTTCATCAACCACGTGTTCACTGGTGAAAAAGTTTTTTTACCTGCTATTACTAAATCAAAAATACAAGCAAAAATAGTCCTTAATTTTATATTTCTTTTATAAAATGTCCTAGATATTTATTTAGCTGTCTATTGTAAAAGCAAGAAGTACACTGCAAGACATAGGCCACTCCTTCATATAATTTTTGAAACCGCCTCTCAGTCCCTAAAGTGGTTTCTATACCGACCACCAGATGGCAGCCGGGGCCAACGGCTTAATGTCTTTTCCAAAGCACGGAATCATCTTTATTGTCAAACAATCAGGTGATTCATGCCTGCAATGTCCTAACCAAACTGGAAACAACAATATTGCTTCCTGTGGGGTTCGAACCCAAGACCTTCGGTTATTAGTGAAATTGCCTTAACTCCTACTCTATCTTAAGTTCTTCCGTGCTTCGGAAGGCACGTTGTTTTTCCCAGCTGTTAACGCTAGATGGCAGTCGTGATGAGTTAGGTGCCTTTAGGCAGCCTGAAAAATCTGACAGGGTTGTCCACTAACACACCCGGGTCATGTTCCTGTGGGTCTGGTTTCCTGTAAAAGGGTTACGGAGGTCAGACGGCAGTCGCTACATTGTAATAACCAGTTCCGACAAATCTAGGAATATGTTTAAAAGCGTATTCTAGGCTCTGAAACGTAAACTGAAGATGCTAGAAACACACTCGAATTTAAGAACATGTTATTAAAATTTTGATTTAGTATATCAGTTTGAGATAACATCCGCCTCACTACAAAAACAGTGCCTCTTGTATGAATCTTAACGCAGTCGTTAGCGTCTGCGTTAAGATTTTGATGGAATTTCTTAGTTGCCTTACTATCCGCCAGAGGCGCTGTACTGTTTCCCATACTAAATCGCTAACGCAGTCGCTAGCGTCTGCGTTAAGAAAAACTCATACTAGGGGCACAGGTTTAACTTTGTTACTAGGTTTAAACTATTATCCACCCAAATTAAGTTAATATTGACAGGAGATAGTGTGATATTACTAGATGTCAACTTGATTTGAGCGGATAATTGTCTAAAGTTAGACCTGTGCCCATAGTATGAGCTTTTCTTAACGCAGACGCTAGAAACTGCGTTAACGATTTTGTATGGCAAACCTGTACAGCGCCTCTGGCGGATAGTAAGGCAACTAAGAAATTCCATACAAAATCCTAAGAAACTCATAATAGGGGCACTGTTTTTGTAGTAGACGGTATAATTTTATTGGTGTTTTTACCTAAAACCTCTTATCAGTGAACGTTTAAATGAATCTAAAGATGCCCTATATCAGAGGATATCCGATTAAACCCACCATCTTTTTATACTGTCCAACTTCAATTGGATGTCTCATACCAAATTGTATGTAGGTAAGTTTATTAAGTTAATGTTATGTTAGAATTGGCGGGGCGTGCTTTATTACCTAAGACTCAAAATTTATTAGTTTACTACAATTTGAGGCCTATTGATACTATTATGTGTTTTGTCTCTTTCTCTCTTACGATATTTAAGGGAAAAGAATGAGACAAAACTGTTTTAGATATAACTATGAATAAACCGCGTTTTTTAACAGAAGTAAAAAAATCCGTTTTGTTTTGTAAATTTCCAATGACAAAATGATCAGTTCACTTTTGATCATGAATTTGTTAATTTTTTTTTTAAATCATCATTTTATAAATTAACAAAACTTATTTTTACTTACTTTATAATTTATCTTCAAATATGCCACATGTAAGCACGTCCTGTCAATATAAAAGCAATTAATATGTTATTCGACTCATAGATTAAAGAAAAAGTCATCTGAAGCAAGTTTTGAATAAAACCTGGATGTTACTCTAAAACTGTATTTTTTATTTATCTGGAACTTCTTACGATTAGCAATTTTGTATGACAAAGCTGTACAGCGCCCCTGGCGAATAGTAAGGCAACTAAAATATTCCATACAAAATTCTAAAGCAGTCGTTTGCATTATTGCTTAAACGGCCACTTTTAGCAGTTTTGCAATTTGTAACTATATGGAACTATGATAAATTAATATGTTTAAAATTAACTTCAGATCCAGAACCTTAATTATAAATTGTATTTACAGTGAGTAATGATTTTTAAATGACGGTGGCGCTAGTGTTCACCGAGGTATCACCTTAAAAGAGAAATATTTCAAATACTTCTCTTCACCTGCGGCTTCAACCGCGTGAATTTCCCTCGGTAACAGTGCTTTTTCCGGGATGATAGGTACCCTATGTCCTTCTCAATACTTCTAACAATGTATATGCGAAATTTCAGGAAGATTGGTTCAGCAGATAGAGAGTGAAAGCGTAACAAACATACAAACTCACTTTCGCATTTATAATATTAAGATTGTAATTCAGCATCCCGAATTTCTAAGCTTAACTAACAATACTTGGTCAGAAAAAAGAAACCACAACAAGCCAGTAAATTATTTATTATCCTTACTCGGTATATTCGTATATGTACATAATATTGCTATAATAACGGCTTCACAATTTCCAATATTTCAGTCAGCAAATGGGAGAACAGACCATTTACTTATCTATCTTATAGGATAGTGTTAAAAAAAACATTAACCTTTGAATTAAATATTTATGAATAAAAGTCAAGTTTCGAGTATGTACTATGAGGGTTGTTGCTTTCTCACTCGCTCATTTGAACATTTTTAGAGAAAACTGTTGTAATTGTTTTTGTTTGTTTGTAATAAAAGTGAATACAAAATCATAGATATAAACAAATGTACAATGGCGGACTTATCCCAGAAATAAATAGTAGCTAGCTCTAGAGGTAGTAGCAGAAGGTGGAACTACAACACAAAACTTACATGATACACAACACATAAATGTATAAATAAACACACATAAATATAACCCCAAAAAATAAACGAGACGATTTTTTTTTAGATTAGAAAATTACGTAAAAGAATTCTTAGTGCAAATACATTGAAAACGTAGTGATCGCATTTTTCAAAAATAATTACATTTCTTTAAAAACGTCCAAATGTGCGAATGAGACAGCTGCCAACGGCAACAACGCCCTTGACACAAAAATTTTGCTTTTAAAATGTCAGCCTTAACTTTGAATGTATCCCACATTGGTCCCAAATAAAATTAATTTTGAATCATCTAAGAGCCAAATCAAACCATTTACAAAGTCATCGGGCAATGAAATGAGTTTGTAAATGATTTTATTAAAATACAAATAACATAATAATATACTACAGTGTAAATAATTATTATATGACTAGCTATTGGCCGCGGCTCCGCTCGCGTGAGACTCGGTTGGTCCTAAACTCCATACCAAATTTCATCAAAATCGGTCTAGCGGTTTAACCGTGAAAGCGTAACAGACATACTTTCGCATTTTTAATATTAGTAAGGATTTAAGTATTTTTATATACAATGATGAATTTTCATTCGTTTTGAAGCCGAAAGTATATTGTGTATTGCCTACTCAAACGTCTGTGGGTCTAAAAACGCCACTTTGAGCAATTCATCGAATCGAATTCATATTACGAATTCCTTAGCAATTCCTATTTCTTTCAATTTTTTTGAAGAGGAATTGCAAAGTTTAGTTTGTTATTTTTCAAAAAATAGAGGAATTGCTACAGAATTGCAAAGGAATTCGTAATATGAATCGATTCGATGAATTGCTCAAAGTGGCTTTTTTAGCACATGGGCCAATTTTTATGAAATTTTGTATGGTAGGTTATACCTAGGATTAACAAAGCAGGATACTATTTATTCCAAAAACTACGCGATTCCCGCAGGTTTGGTCAAAAAGTGTGGCAGTCGTAGATGGCGCTGCAGTGTATGATAAACCGCGGGTAACACCGCGGGGTGCAGCTAGAGTATGCAATATGAATATTTTTGAGTATATAGTTAAAATATGTTCTGAACTCACGTTATTTTTTTAAAGTAGGTATCTTTGTTTTTAAACACAGCGCCATCTATCAACACTCAACGCCATGTTTTACGTGTTGACCTAAACATAGCTATTTTTGGGGCTAAGTCAATCTGTGTGATTTGTCACTATATTTATCAATTAATCTCCACCCTGGGCTAACTATATATCCTCGTGTTGTAAATCAACACAGCGCCATCTATCTTCACCTCGAGTTATTTTTGTTGTGTTGTAAATCCAAAGAATTTATAAATAACACTAGAATGCTTACGGAGGACAAAAGCCGTTCCGAAATAATAACTAAAGTTTGTAGTGTCTCTTTCTAGTAGGTTGTATAAAATTCAAGAGGAAAAGGGACACCTACAAATTTTGGACCTCTAACTGGAACTTTACGTATTTGTATGTAGGCTTTAAAAAAAAAACAACTTTGCAGTAGGGTAATAAGGATTAATTTTGAGTGTTGTTTTTTGCGATTATTATTATTCGTAAGCATTCTAGTGTTACATATAAATTATTTGCTATAAATCAAACACAGCGCCATCTATCGGCAGCCCGAGCTAACTTGCTGCTCAAACGTGTTCCCGGGCTGGTTCACAAGGCTATCTCCTATCATCAAATTGGCCCTCTGTTTTCCTGGCCTCTGAGCCGGGACAAGAATGTTGTGTTGTCTCTCTAGATGCTTCTTCCAGTAACACCGACGCGTAAAACAAGAATGACAGACGTCACACGAATACCTGACGAAAAATTATTTGTATTTTTCACAGAAGTGGAAGACAAGAAAAGACTGTAACATTTTTAAACACAATCTCGGATAACCTTCGAGCGAGGAGTTTTGGCGCTAAGCTAATGTCACTCGGTTATCGGCATTGTATTTATTTTCTAATATTCACACACATAGAGACACACGAGTTATATCTATATATATAAAAATGAATTGGTGTTCGTGAGTCTCGCTAAAACTCGAGAATGGCTGGGCCGATTTGGCTAATTTTGGTCTTGAAATATTTGTGGAAGTTCAGGGAAGGTTTAAACGGTGAGTAAAGTGCAGGTTCAGGCGGTACGGAGTGCACCGGATTCCCCGCGGCTCCGCCCGCGTGGTAATCGGTTATATCGCGCCCAAAAGTAGCCTATGTTTGATCTCAGGTCGTTAACTACATCCCTACCAAATGTCATCACAATCGGTCAAGCAGTTTAGTCGTGAAGAGGTTACAGACAGACAGACAGACAGACAGACAGACAGACAGATAGACAGACAGACAGACAGACAGACAGACAGACAGACAGACAGACTTTCGCATTTATAATATTAGTATGGATCTATGATCATATTTGTATGATAGTCTAATAGGGGCCTTAGTCCAATGAAGGTTATAATCATATTATTATTAATTCAAAGCGCTTACCGCTTGACATCGTTGTGCGAATCGATGTGTCTGTTCAGTTTGGTGCTGTCAGTAAACTTCATGGTACATATTGTACACGAGTACGGTTTTAGACGCTCGTGGGTTCGGCGAATGTGGCTCGTTAGATTCGAGGATGTATAGTAGGAACAGGTGCAGAACTCGCATTGGTACAGTTTCTTGCCTGAATAGTAAAAAAAAGGGTTAAGACGATACCTCGGTGAACACTAGCGCCACCGTCATTTGAAAATCATTATTCACCGAAAACACAAATTATCAAAAATCCGTGTTATGTAATTAAGGTTCTGGGTCTGAAGTTAATTTTAAACATAGCGTCATTTCCCTCGGGAACAGTGCTTTTTCCCGGGGCAAAAAGTTACCCTGCCCTTCTCAATACTTCTACACTAGATATATGCAAAATTTCAAGATAATCGGTTCAGATCGTAAAAGCATAACATACAAATAAAAAAGAAACAAACTCACTTTAGCATTTATAATTTAAGCGGGATGTGTTAGGAGGGATGCATTGTTTAGCGCCATCTAGCGGTGAATGTAGGTACTAACATATACTGACCGGTGTGTATGAGCACGTGCTTCGCTAAGTCTGCCTTGTGCGAGGTGATATAGTCGCAAGATGAACACGCGAATCGCGGCGGGCGGTGCAAGCGTTTGTGGCTGAATAAGGATGCCCGATGAAGGAGAACTTTGCCGCAAATCTGACAAACAAGATGAGCTCCATAAGAAAAAGATTTAGTTCTTTTTCTTGCCAATAGATGGCGCAACGAGGATGAAAAAAAATTTTTAAAGATCAGAAGTACTTTGCCGCAGATCTGACAATCAACATTTAATACTAGCATGAGCACCATAAGAAAAAGATTTAGTTCTTTTACTTGCCAATAGATGGCGCAACAAGGATTGAAAAAAAAAAACAATTTAGTTAAGATCTCACTTATTTTTGAAAAGGGGTGTAAATTAACAATTAAAACACGATTTTTTTTAAAGTATCGTCATCCTACGACAAACTGATTTATGCCCGAATACTCAATCGCTACTCAATTTTGAGAGCTGCTCAAGTATCATGCTGTCACTGTCATATCCTTGACGTTCAGCGCGACAGCATGATACTTGAGCGGCTCTCAAAATTGAGTAGCGATTGAGTATTCGGGCGTAAGTACTTTATTTAATAAGTTATCGGATTGAAAATCACAGTGTCACAAGTGATCGATAGATGGCGATAATGTGTCTCTATGGCGTTAGTATGGCGAGAAAAACTCGTTACTTTGTATTACACCTTTATGACAGCAAATGTACTCAAAAAACTCAAAACTATATGGTGTTTGGTTAAGGAATAGACCACTTTCTTTGAATGATGTCTAAAAATATCATTTGTTTGTATACTAAACAAAAAGGAATAGAAAAGCATAAAAATAAAACAAAAGTACAATGGCGGACTTATCCCAGAAGGGGACATCTTACAATCAACCAGCGAGTGACAGAGAATCCTCTATACATATAATATTTTTGTATCTCTTTTTCTTTTTTTTTCCATGCTGGGCTGGGAGAAAAAGAGAAATATAGATTGTACCAGATGCTAGAATGTTAAAAATATACTCACTTTCGTATTCATAATATTAGTTGGGATAAAAATGATACCTACTGACAAGTAAATTAGAAAAAAGTGTTACATACCTCGCAAACAAAGGTCTGCTTTATATCCTTATGCAGTCTCCGGTTATGCTCCTCTCTCTCCTTCCGGGTTTGGAAGCTAGTCTGACACGAATCACATGTCAGCAACTCCAGCCTCTTTCTTTGGGTTTGTGACTGATGTGTTTTTCTCCTAACAGATGGTTTGAGACGAGGTTTACTGGAAATTTAGAATAGAATATCTCTTTATTTCTTTTTTATGCTATTAAGTAGGCAAACCTTACCATTCGTTACCAGTCTTACCATCAGAGCAAGAACAAAAGTGCATGACATAAATGTAAAGATCAAGAGACTTAAATGGCGATGGGCAGGACACACAATAAGAGGCAAGGAAAAATGGAGTAAGATAACACAATGGTACCCCAGGAATGGAAAAAGAAAAAGAGGTAAACCACTTAAACGATGGGATGATGACATAGCACAGGTTGCTGGAAAAACATGGCATAGAGTGGCAAATGACAGACGGGAGTGGAAAAGGTTGGAGGAGGCCTTTGCCGACTGGCAAAAAGTTAATGTGTAAATCTGAATAAAGGCTATTTTATTTTTTATTTTTATTAAGTAGGCAAACAGGCATACGGCCCACCTGATGGTAAGCGGTCAACGTAGCCCATGGACGCCTGCAACACTAGGAGTGTCGGGTGCGCATTGCCGACCCGTTTATTGCACCAAATACATCATTACTATCACTACATAGTATAAAACAAAGTAGCTTTCTGTGTCCCTATGTCCCTTTGTATGCTTAAATCTTTAAAACTATGCAATGGATTTTGATGCGGTTTTTTTAATAGATAGAGTGATTGACAAGAGGAAGGTTTTTATGCTTTTATTGTATATATTATACTCCTAGCTATGTGTATGCTAAATTTCAAGTAGATTGGTTCAGTAGATAGGACGAAGAGGTAACAAACAAACAACGGCAGGGTTATAACCTTTTATGATCTTCCTTTTTCACCAACACCTCTTCCTCCTTGACTTCAAACACTATATCCTTATGATCATCAACTCCAAGGAAGTCATCATCAGCTGCCTCCTCCTTGATCCTCAGCATCAGTGTCTGTAAGATCTCGTCTGTCTGTATGCATGTCGTTTTGAACTTGCAAGCGACAGACAGATCGGAGACGCAGGTCTCGCATATTTGAGTTGGTAAATCAATATGATCCAAGAGCTGAAATAATTAGTATAGTAATAAGAAAGTTTATTGCTCACCGTATTATTTACTGCCTACGTGGTCCAGTGGTTAAGGCGTTTGCCTGTAGACCCGGGGGTCATGGAGCATACTTTGTTTAGTTGTTTCCAGTTTGGTTAGGACATTGCAGGCTTGAATCACCTGATTATCTGATAATAAATATAGATATGTTATTTAAGTAAATATTATTTTTACACCCACAAACTGTTCTCTGCTTGACCCAAAGGTTGACTGTTAGATAATGCTTTTAGCATTAAGTCCGCCTATTGTATTTTTACAATAAAGTTAAATAAATAAATAAAATAACGATGATGCTTCTGAAGGCACGTTAAGCCGTGATGACAAACTTTGTATTAAAGAATAGAGGGATTCCGGGCAATTCCCATGATAATGGGAACAAAGCCCACGTGCATGAACTCACTGGCTACAGCTACTGAAGCATAAAATCTGTAAAACTGTGCCGTAACTAACTGTCTATCCATTTCAGTCAAAATTTCTTAATGTACAGACAAAATATTATTACAATTTTATTATATGTATAGATAGAGACAGTAAGCTGTAAGGCCTAGATGTCATATAGTAGTATGAACCTTATCAAAGGCCAAGAGGTGGTTTCAAAACACCTTTTACATGGGTGTGTTTTTTTAACAAATATTTTAAAACCAAATATTTAGATTCTTCCATTCTTGCCTAATACCATAAAGATTTGACTTCACACTATTGTTAACCGTTTGACCGACTTTGACAGATTTTTTTTTATATATGCAAGGAAAAAGGGAAGGGAAAAAAGGAAAGTTAAAATTGTCTATTTTTCAAATATCCGACACTAAGGAAATGGGCAAGAATATGTTTGTCAGATATATCCAGCATTTTCGGCAAAAGGGTTAAAAATACAGATATGAAGAAACTGACTGGTTTATTTTCACCATCATAATTTCAGTCACAGGCTGTATTTTGAAACTAAGGCCTCTAAGATTTTCAGAATGACCAGATGGAAGAGACCTGCTTCCAACGCTTGCCTGCAAACTTCTTCAGGTTATCTGATCAGTGGTATATTATTTTAAGGCCAATTAAGTTTATAAGGCAGTCACAACATGTCACTACACTATAAAACAGTCATATAAGTCGCAAAATTATAGCTCAGGTATAGTAAAATGATTCCATAATATAATGAATTTAATATTTTCATATTTATTAGTTAAATACTTGAAACTTACTTTTAAACCAGTGCAAAATTCTATTCTACTTATTATGTTCGAGTCTACATCGAAAATATCTCTCATATTTGTATTTTGAGCCATACAGACTCTACATGAGTCTGAAATAATAACTTGTCCAGGTTTTAGCACACATTTTCCGTTTATTGTTCCTTTGCTATCGTTCATTTTTCAAAATGAATATTGATATTGTTTCCATTGAATAGAATTGTTGTTTTGAGGTTGTGACGAAATAGTGTTCGGAATGATTATTCAACGACATTTAGCTTCTATTCATTTTACATAAAATTAGACAATCGGTATATTAAGATAAATAAACAAGAAAAGAAATGGAAAATCCACAATAGGATAACCAGATAAAAAAATGTTAATCAACAATTATTGGCAAATGAAAGAAAAAGAAAAATCAACCTGCTGTCAATCAATGTCAGATTGCTGTCAATTTTTTTTTAATACGTTTTACGGCCGTGAATTAAATTTTTTAACGAGATTCAAAATAATCACTTTTTACCCGACTACGGCGAAACCAAAAGGAAAGGTAATGATTTTAGCAGACCATATGTATATACTAGCTGTTACCCGCGGCTCCGCCCGCGTGTAGGTCGCTTTCGCGTAACCTGTGTTACATTGAAATGAAATGACGCCATCGAAGTAGCCAGGACATTATTCAAATATAAACAAATATCATGTTTCAGAGTTAAGTTCAAAGAATCTCTTTGTAGACAACATTAGCAGTTCTTCCCTCAGAGGCTAATAAAAATAGATTTTCGGCGCTACTGACCCGCGAGCAAGCCACATACAGTTGTCCATGCGAGAAACATCTTGTTGACTTGTTCTTAGGTCGATGCCAGCTGCTTTTAGGGTTTGTCTCTGCGACTTATTTATCGTCATGGCAAAGCATACAGCAACTGGAAACTGGGTGCGTTTAAATTGAAAGGGGTAATTGTTGGGGATGAGTGGTATTCGAGGTATGTACACCGTTTCGCCTGAACCACACCCTGTGAGAATTTCGGCCTGTATTATGTATCTGCCCTTAAAATATTTGCAGTTGATTTGTGTCCACCTTATATACGACACGATCGTATGTTCCGTCAAACAACAAATTCAATTTTCAATTCAAGCAAGACAACTAACAATAGCGAACCGAACCGTCCATTTACCAAACCAATCAATATACAACAACCAAACAACCAAACCAAAAGAACCACAAAGACAAATACCATCAAATTTCATAATTTGCTAGGTTTAATTTCATTCTGCTATACCTTAATGCGAAAACGTAACCATAGCGAGTTGTGAAGTGAGTCAGCGCCATCTATTGAGATTTTATGTTACTAAATTTACGATCAAATTCAATGTGTTATTTTATTAAAATTAATAGGTGCAGTGCGTGTTTTCGTCTTTATTGATATGGATAATATAAAGTAGAAATCCTAGCCTTATCTAAATTAAATTAAACGTAAGTAAACGCATTAAAAGTTTTGAAGCAGTGTTTGAAGTAAATTTTCAATCGACCATTACTTCTTTTTCCTTTAACCGATTTTGACGAAACAAAGTTTTGACAACGCTCCTAATTATATGTAATCCAACTGTGAAAACCGCGTTTAAATCGGTTGAGTATTTTCGAAGTTATAACGTACCAGGCAGACATACAGACAGACAAAAATTCCAAAAACTGTCTTTTTGGTTTCTGTTACTCTTTTTTAATCGCACTCTATCAGTTTTTTTTGAAAAATATCAAATGTACAGACACTCGCATTTTAGTGTCATATTATATGTATTGATGTGTATAAGTATGAATGTATGTACATTCGTCGTAGTGCCTAAACTACGGGACTAGAGAGTTACTTACTACCGTCTCGCGAGTAAGCGAGACAGCGCAATACATTATGTAAGGTGACATCTCCTTTACTCACTGAATCTTGTATGGTTTAAAGAGACGGTAGTATGCGTCACTCGTTTCGAGCCTGCTAATACAGTTGATGGTATGGTCCCTTACTCACATCTCTAAAAACCATGCAAGATCCAGTGAGTAAGCGAGATGTCGCCTTACATCTTGTATTGATAGTAGGCCACATGGTAACCCCTGCATTGACGTTTGGTGTCGTCCATTAATCACGTGATCTTAAAAAAATTTAAACATTTTAACCCCCCTCCCTCTTGGTGATACATGGTGAGGTTTAAGACTACCCCCTACCCCCCACCCAATATTACGTGTATTTTTAGTATGTACCTACAATATTTTTTCCTTTTTAGATTAGGTGTTATATACATATAAAATTAAACAGTAAAAACATTTTATCTGTACATTTAGTATTTTTGACTGAATATATACACATAAAATATATATATTTTTTTTAATTTTATGTCTGTCTGTCTGTCTGTATGTATTATCACGATTATCTTCGAAAGTACTGAACCTGTTTACTTAACTTTCACCAATTGCTTTGTTTTAACTTAGCAAAACATTTAAAGTTTGTTACATATCCATGGGTTCATTAAAAAAAAAGTTATCGTTATTTGAATGAACTCAAGGCAAGATATATTACTTTATGTGTTGTTGAAGATCAACGTCAGTTTCATCAAACCACTCGGTTACGTTATTTTCGCGCATCACGATCGTCGCGTGAGGATGCGTGATGGACGAACATTGTGCATCTCTTAACTTTCGGTTTATAAAAAATAATGAAAAATAAATACACGTGATATCTTACTGCACCCCCCCCCTTTCAAGGCTCACGTGATAATGGACGGCCCCTTTACGACTGGCGGCCACGCAAACATCTGACTCTGACTAGACTTACTTACTTGACTAAACTAGATTACTGACTTGACTGACTTAAGTAGGACTGATGGCCTAATATCTCTGAAAACCATGCAAGATCCAGTGAGTAAGGGAGATGTCGCCTTACATCATGTGCATCATGTATTGCGCTGTCTCGCTTACTCACCGGAACTTGCATGGTTTTTTAGAGATTATAGTAGGCCACCTGAAGAAGATCAATAAATTCAAGAAAGGCCTTAAATAACTAGTTTCTACGGCCGTAAAAACTATTAAAAAAAATTGATTTCCGAACGTGAATATGGCTGCCTTAGCTGGATGACTTTTGGAAATGTCAATCGATGGTGACATCGCCGTGTTGGAGTAAGTTTCGAAAGTGTATAAAATCCATTGATATTATTGATAGAGTTTATCAGTGTATTTCCGTGTTGTAAGTACGATTCCCTTCGCAGCAGCGGCCAGATATCAGTAAGTTTAATTGAGCATATTTAACAAATTACTACCTACATACGCCGTTTATAATGATAAGGAAAGATTATCGTCTAGTGAGATTTTTGATTGATTCGCGTCGATAAAACGATTGTTGAGGTTTATATACTCATCACTGATTGCGGTATTACATTTAAGTGCATTGATATCGTTTAAATACGCGAAACAATCGTGTATTTCTAATACGCCGCCTTGCTACTTCTCACTTGAATGTACTGAATATGTTTTGAGTAAAGACTATGTATTATGTATTAATCTCTTCTATCGTTCTCCGGCAAATATTGGTCCAAGTTTTCCTCTAACTATACACATATTTTACATGCCTTTTGATTGTAGTAATATGTATGTTACATTGATTTCTATCAGCTAATAAATCTTTTAATTGTGTGTGTAAATAGACTTAAAATTTTCGATATACATATTTGTTATTTGTCTGAATGTAAATAAATCTAGATTATGTCATGTTAGTAGTCTGCTCTCATTTGTCTATTCTGAGTGTTGGACTCTTCTGCGGTCGGTCTTGTGATCATATAATAATTATAGGTCAGGTCAAAATCATCTTTTTCATATTGATCTGAGTCTAAATCTAATGAGTTTATATCTTATCTTACTAGCTCTCCTGGCCAACTCTGTAGCGCCTGAATGAACCTTTCTTACCGTTTAAACCTTGCCTGAACTTCCACAAATATTTCAAGGCCAAAGTTAGCCAAATCGGTCCAGCTGTTCTTGAGTTTTAGCCAGACTATGATTATGATATGATGATATGCACAGCAATTGATTTTTAGTATAAAGAAGATGTATAAAAATCAATTGCTCGTATAATTTAGTTTTATTTAATAAGTTATCGGATTTACACACTGACGTTAATATGCCTCAGTATGGAGAGGACTTTATTAGTACACAAAAAATCGACATGTTTCTTTGTTATTGCAGTTGAATATCTGTACTAGTATAGTGTTTTGCAATATCTGTGGCAGTACCCTAATTTACTCACGTGATACCTTGACACTGTTGTTAAATCTACTACTTGTGGCTTGGGCTGATTCACGGCTTAACGTGCCTTCCGAAGCACGGAATCATCTTTTTTGTCAGACAATAAGGTGATTCAAGCCTGCAATGTCCTAACCAAACTGGAAACAACTAGACAAAGTATGCTTCCTGTGGGAATCGAACCCACGACCCCCGAGTCTACAGGCAAGGGGTGAGAGACACAGTGACATTTCGGGAGCTGGGAGTAGAGAAAGACCAACAAAGAGATAGATGAATTGTGTGAAAGAAAATATGACTAGGAAAGTTGTGGCACAGGAAATGGCTAGCAAGAGATCTAAGTAGAAATACAGCGCAGACCATTGAGGATATATAAAGTACTAGCTGTTCCCCGCGGCTTCGCCCCGCGTGGGACTCGGTTATATCGCGCCCAAAAGTAGCCTATGTTTGACCTCAGGTCTTTAACTACATCCCTACCAAATTTCATCACAATCGGTGTAGCAGTTTATCCGTGAAGAGGTGACAGACAGACAGACAGACAGACAGAAAGACAGACAGACAGACAGACTTTCGCATTTATAATATTAGTATGGATTAGTATGGATGTAATTTCACTGTGGTTCCGACCCCACATAAGAAAGTGGAAAGGTAAAGCAAAAGAAGATAAAGGTAGACTATTTCTAGGTTATTAATGATATGTACATATTATTTATACTAAGCCTTTTTAACCATAGATTGTTCATTAACATAGGCCTCCTGCAAGTCTTTGATATAATATTCTGTGCTTTTCTTGCTTTTCTGGTCCAAGCTGTTCCTCCAATCTTCTTTATATCATCCTCCCATCTGTAAATTGGTCTTTCTCTTTTCAATTTTACTCTGGTAAGTTGAATGATACGGAAAAAAGTAAAAGTAGAGTGTGAAATTAATGGGTACTGTGAATCCTCTTAATCCACGAGTTGATAGCGTTCTAGTGCCATTGTCAAGGTATCACGTGCGTTAATAGGCTACCATAACCACACCATATGAGGTATTGAGAAGCTCGATTGCCTAGCGCAGCGCGCGTGTCCGTAACGATAGTGAGCGTCAAGCGATGGCGAGTGCGTTGCCATGTTTGGATTAGTCGCCATTAGTGGCATTTCTATCTTGAGCTCCTCCGTGCCGTTATCGGTAGATGGCAGTCGTTAGGCTGTGTCAGATGCCTCTAGGCAGCCTCAAAATCTGACAGTGTTGGCCACTAACACACTCGGATCATGTTCCTGTTGGCCTGGTTTCCCTGTAAAAGGGTTACGGAGATCAGACGGCATTCGCTCCATTGTAATAACCAATTCCATCAAATCAGGACCATGATTAATAGCGTACCCTCAGCTCTGAAGCGTAAGCTGAAGATGTAACCGGGAAACACTCTCGGACAAACTAAAGAAGTCTTAACCCTTTTGCGGATTGTGCCGAATACGTCAAAACCATTGAGACCTTTGCTCGTTTATCAGCCTTAGAAACCACTCAAGGTCACGTGACGTCACTGACGACAGGTTCACAAACAGGCCTCAAAGTAGTAGAACGGTGTGTGACATATGCTTGAAAGCAATTTTTTTTACAAGTGTGTAAGTTTAAGAGCGTAGTCGCGTCATCAGCTAGCATTCTCTTCCTGATAAAGTGACCTATGACCCTCAACTTCTCCAATGTCATGTGAATGACGCTGCGTCCTCTAGCGACCTGACTTCGGCGTGTTCACTTGTGTTTGTGCTAACGTCACTTGAGCTTTTATCACCCGGTTAAAGCGTTTGTCTGTTGACCCGGAGGTCGTGGGTTCGATTCCCACGGGAAGCATACTTTGTTTAGCTGTTTCCAGTTTGGTTAGAACGTTGCAGGCTTGAATCATTTGATTCATCTGATAATAAAGATGATTACGTGCTTCGGAAGGCACGTTTAGCCGTTGGTCCCGGCTGCCAAAAAAAGTTATCATCATTTGAATGAACTCAAATCATGTTTGTATTCGAACGAATGCACCAAGTTGGATAATTCTTTTTTTGTCTCTGTTATTGTCATGACAAATTTTGTATAAAAGAAAGGGGGATTCCCGGACAATTCCCACGGGAACGAAGCCCACGCGCACGAAGTCGCGGGCTACAGCTAGTTATTAAAATTTGTGGTACAAAGAATGTACTACACGCTCAGATCCGCCCATGGTTGTCCTTGACCCTCGACGGCCTCCGCCTCTTATTTACTTAACTATTTAACTTTGAACAAAGACATAGATCTGTATGTGTGTATGTGCGGATTTATCTCGGCACATAAGTATCGGGTTTAAGTTAATTTACCTTCATCATCATTTCGTGTAGGTGACACGGTCAATCGACCATGCACACCTTGATGTTAGGGTTACTCGGAACCGCCTCTCGGCCTTTGACGTGGTTCTATTAAAGACTACCAGAAAGGCAGCCGGAATTCCGAAGCACGGACACATCTTTATTTATATTAACCAAGTGATTCCATGCAATGTCTTGTTATGATGCAATTGACCCTGAACCTCCTGGTTGACGTTCGAAACTGCCTCTCGGCTTCTGAAATAGGTCCCGGTTGCCACCTGGTTCTCGTTATGGTGAAACCTCGGTGAACACTAGCGCCACCATCATTTAAAAATCATTATTCACTGAAAACACAAGTGATCAAATATTCGTGTTAAGTAATTAACACATTGCTGGACAGTTTTGAAAACACAATAGTTTAATTGTTATAACGTCTATAGACGTAGTGTGTCCAGCAATGTGTTAAGGTTCTGGTTCTGCAGTTATTTTAAACATATAAAAGTTCCCTATAGTTACAAATTGATATATTGCTTAAAACGGCCACTTTTAGCAGTTTTACATTTTGTAACTAATGGAACTATAATTTAATAATTTAGTAATAAATAATTATTTTTAATATTATATTTTTTGTATGCCGGATGGCACAACATGGCGCACCATGTAATTAATTACCTACTAACATCTAATGTTTGACAATAAATTATATATATTTTGTAATCCCCTTTCAACAAATTTTATAATGATATCGCACTTAAAAGGTTTTTTTTTTTATAAAGATGCACTTAAGACGCTAAAATAATAAACGCTAAAGAGATAAAATTGAAAAAAGAAATCCAATGGACCATATTGGATTTTTTTTTATTTTCAATATCTACACTATTTATTTTAACATTTGTACAAGTATGTTACGATATTTGTGCAAAAAAAAAACCTGATCAAAGCTTTTTGAAATTTCATCCCCTAAATCGGTATGAAATGAGTTTTATCCGAACTATTTCATAAACTTTTAAGATTTATATTCTTACTACCGCCCGGCTTCGCATGGGCCTCTGGAACCACTCTATCTATTTAAAAAAAAACGCATAAAAATCCGTTGCGTAGTTTTAAAAATTTAAGCTTACAAACTCTGCTTCTCTTCCCGCGCAAGCCGTAAAAGTCGTCTGAGGGAATCGCCGAATGGGGAAATCATGACATAGGCGATGCGGCTAGCAACCCATCACTATTGATTTCCTGTTTCAACTAACATTATGCTAAACGTGGTCTAAGGTCTTATGGCTCTAGGCTCTGTCTACCCCGTATGGGATAAAGACGTGAATATATTTATGTATGTATGTAAGCTTACAAAGGGGAGAAAGTATGTAGAGATATTTTATACTATGTAGAGATAGTGAAGAATAAAAATATGACAGATTATGACGATTTGACTGGCTTTTGTGCTTGCAGTACTTCCAAGCAAAGAGTATATATAATCCCTATGCTGACAACTTGCAGAAAAAAATTGAGAAAGCTTACGTCACACGCAAGCGTTTTGTACAATTTATTTGACCATGTAGTAAATGGGTTTTTTGCAACTGTCTCAAATACATGGTATTTGACTTTCAATTTAAGGCATACGAGGATCGTCCATTATCCTAGCAGAGAATTGATAATTTTACTTCACAAGCTAACGTCAATGTGACATAAAAAATACGTTGATGATATTTTGAACAATACCAGTTAAAGGTCAAAACATGAGATTTTCCCAAGGCCAACGGTTAATTGTAAAAGAAAAATAATATATTATTTGAAATTTTTGTGTTGATAAGTTTAAAATTTGACGAAAAGGGTGTTTGATTTGACTGCCTACGTGGTCATGTGGTTAGAGCGTATGCTTGTAGATCCGGGGGTTATGGGTTCGATTCACACATGGTGGATTGGATACCTTGTTGTTTCCAGTTTGGTTAGGAAACTGCAGGCGTATTGACCAAATTGTGTGATAATAATGATTCCGTGCTTCGGAAGGAAGGTTAACCCGTTGGTCTCGGCTGCCGTAGTTGAAGGCACAGATAAATCGGTCCTTTGAATATTACTGTTTTATCACCACTCCTGTCTCGGGTCTACTGGAAGATGTTTCTATTGAAATAAGTAGTACCCTTGTCCTAATGTTATTTATGTCATCAATCCTAACTAATATCATAAAGGCAAAAGTGAGTTTGTTTGTTACGCTTTCACGCCCTAACTACTGCACCATTCTTTCTGAAATTTTGCCTACACATAGATAAAACTGTTGAGAACGACATAGGGTGTCTTTAATCCCGGGAAAAAGCACTGCTCTAGTGGGAAATTCACGCGGGCGAAAGCTAGCATTCTATGTTTATATTTCTTCCAATCCAATTTTGTTCAGTTTTTTTTTTCATCTAGATAAATTACATCTTCGGGAAAGCTATTGTTGGTAGAAACAGTCTCAATTTGCACCATTTTGTAGGCTTTTAAAATAGCAATTTCATTGTTCTTCTTCTACTGGCCCTTTTCCGGTTTAAATTGTCGGCTCTTTTAACCATTTTCCCCCAGAACTGGCGATAGCAATGTCATTGCTAGTTTCAAATGCAAGATTGCAGATTCACATAATCTTTATACATTGAGACTGAGAGACCTTAGACCCAATAGATAACCCACAAAGTCGATGAAGGTTGATGAAACTTATCTTCGTGTACATATTGGGTCTTTATTGCGGATATTTCCTTAAGGCTCCTCCTTCGGTCTCACTAGCGCCACTTCCCAAAAAAACATTTTCTTTTTCTGTAAGTGAGCTTATCAGAAATCCTCGCGCAACTTTTTAGCTAGTATCCTTAACTTTTAGAACCTCGAGAGTAATTGAAATACTATCCGCTTTAGAAACCTTTACACTTTCGATGTTCTAATATAGGTTAAGCAGACTGATTGTTTTTTTTTATTTCTTTTATTAATTCTTAAAAATGAACCTATTTTATCTTGATCTACTTCTGTCTTTATGGTCTACCACAATTCTATCTCTAATCTTTTTACGGGTGCTTCCATGCAGTCTAACGGTTGTGTTGTCATGACTAGAAGTATCATCATTAGTGGTGACAACTTGAAGGGCTGTTGTCAATATAAAAATATAACAGTTTTTGGGAATAATTATCGTGGTTGAATCATATTTTTTATATATTCTTGTAAATCATGCAACGGTTTCATTTTTTTTATAGAAATTTCGTTGTATTGTTTGAACGTGTAAATTTGAATCACGCGAAGACGGGGCAAGTTGATAGATAAGTCACTAAAATTGACAGTAGAGATCACACTAAGAGTTTGAGATAAACAAAAATCGGTTGTATAATCCACTGAGTATTACAATAAACATCTTATCATTAGGCATGATTCTCACGGTCACCTAAATCTTGTATTGAAACCTGATGATAACGGTTCATGCACCCATCAGTGTAGAACCACGAGGGAAACTAGAGGTCGTATGCGCAAACGCACGTTCGAAATTCAAACGAAACTCGTTTAATTCAGTATACCGCTGGCAGCCGCAGAAGGTAGTCGCGTCGCTCGACCAAATAAAATTCGCGAGTGATTTAAACGCGCGTGATAAGAATCTCCTGGCGATTATCTGCTCATAGTGTCGGTAGAAGGCACCGGGCGACGCTCTGAAGTGAGTGTGTTTTTGGTATACGATAATTTAATTTGGCGCTACAATTTGTATGTAAATTGGATCGCGTGATTGCGCGGCGAAAGTAGCTGTGTTGTGTTGCGGTACAGCTTGTGGTGACGATGATATTTATTTTTCTATAGTAATTCGATTCGAATTATGTACGGAAGCATTCTATGGATATTTTTTTAAATATTTCTATCGACGAGGAAAATAGTTTAACAGTAAATACCAATAAGACAATTATTATTGATCCAGATGCGATGTAGGAAAATATTTTTAATTATTATTTAATAAGTATAGTAACGATTTATTTCCTTGATAAAAACCAGCATGATGAAAAGGTTTTCTCACGAGAAAAACCAACATTCTTGAGGATATAACAACAGTCTTAACAACATCTCGGGCAATACAAAGTTCGAATTTAAAATATGCCAGATTTCACCGACTACACGTTATGCAAATAGTCATTTACATCAATATTGACGCCATATAGGTACATTGATACAAAATTACAAATACAATATGTCTATTTTTTTTTTGTCAATAAGAATTTTTTTTCTTTAAATACTAGATAGAGCTGGTTTATAAGAGGAAGCCTTCACAATATTCAAAGAATTTGGAAATCGGTCTCGTTTATTTTATTTTTAATGTATGACAATATTAAAGAATTGAATTTGTATTGTTTTAACGACTTTTCTCTATTAGTTCTATATATCGATCGGGGTTTATAGACTCGTAAACTTATTATTAGTACAACTAAATTAATTACATTTTATATCATACTATTTAATTTTACAAAAAAACAACTTTAATACAATACCATAATTTTTAGGTTGTATAATACATGTTATTTTTTTTTTACTTACTTTGCGACTCAGAGGGTCTTGGCCTGGGACACCAAAACTTCATCGTTTCCTGCTTAGCGCTACCTTTTGTCAGTCTGATAGCACAGAATTAATAATAGTACTACGTACTGAAACTTATTTTATTATTATTTTTTTTCTATAAATAAATAAGAAATAACCACTACATAGTATAAAATAAAATCGCTTTCTGTGTCCCTATATCCCTTTGTATGCTTAAATCTTTAAAACTACGCAACGGATCATGATGCGGTTTTTTTTAATAGATAGAGTGATTCAAGAGGAAGGTTTTTATGCCCATGCGAAGCCAGGGCGGGTCGCTAGTTATAATATAAAATACTAAAACACCTAGACTTCTTTAGAAAAAATAAAAAAACAACTGAATATACACCTGATCGTAACACATAGGTTTTTGTTCGGACGTCTGGTGTTGTCCAAACTAGTTGAAGTGAAAGTTAACTTTTTAGTGTCAACTAAAAATTAATACGTGGTGCCTACTTTTTCCATTTTTTTATTCTTAATCTTACATGTATTTTGTATTTTATCTCATAATAGCGACCCGGCCCGGCTTTGTATGGGTGGAATATTATGGGTTATGCTTACATAAAAACTTTCCTCTTGAATCACTCTTATCTATTTGAAGAAACCGCATCAAAATCCGTTGCGTAGTTTCGAAGATTTAAGCATACGTAAAGATTTATTGTAACCTAATATTTCATACAAATTTTCAACCCCTATTTTTTAACCCCTTAACGAATGGATCACCGGGTAGTACCTGGGTACCGCATAACGACAGTTTTTTAATAGTGTCTAGATTCTCTTTTGGTGAGGGATAAAATCATGCCTCTTCTTCTTCCTTCAGAGTCATAATGGCTATATATATGGAGTATGGACTCTATATTGACTTAGCCCAAAATTTGGCCACCACCACCGCCCGTTCATTGCCTCGTTCAAGTCTCTCATTGTGTAGGAGGCAGGGCAGCTAGGGCACGACAGACGGTGCCTATTATGCCCCTAAAGGGCTAAGAGCAACTCTAGTTTCTAACTACTTCAATACTCGATTTTATGAAAATCTGTTAAGCAGTTCAGTTTTAAAAGCGTGCCTTTGTTAATAGTTTATGGAGAGTAAGAAATATAACGTGATTAATCATACTAACTTTTCATCACCTATTTCCTTAAGATATGTTTTTGTAAAATAAGCCTATTTTTTGAACTCGCTTCTACTACATTTCTAGCCTTCAACTACATTTACCGAATTTCATGAACATCGGTTCAGCGGTTTAGTTGTAAAACTTTCGCATTTTAATCATCGTCTTTTCGTGCAGTTCAAATTTTGTTTTCATTTTTTTTTTCGAATAGAATAATTTTAGATACTTTTTTATTTTATAAATAAAATTATTAAATATCTTTATCTCATCAATTAGTTCAAAATATTCCTACGGATATAGTAACACGGATAATGAACCTCATAATAATTAAGGATCTATTCAAGTAATGTCATTAAAATAAAACGCGCCAACTAATTCATATGATTGTCTACAGATAAAAGTAGAATTTATTTATATGTGTCTATGTTTGAATACAATGGTATAATATATCGGTGGATACGAAAATTAAAAAAACTGAGTTATTTTATAGAAATTAAGTTTATTCGAAGCCAGTGTAATAGCGAACAACCATTGACAGTGCAGATCACAAAAAGAGCGGGAAAACATTTTGACATTGACACATGCGAATTTCGGTATTAGTTCCCGACAAGACGTCGACACGTCGTCTGTCCCTAGTTCCCCAGGGATAACACCGGGTCTGACGGGAAGATCTTCCCTTTGTGGCGGTCGAGCATATCCCAATCGCTCCCGTCACACTCTAAGATGACAATCACTACATAGTATAAAACAGAGTCGCTTTCTCTGTCCCTGTGTCCCTTTGTATGCTTAAATCTTTAAAACTACGCACCGGATTTTAATGCGGTTTTTTAGATAGAGTGATTCAAGAGGAAGGTTTTTATGACCATGTGAAGCCGGGACGGGTCGCTAGTACGAATATAAATTAAGTTACACTTAATGAAAAGGGCAGGACACCTAAATAGAAGGAACGATGGTAGGTGCAGTAAGACTGTAACGGAGTGTTATCCTAGATAGATACGGAAAGCGAAATACTGGACGTCCAGCGGCTAGATGGGTCGATAATATTAGGAAGGTTGCTGGCAACAACTGGATTGCGGTGGCTCAGAGTAGGGATGCAAGGCGTAGACAGAGGAAGGCTTATGCCCAGCAGTGGGTTGTAGACAGCTGATGAGCTGATAATGATGAATAATGAAAAGTATGCGAACTCGTGGCTCTACGAATTGCCTAATTTTGATCATTACCTAATGCTTTCTGAATGAATTAATATATTCAAATAGCGCGCATTCATTATTTTATGATGATTCATATTACCATTATTAATAGCAATTTCTAACTGTACCTATTTAATTAAAGAGAGGGTCAATAACTTGTAAATATTCAATTTAAGCTGTCGATAGATTTTGAACGTGTCAATAGTATTGACAGTTCTGTTTGTGATTAATACTTAGAGCATTAAACATGCCGGAAACGACACGCGCACTCATTTCTACGTGAAAAATTCTGCCACATTCTGCGCGCGGTGGGAGGAAACACACACAATAAGTATAAACACTAATGCATTATAACACGTTGCTAGTTGCTACGCACACACTTGACAAAATTATCCAACACAAACAAAAAATACACGCACACAATTATAAACCGTGTAACCACGTCTTATATCTTCAGCAGAGGGGGTTGCCTATCAGTGTCCACTCCCGTTGGTTTAAGACGATACCTCGGTAAACACTAGCGCCACCATCAGTTAAAATCATTATTCACTGAAAACACAAGTTATAAAAAATCCGTCTTCTGTAATTATGGTTCTAAATCTGAAGTTAATTTTAATCATATTAAATCATTTAATTATAGTTCCCTATACATAGTTAAAAATTGCAAAACTGCTAAAAGTGGCCGTTTTAAGCAATATTGTTTAACTATAGGGAACTTTAATTTAATATGTTTAAATTAACTTCAGATCCAGAACCTTAATTACATAACACGGATTTTTGATAACTTGTGTTTTCATTGAATAATGATTTTTAACTGATGGTGGCGCTAGTGTTCACCAAGGTATCATCTTAATACTCTAAGGTTCAATAGTATTAAAATTAATCTATCAATAGATATTGTCGATAGACCTATCGTCAATGTCTATTTATGATTCCTTTTATCATCATAATTTAATATCGATAGTCGGTCGATACGGTTTACCGGTATTACATTCCATCATTTCCTGGGCTTGGGCATTCCAGCTGTGGCCTTGTTTGAAACTCTGCTTGTGCCTTTCCCTTTAAGGTTTCTAACAATGTCTGTCAGTACATTATTATTATTCTTATAATTTTATTTTTAAATTGTTTTTTATTTTATAATATCATGACATCTTTTATTATTTGACTGTAATAACTATTTTAATAATATTTAATAGGAGTATTCAATTAACTTATTTTAATTATAAAAATATTCACGCAAATGTCTCTCTGTTATGTAGAATAGAATAGACTAGAAAAACTCTATTGCACCAAACAAATGTATACATTATTTTGTTAAAAACTAGGTAAGGTACAAAGGCGGACTTATCGCTAATGCAATCTCTTCCAGTCAACCTTAGGATGGATGGAAAACAAAACCAAAACAAATCAAATGTAATCTCTATTCTGTGGACCCCACACACAGATAGATAATCTTAAGATAAGATTTAATCGATAGTTTTTATTTTGCGAAAGGGTCTTTTCAGTACAGGGGACATTTTGCGAAAGGGACATTTTGCTACTAAGGGAAATTTTGAGAAAGGGACATTTTGCGAAGGGGGCATTATGAGAAGGGACGTTTTGAGAAAGGGTCATTTTGCGAAAGGGACGTTTTGATAGAGACATTTTGCGAAAGGGATGTTTTGCGACGAAGCCAAATGATGGCTTTGGTCCTAAAAACCGTCAAGGTCCTATTTATTTGATCTAAAACGCGTGTAGTATCATGACTTGATTTTTTTTTTATTTACTCTCGTCTACGCTAGTAGGTATTTAACGAGTGTGAACAGACCTTTGACCTCAGTGCGACGTACGTAATGCTTTCAACTATTATCTTGTATCACTAGTATTTAATACCTAATATTTTTAATCCGGTAACAGGTATGTAGTTTGTATGTCAAAAACACAAATTATGTAAGTAAAGATTAACTTAAAATACGTTTTTGTGTTTTTGGCCAAAAAATACCTCTTTTAAACTTCAACAAAAACAAAAATGTGCTTATGTTCCTACCAAATTAACAAGCAATTGTCATCAACGAAATATTAGGAACCGGTAAAAGGTAGGTATTTTGGTAACTTAAAAGCATATACTTACATATTTTGAATTTTTTTTTTTAACAATATATATTCATGTAAAAATTGATCAACATGTTTCTTCGTTGCTTCTGCGATCTTATAAAAAAAACCGGTCAAGTGCGAGTTGGACTCCCGCCCTGAGGGTTCCGTACCACCAGGCAATACTAAGAGACTTAACAGGTTATTTTAGGACTATTTTATCTTTTTTTTGTAAAAAAAAAATTTCTTTATTTTTTTTTTCTTAAAATTTAATAACAAATTTTCAGTTTGTAAATTTATTCCTAAATAAGTGCTGCATGATATTCCTTCTTTCTTACCTAATTTCATGATTGTAGTTCAACGGGAACTACGGTGAGTACCCCGTAGGTTTTGATTCCTATCTGTGGGTCTAAAAACGCCACTTTGAGCAATTCATCGAATCGAATTCATATTACGAATTCCTAAGCATTTCTTTAGCAATTCCTATTTCTTTCAACTTTTTTGAAGAGGAATTGCAAAGATAAGTTGGCCATTTTACAAAAAATAGAGGAATTGCTACAGAATTGCTAAGGAATTCGTAATATGAATCGATTCGATGAATTGCTTAAAGTGGCGTTTTTAGACCCCCTGAAATCGCAGAATTTACGAAAATTTACATTTTGATCGCGATGACGTATATTAATTTCAATTTTCATGCGAAACTCAGAAAAAACAGTTTGACAGGCAGACAGACGGACAACAAATTGATCTTAGAAGGGTTCCGTTTTTGCCTTTTTAAGTACGGAACCCTAAAAATATGTACATATATAAAATAAGTTCCTCTGTTACTAACACTTTATGGGCTATGCCTGCAATAAATGATTTTTTTTTTAATAGATATATAATACGCAGGATAAAAGTCTAGAGTTAAAAAATACGCGCCACATGTGATTGTGACCCGTGTCCCCGCTATACGGAATTAATTATAACACCACAATGAGTGTTACGCCACAAAATTTACATACGACCACAGGCTGTCATACAGGACAGTTCTTTTTTTTTAACTGAAACATGAATGAAAATAAATGTTACAATATAGGCATCGAAAATTGTTAATGTGTGTTGTTTGTGTGCGTTCGTGTTAATGCGTACATGTTGTCTGTGTGAGGATTTGCGTCATCGGATCGAAGGCTTTTGAGGTAAAAAACAAAGTGATTGTATAAAAAGTGCTTGTAAGATTTGTAGTATTATTATTCTAACCACAGAATACCTAATAGTAATATAATAAATGCGAAAGTGAGTTAAATTTGAATTTCACGCCCTATTTACTGTACTATTTTTAACCCCTGACGCAAAAAGAGGGGTGTTATAAGTTTGACGTGTCTGTTAGCTGTCTGTCTCTGGCATCATAGCTCCCGAACAGATAAAGCGATTTCAAATTGGTTTTTTTTCCAATTAAAGGTGACTTACAGGCGAGTGTTCTTAAAGACATGTTTGATGAAAATCAGTTGAGCCGTTTAGAAGTTGTGAGGGTAAATGTGGGGACGAATCACCGAATGTCTGCAAATATACTCGAGTGGGGTCTCAAATGAAAGCGCGTCACGTGAACATTACAAAATTTTATGTTCAATGAATATCGATTGTTCTGTGAAAAAGCTCTGGTGAGAAAAGTGGCGAAAATACCTAATATCTGCAAAAAATATGTGGGGGGGGGGGGGGGGGGGAATCAGTCGATCCTCACTATATTGTGTCGTGGGCTTTTGTAAAATTTTTAATTTAATGTTTTAAATATATCCTACAGTACTCTACCATTGTGAAATTGTAATTCAGACGTCTACAGAAAGAACAATTAGAAATTCAACTTTGTGTTAATTAATTGAACTAAACAAATTCTTCGAGTGAATTATATCGCTAAGGTCGCTGGTCGTCGGAACAATAGTTTTTGGGACAAATTCCTTTATACAAGTCGTTCACCCTATTTCGTAGTGACTGTACTACAGCAGAATTATAATAGTAAAGGGGGGGGGGGGGGGGGGTTACTACGGTCTCTTAAAACCATGTATAGACAGCGAAATAGACGTCCGCGTCTTGGTAAAATAAAAACCAAATTTTAAAGTACGGCCTTTATTATGGCTTTTTGGCAACACTATATCTAGACACGCGGCAGCGTGTCAAGCCAAGTTCAAGCAAAGGAACTGGCTAGCCAGCGCCGAGTGTTATATTACACGAACCACTTGGTGCCACTTTTGACCCTTCTATAACTCGAAACCTCTTTAATGTAAACACATAAAACTACGTGTGTTTAATAAGATCCATCAGGACATGTAGAAGCCCAAATTTCATGAAGCTAGCTCAAACGGTTATAAAGATATGAAGGTCAAAAAGTTGTAAATTTTAGCACTGACTGACTGACTTATAGTACCTAAACCTAACCTACTTCCAGATGACCTAGAAGGATGAAATTTGGAATCCAGCTCGGAAATTGTGTGTAAGCGTAGGAAAAAATCAAAAAATAAAAAAAAGTCAAAAAATAAGTGGTGTCCCCATACAAAAAACTTGTAATACCTACGCGCTAAACAACCGGCCAACAACGGTGTGTCGTCAGCGGCGCGCGGCAGCACACCAGCCAATCACCGTCACGCTCTAGACTTATGGTACAAAATTATAAGCGGTAGCGATTTACTTAAAATTTAGCGGGTCGGTTGGTTTATACCTGCATAGTAGTTATCTTATAGTCCACGGCTCACTAAATTAACAAAGATCAGTGCCCAAGGTTCGTTTCTCTGATTTCTTTTGAAAATAAGAAATAATATTTTAAGGTATAAATTTGTTAGTTCGAACTCTTTGTACCCTAAAAGAAACTCCAATGTGTATGTATACCAAGGTCAAGGCAATAGCGAAGTCTTATTGGTACCGATATATGTATGTATTGACTAGTCTAAGAATGCTGCTTGAACTCGCTCGCGCCTTGCACTTGTGCGCGGCTCATAGCGCTATACAACTTAAAATGCAAACGAACCAAAGTATGCTCTTAGCGGCGCTCATTCGCGCCAGCGTCCTCGTTATGCCCGGTTGTTTAGCGGAAATCCACCTATTAGATTGCGTTTAATGCTGCGTCGTTCGACTAAATTTATTTGAGTTATAGCTGGAATAGTCCAGATATAAATAATTCCTTTTTAGTATTGTACTTTAACGGCATTTGTGAGTTATAATGAATGGGCAATGCGTACTATTATCTCTAACATTCAAGAGAATGTAGACAATAGCATAAAAAAGAAAACCACGCAGCGGAAACGCAAAAAAACATTAAATAGGAATACTTGCCTAGTTTTCTTTACAAAAAGTAATGATATCCCACCAAAAACATAAATGTAAAAAACGAGAGCCAAGTTCAATACAAAAATTATGCTTGGCGGTGAGCTTCGCCGCAAAAAGAATGGCGATCTAAATGAGTGCCAAGTTCTATGCAAAATCGAAATATGTTTTTATAGGAACAAAATAACATTATGAACAAGTATTAAACTCTATTTCTTTGCTTTATTAGATACCTATAACAATTGCTGTTATTTAAAAATGTGAGATCTTGAAGTAGGTCAGATTTGACTTGGCCAGTTTTCATTACATAAGTCATTTTATAAAGTTATTCAACATTTTAATTGTGTTAAAAACTGGCCAAGTCAAATCTAACCTACTTCAAGATCTCACATTTTTAAATAACAGCAATTGTTATAGGTATCTAATAAAGCAAAGAAATAGAGTTTAATACTTGTTCATAATGTTATTTTGTTCCTATAAAAACATATTTCGATTTTGCATAGAACTTGGCACTCATTTAGATCGCCATTCTTTTTGCGGCGAAGCTCACCGCCAAGCATAATTTTTGTATTGAACTTGGCTCTCGTTTTTTACATTTATGTTTTTGGTGGGATAACAGGATCAGAGGAAAAACAAAAGACAAAATATATCAAAATAAAAAGTATACAAATAATAAATAAATAAATAAATATAAAAAAGAGGCTGATTGAGCCATCGGTGCTCAACACACACAAGATTCAGTGAGTAAGCGAGATAGCGCGATACGTGATGTAAGGCGACATCTCTCTTACTCACTGGATCTTGCATTGTTTTAAGAGATGGTGGTAAGCCACCCAGATATTCAATCGCCATACAAAGAAGCGCACTATTTTTTTGTGTACAAATAGAGTCCTTCTCATACTGAGACATATTAACACCATCTATCAATCACTTGAGACACTTGACACTATTTTTTTTGCCAAAAATTAGCAGGATCTTAACTGAATCGATTTTTTTTCAATCCTTGTATCGCCACCTATTGGAAAAAACAGAATTATGTTTATGCAAATAAATTATTTTTATAATACACACTCTTTGTTCGCCAAAATTAAGCGGGATTTTACTAAATCGATTTTTTCAATCCTTGTAGCGCCACCTGTTGGCAAGAAACAGAGCTAAAATTTTTTTCTCAAGAAATGGGAGCCAATGCCGATACCGTACTTACCATAATGACCAGGGGTTAGTGTCTCAGCACCCAAGTGGTCACTGGTTATCGCGGAAGGTTATAGGGCTGAGGGATTAATGGTACAAAGTACATCTATCTACCTAGATAGCTTGATAGCTTGTAGCTAAATAGATTAGATAGATACCTAGGTAGATCTAATCTATTTCCCATATGTTCGTATGCGCATAAGTTGGTTCTGTGGCGCCCTTCCTCCGCAATGTCATGCCAAGATCAAGGTTAGCGTTTGTAGCACGGTCGTTCATCCCAAACTACGGTATTTCTTCACGAGAACAACTAACAAGACGCGGTCGTAGCAATTTAGGAGGGAGTTTCAATTTTTTAAACAATCATTTAATTTATTTTGTTGTAGTAACATAGCGTAGGATTTACTGAACAAAATATAGATCATGTTATCTGATATGAAAATATTAATTTTATTTATTTGTTAGCGACCCGCCCCGGCTTCGAATGGGCATAAAAACCTTCCTCTCGAATCATTCTATCTATTAAAAAAAAATCGCATCAAAATGCGTTGCGTAGTTTCAAGGATTTAAGCATACAAAGGGACATAGGGACAGAGAAAGCGACTTTGTTTTATACTATGTAGTGATATTGTGTGGTGGTAATAGGAACCTTTAGGCGCTGTCTCCACGAGCGAGAGAATCGCGGCGATATAATCGTCATAACACCTATTTCTATAAACTTTCTATAAACGCGTCTCCACACGGCTATATCGTCGTGTAGAGACTTTCTTTCAAGACGGCCACTAGTAAAAATTTTGTATTTTTTTGGAAAAAGCGCTTGCTGCTTGTGCCGTAAAGCGATCACATATACATACATACATATCATCACGCCTGTCTCCCGTAGGGGTAGGCAGAGACTAGAGATTTCCATTGGCTACGATCCTTACATACCTCTCTCCTCCTCCACACTCATCACTCTCTTCATACACGCCCGCCGATTTCGGGACTCCTAATGTGTAAAGCGAACACCACAAGCTTTTTTTGCGTTTTAAAAACAGTTTATCTGATCGTCTGAAGCATATTCCTTCTCTGTCATTGTCTGAGGGAATCAGTGAATGGGGGAATCATGACATAGGCGATGCGGCTAGCAAACCATCACTATTGATTTCCTGTTTCAACTATCATAATTCTAAACGTTGTCTAAGGTCTTATGACCCTAGGCTCTGTCTTCCCCGTATGGGATAAAGACGTGATTATATGTATGTATGTCATTGTCCATCACTTACATGTTAGCATCGCCGTCGGCCCCTACCATGAGATATCTCTAATTTTGTGTGGATAAATAATTTCCATACAAAATTCTAAAGCAGTCGTTAGCGACAGCGTTTATAAATTCTCATGGTAAGGGGCACAGATAAGAGATAAGATGTCGTACAGCAACCCAGGCATTCATACAATTCATTCATGAATGGGATCGATTGTCGGTTACGTGTCGCTGGGAAGGTCTTCGAATATAGCCAGACAATACAGTGACTAGTTTAGAAAAATGAAACAAGACATCGGAATAACGTTGTGGAGAGAACTACATGTTATTTAACTGCCTTCGTGGTCCAGTGGTTAAGGCGTTAATGTAGACTCGGGGGTCGCGGGTTCGATTCCCATGGGAAGCCTACTTTGTTGTTTCCAGTTTGGCTAGGACATTGTAGGCTTGAATTACCTGATTGTCTCATAATGAAGATGATTCCGTGCTTCGGAAGGCACGTTAAAACGTTGGTCCCTGCTGCCATCTTGTAGTCGTTAAAGGAGACGTCAGAGAACAAACCGCCAAAGAACCAAAATTCCAAAGAACTCTGACACCAGGGTGTGCATGGACGATTGACCTTGTCACCTACACGAAATGATGATGATATATTTAACTTCGTACCGCCTTTGAATAATTAGTATTTATATAAAACCCTATATGTATTATATACCTAAAACATTCCCTTGGAATTACTCTATCTATTAGTGGAAACCGCATGAAAATCCGTTCGCTAGTGTTTAAGTTTTGCGCGCACAGACAGAGACACATAATTCAACCCATTTAATATGTATAGATATAATTATGTCGGTATTTAATAGTTATACCCTGGAACAAAACAACACATGCTATATTTTATCCCAGAATTCTCACGGGAGCGGAGCCCCGAGCAACAGATAGTTTGAGATATAAATATTTCGCGTCATTTGTAATGTCCCGCTTACGGTACAATCGAAAACGTGTTGCTGTGACGTCACTGGCTCGCGCGATCACCTCACCACAGCACGCGATGACGCAACCAATCACAGCTTTTGTACAGTGGGCCACTTGTGATACCTACCTCGGTGAACACTAGCGCCACCATCATTTAAAAATCATTATTCACTGAAAACACAAGTTATCAAAAATCCGTGTTATGTAATTAAGGTTCTGGATCTGAAGTTAATTTTAAACATATTAAATTATAGTTCCCCATAGTTACTAATTGCAATATTGCTTAATACGGCCACTTTAAGCAGTTTTGCAATTTGTAACTGTATGAAACTATAATTTAATATGTTTAAAACATAGAATTATGAATCGCGCGCTGTCTTTGAAGTGACGCAATTTTTTTTTAAATTAAGGTTTAAAATTAACTTCAGATCCAGAACTTTTGATTTTTGATAACTTGTGTTTTCAGTGAATAATGATTTTTAGTTGATGGTGGCGCTAGTGTTCACCAAGGTATCGTCTTAATCACTGGATGGACTGCAAGGGCAATTATTGACAGCTAAAACTTTGTTTTTATTATTAATATTTTTTACTGACTGGAATTATAATGGATTTTGTACTTTTACACTTTGGACTTTCGACTGAATTTTATCTGACGACCTTTAAGACGATTGTAAAGATTGCTAAGTCGGGTCCGCGCGTTGCACTCATATTCGTACCCATAAGCCAAATGAGGATAATAAAGTAAAAAAAAAATTATTTTTGTCGATTTCAGCGCCATCTGTTAGGCGTCTTTGTAGATATTTGTGTTGTGGCGCTAGTGTCGCCACAATCGTACGTATCTATACATCTATCTTATATCTATCGTATATACAAATAAAATAGAGTTTTTGGATGGAAAGTAAACTGTCGCTATGTCCGCGCTGTATTTAATTTCCAAAACTTAGGTTTTTTCGACTATTTGTGCATAATATTTGCGGATTATTATTCGCAAAGTGTTCGTGAACAAGCGTGAGTGTTGGAAAGTGATACAGTGTCGATTACGTGACTTTTATCTTTGTCACCAAAATCTCCATGTTATAGCTAAGTGAAATTTTTCCACCGCTTCACTTAGCCAATTTAGCCATCTGACTCTGACTAGCCTTATTTACTTACTTGACTGGACTAGACTACGGACTTGACTAAAGTAGGACTAAAGAAGATTAATAAAATGAAGAAAGGCCTTAAAGGACTAGTTTCCATGGCCGTAAAAAGTATATATATATATAAAAAAAAAACAAATAAAATAAAATTGGAGTGTCTGTAATATTAAAATAACCGCTGTTTACTAAATGCATATGATGATACAAGGATGTATACACGATTTCTATCTGTGGAAGGGCTGGGCCGATTTTGACGGGACTTTCACTGGCAGATAGCTGATGTAATAAGAAGTAACTTAGTTTGTTTTGATTTTAGATTTTTTTTTGGCATACTCTGTAAACTGATCAATAATTTTTTTTTGTAAAATTGTACGCGGTCGTAGTCGCCGGCACAGCTAGTCTTAATTAAAATCAATGCATCAGTAAAAGGGATTTTTTAAAATCTGTGTCTCACTCACAATACCCCTGTATATACTCGTAAATCGATTTTTAATCGTTTTCTATTATTCCGTATTTTTTGAAGCGCTCTTATATATTTTTCCCCTTTTTTCCAAAAATATATTCTTTTTTTAAATTATTTTTTTTAATTATTATTTTTTTAATTATTATTTATCTTTTTTTTTCAAATATTTTTTTTTTTCAGATAAAATCAACAGCCATATGACGCGAGTCCAGCATAACTAAGCCGTAACAAGATAAACATACAACATGTCCTCCAAAGCTATTTACGAGGCGACCAGCAAAGACCTCATCAATAGGTAAACAATTTTTAAGCTATTGCATAGCTTTTATCGCGGGCTTTGAGAGCGGCGAGCGAATCAAGAAATTCCGTAACGAAAAATCCTGACACCCCCGTACCATGTACTCCGCCCGCCTACCATGTAGCTCGGGCGAACTTATTGCATAACTTGATACTTTTTTTCCCACTGCTGAGCATAAGCCTCCCCACTTACCCTTCCATGTATCCCTAGCGTTATCTCGACAGTTTTATCGGAAGCCTGCAGTTCGTCTGACCATCTAGTTTTAGACCTTCCTCGCTTTCTGTTTGTTTGGTTTTTGCGCTTTCACGCCCTATCTAATGCACGAATCTTCCTGAAATTTTGCATACACATAGATAGAAGTATTGAGAAGGATTAAGGATAACTTTCATCCCGGGACACCCCCAAACATAATGGGAATCGCGTACTTTTCGAAACTTAGTATTTCCTTTCGGCCGCCATGGCAACAACCAGTTGTGAAAAATGTATTTCTATTCTTACTACTTGGCAACTAGTTGCACCTATGTGTTAATCCAAGGTATCAGCTACCTCCATACGAAATTTCATTTAAATTGGCCCAGCCGTTTGAGCTTGAAGAAGTAACAAACATACAAACTTTCGCCTTTATAATATTAGTACGATTAGTGGGGTAATACTATGTACATAATTATTAGCAATACTAGATATTATCTTATCTTTTATTTGACCAGACACTGTAACCATTTTTATTGCAAATATATTTGACGACCTCAGTGGCGAAATGGTTAGCATGCCTGTCCGCTACTCAGAAGGTCCCGCGTTCGATCCCCGGTCAGGTCAAGATGAAAAATGATCTTTTTCCGATTGGCCTGGGTCTTGGATGTTTATCTATATATTTATTTGTTATAAAAATATAGTATCGTTCAGTTAGTATCCCATAACACAAGTCTCGAACTTACTTTGGGGCTAACTCAATCTGTGTGATTTCTCCCTATATATTTATTTATATTTGATTTACTATTCTCTATCTTCTATACATATAATAAAACAGTAAAAATATTTTGTCTGTACATTTAAGTATTTTTCACTGAAATGGATAGAGGGACACTTAAAATGAATAATAGAGTGTAAAGAATTTTTTTAATTTTTTGTCCGTCTGTATGTATGATCACGCTTACCTCCGAAAGCACTGAGCCGATTGACTTGAAATTTTGTATTTAGGTACCTTATGTAACGGGTTAACATCTTAGATTCATTTTATCCCGGAAGATTGTTAGGATCCCGTAGGAATATTAAAAAAACGATTTACTTAAAATTTGGCTTGGAGCAAAATCGACTGGATGAAATGGTTTAGTCGAATAACGACCGATTCTTAATTTCGGTTATATCGCGCCCGTAAGTAGGCTATGTTTGACTCCTAGTGCATAACTATATCCATACCAAATTTCATCACAATCGGTCCAGCAGTTTAGCCGTGAAGAGGTGACAGACAGACAGACAGACTTTCGCATTTATAATATTAATCGCGGGCACATCTAGTTACTAATATGCAAATATTATTGTATAAAAATAATAATAAATCATTTATTCATGTCAGTTTTATTTAGAAATATTGTGAATTGATTATAATTTTAAATTTGACAGCCACAAAACGCCTGTTTCAAAACTAGTTTTTTTTTTTATATTTTCAGACACATACCACCGGGCACGGCGTTGGTGCCATGTCGTTTTGTCACTTACGAACAGGGCACCGTGTGGGAGGACGAGGTCGGCAAAAACCCATGGCTCACCAAGGACGTATGTATTTATTTATTTGAAACACAAAACAAATTGCCACCAATTAATATACATATATAAGATACCAAACTTATAATCTAGGTAACAATTCTAAGCATGTGTTTATATAAATTACCAAATTATGTAAACACATATCTATATATCTACATATAAACACATATCTATATATGTAGGAGGGTAGATATATATTATACTAGCTGTTTCCCGCGGCTTCGCCCCGCGTGGGACTTGGTTATATCGCGCCCAAAAGTAACCTATGTTTGACTTCAGGTCGTTAACTACATCCCTACCAAATTTCATCACAATCGGTCCAGCAGTTTAGCCGTGAAGAGGTGACAGACAGACAGACAGACAGACAGACTTTCGCATTTATAATATTAGTATGGATATCTACCCTTCTACTGAATAAGTTTTAAGACGATACCTCGGTGAACACTAGCGCCACCATCAGTTAAGAATCATTATTCACTGAAAACACAAGTTATCAAAAATCCGTGTTATGTAATTAAGGTTCTGGATCTGAAGTTAATTTTAAACATATTAAATTATAGTTCCATATAGTTACAAATTATAAAACTGTTAAGTGGCCGTTTTAAGCATTAAGTGTACATGAATTAAATATATAAGGTTGACACAAATCAACTGAAAATATTTAAGGGCAGATTCAGGGATCCGACAGGGTTCAATTGTACCTACTCAATAAAAATTAAGTTAAAAAACTATAACCCGTCTACGTGGTGTCTAAAAAGGATGAAACAAGGAAATAATTGAGATGGCATTGACTTGTTAATGTATAGTTAGAACTGTTATTGAACTATATTAAATGCAATAAATAAATTGAAAAACAAAGACCGCTATACTAAAAAACTTTTCCGAAAAAATCCTATTTTCACTCTTCATACTAAATTGAGAGTCGATCTGATGACTCTCAATTTGTATAGGTCAAAAAAAAAACATTCGTATTTCAATATAAGTTTATTTGAAAAAGTTGTTCAGAATAGATGTCTGAATATGCCCTTAAAATATTTGCAGTTGATTTGTGTCTACCATATATATTTAATTCATATACACTCAAATACGAACAACCGGAAACTTAAAATAAGGATAGAGTCGATAATTTCAGTCGACAGTTGATGTATCCACCTTGTACAAAAAAAAATTGTTTTGTTTGCAAACAAAACAAAAAAAAAAAATTGGTGCTTGTAAAAATATTTTTTTCCGTACAGCCTTTGGTCGTAAAACCGGATCAGCTGATCAAGCGCCGAGGCAAGCTGGGTCTCGTGGGGGTAAACAAGAACGCGAACGAGGTCCGCCGCTGGCTGTCGGAGCACGTGGGCCGCGAGCAGCAAGTCGGCGCGTGCGCAGGGAAACTGAGGCACTTCATCATCGAGCCGTTCGTCAAGCACGACCAGGTCGGTGTAATTTTTTTTTCTTCGGATATAAAAGGAGAACAAAAAAAAATCGGTTGCCTGTAAAGTCGGTTCACTGACGATAGTTGAACGTGACAACGTCATAAGAAATGGAACGCCTCAGAGCGAGGTAACGCCGCATTGCGTCATGTTTTTTCGTGCGTGCAGCCGGCTCCATCGAATTATAAGACGTTGTCACGTCAAAAAAAAAGAAGAAAGGAAAATGATAAGGTGACCGATTTTGTATGACAATAGCTCAGTTTCTATCCATCCATTCTTTTCACTCATTAGAAATAGTGCCGAGACCTGGAGTGCTATTTTTGAAATGTATGACATAGCGAAATGGGTTCGTTTTCGAATGATTTTCATTCGTCATAACCGATGACTCGAACGATAATCATTCGACTCACGGAATTTCGGTGAGTCATACTTCTAAAAAAATAGCACTCCTATTCATGGATATATCATCTATTGATATAGCTGGGAACGGGTTTTGGCAGGAGCACCACATAACATCAACTTCTCCAAAGGGCCTCTACGCGTTGGATCAATATCCCCGCGCAAGCCTCTCAAAAGTCCGTGGTGAATAGACCCGTGATCCTCAAATGAGATACAAATAATAATAGGGCACATACGTTAAAATTTGTATGAAAAACGGCGACTGCACATTCGAGGTTATTTCAGTTTCTTGCCAACTTACATGCCTCGAACTATACTTACTATAGTATACTATATTTTATTAATTATGTTTAAAAATAATTATACTAGATCTACTTATATTATGTCGCAACCTACTTACTCACTGTATGGACTTTGTTGTCTGAAAATAAACAATTGTTTTTTTTTTAATACACTGTTTATTTATTTACTAGCTTTTGCCCGCGACTTCGCCCCGGTCAACTTTCCTCGGGAACAGTGGTTTTTCCCGGGATGAAAGGCCTACCCTATGTCCTTCTCCTGGTTCTAAGCTACCTCCCAACCAATTTTCAGCCAAATCAGTTCAGCCGTTCTTGAGTTATAAATAGTGTAACTAACACGACTTTCTTTTATATATGTATATGTCGCAGTATGATAGATAAAGCCGTAATATAGTTATAACCCTAGGTATATGATTATATGCCGTAACATAGTTATACGAAAGAAATTCACGACTATCTTACTAGGAACATAATTATAATACGGTTTTAGTTTAGTGATATGGTTATATTACTGGATTAGTTTAGTAAAATAAGAATTTCAGTTGGTATTCTGAAAGATTGGTCACCCAGAAATGCAATACAGTAAACAAATATTACTTTGAATGATCATATACCAAATAAAGAGTTGTCGCTGAGAGAAATATGCCAAAAAATATTGCCATTTGGTGAAAACTAATACACTACTTAAAGACGCGCCTGTTAGAAGCATTCAAGTCCATGTTATACCGCCGCCGGTTTCTGTTGGGAGCTGCAACTGCTTGAAGTTGTGGACCAATATGACTACTTGGGTCAGTTCATCCAGGCTGATAGCTCCAGCTTCAAGGATGAGGTCTCTCGTCGAATCCGACTCAGATGGGCAGCATTCGGGAAGTTCCACAATGTCTTCTTGTCCAAAATACCTCAGTGCCTTAAAACTACTTTTCGACCAGTGTCTGTTACTAGTAATGACATATGGGTCCGAAACTTGGTCCCTTATTATGGGCTTCATAAGAAAGCTCAAGGTCGCCCAAAGAGCCACGGAAACGGCTATGCTCGGTGTTTCCCTACGAGACCAAATCACAAATGAGTGGATCCGTAGGAAAACAAAGGTTGCTGACATAGCCCAGCGAATTAGCTCTTTGAAGTGGCAGTGGGTCCTTCGCGCTATGTACCCTACATAGCGCGACGGACCGATGGCCGATGGGGCAGAAAAGATCTTGAATGGCGACCATCGTGCTCTTACCGGTGCGTGCACGCACCGGTAAGCGCACCATCGGAAAAAGTTTGTTATAAAAATAAAAATCAATATATAATTTTTGATTCTTTGGCAGATTTATATTCATCTCACTAGATTAGTTTAGTCAGATAAACATATTACTAGATTGCAACCGTATTATAACTATATTCCTAGTAGGATAGTTATTAATCTCTTTCGTATATTTATGTTACGGTATATAATTATATCCCTAGGGATATAACTATATCACGGCTTTATCTATCGTACTGCGACATATATACCTAATACCTATATATAGGTATACAGTTATACCTATAGATAGATAGATGTGTATATATCGTAGGTGAAATAATTTTTTGTATATGTATTTATGTCTGTTTGTCTGTGTGTCTGTCAGAATGAGGAGATGTACCTGTGCATCCAGTCGGGCCGTCGGTCTGACACCATCCTGTTTCACCACCAGGGCGGCGTGGACGTGGGCGACGTGGACGCCTTGGCCGTGCGACTGGAGGTGATTGCCATCATTGTCATTGCCATCATTATTGTCATTACCATCATTATTGTCATTACCATCGTTATTGTCGTTATCATCACCATCATTATTGTCATTACCATTATTATTGTCATTACCATCGTTATTGTCGTTATCATCACCATTTTCATTACTATCATTGTTATTACTATCATTATTGTCACTACCATAATTACCTTTAGGCGACTAAGGACAATCAAGAAAAAATACTAGCTATAAAAATTACAAATCAAATCAAATCATTTATTGCTTCCTTAATGTACAATACAGATGTTGTCATAAAAATAGGAACAATTAAGGGCCCTGACGGGCGTTGCAATGGGAGAAGGGCCATTTTGTACAAAAATTTTATAAAATTTTATTTTTATTTTTATATATATTACTAGCTGTTCCCCGCGGCTTCGCCCCGCGTGGGACTCGGTTATATCGCGTCCAAAAGTAGCCTATGTTTGACCTCAGGTCGTTAACTACATCCCTACCAAATTTCATCACAATCGGTCCAGCAGTTTAGCCGTGAAGAGGAGACAGACAGACAGACAGACAGACAGATAGACAGACAGACTTTCGCATTTATAATATTAGTATGGATTAGTATGGATTTTACAGTAACCTGATATTGTTAAAATAGAAAATTGGAAAGATGTATTGTTAAGTCATTACCAACATTATTGTTATTACCATTATCATTTTCACTACCGTAATCATTAACCCCATCATCAGTGTCATCAATAATAATAAGAATCTTTTTTTTTCATTATCATTACCATCATCATTGTTACTACCATCATCATTACCATATCATTTTTTTGATATTCATTATCACTATCATTGTCATTACCATCTTAAACCTTGCATCCAGTCTGGTCGTCGTTCGGTCACCCATCTTGTTTCATCATTATTCTCAGTATTTAAATCATTATTTTCAATGAATGTATCGTTATTTTCAGATCCCCGTGGACACATTCCCCTCGGGCGAGGAGATCGAGCGAGTCCTGCTGAAAAATGTTAAAACGCAATCTGTCAAGAGGTAATTAACAAATTCAGAAATGCAAAAATAAAATAAATATATAGAAACAAATCACACAGATTGAGTTAGCCCCAAAGTATGTTCGAGACTTGTGTTATGGGATACTAAATCAACGATACTATGTTTTATAACAAATACATATATAGATAAACATCCAAGACCGAGGTCAATCGGAAAAAGATGAATTTTCATCTTGACCTGACCGGGGATCGAACCCGTGACCTCCCGAGTAGTCGTCAGGCATGTTAATCATTACGCCACTGAGGTCGTGAATCACTATCACTACATAGTATTAAACAAAGTCGCTTTCTCTGTCCCTATGTAAGCTTAAATCTTTAAAACTACGCAACGGATTTTGATGCGGTTTTTTTAATGGATAGAGTGATTCAAGAGGAAGGTTTTATGCCCATTCGAAGCCGGAGCGAGTAGCTATTTACAAATATATGGCAATATGCATGTATTATTTAAAAAGAAGGTGTTTTTTTTTTAAATAATAGAAGGCCATTTTGGCGCGCTATTTCTGTGACGTCAAAATTACTATGAATCAGATTTAGTTAGTTTCTTTGTTTGTTTGTTACGCTTTCACTCCCTATCTACTGCACTAATCTTCATCGAAGCGGCCTCGAGAAGGGCATAACTTGAAAAGTAGGAGCACATCAAGAATACTGCCACAAGCAGACAAAGAAGACGAAGAGAAAAACTGAAACTGTGACAAACTCAAAGACCTAGAAGACAGAAGCTGGCCTCTGGCCGAGAAGGCAAGCGAGGCGTACTTGTGAACGTAAGCCCCCTAAGGATGGGGGAGAGTTATTAAAATGCAATGATTGCATAGATAGGCGACACTATAGAGAACTTGTAGGGAGATCAAGCAGGTGCGACTGGAAAGAGATGCGAAATGCTAGTACAGCGCACTCGCCCGAGATTCGGCTCGTATAACCGAGAGGTTGGTAGAGCCATGGGAGGTGGAGGGAAGTGCACTAATCTTCATGAAATTTCGCATACACAAAGATAGATATTGAGAAGGACATAGGATCGATTCATTCCGGGAAAAAGCATTGTTCCCGTGGGAATATCACGTATCGTGGGCAATAGCTAGTTTTGATATAAACACAAATATTTGTCATTTTGTAAACTTTTTTCAAATGTCTTTTCTGTAGTCAAATTAAAAAAAAATATCTTTTTTTTATTCTTCAATTTTTTTTTCATTGTTGCAGAATACTAACAGTCTTCATCCACTCATTATACAAAGTCTATGTGGACCTTCACTTCACATACATGGAGATAAATCCCATAGTAGTTACAAACGAGAGGATCTACTTGCTAGATCTCGCCGCTAAGCTGGACCAGACCGCCGACTTCATCTGCGCCAAGAGTTGGGGGGATGTGACCTTCCCACCCCCCTTCGGAAGGGACGCCTACCCCGAAGAGGCTCATATTGCTGATCTGGACGCCAAGAGCGGCGCTAGCTTGAAGGTACGTTATTTTTTTTTCAAATACTATCTACTCTTTTCTCATGAAATTTCTCTCGTCATTTGCCGGTTGACTGCAAGAGATTCCTGGGATAAGTCCGCCATTGTCTTCTGATTTTAATAATATTGTATTTACTATGTATTTCAAAGTCATAAAGATATAACAAACAAACAAATTTACTATAAGATTAAACTATTTTATACGGTTTTCTAATTTTGATTATCCTCAAGTCCTTGCAAAAGAAAACAGATTCATACCAAGGATGATACGTGAAGCGATCGAAATTAAAAAACATCCTAATATCAATAGAGAGGATGGATGGCAAGTACCACCAGCTTGGGACCCAGTTATCAATTTAATAAAATCTCAAACTCATCCGAAGACTACAAGTGTTTTTGATACTGTCAGCCAATACTGTGTGAATCGAAATAGTTTTCAATGATTTATGAGCTATGGTTTTGTATTCTTGTGACATCAGAAACAAATGACACAGACGAATGTCAACTCAGTCTGCCTGCGACCATGAGCCCTGTAAAGTGCTTGAAACGTTAGGTATAAGTAAGCAATAAACGCGATAGAAAACCGTATAAAATAGTTTAACTTAATGTGTAACAATCGCGAAAACATAAGAAATCATTACTATAAGATTTAAAAAAATATAATACATTTTACGGAACTAGTCCTTTAAGGCTATTTTTAATTTTTTAACCTGCATTATTAATCTTCAGTCTCACTTTAGTCAAGTCAAAAGCGTCAACGTTAGTAGTTTAGTTCAGTCAAGTAAGTCTAGTCAGAGTCAGATGGACTAAGTGAAGTGGTGGAAAATTTTCACATAACTTGGAGATTTTGGTGACAAAGATAAAAGTCACGTGATCGACACTGTACCACTTCCCAACACTCACGCTAGTTCACGAACACTTTGCGAATAATAATCCGCCATTATTATGCACAAATACTCAAAAAAACATAAATTTCGGAAAATAAAGACAACACAATGCTGGTAAAAGAAAAACATAGAATGTACCAGCTGCTTCTCTTCCCGCGCAAGCCGTAAAAGTCGTCTGAGGGAATCGCCGAATGGGGGAATCATGACATAGGCGATGCGGCTAACAACCCATCAGTATTGATTTCCTGTTTCAACTACCATCATGCTAAACGTGGTCCGAGATCTTATGGCCCTAGGTTCTGTCTACCCCGTATGGGATAAAGACGTGACTATATGTATGTATGTATGTACAATGTTGATACTTTCACCTTCCCGCCAAAACTCCAGAATTTGATTTTATGGCCAGCGTTAGACTTCAACACTTATCAAATTACTTTGCTTGCACCAGTTAGTTCGTGCAAACTACTGCCGGCTGTCGCAAACCCATACTGTTAGTTCCAGCATGACCGCCACAATTAGTTTGCACACACATTCCTTTCGCAAAGTAACGCTTGATTCGATTAAATCTATACTAATATAATAAAGCTGAAGAGTTCTTGTTTGTTTGAACGCTTATAACTTGAAAACTACTGGTCGGATTTGCAAAATTCTTTACGTATATGAAAGCCTGATTCTTGGGGAAGGTTATGGGCAGTACATACACATTAATGGCGAGTAAAACCGCGGTGTACAGCTAGTATCTTAAATAATTAAGTAATAACATACATACATATCATCACGCCTGTCTCCCGTAGGGGTAGGCAGAGACTAGAGATTTCCATTGGCTACGATCCTTACATACCTCTCTCGCCTCCTCCACACTCATCACTCTCGTCATACACGCTCGCCGATTTCGGATACTCCTAAGTAATAATATTGGTGTGACGTCGCGCATTCTCCTACGGCGGTTCTTCCTCGCTGCCCCGCACCGCTTCACCCCGAGGGCCATATACGAGGCATGCCTTTTAAGTTCTGTCGTTTCCATATTTCCCGGCAATTTTGAATTTAGAACTGTTCTATATTCGAATGTGTTTACATTTTGAATCTTAAAACAGTTTAAAGAATGAGGATTTATGCTTTTGTTTAGTCCCAGCGTCGATTGGAATCTGGCAGGTTACGTACGAAAATGAATCTTTCTAAGGAAAATGTTCGTGCGATAATTTTCTACAACTTTAGAAGAGGCCTGACACGACTTCAGTGTTTTGAAGAGCTAACATCTGTGTTCAGTAATGAAGCCCCATGTCTGCGGACTGTCGAACGTTGGTATTTAGAATTCCAGCGTGGACAAACTAGTGTTTGTGACAAATCCCGCGAAGGACGCCCAAAATCCGCCTTCACTGAAGAAAACATCATTGCTGTGAGACAACTAATTCTCGAAGATCGTCATGTTACATATCGAGAGATAGAGGCTCTATTAGGCATCTCAGGGACAACAATTCAGAAGATCTTGCATGAAGCGCTTGGTGTGAGAAAGCTAGTTTGCCGTTGGATACCTCATCTGCTTTCCGACGATCACAAGGCAGCCCGCGTCAGATGGTGTAAGAAAACTCTACAAAGGTTCAACCGGGGAGAGTCAAATCACGTCTACGATCGATCATCAGTGGTGACAAATCTTGGATCTATGCCTACGATCCTGATTCCAAACAACAATCTACAATCTGGGTCTTTCAAGATGAGCCAAAGTCAACTAAAGTTGTTCGTTCTCGAAGCACTTCAAAGAAGATGGTGGCCACGTTCGTTGGAAAAACCGGCCATGTTGCGACTGTTGCACTTGAAGATCGTAGAACTGTTAACGCAGAGTGGTATACCACAGTTTGTTTACCACAAGTCATCGCCGAACTTCGAAAATCTAACAAAAAGCGACGCATCATCCTGCATCACGACAACGCAAGCTCACACAGCGCTCGTCAAACGATTGAGTATTTAAAGCAGGAAAAAGTAGAAATTCTTGACCATCCTCCATACAGTCCTGACCTAAGCCCTAACGATTTCTTTACATTTCCTAAAATTAAGAAAAGTCTTCGTGGTCAAAGGTTCCAGTCCGGTGAAGAAGCAGTCGACGCTTTTAAGTCGGCCATTTTCAATACCCCCACTTTAGAGTGGAATAAATGTTATAATAACTGGTTTGAGCGAATGAAAAAGTGTATTAAGTTACGTGGTGAATACTTTGAAAAACAATAAAAAGTACTATAAGGTTCTAGTTGTGTTTTTTTTTTCAAACGACAAAACTTAAAAGGCATGCCTCGTATAAGGCTGCGCGCGTCCACTAGAAGACCTCTTTCGGCTGATCTCATCATTTCAAGTTAAGTGGCTGGCTATTTCATAGCGGCTGCCTGTCTGGATCTCGTGCCTACTTTGATCTCACGACCCCTATAATCTCTCATTAACGGTTATCCTTAAGAGTCTAACCTGTTATAAAGTACAAATAATAAATATTATGCGATTCGCTGAAACCTGGATTTATCTTCTCTCCTCACACATACCTTAAGTACTTAGTAAAATCTACCTACTTTATATTGGTTACAGTTGACAATTCTGAACAAGTCCGGCAGAATTTGGACAATGGTGGCCGGAGGTGGCGCTTCAGTGGTTTACACCGACACCATCTGTGCTTTGGGTGAGTAAAGTGAAAAAAAATGAATGAATTAATGAATGAATGAGCACTTTTTTTTGTTGATGTGGCTATAATCCACAATATGGCAATCAAACTTATAGCTTATTTTTGCCAGTATCAAGTTTTATATAAATGTTCTTCATTATGTCGAGTCACAGAGTCAAGTGAAGTCAGTAGTTATTTCTAGTCAAGTTAGCTAAGTGGAGCGGTGGAAGTTTCACTTAGTTTTCCATCTTAGGAGATTTTGGTGACAAGGATTAAAGTCACATAAACGAAGAGAAGGACATAGGGTACCTTTCATCCCGGGAAAAAAATCTGTTCCCGAGGGAAATTTATGCGGGCGAAGCTGCGGGCGAAATCTAGTATTAGTATAAAGGCGGACTTATGACTTTAAGAGACTTACTTTAAGTTACTTTAGGTTGACTTTAAGTTGACTGTAAGAGTTCCTTTTCTGGGATAAGTCCGACATTGTCTTCTGATTTCAATAATATCGTAGTCACAGTGTATTAAAAAAAAAAACAAACAAACACGCCTTTATTGCCAATCAAGCTGCACACCGCGGCGCGGCTTATGATACACAGCAGCGCCATCTACTATTGACTATAAGACTGACCAAACCTACGGGAGTCGCGTACTTTTCGGGATAAAAAGTATCCTATGTGGTAATCCAATGTATCGGCTACCTCCATACCAAATTTCATAATAATTGGCTCAGCCGTTTGAGCGTGAACAAATATACAAACTTTCGCCTTTAGAATATTAGTGGGATGAGATTTTTAAAATAATTTGTTCCATGAATAAATAATACTCTTATACATATTGGTGGAGGTAACTTTATTTATAGGTTTATAGGAATAATATCAAAATATTTTTATTTTTTGCTCACGTGGGAATTCGGGGATAAAATATAGCCTATGTATTGGACGAGACTCTGAGCAATTTCCATTAAAAATTTCAGCCAAATCGGTTCAATCGTTTTCCTGACAAAGAGTAACAAATATACACACTCAAAAACTCCAGGCTTTATAATATAGTAGCGACCCGCTTCGGCTTCTCATGGGCATAAAAACCTTCCTCTTGAATCACGTTATCTATTAAAAAATCCGCATCAAAATCCGTTGCGTTTTTTTTTAAAGATTTAAGCATACAAAGGGACATAGGGACATAGAAAGCGACTTTGTTTTATACTATGTAGTGATAGTGAAGTGATTGATATAAATGTGGGTCCATGAGTAAATAATACTCGTATACATATTGGTGGAGGTAACTTTATTTATAGGTTTATAAAAATATATATATATGTTCCTGTAAAAGCTTGAACTATGGAACTTTATATATACATATAAGAGTTACTAAGACTTACTCTTAAATCTTAGGATTTACCATAGTTCGATATATATATGTTACTATATATATTAATAAATTACTGTTCGTTAGTCTAGCTAAAACTCGAAAATGGCTGGACCGATTTGGTTAATTTCGGCCTTGAAATATGTGTAGAAATTCAGGGAAGGTTTAAACAGTGAGGAAAGTGATTTCAGGCGGTGCGGAGTTCGCTGGGTCAGCTCGTATTTTATTTTACTTCCTCTTGCTCGGAAATAGCTACATTATTTTAAAAAAAAAAAACAACACGTCAATAGACTCATTGCTGGTATAAGACAACAATGTAATTAAAAAAAATCATGCTGGCCACTAATGGAGGTTCTTTAATGCACACGTTTTCATACATTAAGTTTTTTAGTTTCACTCTGGCCAGCCTGCCAAAAAAAAACTATTCTAGCGGTCGTTAATGGAAATTGCTGGATACTTTTACTAGGTTGGTACTAACCATTAATTCTTTTATCGTTTAAAAATATGTATGAACATTTTGATGTTGTTTCGTCTCAAGATGATTTCAGAGAAAGTAAAGTACTATACAAGCCTCGGCCGAAATCGCAATTTACGTTCTCGTATTTTTAAAAGGCAAAAGCACTTGGCAAGGCAACAGCTGCGCTTCGGCCTTGCAATATAACTCGGCCTTAAATGGCTTCATTTCTGTGGGTCTAAAAACGCCACTTTGAGCAATTCATCGAATCGAATTCATATTACGAATTTCTTAGAATTCCTATTTCTTTCAATTCCTTTGAAGAGGAATTGCAGTTTAGTTGGGCATTTTACAAAAAATCGTAATATGAATCGATTCGATGAATTGCTCAAAGTGGCGTTTTTAGATCCACCGGCCTTGACACTACAGGTTGACTGGAAGAGATCCCTGTTAGGGATAAGTCCGCCTTTTGTTATGTTCTATCAATGTTCTTTATGTTCTTTATGTACAATAAAGTTTTTACATACATACATACACTATTTAAATGTTGTTTGTCGTTTCCGTCTAGGCGGCGCGGCCGAGCTGGCCAACTACGGCGAGTACAGTGGCGCCCCCACCGAGGGCCAGACGGCGGACTACGCCAAAACCATATTCAGCCTCATGTGCCGCGAGAAACATCCCAATGGGAAGGTGATTACCCCACACTTTAAGGATTAAATACTTTTTACGGCCATGGAAACTAGTCCTTTAAGGCCTTTCTTCAATTTATTAATCTTCTTCAGTCCTATTTTAGTAAAGTCGTGTCAAAAAGTCAAGTCAGTAGTCTAATCTGGTCAAGTGAGTAATTCTAGTCAGTCAGATGGCTAAGTGAAGCGGTGGGAAAATTTCACTTAGCTATAACTTGGAGATTTTGGTGACAAAGATAAACAGTCACGTAATCGACACTTCCCAACACTCACGCTTGTTCACGAACACTTTGCGAATAATAATCCACCAATATTAAGCACAAATAGTCGAAAAAACCTAAGTTTTGGAAATTAAATACAGCGCGGACATAGCGACAGTTTACTTTTCCTCCAAAAACTCACTGCGGATTGAAATAGGAGGGTTATGACATCATCATATGTCTGTCGCAGTACGATAGATAGAGCCGTGATATACCCTAGGGATATAATTATACAGGGTTAATTTAAATCAACTGCAAATATTTTAAGGGCAGATTCAGACCACTAAACTGAACAACTTTCCCAAATAAACATGTCGAAATTAGAAAATTTTTTTTTAACCTTCCATACTAATTGAAAATCAGCTGATCTAGTTGAGTATGGAGAGTGAAAAATAAAATTTCGTATTTCGATATAAGTTTATTTGGAAAAGTTGTTCAGTTTAGTGGTCTGTATCTGCCCTTAAAATATTTGCAGTTGATTTGTGTCCACCTTGTATACCGTAACATAGATATACAAAATAGATTAATTACTATCTTGCTAGGAATATAATTATAATAAGGTTGCAATCTAGTCATATGTTTATCTGACTGCCCTGACTTACATGTCAACTGCAAAAAAAAAATTCCAATATTTTTTTTTGACTAATTTAATTATTTTTAAGGAAGTGACATGCTTAAACTGCGAAGTGAAATCAAGTCTCTTCGGCATTTCATTTAATCGTTTAAAATTAAAATCAAAATTTAATTACCGTTTATTATTATTTATTTATTTTATTTTTTAAGTGTCCTATATTTGTATTTGAATCGACATTAATTAATTAAATAAAAAATAAAAAACAATTTTTAAATCTTATTTTCCATATAAATATTTAATTAATTAACATGGCAACCCTGCCGCAGGTGCTGATCATCGGCGGCGGTATTGCCAACTTCACGAACGTGGCGGACACGTTCCGCGGCATTATTACGGCAATGGAGACATACAAGGACGCCCTCATACAATACAACGTCACTATATTCGTGAGGAGAGGCGGGCCTAACTATCAAGAAGGACTGAGGTAAACTAAATAATCCATACTTCCATACTAATATTATAAATGCGAAAGTCTGTCTGTCTCTCTGTCACCTCTTCACGGCTAAACTGCTGGACCGATTGTAATGAAATTTGGTAGGGATGTACTTAACGACCTGAGGTCAAATATAGGCTACTTTTGGGCGCGATATAACCGAGACCCACGCGGGGCGAAGCCGCGGGGAACAGCTAGTAATAAATAAATAATAAACTCGCTTCACTTTTAAGAATAAAGTGCGTCCACATTTTCTTCAAAGTCTGTCAGATAGTTTATCCATACTAATATTATAAATGCGAAAGTCTGTCTGTCTGTCTGTCTGTCCGGCTGTCTGTCTGTCTGTCACCTCTTCACGGCTAAACTGCTGGACCGATTGTGATGAAATTTGGTAGGAATGTAGTTAACGACCTGAGGTCAAACATAGGCTACTTTTGGGCGCGATATAACCGAGTCCCACGCGGGGCGAAGCCGCGGGGAACAGCTAGTAATTTTATATGTAGTAGGTATATGTATTGTCTATTGTCATATTTGATATTATTATGTATTATTTATAAGTAGTATATTGATAAAGTCTCTAAATATAATATTATTTGGTTGTTTGTTAAGACGATACCTCGGTGAACACTAGCGCCACCATCAGTTAAAAATCATTATTCACTGAAAACACAAGTTATCAAAATCCGTGTTATGTAATTATGGTTCTGGATCTGAAGTTAATTTTAAACATATTTCATTATAGTTCCATATAGTTACAAATTACAAAAGTGGCCGTTTTAAGCAATATTGCAATTTGTTTATTATAGGTAATCATAATTTAATCAAATTGATTCGGAACCATAATGACATAAGACGGATTTTTAATAACTTGTGTTTTCAGTGAATAATGTTTTTTTAAATGATTTTGGCGCTAGTGTTCACCGAGTTATCGTCTTAAGAAGTTTTCACTACAAAATGTTATTTTTTGGTTGTGGAATTAATCCACAATATGGCAATCAGACATATACCTTATTTTTGCCAGTATCAAGTTTTTTTTAATTTTCTTCATTTAGTCAAGTCATGTCAGTCGTCATGTCTAGTCAAGTCAAGTTAGTCAAGGGCTTAGGTGGAGCGGTGGAAGTTCCACTTAGCATTATCTTTGGAGATTTTAACAATTTGAGATTTGGACAATAAATACAATGATGATAACTGAGTGACTTTAGCTTGACGCCAAAACCTACAATGGTACATTACTGTCGAGGCCAGAAATGAAGCCATTTACGGCCGAGGCTTGTATAGTACTTTACTTTCTCTGAAATCCTCTTGAGACGACCCAACTACGTATCAAATTTTAAAATGGCGTCAACAACAAGCCAACAATAGCTGTGTTCTTTTTTTGAAACTTTTTTAAAATGTTCATACATATTTTTAAACGATAAAAGAATTAATGGTTAGTGCCAACCTAACAAAAGTGTCCTGCAATTTCCATTAACGACCGCTAGAATAGGTAATTTTTGGTAGGCTGGCCAGAGTGAAACTAAAAAACCTGATGTATGAAAACGTGTACATTAAAAAACCTCAATTAGTGGCCAGTAATGAATTATTTTTTTAATTACATTGTTGTCTTAGTCCAGCAATGAGTCTATTGACGTATTGTTTTTTTTTTTTTTTAAATAATGAAGCTATTTCCGAGCAAGAGGAAGTAAAATGTTATGACGACCTCCGTGGCGTAATGGTTAACATGCCTGACCGCTACTCAGGAGGTCCCGGGTTCGATCCCCGTTCAGGTCAAGATGAAAAATGATCTTTTTCTGATTGACCTGGGTCTTGGATGTTTATCTATATATATACTTGTTATAAAATATAGTATCGTTGAGTTAGTATCCCATAACACAAGTCTCGAACTCACTTTGGGGCTAACTCAATCTGTGTGATTTGTCCCTATATATATTTATACATATTTATTTATATGTATGCATGTAAATACTGAGTGACTTTAGCTCGGCGCCAAAAACAAACAAAATGTAATGTGCACGTTGCGATTCAGACAAATGCGGGAAGTGGGTCACCGTCTCCGCATTCCGCTGTACGTGTTCGGCCCCGAGGCCAACATGACCGCGATCGTGGGGCTCGCGCTGGGCCACGCGCCCATCCCCACGGAGCACCGGCTGGACTACGCGCCCGCGCAGCTGCCCAAGCCGGAGCCCGCCGTGAGTATTACTTTAGTCGGGTTTAGTTTAGTCGGGTTTAGTTTAGTTGGAGTTAGTTTAGTTGGGAGTTAGTTTAGTCGGGTTTAGTTTAGTCGGATTTAGTTTATTCGGGTTTAGTTTAGTTTAGTTTAGTTGGGAGTTAGTTTAGTCGGATTTAGTTTAGTCGGGTTTAGTTTAGTCGGATTTAGTTTATTCGGGTTTAGTTTAGTTTAGTTGGGAGTTAGTTTAGTCGGATTTAGTTTAGTCGGGTTTAGTTTAGTCGGATTTAGTTTAGTCGGGTTTAGTTTAGTCTGATTTAGTTTATTCTGGTTTAGTTTAGTTTAGTCGGATTTAGTTTAGTCGGGTTTAGTTTAGTCTGATTTAGTTTATTCTGGTTTAGTTTAGTTTAGTTGGGAGTTAGTTTAGTCGGATTTAGTTTAGTCGGATTTAGTTTAGTCGGGTTTAGTTTAGTCTGATTTAGTTTAGTCGGGTTTAGTTTAGTTTAGTTTATTTGGGAGTTAGTTTAGTCGGGTTTACTTGGATTTAGTTGAGTCGGGTTTAGTTTATTCGGGTTTAGTTTAGTTTAGTTGGGAGTTAGTTTAGTCGGATTTACTTTAGTCGGGTTTAGTTAAGTCAGGTTTAGTTTAGTCGGAAGTTAGTTTAGTCGGGTTTAGTTCAGATTTTATTTAAACAGATTTAGTTTAATACGATTAAATTTCGCATTTAGTTAAGTCAGAATAAATATTAATTTATTTTAGTCAAATTAATTTTCGATTTAGTTTAGCTAGATTTAGTTTAGTCAGACTTAGTTTCGCATTTAGTTTGGTCGGATTTAGTTTTGCATTAGTTTAGTCTTAGATTTAACTTTAACTAACTTTAACTAAGTTTAGTCAGATTTGATTGCGCATTGATTCAAAATTCTAATTTTCATATATAAAAAGATAACAAGATTAAAAAAAAAAATAAAACAAAATTTTTTTTTAAGCACTGTGAGCGTTTTGATTACAAGATTGTTTTTTTTTTCAACAGCCCAAAGTTAATCTGGAGATTCCGGAGCTTAATAACAAACTATTGGATCTGGTCTGTTCCCAAGCCCCAACCAAAATGGACTTGGGCCAGGGATCGACTTCCAAGCCCCTCTTCACGGACAGGACCAAAGCTATCATTTGGGGAATGCAGAACAGAGCTATACAGGTACGTTATTGAAGTAGCTTAAGCCCGCGTGAATTTCCCTCGGGAACAGTGCTTTTTCCCGGGATGAAAGGTAGGGAAAACCATATGTCCTTCTCAATACTCCTAGCTGTGTGTATAGAATAGAATACTAAGAATAGAATAACTCTTTATTGCACCAAACAAATCCATACTAATATTATAAATGCTAAAGTCTGTCTGTCTGTCTGTCACCTCTTCACGGCTAAACTGCTGGACCGATTGTGATGAAATTTGGTAGGGATGTAGTTAACGACCTGATTTCAAACATAGGCTACTTTTGGGCGCGATATAACCGAGTCCCACGCGGGGCGATGCCGCGGGGAACAGCTAGTCTATATATAAAAATGAAACCCGTTTTCCGTTGTCACGACATAGCATGAAAACCCTATGTCCTTCTCAATACTCCTAGCTGTGTGTATGCGAAATTTCAGAAAGATTGGTTCAGTAGATAGGGCTATCTAGCGATAACAGCCGGAACTAACAGCTTAACTTTTTAAATTTTAGCTTTTTTTTTTTAATTTCCCAGGTTGTCGAAAACTTTCCCATATTACTTAAATATCTATATTTATTTGCACATTTATGTTTCGGTCATAAGATCACACCGTCCTACGAAATTTTACTTGTTTTTGAGTGCGACAGACGAACAGACAGACGCACAAATGATCCTATAATGGTTCGGTTTTGTTAATTTCATGTACGGAGCCCTATAAATGAAACTTGTTCGCAGGGAATGTTAGATTTTGACTACATTTGCCGTCGAGCCGAGCCTTCAGTTGTGGCCATTGTGTATCCCTTCACGGCTGACCACAAGCAGAAATACTACTTCGGCAACAAGGAGGTGTTCATACCAGGTGACTACAGATTGACTACAGTTTTTTAACTACACTGGTAGTCATAGACTACATTTTTAGTCATAGTGTATCCTTTCACGGCGGACCACAAGCAGAAATACTACTTCGGCAACAAGGAAGTGTTCATACCAGGTGACTACAGATTGACTACAGTTTTTTAACTACACTGGTAGTCGTAGACTACATTTGTAGTCATAGTGTATCCTTTCACGGCTGACCACAAGCAGAAATACTACTTCGGCAACAAGGAAGTGTTCATACCAGGTGACTACAGATTGACTACAGTCTTTTAACTACATTGGTAGTCATAGACTACATTTGTAGTTATAGTGTATACCTTCACGGCTGACCACAAGCAGAAATACTACTTCGGCAACAAAGAAGTGTTCATACCAGGTGACTACAGATTGACTACAGTTTTTTGACTGCACTGGTAGTCATAGACTACATTTTTGTCATAGTGTATCCTTTCACGGCGGACCACAAGCAGAAATACTACTTCGGCAACAAGGAAGTGTTCATACCAGGTGACTACAGATTGACTACAGTCAGTTGATTACAGTCAGTTGACTACACTTGTAATCATAGACTACACTTGTAGTCATATTGTAAACCTTCACGGCTGACCACAAGCAGAAGTACTACATACAGATTGACTACTTTCTGTTGACTACGACGTGACGTGACTAAAGACGTGATTATATGTATGTATGTATGTAAAAACTAATAAGCTAGTTTCCATGGCCGTAAAAAATATAAAAAAAAATGACAGGTGCTTATTTCCAAGTTTCGTGACTGTTTATCTTTGTCACCAAAATCTCCAAGTTATAGCTAAGCGAAATTTTTCCACCGCTTTACTTAGCCATCTGACTAGACTTACGTTCTTGACTGGACTGGACTAGCCTACTGACTTGACATATTGACTATAGTAGAACTGAAGAAGATTAACAAATACAAGAAACGCCTTAAAGGACTAGATTCCATGGCCGTAAAAAGTTTTTTTTTTAGTAATAGTTTTTGTTTTCAGTATTCAGCGACATGGACGTCGCTATGAGGAAGCACCAAGAGGCGACCGTTCTCGTCAACTTCGCCTCGCTTCGGTCCGCTTACGACAGTACTATGCAGGTAGACATATATACTAGAATAGAATAGAATACTAAGAATAGAATAGAATAACTCTTTATTGGACCAAACAAATCCATACTTCCATACTTCCATACTAATATTATAAATGCGAAAGTCTGTCTGTCTGTCTGTCACCTCTTCACGGCTAAACTGGTGGACCGATTGTGATGAAATTTGGTAGGGATGTAGTTAACGACCTGATTTCAAACATAGGCTACTTTTGGGCGCGATATAACCGAGTCCCACGCGGGGCGAAGCCGCGGGGAACAGCTTGTCTATATATAAAAATGAAACCCGTTTTCCGTTGTCACGACATAGCACGAAAACGGCTTGATCGATTTGGCTGATTTTTTTTTTGTAGTTTTCTAATACTCTGTACAAGGTTCTTACGGAAAAAAATATTAAAAAAATCAAATTTACGCTAAGGCGGTACGAAGTTCGTCGGGTCAGCTAGTACTAGAATAGAATAGAATACTAAGAATAGAATAACTCTTTATTGCACCAAACAAATCCATACTAATATTATAAATGAGAAAGTCTGTCTGTCTGTCACCTCTTCACGGCTAAACTGCTGGACCGTTTGTGATGAAATTTGGTAGGGATGTAGTTAACGACCTGAGGTCAAACATAGGCTACTTTTAGGCGCGATATAACAGAGTCCCACGCGGGGCGAAGCCGCGGGGAACAGCTAGTATATAATAATTAGTGAAGTTAACACAAAAATGAGGGTACATTACATTGACCATATTTTTGTGTTATTTTGTGTATTCTAACAAGTATAATTAAAAAACAAACATTCCTAACAAGATGATTTTTATTTATTGTGTGTTTTAGGCGATGCAACACCCACAAATCAACACTATAGTCATCATCGCTGAGGGGATTCCCGAAAACATGACCAGGAAAATCATCAAGTTGGCCGACACCCGCGGCGTAAGTACATTTGTCATAAATTTTAATCATATTCAATTATTAAATTGTAGTTCCATGTTGTTACAAATTGCAAAACTGCTAAAAGTGGCCGTTTTAAGCAATAATGCAATTTGTAACTATTGGGAATTATAATTTAATATGTTTAAAATTAACTTCAGATCCAGAACCTTAATTACAGCAGAGGGATTTTTGATAACTTGTGTTTTCAGTGAGTAATGATTTTTAAATGACGGCGGCGCTAGTGTTCACCGAGGTATCACCTTAAGAGCTATGCTCTTAAGGTGAAGTTTCTTCCATTTTTGTCCATCTTTAGCAAGTTCCTTTATTTCTTGATACGACACGACGTTTGTTTTCTCTTTTATTTGTTTCATATATTTCGTATATTTTGTAGTTTGAGTATTTCTTTTTCTCTTTAATTTAATTTTGTGAAAGTTTAAATTTTACCATAATTCAATGTTTTTTCGATGATATAATTTTAACTTGTTTGCAATTTAATCTTGCTATGTGCATCATATTTTTGATTTGTAGCACAAAACCTTGGCATATGATGTAAATAATTTTTGTTTGACTGCTATTTGTGGTGTGTACTTAATAAAATAAATAAATAAATAAATATAACTATGCCTCGGTCTACCTGGACCCCTTCTTCCTTCTATCTTTCCTTCATTAATGTTCTTCATCAAATCATCGTGTCGTATCAAGCATTGAATTAGTTAATGTTTCGTAAATTGTAAATTGCTTACTTATATTACATAAATCATCATTTCGAGTAGGCGTCACGGTTATTCGACCATGCACACCCTGGTGTCAGAGTTCTTCAGAACCGCCTCTCGGCCTCTGACGTGGTTCCTTTAACGACTACCAGATGGCAGCCGGGACCGACGGCTTAACGTGCCTTCCGAAGCACGGAATCATCGTTATTATCAGACAATCAGGTGATTCAACCCTGCAATGTCCTAACCAAACTAGAAACAACTAAACAAAGTATGCTTCCCGTGGGAATCGAACCCACGACCTACAGGCAAACGTCTATATTTTGGCAGTTCGATATAAGTTCATTTGGGAAAGTTGTTCAGTTTAGTGGTCTGAATCTGCCCTTAAAATATTTGCAGTTTGTTTAAATTCACCTTATATTTATTTATTTTATTTTTATATATTTATATTTTGACCTTATTATATTGAATTCACCTTATACATATTTATTTTATTTTTATTTATTTATATTTTGGCAGGTGAACATAATAGGACCGGCGACAGTGGGTGGCATCAAGCCAGGCTGTTTCAAAATAGGCAACACGGCGGGGATGATCGACAACATTGTCGATAGCAAGCTGTACCGCGCTGGCAGGTCAGTCACACCATAGACTATAGAATACTAGCTTTTGTCCGCGTCTTCGCCCGCGTGAGGATACCCAATGTCCTTCTCCTGGTTCTGAGCTACCTCCACACCAATTTTCAGCCAAATCAGTTCAGCCGTTGTTGAGTTATGAATGGTGTAACTAACACGAATTTCTTTAATATATTATATATATATATATAGACTAGCTGTAGCCCGCGATTTCGTGCGCGTGGACTTCGCTCTTGCTCCCGTGGGAATTTCGGGAATTAAAAAAGAAAACGGGGATTCCCGGGAAATTCCCGCCGAAATTGTTCCAGAACAATAACCATCACATAAAATTATATTTCAATTTGGTGCATTCGATCGAAATTGCTATATATTTGCAGACAAATATGCCATGAGTTCATTCAAAGGACGATAACTTTTTTTTTAATGAACCGTTTTTGATGAAACAATCTTTAGATGTTCGTCCGAGTTAAAACAAAACAATTGGTGAAAGTTTTAAGCAAAGCGTGATCATACATATAGACAGACAGACAAAAATTAAAAAAAAAAAAAATTTTCGCTTTCTATTATTCTTTTTAAGTGTCCCTCTATCCATTTCAGTCAAAATTACTTAATGTACAGATGTTTTTCCGATTTAAAACAAAACAATTAATGAAAGTTTTAAGCAAATCGGTTCAGTACTTTCGAAGTAAAGCGTGATCATACATACTGACAGACAGACAAAAAAATAAAGAAAGATTTTTTTTTGCTTTCCATTATTCATTTTAAATGTCCCTCTATCCATTTCAGTCAAAATTACTAAATGTACAGAAAAAATATTTTTACTGTTCTATTATATGTATAGATAGATTACATGTTGTAACTTTTTTGCGCCGCACAGTTTTTCTGTTTCTCCCAATGGTTGACTGGTAGAGAATGCTTTTAGCATTAAGTCCGCCAATTGTATATGTATTTTGTACTTATGGAACAATAAAGTTTTAATAAATAGAATAAATAAATGGTTGCTTTAACATTTTTTTTTTGTTTCCAGCGTGGCGTACGTGTCGCGCTCTGGCGGCATGTCCAATGAACTAAACAACATTATATCTAAGAATGCGGACGGCGTTTGCGAAGGAGTCGCCATCGGAGGCGATAGGTATCCGGGGACCACTTTCATTGACCATCTGCTGAGGTGAGGACCTTATTTTTTTTTTTAATGTTTTACGGCAATGGCAACGAGGACTTTAAAGACTTTCATCATATTCATTTAATTCATTCATTTAATCATATTCAGTTATTAAATTATAGTTCAATTTAGTTACAAATTGCAAAACTGCTAAAAGTGGCCGTTTTAAGGAATAATGCAATTTGTAACTATAGAAAGTTATAATTTAATATGTTTAAAATTAACTTCAGATCCAGAACCTTAATTAAACAAGACGTATATTTTTGTGATAACTTGTGTTTTCAGTGAGTAATGATTTTTAAATGACGGCGGCGCTAGTGTTCACCGAGGTTATCACCTTAATATATTAATTTTATCCAGACCTACTTTGATCAAGTAATTTATTTTTAATATGTTTCATGTATTTATCGCAGATACGAAGCGGATCCGAACGTGAAAATGCTAGTTTTGTTGGGCGAAGTGGGCGGAGTTGAGGAATACCACGTGTGCCGTGCTATACGCGACGGACAGATTAAAAAACCCATGGTCGCCTGGTGTATTGGCACTTGCTCGGGTAAGATTACTATCTCTATTTGACGACCTCCGTGGCGTAATGGTTAACATGCCTGACCGCTACTCAGGAGGTCCCGGGTTCAATCCCCGGTCAGGTCAAGATGAAAAATGATCTTTTTCCGATTGACCTGGGTCTTGGATGTTTATCTATGTATATATGTATTTGTTATAAAATATAGTATCGTTGAGTTAGTATCCCATAACACAAGTCTCGAACTTACTTTGGGGCTAACTCAATCTGTGTGATTTGTCCCTATATATTTATTTTATTATTTATTTATTTATCCGTCGTATTAAGGCGCTGTATCCCCAACCCTTAGGTATTTGAGAGGGGTGAAGTGCGATCATAGTACGTACTCGTAATTAAATAAGGTTGAAAGTGGCGATACTGGGTTGGCCTGTCACTCCGTTCAATGCCATTTCGGGTGATATTTTTCAGTTTTAAATTAATATATCAATAATTATGACCAAATATTGTAATTTTTTTAGGTATTCCTCTGGGTCATTACGTTATTCTTTTTATAGACGTAAAAAAATTGGTAGTTGTCGCTGAAGATATCAAGTAATTCGAGACGAAACCTTTTCTGGATATAGCTTTTTTGCTATTTCATTTAGCTAGGTTTTAATTATTATTTTTTAAATATTTTGATGTAATCATTTATTTTGATCTTTGAACTATACTTCATATTTTTTTCATGCTTGTATTCCATGAATAATAAAGCTAACTGCGCGACGAAAAAATAGACGTTTTACGGTATTCCCCTGATGCACAGCGCCATAAGAACCGTTTGTTAAGCCTTTAGTTAAAATGTGTTTCGTCCCGTTCCCTCACATGAAGTGTCAGGTAAGAGAGGAAGAGCCAAAACATATTTTAGTTGAAATGGGCTTATCAAACGTTTATTAATACGACGGTATATCTAAACATCTATTTCACTATCACTACATAGTATAAAACAAAGTCGCTTTCTCTGTCCCCATGTCCCTTTGTATGCTTAAATCTTTAAAACTACGCAACGGATTTTGATGCGGTTTTATTAATAGATAGAGTGATTCAAGAGGAAGGTTTTTATGCCCATGCGAAGCAGGGGCGGGTCGCTAGTATACAAATAAAAAAAAAGATACTTTCAAAGCTAGAACAGATTTCTTGTTGAGTTTTCTGCTCGCCGCTAGATGGCGTATTACATAATTATAAAAGCAACTAGCGTTTGCTCGCGGCTTCGTGCGATTCCCTCGGGAACAGTGCTTTTTCCCGGGATGAAAGGTACCCTATGTCCTTCTCAATACTCCTAGCTATGTGTATGCGAAATTTCAGAAAGATTGGATCAGTAGATAGGATAGCGGCCGGCAATGAATATGTTTTTTTTATCACATTGTTGTTTTAGGCAAGCAATGAGTCTATTGACGTATTGTTTTTTTTTTAAATAATGAAGCTATTTTCAAACAAGAGGAAAAAAAAAAATTTTATTTATTATTCCTCAGACATGTTCACGTCGGAAGTACAGTTCGGCCACGCGGGTTCTCTCGCCGGCTCTGCCTTAGAAAAGGCTGTTGCCAAGAACGCTGGCCTCAAAGCTTACGGTGTCACTGTGCCAGACTCCTTTGACACTTTAGGAGACGCCGTCAACCAGGTGAATATACATTTATTTACTTACTTTTGCCCGCGGCTTCCCTCGGGAACAGTGCTTTTTTTCCGAGTGAAAGGTACCCTATGTTCTTCTGATTCTAAGCTGATTCCTCACCACTTTTCAGACAAGTCAGTTCAGCCGTTCTTGAGTTATAAATTGTGTAACTAAGACGACTTTCTTTTATATATATACTAGCTATTCCCCGCGGCCTTGCCCCGCGTGGGACTCGGTTATATCGCGCCCGAAAGTAGACTATTTTTGACTCCTAGTGCATATCTATATCCATACCAAATTTCATCACAATCGGTCCAGCAGTTTAGCCGTGAAGAGGTGACAGACAGACAGACAGACAGACAGTCTTTCGCATTTATAATATTAGTATGGATAGAAGATATAGATTTACTAGCGGTCCCGGTGAACTTCGTACCGCCTTAGAATTATTAGTAACTAGCTTTCGCCCGCGTGAATTTCCCTCGGGAACAGTGCTTTTTCCCGGGATAAAAGATACCCTATGTCCTTCTCAATACTCCTAGCTATGTGTATGCGAAATTTCAGGAAGATTGGTTTAGTACATAGGGCGTGAAGAGGTAACGAACAAACAAATATACAAACTCACTTTCGCATTTATGACATTAGTTTTAGATATAGATTGGTAATATCCTGGTAGGACCCGGGTTCGATCCCCGGTCAGGTCAAGATGAAAAATTATCTTTTTCTGATTGGCCTGGATCTTGGATGTTTATCTATATATGTATTTGTTATAAAATATAGTATCGTTGAGTTAGTATCCCATAACACAAGTCTCGAACATACTTTGGGGCTAACTCAATCTGTGTGATTTTTCCGTATATATATAATTATTTATTTTATTTGTTATAAAGGTGTACAAAAAACTGGTGAAAGCTGGCAAAATCATCGTCAAAGAGGAGGTGGAACCGCCGAAGGTGCCAATGGACTACGATTGGGCAAGGGTGAGTCGGATTTTGTTAAATGTATTTTTTTTTAACGTGGAAAATCAGTATTTTGCCATTTTGATTGATTTTAAGGTGATACCTCGGTGATCACTAGCGCCACCGTCATTTAAAAATCATTCCTCACTGAAAATACAAGTTATCGAAAATCCCTCTGCTGTAATTATGGTTCTGGATCTGAAGTTAATTTTGATCATATTTATTTATTAAATTATAGTTCCTTAGAATTGTTACCTAGATTATAAGTTTGGTTTCTTATATATGTTTATTAATTGGTGGCAATTTGTTTTGTGTTTCAAATAAATAAATAAATAAATAAAAGTTCCATATAGTTACAAATTGCAAAACTGCTAAAAGTGGCCGTTTTAATCAATAATGCAATTTGTAACTATAGGGAATTATAATTTAATACTTTAATATGTTTAAAATTAACTTCAGCTCCAGAACCTTAATTACAGCAGAGGGATTTTCGATAACTTGTGTTTTCAGTGAGTAATGATTTTTAAATGACGGTGGCGCTAGTGTTCACCGAGGTATCACCTTAATGTAACATGCTAAGGGTGAGGTTATCGTCACAGATAAATTACATACGAGAGATTAACCCAATGAAGAATAGGCTTATTAAACAGTTTGCGATAATCAGATGTTTTATTAAGCACGTATGTTTTGAGATAGTTGCAAACCAAAGACCATCATTTTCAAAAATTTACTACATGGTCGAATAAATTGTACAACCCGCTTACGTGTGACGTAAGCGGCGTGCTCAATGTTTTTTTTCTGTATGTTGGCACCATAGGGATTATAAACTATTTGCTTGGAAGTACTGCAAGCACAAGCCAGTCAAATCGTCATAATCTGTCAGTGTCATATTTTTATTCTAGTGAACATAACCTAAATACTTTGTTTCAACGCGGAGTGACGTCATCGCTGTATGGCTCTTTAAAGATATATATTTTTTATATAGGATTTTTTTTTCAAATAGTATCTTTAAAATTATCTATTTTATCGAAATCCATACTAATATTATAAATGCGAAAGTCTGTCTGTCTGTCTGTCTGTCTGTCACCTCTTCACGGCTAAACTGCTGGACCGATTGTGATGAAATTTGGTAGGGATGTAGTTAACGACCTGAGGTCAAACATAGGATACTTTTGGGCGCGATATAACCGAGTCCCACGCGGGCGGAGCCGCGGGCAACAGCTAGTAACACATAAAAATCACTATCATATTTTTTTTGGACTGGCCAATTAAACGACTTTTGAATTCGGCTGTAACCCACGTCCCACTTTAGTTTATAATACTCAAACCTGAATAATAAAACGCTACTCAATTTTGATAGATGTTCAAGTATCATGCTGTCACTGTCATATCGCTGACGTTCAGCGCGACAGCACGATAGTTGAGCAGCTCTCAAAATTGAGTATCGTTTGAGTATTCGGGCGTAAGCCAGCAGAAGTTCACTGGCCAACAAAATTCTATAAAAGAATATTCTTTTATAGAAATTGGGCATAATCCGCAAACCGGCCGCGTTTATCAGCACTATTTGTGACGAGCGAGGTCAGGAGCTGAGCTACTGCGGAGTTCCCATCAGTCAAGTGCTTGAGAAGCAGCTCGGAGTGGGGGGCACCATCAGCCTGCTGTGGTGAGTCATGGTAACGACAGGAGCTGATGGTTGAGGCGATACCTCGGTGAACACTAGCGCCACCGTCATTTAAAAATCATTATTCACTGTTGAGACAAGTTATTGAAAATCCGTGTTATGTAATTGAGGTTCTGGATCTGAAGTTAATTTTGAACATATTAAATTATAGATAAAATTGTAATATTGCTTAAAACGGCCACTTTTAGCAGTTTTGCAATTTGTAACTATATGGAACTATAATTTTGTAATTGAATATGAATAAAATCACTTTGTTTTAACTTAGCAAAACATTTCAAGTTTGTTTCATCAAAACCGATTCGTTAAAAAAAAAGCTATCGTCATTCGAATGAACTCAATTATATGTATACACTTTCGAACGAATGCGAATCAAATTCGACAAAATTGGATTCCCGCGGGAATTTGGGTAACGAATCCCGAAATTCCCACGGTGACGGGAGCGAAGCCTACTCGCACGAAGTCGCGGGCAACAGCTAGTTAAACAATAATATTAATAATAATGTATACTAATATTATAAAGCTGAAGAGTTTGTTTGTTTGAACGCTTATAACTAGAAAACTACTGGTCGGATTTTCAAAATTCTTTTTGTATATGAAAGCCTGATTCTTGGGGAAGGTTATAGGCTATAGTACATACACACTAATTGCGAGTGAAACTACGGGGAACAGCTAGTAATGTATGTTCTTATTACCTATACATAGTGGAGGAAAATAAACATATTTATTATTTTATTATTATTACATACTAATATTATAAATGTGAAAGTGTGTTTGTTTGTTTGTTTGTCCTTCCTTCACGCCGTAGCTTAGCAACCAATCGACCCGATTTTTGGCATAGAATTAGTTGAAAGGATGGAGAGTAACATAGGCTACTTTTGGTCCTGATAAAGCATCAAGTTCCCAAGCGAGATTACTGGAATATTTGTATGTGTACACCAAAAATTTCATAATTCCACGCGATCGAAGCCGCGGGTAAAAGCTAGTTATAACATAATTCCTATTGTATAATAGTGTCTTAGGTTCGCCGCGGGTAAAAGCTAGTTATTACATAATTCCTATTGTATAATGTCTCTTAGGTTCCAACGCGAGCTTCCAGAATGGGCGTGCAAGTTTATCGAGCTGGTGCTGATCGTAACAGCCGATCACGGGCCCGCCGTGTCCGGCGCTCACAACACCATGGTCACAGCCAGAGCAGGCAAGGACCTTATATCGTCTGTCGTCGCGGGATTGTTGACAATTGTGAGTGTTTTGGAAATGTTTCTTTCTCGGTGCCGAAACCAGGAAACATTAAATGTTGCCTTTAGGCGCGATTTGTCCAATTCGCGATTGGTCCAAAGTTCAAACAAATGTCCAATTCGCAGTTGGTCCAATTCGCGGTTGGTCCAATTCGCAGTTGGTCCAATTCGCGGTTGGTCCAATTCGCGATTGGTCCAAAGTTCAAACAAATGTCCAATTCGCAGTTGGTCCAATTCGCGCTTGGTCCAGTTCGCGATTGGTCCAATTCGCAGTTGGTCCAATTCGCGGTTGGTTCAAATATACGATGTTTCCTAAATTGTATAATTTACATACAATGACTGACGTCAATAAGTGATAAGAATATCCTATATTGAAAATAAACAATTTGAATTTGACATATACTTACCAATCATGTCTGTATCCCTTACGGGGTAGACAGACATACATAGGTTCATGCAGAGATTCTATGTTTTTTTATTTATTGTGCTGGCAAGGGTGTTATATTTATTTTATTTATTTTATTTATTTATTTATAGACAGGCAGCTGTTACAGCTGATGCGTCTATATCAAGCAGTGTTCACAGTCAATCACTGAACAGTCGGTTGTTCAATTTTGATCCAGAGACACTTCGTTTACTTGTATCCATTTGTCTAGTCGGTTTTTAAAGAAGATCACTGATGGTGCCGAGATCACTTCCTCGGGCAATCTATTCCAGTTGTAGACCACTCGATTGCTTAAAAAGTGGTGTGCAGTGTTGGTTTTTGCTAGGGAGCGGGATATCTTGCAGTTGTGTCCTCTTGACGATTTCAAATTCTCCTTCAGGTGGAATATTGATTGCAGGTCAGGTTGTCTGTAAGCACCCGTCAGAATTTTGTATGTCTCGATGAGGTCACCACGGTGGCGTCTTTCCTCTAAGGTAGTGAGGCGAAGTGCGCGAAGTCTCTCTTTGTATGATTTGCGACGGAGAGCTTGAGGTATTTTGGTGGCTCTTCGTTGTACGCTTTCAAGCAGATCAATGTCCTTCTGAAAGTATGGGCTCCAGATCTGGAAGGCATATTCAAGTAGAGGGCGTATGTATGTTTTATAAATTTTCTTGAACGTGTCCACAGTCATGACCTGAAATGCTCTTCGAATGACATATACAAAGGCATTCGCCTTTTTGACTATTGAAGACACATGCTCAGCCCACTTAAGATCTGGTGCAATGAGTACGCCAAGATCCTTCTGCTGATTTACAGCTTGTAAAGTTTGTCCATCAATATTGTAACTGGTTTTAGGGTTGTTATTCCCTAGATGAAGGACGGCACATTTCGATGTGTTCAGTGAAATAACCCAGTCCCTGGCCCACTCCTGTATACGGTTTAGATCGTCTTGAAGGTGGCCACTGTCAGTTATCGGGTTAGCAAAAAACTTTCCATCATCAGCGAAGAAGGCAGACTATTGCCGTCGTCAGATTGTTGACTATTGTGAGTGTTCCAGTGACATATTTAAAACTAGCTGTTCCCCGCGGCTTCGCCCCGCGTGGGACTCGGTTATATCGCGCCCAAAAGAAGCCTATGTTTGACCTCAGGTCTTTAACTACATCCCTATCAAATTTCATCACAATCGGTCAAGCAGTTTAGCCGTGAAGAGGTGACAGACAGACAGACAGACAGACAGACAGACTTTCGCATTTATAATGTTAGTATGGATATAATATTAGTATGGATGTTCCTTTTTGGTGCCGAAACCAGGAAACAGTAAATGTTGACCTCTAGAGTGGGTAAGGATCTTATATCGTCTGTCGTCGTCGGATTGTAGACTGTTGTGAGTGTTCTAGTACTATGACAGATCAAAAAAGGAGTGTTTACGTTTTCAGGATTCATGACATAGGCGATGCGGCTAGCAACCCATCACTATTGATCTCCTGTTTCAACTACCATTATGCTAAACGTGGCCTAAGCTCTTATGGCTCTAGGCTCTGTCTACCCCGTATGGGATAAAGACGTGATTGTATGTATTTATGTATGGATTCATGTTTGTATTTATGTAAAGGAAAGTTTCGATTGTTTGTTCGTTTGTATCGAATTGGCTTCGAAACTACTGGACCGATTTGAAAAAATATTTTACGAGTACCGTTGGTAAACCACACTATCCCCGAGTGACATATGCTATGTATGTGTCCCAGGCAATTTGTATGATATATCCGTTTTCAGCGTTTTATAAACATGAAGCATTATATTGCCAAAGGCAAATTGTCAGCGTATTCGAAGGTAATCGTAAACGTGAAAAAAAAAACACATTTTAAGTCATTTAGTTTTAGCACAAAATCTCACTGGACCTCCAGCATAATCTAAACAAGTAAAACTATGGTAGTCTATAACATAATTATACATTTCATATCAGAGAAGTGACAGACATACATACTCTCGCCTTTATAATATTGGTGAGATAGGATACAAATTTATTTATTTATTTATTAACACACAAAACAGATTACAATCCATTGTATGACAAAATATAATGCTGGGTTGCACCAACTTACTATAACAATAACTGTGTAGTCAAAGTACCGGTTAGGTGAAAAATGGGTTGCACCATTTTGTCAATCGTCAAATATGACGTATTTGATAACTTTTACGCCAGAGTTGGAAAAAAAACGTGTTTTTTCAATAAAGAACAAAACATTGTGTTTTTTTTTTGTCAAAAAAAAATCATGTTTTAATTTTTTTTTTTTATAATGTTGAAATTGACCTGTTTTAATCACGTTTAAATCATGTTTTAAACATAGTTTAAAACACTTCTTGTTATAAAAAAAAATACAAAAGAAAACAATAAAAGAGGTTTTTATAGTGAAGTGAAACACCAATAAATCTAATAAATCAGAAGTATTTATTGTAATAATTTTTAACTACTAATCTTTAACTAATGTAATAACTTTACTTTAGGAAAATCAAAAATCAACATGTTCCATTTCACCTTCCATCCATATCTATCCTACTCTACTTATTCTTCGTCAGCTACATCTAAGTCGTCCAACTCGTCCACAGTAAATTTTTCTTTCGGATTGAGCGCTCTCATGATCGTGACTAATTTTGCTGCCTTCTCTGTGCCAAGTCGGTTGCGTGTTTTTGAGTGCACCAATCCAAAAGTCGAAAATAGTCGTTCGATTCCGGCGGAAGACGCAGTGGCCGTAAACAATTGATTTGTTAAATCTATGGTTCCGGAATCTAACTTACTCCCTAAAGATTTCCACCACACCGACGCATGTGTTTTTTTTAATAGGTCGTCCTTGAACATATAGTCCTTAAATGGAAAAGTCATCGCTCGGTACGTGAGGACATCTTTCATGGCCTGCGGTTTGATCGCGTCTATAAATTCCATACCCATTGTGTCTTCTTCTTCTGATAGTCCTTCACCTTTATATTTGGGGTCTAATATATAAGCAGCAAAATGTGCAGGAGTCATAGCAGCGTTAAATCTTGCTTTGAGCTTGTCTTCATCTGCCGGCGACCAGTCCGATAATAGAAGATCTTTCCAGATGTGAGTGCAATCGCTTAGAATGCATGTTTCCCTCTGAACAGTATCAAGAGCCATTGAAACTTTTTTGAGTTTTTTAAGATATTCCTCAACATTTTCTTTTAGCTCAACATCTTGAACAAGCCTCACGATTGCTAAATCTAATAAAGACCTGTGTTCACTGGATACTTTGGCTAGGCAATGCCAATTTTTGACATATGACTCAAGACAGTCAGCTAATGTATTCCAGCGTACTTCTTGAGGCAGTTTAAGTGCCTTTCCGCCAGCTTCCTTGTATTTCGCTCCTGGAAAATGATGGTATTTGAAGTACTTTATGATTTTTTTCACCTTATTCTTTATTTCCAGTTCTTCTATGTCTTTGGCAAATAAATTCAATAAATGAGCGGAACAACCGTATGTGATGACATCACCAATCTCATCATCTTCCAATTGCATCAATTCTCTTCTCATTTTTGCCATATTAGCGGCGTTGTCTGTTACAAAACTACGCACTTGGCAACCAAAACTCTGACACTTTTTAATGCTGTCTACTGCCAGTGTTAGTAGATATTCACCAGTGTGGCTTTTGTCAGCGGTGTCTATTGTATCTATAAGATAAACTTTACCATCATCCTCGGTAGTAGTTACACTAACACACACGATGGGCTCATTCCGTATGTTGCTCCAACCGTCTAATGCCATACATACTACTTTACCTCTCAGGTATTTTTCCATGTCTGATTGTACCGTACCATGCACTTCATCTAACAGCTTTCCACCCATATTTTTTCTGTTAGGTGGTGAATACCCTGGCCGAGATAATTGCATTAGTTTAATAAACTCTGGATGTTCACTGTGTCGAAATGGAGTGTTTGTTGCATAGAAGTATCTAGCTACTTGCAAATCTATTTTGTGCTTTTCTTTTTGTGGCGTTTTTACTACAAACTGTGACATTATTGACTGACTTGACGTTGATGCTGACGAATCTTGTCTCATTTTCTTGGCAATTGGTTCTACGTCCACGACTTCCACGTTTTCGTCCTGAATTTCTCTTATGTGACCATCTGTGGAAAAATAAATAAATTTACAATGGGCTCTATTCGACACTACACTGATAAGTAACGGAAATTTGTAGAAATCGCATTCAAATTGGTGCAGTAACAGCTAATTTAGGGTAAAGTGCAAGTTTCATCAAAATAGTGTAGCGCGCGCGCGAGTGCCGGGCACCGCCGGCGGCTCTGCCATCCAATAAAACTAATAGTCATACATAGTATAATTGACAACGTTAAACACGTTAAAAACAAACGAATTCAATCGTAATTCGTAACTATGTCTATATTTCAAAAACTACTGAACTGATTTCGATAAAATTTATATGGGATCACATGGGAAGCACAGTCGGTTAAAAATAAAATATTTCTATACTTGAAACTTATAAATACTTGTTAACTACTCACCATCATCACTTGAGTCACTGTCATTTCTTATTGTGGTGGTCGATGCGCCGAAATTATTTTTCTTTGACTTAAAATCTGAACATTTTGTTAGATGCGCCCTCATTCGGGCGATTAGGCCCACCATATCCTTGTTACAATACTTACACTTCACCCTGAGAGTTTTACCACCTTCTCCTGATAGCTCCGAGAAATACTGCCAAAGCGGGTCCTTTCTTCTCCCCGTAGACATTTCTTATCTTTATTCAAGAATGGAAGCAATCACAATTTATGCAATACTTGTCGTACCGTACGTAACTAACTCGCAACGCAACTGAACGAAGTGACGCAACAGTCTAAATACTTTTCACTACTGGGGAATTCCCGTAAAAACCGAGCGAGGGGTAATCCCCGTAAGAACCAAAAACTATGTAGAGTGAGTGAGTGAGTGTTGCCAGCCCACAGAGGCGGCACAACCTCAAATATATTGCAAAATTATAAGTGTAAGTAGGTATATGTTTTTTTATGTATGTTTTAAACGTGTTTAAAACAAAATGTTTTAAAACATGTTTTAAATAGGTTTGTTTTTTTTTCAGTGTTTTAAACAATGATTTAAACACTTATTTTAAACAATTGTTTAAAACATTGCCAACTCTGTTTTACGCTAACTGTAACCGCCCAAACTTGACCGGTTAAAGCTATTGTTATTGTCAACTTATCTGTCAGACGGGTCGAATAACCTCCACGGACGTCATTATACTTGTGACCCTGGTTACTAACTATGCTACAAAATACGACGGTGCAACCTATGTCGCTACAACGGTTATAGTTAGCAGTAATGTTACTGTTACATTTGACTTAAACTGTAAATTACTTGACGAGAACTGGTACTTTGGTGCAACCCACCCTAAGAGTACAACATTTGAAGGTCCTGATCTAAATCGTAATTCAAAGGGATGTGTAATATCGTATTTTCTTAACGTTTAAAGGGTGACCGTTTTGGCGGAGCGCTTGACCGAGCCGCGGCAGATTTCTGCGCCGCATACGACAAGGGCCAGCATCCGCAGGAGTTCGTCAACGAGAAGAGGGCCAAAGGAGAACTCATTATGGGCATCGGCCATCGGTGAGTGACACTAGCGCGTTGCCTTCTAGAGCATATTGTCGACGACCTCCGTGGCGTAATGGTTAACGTGCCGGTCCGCTACTTAGGAGGTCCCGGGTTATTCAAAAGTACATGTCAACTGCCTTTTTGCTTTTAATCTCCTATCGCGAGTCTGCTGGGAGAAATTTCTATAGAAATAAGTAGCACCCTTGTACTAAACTTCCTACTTTTGAGTGTCCTTTGTTTGAATTTGAAGTGTACATGAATTAAATCTCTGTTTTCAAGAAACGCATAAAGGATTATTATCTTTCTTTAGCATAATAAATGTATATTTAGTCTAAGTGAGTATATTTGTATTTATATGGTATATATATTTATTTAAGTATCTATGTACTTATGTATGTATGTTTATTATATTGTAATATTCTAGTACACGCCTGTTACCCTTTTCTTCTCGTTTCCTCTCTTGGGTCCGCTGGAAGAGATTTCTTTAGAAATAAGCAGCACCCTTGTACTAATGTTCTTTATTCTATGTTCTTTTCTTTTGTATAGTTTTCTGTGTGACATGAATTTGGAAAATAAATAAATAAAGTAATAAATTTATATTAACACAAGGTGATCGATCATCTTCAATTAACATGATGATAATTTTCAATTAACAGTGTGAAATCAATCAACAATCCCGACTCGCGCGTGCGCGAACTGAAAGCGTACGTGACATCAAGATGGCCGTCGTGGCCCGTCACCAGATACGCATTGGACGTGGAAGCTATAACCACACGCAAAAAGCCGAATTTGATCCTGAACGTCGACGGGATCGTAGCGGCGGCCATGGTCGATTTGTTCAGACATTGTCAGCTGTTCACAGCGTAAGTACTGCTCATTCTGTCTCACTAGCTTTCGCCCGCGTGAATTTCCCACGGGAACAGTGCTTTTTCCCGGGATGATAGGAAATGTCCTTCTCAAATATTACTAGCTATGTGTATGCGAAATTTCAGGAAGATTGGTTCAGTAGATAGGGCGTGAAGAGGTAACGAACATATATGCAAACTAACTTTCGTATTTATAATATTATGTTGGGATATTGATTGATTTGAATAATTAAACCAACCATTTTGATTAATTCCTCACTTACTGAGGTGATAATTACTTTATTCGCTTTTTTGTATTAAAATCCCTACAGTGGTTTAGCCATGAAAGCGTAACAGACAGACAGACATTCGTATTTATAGTATTAGTATGTAAGTAAAGTAAACACTATATCACATCACAAGTAATATTATAAAACCTCCGTGGTGTAATGGTTAACATGCCTGACCGCTACTCAGGTCCCGGGTTCGATCCCCGGTCAGGTCAAGATGAAAAATGATCTTTTCTGATTGAACTGGGTCTTGGATGTTAATATATATATGTATGTGTTTTAAAATATAGTACTTATCGTTGAGTTAGTATCCCATAACACAAGTCTCGAACTCACTTTGGGTCTAACTCAATCTGTGTGATTTGTCCGTATATATTTATTTATTCAAAATCAAAATCTGAAATTATTTTTTTCACTCTCCATACTTAACCAGATCAGCTCATTCTCAATTTGTATGTTAGGTCAAAAAAAATTTTTTGTACTTCGATATAAGTTTATTTGGAAAAGTTGTTCAGTTTAGTGGTCTGAATCTGCCCTTAAAATATTTGCAGTTGATCTGAGTCCATCTTGTATATGTATTTAGTAATAAAAATATGGTATCGTTGAGTTAGTATCCCATTACACAAGTCTCTAACTTACTTTGGTGCTAACTCAATCTGTGTGATTTGTCCCTATATATATTTATTTATTTCCTCCACTTCTTTTTTGCAGCGACGAAGGCAACAACTATATAAAAATGGGCTCAATCAATGCGTTATTCGTACTCGGCCGTACGATCGGTCTCGTCGGGCATTACCTCGACCAGAAGAGGATGAAACAACCCCTATACAGACACCCCTGGGACGACATCACATACATGTCCCCGTTGAACTAATGTAGACGAGTTGGGACAGCTTCGGAACCGGTTCGCGGCGGCCGTAACCGGTTATAACCGGATCGAAACCGGTTTTGTGGATTAAAAACAAATAAAAGATATATTTCAGATCGTTCAATTTAACTTTTTATGGGGAAGATTCATTTTCTGATATATATATATATATATATACTAGCGACTCGCCCCGGCTTCGCACGGGTGCAATGCTATATAATACATGTATTATACATATAAACCTTCCTCTTGGATCACTCTTATCTATTAAAAAAACCGCATCAAAATCCGATGCGTAGTTTCAAAGATCTAAGCATACATAGAGACAGACGGAAGCGACTTTGTTTTATACTATGTAGTGATTGTTTTTGTTTAAAATAAAATTACAAGATGACCCAAATGATGATATTATAAAACTGTCTGTTTAAGTTTCGTCATAGTCTCTTTTATTATTCCCTCGAAATTTATGCAAATCTAATGTGTATATTTCAACAACTCTCCAGTTCATTGACATCGGTAAACGAAATTGAAAAAAAAAATCACTAAAATCCAGTTTAAACCGGTTTCAAGTCCGTTATAACTGGTTTCGACCGGTATTCGCCAGTAATTCTTATTCACACATTGAAATACATTTGATTCGACACACTTATACAATATATATTTCACACGTAGTTATCTCTGTGTGAATAATGGTTATTTTTGACCGGTTTCCGAATTTAACTATGTTAGTTAGTAGTGAATTTAGCGGGGTAAATGTTAGCGGGTTGAAGATTGTCGCGTCCGAATTTTTTAGAAATGTCTGAGCTGTAGCTTAACTCTTTGATGGCAAATATGTAAACACTAGCTGTTCCCCGCGGCTCCGCCCCGCGTGGGACTCGGTTATATCGCGCCCGAAAGTAGCCTATGTTTGACCTGGTCGTTAACTACATCCCTACCAAATTTCATCACAATCTGTCCAGCAGTTTAGCCGTGAAGAGTGACAGACAGACTTTCGCATTTATAATATTAGTATGGATTTAGGAGCTCGATAGTCTAGCGTGGTGTGCGTGTTTGATAGCGCGCGTTAAGCAAGATTGGATTGGTCGCCATTAGTGGCATTTCTTGAGCTCCTTCGTGCTGGAGTCATGTTAAGCTGTTGGTCCCGGCTGTATACGCTAGATGGCAGTCGTGAGGTATCAGCCTGAAAAATCCTGAAAAAAACCGGAATCATGTTCCTAAGACTACAGCTCCATTGTAACAACCAGTAGTACCAGTACCGCCAAATCGGGACCATGATTAAAAGTATACCTTGGGCCCGGAATTGTCAGCCGAAAATACCACCAAGAAATACGTTCGGACGAAAAAAGCAGAAATGAAACTCCACCGATAAGAGGCCAGATTGATTGATTAAAAAAAACTTTCGCTCATAATTTACATATTTGCCATTGAAAAGGACGTTATATGTGAAAATAGGGTTATTGTAAAACAGGTTCATTCCATGCACTATTTATTTATAAATGAATGTTATCGACATTTTAGTGACAAACACTTGGCGTAAGAGAAAATTTTATATATATATATATTTTGAATAGATACACTCATAATAATGGCGCCAATTTCTAGTTGTCACAAATCTAACCGCCATTTTGCAAAATGGCGGCGGCCTAACATCTTGAATACATAGCACTATGTGTATATGTCTATTTTTAGTCTCAAAACGTAGTCTTTATGTATTGAATCTTTATTAAAAAATGAACGTATTCAAATAAATTATTTTACGCATATGTTACAAGTCTTGTTGAGAATGTTATTAATATACCACATTGACTATGAAAATGGTTGAAAGATCTTATATTAAAATTAAAAGTTTGTTATACAAGGTTTCAGGGAAAACACCATTACCCTTCAAAATAAGTATAAAATATTATTAGTTTTTTTAATAAATTAAATAAAAAAATCCACGTCAACGATAACTTGCAGTTACTAACATCATAGCAATAATAGTTCGTGTGGCATTTATTGAGAATTTCATATATAAATAAATAATCCCCCATAATTATTTAAAAAAATATTAATCCCGTTTTAAGATGATTGCCTCGGTGAACACTAGCGCCACCATCATTAAAAAAAAACATTATACATTATTGTTTAAAACGGCCACTTTTAAGTTTTGCAATTTGTAACTACAGGGAACTATACTTTAATATGTTTTAAATTAACTTCAGATCCAGAACCTTAATTACATATCACGGATTATTGATAATTTGTGTTTTTAGTGAAATAATGATTTTTAAATGATGGTGGCGCTAGTGTTCACCAAGGTATCGTATTAAACAAAAATGTGTTTCGGCTCTTTCTTTCACGGTATACTTCTATATGTGAGAAAGGGCCAAAACATAGTTAAAATGGGCTTAACCATCGTCTGTGTGTTTATTTGAATATGTTCATATTTCGTTATAAGTACAACATAGATCTGTTTAAGCTTAATATATATTTATGTATCACGTTACGTCTGTGGGCTTGTTGATTATTATTGTTCTTTTAGAAGCGAATGAATGTTTGAGGAATATGTACGGTGATGCCATTTTTATAAGTTGAGCCGATGTACAGGCGACCGCATAGAAAATTGTACCAAACCTTAAACAACTACGGCGGTACACTTTTATATGTGGCTCACTGTACCCGCGCAGAAATCAAATTTTGTATCAACAATATTTCTTCCAATTAGCGCGCCTTTTAAACAAACCTATCAGCTATTGGCTGATTAAAAGTATTTGGATTTTAAATCTTATGAAATAGCAATACGTTCGTTATTTCATTGACATTTCTCGGTTCGCCAGCGCCATCTAGCGCTGGCGAATTATAAACGTGGTACCACTGTACGTTATTGACATATTGAGTAACAACGAACAAAACTTTTTAATTGTAATTTATTTAATAAAATCAGATAAAAATTGTTCATTTTATTTTATTTGTTTTCTTTGTATAATTTTTAGATCCTGCTAGCGTTAGCCCGCGGCTTCGCCCGCCTATAATTCAAAAATGTGGTAAATGAAGAACCGCTCGACCGACTTTGTGCAAACTTCACATAAACCATCTACTAAATAGTCCGAACAAAGCCTACCCATTTGGTTTTGGATAGGTGGGCCCGTTCTTGAGTTATAAGACGCGATGATAGCGATGACTTAAAAAGAAAGTTATGTATTGTGATGCCATCTATAGAAAGCAACTATTTAATATATTTAATTAAAAAAATTGATTCGTTGCGAATTAATTAAGTCAATTTATTGCGTTGCAATAATTATTTATTAAGTTACGAACACGAGTTCCGGAGATAAGGACTGTTCGAGCCAGAGTGTCTGTAAAATGTCTGCCAAATCTCAGAATTAGTCTGTTTTTAGTTTATAAGTTGCATGTTTTGGTGGCAGAAACAGTGCCCTTGTATGAGTTTTTCTAAACGCAGACGCTAGCGACTGCGTTAGGATTTTGTATGGAATTTCTTAAATCAAATCAAAATCTTTATTTGCATGAATGTATGTACAAAATGATGTTGTAACAATATGAATGTGCGAATACATTCTACCTTAGTAAGGCGTGCAAATCTATCATGTCTAAGAAATACTCAATTATAAGGATACATAATTTAAAACAACATGTCAAATTAAAAAAAAAGATAATATACCTAAGTCAAAATAATAAAGTCAACATGTTATCATAATTTCCAAATTGCAATGAGTCCAATAAAAATATAATAATCTGAGTAGTCATATTGTGTTAGTAAAATAAATTTGACAAAATGGGGTCTGAATATAAAAATGATTATAAAACTAAATTGTATCTTGTAAATATTCTTCAATTGTATAATAACATTTTTCTATTAATAGTGATCGTAATTTTTCTTTAAATGCTTTATATCTTAACTCTTTCATACTGTCAGGTAATTTGTTATATAATTTCGGTCCCAAAACATATATTGTCCTACTATACGACGCAAGATTAGATTCATTTTGAGGAAGTATTTGTACCTTATTTCTTGTTGGTCTTGGTCGTCTATTAACAATTTGCTTAAAACTACTTATATTTAGCCTCACATACAAGCATCCCTCAAAAATGAACAATGAGGGTAAAGTCAATAAGTTCGATTTTCTAAAATACTATTCACAACTATCTCTTTGTTTACCTCCAAACCATGGCTCGGATACATTTTTTTGTGCCCTAAATAGCGGTAGAATGTGTATCATTGCAGCATTTCCCCAAAAAAGAATACCATATCTCAAATTAGAGGCAACATAGGCATGATATGCACAAACAGCAGTTTTTTGTGAGATAGTTTTAGTAATATTTCTAAGCACATAAACATATTTGCTTAATTTAGATATTAAGCAGTCGTGCGCGCGCACCCGCTCGAGCGGTAGTGTTCAACAGTGATAGCGTAATAGTTCTTAGTAAAAATGACGAACACATTGAAATGTAGTAATTGTAACATCATAATTGATGAGTTGCTAGCGTATTTGCAAAACAGTGTATCTGTTGTTGATGAAGTAACATTAGTGCGGATTTGTATGACATCGTTTACCGGTGAAGAAATAAAAAAGTCAAAGTCGTTACTGTTTGACTCTGTGGCAGCAGATCGGCGCAAAATTAATAGAAAAAATAAAGGCAAAGAAGAAAGAGACTTGGCAGATATTATCAACCTATTCAAATCTGCAGAGGAGGACGAAATTCCCGTGTTTGTTGCCCAAAAGCTGGAGAAGTTGCCGCCCTTATCGTTTGAACATCTGGACTGCACAAGGATTTTGAAGGATTTGTCAAGAGTACAATCCGCAATTGACGAGTTCAGGTCTTCATATGCTACAATGGACCAAGTAAACGAACTAAGAGAGGAGATTAATCAGCTGAAATATGACTCGCTGCCGCCTACATCTGCTTTTAAAGTCAATACAAGGCGGGGCGCTTGCCTGTATGATAGCGGGCCTGCAGGACTCTCTCATCTGCAGGACACCTCATCCAATGAGATATGTTGTAGAGGCAGTAATAATGAAGAAGCGCCGGAATATCGGGATATTGTGCAGGTGATTCAAAGGCAAACGCATGAGTCATCACCTCAACGGCCGAAGTTTGATTCCGATACTACTGACTGTCAACAGGTGTCGGTTACGTTCGCCGCCGCTTCGGATCACGAAGTGCGCGAGACGCGCGAGGAATGCAGTGGAGTGAAGAGTGCGGCACTACCAACATCGTGTTTAGCCGCACAGGAGGCGAATCAGCCTGACGTTGATAACGGGTCAGTGCCCATATTGAGTAATGTGTTGAGCGATGTAAACAAACAGGTTGACGTATGGCAGAAAGTTTCATATCGTAAAAAAGCGACTTATCGATATTCTGGCAAGTCGGGAAGAGCAAGGGATGCGGAATGCAATTTCAAGGCAGCAGATAAAAAGATTCCTATTTTCATAACGAACATTCACAAAGACACAACAGACAACGATATAATTAAATATATAAAGAACAAAACCTCGGATGTAGTGTCGATTGAACCTATTCGTATGAAAACCGAGAGGGATCACAAAGCTTTTAAATTATTTGTGTCCGAATCAAAGCTATCTTTATACCTGGACGAAAATATCTGGCCTCAAGGTATCGTATTTAGGCGTTTTATAAGTTTCAAAAATCGACACTCGAACAGGGTCATACCTGTGGACGGCCAGAAAAACATTAATGGATAATATTAGTCGCCTTCGGTTTGCCAGCTTTAATTGCAAGGGTGTAAAGCGGTCCATTGACGGTGTGCGGGAGCTGTGTCGTACCTGTGATCTAATCGCTCTCCAGGAACTGTGGATACTGCCGGATGATGTGCCGTATCTTAGTACGATCGACAACGGTTTTGGATACACAGGAAAGTCGGCGGTGGACACCTCTGTCGGCATACTTGTGGGAAGGCCATATGGCGGTGTTGCTTTGATGTGGCGGAATAGTGTCTTTCAACGAGTGTCGGTGATACAGTGCGAAAGCAATCGTGTTTGTGCCATTAAAATTGTGACCAGTGCTGGACCAATGATTGTGATGAATATATACATGCCTACGAATTCCCGTGAAAACCTGCCTGACTTTACGGACTGTTTAAGTACGGTAAGCGCCTTAGTCGATGAATATGGTATAGAATCTGTATTTGTTTTGGGTGACTTTAATGCTAATATCTCGGGATTATTCTATAATGAGCTAATATATTTTTGTAAAGAACAATACTGGTCATGTGTTGACGTTGACTTGTTGGGGGAGAACTCCGGTACATTTACGTATGTTAGCGATATAAATGGTACATGTAGCTGGCTGGATCACTGTGTGGTGACTCAATCGGCGAAGCAGTCAGTTGTTAATGCCTATGTGAGGTATGACTCTCAGTGGTCTGATCACTTACCTCTCATTATAGAATGTGACCTCAATTTATTAAAACCCACGATACTCACTGTTAATAACGCAATGAATAGAAGTGTAATGTGGGGTTCAAGGAGTGATGAGGAGATTGGGAGATTTACTGCTGAATGTCATAAAAGACTTCGACTGATCGATTTTCCTCTCGAACTTGTGAATTGTGCCGATAGTTACTGTAACGATCCCAGCCACCATTGTGTTCTTGACAGGCTGTACTCTGACTTTGTGAAGGCACTATGCGAATCAGCCACAGTAGGTCGTGAAAGTAAAAGGACAGGGGGGAGTGGCCCACGAATAATCGGGTGGAATAAGCATGTTGCCGGGGCTCACAGGGAGGCCAGGAAGTCCTTTACGGAATGGGTAGCGTGTGGTAGGCCTTCTTCCGGTTTCATGTATAATGAGATGTGCAAATATAGGAAAGTGTTTAAATCACGCCTCAAGTGGTGTCAGGACCACCAGGAGCAAATCAAAATGGACGCACTTGCTCAAAAACATTCTAAAGGCGACTTTCGCGGTTTTTGGAAAAACACCAAGAAAATAAATATTAATCCTGGTCTCCCGGCGAGTGTCGATGGGGTCAGTGACTATAAAGGTATAGCCGACTCCTTTAAAGAGCATTTTTCGGTAAAGCCTTCTTTGGGTTCGGTGGTGGAGGATTTCAATATTGAGTTGCCAACAGGGAGTGTTGTCGTACAGTATCAGGCAAAGGAGGTGGCCGAAGTAATTAAGGGGATGACGAGGGGTAAATCACCGGGTCATGATGGCCTCAGTATTGAACACCTCCAGCACGCGGGTCCACATGCTCCCCGAATATTGTCCATGCTCTACTCATTGTGCGTGAGTCACTCTTACCTTCCGACGGATTTTATGAAAACGGTAGTAATACCCATAGCCAAAAATAAAACTGGTGACCTTACAGTCAAAAGCAATTATAGGCCTATTTCGTTGGCCACCATAATAGCGAAGGTGTTTGACGGGTTGCTTAACACACAGCTAAATAATTGTGTGAGCCTGCACGATAATCAATTTGGGTTTAGGCCCAAATTATCTACCGAGAGTGCCATACTGTGTTTGAAGCACACCGTCAGATATTATGTGGCTCGTAAGACCCCTGTATATGGGTGTTTCCTCGACCTATCGCAGGCTTTTGACCGGGTAATGTATAATATTATGTGGAAAAAATTAATAAATATTAACCTACCCAAAGAACTAGTGTCCATCTTTAAATATTGGTACATGAACCAGGTCAACAGCGTGCGATGGGCTGGGGTGATGTCCGATCCATACGTACTTGAATGTGGCGTGAGGCAGGGCGGGTTAACTTCTCCTTCGCTTTTTAATATATATATGAATGAACTGATTGTCGCACTCAGCAGTCAATATATAGGCTGTTACATTGATGGTGTGTGTGTTAATAATCTGAGCTACGCTGATGATATGGGGCTGCTGAGTGCGTCAATCAGTGGCTTAAATAAGCTTTTGAAGATGTGTGAAAGTTACGCAGTTAGTCATGGGTTGAAATACAATGTCGCAAAAAGCAAGTACATGGTCTTTGAGTCAGCTAGCGCTAGGTGTCCACGTGAGCTGCCAGCTGTGATACTGAACGGAGTTCCGATGGAAAGAGTGGAGCAGTTTACCTACCTAGGACACATAGTTACGGTTGACCTCAGAGATCATGCTGATATGGAGAGGGAACGGAGGGCGTTGTCAAGGAGGGCAAATATGCTGGCACGCAGGTTTGCGCGTTGCTCAGACCAGGTAAAAATAACTTTGTTTAGAGCGTACTGCACTTCGCTGTACACTTGCAGCCTGTGGGCTAGTTATTCGCAAAAGGCCTGCAACGCTCTCCGTGTCCAATTTAACAACGCTTTTCGGGCGGTATTGGGGCTGCCTCGACGCTGTAGCGCATCAGGTATGTTTGCAGACGCACGGACGGACTGCTTTCACGCAACATTGCGTAAGCGAGCCGCATGCATGGTGCGCAGGGTGCGATGCAGCTCTAACGCCGTACTGACAGCGATTGCCGAGAGAGAGGACTGTCTGTATCTAAGGCATTGTTGTGACAGGCATGTCCCGTGTAGCCGAGCCGAAAGGCAGTATTAATTATATTAATTTGTATTTTTAATTTCGATTTGATTTCAATATGTATTAATTAATTTAATTTATTTTATATTTAAATATAATGTTTTGTGATTTCGATGTTCAATTATGTAATTATTATTCGAGCGACGACTGTAGAAATGTCATTTTAAATTATGGGCCATAAGTCGCCTGAAATAAACAAATTTTATTTATTTATTATTTTATTAAAGTTTCAATATGTGCTTTCCATTGAAGATGACAATCAAGTTGCCTTATTATCCGCCAGAGGCGCTGTACAGGTTTGTCGTACAAAATCGCTAACGCAGTCGCTAGCGTCTGCGTTTAGTAAAACTCATACAAGGGCACTGGTTCTGCCACCAAAACATGCAACTTATAAACAAACAGACTAATTCTGAGATTTGGCGACTAAGTAAATCCTGGCATGGCGAGAATTTTAAAGTGTCAAGTGCTATGATAATGGTCCATTTTTTTTTCGTCCATGATATAATCTTGTTGACCTTATTTATTAAATTGTAAGTGACAGAATTTCAATTATTTATTAACTAAAATAAAAAGATTCAACTGAACTTAACTTTAAAAACAAACTAAAAAACCAAATTATTTATTAAATATATACAAAACAACTACTATCTATTATTTTTATTTAAATTCAAATTCAAATTGTTTATTTTCAATATAGGATATTCTTATCACTTATTGACGTCAATTGTTACTTATTTTAAGTTTACCACCACTTCCAAAGCGCAAGTGGAGAAGAAGTGGCGCCACAAACTCCACAGCAGCATTTTCTTCAAAAACGTCAATTCATAAAATTTGAGTCAAATCAGACGAGTTTACATTTGAATATTTTTATAATTACCATAAGTTTATTATTAAATAAATATTTAATAATGATAGTTGGGCCAATTGCAACCAAATACTTAAAAGAAATACAGACGCATCGTCGTTGTCTATGTGTGTGTATCGTGGTGTGGTGATGCGTAATGGCGATTTACAAAAAAACGTGTCACTAGCTTGGCTTGCAAGCCAACGTTTCACACAGATAAAATGGGCGGGGAATTTGATTGCGTCATTTATTGGTCGATAATATTTGGTGGCTTTGTTGTAAACTACGTAGGTACCAAATACATTTCTAATAAGGTGTGGTGTGGTTTACATGTATTACTTGAAGATAAAAAGAGAGAATACGCGGCCACACTGATCCTGTGCCCCTAGTATGAGTTTTTCTTAACGCAGACGCTAGCGACTGCGTTAGGATTTCGTATGGAATTTCTTAGTTGCCTTACTATCCGCCAGAGGCGCTGTACAGGTTTGCCATACTAAATCGCTAACGCAGTCGCTAGCGTCTGCGTTAAGAAAAACTCGTACTAGGGGCACTGGAACTAAATCCAGTTCAAAACATTTCTATGAGAGTATGAGTTTTTCTTAACGCAGACTAGCGACTGCGTTAGCGATTTAGTATGGCAAACCTGTACAGCGCCTCTGGCGGATAGTAAGGCAACTAAGAAATTCCATACAAAATCCTAACGCAGTCGCTAGCGTCTGCATTAAGAAAAACTCATACTAGGGGTACTGTTTTGTGGACGCAACGAGCCAGCGCAGTCGCTGAGATTTAAACACGCCCAATATGATTGTCTCTTTGGCCAGATCTTCTATTTCCGAGTCTTTCCGGACTCTCCAGCTACCTTCGGAGTGTTTGATCCGACCGAGGATTTGAACCACATGTAGTAACAACACTTAGTACTTATACCTAACTAGCTGTTCCCCGCGGCTCCACCCCGCGTGGGACTCGGTTATATCGCGCCCAAAAGCCTATGTTTGACCTCAGGTCGTTAACTACATTACATCCCTACCAAATTTCATCACAATCGGTCCAGCAGTTTAGCCGTGAAGAGGTGACAGACAGACAGACTTTCGCATTTATAATATTAGTATGAATTTTCCTCGTCTACGACGCGACGTAACGACGTCAGTCGTGAAATTGTCAGTTTGTCTAAATACTGCTAATTAAAATATGAAGTCTTGGGAGGAAATTTTTTAAATGGAAAAGCAAAAAATACGCGTTAGTATGAGATGCGTGCTGTGAGTGGTGACGAACTTAGCTGTTAATTTGGTCACAAAATAGAAATACTCAAAACTAAATAAAATAAAATATAGATCCAAATCGCTGCCATCACCGGGTAAGGTAACCAAGAGGCTAGAAAAATAGATAACTAGTACGAAATATAATTTTAATAAAATTATGGGATAGAAGGTACCTTATATTTTTATTATTTATTGCAATTTTATCACAACAATCGATAGTGTACACAAAAGTTCATCCATAACATTAAGTCAGAATCTTCAGGCGTTTGCCTGAAGATCATGGGTTCGATGTGTTAAGTTTTTTTTTTACTTAGGACTTTCTGTGGTTAGGTCTAAAAAAAGATTGCAGGCTTAAATCACCTCCCGGCTGCCATCTGGTGATCATTAATAAGCACGTCTGAGGCCGAGAGGCGGTATTCGAAAAACTGACGGTCGATTGAACTTATGATACAAACGAACAATGCAAGCTCGGCCCTTGCAATATGCATACAGCATAATAATATATGACACATAATTCTCAATGGAAACTTGTTCAAGGTTTAATAATCAAAACAATCCATATATAGTATAATACAAAGGTTGGTAATTGACCTCTTACAACAACCTTGCATGCGTCTCGTGCGCTCAGTTTATAAACAACTTGAAACGCGTTCGCACTATAAACAACATTTGTCATTATTTTTTAATTCCCAGAAAAAAAAGTTAGTGTTCTATAATTAAAAATATAAAAAATACGTGTCACTTTCGGATTTTGGACATAATTATTTGATAAAAATCAATTTATTGGATAAAAATGCTGCCGTCGACTTGCGCTAGATTGACTCAATGTGTTACAATGCCCAGGATAAGAGGAGCTTTCGTTAATGGGTACATTGTTGATCAACAGCTGATAGCAAATTCTGAGAACGTCACATATGGTGAGTGTTACGGATGTACTTCCCACGAGATTTAATAAAGGCAGACGCTAGCGACTGCGTTAGCGATTTTGTACGGCAAACTTGCACTGAAGGTAACTAAGAAATTCTATACAAAATCCTGACGCAGTCGCTAGGGTCTACTTTATTAAATCTCGTGGTAAACGCATTTATGTATCTGCAAGATACAATGCCTGTCTATCTATTTGCATATTTTTAACCGACCATCAATTCGTAGTTAAGTAATTAGCTTACTAAAACTTAACTAAGAATTGATAAATATAATACTTAGTACATTATTATTAATTAGTAAAACATAGATTATATATATCCCAATAAAATTATTAAGGCGCCCGTTTGAGTGTTTGTTTCTTTTTCACGCCTAAACGGCTGGCCATTTTTTATGTTTGATATGGAGGTAGCTGATACATTGGATTAAGGCATAGAGTAATATATTTAGATTACATTGAGTTTTAATCAAAAAGTGATAGTCAATGAAGCTGCTATGCATAAAATTAAATCTCACATACCTACCAATATGATAAATCGTAGATAAGTATCACTGAGGTGTGCAACTAGTCCATACTTATATTATAAATGCGGGCTAAACTGCTGGACCGATTGTGATGAAATTTGGTATGGATATAGTTATGCACTAGGAGTCAAACATAGCCTACTTTCGGGCGCGATATAACCGAGGCGCACGCGGGCGGAGCCGCGGGAAACAGCTAGTAAAGTATAAAAAAGATTCAAATGTTGCTCATAATATTCTAAAAGATCTATATATCTATGGATGCAAGCCGCTTCCGACCTGTCGTTCTGGAAATCCTTGGGGGAGGCCTATGTCGAACAGTGGACAGCCTGCGGCTGAAAAAATAGCGAATTCCATTGAATAATATTTCCTTTTACTACCTGTTCACCCGCGGTTTCACTTGCCATTAGTGTATATGTATGTACTTTAATCTAGAACCTTCCCCAAGAATCAGGCTTTCATATACAAAAATAATTTCGCAAATCCGACCAGAAATTTTCAAGTTATAAGCGTTCAAACAAACAAACTCTTCAACTTTATTATATTAGTATACATTGGAACACCCACGGAGCTCTATAGCGCTAGAATTTGTACATTTTTTTTCCAGATAAATCTAAAGATTACCCTAAACCAGACAAATCGAACGACCAGTGCGCCGACGCAGAAACAGCTGTGTGGAGAGACCGAATCACGGCAAAAATCAAGATGGCCGCCACTCCCGAAGCAAGGAGTCTAAGCAGTCTGTAAATTATTACTGTGTATGTTTTTGATGGTTCAATATTTGTGCTACTGTGGTGTTAGTGTTTCGCCGAAAAAAATGAATACTATTGTTAAACTAGCTGTTCCCTGCGGTTTCACTCGCCCGTCGTGATGTACTAAAGCCTATATAACCTTCTAAGAATCAGGCTATCGTATGCAGATTTTTTTTTATCAAACCAGCATTTCTAAGCGTTCAAACAAACAAACTCAAGCTTTACTATATTTGTATTAGATATAATTTAAATATAGAATTAATAAAGTAAGAAATTAATTCGAAATGAAAACAATGTTTTTCTTCGTCATCCGAGCGTATTTGCCAGTTCCATTCTACACAACCAATTGATCGGTTGAGTGGACAGGGATTAATAGTAAATACGTAAAAATTTAGGCATCATCACTACATAGTATAAAACAGTCGCTTTCTCTGTCCCTACATCCCTTTGTATGCTTAGATATCCTTAAATCTTTAAAACTACGCAACGGATTTTGATGCGGTTTTTTTAATAGAGTGATTCAAGAGGAAGGTTTTTTATGGCCATGCGAAGCCGGGGCAGGTCGCTAGTTACAAATAAAAAGCTGATATTCATAATTCATATTTTTTTAATTCATAATTTATTTAGCCTAACACAAGGATGTTAGATATCAACAGGTGGCCTACCATCATCTTAAAACCATGCAAGAACGATTGAGTGAGGGAGATGTCGCCTTACATCATGTATTGCGCTGTCTCGCTTGCTCACTGGAACTTGCATGGTTTTTAGAGACGGTAGTAACCCCCCACTCCATGTTGCGCCATCGTACCCCTAGTATGAGATTTTATAAACGCAGACGCTAGCTACTGTGTTAGCGGTTTTGTATGACAAACCTGTACAGCGCCCCTGGCGGATAGTAAGGCGACTAAGAAATTTCATAAAAAGCCTAACGCAGTCGCTAGTGTTTGCGTTTATAAAATCTCATACTATTTTAGGGGTACTAGGGGGCTTAGCAAAAGTCACAAATCGCAAGACACTAACGAGGTACGACAAAAACAAAATGTATGGGATTGACATAAGATTGACCACGTGATTTGCCGCAGCTTATGTCAATCCCATACATTGTGTTCTTGTCGACATTCGTTAGCGTTTTGAAATTGTCACTTGGCTACGGGTGCTGGTATACAATACTGGAACTTGGCCTGCGCACTTAGCTCATAAAATTTGTTACCACCTTTGAAACCATTTTTGTCGCGTGTTCCATTTAACCTATCGATAAGAGAGAAAGAACTAGAAATTCTTTTTCATTCGAGCGTGTCTCCTAGTTGCATTTATACGCTTCAGAGCCCCGGGTACTCTTTTAATCGTGGTCCTGATTTGGTGGTACTGGTTGTTACAATGAAGCGACAAGCGACTGCCGTCTGACCTCCGTAACACTTTGGAGACCAGACCCAAAGGAATATGACCCGGGTGTGTTAGTGGACAACACTGGCAGATTTTTCAGGCTGCCTAAAGGCATCTGACACAGCCTAACGACTGCTCCATCTAGTGATAATAGCCGCAAACATAAGGCAAGACGTTCCTTTCGAATCACGGAGGAGCTCAGGATAGAAATGCCACTAGTTGCGGAGTTAAAAAACCAAGGTAAACGTACAATCGGCTGCAGAGAAATCTGACCCCCGTACCACAAGTATCACTATTGAAAGGGGGTCATATTTCTCTGCAGCTGACTGTACGTTACACTATTTATCATCTAACACGCCTCAGGGTGATATTTCTTCATATGATAGCTAAGACTGGCAGTTTGGACGAATCTCTCGTCGGAAATCTTACACACTTTCCGCTTATCACCCAAATGAATCTTCACGTGCTCCCTCAACGAGTTTAATCTCGGAAACATCTTGTGACAAAACTTGCATTCGAATTTCTTAACGGGATTGTGTTTGACCATGTGATTCTTCAGTTGCAACGGTCCAAAAAACGTCAATCCGCATTGAGAACACGTCACATTCTTCTCTTTCAAATGCACTTTCCTTTGATGCATTACTATACGCGAATTCATAGCGTGTTTAAAATCGCATACGCCGCACGAATAAATCCCTATACCGTGAGCCTCCGCCTTATGTAGTTTCAAATGTCTTCTATTCGTAAAAGTTTTAGGACATTCGGAACACTGTCTAACCTTGTGCTTGTATGTCATGTGCTGACGTAGATTGTGTTCGCTGGGTAATTCCTGCTTGCACACATCACAAGCGACTCTTTCAGCTGGTCTTAGAATATATTCATTTCCAACTTTGATTTCTTCCATACCGTGGCACGCGACTAAATGGCATCTCTTTGCGCCGAGCCCTTTGAAAGATGCGTCACAAATGCTGCACGCGTGGTGCTTGTTAGTGAGATGTCTTAGGATATGTTTCGTGAGATTCATTCCGTTTGTGAAGCTCCTGTCGCATTGGTTACAGCTAAATGTGGTCTGGCCATTGACCAAACGCTCCGTGTAGTCTATCCCGGCCACTGGCGAGATTGCATCTGCAACGCAATTTGACCTTTGATTATTTATAATTATTTATTCTCTAAATAGAGCGCGGGAAAATAATTTGCGTCCAAATGAATATTGACCGACTGGGTGGACATCCCTAAAATCTTACATGGTTTTAAGAGACTATAGTAACCCCCCTGGTGGCCTACTACCATCTATCCAGTTGTCTATCCAGCGAGTAAGCGAGATGTCGCCTTACATGATGTATTGTGCTGTCTCGCTTACTCACTGGATCTTGCATGGTTTTAAGAGATGGTAGTAGGCCACCTTTATACTCTACGTCGCCCCCTTTCGCTCTGTGTCCAATTAGACACTAAGCACTACGCTTAATTACTCATTCACTTCAGATTTCGGGTGTAAAACGTTTAAACCCAGAGTTGCGTGATAAAAATTTGCCGCAATTATAAAGGACGATTAGCAAGAACTCAAAGTCACCTACCATCAGAAAGAAATGCAAATTCTTTTATATTTATACAAAATATTTCGTTAAATAAAATAATACATTTGACAAACTCGATCTTGATTAATTTTAATATTGCCAATGTTTTATTGCAAAAATTCGCCTAAAAATAATACCTATGGTCATACAACATTGATTCATTGGATTTTAGGGCGTCACTCCATCTAGAGAATAAATAATCAAAGAATTGGCATATCTCAAAATTTAATTACTTTCCTCCACTAGTTGTTCATAATTCGAATAACAAAATAAAATAAGATTAATTTTATATGTTAAAATGACGATGTACAAAATTCCTAAAATTATAATTCCAAATACTTCAATGACCTAATTCGACACAAGTTCGCAATTTCTAATTTTTAATATTATCTTGTCTTTCAATTTGTATTATTTGAAAGCGTTAGTGGCATTTCTATCTTGTGCTCCTCAGTGCTTCGGGAAACACGTTAAGCCGTTGTATACTGCCATCTATCGGCAGTTGTTGGGCTATGTCAGATGTCTTTAGGCAGCCTGAAAAATCTGACAGTATTGTCCACTAACACACCCGGGTCATGATCCTATTGGTCTGGTTTCCCTGTAAAAGGATTATGGAGTCCGACGGCAGTCGCTCCACTGTACCGCCAAATCAGAACAATGATTAATAGCGTACCCTAGCTGGGTGTTAATGAACTGCTAAAAAAGGGGATTCTTCGATGTGTGGCAAATAACAAAATGAACTTGGAAATAATCACAGAACTATATTCAATGTTTGAACTTATCACAATACAATTAGTTATACTTATTCAATTAGTTACTTGTATTTTGCATTATTACATAAAATGAACTTGTAAAATATACAACATGAACTCTTTATTATTTAAAGCGCGCCAATTCTCATAAAAACAAAAGATATCTTCTTTTTAAATACATTTTTTTATAAGTGGCCTGTCTTAGTGGCCAGTAAGTATTAACTTTTCTAAATTCTCACTGCCGTAGAGATTGAACATTATATTTTATTATACACTGGGATCTAAATCGTAAGCTGAAGATGTAGCCAGGAAACACGCTCGGACGAAGATCATTTGAAAAATCGTACTAATATTATAAACGCGAATGTTTGTATCGATTTTGTTACTATTTCACAGGAAAACGGCTGAACCGATTTGGCTGAAATTTGGAGCGGAGATTGCGAATGGAGATGCTATACTTTATCCTGGAATTCCAACGGGAGCGGAGCCCCGGGCAACAGCTATATAACATTAATCAAATTTGGAAGACTATTTGCAGGTTATACGGTATTCTGCCATAGAATGGAAAAAAAGACAAGTCCAAAATTTTCATTCAAAAGCATCAACGCTTTAAGATGATACCTCGGCACAGAATATATAATAGTACTAACGTAACCTCGGTGAACACTAGCGCCACCATCATTTAAAAATCATTATTCACTGAAAACACAAGTTATCAAAAATCCATGTTATGTAAACAAGGTTCTGGATCTGAAGTTAATTTTAAACATATTAAATTATTAAATTATAGTTCCACATAGCAATGCAATGTCCTAACCAAACAACAGTACGCTTCCCCTGGGAATCGAACTCCAGGTCTTCAGGCAAACGCCTTAACCACTGAACCACAGGAGGCACGCAAAGTATAAGTTACGCAAATAACAATAACCATTTAGAGTATCTAAAAAGTGATGTATATTTAAAAATATTTATACAATTTACAAGCGTTATTAATATATATTATTATACAAATAAAGTATGCCTATTTTGCCATCAAGTCTTAAAATAAATAAGGTCCAACTATAATGGACGCCGTTAATTAAAAATAAAACAAAGATTAGTTTTTTTTTTAAATATTAACAAAAGGATCTATGACAATTAAATGTTAAATAATATATCGGCCAAATGTTCAAATTTGAAATTGAAACTATACTGCCATCTTATATTTTCATTAATGTGATACCTCGGTGAACACTAGCGCCACCGTCATTTAAAAATCATTACTCACTGAAAACACAAGCTATCAAAAATCCCTCTGCTGTAATTAAGGTTCTGGATTTGAAGTTAATTTGAATTATATTAAATTATAGTTCCCTATAGTTACAAATTGCATATTGCTTAAAACGGTCACTTTTAGCAGTTTTGCAATTTGTAACTATATGGAACTATAATTCAATAATTGTTGTTGTAATGATTGAAGTAATGATTTTTAAATGACGGTAGCGCTAGTGTTCACCTAGGTATCACCTTAAGACGATACCTTGGTGAACACTAGCGCCACCATCAGTTAAATATCATTATTCACTGAAAACACAAGTTATTAAAAATCCGTCATATGTAATTAAGGTTCTGGATCTGAAGTTAATTTTAAACATATAAAATTATAGTTACAAATTGCAATATTGCTTAAAACGATCACTTTGAGCAGTTTTACAGTGTTACAGTGAACTATAATTTAATATGATTAAAATTAACTACAGATCCAGAACTTTAATTACATAACACGGATTTTTGATAACTTGTGTTTTCAGTGAATAATGATTTTTAGTTGATGGTGGCGCTAGTGTTCACCAAGGTTTCGTCTTAATAGCCTATAGGACAAGAAATAAAGGATAAGATTCGGCACATTAACAACATTCGTCATCATTTCGTGTAGGTGACACGGTCAATCGATCATGCACACCCTGGTGTCAGAGTTATTCAGTTCCTTTAACGACTAGGGACCAAAGGCCTTCCGAAGCACGGATTTCTTTGAAAATATGGATCGTCGGAAAGTGGTGTAAAATTGAAGCCGTGTCAGGTTATTTGCCAATATTTTATGACGGACGCACATAATTATCATAGATTCTTCTAATAATAATAAAAAAAATATTTCAACGAAACGAGAACACATATTGTATTACAATAATAATAATTATTATTTCATTTTTTTTTATAATTCTGATGTTTCCCTGATAACTTTTTTTAATATACATACAAAATACATTTTAGTGTAACTATTGTTTTTTTTTTAATAATAAAGTTCTAGGCTTGCTCAATCTGTGTGATTTGTCACTAAAATAACTAAGGCAGGTACAATTTGAAACAGTTTTTTTTTCAACTTGCCTTTTATTAAATCAGAATAAGTACATTGTATTTAATATCAAGTCCAAAAAAAGGACATTGCAGAATTTATATGACATTGACTAGTACTATTTACAAAATTTACAAAAACTAAAAAAAAAAAGAGTATTTGTTCATACGAGGGGTATGCCAAAAAAAACTAGATACTCGGAAATTATAATATTTATTTTTCATTACTAATATCTATCTTTTCAAAGTATTCACCCTGGGCATGTATACATTTTTCCATGCGTTTAAACCACTTGGAAAACACCTCTGACCAATATTTTCGAGATACCTCGAAAATTTCGAAATTGTAGGCAGCTTGTGCATCTTCCTTGCTCTCAAATCTCTTACCTTTCAATTTCTCTTTAATTTGAGGGAACAAATAAAAATCGCAAGGTGCTAAGTCAGGGGAGTATAGTGGGTGAGCTAGAAAAAATACATTTTTTGAATAAAAAATTACGATTGTTCTGGCCGAGGTGTGCGGCGACGCGCTGTCGTGGTCCCAGAGAATGTGCCAGATTCCTGACTTCGGTCGCTTGTCACACCAAGCTGATAATACTACTGGGGCACAAACTGACACATACCACTCAGAATTAACTGTTTTTTGATCTTCTAATACCACAGTAGCGATATGACCGGTCTTACAAAAAAACGAGGCAACCATTTGTTTCTGCGTGCTGCGCGCACGACGACATTTTGTTGGTGTTGGTTCATCATCAAAGCACCATACAGTCGATTGTCGTTTTGTTTCGGGGTCGTAATTATACAGCCATGTTTCGTCACCGGTAAGTGTATTGTATACGTTTTTTTTCTCACCACCGTCGAATTTCTCTATCATATATCGGCACCAATCTACACGGCGGTCTTTCTGCTCATCGGTCAGTTTGTGCGGCACCCATCTTGAACAACGCTTACGGAGAGAAAGGTGATAATGAACAATGATTTGCATTGCTGCTGATCCAATGCCCAGCTCTCGCTTAAGCTCTACATATGTAATTCGTCGGTTTTTACGAACTAGTTTTTCAACTGCTTGGACATTTTCTCGTGTGACTGCGGTTGGCGGCCTACCTGTCCTCACTTCATATTCAAAGCTTCCCCGTCCTCTCCTAAATTCACCAAACCAATTAAAAACTGTTGCTCGTGAACAAGCAGACTCCCCAAAAGTAGAAACCAAAAGTTCAAAACATTCTTGAGGTTTCAAACCTTTTTTGTAATCATAATAAATCATAGTGCGAAAATCACGTCGACTGAGTTCCATTGTTGCAAGCAAATTCCCGCCAGATTCTCACAAAAAATAATCATTTATATGGAAAAATATTTGAATTCAAATATGTTCCATATTTAAATTTAACACTAGATAGTTAGTGTATATGATGATATATAACTTGCCAGTATCAAGTTATTGAGTAAAGAGTATCTAATTACTTTTGGCATGCCCCTCGTAGATATAAAATCATAGCGTATATAAAGTGTATAAAATATTTTTATGTTTTTTAAACATTGGTAAATTTGTACACATTGTGATGTACAGTTTACATAAGTTACCAAGTAACTTTTCTTAAGGACAATATATATAAAAAAAAAAAATGAAATTTCAGTTTCAATAAAAAACTAACTACTTATATAAAACAAATTAAATTACCTAGAGTCTCAATCATATAACATTTGCTAAATCTAGTCTAGATACAGGTGAATTTTTTTTTACCACATATTTTTTTTATGGATGGTAACCATAAAAAAATGTGATACAGAAAACAAAGACGGCTAAACCAAACAGTCAATCTATTAAAATAAAAAAACAAAATAAGATGAACAAATTTGGAACTTTTAATTAAACGTACGTACAGTCGGCTGCAGAAATCTGACCCCCATGCCTTAAGTATCACTATAGATAGGGCGTCATATTTCTCTGCAGCCGACTGTACGTACTGCATTTTGTATTACGCACCCAGCACCCACGATGATTTCTTGTTTCAAAAATTAACTTCAGGGTGATATTTCGCCATACGATAATTCAAACTAGCGGTGGTGATAGATGTTGATTCTTGATTTAAAAATTAACCTGTGTGATATTCCGCCATATTAAAAATTAACTTCAGGGTGATATTCCGCCATATTAAAAATTAACTTCAGGGTGATATTTCGTCATATGATAATTCAAACTAGCCTTCTGCACGAAAGCCTGCCCGCATACTTTACATATTTTCCTCCTATCACCTGTATGTATCCTCTCGTGCAAATCCAAAGTTGTTTTCCTCAAAAAAGACTTCTTACAAAACCTGCAGTGGTAGTCCTTAACTGTTTTATGTTTAAACTTATGCTTGTACATACCTTCGAAACTGAACGATTCGTAATCGCAAAAATCACATTTATGTTTCTCACCCAGCATATGAAAGTTATTTATATGCTTTCTAAGCTGTACTTTCGTATTGAAAGTTCCCTTGCAAGCGTTGCACTTGAATCTCTCATCGATATTGTGCTCTTGTAGTTTGTGAAGTGTGAGCGGCGCAGGCGTCATAAACTTCGCAACACAATACGGACAAGGGAAGCGTGGTATCTTGTAGTGTTTCGTTTTGACGTGGAAACGCAGTGAGAAGAATTTGTCGTATTTTTTTTCGCAGCGCGCGCAATTGTATGTCTCGCCGTCTTGCCAGTAATCCTCGTCGGTTAGTCGGAACGCAGGCATCGCGCCTGGAGACAGAAAAATAATATATTCTCATGGGTTCTCTTCTTATCTTGAATGGTTCTTAGTTTGTTTGGTTCGCAGACACTTATTCCACAAAAATTTGTATTAAATTTTAGTCAATTGTAAACGTAACTCGCGGTTAAACTTTCGTGCCGATGTATACCGCTTTAAATATAAAAAAATATCAAATGTTTCTCAAGCTTAAATATGTTTTCTCTTTTCACTCTTATAAATATTTAACGTGAAAGAACGAGACAAAACACATTTTTAGTAAAAATAGGCACAGTTTGTTGATTCTTGTGAATAAGTTTTTAATAGAGAGAGTTTAACAATAAAATACTACATATTAACTAGCTGACCCCGCGAACGTTTTGCCATATAAATTATTTCTAGGTAATTTATGTATGAATCTTAGCGGTATGAAAAATATATAGTAGCCGATTCTCAGACTTACTGAATATGCATATAAAAAAATTGGTAAAAATCAGTTAAGCCGTTTCGGAGGAGTAAGATAACTAACATTGTGACACGGGAGTTTGATATAATAAGATAAATGTTTTTTATAGCGATAATCAAATCAGGTGTAATGGTCTCACAAATGACGAGTGGAGAAAAAAAGTAGGAAATCGGACCCTGGAATGCTATGTTTGAAATGTATGACATACTTTTAGCAAAATCGGTGAGTCAAATGAGTATCGTTCGTTTTCGAATGATTTTCATGCGACATAACCGCTGACTCCGAACCGATTTGACTGAAATTTGGAATTGGAAATTACTTAGACCCTGTAACAACACATGGCTATATTGAATCCCGGAATTCCCACGGGAGCGGAGCCCCGGGCAACAGCTAGTTCAGTTTAATTCCCTAAAATCGACCTCTATTGGCGAACCGAAAATAACAGGTTTTTACCATTATTTGTACGTTGTTCTTAACAATACTGTTAGTTCCATAGCTTCCAAAAGTTTTCTACTTATCAATAGAATATTCATCGAAAAAAATTGCAGACTTAATGTTTATAGTTACTTGCGACCCGCCCCGGCTTCGCATGGGTATAAAAACCTTCCTCTTGAATGACTCTATCTATTAAAAAAACCGAAAGATTATTATTATGATATTTAAAGATTTATAAGCATACAAAGGGACATAGGGACAGAGAAAGCGACTGTTTAATACTATGTAGTGAAGTGATTCATTAAACGTATAACCAGCTATATGTACAGTTTTTTTTTTCTTAATTAAAACCAGTTTTCCTTATTTTGTAGGTATCATGGGCATTGAGACACAATCTAATTCACATAATCAAAATATGAATATGGGTCGTAAATCAAGACAAAGTACCCAACACAAAGTAGTTGAAGAATATCAAGATGCCAAGTCACCGATTTAAACGAAGTACAGACGGAACGTTGTCGAATCGAAACTCGAAAATAGCCGTCTATGTGTGTATGTGACGCATAATGGCGATTAGCAACGTCGCACCCAAACAAACCAATTGTTTATTTGCGTGAGTAACTGCCTTCGTAGTCCAGTGGTTAAGGCGTTTGCCTGACCCGGGGGTCGTGGGTTCGATTCCCACGGGAATGTTTCCAGTTTGGTTAGGACATTGTAGGCCTGAATCACCTTGTTGTCTGATAATAAAGATGACTTCGTGCTTCGGAAGGCACGTTAAGCCGTTGGTCCCGGCTGCCATCTGGTAGTCGTTAAAGGAACCACGTCAGAGGCCGAGAGGCGGTTACGAAGAACTCTAACACCAGGTTGTGCATGGTCGATTTACCGTGGCGCCTACTCGATATGACGATGGTGTGCGTGAGTAAAAGCCGTATGTGATAAACGAAACAGTCATAGTTTACATACTTCACTCGTGTTTTGAAGGTTGCCTAGAAGCTTTTAGAGATACGGCCTTTTGTGCTTATAACTATAAGATTTTAAGATTCTTCCACGCTGGTCTGGGAGAAAAAGAAAAACATAGAATGTACCAGCTGCTTCTCTTCCCGCGCAAGTCGTAAAAGTCGTCTGAGGGAATCGCCGAATGGGGAAATCATGACATAGGCGATGCGGCTAGCAACCCATCACTATTGATTTCCTGTTTTAACTACCATCATGCTAAACGTGGCCTAAGGTCTTATGGCCCTAGGCTCTGTCTACCCCGCATGGGATAAAGACGTGAGTATGTATGTATGTAATTATAAGATTGATTGTAATCTATTTTATGTGCAATAAAGGGTTTTGTGTTGTATGCGAGACTACGTCTGTAGTTTTTATAAGTCTGTGGATGCGGGTAGATAAGAAGTTAAGAGCTAGATATGGAATAAGAAACATACAAAATACGTGCCATTAGTTTGGCACCCCCGTGGTTTAGCGGTTAAGGCGTTTGCCTGTAGACCCGAGGGTCGTGGGTTTGATTATCACGGGAAACGAAACACTTTGTTTAGGCGTTTCCAGATTAGTTAGGTTAGGTTAGTAATTTTATCCTGGAATTCCCAAGGGAGCGGAGGCCCTAGGCAACAGCTTAGTAGGTCATAAGAAAACTAGCTTTCGCCGGCGGCTTCGCCCGCGTGGGATTCCCTCGAGAACAGTGCTTTTTCCCGGGATGAGAGGTACCCTATGCCCTTTTTAATACTTCTAACTATATGTATGCGAAATTTTAGGAGCTAGGACGTGAAAACCAAATAACCCAAGAGGCTTCACAGCACAGCTGCTTTATTGAAAAAAAAAGAGCACCTACCTTTCTTGTTTCCATTCTCCGTTCCTCCACTCGTCTTTGGTTCGTCATCGGCGGCCGTCGGTTTCGGTTTTTTTTTTCTTTTCGAAGCCGGTTTCGATTTTGGTTGTAAAACCGTTTTCTTTGTTCGACCACTTCGCCTTTTCATTTCGATTGGAGCAGGCTCGGGCTCATCTGTAAATGACAATCTTGTATAAATATTTCTTTACTTATTATATGTTGACGAACTCAGTGGCGTAATGGTAAACATGCCTGCCTGCTACTCAAGAGGTCCCAGGTTCAACCCCTGGTTAGGCAAAGGAGAAAAAATGATATTTTTCACATTATGTTTATCTGTATATGTATCCCAACTAATATTATAAATGCGAAAGTGAGTTTGTATATTTGTTTGATACCTCTAAGCCCTAACTACTGAACCAATCTTCCTGAAATTTTGCATACACATAGCTAGGAGTATTGAGAAGGACATAGGGTATCTTTAATCCCGGGAAAAAGCACTGTTCCTGAGGGAAAATCATGCGGGCGAAAGCTAGTTTATTATAAAATATATTATCGTTGAGTTGGTATCCCATAACACAAGTCTCGAACTTACTTTGGGGCTAACTCATCTCGGCCTTAGACGTAGTTCCTTATAACGACTACTAGATGGCATTTTTTATACTATTAAGGGTGGGTTGCACCAAAGTACCAGTTAACGTGGTTAAAAACAAATGTAATAGTAACATTACTGCTAACTATAACCGTTGTAGCGACATAGGTTGCACCGTCGTATTTGTAGCATAGTAACCAGGGTTACAAGTATAATGACGTCCATGGAGGTTATTTGACCCGTTTGACAGATAAGTTGACATTAACAATAGCTTTACTGGTCAAGTTTGGGCGGTTACGGTTAGCGTAAAAGTTATGACGTATTTTGACGATTGACAAAATTGTGCAACCCATTTTTCACCTAACCACTACTCTGACTACACAGTTATTGTTATAGTAAGTTCGTGCAACCCAGCCTTAGTAAGCTAACAGGCATACGACTCACCTGATGTGAAGATTTCTATTTAATACATACCTAGAACATGTTCTTTGACTAATTTGTCAGGTAGTTCATCACTATCCTCGTCGAATGCTCCAAAATCACTAGTGTCCATTTTCTGATCTGAAAGAAAGAAAGTTTTTTTTTCTATAGATACACGTAATTAAGTTTTTATTAATATTTTTCATGGCCCTGGAATTGTTTCCAGGGCTTGTGCCCTTAACACATTGGCGGACACACGACTGCTATAGCAGTTATAACAATAAAACTTCTATTGTGTTTTCAAAAACGTCCGCAAACGTGTTAAAGACCTTTCTAGAATTTTTTGCCTGATTGCTATATGGCAGTCATTATGCTATGTCAGATGACTTTTGGCAGCCTGAAAAACTTGACAGCGTTGGCCACAACACACCCAGACCTTCTATTGGTCTGGTTTCCCTGTAAAAAGGGTTATGGAGGTCAGACGGCAATCGCTCCACTGTACTGCTAAATTAGAACCATGATTAAAAGTGTACCCTGGGCTGTGAATCATAAACTGAAGATGTAACCAGGAAACACGCTCAGACAAAAAAGATTATATGAAAAATATTAACAATTTTATTTTTTTTTACATTTATTATATTGTTTTACTATTTTATTATAATGAGTATACATGTCTTACCTTCACTATCGGATTCCACTTTTATTTCAATTGGGGGTTCCACTGAAACATACAAAAAAAATATTTCAAATATACATATACTAGCTATATATTTACATTTACTAGCAACCCACCCCGGTTTCGCACGGGCATAAAAATCTTCCTCTTGAATCAATCTATCTATATAAAAAAACTGCATCAAAATCCGTTACGTAGTTTTAAATATTTAAGCATACAAAGGGACATAGGGACAGAGAAAGCGACTTTGTTTTATACTATGTAATGATGTGTCAAAAAAGAAACCACTTTCTAAACCAACTGACTGGGTAGTCGTAGACTGGAACAAGCTCTCGTTGTGATTGAGGGAAATGTTATTAATGCACTTTCAGTGTATACTTATGAAAAATCAGACAGACCAAAATTTGCCAAATCGGCTCAGCTATTCTCAAATTTTAGGGCGACTATGGTATTGTAGAATCGTAGCTCCCAAAAGGATGAACCGATTTTCGTTTAGTTTTTTTTTATTGTCTCAGATAAGTTAAGATAAGATAATCATTTATTGTCAACTGTGTACATAGAAAGATGTTACAAGTTTTATATAGACACAACAGTTTGCCCATTTCGGACGTACAATATTTCAAAGTAAATTCATATTAAATTAGATTTAAAAAATAATAATATACATTCACAAGATTTCAATAATAATTGTTAGTCAGTTCTGTTAAAATATTCGTCCAAATCATAAAAACATTTTTCAATTAACCAGTTTTTGAGTGCATTCTTAAAAGGCTTGCCATTTAAAGATTTTATATAAAGGGGCAGCTTGTTAAAATTTTTTATACCTACTATGAAGGTGCTTTTTGAATATATTGCGCTGGATGATTCAACAATGCATATATCGTATTTATATTCGGGTCGTAAATTGTCTCTATTTTTATTCCTTTTTCTGAAGTTCATTATCTTTTACAAATAAACAAACTTCTAGTATATAGATACACGTCAAAGTTAAGAATTTTCTATTTTTGAACACATTTCTTAATGATATATATCTATTCAAGTTAAACATTATTCGAAGACATTTCTTCTGTAGCACAAATGTGGAATGAATGTTCACGGAGTTGCCCCAAAATATAATGCCATATGTTAAAAGGGGGTAAACATATCCATAGTACGCATTCATTGCCACATCTCTGGAAGTTGAATTCATCAGCATTGATATGGCATAGCAACAACTAGACAATTTCTTATTAATTTGTTCAATGTGTGCCTTCCAATTTAAGTGAGTATCAATGGTGACACCTAAAAATTTAACTTCAGTTACTTGTTCTATTTTTATATTATCAATTACGATATTTACATCAAGAGGACTCCTCATGTAGTTCCTCAATTCAATTATTTTTGTTTTATCCAGGTTTATTTTTAAATTTAAAGATGTCAGCCATTTAATTACATTCATCAAAGTATTACAAATGTCATTTATAAAATTATCTTGTGTCATATTATTACCAGACATAAAAATTGTTGCATCATCTGCAAACATCACACACATATTTGGATTAGTTATCAATGCAAGATCATTAATGTAAATCAAAAATAGGAGAGGGCCCAACACGCTCCCTTGCGGTACTCCTAGAGATACATTTTCAAAATTGGATTTCACTCTTTGCATTGTTTTAGATTCTGCGTCATATACATCCAGAACTGTAGCTTGTTCATGGTTAGTTAGATATGATTTAATTAAGTTTAAAGCATTCCCTCTAATACCTATGTGTTCCAGCTGTTGCAAAAGAATATTGTGTACTACACAGTCAAAAGCCTTAGACATGTCCAAAAAGAGTCCAATACACGATTTTTTATTATCAATGTCCGTCCAAATCTCTTTCAGTATTTTGAATATGGCAGCAGTTGTATTTTTGCCTTTTTGAAAGCCAAATTGATTTTTACTCAGTAATTGATGCTTATTTAAAAAAGATATTAATCTAATAGCAATTACTTTCTCGATTATTTTAGAGAAATAAGATAATAGTGCAATTGGTCTGAAGTTATTTATGTCTTTTTTAGACCCCTTCTTATAAAGTGGCTTTATTAAAGTTTTTTTCAAACAGTCTGGGAAAATGCCAGTCTCTAAAATAAGATTTATTATATAAGTTAAAGGTTCCACTATAATGTCAACACTGGCTTTAATAAGTAAGACAGGAATTTCGTCAAATCCTGTTTTTTTTTTATATTCAGAGAATTTTATGTACAATAAAGGTTAAATAAACAAAGAAACTGCTTCAGAAGGCACTATAAGACGTTGGTCTGGCTCCCATCCGGTAATCATTAAAGGAACCACGTCAAAAGCCGAGAGACTGTTCTGAAGAACTCTGACACCAGAGTGTGGATGGTCAATTGACCGTGTCGCCTAGTGATGTGCCATTGCCGGGCATATTGGAAACTTTCCTGGGAACTTTGGAGAAATATTCCGGGAATTGCTAGACTATGGCAGCTTTGGGAAATTTTCCAAATTTCTTGGTAACATTGGGAATATTTCTGTAAATTATCATAGGGAATATTCCCGTAAACTGTAAATTGCCAGCTGGCACATCACTAGTGTCACCTGGATGAAATTATGAATGAAATAATAAAATCTACCTTTGAAGACGCCCTTGGAGAACATGTCCTGGAAGCGGTTCTCGCAATTCTGCACCTGCTGCTTGAAGGCCGTGGCATCTTTCAAACGTAGCGCACAACTTTCGCATATTGTGTATGTGTTGGAATGTAGTGGCTCTTCTACTGGTTTTATCTGTTAACAATATCATCATAAAATCCACCATTTGCCAACTATTTTCAAATTAAGGTTTAATGGCTTTAGAAAAATACCAAGGGAAACTAGATGATAGCGAGCTTACATTTTTATGTTTGTTCCGGCTTTAGGACGTTTCATGTAGAGACATATATCCTAACTAATATTATAAATGCAATTAAGTGAGTTTGTATGTTTGTTTGTTACCTCTTCAGGTCCTATCTTCTTAACCAATCTTTCTGAAATTTCGCATACACATAGCTAGGAGTATTGAGAAGGACATAGAGTCTCTTTAATCACTCTATCTATTAAAAAAAAAACCGCATCCGTTGCGTAGTTTTAAAGATTTAAGCATTCAAAGGGACATAGGGACAGAGAAAGCGACTTTGTTTTCTACTATGTAGTGATGTTTACTTACATGTACATTTAAAGTAAGCCGCAACATATCAGTATAATATGCCTCTTCTTCTCCAATGGTACATAATTCAGATAAAGGTCGAAATGAACCCTCATTAAGGCAGCAACGACACAAGTCTTTTTCAATTTTATAGTTTTCCTCCATATTTTATACAATTATCAGTTAGTTTAAAACTACTGAGTTCGCTTAAACGCAATTGTACCTATAAAAGAAAAACACTATTATCATATCATATCAACTTTCACAACAAGAGGCCGCCGCCGCTGACGCCATGATGTGATATGTGATCAGTCTGTCACTGTCAGTCAGTGAAAGTATAGTAAAATGAAATTGACAGAAAGAGACAAAGAATATGTGACAATGAGTGATATTTTTTTATAATATATTTTACAGCCCTGGATAAAAGGCCTATCTTTAATTTTTTGTGGTAATTATACTAAGAATGCCAAAATTGAGAATGGCCATTTTATTGCACAGATTTTATTTATTAATCTTTATCAGGGGGGTTACTACCTTCTTAAAACCATGCAAGATCCAGTGAGTAAGCGTGACAGGCGATGATTACCCTGGCGCGTATGAGCGTACCCTGGGCTCTGAAGCGTAAGCTAAAGAAACCCGCAAAACACGCTCAGACGAAGATACATTAATATTTGTTGCGATTGCGAAATGTTGACGCAATACCGCATGTTAGGTAGTTAGGTGTATTAGATATGGTAGAATGAGTCACCCTGGCCTTGCCCGATTCGATTTTCCTTTTCAATGTCGAAAACTCACAGATGACTGCATGAAATTGGCAGTATACTTTAAACACCGGTTATTGCCGCCGCGCCGGTTTCATTGTACAGTACCTAGGTATATACCGTTTTATGTATTTTTTATATTATTAAATAGGTACTTACCCATTTATTTTAAAACTAACATGTACTTATATTCACCTTGTATTTGTAGGTTGTTTTTTTTTATGTTATTTTTTTAATCTCGGACACTCACCTAATTTGTTTGTTTTTTATTTGTTAATATCATACACAGATATCATCGTTCTTTTATTTTTTGGCAAGTTTTAAGAAATTGATCTAAAAGGATGTCTTGTCCACTTCTGGACTAGGTTTTCCCGGTTTTCGTTATACCTACTTAGATTCCCAATCAGAATAGGTAATTTAGTGTGGCCCGCGCTTTTGTACAACCTTGATAAGTTCTATAATAAGACTTGTTGGGTCTAAAATAAAAAAAATATAATCTAAATGGTTTTTGAATCAGCACTTTTTTATAAATTATGCTAAGTAGGTAACTAAGTAAACTTATCCATATAATATACTAGCAGTCCACCCCGGCTTTGCCCGTGGTACAATATAGCCTATGTCACTCAGAGTTAGTGATGTGCCGTTGCCGGGAATATTGGAAACTTTCCCTGGAGCTTTGGGAATATTGCCGGAAATATTCCGGGAATTGCCAAATGACTACGGCAACTTTGGGAAAGTTTCCAAATTCTTTGGTAAAAATTGGGAATATTTCCGTAAATTTCCATAGGGAATATTCCCGTAAACTGTAAATTGCCAGCCGGCACATCACTACTCAGGGTGGATGTAGCTTTCGAAGGGTTAAATAATTTTTGAAATGGGCACAGTCGTTTTTGATTTTCTTAAGTATTATCATCACAAACATACAAAAATGAAAATCTTTCCTCTTTATAATATTAGTATTAGACTACTATACAACCATAGATTAAAAATAAAATAAAATAATAAGTGCACGAGTGCAAACAAGCAGTAAATATAATCATTTACGTACTGTAGGTATAAGTGTATGATTATTTTGATAATGATAGCTTAAGGTGATACCTCGGTGAACATCAGCGCCACCGTCATTTAAAAATCATTACTCACTGAAAACACAAGTTATCGAAAATCCCTCTACTGTAATTATGGTTCTGGATCTAAAGTTAATTTTAATCATATTCAATTATTAATTTATAGTTCCATATAGTTACAAATTGCAAAACTGCTAAAAGTGGCCGTTTTAAGCAATAATGCAATTTGTAACTTTAAAAAAGAGGGATTTTTGATAACTTGTGATTTCAGTGAGTAATGATTTTTAAATGACGGTGGCGCTGATGTTCACCGAGGTATCACCTTAATTAAATTGATAGCGTGTGATCTAGTATTGAGTATTTTGAATTTAACGATTTTTCGTTCGGATCTCACGCAAGTTAATAATTTATTTTTTACTTTCCAGTTCTTCGTACTGATAAAGTCACTATCACTTCACTTAATAGTATAAAACAAAGCCGCTATCTTTGTCCCTGTGTATGCTTAAATTTTTAAAACTACGCAACGGATTTTGATGCGGTTTTTTTTGATAGATAAAGTGATTCAATAGGAAGGTTTTTATGCCCATGCGAAGCCGGGGAGGGTCGCTAGTATAAAAATATATGTAGGTATATAGAAATTTTAATAGTGATCAAATTTCAGTTATGAATAATCGTGAAGTTGATGAGGAAGCTGGCGCTGATAAGGTAGCTGAGCAAACTGCGGGGCCCAGTAGTCCTGGCAAACGAGCTCGCCGCAGCAGTAGCAGCAATAGCGGGTCAAGCAGCAGCTCATTGATCTCTTTTACCAACAAAAAAAGAAGTAAGCGTTCCCGACGCCGCCGCGGAAAGTCAAGTAAGCAAACTTACGATTCTAATATCACTACATCACTATCACTACATAGTATAAAACAAAGTCGCTTTCTCTGTCCCTATGTCCCTTTGTATGCTTAAATCTTTAAAACTACGCAACGGATTTTGATGCGTTTTTTTTAATAGATAGAGTGATTGAAGAGAAAGGTTTTTATGCCCATGCGAAGCCGGGCGGGTTGCTAGTAATACCTAGATAAAATCTTCCAAGAAATTAGTGAACTTGGACAGCATATTTTTGCTAACAACAATTACGACAATGTCTTCTGATTTTAATAATACAGTAATAATTGCTTTCGTGGTCCTGTGGTTAAGGCGTTTACCTGTAGACTCGGGGGTCGAGGGTTCGATTCCCACGGGAAGCGTACTTTGTTTAGTTGTTTCCAGTTTAGTTAGTTGCAGGCTTGAATCACTAGATTGTCTGACAAAAAAGATGATTCCGTGCTTTGGAAGGCATGTTAAGCTGGTCTCGGCTGCCATCCAATGAGGCCGAGAGGCGGTTCCGAAGAACTCTGACACCAGGGTGAGCATGGTCGATTGACCATGGCACCTACACGAAATGAATGAATAATACAATCAAATAGAAACAATCGCAACCGCCCTTCGCGGGGGTGTGGTCGCGCGTCGCGGTGAAACTTGAAAACTACTGGTCGTGGTCGGATTTGCTAAACTATTTTTGTATATGAAAGCCTGATCCTGAGGTTATAGGCTATAGTACATACACACTAATTGCGAGTGAAACCGCGGGGAACAGCTATATATACGTAATATTATTAAATGTTATAATTATGACTATATTTCTATAACGTTATCTATTTTGTATCCCATAATGATAACACCATTCTAAAAATATGTTGTTTTTCCAGGAATTATTCGGCGCAGCGTCATTGATCAATCAGAAGGAAAATCCAGGAATATGGTAAACTATTTCATTTACGCAAAGGATTTTTCTGGTTCAACTGGTGGAGTACAGCATTATGCACAACATGGAATGGCAACTCTTGAAGAGTTTAAGAACGATGTTAAAAGAATAAAAAAAGAATTGTTGGCCACAGGAGAAAATAAAGCAGAATCCAAAATAATATACTTACATTGGGGAGACAAGTGCTATGAAGTAGATGAAAATATCACCAAAATATCTTATATTGAACTTGATGATGGAAATATGGGTACAGAGCCAAAAACAATTATCAAATGGATACTTAAACATTGTAATATATGTAGTGATGGCAACAAAATTAAGTTGTTGTATATCATAACTGATGGTTTGATTGATTCTACGAGTACACATAAATGTTTAAAATTGAATGAAAATATACATTATGAAAAGGTTGTTTTTCATGCAATCAATACAGATTTAAATCAAATAGATTTGTCTGTAGCAGCGTCATTTTTTAAGAGCCATTGCGTTATTTATCGTAATCGGAAACTTTATGACGATGTCAATATCTCCAAAGAGTTTGACTACAATAAAATAAATGTAGATAACTTCGCAGTGGTAAAGGATGAATTGAAATCATATGTCAAATTAAAATATATAAATAAATTCAAAAACGATGCTATTTCTTTAAAAGAAATAGATAAGTTGAAGAAATTGAGAGATCGGCTATTTGTGGAGTTATCGTCGAAATCAGAAAAGATCGAAGTTAATCTGGATACGAAGGATAAAACTGTATTTTTTCACGAATTCGTTAAAACTGATTGGTATAGGAATCTCAATGCTGCCTCTCAAGATATGAAAGTTGACATTGAGAAGTCCGTTTCAACTTTAATCAATTACATCGTCAGCGATTCAAAGTCGTACTCCTTTGACGCATTGAAATTCGACACACACTTTGATAAGTCCATGGAAGAAGAAACCATCGTCGATGTAAGTTTTAGACCCGACCAAGAAATTGAATTCCCTGACATCATTCTAGATGACGAGAGAGGAATACCTGTTATATTAATAACAGAATTGAATTTACTTAACAAAATTATATTTCATACAACAGAAGAGTCTGCCGAAGTGTCGCCAGCCAGTTTTAATAAATTCAAATCAGCGATGGAGTGTCCATTGTTCTTGTTAAACGATCCAGATATAAGCGAGTCTATTGGATACTTTTACACTCTGAATGTTTATAAACAATTGTTGAAAAACCATATTACAGAGCCGCGTACACGAAGACGGTTTCATGGAGGTCTCGTGCTTATAGACGACGATCGATTCGATAAATACAATGACTATATTTTATCGGCGACTTACTTTGATTCCAAAAAGGTACATTACAATATAGGTTTATTTTATTTCATACTGTGGAAGAATTGCGAAAATAAGGAATGGATGGATACAAATGTGGTTGAACATTTCAAGAAATACGTGATGAGACGTATTAGTGCGACAGTGTGTAAGATTGGACTGTCCTCATTGCCCCTGGACCCCCAAGAAAATACCACTTTACCAACTGCGTTGTGGTACTGTGTAGAATTATCGACAAGTCTATTCAAAAATGACCCTCTTCATTATATGCACGAGCGTCTGAGGATGTATTATGGCGTGGCGCATTGTATGATTGAAATATTAAAGTATTTCAATTATGATTTAAATTTAGAGTCGATCGATAAACGTAGGGACTTAATAAGACATGTAATGATTTTGAAAAAGATTCCGACTAAAGCTGAGAAAGTTTATTTTATATTAGATCAGATATTCAAAAATGTAAATGGGTATCTCGTCTCTGAGATAGAAAAGCCTTTCAATTTAAACAAACTAAATTACTTAAAATTGAATCACAAAAATATGTTGCCCGATGATATAATTGAGGAAAAAGTTCATTTAAATGACTATATACACTTGATGTATTTTAATGACGATAATAACGTTAGCACGTTTAAAATTTGCGAAAAAACATTCCGGCCATTTTTTATTATCGACGAAAATAAATCATTTTATACAGAACTAGTAGCGGCCATTAAAAAAGTAGTGATCAATAACGACGACGACAAAGATAAAATAAATATGACTTTCGATAATTTAGATTCGCTTGAGTTTGACAAAGTATTGTCTTTATACAATCTGTTTATAAACTGTGTCAAAGATTTAAAGAAATATCCCAAATTTCCTGAATACATCGAGTATATTTTGAAGAAAAAGAAATTTAATGGCAATTTAGTAACTATTTTCGCACCTAGTTGTTATTCTAGCGCTGAGGTAGTGTATTCACGTTACAAGAACGTTATGGACGAAGTAAGTGTAGATGAATTTATAAATGTGTGTAAAAGTTACGTCCGTCGATCAGATCGTATTAAAGCAGAAAAAATGGCGAGATTCAACAACGATAAAGATATCGAAGAGTTTATTGCCAGAGAGGAAATAAAAGTTAATTTAAAGAAGAGGACATAACTTAAGAGTAGTTAAATTACGATTGTGAAGCACAGTTGCCAGCGGTCGAAAGGGATTATACGGCACAAAAAATATCTAAGTCATAGAATTAAGAAATCGCGCGCGACAGGCAATTTTATTGTTAATCTAGATATAATCTATACAAAAGTATATTATTTGATCATCTTTTTATACTCTTTTATATTCATTCCCGCTTAATGGTCTAGACAAAATTATTTTTTTGGGGTTTGTAGACTCAAAGTCATGTAAACGGATTTAGATCTTGTTATTTGATTTCTTTTCTTATCGTTCAGAAATTTAAAAATAAAAAAATACTCTACATTCGTTTATTTATTTATGTTTATTATTGTCGTGTTGTCGACCACAGACGTTTTATATTTTACTTTTTGTCGACTACTCATTAGTGATATTTTTATACATTTACTTGATAGTTTTATAACTTTTTTTTAGATTATTTAGAATTAAGAAAGAATGTTGTTACATATGAATCTAATTGGTATCATCAGAGTTTTAAAGTTTCTGTATAATCTTAGGACAATAAAAATATTTTATTCCAAGTCAAATTAAGTATTCTTTATTTTTTTATTTTACACTAGCTAGCCTAACTAGGATTAGGTCAGGATGGGTTTAATGGTTTAGAGTAAGTACTTAAACATCACTGTCACTACCAGTCACTACATAGTATAAAACAAAGTCGCTTTCTCTGTCCCTATGTCCCGTTTTTATGCTTAAATCTCTAAAACTACGCAACGTATTTTGACGCGGTTTTTTTTAACAGATAGAGTGATTCAAGATGAAGTTTTTTATGCCCATGCGAAGCCGGGGCGAAAACATTTTCTTGAACTTTATTTTCATTTTGCCAAAAAAAAGTTGTAAATATATGGTATACTAGCTGTTTCCCGCGGCTTTGCCCCGCGTGGGACTCGGTTATATCGCGCCTAAAAGTAGCCTATGTTTGACCTTAGGTCGTTGACTACATCCCTACCAAATTTCATCACAATCGGTCCAGCAGTTTAGCCGTGACTCTTCACGGCTAAACTGACAGACAGACAGACAGACTTTCGCATTTATAATATTAATATGGATAAGGTGAATTTAAATAAACTGCAAATATTTTAAGGGCAGATTCAGACCACTAAACTGAAATAAAGTCATTCGCCGGTTGACTGTAAGAGATACCATCCTGGGATAAGTCCGCCATTGTCTTCTTATTTTAATAATGTTCCTTTTACTATGTATTTTAAGCAATAAAGATATTACAAACAAACAAACTGAACAAGTTTCCCAAATAAACTTATGTCGAAATATGAAAAAAAAAATTTTGACCTTCCATACAAATTGAGAATCAGCTGATCTAGCTTAGTATGAAGAGTGAAAAATAAAATTTCGTATTTCGATATAAGTTTATTTGGAAAAGTTGTTCAGTAATAGTGGTCTGTATCTGCCCTTAAAATATTTGCAGTTGATTTGTGTCCACCTTGTATATTCCATAGGCACGATCCGCCCGAGTCACCCCGTACACGTGAATTTATCGCTCTCGTGACATCTCATATGCTCCCTGAGAGTATAACTTCTAGCATATGCCTTATTACATATATTACATGCAAAAGGTTTCTCCCCGCTATGTTTTAACATGTGTTTTTTCAATCCATGATTCGTTATAAACGCCATTCCACACTCCGCACACTTCTTGTTTTTGTGTCCGTGAGTTTGACGCATGTGAGTCGCCAAATAATGCTTAATATTATACTCTCTGCTGCATATAGGACAAACAAACTTATGTGTTATATTATGAACCTCAGACATATGCTTTATTCTGTCGTTGTAATGTTTCATTGGCACAAAACATATCTGGCATTTTAGTTGACGTTTAGAGTGTGCGCTTTCCATGTGATTGGCTTTAGACGTCTTAGTTTTTAATACTTTTCCACACTCTGTGCAAGGAAAACTGCCATTTTCATGCGTACGTTTGTGTACTTTCAGTCTTTTTGAATTTAAAAAAGATTTCCCACAAATATCGCATATGCAGTTAGCGTAGTGTTCGTTCAAATGCGTTGTTAGAGTTCTAAAAACGTGAAATTCTCTTTTGCACAAGTGACATGTGTACGGACTAGAATCAACTTTGTAATCAGCTATGCATTCTTTATAAATAACCTTATCGTGAACATCGACAAGATGGCGGCGCATCGATTCAACATCTGTCAAATTCAAATTACAAATCCTGCATTCTAAATTCGAAATTTCAATTTGCAACGAGCGCGGGTAGCGTTTTATTTTTTTCAATTCTGCGTTTATATCGTGGTGCGTTTGAGCCGTGTGGGTTCTTAGGAGGTTAATTTCCATGAAGTCTTCGTGGCAGAAGAAGCATTGAAACCAGCTCTTGTGGTGTCTGAAGGGGCAAGCCGTGGTCTCAGTGAGGACTATACAGCATGTTAGCATCACACGCTTTCGTTCCGATATATGTTTCACATCGTTGCTTGAGACCATTTGGTGTTGCACTAGAAAAAAATGTTTTTTTTTTATAAGGTTGCTTTTCTGTCCAGTCAGTGGTGTCTTCATTCGGAGTATTTACTTTTTAAATGGGTAAATAATGTATAAATGTATTTTAATTTATTCTGTCTTATAATTCTGAGCATAAGCCTGTCATAAAAACTTGTAAAAAAAGAAAAACTATTTTACAAGTTTTATTTTTACTAGTGTTTCCTAATGTTTGACACGTTGGCGGACAATTTTGAAAACACAATAGAATTCTTATTGTTATAACTGCTATAGCAGTCCTGTGTCCACTAACGTGTTAAAGAAAATAATAAGTAGTCTGGTTGCTTTGTTGACATTATTATTAAATACTTTCTGATTATGGTCCTGTAGTTAAGACGTTTGCCCGTCCCTTCATGGGTTCGATTCCCGCGGGAAGCATAATTTGTTTAGTTAGGACATTGCAGGCTTGAATCACCTGATTGTCTGATAATAATGAAGATGATTCCGTGCTTCGGAAAGCATGACAAAAGTTGGTCCCGGCTGCCATCTGGTGATCGTTAAAGAAACCACGACAATGGCCGAGAGATGGTAAAGAAGTCTGTCACCATGGAGTGCATGGTCAGTTGACCTTGTAAACCACATGATATCATGATACATACCTATTCCTTCTTTCTCCCGGACTTCCTTTGCTGTCTTCACTAGCATTGATATTGGGACATCGGAGTCATATTCATCAGACTTTATTCTCCTTCTCTGTCGCACGCCTTTACTACTAGCCTTCTGACTCTTTCACTTATCACTTTCTAATATTACCTCTGGAAATTCTTCTGTTGCATTCGACGTTGACATGCAATCATCTGAAATTGAAAAAAATATATTAAAAAAAAAACCCGTTTTTTTTTCCTAAATTTTGGATTGAAGTTTTAAAATCCGTTTTTTTACATCTCCATCGATAGGTCTAGGACTGTTTTGACATGGCGCAAAAAATCCGCCAATGTAGGTATACAACGTATGTAATCACTACATACTTACTTAGTGTAAAACAAAGTGGCTTTCTCTGTCCCTTTGTATGCTTAAATCTTTAAAACTATGCAACGGATTTTGATACAAGTGATTCAAGAGAAAGGTTTTTATGCCCATGAGAAGCCGGGGCGGGTCGCTAGTAAACATACCTATATAAAAATATACGAACCATTATAATATGTAGTGTCTGCCTGTGGTCCCATATCATTTTCCACCTTAATTTCCAAATCTCGAGTGGCTCCTGTAAATTCAATTTCAAATATATTTCAACAGACTCCTTATTTATTCCAGCAACTTCTAATTTTCTGAACTTATTTTTACCCAATAAACAAATTTAGTATTTTTTATTCATTTATTTGTTTATTTAAGTATATTATTTTTATGAGGGGAGGCCTTTGCCCAGCTGTGGGACAATTAAGGCTATTAAAAAATGAAATGCCTTTAAGTATGTCTAACTATGTATATATATATTTTCTCGTAACATCTGAGATGACATATTACATCCTTACTAAAAATTGGGCAAGTGTGATTCTGATTCGCGCACCAAAGGTATCACCACACTTTCCAGAAAGACTTTCCAAGTCATTTAAACACAAACTTTTGAAAGTTTCCTTATAATTTGTTCATTCAAATTAATATTTTATTATTTATTGATGAAACTTTTTACAAAAAATTGTGCAAAACTTCTAAATTGACACATTTTAATAAAGCACAGAAGTTTGTAATGATCGTATTCTAATTTATTAAAAATCTATATTTATAAAAGATAGTCGTATTAGTTACACTATTTGTAACTCAAGAACGGCTGAACTGATTTGGCTGAAAACTGGTGGGGAGAATATAGACCAGGGCCATAGGGTACCTTTCATCCCGGAGAAAAGCACTGTTCACGAGGGAAGTACACGCGGGCGAAGCTACATACATACATACAGCGGAAGAAACATTTAACATGTTACCAACTGTACACAGATAAATAAAATAAATATATAGGGACAAATCACACAGATTGAGTTAGCCCCAAAGTAAGTTCGAGACTTGTGTTATGGGATACTAACTCAACAATACTATATTTTATAACAAATACATATATAGATAAACATCCAAGACCCAGGTCAATCAGAAAATGATCATTTTTCATCTTGATCCGACCGGGGATCGAAGCCGGGACCTCCTGAGTAGCAGTCAGGCATGTTAACCATTACGCCACGGAGGTGTCAAAATAGAAATTCCACTAATGCAACCAATCCAAGTTAGACTGCACTCGCCGTCGTTTGACACACACTAACATTATGAACACGCCCACCTGGTAGGCTAAAGAGCTCCTCAAACAAAGAATTTGATTAAAATACTTAATTATACAAGAAAATTCACAAGCTAAAGACACACCTGTTTTACAATTCCAATACTCACTGAAGTGTCTGTCTGCTTGTAACACTTGTTCTCTGAAACTATGAGCATCCCGAAGCCGTCCTGCACACAAACCACAGACCATATGACTTGGACCATACTCTGATAAATGAGAGAGCTGAAAAAAAGAAGCATATGTAAACAAACAAATTTATCCTAAAACTAGTTTTTGCCAGCGGCTCCACCTGCATAGGACTTATATTGCTCCCAAAAGTAGCATATGTTTTGCCCCTGGTCAAAAATAAAAGTCTATCTATCTGGTATGCTTTTACGGCTTAACCCCTGGTGCCTTACCACCATCTCTAAAACCATTGAAAAACGATGGGGTAAGGGAGATGTCGCGTTACAACATGTATGGCGCTGTCTTGCTTACTCACTGAATCTTGCATGGTTTTAAGAGGCGATAGTAACCCCCCTGGACTGATTTAGATATAGTTAAAGACCAGGCGCGATATAACTGTCCCACGCGGGCGGAATTTTATATTTCTCTTTCTCATTATTAGAATTGTCTTGGTTGTATCATCAGCTGATTGTTTTGGTGATGAGAGCCCACTTTCCGACATTTTTAACATATTTTTTCCAACAGACACAAGAGCCAAGTAAGGAGAAAAACAATACAGGCGCAATTTATACATCTATACTATACTAGGTACTTCAAATAAAGTTAATGAGTGAATGTTTATAAAGAACTAGCTGTTCCCCGCGGCTTCGCCCCGCGTGGGACTCGGTTATATCGCGCCCAAAAGTAGCCTATGTTTGACCTCAGGTCGTTAACTACATCCCTACCAAATTTCATCACATTCGGTCCAGCAGTATAGCCGTGAAGAGGTGACAGACAGACAGACAGACTTTCGCATTTATAATATTAGTATGGATATACAAAAGATGCTTACAGTAATCCCATAACAATGTTGCAACATTTCGGCGAAAACTTCCTTAACTCCAGCTTCTGTGAAGTAGGAGGCTGTCATGTCCCAACAGCCAGTAGTGGACAAACAACACCTGCAGACGTCGGGCTGAGACATCCAGCTTTTTATGTTTTGGATGTCCATATTTTATGGTGTTGGTGTCTATACTAAGTATCCGTTTGTTGAAAAAAAAATAAACTCCATCGAATGGAAAAAAAAAAGATATTTCTTATACCTATATTTATTAAATTCCCTTTTTTTAACAAATGTTTGAATGTTTGAAATTATTTTTAGATAGAGATTATTTTTTGTTTTGAAAACTTTAGGTTCGTTTGACATTGACACTTGACAGCACAAACTATATAGAGTAAAAAAATCAAAAGGCAAGTGAAAAAAAAAGTGAAAAGAAACCTATAGTTCAATTTCTTTGACAGAAACGGTAAAAAAAACAATAAATTGAGTGCAATGAACTGCAATGACAGCTGTCAACGCTGTCAACGTTGAAAATTGAAACTTTGATAAAAAAAGAAAGAAAGAGAAAACCGGAACGTAAACAAAACAGTTTTTGATAATAACGCTCAATAAATTCAACACTTTATTAATTCATTATCAAACTACATCGCAACAAAATGCGCAACGTCGAAATAAAAGCAAAGATAACAGACTACGAGAAAATCTGCAATATTGCCGAGGAATTGAGTGGTGGGCCGGCGACAGTCATCATACAGGACGATATATTTTATCACGTAAATTCGGGCAGACTTAAAATGAGATTCTATGCAGACTCCTCAGCAACACTAGTGCGGTATGATAGGGAAGACACTCCAGAAGCTAAGCAGTCAGATTATGACCTGATACAGTTTTCGGTGAGCGAGGCAGACAAGGCTAGGGATTTGGATAGTGTTCTGAAGAAATGTTTGGGCGCCAGGGGACGTGTGATGAAAGAAAGGTGCGTATCCATACAATTTATTTAATTGCTGCCTGTTATTACTACCCGTGTCCAGGTGCGGCCCCAAGGTATACTATACAGATAGTAAAAAACCTATATCATGATATACTTTTAATTATTAACGTCTACTTTCCGTAGATATCATTTGAATAATTTGGTTCAAATGTCTCTATACTAGAGGTGAGACATATTAGGTAAAACGCGGACTGAGTCTTGCGAGTACGCGTCCAGAAAAAGACTAGATCCAAAGACTAGGTCCACGAGTATTTACGAGTACGCGACTCAATGGACTCATTGCGTATCCAAATGATTCCCGTAAATGCGCGTCTTGCGTATATGGACTAAGTAGTTTTACAAGTATTGAGTCTTCACACTTAGTATTTTTTTTTATCAATTTTTTTTAATATTGACTTAAAACTTCCCTTCATACTTTATACAGGGTTAGGACTGTCAGCAAATTTTATTAAAATTTCAATAAAAAAGAGTATTTAAGTAAAATATATATTAGAAGTTTTTAATCGATTTTATATTCATTGATTACTTTTATTTACATTTTTTTTATATACAAAGTGATTCTTAATCTTTTTTTATTTATTATTTTGTTTTCTATTTTTGTTTTCAATACGTTTATATATAAGTACTTACTTTCATATTGAACTTTCGGCGAAAGCTAACAACTAACAACTGTTTGTTTTTAAAATTGCAAATTGTAAGTAAACAACAAGTATTATTATCACACCAAAACAAATATGCTACCAAAAGAAAATGACCTTATTGTGTTTGTAATAAAAGTGTTATTTGAATTAACAATAACTCGCCGAAATACATCGCTCGGCGGCTAGGTGCGGCAGCGGGCGAGTCGAGCGATCCCGAAGTTTCACGACGACGTCTTCCGAATATAGTCCCGAACGCTCGCATCCTAGTTTTTGAGTTGCGCGTACCGGTGAAGTCGCCGTACTCGTAAATACTCGATACGCTAAACGACTCGCATGCGGGAACGCGTACTTACAATACAAGCCAAAACCTATTCCAAAAACCTGTTCCAGTAAATACGTCTCACCTCTATATACAATCTATCAATCGGTCGGTATCTACGTACAAGGGACAACACAAAAATGCTAAATCTATACACTAATATTATAAATGCAAAAGTGAGTTTGTTTGTTACCCTGTCTATTGCACCAATCTTCTTGGAATTTCGCATACACATCGATCAAAGTAATGAGAAGGACATAGGATACCTTTCATCCCTGGTAAAAGTACGAAGCAGTAGGCGAAGGCTAGTAAATAATAATACAAAAATATATATATTCGACATGTCTAATTGTGTTCAGCTCTAGACTATATTTATTATTTACAGAAAACTATACATGGTCGGGCAGACCAGGATACACATAGATGCGGTGCAGGACCTCGGGCACTTTATGGAGCTGGAAGTGGTCTTGCGGCCTGAACAAAGCATAGAGGAAGGCCGGGTGATAGCCCAGGACTTGCAGTACAAGTTGGGAGTCAAGAACGAGGACCTGATTCACTGTGCTTACATCGACTTGTTGGAAAAAGCTAAAAGCAGTTAAATATAAGCATAAGTGTTTGTTATTTAGTATTTTTTTACTTCAATATATATATTTTTAACAAAGATGTCGTTTTGGATATAAATCATTCTAAAATTTGTCCCAGGTAGTCAAAAATTGTCAAATCTTATTTAATAATGTGGAGTTCTTTAGATTTTATTGAGGGATCTTTATATCCTATCATAGATAAAAAAAATATGTATATGGCTAGCGTCTGCGCGAGGTTTTCTAATTCTATGTACACTAATACTATCTTGCCTCTATAGCAAGGCAAAGCATTGCATTCACATAACGTAATATAATCGGTTTGATTCTGGTCAGTAGAAATCAGGCGAGCGGAGAGGAGAGCGGGGCAGTCGGGGAGTTATGCGGGCATGCATAGTATAGATAGCGCAGCATATTACTTTATAGCGTATAGCAAGCCCAGCTGAAATGTGCTTAACCTCACAATTCCACGCTAAATGATTTGTCATGAAACCGGGAAAGCACTGAGATGTTCTCCTGGCATCCTCCAGCATTAGCCCTCAGTCTATCGACTTCCGGACCAATCGGGGAAGATCACCACTGGGTGGGAGTGTTTCGCGGGAGAAAGAAACTTGTTTTTTTAGTGATTGTCTATTAAGTTTTTCTCTCTTGAATGTCAATTATTTATTCTATGCCTAAGGGCCATTTTCTTGTCCTGCTATTTCATACATGTGTTTAATGCCACATTTACACTCAGCCTTGTAGGGCAGGGAAGTGAGCAGGGAAGTGGGCAGCGCGCGAATGTAAATAGGTTCCTCGCGTTGTCACTGCCCGCGCCGCTGCCGCTGCCCGGCGAGCCCGCGATTGTCGGAGGACGGGCAGCGCGAGCGCGAGTGAGTGTTTACATTCAGCTTAAAACCATGCAAGATCAAGTGAGTAAGGGAGATGTCGCCTTACATCATGTATTGCGCTTTCTCGCTTACTCACTGGAACTTGCATGTGATAGTAGGCCACCGAGAATGAGAAGAGATGAGCAGTAAAGAAGTATGAAGGTTGAGTGTGAACGCTCACTCGCGTCGTTATTGCCGCAGAAGTATTTAGGGAAATATTTCCGGCAGCGACAGGAGCAGTGGCAGTGGCTGAGTGTAAATGTGGGGTAATAAGATGCAGGCAGCCCGATTGCAGGCCAAATCCACATGCCGATATTTAAATCCACATACGCTCTTTTCCTGTCATGCATACCAGGGAAACATAAACAGTAAATTCGTACTAACGGCGTATATATATTTTTTTGCTTATGGCCTTCGGGCAACGTCTTCCGTTTCCGGTACGGAGGCCGTGTTGCTCGAAGCTTACGGCTAAACCACCTCTATGACAACCTCTTTGTTTCAAAAATTCCTAATTTCTAAATTTAAAAATTTTGGCGTATTTTTTTATGTCACATTATGTCATAAAAAAAACCTGTCTTAAGAAAAATTGTATGCCTTGAAATTAATTTTCAGTTCAACAACATTTTAATACTATTTGAAATGCGGCGAATACGTTTTGACATCCTCAAACGTGAGTATACCTACTATATTATGGATGTTTGTTTGTCTATATATGTATTTGTTATAAAATATAGTATAGTTAAGATAGTATCCAGACTTGTGTTATAAGTCTCGAACTTACGTTAGGGCTAAGGGCAAACTCACTCTTTGAACTTAATTGTGACCCACTTTGAACGGTCAGATTTAATTCAAACTTTGTAGAATTATCAAGGACCGATGACAATACAACAATTCGATAAGTTTATCTGTAAAAAGTGGAAAATTTGTGCCATATTTTTAATTTGTCGAGCACCCCACACGCTTTTTGGTTTAATTTATTTTTGTTTTTTTACGTGTTTTTATAGTTTTTTTTTTTTAATCGGAAGGTTCTGTTCAAAAGGATGGATTTGAAAGTGTGGATTTTGTTTTCAGATTGCAACCCTCATGCACCCTTCTCCAGCAAACATCCTACTAGGGAGTTCGTGCCAAACCTGCCCGACATGACGGTGGCGCCTCCTGCGAAGACCAAACCGCTTGTCAAGTCTTCCGATAAGGAAACTAAACCAGAAGCGACACCATCATCCAAACCTGAGAAACTTAAGAAAGCTCCTACTAAGAAATCTCCACTCCTAAAAACCAGTTCTATATTGGTACAGGACGTGGGAGTTGTTGGCGTGACGGGGTAAGTTATGACTCAGATAGATATATATATATATATATATCAAACCCAGATAGTTTAATAAATAACCCAACATAATGCTCTAATCTCTAATTGCCTTTTTGTTCCCTCCCAATTCTCAAAATGCCTCGTTTTTTTGTATTTTATTTCTTTTTTATTTAAGAATTGGCTTACGGATACTAGCCTTATTTTAGAAAGCGGCCAGGCGGCTTACCACCATCTCTTAAGACCATGCAAGAACGATTGAGTAAAGGAGATGTCGCCTTACATCATGTATTGCGCTGTCCCGCTTACTCACTGGCTCTTGCATGGTTTTTAGAGATGATAGTAGGCCACCTTAGCATCTATCACTTGCCTTCATCATGGTCTTCTTACAACCTGGGGGGCTACTACCGTCTCTTAAAACCATGCAAGTTCCAGTGAGTAAGCGGGACAGCGCAATACATGATATAAGGCGATATCTCCCTTACTCACTGGGTCTTGCATGGTTTTAAGAGATGATAGTAGGCCACCTGGTCGGTGACAGTTCGACGTTGTTTTGCCGGTACGTCCGTCGCCATTCAAAAACCTTTCTGCCCCATCGGTTTTTCGTTGAATTTGCCCCGCCCACTGCCACTTCTAAGAGCTAATGTCGTAAGCATATTAAAATCGGTCCAGGAAATAAAAGATTGCACTGTATTTTTTACAGCATTCACATGAAGGAGTATGAAGATAGGCCCAAAGCTTATATAACTCCATTAGCCCGCCCAGAAAAGATTAATGAGACTGTTGACATGGATTCAGATGCAATACTTGTTGCTGAATTAGCCAAATTTAGAGAAATAGGAAAACCTAAAACAAAGGGAGAGGGTTTAAATGATAATGCAACAATTGAGGAGGCTATCAGAGATGTAGAGTCCCAGAAATCTGGAGATTCGGTTTTGAATCGTGTAGGCATAACTCCTGGTGTGGTTTCGAATATTATTGGAGATTTGGATAGTCCGACGACATCTGAGGGTAGAGATGTAACTTCGACTACTAAGAAGGAATCACCAGCGCCAAGAGCCTTTATAACACCATTAAAGAGGCCTATGGGAGACGCGATGTCACAGATGGCGCTTTCTAAGCTGTCTGCTGGATTGCGGCCGAAATTGGGGGCTTGTGTACAGTTAGGACCCCCTGTGGCAACTGTAAGTACTGTAACCCTAGTAGGTACGAGATTATACATATAAACGCAGACGCTAGCGACTGCGTATTAGGTTTTGGTATGGAATTTCTTAGTTACCTTACTATCCGCCTGGGGCGCTGTACAGGTTTGTCATACAAAATCTGTCTGTCTGCGTTTATAAAATCTCTTATTTTTAGTGTACTAATAAAGTCTCCCCATACTGAGACATATTAACGCCATCTATCCATCACTTAAGAAACTAAGATTCCGACAACTCCGATAACTTATTAAATAAAGCACTAAACCAGTTTGAGGTAGGATGAAGATACTTTAAAAAATCCTGTTTTAATAACTCGCACTCTTTTTTCGCCAAAAACAAGCGGGATCTTGATAAAAAAAATCCTTTTAGCGCCATCTATGGGCAATAATAGGAACTAAATCTTTTTCTTAGGCAATGGGACCACATGGTCAAGCATATTTCAGTCTAAAATGCTATTTACCGCATCATTCCTAGTCCAAAGTTTGATATAATCTATATTGTTCAGTATGCGACGAGCTCCGTGTGGCAAAAAAAGGCCAAAGGTGATAGCGGGGGAGGCGGCGGTGACGGGGGAGGGGGTGGCGGGGGAGGGGGGGCCGGCACTCCCCCCAAATCCGCCAGTGCTGGCGCTGAAGGGAAGATTATCGCTGGTAAGTATTTTTCAGGTATTTACACTAACAGGTATAACACTTTATTGAAGAAGAAATAAGAAGAAATTAATGAAAAATTATTTATTCAAAAAACATAGTCTCATAAATGTTAGTAAAAATAGTTAATGCTAGTACCTACCTAGTGTTAGTAACTTATGAATTAAAAATAATTGAACTATGTATCCTATATGTACAGTGGATCGTCAGAGGCCGAGGGGCGGTTCCGAAGAAATCTAACACCAGGGTGTGCATGGTGGATTGACTGTGACACTTACAATGAAGTCGAGCCTGCTAGCGACCATGCTCAGGATGATTTAAATATTATATATATATTTTTCAATTTATTTGTTCTTACTGCAGTGATTGGCGCCGTGGTGGACGTACAGTTTGACGCACACCTCCCTCTCATATTGAACGCCCTCGAAGTGCCTGGACGAAGTGAGTGCATAGCAGCTACGGTCTTCTATTCTAGTTATAAACCGTGGCATTAGGAGCACTATCACTGAGACCCAGCCTTTAGATTGCAGAGCGGGGCGAAGAGCGAATTCGTTTCGCCCATGACCAGACCACACATACACATCTAGGTCCAATACCACAGAGAAATTAATCAGGAATAGAAGGCAACTTTATATATTGCTTCCTATTCCACGCTAGATGGCAGTCGCAAAGCATCACTTTTTAATTTCTTTACTCGTCGCTAGATGGCGTACAATAAAATTACTCAACCGATCACCCTCCCACTTGTTTATTTGATGTTTTTTCCCAGCATGTCTGCCACCAATAGTTTAAGCATACATCCAATAATAACGCAATAAATTATTTATCATTTTTTATTTCGTCTGTATTATTTATTTATTTATTTTATACATTTGGATGACCAACAGCAAATAAATTTACATAGGTAACAGATTGTATAACAAAAAGCCAATAATAGGTCTTCACATATATATACAAAGTAGCTGTTGCCCGCGGCTCCGCCCGCGTGCGCCTCGGTTATATCGCGCCCAAAAGTAGGCTATGTTTGACTCCTAGTGCATAACTGTATCCATACCAATTTTCATCACAATCGGTCCAGCAGTTTAAGCCGTGAAGAGGTTACAGACAGACTCGCATTTATAATATTACTAGCTGTTCCCCGCGGCTTCGCCCCGCGTGAGCTTATGTTTGACCTCAGGTCGTTATCCCTACCAAATTTCATCACAATCGGTCCAGCAGTTTAGCCGTGAAGAGGTGTCAGACAGACAGACTTTCGCATTTATAATATTAGTATGGATATGGATGGAAGTATGGAAGTATGGATATGGAAGTATGGATATAGAAGTATAGAAGTATGGAAGTATGGATATGAATATGGAAGTATGGATTATGTGTTGAGATAACGGGAACGTCAAAACTACACAAGTAAACTGTATATATTTGTAGCGCCTCGTCTGATATTGGAAGTGGCGCAGCACCTCGGCGAGAGCACCTGCCGGACGATCGCCATGGACGGCACCGAGGGGCTCGTGCGCGGGCAGCGGGTCGCGGACACCGGAGCCCCGATCACCATTCCCGTGGGGGAGCCCACGCTGGGCAGGATCATCAATGTCATCGGGGAGCCTATTGGTAGGCTTTTTTTTGACGTGACAGCGTCTTAATTCGATTCGAGGAGCCGACTGCACGCACGAAAAAACGTAACGCAATGCGGCGTTACCTCGCTCTGAGGCGTTCCATTTCATATGACGTTGGCACGTTCAACTATCGTCAGTGAACCGACTTTGCAGACAACCGATTTTTTTTTGTGATGTGTATATAATCCACAGTAGGTACATACATACATACGTACATACATACATACATACATACATATCACCACGCCTGTCTCCCGTAGGGGTAGGCAGAGACTAGAGATTTCCATTGGCTACGATCCTTACATACCTCTCTCGCCTCCCACACTCATCACTCTCGTCATACACGCTAATAATCCACAGTATGGCAGTCAAACATATAGCTTATTTTTGCCAGTATCAAGTTTTAAATAAATGTTCTTCATTTTGTCGAGTCACAGAGTCAAGTCAGTAGTCATCTCTAGTCAAGTTAGTCAAGGGCTAAGTTGAGCGGTGGAAGATTCACTTAGCTTTATCTTGGGAGATTTTGGTGATAAGGATTAAAGTCACTTATACGACATTGTTGAACTTCCCAACACTCACGCTTGTTCACGAACACTTAGCGAATAATAATCCACCTTCATTATGCACAAATACTCGAAAAAACACAATTATTAGAAAATAAATACAATGACGATAACTGAGCTACTTTAGCTTGGCGCCAAAACTCCTATTGGTAAGTTACTGAGGCAGGTAAAAGTGAGCGTTGTATTAACGAACGGTTTATTTTAACTGTTTATCTGCCATTAACTATTAAACTAGTTTACCGTCGAATGATAACTTTTCACGCTGGTCTGGGAGAAAAAGAAAAACATAGAATGTACCAGCTGCTTCTTTTCTCGCGCAAGCCGTAAAAGTCGTCTGAGGGAATCGCCGAATGGGGGAATCATGACATAGGCGATGCGGCTAGCAACCCATCACTATTGAATTCCTGTTTAAACTACCATTATGCTAAACGTGGCCTAAGGTCTTATGGCTCTAGGCTCTGTCTACCCCGCATGGGATAGACTTGATTATATGTATGTATGATAACTTTTAACCAGTTTACTCGTGATCGACATTAGTCTAAATATAATTTTTTTTAAAGTCCCGTTTATTAGTCGACGTCGACGACTATAGTTCACGACGTTGACGTTGTCGTGGATACGGGCAAAATAAAATTTGGTTTACGTTGTCAAAGTTTATTGGATGGTTATCTAATTTATAATTTGCTGTACTGTATGCAATTCCGAAATTCTCGCTTTTTAGCGCCACAAATAATTATGCTTATCTGCCTAGTGACGTACGCAGAGATTTTCCACAGAGTAGACAAGCTGCTTCCGTGGTCACCTACACGAAATGACAATCAACGTCTTCTAAACTAATATTATAAAGCTGAATAGTTCGTTTGTTTGAGCGCTTATAACTTGGGAACTACTGGTCGGATTTGAAAAATTCTTTCTGCATATGCTTGATTCTTGGGGAAGGTCAAAGGCGATAGTACATACACACCAAGGGCGAGTGAAACCGCGGGGAACAGCTAGTGATGTATAAAACTATGCCATCGACCCCCCCCCCCCCCCACACACACACACATTTTAATCAATATATAACGAAAAGTTACAATATGATACGTATTATAAGATTTGATTGTTATTTTTTATGTTTTGTAGACGAGCGTGGCCCAATAAATACGGACAAATTCGCCCCTATCCACGCGGACGCGCCTCCCTTCGTGGAGATGTCGGTGGACCAGGAGATTCTGGCCACTGGCATCAAGGTTGTGGACTTGCTCGCGCCGTATGTTAAAGGTATGTAAAAGATCGTATTGAGGTCATGAAAACGACGGGTTCATTAAACAAAAATGTATGTTTTATAGTTTACTAGCGACCCGCCCCGGCTTCGCATCGGCATTATTGTAATCGACCTCCGTAGCGTAATGGTTAACATGCCTGACCCTTACTCAGGAGGTCGCGGGTTCGATCCCCGGTAAGGTCAAGATGAAAAATGATCTTTTTTTGATGGACCTGGGTCTTGGATGTTTATCTATATATGTATTTGTTATAAAATATGTTATCGTTGAGTTAGTATCCCATAACACAAGTCTCGAACTTACTTTGGGGCCAACTCAATAAGTGTGATTTGTCCCTGTATATTTATAAAAACCTTCCTCTTGAATCACTATTTATTACAAAAAAATCGCATCAAAATCCGTTGCGTAGTTTTAAAGATTTAAGTATACATAGGGATATAGGGACAGAGGAAGCGACTTTGTTTTATACTATGTAGTGATTACCTATTTATTATGTATGTATGTAAGTTTATTATATTTGTTTTTTTTTTTAAGTAAATCTTATTTTCCACCCATAAACTGATCTCTGCTTGACTCAAAGGTTGACTTTTAGATATTGCTTGAAGCATTAAGACCGCCTAAGTATTGTGTTTTTGCAATAAAGTTTTAATAAATAAATCTGTTTGTATTACATCCCGGGAAAAGGCAGTGTTCCCGAGGGTAGTTTACGCGCGCAAAAGCCAGTATTCTATATATTAGATATTCAATACACAACCTTTCCGTATTTAATTATATTCCAGGAGGCAAGATTGGTTTGTTTGGCGGCGCGGGAGTTGGTAAGACTGTACTCATTATGGAGTTGATCAACAACGTTGCCAAAGCCCATGGTGGCTTCTCGGTAAGTTTAGTTTTTATATTAACTAGCGACCCGCCCCGGCTTCGCATGGGCATAAAAACCTTACTCTTGAATCACTCTATCTATTAAAAAAAACCGCAACAAAATCCGTTGCGTAGTTTCAAAGATTTAAGCATACAAAGGGACATAGGGACAGAAAAAGCGACTTTGTTTTATATTATGTAGTGACTAGCTTTCGCCCGCGGCTTCGCCCGCATGAATTTCCCTCGGGAACAGTGCTTTCTCTCGGGATGAACGGTACCCTATGTCCTTCTCAATACTCCTAGCTATGTGTATGTGAAATTTCAGGAAGATTGGTTCAGCAGATAGGGTGTGAAGAGGTAACAAACAAACAAATATACAAACTCACTTTCGCATTTATTATATTAGTTGGGACTACTTTTAGGTGTTTGCCGGAGTGGGCGAGAGAACGCGCGAAGGCAACGACTTGTACCACGAGATGAAAGTGGGCGGAGTCATCACAGACGATTACAAGACCTCAAAGGTATTCATTTTTATATACAACTAGCTGTAGCCCGCGGCTCCGAATCTGTTATATCGCGCCCGAAAGTAGGCTATGTTTGACTCCTAGTGCATAACTATATCCTAATCAAATTTCATCACAATCGGTCCAGCAGTTTAGCCGTGAAGAGGTGACAGACAGACTGACTTTCACATTTATAAATATTAGTATAGTATGGAAGTATTTCACATTTATAAATATTAGTATAGTATGGAAGTATGGACTAGCTTACACGCGGTTTCGCTCGTCCGTGGAGTGTACGTACTAAAACTTTTGAGCAACACGGCGTCCGTACCGGAAGGGATATTATCTTATATACCTATTTATATAAAAGAAAGTCGTGTTAGTTACACTATTTATAACTCAAGAACGGCTGATCTGATTTGGCTGAAAATTGGTGGTGAGGTAGCTTCGAACCAGGAGAAGGACATAGGGTATCTTTCATTCCGGGAAAAAGCACTGTTCCCGAGGGAAGTTCACCGGGGCGAAGCCGCGGGCCATCTACTACATACATACATACATATAATGACGTCTTTATTCCATACGGGGTAAACAGAGCCTAGGGTCATAGGACCTTAGACCACGTTTAGCACAATAGTTGAAACAGGAAATCAATAGTGATGGGTTGCTAGCCGCATCGCCTATGTCATGATTCCCCCTTTCGACGATTTCTTCAGACGACTTTTACGGCTTGCGCGGGAAGAGAAGCAGCTGGTACATTCTATGGTCTTTGGTATATTTGAACCTTGTGTAATTTAAGATGATAATTTTGATAGCGGGTCAGAAATATAGATAATATAGTAGTGCGACAGAGACTAACAAGAAAATCTATACGATTTGACAGCTGTTATTTTAATCAAGCTATAATTGACAAAGTATTAGGGTGGGTTGCACCAAAGTACCAGTTATCGTAACAGTTAAAGTCAAATGTAACAGTAACATTGCTGCTCACTATAACCGTTGAAGCGACATAGGTCGCACCGTCGTATATTGTAGCATAGTTAGTTACCAGGGCTACAAGTATAATGACGTCAGTGGAGGTTATTCGTCCCGTCTGACAGATAAGTCGACAATAACAATAGCTTTAACAGGTCAAGTTTGGGCGGTTACGGTTAGCGTAAACTTTTTGACGATTGACAAAATGGTGCAACCCATTTTTCACCCAACCGGTAACTTTGACCACACAGTAATTGTTATAGTGAGTTGGTGCAGCCCAGCCTTAGTGTACTATAATGTAGGTGGCGTTGGTATACGGTCAAATGAACGAGCCCCCGGGCGCGCGTGCGCGGGTCGCCTTGACCGGCCTCACGCTGGCCGAGCACTTCCGAGACAAGGAGGGGCAGGACGTGCTGCTGTTCGTGGACAACATATTCCGGTTCACGCAAGCCGGCTCTGAGGTAAGCCGTTCAAAATTCAAATATTATTTACTTCCTCTTGGTCGGAAATAGATTCATTATTAAAAAATAATAATACGTCAATAGACTCATTGCTGGCCGAAGATAACAATGTAATTAAAAAAAAATCATTGCCGGCCGCTAATGGAGGTACTTTAAAAAAAATAAAAATAATAAATAATTTTAATGTACACATTTTCATACATTAGGTTTTTAAGACTCACACACTCTACCGAAAAAACATATTCTAGCGGTCGTTAATGGAAATTGCTGGACACTTTTGTTAGGTTGTTACAAAGCATTAATTATTAATTAAAAAAAATATATATTTCATCGTTTAAAAATATGTATGAATATTTCAAAAAGTTTGAGAAAAGAACACAGCGTATGCTGGTTTGTTGTTGACGCCATTTTATTTAATACGATGTTTCGTCTCAAGAGGATTTCAGAGGACGTAAAGTACCATACAAGCCTGGTCCGAAATTGAAATTTGCGTCCTCAGACAGTAATGTACTATTACTAGCGACCCGCCCCGGCTTCGTTCGACCAAAAAACCTTCCTCTTGAATCACTATTAAAAAACCGCATCAAAATCCGTTGCGTAGTTTTAAAGATTTAAGCATACAAAGGGACATCATCATTTCAGCCGCAGGTCGTCCACTGCTGGACGTAGGCCTCCCCCAAGGATTTCACTCGCATTGGGGGGGGGGGGGTTTGCCATACTCGCCACGCTTGGCTGGCGGGTTGGCGAGCGCAGTTTCTGAGAGAGCGACTTTGTTTTATACTATGTAGTGACAGTGATGATTTATGTAAGGTGTCGGCCCTTCTCGGCCGTATCCCGTCAGCGGTGGGCTACCAGCCGACGCTGGCCACCGACATGGGGACCATGCAGGAGAGGATCACAACCACCAAGGCTGGCTCCATCACCAGCGTACAGGTGAGATGAGACCACAGGGAAATTACACAAAATACGTGAATTAGTCTATCAGGCCGTGGGTCAATCGAAAGGGCATTTGACGATAAAAAAAAAACATACCGACGAATTGAGAACCTCCTCCTTTTTTTTTTGAAGTCGGTTAAAAAAAATAATAAATGTGTTCGACAAAATAAATAAAACAGGTCAAGTGCGAGTTGAACTCGCGTGGAGGTTCTTTTTTTTTTAGTAATTGTTTTACGGCCCTGGATTCAAAGTCCTTTAAGGCCTAAGGAGAAGGTTCCGTACAATGCCAATGTCAGTTTTTAAATTCAATTGTGGTATGTCAACAAACTACTAGTATCGCCATCTAGTGGTGTTTTAGTGAACTAAAAAAAAACTATATTCCGCGAACGTTTTATATTGAATTTACCACTTAATTGTCAATTGACAGAGTTCTTGTAGGTTTTCCTGAAATCTACAGGCTATGAAATATATTTTGTATTTTTTTTCAAAATTTTAGGCTCAATAGTTTCGGAGATCAGACCACGGAGCTTCGAACTGTGCCAAAAAAAGTTAGGATAGATTATGTTTGGACAGATGTCAACAAAAGCTAGTAGTTTATGCAAAATGTTAATAAGTAGATTTAGGTTTTCTCACATTAGGCTACAATATTTTATTTAACATCAAATTCGAGTTTTGTTTCTAATTTCGCTTCGCCGAAATAGGGTTAGACAAATATATTTTGTTTTATTATTGTTATTTAAATATGAATTGGTAACCCACTGGGCTAAACGCGCAGTAGGGGTGCAGGGGGTGTGAAAAAACCTAAGGATCACAAATCTTACTGGGTAGGTTTGTTAGGTTACTTGCGATCATACCACAGCGGAGCTCTAAACTGTGCCAAAAAAGCTAAGATAGGTTAGGTTCGGACAGATGTCAACAAAAGCTAGTAGTTTGTGCAAAATGTTAATAAGTAGATTAAGTTTTCTTACATTAGGGTACAATATTTTATTTAACATGAAATTCGGGTTACTTTTCATTCAGATAACTATAGAAATAAAGATTAGCTTTTATAAATATTATTGATTGTGATATTTATCACGCACAAATTTATAGCATTTTATGTTTCGGGAATCCAACTTTAGGGCATGTTAGGTATATTATGTGACATTGATATCGGGCTAAGCACCATTCGGACACAAGACGATTATGGAAAAAAACAATTATTCCACCTTAGATTATAGTGAAAATATTTAGGATACCCGATAGAGAACCATTAAACACATTTGAAATAAAGAGGCCACAAAGAGGTTCACTGTTTTATGTTATTTTATTGTTTTGTAATGCAATAAAGAGTATTATATTGTACAAAGGCTATGTATCTTGAGGGGACATTATTTAAAATATTAATTAATTATTTAAAATAGCTAAAAGAAAGCCAAATCTAACGTCACGGACTGGAACAGGCTTCCTGAGAGTGTCATCACTGCACCTTCAGTCAACAGATTAGACAATGTATAAAATATCTAAACTTAAGATGCACACGCATCAGCTTTATAAGCTTCCAGTGTGTTTATGAATATAAATAAATAAATAAATAAATCTATTGTATTTGTTTCGGTACCGCCTACCGCATTTATTTCCACGTTGTTCCTATCCACCCAAAAGTTGGCCGGAAGAAATTGCATCAGCGATAAGTCCGCCTTTGTACACATTGTTTGTGTTTGTATTCAACATGTATAATTTGTATGATAATGGTACAATAAAGAGTATATCTATCTATCAATCTATCGATACCTGCCGTTCAGGCAGTGTACGTGCCAGCGGACGACCTCACGGACCCCGCGCCCGCGACTACGTTCGCGCATTTAGACGCCACCACCGTGCTGTCGCGCGCCATCGCCGAGCTCGGCGTGTACCCCGCCGTGGACCCCTTGGACTCCACGTCGCGGGTCATGGACCCCAATATCATTGGGCCCGAGCATTACGGCGTCGCCAGAGGCGTGCAGAAGATTCTTCAGGTTACTTAACTATTTATTATTTAACTTTGACAAAATATCTGAACTATTTATTATTTAACTTTGACAAAATATCTGCCTCCGTGGTCCAGTGGTTAAAGCGTTTGCCTGTAGACCCGGGGGTCGTGGGTTCGATTCCCACGGGAAGCATACTTTGTTTAGTTGTTTCCGGTTTGCAGGCGTGAACCACCTGATTGTGTGATAAGATTCCGTGCTTCGGAAGGCACGTTGAGCCGTTGGTCCCAGCTGCCATCTGGTAGTCGTTAAAGGAACCACGTCAGAGGCCGAGAGGCGGTTCCGAAGAACTCTGACGCCAGGGTGTGATTGGTCGATTGACCGTGACGCCTACTCTAAATGATGAATAACGCCCATCTATTTAGATAATTGCTTAGGCAATAAAACCGCCTCTTGTATCTTGGATCCCCTGGATTCCACGTGGCGCGTCATGGACCATGGTCCGAAAATAATCGGGGTCTAAGCATTACGGCGTGGCCGGAGGCGTGCAGAAAAGTTTAATAATAATATTTTTATTATAATAGTAATATTGTCCTCTATTCTCTTTCGTCCTCTCTGGGTTGGGTGAGAGAGCGCTTTGGATTTCTCGAAAAAGTGCCTCAAACAAAAGCCAGTCAGTTGACTAATTTCCTGTGGTGACGTAGTTCCTGGAACATAAAATTCAACCAAACGAACGAAACCGTATTTCCGTTTACCGCCATTATGAACCGCGTCACCCACGAACGTCATTTTGTCCTCGCAACAGGGGTACAAAATAGGCTACTTTTAGGCGCAATATAACAAACTAGCTGTTCCCCGCGGCTTCGCCCCGCGTGGGACTCGGTTATATCGCGCCCAAAAGTAGCCTATGTTTGACCTCAGGTCGTTAACTACATCCCTACCAAATTTCATCACAATGGTCCAGCAATTTAGCCGTGAAGAGGTGACAGACAGACAGACAGACTTCCGCATTTATAATATTAGTATGGAAAGTATGGATTCCGACGCGGGCGGAGTCTCGGGCAGCTAGTACTTAATAATTACATAAGGTACGTTACATTTTACCGATTATTATTTTTAAATCCAGGACTACAAGTCCCTCCAGGACATCATTGCCATCCTCGGCATGGACGAGCTGTCGGAGGACGACAAGCTGACGGTGGCGCGAGCCAGGAAGATCCAGAGGTTCCTGTCGCAACCTTTCCAGGTTACCAAATACTCAAAATTCAAATTAGCTTTATAGCGGAAAGTATTTCAATGACTTCCGAGGTTCTAATGTAAGTTAAAAATAGGTACTAATAAAAAAGACGTGTGGCACTCGGGGACTGCCGCGGTAAAGCTACTGTTATAGCATTTTTATCAACTTATGCAATCATATTAATTAATTTATTTATGCAGTATTTTTTTTATATTGAAGCACGTTGTGGCGCTTGCCACAGATTTATGATTATTTCTTTTTTGTTTATGGTTTTGTTATGTTACTAGCTTGTAAGGAAAAAAGACAAAATTCAAAATTTGTTTGTGACACAAAAATGATTTCGGATGTTTTTTCTGAGAGATCGGTTTTGAAACAGAAGTTGAAAAGACATATCTTGATTATTTATTTTTCTTGTGTTGTGTATTTCTTTAATTAACAATAAATTGGTGTTACAGTCGAACACATTCTTTATCAATTTATTTTCTTTTTGGTCCGGCTAAAAAAAGTGTGAATTTGAAGATTAAGGCGAGGTGTCGCGGCCTGTCGGTTTGGATACCTGGTGGCAGCTGCCTTCAAAGTTCCGGGGCCTTACTGTTGGGCGTGGCCTCATATCGTCGCCTCGTTGTTCGAAGTGTTGTGGTGCTGAAGTGGAGACGCAAGACGAGTGTCGCATTGGTGTGGCGTGGCTTGGCGTTATGGAGGATTAGTTGCGGAGCTCGTGTCTGCTGGTGTGAGGACAACGCGCTGATCGTCTACTGGAGCGGCGAAGCGGTGGACTCTCCGTGCCCAGTGACAGCGGCTGTGTGTTGATTTTGTGAATGTTTTGTTTAATTTTCGTTTATTTTTTTTATTTCTGTATATTGTGCATAATTATTTTTTGTGAGCCATCCTTGGCAATAAAATTTCTTCCTTCGTGCATTTTACTTAGAAGCCGTCTCATGACAGTGATTCATTGCCATGGAGACGGCTTGTTCGCGCGCTTGTTCATCTGTGGTTGTTTTTAAAATAGTATACATTACCGCAGCTAGTTAATGCTGTCAATCCTGGACCAAGGGTTCGACGAAAAATAATTTTAAAATGGTCTCTAAGCAACCGCAAAATAACACTCTTATGTCACCGCATCAAGACCGCATATAAAGAATATTTAAAAACGCATTTAAATAAATATATCTACTTCATCTCGCCGGCCCTGCTTCGTCGAGGATTGTTTTAAAGGTATTTATACTTTTTTAATAATAATCACGGTGTGCAGGCCGCAACTTTTCCCAACCGCATCACCACGGCTATTAACTGATTATTCAAAATTCAAAAAGGTCTTAGTCGCCATAGTCACATTTTCGGCTTGTTGTGACATTTTATTTTTTTTGGCTTTCCAAATTTTACAGACTTGCGTCCGACCTACGGACGGCACCCCTACAACGATATTTTATAATTGTTGGCGTTGCGGCCCATGGGTCACCTCGGGTCGTAACGCTACAACGTGTAGGGACATTTCCCTATATGTATTAATATTTTTTGTTGAACCACTACCTTTAGATAAACTCACAAAAAGAGAAATATTTTTTCTTTTGGAAAGTGGCGCTAGTGTGACCGATGCCGCCGCCTTAATTTTGTTCATTTTTTTTTTGTTGTGTGCTGACACGGAACCCTCAGGGCTTAAGTGCAACCTGCACTTGGCCGAATATTAAAAATTTCGGTCTTGTAAACGTATTAAATCGTGTTATTGTTATAGGTAGCTGAAGTGTTTACCGGGCACATCGGGAAACTGGTAAAGTTGGAAGAGACCATTAAAGGATTCAAGAGGGTGCGTACTGTCATTGATGTTTTATTTTATTTTTTGATATGTAAATGGCGGACTTATCTCACCACAAGGATATTACCTCCATAGTGTGCCTTGTGATACGGAGGTCGTGGATCTGAACCCTTCCATACTTTGGCTTTATGCCGGCCGCTAATGGTTTTTTAGTCTACCAAAAAAAACCTATTCTAGCGGTCATTAAAGGAAAATTGCTAGATACTTTTGTTAGGTTGGTACCATTAATTTGGTTTATATATAGAAAATATATAGACATTTCAAAAATTTGAAAAAAGAACTATGCTTGTCTTGTTGGCGCCAATTTGACACGTTTCCTCTCCAGAGGAAGTAAAGTACTGTACAAGCCTCGAAATTGCAATTTACCGTCCTCGTATTAGATACACTTGACAAAGCCTCAGCTGCGCTTCAGTCTTGCATTATTACTCGGCCGTGAATTGCATCATTTCCGGCCTCGACAGTAATGTAAGTACTATTTTGTTGCGCAGATATTGGCCGGGGAGCTGGACCACATTCCCGAGGCCGCCTTCTACATGGTGGGCACCATTGAGGACGTCATCGCGAAGGCACAGGATCTCGCCAAGAGCGTATAGTCGCAGAATTCTAATTAAGGTGATACCTCGGTGAACACTAGCGCCACCATCAGTTAAAAATTATTATTCACTGAAAACACAAGTTAACAAAAATCCGTGGTATGTAATTAAGGTTCTAAAGTTTATTTAAAACATGTTAAATTATAGTTCCCTAGATTACAAATTGCAATATTGCTTAAGCTAGCAGTTTTGCAATTTATAACTGAAGGGGACTATAATTAAAAAAAAGTAATATGATTAAAATTAACTTCAGATCCAAAACCTTAATAACATAACAGGGATTTTTAATAACTTGTGTTTTCAGTGAATAATGATGGTGGCGCTAGTGTTCACCGAGGTATCGCTTTAAGCACGCTCTTAAATTTAAGCATGCTAAACACTAGCATAAAAGCATGCTTTCGTTTAGTAATGAGCACGTCTGTCCGTACTTTTAGAGAATCTAGATGCCGACCATGTCGCTTCGTTTTTGTGGATTTGTAATGTGATTTATTTATTGACAATAAACTGTTTCATTTTTATTGGTTTTTGTTTCATTTTTTTATTGACCAAACTATGAAGAGTATTTTTGTATACAGCTTTCGCCCACCGCTTCGCCCGCATGAATTTTTTCCTGGGATTAAAAGTATGGTATATAAATTGTGAAATAAATTAAAAAAACTGGGTTTAAATAAAAAGCAATAATCACTTTGTACAAATCACAAATTTATTCAACTATTTACAACGCGTAGGGCTCACAACTATCAACTTCGAATAAAACTACAGTACGCTATAGGAAACAAAATGGCGCTCGCGGGGGAACGATCGAGATATTAATACATAATACTTATATTATTATTGCATATAATTCACAGTCCATTTCAATATATTCCATACAATAAAGGTTATTTTTAAATATTAATTCATACATACTTTGGAGAGGAAAACTATTTATTTTGCTACTTACACTGTTTTAGTATAAGAACCTACTTTAAATTTGTTTTCATCAGCATTTCAGCCGCAGGCTGTCCACTGCTGGACGTAGGCCTCCCCCAAGAATTTACAAAATGACCGGTTGGAAGCGGCCTGCATCCAGCGCCTGCCTGCGACCTTCCATACATTTGTTTTGTCCCGTTCTTACGATATAAAATTTAGAAAATAGACAATGGTTTCAAAAACAATAATTTAAAACGACACCGGTTCCGATACCATCCGGTGATTACCCTTGGATGATGATAAGACAAAATACATCTCAAAGTCAATAGGTTCAACACAGACTTATAAAAACTCCAGGTGGCTTACCACCATCTTTTAAAACCATGCAAGAATGATTGAGTAAGGGAGATATGGCCTTACATCATGTATTCTGCTTACTCACTGGATCTTGCATGGTTCTAAGAGACAGTATTAAGCCCCCAGACGTCTAAAACACGAGTGAAGTCTGCAAATTATGGTCGTTTCTTTAATCAAATACGATCGTCACTCACACAAATAAACAAACTGGCGACGCTAGCGCCAATCGTCATTACGGTGACGCCATTGACACACATAGACGGCTATTTTAAAACTACACCGTTAATTCGACGACCTTTTGTATTTCATTTATCTTTGGGGTTCAGTAAATATATTTTTTCAATAACTGATAATACAATTATTATTATTATATATATATACAGACATATAATTATCGACATAAATACAAAATCAAGTTGTAAAATGAATATAAATAAAAACTATTCGTCTCCCCGCGACCGCTTAAAATAAACTTATAAATAACATGACATTCAGTAACCAGTGTTATTAGTTGCTTATTATTATTTCAACACATAACAAAATCCACATCATTTCACAATACGAAGACAGTACAATGAGTGTGTTCAGTATTTTTCTACCACCAGACGGCGCTAGTGAGACCCATTGCATAGATGTGAACTTATCTTTCACTTTATAGAGGTGCTGTCAGTTGAATGACAACTGGAACTATCAATTTGTGAACCAATCACAGAGTATTTCTATGTTAATGGTTATGACTCCCATCGTTTAGCCCAACGATGATTTTGACAATGTCAAGATTGTGAAAGATACACTTTATTCATAAAAAAATTAATTTTAACTAAAATATGTATAGTCCATTTCTCTTTTATTGATATTTAAAGTGAATGAACGAGACAAAACACATTTTAGTTAGGATGTACTAACTCGGTTATATCAGGCCCAAAAGTAGCCTATGTTTGACCTCAGGTCGTTAACTACATCCCTACCAAATTTCATCACAATCGGTCCAGCAGTTTAGCCGTGAAGAGGTGACAGACAGACTTTCGCATTTATAATATTAGTATGGATTAGTGACAAACAGAGTATTTGAGTCTCAGTGCTGACATCTGGTGTGTGTCATTTTTGAACACCGTCATTGTACATCCCCATTCTTCTTTCATGCGAAACGCCATTTTGTATTCTCGTTTTAACGCTTACCTCAAAGCATTTAAAATTAATTAGTTCCTCAATTTTGGCGCTGTTACTATTTTTTCTATTTATCTAAAAGCAAAATCACAAGAGTTAAGAAATTAAATAGATTGCTTCAAGTTTTTAGCCAGAATGGGACAGAAAAAGTTATCAAAAAAAAGCCTTTGAAGCTATAGTTTTAAATGTTACTTTGCTTCAAACCACAAATCTGTTATAGCTGCGTTCAAATCTATCAGACTATAACCATGTAAACAATTACTATAAATACAGTTTACTGTAAATTTAAGGTAAAACGGATCTCGAATACGTTAAAAAGAGAAAAATGGCGCTTACCGTTCATATCATTCACTCAGCATGGAATGTCCCAATACAAGTTGACTAAACGACATCGGAAGTTACATATCTTCTTTTATATAAATAATAAAATAATGAATCGCAAATATTTAAACATTTCTTTCAAAATACTGCTAAAAATCAAACAATTGATTGAAAATCGGGTTCGGATTCGACAACCGGCACCAATTGCTAATTAAAGAAAATTATATATCGAATTGAAAAAAGTCTTTTTTTCGAAGTCGGTTAACACTTTCGCGGACAGTAAATGAGATAATGAATGAATGAATGATTGAATGAATTATAAAAATTTATAATATATAATATAACATAACATTTAAATGTTATCAACGTCAAGAGGCGTTACTGGCGGCGACCGAAAGTTCGGTTTCGGTTTCGGGTTTTGCAGATACCTATACCTATACTCACTTAATCAAGTATAAAATTCCTTAAAATACTGAAATTTGGTGCACTTCACCCATAGTTCTGCATTAATTAGAACACGAAAAGGAGAAAAAAGAATGTAACTTCCAACTAGTGATGTTCCGTTGCCGGGAATTATGAAAACTTTTCCGGGACTTTCGGAAACATTCTAAAGTTTTCAAATGACTTCACAATATTAAGTTTCCAAGTCCTTTGGTAATTTTGGGAATATTCCGTAAATTTACACATCCCGCAAACTTTGTAAATTCCCAGCGGCACATCACTTCCAATCGTCATTTTAGACTAGACACGGGTCTTCTAAAAATAATGACAAAATCAGTAGCACAATTCTCTAACATATCGTTATATACGTATAATTTAATTAAATACTTGCTGCATCGGCTTCGTCGCAAAATGCCCGTTGGTCGCAAAACGCCTCTTTCGCAAAATGTATCTTTATCAAAACGTCCCTTTCTCATAATGACCCCTTCGCATGTCCCTTGGTAGCAAAATGTCCCTTTCGCAAAATGTCCCTTGTACTGAAAATACCCTTTTACTGTGAAGTTAATCATACATAGCAACGCTATCTACTTTATAAATCGCCATTGACTATCAGATTTTTGAGCAAACCTACGGAAATCGCGTAATTTTCAGAATAAATTGTACCCTATGTGTTAATCCAAGGTCAATCATCAAGAAAAATCAGCTACCTCAATACCAAATTACATAAAAAGTGGCCCAGCCGTTTGAGCGTAAAAATGTAACAACTTTGGACTTTATAATATTAGCGGTATTGTACAAGTACAGGTTATACAGCACAATAGACGAACTTAAAGCAAAACGTAATATATAAAAGTCAACCTTTATTACTTTAGTTTTCAGTTCAGATATTTAGTTCAATCCAGTATTTGAAACGAAAATGAAAATTAAATAAATGTAGTCAAATAATCATGCAGCCCACATAATGTAAAGCGGTTACCGTAACTTTAGAACACAAGAAGTGAAAAAAAGAAGAAAAAAAGCACAGTTGAACTCATGATAATATGTAGTAACTAAAATAACATTAAAATTAGGCAACGTTTATGGTAACGATATATTTGAGAAATTGTGCTACACACGGTCAGATGTCAAAATAATTCGTTTATTTTCAGTCGCAACAAACTTGACATATTTCTCGATATCTCTTCTACAATTTGTAGACACTCATTCGCTACTCTCAAATGGAAATTGACGTGTACAAAATAAAATTTATTAAAAGAAAAATATTGTGACAAAAAATAATGTTTAAAAATGTTGAAATATTGAAGCGTGTGCAGGTTTTATCTCTGATAAACGCGTATATCTTATCACTAGCAGGTCGTGAGTTCGATTCCCACAGAAAATATATATTTGACACGGCGTCAATTCGGGCAACTTTAATTAATAATTACTACATTTGAGATTTGATGTCGTCTTTTCGGGTAAAATTACTGGGAAATTTCTCGAAAAAAACAACTAGCCGATTTATCATCAACACAAAATTGAATTCAATTTATTATTTGGAATATGCATGTTGACTCAATTTTTCTTTATCTAAATAAATCTATCAATCAATTTTCTTAATAAATTATTAATTTATAAAATGTCGCACAACGTCACCCGATGGTTCTGTACCCCTTATACGAGATTTTATAAACTCAGACGCTAGCGACTGCGTTAGCGATATTGTATGACAAGCCTGTACAGCGCCCCTAGCGGATATTAAGGTTAAGAACTTGTATACAAAATTCCAACGCAGTCCCTAGCGCATGCGTTTATAAAATCTCATACTAGGAGTACTGAAACGCATCAATAGGCTATTTGACTCATATCGTATAGGATAAACTTTTTTTATCAAAATTGCAAATAAGTCTTAACGAATATATGATTAAACAATTATCTAATGCAATTAGCACACTTGGCTTTCGCGTATTTGCCAAAATATTTGACGAATAGGCAAAGTAGGCAAACAACGCAAAAGTTTTGGCCATTATACCGTCCACACATGGTCAAATAGGCAAATATTCGCATGCAAATAGCCAAGTGAGGTGGTAGCATAAGACAAATAAAATATCAGTAAACTAGCCAATCGAAAAAGGTAACCAAATATTAGAGTAAACGTTCAATTAGATTATAACCTGCACACGCCACAAATTACATATCAGTTGATAGTTATAATCAAAAATGTGATTTTTGTAACGAATTATTTTGAAAATAAAAATATACATCGAATATAAATGTTTTATTAAAACAAATGTAGGACTTAGTAGACCGTCTCTAAAATTAGAAATACTTTTACGTAATTACTTTTACGTCAGGCCGTATGGCTGTTCGCTTTATAATGTAACGAACGTACAGTCGCATTTCGCCCAATTCGTAAAATGGCCACAAATTTAATCAACTATTTGTCGTTCTAATAAAAATTATATTGAAAACTGGGTCTCACTCTTCTTCGTCCGAGCGTGTTTCCCGGTTATATCTTCAGCTTACGCTTCAGAGCCCAGGTTACGCTATTAATCATGGTCCTGATTTGGCGGAACTGGTTATTACAATGGAGCGACTGCCGTCTGACCCCCGTAACCCTTTTTACAGGGAAACCAGACCAACAGAAACATGACCCGGGTGTGTTAGTGGACAACACTGGCAGATTTTTCAGTCTGCCAAAAAAAAATTACAAACGTCAAGCCAATTTTAACTAAAACATATTTAAGCCCTTCCTCTCTTACCTAAATTTAAAGTGAAATAACGAGACAAACCACATTTATTTAAAATGCACATAACAAAAGTTTGCTGAATTTTAACTAATAAATAACTTTACCGCGGCAATTTCAAGTGCAACAATCAGCCATTTTCAGAATTAGACATTATGATTATTGGCCCAAATGCGAGTAATTCCAGCGAACCGCTGTTACGGCCGACTTTATATTTTGTTTTATGCATACAATGGGCTAGAGACGACCTTTCTAAGAGTTTGAGATAAAACTGAAACGCTATTGTACCAGCCTGATGGACGAACAATATAGGTAGGTAGACACAAATTAACTGTAAATATTTTTATGGCAAATTCAGATCACTAAACAACTTTTTCAAATAAACATATCAAAATACGTATTTCTTTTTTATTTCCGTTAAGATCAGATGATTCTCTATTTATATGGGAGGTCAAAAATATTTTCGTATTTCAGCCAAATCATAAAAAAATTAAAAAGATAGTTTATTATGAAAGAAAAATAAAAGAAATTGCAAGAAAAGTGGTAGAAACAATAAATAAGACAGACACAAATCAACTGCAAATATTTTAAGGGCAGATTCAGACCGCTTAAACAACTTTTCCAAATAAACTTATAACGAAATAGATTTCGATGTAAAAGTTGTTCAGTATAGCGGTATGAATCTGCCCTTAAAATATTTGATTTGAGTCCACCTTATGTATAGGAAATATGTAATATATATATAGGAATATTTTTATAAGCTGTACGAAATATAAATAAATACGAATATGAGTTCGTTTGTTACGCTTTCACGCCCTATCTACTGAACCAATCTTTTTGAAATTTCGCATATAGTAAGAAGCATTATTTGTAAAGGGCATAAGGTACCTTGTATCCCGGGAAAACCACTGTTCCCTAAGGAATATTCACGCGGTCGAAAGCTAGTGCTACATATTTACGTAGTCTGACACCTACGTATATTGTTCGTCCATAACGCCATAAGTTTATAACATCTATATAACTCCTTATAACAATGAAAGTCTACAATAAGACATGTATATATACATTTTATCACTAGTTGTAGCTCCTTTACGATAACGCTGCAAAATACATCAAAATAAATAAATAGAAACAAATCACACAGATTCAGTTAGCCCCAAAGTAAGTTCGAGACTTGTGTTATGGGATACTAACTCAACGATACTATACTATATTTTATGAAAAACTAGCAACCCGCCCCGGCTTCGCATGGGCATAAAAACCTTCCTCTTGAATCACTCTATCTGTTAAAAAAAACCGCATCATAATCCGTTGGGTAGTTTTAAAGATTTAAGCATACATAGGGATATAGGGACAGAGAAAGCGACTTTGTTTTATACTATTTAGTGATGAGACATATATAGATAAACATCTAAGACCCAGGCCAATCAGAATAATATCATTTTCCATCTTGACCTGATCAGAGATCGAACCCGGGACCGCCTGAGTAGGCATCTGACATTTTCAAACGGCAGTCGTTTGGCTTCGCCTCGTCCTTTTAAAAGCACTTGATATGGCTCGAATTGCAATATAACTCGGCCGCAAATTGTTTTATTTATAGTCTCGATAGTAATATACTAATATTTCGGACGGAGTCCATCCATGCTGATCTGGGAGAAAAAGAAAAATATAGAATGTATCAGCTGCTTCTCTTTCCGTAAAAGTCGACTGAGGGAATCGGCGAATGGGGAAATCATGACATAGGCGATGCGGCTAGCAACCCATCACTATTGATTTTCTATTTCAACTACCATCATGCTAAACGTGGTCTAAGGTCTGACGGCCCTAGGCTCTATCTACCCCGTATTTGATAAAGACGTGAATATATGTATGTATGAGTACATCTATAGTTATACTTGTAGGTCGACCGCCGATCTCGATTCTCTCCTCTCGTAATGGCTACTTGTATCGCTGAGCCACATTTCGCTCCGCCTTACACAAAAAGCTTTCAAAAAATATTTTTTTGTTAGTGACAACGCATTCGACAATAAAAACAAATAAAATAAAATGAAAAATTTGAAAGCTTTTCTTGTGTCAAGCGGAGCGAAATGTGGCTTAGCGATACAAGTAGCCATTACGAGAGGAGAGAATCGAGATAGGCGGTCGACCTACAAGTATAACTATAGATGGACTCATACATACACATATTCACGTCTTTATCAAATACGGGGCCGATAGAGCCTAGGCCGTAACAAGCTACCGGTGTTGGCTCCTTAAAAAAAATGGAGAAGAAGAGTATAGTACTTACATCATGTGTCAACATTAGGAAGTCATCATGTCGTTGGAAGGCTGCGCGCTGACGGCGCCCCGCAAGAGGTCGTTGATGTCGCGACGGAACATCGACAGGTTTTGGGTGAATCTGAATGAAAAAATATATTATATCAAGTATAGGTATACTTACCGAATAACCAGTTCTTTAGCTCATGCATACTACTGCCGTACCAACGAATGTGTGTGCACGCTAATGGTGGAGGGCATTCTGGGACTAAATTAGTGGGTGGGCTGAGCAATACTGGGCAAGTGAAATATACCAAAAAAATATATATAATACAATTTTAACAAATACAGCTTAGTTTAAAAGGTAAGCAAAATAATTTAATTTTTAATAAATAAAAAAACAAAATGGTGGCACGTATAGAGAAAATAAGACTTTTCATATTTTCAATTTTTTTTTAAATATTATTGTTATTTTTAAGTATACATTTTCAAACATATTAATTATCAAAAATAACATAATATACCTGAATAGTTTGTTTAAACACTTACCCATTAAGCCCATGTTAGCTAAAATGTGTTGCGTCTCTTTCCTTCACGTGAAGTGTCAGGTAAGAGAAATAGAGGCAAAACATATTTTAGTTAAAATGGGCTCAACAAATTTTCTTAATACGGGAGTTATAATTTTAGAAATACTCATTTAATTAAAAAAAAAAAACAATGCTTTATAAAAAACAAACACACCACGGGCGAGTGAAACCGCGACAGACAGCTAGTATACAATAATAGTTAAATAGTTTACCTGTCCCGGTTTTTGGTGAGGAGATTTGGCTCAATCTCATGCATGAGACCGTTGAACCACTGCGCTAGTTGCGCTTGCTTATCTCTGAAAATAATACATATCACTATCACTACATATTATGAACTCTGACACCAGGGTGTGAATGGTCGATTGACCGTGACGCCTACTCGAAATGGTGGTGATGACTACATATTATAAAACAAAGTCGCTTTCTCTGTCTCTATATCCCTATGTAAGCTTAAATCTTTAAAACTACGCAACGGATTTTGATGCGGTTTTTTTAATAGATAGAGTGATTCAAGAGGAAGATTTTTATGCCGATGCGAAGCCGGCGCGGTTCGGTAGTATATGTATAAAAGAAAGTCGTGTTAGTTTACACTATTTATAACTCAAGAACGGTTGAACCAATTTGGCTGAAAATTGGTAAGGAGGTAGCTTAGAACCAGGAGAAGGACATACCTTTCATCTCTGTTCCCGAGGGAAGTGCACGCGGGCGAAGCCGCGGGAAAAAGCTAGTAATAAATATATAGGAACAAATAACACACTTTGAATTAGCCCCAAAGCAAGTTCTCTTTCCCAAAAAAGCGTCTGAACCGATTTGGCTGAAATTTGAAATAGATATTGACCTGTAACAACACATAGGCTATATTTTATGCCGGAATTCCCACGGAAGCGGAGCACCGGGCAACAGCTAATATTTATATTATTTGTAGCAATGTTTTTTTTTTTATGTGGCAATAATCCACAATATTTATGCCAGTTAAGTTTTATTTGAATGTTCCTCATTTAGTCAAGTTAGTCAAGGGCTAAGAGAAGCGGTGGAAGTTTCTTGGGAGATTTTGGTGAAAAGGATTAAAGTCACTTATACGACATTGTACCACTTCCCAACACTCACGCTTGTTCACGAACACTTACCGCCGTATTAAGTAACGTATGATAAGCCCATTTTAACTAAAATATGTTTTAGCTCTTTCTCTCTTACCTGACACTTCATGTGAAAAAACGAGACGAAACACATTTCAACTAAAATAGGCTTAGCAAAAGTTTCTTAAAACGGGGTTTAGCAAATAATAATCCACAATTATTATGCACAATTACTCGAAAAAAACACAAGACTCAAAATCTATCTCTGTTTTCAAGAAACGCATAATGGATTATTATCTTTCTTTAGCATAATAAATGTATATTTAGTCACACTCAAATATAAACATAAGAAATTAAGTACTACTAAATATAATTAAAACTAACTTATATAAAAAATATTCTAATAGAAAAATAAATAAAAACTAATTTAAATAAAAAATAGAACCCAAATCGCTGCCATCACCGGGTAAGGTACCCAAGAGGCTGGCATATTTAGTCTAAGTGAGTATATTTGTATTTATATGGTATATATATTTATTTAAGTATGTATGTACTTATGTATGTATGTTTATTATATTATAATATTCTAGTACACGCCTGTTACCCTTTTCTTCTCGTTTCCTCTCTCGGGTCCGCTGGAAGAGATTTCTTTAGAAATAAGCAGCACCCTTGTACTAATGTTCTTTATTCTATTTTCTTTTCTTTTGTATATTTTTCTGTGTACATGAATTTGAAATAAATAAATAAATATTAGAAAATAAACACAACGACGACGAACTGGGTGACTTTAGTTTGGCGCCAAAACCCATCTGTAGCAATGTCTCGTTACCTGGGCTGCTGCGCTATCATCTCCGCCCGTATCCTGGAGAACTGCTCCTCATTGAGCAGTATGAGTCCCAGCAGTGGACGCGACATGGACCACTGGTTGCAGCAGTCCTCGAACATTATCACGTTCAGTACCTGGACAAACGCATTTATTTATAAATATACAACTTTTATTTCTTAACTAGCTGTTGCCCGCGGCTCCGCCCGCGTGGGACTCGGTTATATCGCGCCCAAAAGTAGCCTATGTTTGACCTCAGGTCGTTAACTACATCCCAACCAAATTTCATCACAATCGGTCCAGTAGTTTGGCCGTGAAGAGGTGACAGACAGACTTTCGCATTTATAATATTAGTATGGATAGTATGGATATGGAAGTATGGATTACAGGCTATACGGTAACGAGGCTCTAGACAATTCAAATGCTAGAGACTTGTGATTTCAGTGAATAATGATTTTTAGTTGAAGGTGGCGCTAGTGCTCACTGAGGTATCGTCTCACGAGCTGGCGTCGATTCTGCTAACGTTAAGACAAAATCGTATCAAAATAGTGTTTCAATTGTAGTGCTTTTTACACACTATTTACAAGAACTATGACAGTATGATGTGATGTGAAATTAGTGTGTGGTGTGACCATCAGAAGTGACATAAAAAAAAATATACATTTCTTGTAACTAGTGTGCAAAGAGGCACTACAATTGAAACACTATTTTGACACGATTGTGATTTGACGTTAGCAGAATCGCCGACCAGGGCGTGCGGGGTCCACCTACCGTGGCCAGCAGCTGCTGCATGATCTCCGGCCGCCGCTGCAGCAGCTGGATGAACATGCTGCTCGTCTGCGGCGGCGGCTGGCGCGGGTTCTGGACCTTGTTACTAGCTGGAAACACAGTACAATACAATACAAATACTCTTCTTCCACGCTGGTCTGGGAGAAAAAGAAAAACATAGAATGTACCAGCTGCTTCTCTCCCCGCGCAAGCCGTAAAAGTCGTCTGAGGGAATCGCCGAATGGGGAAATCATGTCATAGGCGATGCGGCTAGCAACCCATCACTATTGATTTCCTGTTTCAACTACCATCATGCTAAACGTGGCCTAAGGTCTTATGGCTTTAGGCTCTGTCTACCCCGTATGGTACAAAGACGTGATTATATGTACACAGGTTACAAAAGGTTTTACAAATTCAGAACTGTTCTCTGTGTGCGCCGGCAGGCATACAAAATTAACATGTTGATTTATAATATTATTAACTACTAACTGTTCCCCGCGGCTTCGCTCCGCGTGAGACTCGGTTATATCGCGCCCATAGTAGTATAAAGTAGCCTATGTTTGACCTCAGGTCGTTAACTAAATCCTTACCAAATTTCATCACAATCGGTCCAGCAGTTTAACCGTGAAGAGGTGACAGACAGACAGACTTTCGCATTTATAATATTAGTATGGATTAACTATTTCATTTATTTTTATTTTATATTTCATTTTAGTTGTACAGAGGTGACATGCATCCATATCCATACTAATATTATAAATGCGAAAGTCTGTCTGTCTGTCTGTCACCTCTTCACGGCTAAACGGATGGACCGATTGTGATGAAATTTGGTAGGGATGTAGTTAACGACCTGAGGTCAAACATAGGCTACTTTTGGGCGCGATATAACCGAGTCCCACGCGGGCGGAGCCGCGGGGAACAGCTAGTATAGTATAAAACAAAGTCGCTTTCTCTATTCCTATATGGACTATGTGAGCTTGAATCTTTAAAACTACACAACGGATTTTGACGCGGTTTTTTTAGTAGACCAGAGTGATTAAAGAGGAAGGTTTTTATGCCCATGCGAAACCAGGGCGGGTCGCTAGTATAAAATAAATTACATAATACTTACTTTTCTGTACTAACTGCTTAAATAGATATGTGACTATATGATCTAGTGTCGCGCAACACCCGGTGCATACACTAGTGTCTGAAATCAGGAGAAAAACAGTACATTATAATAACAGGAGAAACAAGTCTACAAAACCATGATTAGGCCTGGAAAACAACGCAACTTCATCAGTTTGGGCTTATTGTGTTTGACTTTAGGCCTCAAAATATAATAACACTAGCTGTTCCCCGCGGCTTCGGCCCGCGTGGGACTCGGTTATATCGCGCCCAAAAGTAGCCTATGTTTGACCTCAGGTCAAACTCCCTCAGGACCTGACATCCCTACCAAATTTCATCACAATCGGTCCAGCAGTTTAGCCGTGAAAAGGTGACAGACAGACAGACAGACTTTCGCATTTATAATATTAGTATGGATTAATCGATAAATTAAAAAAAAACCCACGACATTAGTAGTGAGGATAGACTGATTCCCCCCTCCCCCCCCCTCGTATATTATTTACAGATATTAGTTATTTTCCCTTAGAGCAGAGCTTTTTCACAGCTCAACCGATGTTCATTGAACATAATATTTTGTAATGTTAACGTGACGCGCTTTCATTTGAGACCCCACTCGAGTATATTTGCAGACATTTGGTGACATTTTTCCCCACATTTACCCCCACCACTTCTAAACGGCTCAACCGATTTTCATCAAACAAGTCTAAGAACACTCGCTCGCAAGTCACCTTTAACACAAAAAAATAATAATTGAAATAGCTTCATCCGTTCGGGAGCTATGATGCCAGAGACAGATAAACAGACACGTCAAACATATAACACCCCTCTTTTTGGCGTCGGGGGTTAAAAAGCGCATTCAAAGTCATTTCAGTTTATTGCCAACTTCATCATTTCAGCCGCAGGCTGTCCACTGCTGGACATAGGCCTCCCACTAGTATTTCCAGAACGCCCGGTTGTCGCGGCCTGCATCCAGCGCCTGCCTGTGACCTTCTTCAGGTCATCCGACCATCTGGTTGGTGTACCATTTAAGCATCTTTACCTATCGGCCATTGGTTTATCGCGCAAATTTGCTATCATGTATGCGAATTCAAAATTCTCGCTTTTACCGCCATCTGTTGTCCGACTTAGTAGATATTAGTAGACGACCTCCGTGGTGTAATGGTTAACATGCCTGACCGCTGCTCAGGAGGTCACGGATTCGCTCCCCGGTCAGGTCAAAATGAAAAATGATCTTTTTCCGATTGACCTCGGTCTTGGATGTTTATCTATATATGTATTTGTTATAAAATATAGTATCGTTGAGTTAGTATCCCATAACACAAGTCTCGAACTCACTTTGGGGCTAACTCAATCTGTGTGATTTGTCCCTATATATTTATTATTTATTTATTTATCGTGGCGCTAGTGTCGCCGCAGTATTACAACTATATACTCACCTAATGCTGTCAGTCCTTCGCTAATGGAACCCAGTATGTAAAGAGTGGCGGGCGGTTCCAATGATGCTGTGAAAATAACAAACGAATTCAAATACCAGTTATTTTTTCACCACGGAATCATGATTTTTTTGTGGCATTTTTTTAATAAAATACCCCCACCTCCCCCAAAATTAATGTCTTAGATTTTTCAATTTGACCTGATAAAAGAGTAAAAGGAATAAAATGATTGGTTGTTGATTCATGTCAGACTCTTAAGCTGTTGGTTTTTGTAAAAAATAAATAAAAAAATTAATCTGAAAAAAATGAGCCCAGGACCTCAATTATCATGTATTTTTTTAAGTCACAAAAATCTTTTTTTTTTTTTTTTTGTTTTTTTTTTTTCAGATTATTTTTAGGTTTAGTTCGCTAGCTTACCTAAAAACGGCATGTGGTCCTGCGCCAACCGCTCCAGTAGTACGTAGTATGTTTGTGACAGTTTGGGGTAGTCCTGTAAAAGTATTAATATTGAACGAATTGATGAAACATTTATGTGAAAGATTCAGGCGTAATTCTGCGGCAGTCAAAGTTACAAGTACTTACTAAATTATTTTGCGTGATTTTGCCACCGGTTAGTTCATGCAATTTACTGCCGGCCACACACCTACTACTGTTAGTCCATGCGCGTCACAATTAGTTTGCACACACATTCCATTAAAAATTAAACCGTCTTATTACAAATGCAGGTCTAACTTTAAATCTAGGTTTAGACAATTATCCGACCAAATCAAGTTGATCTATCTAGTAATATGACACTATCTCATCTGTCAATATTAACTTGATTTGGGAGGATAATAGTTTAAATCTAGTTTCAAAGTTAGACCTGTTTTTGTAGTAAGACTTTAAGAATTCAAGGAATGTGTTTGCAAACTAATGGTGGCGGGAAGCACGCAAAGTAATTTGGTAAAAATAAAAAAAAACCTTCATTGCGTAAAATTAAAGAAACCACGTCAGAGGCAGTTCTTAAAAACTTTGATGCACACCTTGTGCCTGGTCGATTGACCGTGTCCCCTAAACGAAATGATGATTGCGTGAATTGCGATTTTGAGGCTGTCGATGCCGCGAATACAAAGCAGCCTGAAAAATCCGCCAGTGTCATCCACTAACACACCCGGGTCATGTTCCTGTTGGTCTGGTTTCCCTGTAAAAGGGTCACGGAGGTCAGACGGCAGTACGGTACATTGTAATAATCAATACCGACAAATCTAAGAGAATTGATTATAATCACTACACAGTTTGAAACAGTCGCTTTCTCTGTCCCCATGTCCCTTTGTATGCTTAAATCTTTAAAACTACGCAACGGATTTTGATGCGGTTTTTTTTATATAATAGAAAGAGTGATTCAAGAGGAAAGTTTTTATGCCCATGCGAAGCCGGAGCTGGTCGCTAGTTATTAATAATTCACATTATTTTTCCGTACAACAAACAAATGTATACATAATTTTGTTAAATACTAGGTAAGGTACAAAGCCGGACTTATCGCTAATGCAATCTCTTCCAGTCAACCTTAGAGTGGATGGAAAACAAAACCAAGACAAATCAAAAGGCGAAGGCGCAGTATATATACGTAAATACATATACACACAAAGATTTAAATATAATATAACCTACACATACTAAATAAAAACAAATCAAACAAACATAAATACATACATAAAAAATATATATATAAATAAGAGCATACTTAAATATCTCAATAAATAACTGAGCAGATACAAAGCAAATAAGGACAAGGCAGAAATTATTAGCGAGATCATAACCAATTTTCTTTCAATTCCTGTAGCGCCACCTGTTGTCAAGAAAAGGAACTAAATCTTTTTCTTTTAGGCAAAGGGATTACATGATAGAACTTACCAGTAGGTCGCTCTGCGGTATACTAAGGAGCATTTTGACAAACATGTTTAGAGCATTGTCTAGAGCCTCGTCTCCGTATAGCCTGTAATAAGTATGATAAGGACACGAATCAATTGAAAAAAAATTACGACCATACCTCGGTGAACACTAGCGCCACCGTCATTTAAAAATCATTATTCACTGAAAACACAAGTTATCAAAAAACCGTGTTATGTAATTAAGGTTCTGGATATGAAGTTAATTTTAATCATGTTAAATTATAGTTTCATATAGTTACAAATTGCAAAACTGTTTTAAGTGGCCGTTTTAAGCAATATTGCAATTTGTAACTATAGGGAACTGTAATTTAATATGTTTAAAATTAACTTCAGATCCAGAACCTTGATTACATAACACGGATTTTTGATAACTTGTGTTTTCAGTGAATAATGATTGTCTTAAGGGCAGATTTGGATCACTATAATAATAAATACAGGCTTTTGCCTGTAGACCCGGAGGTCATGGGTTCGATTCCCACGGGAAGCATACTTTGTTGTTTCAAGTTTGGTTAGGACATTGCAGGCTTGAATCACCTGATTATCTGATAATAAAGATGATTCCGTGCTTCGGAAGGCACGTTAAGCCGTCGGTCCCGGCTGCCATCTGGTAGTCGTTAAAGGAACCACGTCAGAGGCCGAGATTCGGTTCCTAAGAACTCTGACACCAGGGTGTGCATGGACAATTGACCGAGACCACAAGAAATGATGTTGATAAAGAGTTTGTTGGTTTAAACGACCTCTGTGGCGTAATGGTTAACATGCTTGACCGCTACTCAGGAGGTCGCGGGTTCGATCCCCGGTCAGGTCAAGATGAAAAATGATCTTTTTCTGATTGACCTCGGTCTTGGATGTTTATCTATATATGTATTTGTTATAAAAATATAGTATCGTTGAGTTAGTATCCCATAACACAAGTCTCGAACTTACTTTGGGGCTAACTCGATCTGTGTGACTTGTCCCTATATACTTATAACTTAAGGTGATACCTCGGTGAACACTAGCGCCACCGTCATTTAAAAAATCATTCCTCACTGAAAACACAAGTTATCAAAAATCCCTCTGCTGTAATTATGGTTCTGGATATGAAGTTAATTTTAATCATATTCAATTATTAAATAATAGTTCCATATAGTTACAAATAGCAAAACTACTAAAAGTGACCGTTTTAAGCAATAATGCAATTTGTAACTATAGGGAATTATAATTTAATATGTATACTCGAGATAGAAATTTACCTAAAAACACCGAAATTAGCATAATTCCCGCACAGGGCCGCCTTCAGTATCGAGAAGCATAGAGAAATGCCCTTTAACTTCATCGCGTACATCTGCTTTTTGCTCACGTCTATGGTCAATATCCGGCTGCCTGCAATCAAAATTATATTGTTTATGACTTCAAATTTATTAAAATGTTCGATATGAAGCATATTTAAACAACAATTTATTAATTATTTCATGTTTTTTCAAGCACCCTCTCGAACAAAAATTTTTTTTTCAAATTCAGCCGTCTTCGAGTAATCCGGTAACATACATAAAAAAAAAAAACATTCCGACGAATTGAGATCCTCCTCCTTATTTTTGAAGTCGGTTAAAAAATTTAATAAATGCGAAAGTGAGTTTGTATATTTCTTTGTTACATCTTCACGCCTTATCTACTGAACCAATTTTCCTAAAATTTCGCATACACACAGCTAGGAATATTGAAAAGGCCATAGGGTACCTTTCATCCCGGGAAAAAGCACTGTTCCCGAGGGAAATTCACGCGGGCCAAAGCTAGTATACAAATATTGCTCGTTTAATATTATAGGATTAGTTTTAATTGCAGCTCCAAATTCAAATTCAAATTGTTTATCTATCTATTTATCTATATATATAAAAATGAAACCCGTTTTCCGTTGTCACGACATAGCATGAAAACGGCTTGACCGATTTGGCTGATTTTTTTTTGTAGTTTTCTAATACTCTGTACAAGGTTCTTACGGAAAAAAATATTAAGAAAGGCGGTACGAAGTTCGCCGGGTCAGCTAGTTCTCAATATAGGACATTCTTATCACTTATTGACGTCAATCATTACTTAAGTTCACCACCACTTCCAAAGCGCAAGTGAAGAAAAAGCTATAGGCTGGATAAAGTTTTTGATAAATAAAAAAAGCACTCACCATAAGCACAGATGATGTTCGAAAGCTCCCTAAAGAGTAGAATGCCGTTTGGCGAGCTGACATCGAAGTGTAGCCTTTGATTCCTGTTTTGAGCCAATTCAGCGGCCAATTTCAGTACTGGAGTTGTCAGGGAAGGTTCCGCAAACCATAATTCAATACCGCGGAGTAATACCTTCATGTATACTGGATAGCTGGAAATAATTTGTTTTTTCGATTCAGTTTCAATAATTCTTATACTATATCTATACGCTAGCTGTTCCCCGCGGTTTCACTCGCCCTTCGTGTATATGTACTATAGCCTATAACCTTCCCCGAGAATCAAGCTATCATATGCTGAAAGAGTTTTTCAAATCCGACCAGTAGTTCCCAAGTTATAAGCGTTCAAACAAACAAACAAACTCTTCAGCTTTATAATATTAGTATAGATATAATAAAACAGTAAAAATATTTTGTTTGTGCATTTAGTAATTTTGATTGAAATGGATAGAGGGAAAATTTAAAAAGAATACTAGGGTCGGCAGACTAAAGTAAATAAGTCAAAAATGGCAACGTTACAGGATTTAAAAAAAAAACCCTCATATTTTTTTTTTTTGAATTTTTTTTATGTTTTTACGTATTAACCCGTGACGCGTCCAAAGTCCTAACCGAGGCCATAACGCAAAAGTTGCGCGCAGCGTCCAAGAGCCTAACCGAGGCCGTAACGCATTCCGTACTCTTTGACATTTTTTTTCTATGGTTTGAATTGATTGGTCCATTTAAAATTTATATGAATACCAAAAGGAACTCTCCTTCTGTTGATTGGTATTTTTTGAGCCAATAAAAATCGAGAAACCTTTGCCCAATGAGAGTAAATTCGTGAGTAAACCGCGCCACAAGAAAAAGCCCGCCATTTTTGTTTTCGTTGTGCGAATACGCGCGTGCCTTGAAATCGGAAATATGTCCAAATCTTTTAACAGAAAAATATTTGTTTCATGTATTATATATCAAATTAAAGCTAATTAAGTAACCTATTTGTTAAATGTATTTGTTTTAGCCCAATTGTAAAAAAATGTGTTGAAAAAACGACATAACTTTCACAAACTAAGATCGTCAATCTTTTGATTTCATTTTATACTCCGATATTTTAATTTTAAAAACAATAAAATATCATGAAAACTATTTATATTCATTGTAAATTTACTGAAGAATGTATATTGTAACTGTGTCATAATCATTTTGTTGAAACTTTATAAAATTCCACATTGATTCGTAGTAATCTAATACTTTCCGATCATATTGTTCGATGCCAGGACATTGACCTTACAATTTGGTAGCGGTTGCATAGTTTGTACAGATGACAACAAAATTGTGCCATGTTGACACATTTTTTTTTTGCATAAATACTAATTGGAGAATATGTTTTAATTTTTTTATTTTATCAATTTTTAGGGATTATGTGTTCATAATAAATAAAAATGTTTTATCAATATACCTACCTATCCTAAATATTGCTATACCACAGAAAATAGTACTAACATAGCTATACGATAAATACCGTAGTACTAATTTATGCCTTTGTCTAGTTAAAATAAATAAATACTTAATTGAAATATTGTAACGATTCACCATTTTTTTTACCCTTGCCAAAAAAGGGGTGTTATGAGTTATCGTGTCTATATATAGTTATGTAATAGTGGTAGCTCCCAGATGATCCCAGACGATTTTACTAAACTGAAAATTCTTTTTGTAGCGAAATTTTATAAACCACCTGACATAAAAGAGGTGTTAGGTTTATCTTGTGTGTGTGTAAGTATGTGTGGTGGTGGTAACCCCCAAATGATGATTATTTACTTGCGAGACAATGAACTTTTTGATAAATAAACCTCCTTTTTTGAAGTCGATTAAATAATAAAGAACCTTCTTCTAAATGTAATAAATACTTTTAGAAAAACCGCATCAATATCAATTCAGCCAAACGTGAAATAATGGTGGGAAAAATAAATGCACATATACAGATTCACCTGACTACTTCCTTTTTGAAAATCGGTTAAAAAGAGGTGGGAACATAGATATTATACTTGGTGCTGTGTCTTGGTGTGTAAGTGTGAGTGTGCCGAAGTGAGCGATTATATTTTATTTACCTTTCATTTCGGGAAAAACACAGTTCTCGAGGGAAATTCTTGCGGGCGAAGCCGCGGGTGAAAGCTAGTTCTAATATAATTTTTATATGATTATATTTTATCCAAATGATTGTTTTTACAAAGTGGATATGAGATATAATGGGTAGGTATTAAGGTATTGAACTACTTTAGCTCATAAAGTCTATTTCGTAAATTATATCTACGAATTATATCTCTTTGAACATTTATATATTTATTTATTATTTTAATACATACAGATTTACTAACACGTGTAATTATATTATAAGTATCGAATATAAAATATATATTTGTTATTAATAATAACATTTATCTTAAACATTTACCCAGTAAAGGAACTTGGATAATATTCATTCTTAAATTTTTGTTGCTAACTGTACTATCCTTGCGCTTCGCGCCAACGTCGCGCGCGAAACACCTGCGTCGGTTTCAAGGTCAGTCTATCCGCGCGACACGGCACATCGCGGCCATTTTTTCGAACGCGTCAAATTTAGCGGTTTAATTAAAAAGATAATTGTTGAGTGATAGTTTGTGGTTGAGTATTGTTATTATACTTATTCGTCGCGTAATTTATTAGACTTTATGATATTGAAAATGGTTTAAGTGAAGTGTGTGTGAATTTAGTGCAAATTGATGTGTAATACGTGAATGGCGCCAAGAAAAACATCGATTTCAAAAGATTGGAGTCCATAAAGTATTATCCGGTATTTATTAGTACATTATTTTACTTTTATCTTCAAGCGCGTCTCTTTACCTTTTTTTACGTATACAAATCATAAAATATAATTATACATTTTAGGCACAAATTCAGTTTTTCCGCGGAAAATCGGGAAAATTTGCTTAGTTTTTGACATTTCCAGTAATTGATGCTAGGCGACTTCGTTCGCGTCACGGGTTAAGAATTATTATAGTACTTATATATGCCCATATAACTAAATTATATTAGTTCTTAATTAATACTAAGTAAAGTTATTATGTGCGTGGTTTTATTGTTGAATGCGAAGGACACCCCTCGCAAATCCCTCGCCAATCGTATGAGTGTCTTTCGGGCTTCCTTTGACCCAAGTCATTGAATGAATGAACGAATCGAATAAATGAACAAACAAATTAAATGAATGAATGATTTAATAAAAACACATCCAGTTGAACAGAATCATCCTATGAGTGTCTTTCGAGCCTCCTCTAACGCAAATTATTGAATGAATGAACGAATTGAATGAATGAATGATTTAATAAAAACTCACATCTAGTAGAACAACATCATCTTATCTGTATTATAAGTGTCTTACGAGCTTGTTCAGACGCAAATCATTGAATGAATGAACGAATCGAATGAAATAATGATTTGAGTGAATGAATTATTTAATACTAGCTGTTCCCCGCGGCTCCGCCACGCGTGGGACTCTGTTATATCGCGCCCAAAAGTAGCCTATGTTTGACCTCAGGTCGTTAACTACATCCTTACCAAATTTAATCACAATCGGACCAGCAGTTTAGCCGTGAAGAGGTGACAGACAGACAGACAGACAGACTTTCGCATTTATAATATCAGTATGGATAGTATGGAAGTACTCACATCCAGTCGAACAGCATCATGTACGTGGTTTTCGTGTTGAATGCGAAGGCCAGCCCTCGCAGATCCCTCGCCAACCCTATGAGTGTCTTTCGGGCTTCCTCCGACGCAAACATGGCGCCCTCGGCACCTCCAAGAAGCCCTATTATACTTTCAAAGGCCGCTGTCAACAAACAAATTAATGAAACATCTAAACAAAATCAATTAGTGATGCGATAGAAAATGTATAATTTCTTATTTTCACGTTAATTTTGTATAATTAGTAATATTTAACTATAATTTTAATCATATAGGGAAAGATATATTTATATTAAGTGAGAAAAAACAAAATTGCAAACTTATTATGGAAAATTACGAGTAATATTGCCATGGCCAGTACATTTGAATTTACGAAAAAATAAGAGGACGTAAATTGCAATTTTGGCCGAGGCTTGTTTAGTACTTTTCTTCCTCCGACTTCCACTTGAAACGAAACAACATCGTGTCAAATTTAAAAATGGCGTCATCAGTAAGCCTGCGCACGTTTTGTTCTTATTTTTTAATTTTTGCACTTGGTAATAATTCGGCCATAAATTACTTCATTTCTGGTCTCGATAGTAATGTTCTATTTAAAAATTACATTGTTTGTCTAGACCGGCAATGAGTCTATTGACGTAATGTTCTTTTTTTAATAACAAAGCTAAATTTGACGTATTGTTTTTTTTAAAATAAGCGACTAGCGCATAAAAATCATTCGAATCTATTAAAAAAAAAAACCGCATCAAAATCCGTTGCGTAGTTTCAAAGATTTAACCATACAAAGGGACATAGGGACAGAGAAAGCGACTTTGTTTTATATTATGTAGTGATAAACCCTATTTCAAAGCGAGTAAATAAATAAAACTTACCTGTTAGTGGCAACATGAACGCGTGGAACCGCTCTTCGTCTTCACCTAGCTCTACCATGAGCAACCTGCCCAGCGCTGTATATAGCATCGTGCGACATCGCATTTCCGAGGTACCAACGTTGGATATGCCCAAAAATGGGAAGTGTTCCGCCTGTAGGAAACATTATGATATTGTCTTACTATATGGGTTGTGTGAAAATATTAATTTTATATTTTTTTTTTAGTATACTTTTTACGGAAACTAGTCATTTAAGGCCTTTCTTGAATTTATTAATCTTCTTCAGTCATACTTCGGTCAAGTCAGTAGTCTAGTCAAGTCCAGTCAAGTAAGTAAGTCTAGTCAGAGTCAGATGGCTATGTGAAGCAGTGGAAAAATTTCACTTAGCTATAACTTGGAGATTTAGGTGACAAAGATAAAAGTCACGTAATCGATAATGTACCACTTGCCAACACTCACGCTTGTTCACGAACACTCAGCGAATAATAATACACCAATATTATGCACAAATACTCGAAAAAACTTAAGTTTTGGAAATTAAATACAGCGCGGACATAGCGACAGTTTTCTTTCCCTCCAAAAACTCAATTTATTTCAGTAATAGGCTAATTGAGTTGTATTTTGTTAATGTTTAAAATAATTATTCTCTATTTGTTTAGATTGAAGCCAATTTTACCATATTTTTCCGAGCCCTCTAAAGCAGCAAAATTTAATTTCAAAAGTTCACTTTTAAAATAACATTTGTGATGACACCACCAACCATTTTGTGACATAATTATTCTGTAAGGTACTATTTTTGAGACATGGTTCTCACCAAAAGCCACAGAGTCGCATGAAAATCATGCGAGTCCGCAGTTCAGTTGGATGAAAATCATTCGAATCACTGATTTTGAACGAATGATAGAAGCCAAAAATAGGTCTGAACGTCAGTTTACCAGAATAGTTGCGTCACGTCATGGCGGTTGATGACAGACTCGCGTTTTGACAGTACCGAATTTTAAGTAAATTTGAAATTGAAATTATAATGCCATCTTGCATTTTTCTTAGCGGAGATCGATATATTTCGGTTTCGTGGGTCAAATACTGTTAAAAATAAACATTCGTTGCATTAAAATCGATATGAGTAGCAAATAGCCTATTGTAAAGGCTTTAGCCCGCGGCTTCGTTCTTTTGAATTTCCCTCGGGAACAGTGCTTTTTCCCGGGAAGAAGGGTACCTTATGTCCTTCTCAATATTCATAGCTGTCCAAATTTGGAATCTGTGCGTCTATAAAACTTCCATTTTGTTAGTAATGTATAAACTGGCAACCCTGTCCAGTGACGCCGTTCTTTTTATTTTGATAGAAAAAGGCGGTAGTTGTGATTTATAATTTTTTCGCCCTCGCTTATCGTGCCGTGTCGAACAGAGCTAAAAGGCCTGTTTTCTCGTAATTTTCTCGTTAAATTAGTTCGTGTGTCACCTTTTTACAACCTTAAATCCAAAATAATTCGTTCTTGTCGAAAATCATTAAATAATATCGTGTATAAAGAGTGTAAAATAAAAGGGTCATTTCGGACATAAAAACCACCATCAATTCACCTCATCCTGGAGACGAAGATATTATCCTTTGGGCAAGTTGCGTCGTATGTAAGTAATATCTAGCTAAGGAATAACAATATTGGCCAATATTTAAATAACCCTTGGTTAGAAATTATTTTGCATCTTCAAGATCTCTTCATCTAAGCTGATGGTAAGATTAGTTCTTTGTTTGTAACTTATTATGTATTGTTTCGCCATATCGTTTATTTCGTGTAACCTTTGCATACAGTCCACTACTAAGCCTGCTTTTCGTTTTGTCAAAGACTAAATTCGTTCGGGTCTTTGGAAGCAGGCTTCTCGCCTAATTAGATTGTTTCGTCCACGAATTACATTTACTATACATTTTTGGTCCTCTGAGCCTGATTTAATTGTTCCGCGATTAAAATATTTTAATTTGTAAGTGTAATTCGTAACATATCGTAGTTTAAAATTATATTTTTATATTTGTATTTCGTGGGTAGATTAAAGGGCGTGGTGTGATCATAGTGTGGTATTGTCATACAGATCATACCTATTAACAATGGAATCTGATTCTATTAATGCGTCTGCATCAACAGATGGCGCAAATTTAAACCGTGTTGCCCGCGACTACGCATTTGCGCGTTTAGAATTGATTGAGGGAGGTGATTTGTCTGGTTATTTAGAGGAAGATATAAAAGATATATTAGATAGTTTTCATAATCATCAGCGATTAATTTTGGCTTCATTGCCTAAGCCTCAAGCACAAAATGAACTAGAATGGACTTTAAAGTTTCAACGTATGACATCAAGAATTAGAAGTCGCATGCGGCAGTTTTCAGAGTGTGTAACTAAAAAGGAATTGCCACCTACTAAAAGTGAGGTAGTTGCTAAATTACCAAAAATAAATATTAAACCTTTTGATGGTAAATTAGAAAATTGGGTTGCATTTATACAATTATTCAATTCTTTGATTCACACAAAGTCCATTCCAGATATAGAAAAATTTTATTATTTGTTATCGTCGGTGCAGGGCCCGGCCTATGATTTGATTAAAAATTATCCGCTGACAGAAGACAGTTATTTGGATGCATATAGATTATTAGATAAGCATTACAATAAAAAATGGGCTCTTTGCAGTACCTTCTATGATAAATTGTTGAAATGTGAACCAATCAAATTTGTTTCGGGTTCAGAATTAAAGCGTGTTTGTAATATATTTTCGGAAAATTTGTCAGTGTTAAAAAAATTTGGATTGCCTGATACAAACTTTGTTTTGGTTCAGCTGTTGTGGTCGAAGCTAGATAAGACTATGCGAGAAAAGTTTTTATTAGAACATAATAGTGATGATATTCCAGTTTATGATAATCTTGAAAAGTTTGTTGAAAAGCACAGTCAAGCGCTTATATTTACTGACTTTAAACCTGTTTCTGTCAATAATTCAAAAGTTAGTAAATCAATTAATAATAAACAAAAGGTTAATTCCTTTGTTGTATCGTCAGCGAACCAATGCAAGTTTTGTTCTCAAACACATAGCTTGGAAAATTGTAATGACTTTAAAAAATTGGATTCACATGCTCGGTTTGATTTTGTTAAAAAGAATGGTCTTTGTATTTGTTGCTTTTCGCCCTCTCACCGAGTAAAGTCTTGTCATAGTAAAGGTTGCAATATTTGTAATCATCGGCATAATAATTTGTTACATTTTGATCGTGCTCCAGTATCTTCCCTGGATCAATGTGATAATAATTTAAATAAGGTCATCGCTCCTGTGGTTGACTCTCAGCCCTCTTCTGGGACTACACTTACCACTGTGGCTTTTAGCAAAAGCATTCTATTTTCGACTGCTAGAGTTTTAATTCAAGACAGTAATGGTGATTTCCAACCTATTCGAATCTTATTGGATTCTGCAAGTTCATGTAACTTTATTTCGAAACGGGCTGCTAACTCTTTAGGTTTGTTAATAAATCATGGAAATTGTCAAGTCAATGGTATCGGCTCTTCGGTTGCTACACCAAGTGGAAGTGTCTGTTGTAATTTGAAACCTTTGAACTCTTGTTTGCCCTCAAACATCGTGGTAGATGCTCTTGTTCTCTCGTCAATCTGTGCTGACCAACCGGTTGAACCGGTCGATCCTAGGTTCTGGTCACACATCCAAGGCTTATCATTGGCTGATCCTCACTTCGCCACTCCTGGGCCTGTTGACATGCTTCTTGGAGCAGATATTTTGGCTTCCTCGTTGCTCCCGGGTCTCAGGAAGGGTAGGATAGGTGAACCAATTGCCATGGAAACTGTTTTCGGTTGGGTGCTTTTAGGTGGATGTGAGAATTCACCCCCCACTCTTCGTTCTCGTGCAATCAATAAAGATTGCTTTCTCGTCTCGTATTTCTCGAATTTGTCGTTGGATAACGCTATAAAAAAGTTTTGGGCGTTAGAAGAAGTTTCTCAGCACAATAATATTTTGTCGGCTGCTGATAAAACTTGTGAAAATAATTTCGTTGAAAACCATTCACGTGCTTGTGATGGTAGATTTGTCGTTCCTTTGTCTTTTGTTGAGCCTTCGCTCAAACCAGTCTTCCATGACTCGCGTGCGATTGCACTTAAAAGATTTTCGTCTTTGGAAAGGAAATTTGATTCAAATCCTAAATTTCGTGAAGCATATGTTGCCTTCATGGAGGATTATGCCGCTTGTCAGCATCTCGAAGAAATTTCGCCGCCCGAGAAGGATGTTGGTAATTTTTATTATATTCCGCATCATGGCATCTTGCGCCCCGAGTCAGTTAGTACTCCTCTTCGTGTCGTTTTCGATGCAAGTGCCAAAGATTCTCGTGGTGTATCATTGAATGAGACACTGCTCAGTGGTCCTAAACTCCAAAATAATATATTTGATCTCTTAGTTCGCTTTCGTTGGCATGCAATTGTGTTCACAGGAGATGTGAAGCAAATGTATCGTCAGATATTGGTTCCTAATGAGGACGCTGAGTATCAGCGGATTGTATGGCGATCTTCGCCGGTCGGTCCTGTACGTGACTTCAAGCTCCGTACCGTGACATATGGAGTTTCGTCTGCTCCATATCAAGCTCTTCGCACTATTGCTGAGTTAGCAAAGATTTCGTTCATAATTTTTTGCTTGGAGCTTCTGTTTTGGCCCGTGACATATATATCGATGATATAGTTACCGGAGCTGACTCTCTCGAAAATGCTCTGTTATTGAAGTCTGAACTTGTGGAGATTATGCGTTCAGCCGGTTTTCATCTACGAAAATGGACTTCGAACGACAAACATTTTCTCGCAGACTTACCCCCCTCTGATTTATATTCTGAGGACTTTAGAAATTTTGAAGACGTTTCGGACGTCTCTCTCAAGATTCTGGGTCTCTTGTGGTTGCCTCATGATGATAGTTTTACCTTCAAAGTTTCTAATAATTCTCGTAGACTGACTAAGCGTACCATGCTTTCAGATATTGCTCGTCTGTATGATCCTTTGGGATTGGTAAGCCCTGTTATATTTTATGCAAAATATCTCATGCAACTTTTGTGGTGTTCCGGAATCTCTTGGGATGATGATGTTCCTCGGACAATATCTTCAGAGTGGATTAAATTTAAAGATCAACTTAGCTCATTAACTACACTGTCGTTTCCTCGTCATATCGTTCAACCTTTCGTTAGTTTGCAACTCCATGGGTTCTGTGACGCGTCTGAACGTGGCTACAGCGCTGCAATCTATTTTCGTGTCGTTCAATTTGATGAAAAAGTAAGTACTGAACTTTGCTGTTCAAAATCCAAGGTTGCTCCTCTTAAAAGACTAACAATCCCTAGATTAGAGCTTCAAGCCGCTGTTTTATTATCAGACTTGTTGCAATCAGTAATAGAAGCATTGAAACCGTTTCATCTCATTGATAATGTTTTCGCGTGGTCGGATTCCACTGTCGCTTTATCGTGGATTAGATCTTGTCCTTCTAGATGGCAAACTTTTGTTGCCAATAGGGTTGCGCACGTGCAAGATAAAATACCGTCTGGTTGCTGGAGACATGTTGGTACTGCTGACAACCCAGCTGACTATGGTTCACGTGGAATGCTCCCTGACGATTTCGTATCGAAACAAGATTTGTGGCGTCATGGCCCATTGTGGCTATCTAAACCTATTGAACATTGGCCTACACTGTTTCCCCTGTCTGATGAGACTTTGGTGTCAGCAGAACAAAAAATTGTCAATTTAGTGACAAACCGTTCGGATTGTGATTCTAAATTATTGGACAACCTATTAAATAAATTTTCGTCGTTTTCAAAGCTACAAAATGTGTTAGCTTATTGTCTTCGATTTGTGCATAATTTGAAGCATAAGCAAGTAGATAGTAAACTTGTTGAAGCACTTCAGTCGCATGAAGTTAAAAAGGCTTTTGATATTTTGATAAAGCATACTCAAAGTGCTGCATTCTCGAATGAAATCGCTCATTTAAAAAATAAATCGCCAAACTCTTTACCCAAGAGTCTTAGAAAGTTATCCCCTTTCGTTGATGAAGGAGGTTTCCTCAGGGTGGGCGGTCGCCTTCGTAGAGCCGACTTGCCGTCTCACATCAAGCATCCTCTTCTTTTACCGAGAAGTCATAGACTTACTTTCTTAATCATTGACGAATATCATAAAAAGTTTATGCACCCTGGGATTCAAACTTTACAAAATTTACTATCGCAGTCATTTTGGATTTTAGCGCCTAAACGAGCGATTCATTCTGTCGTATCGCAATGTATCAAATGCTTTCGTGCTCATCCCCGACCGGCTATGGCTCCTGTTATGGGTGATCTACCTTCGTATCGTGTTAATCAGATTAAACCATTTTCAACTGTCGCTATCGATTGTGGCGGTCCCTTTGATATCGCCCTCTCTCGTGGCCGCGGAGTGAAAACTCACAAAGCCTACATTTGTGTTTTTGTGTGCACAAGCACCAAGGCTATACATATCGAGCTCGCCTCGGAGCTATCTACGGCGGCTTTCATCGCAGCGCTTAAACGATTCGTTGCACGTCGTGGTCGTTGTAATCATATTATTTCGGATCAAGGAACAAACTTCGTTGGCGCCTGCAACGAATTAAGTAAATTATTGGTAGAGTCAAGCGAATCGCAACGGATACAATTTTCATTTAATCCTCCGGGAAGCCCTCACTTCTCTGGTTTGGCCGAAGCTGGCATTAAATCAGTGAAGACGCATTTAGCCCGTGTCGTCGGTGATCAACGCCTCACATATGAGGAATTTATCACCGTACTCTCGCAGGTCGAAGCAATGCTTAACTCAAGGCCTCTGACTCCCTTGAGCTCAGATCCTAACGACCTCACCGCTTTGACTCCTGGTCATTTTTTGACTCTTGAACCTCTGACAGTGGTTCCAGAGCCTAATCTTCTCGATGAAAAAATTAGTGTCTTGCAAAGATGGAAGTTGATAAAGCAGATACACCAGGATTTTTGGCGGCGATGGTCTAATGAGTATATCCACACTCTACAACAGAGAACTAAATGGACTAAACATGCCCATAATATTAAACTTGGCACGTTAGTTATTATCGTAAATGAAACTGTTGGCCCTTTGAAGTGGAGTTTGGGTCGCGTTGTCGCTCTCCATCCTGGATCAGATGGTGTTTGTAGAGTTGTAACTGTAAAAACTTCATCAGGACAGTACAAACGGCCTGTCGTTAAATTGTGCCCTCTTCCAGTGAGCGACAACTAAGCATTGTATTTATTCATAATTAGTCGTTAGTTTTAAATTTATGAAAAATTGTTTTTATTTAGTCGAACTTTAGGTTAGTTAAGTAAATACTTCGCATTTAGGCGGGCGGAATGTCCAAATTTGGAATCTGTGCGTCTATAAAACTTCCATTTTGTTAGTAATGTATAAACTGGCAACCCTGTCCAGTGACGCCGTTCTTTTTATTTTGATAGAAAAAGGCGGTAGTTGTGATTTATAATTTTTTCGCCCTCGCTTATCGTGCCGTGTCGAACAGAGCTAAAAGGCCTGTTTTCTCGTAATTTTCTCGTTAAATTAGTTCGTGTGTCACCTTTTTACAACCTTAAATCCAAAATAATTCGTTCTTGTCGAAAATCATTAAATAATATCGTGTATAAAGAGTGTAAAATAAAAGGGTCATTTCGGACATAAAAACCACCATCATTCCACCTCATCCTGGAGACGAAGATATTATCCTTTGGGCAAGTTGCGTCGTATGTAAGTAATATCTAGCTAAGGAATAACAATATTGGCCAATATTTAAATAACCCTTGGTTAGAAATTATTTTGCATCTTCAAGATCTCTTCATCTAAGCTGATGGTAAGATTAGTTCTTTGTTTGTAACTTATTATGTATTGTTTCGCCATATCGTTTATTTCGTGTAACCTTTGCATACAGTCCACTACTAAGCCTGCTTTTCGTTTTGTCAAAGACTAAATTCGTTCGGGTCTTTGGAAGCAGGCTTCTCGCCTAATTAGATTGTTTCGTCCACGAATTACATTTACTATACAATAGCTATATTCAGGAAGATTGAAGAGTGAATGAACTAAATGAACGAACTGACCGTGTGGTGTGTCAGCATGAACTGCGTCTCCTCCAGCTTGACTAGCTTCCTCACGCAGGAATACCCGCCGCTGAGGTCGCTCAGGAGCCCTAGGGTCTTTGCTATTATCTGCTCACTGCTGCCCCAGTATTTCAGATTTGTGATACTGAAAAAAAAGTATAGTACACTAACTGTTAACCGCGGTTTTACCCGCCTGTTGTGGGTATGTACCTTCTCCAAGAACCAGGCTATCATATGCTGAAAGAATTTTTGAAATCGTTCAGTAGTTCCAAAGTTATAAGCGTTTTAACAAACCAACTCTTCAGCTTTATTATATGAGTATAGATTACTGAGACCGGAAATGAAGCAATTTACGGCCGAGTGCATTTAAAGATATGCAAATCCAAATGTCTTAAAAAATAAACTTGAACGTTAATTGCTATCTCAACCAAGGATTGTATAGTGCTTTTCTTACGCGAGGAAACACCATCAAATTTTAAACAGTAATAAAAATTATTGTAAACTTAAAAAATAGATAATGTGTACACAAAAATTAAAACTAAATAAATAAATATATAGGGACAAATCACACAGATTGAATTAGCCCCGAAGTAAGTTCGAGACTTGTGTTATGGGATACTAACTCAACGATACTATATTTTATAACAAACACATTCATAAATAAACATCCTAGACCCAGGCCAATCGGAAAAATATCATTTTTCTACTTAACCCGACCGGGAATTGAACCCGGGACCTAGTAGGGGACAGGGATGTAAACCGCTACGCCACAGAGATGGTCAAATATTTATCAAATATTCCCGCAACTCAATTTTGAGAGCTGCTCAAGTATCATGCTGTCGCGCTGAACATCGATATAAAAGTGACAGCATGGTATTTGAGCAGCTCTCATAATTGAGTAGCGTTTGAGTATTCGAGCAATAGATACTCACATCTTTCTCATGAGTACACTTAGGAGCTGACTCTCGTCGCTCAGCCCCAAAACCTCGGAAAGTCGTCTATAAACTTTACTGTTTTTCTGTACTTGCTCCCCGACGTATATCCGCCTGAATTGCTCGAAGAAGGACATCATGGCCAGCTCCAGTTTTTCACAGCCACCCTAAAAGATATTATTACAATAGATGATGAAAAGAAATACAATCAGACACATTATTTAAAAAAACTTCAAAACATTGCTTTTCAAGAGAATATTCCATATTCTGAGAGGCAACATGTAATAATAAAAATAATAATAAGTAGGTACATATATAATACTAGCTGTTCCCCGCGGCTTCGCCCCGCGTGAGACTTGGTTAAGTATATCGCGCCCAAAAGTAGCCTATGTTTGACCTCAGGTCGTTAACTACATCCCTACCAAATTTCATCACAATCGGTCCAGCAGTTTAGCCGTGAAGAGGTGACAGACAGACAGACAGACTTTCGCATTTATAATATTAGTATGGATAAGAATTTCATGTATTTCTCATTGTAAGTGAATTGTATTCTTTATGAGAAATAAACATCTTAAACCATAAACCATGATTTCCAAAATTGTCGAAACTTTCATACCGTGGTTACTTGGCGAGTGATTTTTCATACTACGACTATTGAATTTTCGAAAAATTTCCATCTATATATAAGTGTCGCACATTATTGGATTCAGAAAAATAGCATCGATTTAAAAAAGCGTATCCTAGAGATTTTTCTTTCCGCGCCCCATACAATTTTTTTCGAATAACATACAAAATTTGACATTTTAATTTTGTTTTACTTTTTCCACAAACACCGGCTTGTTCAGATTTAAATTTTCCTTTGTAATACTCATCGATCCGCGTAGAAAGAGCCGCTTCTCGGCCTCCTACGTCAATTTTGTGACTTTGTATAGCGTTTTCAAACACCAAAAAACACATATAATTAGAAAACTTAAAAAAAATCCACTGAAAATTTTTTTATTTTTGCATATCCATATCTGTCTCGCTGAGAGGAGTCCTTAGACACCTTTTGTGCGAAACGGCCGCAGAGAAATCAAAAAATTTTGTAGAAGTCTTTGATTAGTTCCAGTTACTCGCCACAAGTGATTAGTACATTTTTTTAATACTTTTCACGGCCATGGAGACTAGTCCTTTAAGGCTTTAAGTCTGAAATAAATCTTTATTTCAGACATACGTCCATAGTGTCAGTAACAACTGAGCTAGTGTTCACCAAGAATAGAATAGAATAGAAAGACTCTTTATTGCACAAAACAAATGTATACATAATTTTTGTTAAACTAGGTAAGGTACAAAAGCCAAAAACGCCAAGGTATCGTTTTAAACCAAAACTGTGGTGTAGTAGCTTTTGTCCGCGGCTTCGTCCACGTAAACTTCCTTCGGGAACGATGTTTTTTCCGGGATGAAAGGTACCCTATGTCCTCCTGGTTCAAAGCTACCTCCCCACCAATTTCCAGCGAAATCAGTTCAACCGTTCTTGAGTTATAAATAACTAAAACGACTTTCTTTTATATAGGTTTTCAACATTAATTCACTAGGCGTAATAATAGTACTACTAAGGTATCTAAGTTGGTATTCTTCGTATTCGGTTATTGACGTAGACTCTAGAATAAAACGGTTGCCATTCTCAGTATATGATATCCTACGTGTTTTTCAAAGTAGTTGGTATTTCCCGTAAATCAATGTTGGTATTTCACGTAATTGGTATTATGAGTATTTGGTATTTAACGTAGAGTTGGCATTTTCCGTTTGCGGTTTGTTGAAACGTCCAAATCGTGTTTTTCGGCGGGTGTCGGCGATTCTACTCACATTGGCCAGTCTCGCGTCGGTGAGGTTCATCAGCTGCAGCACGCGACACACGAGCTCGCCGTCCATGGCGTCGTTGTCGTCACATGTCGTCGCCGACGCGCGTCCGCCGATCGCCGCACCGATTATATAGACCAGCCACGTTAGCTGGCCTGGAATTAGTTATTCAACATGATTCCGTGCTTCGGAAGTACCATACAATACAATACAATACAATACAAATACTCTTTGTTGCACCACATAATAATAAAATTACATAAAACAGCTTCACTTAAAAGAATGAGGCGCAAAGGCGGACTTATCGCTAAAGCAATCTCTTCCAGTCAACCTTAGGGTGGATGGAAAATTATTAGTAAAAGGCGTTGGCGCAGTATAAATACACAAATAAAAATACACAAATAATAAACACACACAAAGATGGTGTGTGTTTAAACATATTAAATTATAATTCCCTATAGTTACAAATTGCATTATTGCTTAAAACGGCCACTTTTATCACTTTTGCAATTTGTAACTATATGAAACTATAATTTAATCAATACATATAATAATACACTAAAATGCGAGTGTCTGTACATTTAATATTTTTCAAAAAAACTGATTTAGTGCGATTAAAAAAGAGTAACAGAAACCAAAAAGACAGTTTTTGGAATTTTTGTCTGTCTGTATGTATGTATGTCTGTCTGGTACGTTATAACTTCGAAAATACTCAACGGATTTAAACGCGGTTTTTACAGTAGGATTACATATAATTAGGAGCGTTGTCAAAACTTTGTTTCGTCAAAATCGGTTAAGGGAAAAAGAAGATATGGTCGATTGAAAATTTACTTCAAAAACTGCTTTAAAACTTATAGACAAAACCCATTTGAAATTTCGGCAGTAACAAGCAAAGCATGTTGGCCTGTCGGTAGAGGTAGCGGATCATATTTTTAAGTAGAGGGTTCGAATCCTGCTAGACATCACTTCTTTCGTTTTTACCCTTTTTTTGTTTTGTATTAATTTTTTGGAAGTCTATTTTTTTTTAATATTTTAGTAAAGAAATGTTTCTAGAAAGTAGCTGGGATTTTCTGTTTTCGTTTTTTATTTGTTTTCAAGAATTCTTTTGATACTTAGAGAAAGCTCTTAGCGTTAATTCCGTTAATATAAAAGTATTTTGTACTTATCTATCTATACATATAATAAGACAGTAAAAATCGAGTGTCTGTACATTAAATATTTTTCTAAAAAACCTCTACGGGGCAATTAAAGAAGAGTAATAAAAACCAAAAAAAAAAAACAATTTTTGCAATTTTTGTCTGTTTGTCTGTGTGGTTCGTTATAATTTCAAAACTACTCAACAGATTTGAACGCTGTTTTCACAGGTGAATTACATATAATTAGGAGCGTTGTAAAATCTTTGTTTCATCAAAATCGGTTAAGGGAAATAGAAGTTATGGCCATTTAAAGTTTACTACAAGCACTGCTTCAAAACTTTTAAACAGTTGAATGCGATTTACATAAACGTATTTAATTTAGATAAAGCTAGAATTTCTACTTATATCAATAAAGACAAAAACACACTGCAGTCTCTTTTAAATTTTAATAAAATAACACATTGAATGTTTGTGGGCGTATGATTTAGTTACATAAAATATCAATAGATGGCGCTGACTTTATTTTAATAGCAGATTGAAATTTTTCCTTACGGCAGCAATTAATTCTAATTATTAAAAAAAAAAATTTGGCTGTTGATTTAGTACTATTGGTTGGTTTGTTTATCGGTCGTTTGTTGTGTTGTATTGTAAGCTATTTGAATTGATTGGTTGGTTTGGTTTGGCTTTGGTTTAAAAAATAATCAAATCAGTGTTTGACGGAACATACGGTCGTGTCGTAAGGACTAATTTATCTGACTTATTACTATTTATTGAGCTTTTCTCCACTTTTCACGCCCACTAAAACTTTGGGAGTGAATTTTAAGTCCTAATGACTCTGTAATAGGCTGCGTCTACTCTTTTAGAGACAAAGATTGATAGTATGAATGTTAAGGGCTTCTTCTTCTGAAGGTCCGTTGTCCGTAAGCCGGCGCTCACTCATTTTCTAGGCATTTAGACATCATATTTGGGAAAATAACACTACAAAATCTACTTCAGCTATTTTCACTATATAAATACTTTATCTAAAGGTTGGTATAAAAAGTAGGACAATAAGTTTATTATTTTAGGCATAGTATTGAAAATAAACTTAAAAAAAAAGGAGGCAACTTAGATTTTTCTATCGAGCGAATTTTGTGTGATATTGTTACTGTAAGCGAATTTCACTCTGCTAGATCCTCAACTAAAAACATATATTTTTTTCAGAATTTTACGACTGTTTAATACTGATTCCTATTGATTTTAAAAACGGTATTTGAGAAAGAAGTGGCCCTAATATTTAATGATATCGTAGCAATGTAATGGCTTTATAAAATTGGCACGGGAAAAGGATACAATAGAATTAACTATAGGTCTGGATAGTTGTAGTTTCCACAGGTTACGCGAAAAGTGACCTACACGCGGGCGGAGCCGCGGGCAACAGCTAGTAATTGAATATGATCAAAATCAACTTCAGATCCAGAACCATAATTACAGCAGAGGGATTTATGACAACTTGTGTTTTCAGTGAGTAATGATTTTTAAATGACGGTGGCGCTAGTGTTCACCGAGGTATCACCTTAAGCATACATAGGGATAGAGAAAGCGACTTTGTTTTATACTATGTAGTGATACACGTTTATCGACTTCTTGTTATTTCGATATTCTGTGCGACCAACCTTGCAACACCAGGGTCTGCGGGGGCCGCGTCTCCACGCTGTAAGTGGCAGCCGCCCGGTCGAAATGAGCCACGAGCAGCTGGCAAGTCTTCGCGTACTCGCACCGTCCGATCACAGAGAGCTGTTCCAATTGCTGCTGGACTGTTCCCACTTCGTCCAGGGGATCCTCTAATCCTTCCCTGTGGGGAGTTACTCATACATAAATATACTAGCGACCCGCCCCGGCTTCGCATCACCATCAACTGTCTCAGTGGGCTGTAGACAGACAGACAGAAATGTATATCTAAGTACATAAATAGATAATTATTAATATTTTTTTGTTTAAGTAATTAGTTCAGGTTTTTTTTTTTTAATTACGTAAATACTTTTTTTTTTGTAAATTTTATTACTGGATTAGCACAATGTTTCAAATAAATTGGAATATACATGATTTTCAATCGCAAATAAAGTAAATAAATATATAGGGAAAAAATCACACAGATCGAGTTAGCTCTAACGTAAGGACTTTTATAACACAAGTCTAGATACTATCTAAACTATACTAGGTATATTTTATAACAAAATACTATCATCATCAGCTCATCAGCTGTCTACAACCCACTGCTGGGCATAGGCCTCCCTCTGTCTACACCATGTATCCCTACTCTGAGCCACCGCAATCCAGTTGTTGTCAGTAACCTTCTTAATATCATTGACCTTATAATGTCATTGACCCGCCCCGGCTTCGCATGGGCATAAAAACCTTCCTCTTGAATATCTTATTATTATCGAAAAACCACATAAACATCACTAAGATATTTTTTTTTTGGACTAGCCAATTCCGGGATAAAATATAGCATTTGTGTTGTTCCAGGGTCTAAGGAATCTCAGCAGCTTTATCGTAAGGCACTGACGCCACTTCCAGCAGACATATGTCCCTCTATCTCTACGTCCAGCAGTGGGACTCACGTGACCACGCTGGTGACGCTGTCGAGCCTCGAGCCGATGTAGGCAGCGGTAACCCCTGGAGCGTATGTCTCCAGCAAGTGCGGCTCGCTGGCTTTCACGTAAGGCACTGAAGCCACCATCCTCTGCCAAAGCGATAGCAGATAGTGTACCGAATTCGGTGCGAACTGCCACATCTGCGAAACAAACAAACATACAAAGTTTATATTATACTAGCGACCCGCCCCGGCTTCGCGTGGGCATGAAAACTTTCCTTTTGAATCGATCTATTTGTTAAAAAAAAAACCGCATCAAAATCCGTTGCGTAGTTTTAAAGATTTAAGCTCACATAGTCCATATAGGAATAGAGAAAGAGACTTTGTTTTATACTATGTAGTGATAGTGATGCTACTACCTCACTTGGCTATTCGCGTATTTGCCAAAATATTCGACGAATAGGCAAAGTAGGCAAATAACGCAAAAGTTTTGTCAAATATACCGTCCACACATGGTCAAATAGGCAAATGTTCGTATACAAATAGCCGTGGTCGCACCCATCCATACTAATATTATAAATGCGAAAGTCTGTCTGTCTGTCTGTCACCTCTTCACGGCTAAACTGCTGGACCGATTGTAATGAAATTTGGTAGGGATGTAGTTAACAACCTGAGGTCAAACATAGGCTACTTTTGGGCGCGATATAACCGAGTCCTACGCGGGGCGAAGCCGCGGGGAACAGCTAGTTATTTATAAATGGATGATAGGAACACCTTTAAACGAACATTGTCGGTATACACTATACAGTGGGTGCGACCACGGCTTTACACCTTTTGGAGCCTATGCATTTCTGGATTTATATCTTAACTAGCTGTTCCCCGCGGCTTCGCCCCGCGTGGGACTCGGTTATATCGCGCCCAAAAGTAGCCTATGTTTGACCTCAGGTCGTTAACTACATCCCTACCAAATTTCATAACAATCGGTCCAGCAGTTTAGCCGTGAAGAGGTGATAGACAGACAGACTTTCGCATTTATAATATTAGTATGGATATGGATAATTTCCTTGTTTTATCCTTTTTAGACACCACGTTGTCGGGTTATAGTTTTTTAAATTATTTTTTATTAACTTACAACAAATTAAATTATCGAAGTTACGTACATACTTCAATTCCTATGTAGCGCCACCTATCCATACTAATATTATAAATGCGAAAGTCTGTCTGTCTGTCTGTCTGTCACCTCTTCACGGCTAAACTGCTGGACCGATTGTGATGAAATTTGGTAGGGATGTAGTTAACGACCTGAGGTCAAACATAGGCTACTTTTGGACGCGATATAACCGAGTCCCACGCGAGCGGAGCCGCGGGCAACAGCTAGTTTTCAATAAAAATGAACAAAATAATCTCCTTAGGCTTAGAGAGCTCACGCCGTGGCGTCCAGCAAATCAAGCGAGCGAAACTAGGTGGCATACCACCATCTAGTGAGTAAGCGAGACAGCGCAATACATGATGTAAGGCGACGTATCTCCCTTACTGGCTTTAAGAGACGGTAGTGTCACGCGCGCGTTGCCCTGCAAGCGACTGACCTGCAAGCTTTGCACAGTGAATTTGGCGACGAGTTCGATGAGGCTGGGGTAGTTGTCCACCATGACCAGCTCTCCCAGCTGGTAGTTGGATTTAAGCCGCGCCAGCAGCCGACAGAACTCATGGTAATTCGTCGGCTCAGAAAGGCCCTGGGGATGAAATGGTAACATTCAAATTTAAAAAAAAAAGTGTACGTCGTACAGTGTCAGGAGTGCTATTTTTGAAATGTATGACATAGCAAAATCGCTGAGTCGAATGATTATCGTTCGTTTTCGAATGATTTTCATGCGACATAACAAGTGACTTTAACGGTAATCATTCGACTCACCGGTTTTGAGTGAGTCATACGAGTACATCTCAAAAATAGCACTCCAGGCTATTTTTTGGCGCTATTTAAATATCAATCCATCTATCCAACTAATATTATAAATGCGAAAGTAAGTTAGTATATTTGTTTGTTTGTAACCCTTTACGTTCTAACTACTGAGCCAATCTTCCTGAAATATCGCATACACATAACTAGGAGTATTGAGATGGACATAGGGTACCTTTCATCTCGGGAAAAAGCACTGTTCCCGAGGGAAATTCATGCGGACGAAAGGTACTAAAAATATATCTAAACATATCCATACTAATATTATAAATGCGAAGGTCTGTCTGTCTGTCTGTCACCTCTTCACGGCTAAACTGCTGGACCGATTGTGATGAAATTTGGTAGCGATGTAGTTAACGACCTGAGGTCAAACATAGGCTACTTTTGGGCGCGATATAACCGAGCCCCGCGCGGGGCGAAGCCGCGAGGAACAGCTAGTAGAGGTATAAATATAAAAATCAATGCCACTTTTCGTTGTAATTTTGTAACCCATCCAAACTAAATGTTAAGGCTTTGTTTGGACTTTAGTAGATGGTTTATCTATACATATAATAAGACACTAAAATGCGAGTGTGTGTACATTTAATATTTTTCAAAAAAACTGATTGAGTGCGGTTCAAAAAGAGTAACAGAAACCAAAAAGACAGTTTTTGGAATTTTTGTCTGTCTGTATGTATGTATGTATGTCTGTCTGGTACGTTATAACTTCGAAAATACTCAATGGATTTAAACGCGGTTTTCACAGTTGGATTACATATAGTTAGGAGCGTTGTCAAAACTTTGTTTCGTCAAAATCGGTTAAGGGAAAAAGAAGTTATGGTCGATTGAAAATCTACTTCAAACACTGCTTAAAACTGTTAATGCGTTTACTTACGTTTAATTTAATTTAGATAAGGTTAGGATTTCTACTTTCTATTATCCATATCAATAAAGACGAAAACACGCACTGCACCTATTAATTTTAATAAAATAACACATTGAATTTGATCGTAAATTTAGTAACATGAAATCTCAATAGATGGCGCTTACTTACTTAACAACTCGCTATGGTTTCGCATTATGGTATATCAGATTGAAATTAACCCTAGCAAATTAAAAAATTTGTTGGGCTTTGTCTTTGTGGTTCTTTTGATTTGGTTCTTTGGTTGTTGTCTATTGATTGGTTTTTTCCTATTTGGACATAAGTTTATTTAGGAAAGTTGTTCAGTTGAGTGGTCTAAATCTGCCCTTAAAATATTTGCATTGCAGTTGATTTAAATTCACCTTATATAAAGAACTAGCTGTTCCCCGCGGCTTCGCCCCGCGTGGGACTCGGTTATATCGCGCCCAAAAGTTAGGCTTATGTTTGACCTCAGGTCGTTAACTACATCCCTACCAAATTTCATCACAATCGGTCCAGCAGTTTAGCCATGAAGAGGTGACAGACAGACAGACTTTTGCATTTATAATATTAGTATGGATATGGAAGTATGGATTTTAATTATTTTAAATAATGCCTAGGAGGAAACGATCTAATCTGTCGCATCATTCCAGAATAGCTAAAAGCAGAAGGTTAGCTAGATCTCAAGAATCGAATGCGGATAGACAGATGCGACTCGATGAAGATAGGCAACGCCATGCATTGTCTTGGTCTTTACTTCTGACAGAGAGTCTCGGTTGTCCGCTGACCGCGAGCGTCATGCGTCATCTCGGGCTTCGGAAACGTTTACCGAAACTCAAGGTTTTGGCGGAAATTGTCGGGGATGAAGTGATTTACACTTCATATAACAGTGTTGTGCATCAGGATGATGCTACCACCTACCCTATCGATTTTCATTGGCTGCAAGTGGTCTTCCTGCTCATAACATAACATTACCCTTAAAGTCGGCGTTCCCATTATGCTCCTAAGAAATCTTTCTCCGCCTAAACTATGCAACGGGACCCGACTCAAAGTAACGGTTTTGCAGCGCAACTTAATACAGGCCGAAATTCTCACAGGGTGTGGTTCACCACTCATCCCCAACAATTACCCCTTTCAATTTAAACGCACCCAGTTTCCAGTTGCTGTATGCTTTGCCATGACGATAAATAAGTCGCAGGGACAAACCTTAAAAGCAGCTGGCATCGACCTAAGAACAAGTCAACAAGACGTTTCTCGCATGGACAACTGTATGTGGCTTGCTCGCGGGTCAGCGCGAAAATCTATTTTTATTAGCCTCTGAGGGAAGAACTGCTAATGTTGTCTACAAAGAGATTCTTTGAACTTAACTCTGGAACATGATATTTGTTTATATTTGAATAATGTCCTGGCTACTTCGATTGCGTCATTTCATTTCAATGTAACACAGGTTACGCGAAAAGCGACCTACACGCGGGCGGAGCCGCGGGTAACAGCTAGTCTATACTAATATAATAAAGCTGAAGAGTTTGTTTGTTTGTTTTAACGCTTACATACATATAATCACGTCTTTATCCCATGCGGGGTAGACAGAGCCTAGGGTCATAAGACCTTAGGCCACGTTTAGCATAATGGTAGTTGAAACAGGAAATCTATAGTGATGGGTTGCTAGCCGCATCGCCTATGTCATGATTTCCCCGTTCGGCGATTCCCTCAGACGACTTTTACGGCTTGCGCGGGAAGAGAAGCAGCTGGTACATTCTATGTTTTTCTTTTTCTCCCAGACCAGCATGGAAGTTTTAACGCTTATAACTTGAAAACTACTGGTCGGATTTGCAAAATTATTTTTGTATATGAAAGCCTGATTCTTGGGGAAGGTTATAAGCTATAATACATACACATTAATGGCGAGTGAAACCGCGGGGAAAAGCTAGTCAAATACATAAAATATCACAAAAAATATTTATCTATGTATAATTTTTTTGTTGATTTAATATATAAGGTGGACTAAAATCAACTGCAAATATTTTAAGGGCAGATTCGGACCACTAAACTGAACAACTTTTCCAAACTTATTTGAGAATCACCTGATCTGGTTTAGTATGGAGAGTGAAAAAAAAAAATTTCATATTTTGACAAAAGTTTATTTGGAAAAGTTGTTTAATATAGTGATCTGAATCTACCCTTAAAATATTTAGAGTTGATTTGAGTCCACCTTATATAAATTATCACATAAAAAATATATTTCTCCATGTAAAATTTTTTTGTTGATATAATAAATAAAATTACCTGTGTATTATCCAGTATCTGTCTAATACCAGCGGCCAATCTATTCAGGAATTTGGCCCGTTCGGTGTTCGAGAACAAGGACCTTCGAACCGATGCGAGTTGTACGAGACATGCGAGCGCCAAGCTGGCTAGACCCCCGCCCAATACGTGGTACAGTTCGAAGAACAGCTCAAGCGTGCTTGGTTCTAGGAACGTGGGCCTCCACGATGTTGGTATCTGTGTGTTGAGGATACAATTTGTTAGTCTTTCTTCATCCGATCGCGTTTCCGGTAGGTCGACCGAAGACTTTTCTCCTCTCGTAATGGCTACTTGTATTGCTATTGCCACAAAAAAAATTATTTCACCGTTGGAAAGCCACACTATCCCCGAATGACATAGGCTACACGGGCGAAGCCGGGGTGGACTGCTAGTAAACTAACAAATACATATCCCGCCTATAATATTAAACAAGCAATATTTGTATATATTTTTATTTGCTAGCGTTTTCGAAAACGGCTCAAACGATTTGTTTGAAATTTGAAACATAAGTTCCAACATAGTTAAAAAGATAAAATCTAGCTAGGTCCCATGTCTGGGAAAATTCATTTTAGCCATATTTTCACGCAAAAAGATTTTCTGCATAAACGAACGAAACTCCGTCGCCCAGGTACTATATACATAAACATCCAAGACCCAGGCCAATCAGAAATAGTACATTACTGTCGAGGCCAGAAAAAAAGCCATTTACGGCCGAGTTATATTGCAAGGCCGAAGCGCAGCTGAGGCCTTGCCGAGTGCTTTAAAAATACGAGGACGTAAATTGCAATTTCGGCCGAGGCTTGTATAGTACTTTACTTTCTCTGAAATCCTCTTGAGACGAAACAACAACGTATCAAATTTTAAAAAGGCGTCAACAATAAGCCTGCATTCGCTGTGTTCTTTTTTAAAACTTTTCGAAATGTTCATACATATTTTAAAACGATTGTCCAAATTTGGAATCTGTGCGTCTATAAAACTTCCATTTTGTTAGTAATGTATAAACTGGCAACCCTGTCCAGTGACGCCGTTCTTTTTATTTTGATAGAAAAAGGCGGTAGTTGTGATTTATAATTTCGCCCTCGCTTATCGTGTCGTGTCGAACAGAGCTAAAAGGCCTGTTTTCTCGTAATTTTCTCGTTAAATTAGTTAGTGTGTCACCTTTTTACAACCTTAAATCCAAAATAATTCGTTCTTGTCGAAAATCATTAAATAATATCGTGTATAAAGAGTGTAAAATAAAAGGGTCATTTCGGACATAAAAACCACCATCATTCCACCTCATCCTGGAGACGAAGATATTATCCTTTGGGCAAGTTGCGTCGTATGTAAGTAATATCTAGCTAAGGAATAACAATATTGGCCAATATTTAAATAACCCTTGGTTAGAAATTATTTTGCATCTTCAAGATCTCTTCATCTAAGCTGATGGTAAGATTAGTTCTTTGTTTGTAACTTATTATGTATTGTTTCGCCATATCGTTTATTTCGTGTAACCTTTGCATACAGTCCACTACTAAGCCTGCTTTTCGTTTTGTCAAAGACTAAATTCGTTCGGGTCTTTGGAAGCAGGCTTCTCGCCTAATTAGATACATAAGTTTGTTTCGTCCACGAATTACATTTACTAAACATTTTTGGTCCTCTGAGCCTGATTTAATTGTTCCGCGATTAAAATATTTTAATTTGTAAGTGTAATTCGTAACATATCGTAGTTTAAAATTATATTTTTATATTTGTATTTCGTGGGTAGATTAAAGGGCGTGGTGTGATCATAGTGTGGTATTGTCATACAGATCATACCTATTAACAATGGAATCTGATTCTATTAATGCGTCTGCATCAACAGATGGCGCAAATTTAAACCGTGTTGCCCGCGACTACGCATTTGCGCGTTTAGAATTGATTGAGGGAGGTGATTTGTCTGGTTATTTAGAGGAAGATATAAAAGATATATTAGATAGTTTTCATAATCATCAGCGATTAATTTTGGCTTCATTGCCTAAGCCTCAAGCACAAAATGAACTAGAATGGACTTTAAAGTTTGAACGTATGACATCAAGAATTAGAAGTCGCATGCGGCAGTTTTCAGAGTGTGTAACTAAAAAGGAATTGCCACCTACTAAAAGTGAGGTAGTTGCTAAATTACCAAAAATAAATATTAAACCTTTTGATGGTAAATTAGAAAATTGGGTTGCATTTATACAATTATTCAATTCTTTGATTCACACAAAGTCCATTCCAGATATAGAAAAATTTTATTATTTGTTATCGTCGGTGCAGGGCCCGGCCTATGATTTGATTAAAAATTATCCGCTGACAGAAGACAGTTATTTGGATGCATATAGATTATTAGATAAGCATTACAATAAAAAATGGGCTCTTTGCAGTACCTTCTATGATAAATTGTTGAAATGTGAGCCAATCAAATTTGTTTCGGGTTCAGAATTAAAGCGTGTTTGTAATATATTTTCAGAAAATTTGTCAGTGTTAAAAAAATTTGGATTGCCTGATACAAACTTTGTTTTGGTTCAGCTGTTGTGGTCGAAGCTAGATAAGACTATGCGAGAAAAGTTTTTATTAGAACATAATAGTGATGATATTCCAGTTTATGATAATCTTGAAAAGTTTGTTGAAAAGCACAGTCAAGCGCTTATATTTAATGATTTTAAACCTGTTTCTGTCAATAATTCAAAAGTTAGTAAATCAATTAATAATAAACAAAAGGTTAATTCCTTTGTTGTATCGTCAGCGAACCAATGCAAGTTTTGTTCTCAAACACATAGCATAGAAAATTGTAATGACTTTAAAAAATTGGATTCACATGCTCGGTTTGATTTTGTTAAAAAGAATGGTCTTTGTATTTGTTGCTTTTCGCCCTCTCACCGAGTAAAGTCTTGTCATAGTAAAGGTTGCAATATTTGTAATCATCGGCATAATAATTTGTTACATTTTGATCGTGCTCCAGTATCTTCCCTGGATCAATGTGATAATAATTTAAATAAGGTCATCGCTCCTGTGGTTGACTCTCAGCCCTCTTCTGGGACTATACTTACCACTGTGGCTTTTAGCAAAAGCATTTTATTTTCGACTGCTAGAGTTTTAATTCAAGACAGTAATGGTGATTTCCAACCTATTCGAATCTTATTAGATTCTGCAAGTTCATGTAACTTTATTTCGAAACGGGCTGCTAACTCTTTAGGTTTGTTAATAAATCATGGAAATTGTCAAGTCAATGGTATCGGCTCTTCGGTTGCTACACCAAGTGGAAGTGTCTGTTGTAATTTGAAACCTTTGAACTCTTGTTTGCCCTCAAACATCGTGGTAGATGCTCTTGTTCTCTCGTCAATCTGTGCTGACCAACCGGTTGAACCGGTCGATCCTAGGTTCTGGTCACACATCCAAGGCTTATCATTGGCTGATCCTCACTTCGCCACTCCTGGGCCTGTTGACATGCTTCTTGGAGCAGATATTTTGGCTTCCTCGTTGCTCCCGGGTCTCAGGAAGGGTAGGATAGGTGAACCAATTGCCATGGAAACTGTTTTCGGTTGGGTGCTTTTAGGTGGATGTGAGAATTCACCCCCCACTCTTCGTTCTCGTGCAATCAATAAAGATTGCTTTCTCGTCTCGTATTTCTCGAATTTGTCCTTGGATAACGCTATAAAAAAGTTTTGGGCGTTAGAAGAAGTTTCTCAGCACAATAATATTTTGTCGGCTGCTGGTAAAACTTGTGAAAATAATTTCGTTGAAAACCATTCACGTGCTTGTGATGGTAGATTTGTCGTTCCTTTGTCTTTTGTTGAGCCTTCGCTCAAACCAGTCTTCCATGACTCGCGTGCGATTGCACTTAAAAGATTTTCGTCTTTGGAAAGGAAGTTTGATTCAAATCCTAAATTTCGTGAAGCATATGTTGCCTTCATGGAGGATTATGCCGCTTGTCAGCATCTCGAAGAAATTTCGCCGCCCGAGAAGGATGTTGGTAATTTTTATTATATTCCGCATCATGGCATCTTGCGCCCCGAGTCAGTTAGTACTCCCCTTCGTGTCGTTTTCGATGCAAGTGCCAAAGATTCTCGTGGTGTATCATTGAATGAGACACTGCTCAGTGGTCCTAAACTCCAAAATAATATATTTGATCTCTTAGTTCGCTTTCGTTGGTATGCAATTGTGTTCACTGGAGATGTGAAGCAAATGTATCGTCAGATATTGGTTCCTAATGAGGATGCTGAGTATCAGCGGATTGTATGGCGGTCTTCGCCTGTCGGTCCTGTACGTGACTTCAAGCTCCGTACCGTGACATATGGAGTTTCGTCTGCTCCATATCAAGCTCTTCGCACTATTGCTGAGTTAGCAAAGATTTCGTTCTTAAATTTTTCGCTTGGAGCTTCTGTTTTGGCCCGTGACATATATATCGATGATATAGTTACCGGAGCTGACTCTCTCGAAAATGCTCTGTTATTGAAGTCTGAACTTGTGGAGATTATGCGTTCAGCCGGTTTTCATCTACGAAAATGGACTTCGAACGACAAACATTTTCTCGCAGACTTACCCCCCTCTGATTTATATTCTAAGGACTTTAGAAATTTTGAAGACGTTTCGGACGTCTCTCTCAAGATTCTGGGTCTCTTGTGGTTGCCTCATGATGATAGTTTTACCTTCAAAGTTTCTAATAATTCTCGTAGACTGACTAAGCGTACCATGCTTTCAGATATTGCTCGTCTGTATGATCCTTTGGGATTGGTAAGCCCTGTTATATTTTATGCAAAATATCTCATGCAACTTTTGTGGTGTTCCGGAATCTCTTGGGATGATGATGTTCCTCGGACAATATCTTCAGAGTGGATTAAATTTAAAGATCAACTTAGCTCATTAACTACACTGTCGTTTCCTCGTCGTATCGTTCAACCTTTCGTTAGTTTGCAACTCCATGGGTTCTGTGACGCGTCTGAACGTGGCTACAGCGCTGCAATCTATTTTCGTGTCGTTCAATTTGATGGAAAAATAAGTACTGAACTTTGCTGTTCAAAATCCAAGGTTGCTCCTCTTAAAAGACTGACGATCCCTAGATTAGAGCTTCAAGCCGCTGTTTTATTATCAGACTTGTTGCAATCAGTAATAGAAGCATTGAAGCCGTTTCATCTCATTGATAATGTTTTCGCGTGGTCGGATTCCACTGTCGCTTTATCATGGATTAGATCTTGTCCTTCTAGATGGCAAACTTTTGTTGCCAATAGGGTTGCGCACGTGCAAGATAAAATACCGTCTGGTTGCTGGAGACATGTTGGTACTGCTGACAACCCAGCTGACTATGGTTCACGTGGAATGCTCCCTGACGATTTCGTATCGAAACAAGATTTGTGGCGTCATGGCCCACTGTGGCTATCTAAACCTATTGAACATTGGCCTACACTGTTTCCCCTGTCTGATGAGACTTTGGTGTCAGCAGAACAAAAAATTGTCAATTTAGTGACAAACCGTTCGGATTGTGATTCTAAATTATTGGACAACCTATTAAATAAATTTTCGTCGTTTTCAAAGCTACAAAATGTGTTAGCTTATTGTCTTCGATTTGTGCATAATTTGAAGCATAAGCAAGTAGATAGTAAACTTGTTGAAGCACTTCAGTCGCATGAAGTTAAAAAGGCTTTTGATATTTTGATAAAGCATACTCAAAGTGCTGCATTCTCGAATGAAATCGCTCATTTAAAAAATAAATCGCCAAACTCTTTACCCAAGAGTCTTAGAAAGTTATCCCCTTTCGTTGATGAAGGAGGTTTCCTCAGGGTGGGCGGTCGCCTTCGTAGAGCCGACTTGCCGTCTCACATCAAGCATCCTCTTCTTTTACCGAGAAGTCATAGACTTACTTTCTTAATCATTGACGAATATCATAAAAAGTTTATGCACCCTGGGATTCAAACTTTACAAAATTTACTATCGCAGTCATTTTGGATTTTAGCGCCTAAACGAGCGATTCATTCTGTCGTATCGCAATGTATCAAATGCTTTCGTGCTCATCCCCGACCGGCTATGGCTCCTGTTATGGGTGATCTACCTTCGTATCGTGTTAATCAGATTAAACCATTTTCAACTGTCGCTATCGATTGTGGCGGTCCCTTTGATATCGCCCTCTCTCGTGGCCGCGGAGTGAAAACTCACAAAGCCTACATTTGTGTTTTTGTGTGCACAAGCACCAAGGCTATACATATCGAGCTCGCCTCGGAGCTATCTACGGCGGCTTTCATCGCAGCGCTTAAACGATTCGTTGCACGTCGTGGTCGTTGTAATCATATTATTTCGGATCAAGGAACAAATTTCGTTGGCGCCTGCAACGAATTAAGTAAATTATTGGTAGAGTCAAGCGAATCGCAACGGATACAATTTTCATTTAATCCTCCGGGAAGCCCTCACTTCTCTGGTTTGGCCGAAGCTGGCATTAAATCGGTGAAGACGCATTTAGCCCGTGTCGTCGGTGATCAACGCCTCACATACGAGGAATTTATCACCGTACTCTCGCAGGTCGAAGCAATGCTTAACTCAAGGCCTCTGACTCCCCTGAGCTCAGATCCTAACGACCTCACCGCTTTGACTCCTGGTCATTTTTTGACTCTTGAACCTCTGACAGTGGTTCCAGAGCCTAACCTTCTCGATGAAAAAATTAGTGTCTTGCAAAGATGGAAGTTGATAAAGCAGATACACCAGGATTTTTGGCGGCGATGGTCTAATGAGTATATCCACACTCTACAACAGAGAACTAAATGGACTAAACATGCCCATAATATTAAACTTGGCACGTTAGTTATCATCGTAAATGAAACTGTTGGCCCTTTGAAGTGGAGTTTGGGTCGCGTTGTCGCTCTCCATCCTGGATCAGATGGTGTTTGTAGAGTTGTTACTGTAAAAACTTCATCAGGACAATACAAACGGCCTGTCGTTAAATTGTGCCCTCTTCCAGTGAGCGACAACTAAGCATTGTATTTATTCATAATTAGTCGTTAGTTTTAAATTTATGAAAAATTGTTTTTATTTAGTCGAACTTTAGGTTAGTTAAGTAAATACTTCGCATTTAGGCGGGCGGAATGTCCAAATTTGGAATCTGTGCGTCTATAAAACTTCCATTTTGTTAGTAATGTATAAACTGGCAACCCTGTCCAGTGACGCCGTTCTTTTTATTTTGATAGAAAAAGGCGGTAGTTGTGATTTATAATTTCGCCCTCGCTTATCGTGTCGTGTCGAACAGAGCTAAAAGGCCTGTTTTCTCGTAATTTTCTCGTTAAATTAGTTAGTGTGTCACCTTTTTACAACCTTAAATCCAAAATAATTCGTTCTTGTCGAAAATCATTAAATAATATCGTGTATAAAGAGTGTAAAATAAAAGGGTCATTTCGGACATAAAAACCACCATCATTCCACCTCATCCTGGAGACGAAGATATTATCCTTTGGGCAAGTTGCGTCGTATGTAAGTAATATCTAGCTAAGGAATAACAATATTGGCCAATATTTAAATAACCCTTGGTTAGAAATTATTTTGCATCTTCAAGATCTCTTCATCTAAGCTGATGGTAAGATTAGTTCTTTGTTTGTAACTTATTATGTATTGTTTCGCCATATCGTTTATTTCGTGTAACCTTTGCATACAGTCCACTACTAAGCCTGCTTTTCGTTTTGTCAAAGACTAAATTCGTTCGGGTCTTTGGAAGCAGGCTTCTCGCCTAATTAGATACATAAGTTTGTTTCGTCCACGAATTACATTTACTAAACAACGATAAAAGAACTAATGTTTAGTACTAACCTAACAAAAGCGTCCAGCAATTTCCATTAACGACCGCTAGAATAGGTTTTTTTTTGGTAGTCTGGCCAGAGTGAAACTAAAAAACCTAATGTATGAAAACATGTTGTTGTGCTGGTTTTGTGGTACCAAATAAACAGCTTTTCTTTCTTTACATTAAAAATCCTCCATTAGCGACCGGCAATCATTTTTTTTTTAATTACATTGTTATCTTCGGCCAGCAATGAGTCTATTGACGTATTGTTTCTTTTAAATAATGATGCGGAGTTTTTGGAGGGAAAGTAAACTGTCGCTATGTCCGCGCTGTATTTAATTTCCAAAACTTAGGTTTTTTCGAGTGTTTGTGCATAATATTGGTGGATTATTATTCGCAAAGTGTTCGTGAACAAGCGTGAGTGTTGGGAAGTGGTACAGTGTCGATTACGTGACTTTTTATCTTTGTCACCAAAATCTCCATGATAAAGCTAAGTGAAATTTTTCCACCGCTTCACTTAGCCATCTGACTCAGACTAGACTTACTTACTTGACTGGACTTGACTATTGACTTGAATTTTTTACTAGACTGACTTAAGTAGGACTGAAGAAGATTAATAAATTCAAGAAAGGCCTTAAAGGACTAGATTCCTTGGCCGTATAAACTATTCAAAAAAAAAAAAAATAATGATGCTATTTCCGAGCAAGAGGAAGTAAAAAATAATACTATCTCACCTGCACTGTACACATGTCATCCGAGCACTCGTCATTTGTGGTTCCTATGAAGTCGAACGTCAAGCAGTTGTGCGCTAGTTTGAGGACGGCGGCGACTAGCGCGTGTGGCGTTTCATCCGAGAGGTCCAGGGTTTTGCCCCGGGTCGCCGAGAGTAGGGAGCATGACAGACGGAACATTTCGAACAGTTGCGAGTCCCTGGAAAGGAAAATGGTACGTTACTGTCGAGGCAGGAAATGGAGCAATTTGCGGCCGAGTAATACTGCAAGGGCGAAGCGCTGCTGAGGTCTTATCAAGTGTTTATGTAGGACAAGGACGTAAATTGCAATTTAGGTCGAGGCATGTACGGTACTTTTCTTCCTTTTCAGAAGAAACAACGTCATGTCAAATTTTACATTGGCTTACAAGCCAGCACACGATTTGTGGGAATCTAACCCATGACCACAGCGTCTACAGGCGAACTCCTTTACCACTGGACCACGGAGGCAGTTTATATAAATACCAACTAATATTATAAATGCGAAAGTGAATTTGTTTATTTGGTTGTTTCCTCTTCACGCGCTATCTACAGAAACAATCTTCCTGAAATTTCGCATACACATAGCTAGGAGTATTGAGAAGGACATAGGGTACCTTTCATTCCGAAAAAAGGATACTGCTACAGAGGGAATCTTACATGGGCGAAGCCGCGGGCAAAAGCTAGAAAAATAATAAATAAATTCAATTTCAATTTCAAAGCCTTATTTGCTGTTACCAGCGTGTCCCTGTGACACATAGGCCTCCTCCAGACCTTTCCATGTTTCCCTGACAAATCACACAGATTGAGTTAGCCCCAAAGTAAGTTCGAGACTTGTGTTATGGGAATACTAACTCAACGTTACTATATTTTATAACAAATACATATATAGATAAACATCCAAGACCGAGGCAAATCAGAAAAAGATCATTTTCCATCTTGACCTGACCGGGGATCGAACCCGGGACCTTCTGAGTAGCGGGCAGGCTAGTTAACCATTACGCCACGGAGGTCGTCAAAAATCCATACTAATATTATAAATGCGAAAGTCTGTCTGTCTGTCTGTTACCTCTTCACGGCTAAACTGCTGGACCGATTGTGATGAAATTTGGTAGGGATGTAGTTAAAGACTTGAGGTCAAACATAGGCTACTTTTGGGCGCGATATAACCAAGTCCCACGCGGGGCGAAGCCGCGGGGAACAGCTAGTAATAAAATAAAAGCAACCACTTACCGAAATGAAGACGCTATCTTTCTATGCTTGGCCAGAGAGCGGTTGGCGTCAGCCTCCGACACTTGGTTCATCTCCACAACCAGTTGGGATAGAAGTTGAACACCGATAGTGCACATTTCCGCTGGGCCCTAGAAAAAAAAAAAAATAACGTTTATTGGACAGTTTTGGGAAGATAGAAGTAACAACATTGCGCTGTGTATTTATTTTTAAAAATTTATGTGTTTTCCAGGAGTGCTATTTTTGAAATGTATGACATAGGAAAATCGGTGAATCGAATGATTATCGTTCGTTTTCGAATGATTTTCATGCGACATAACCGGTGACTCGAACGGTAATCAATCGACTCACCGGTTTCGGGTGAGTCATACATTTCAAAAATAGCACTCCAGTATTTGTGCATGATAAAGGTGGATTATTATTCGCTAAGTGTTCGTGAACAAGCGTGAGTGTTGGGAAGTGGTACAATGTCGTATAAGTGAATTTAATCCTTGTCACCGAAATCTACCAAGATTCTTTCACCGCTTCACTTAGCCCTCCGACTTGACTGACTACTGACTTGACCAAATTAAGAAATTGAAGAACATCACTACATAGTATAAAACAAAGTCGCTTTCTCTGTCCCTATGTCCCTTTGTATGCTTAAATCTTTAAAACGGATTTTGATGCGGTTTCTTCTGTAATTATGGTGCTGGATCTGAAGTTAATTTTAAACATATCTATTAAATAATAGATCCCTATAGTTACAAATTGCAAAACTGCTAAAAGTGGCCGTTTTAAGCAATATGTAACTATAGGGAACTATAATTTAATATGATTAAAATTTACTTAAGATCCAGAACCTTAATTACATAACACGGATTTTTAATAACTTGAGTTTTCAGGGAATAATTATTTATAAATGACGGTGTCGCTAGTGCTCACCGAGGTATCGTCTTAAAGGGCTAGTTTCCATAGCCGCAAAAATATTTAAAAATATGCAAATCCAGCTTAAATGATTTACTTACCTGCAGGAAACTAGTGACGTCATTCATGACGTTGTGAAACACATATTCCTCCTTGATCGTGTCGAACCAGCCCAGCTTAGTGATGCGCGCGAACAACGACACCAACGACTGCCGAATATAAGGACAATATTTTTTTTATATAGGGACAAATCACACAGATTGAGTAAGCTCCAAAGTAAGTTCCGAGACTTGCGTTATGGGATACTAACTCAACGATACTATACTTTATAACAAATCCATACTAATATTATAAATGCGAAAGTCTGCCTGTCACCTCTTCACGGCTTAACTGCTGGACCGATTGTGATGAAATTTGGTAGGGATGTTGTTAACGACCTGAGGTCAAACATAGGCTACTTTTGGGCGCGATATAACCGAGTCCCACGCGGGGCGGAGCCGCGGGGAACATTTGATATACATTTGTATGTAAATGGTGCAATAAAAGTATTCATTTATTCATTCCGACACGGTCAACTTAAAATGATATTTCTCGGACCCTGATTGGGTCTCCATTCATATCTATAACTGCCTCCGTGGTCCAGTGGTTAAGGCGTTTGCCTGTAGACCCGGGGATCAAGGGTTCGATTTCCACGGGAAGCATATTTTGTTTAGTTGGTTAGGACATTGCAGGCTTGAATAACGAATAACCTGATTGTCTGACAAAAATACGATTCCGTGCTTCAAAAGGCACGTTAAGCCATTGGTTCCGGCTGCCATCTGGTAGCCGTTAAAGGGAGTACGTCAGAGGCCGAGAGGCGGTTCCGAAGAACTCTGACACCAGGGTGCGCATGGTCGATTGAACGTGACGCCTACTCGAAATGGTGGTGATGATGAATAAAAATCTGAATCTGAATTGCGCCTATTCTTCGACTTCTTCCAAGGCGCTACAACCCTTTATGGGTCTTGGCCTCCTCCACAATCTTTTTCCATTTCGCTCGATCTCTTGCTTCCAGTCTCCAAGATGTATTCTTACCCAGCCTCTTGAGGTCCTCCTCCAGACATTCTCTCCACCGCTTACTAGGTCGTCCTAGTCTTCAACTGCGCTTATAAGCCATTGTCATAACGTACCTGAACGACGAAGTTGGCCAGTTTGGGCCGCGTGGCGAGATAGTTGAGCACATAGTTCCTAATGTCCAGATGCTGTTGAACTGATAGACTGCTGCTGGACCTGGTCGTACATACATAAACATAATTATCACTACATAGTATAAAACAAAGTCGCTTTCTCTGTCCCTATGTCTATTTGTATGCTTAAATCTTTAAAACTATGCAACGGATTTTGATGCGGTTTTTTTAATAGATAGAGTGATTCAAGAGGAAGGTTTTTATTGCCATGCGAAGCCGGGGCGGGTAAATGAAAGACGTGTTAGTTACGAGTACAACAATTATAACTCAAGATCTACTGAACCATTTCTTCTGAAGTATATAGGAACAAATCACACAGATTGAGTTAGCCCCAAAGTAAGTTCGAGACTTGTGGTTTGGGATACTAACCCAACGATACTATATTTTATAACAAATACATATATAGATAAACATCCATGACACATAGAAGTATTGATAAGGACATAGGGTACCTTTCATACCGGGATAAGCACTGTTCCCGAGGGAAATTTACGCGTGCGAAAGCTAGTTATTAATACAAAAGGCATACTACACAATCACTATCACTATATAGTATAAAACAAAGTCACTTTCTCTGTCCCTATGTCCCTTTGTATGCTTAAATCTTTAAAACTACGCAACGGATTTTGATGCGGTTTTTTTAATAGATAGTGTGATTCAAGAGGAAGGTTTTTATGCCCATGCGAAGCCGGGGCTGGTCGCTAGTAATATAGCTGTGGTAATAGTTTACCTGCTTATAAGTTTTGCAAGGGTAGTGGCTGCTAATAGCTGGGAGTAGCTCGAGTCAGCTCTTTCCAGGAGAGCTTGGCACTTGCTCAGGGTGTCTGGCGATTCCTAATGGGAAAAAAAATTATAAATCCACCATAATATTTCTTATCATCTAACAGTGTGGTCACGGACTGGAACAGGCTCCCTGAGGGAGTCATTACTGCACCTTCAGTCAACATGTTTAAAAATAGATTAGACAATGTATAAAATCTCCAAACTTAAGATGCACACGCATCAGCTTCATATGCTGCTGTTGTGTTTTAGAATATAAATAAATATATTTCCTCTCAATCTTGCGCTGGTTGATTAAATACCGGTATTTATGGGGTATTATTGATTTTGGTATGATTCCAGTATCAGACTGGTTCCTGTACTTACCAGTATACGGGGCGTCGATTCTGCTAACGTTAATCATAAATAGTGTTTCAATTGTAGTGCTTTTTTACACACTAGTTACAAGAAATGTATATTTTTTTTATATCATTGCTGATGGTTTTTAGTCAATCTTTTTGAGCATAACTGTTTGTTTTCTGTCACACACTACATTCACATCACATCATACTGTCATAGTTCTTGTAAATAGTGTGTAAAAACTTTGACTTAACGTTGGCAGAATCGACACCCTGGTTCTAAGCAAATAGTTGTCCTTCTACTAATATAATAAATGAAAAATTTGTAAGAATGTATGGCTAAGCGATTTGGCTGAAATTTGAGATTGCTAAGACCCTGGAACAACACATAGGCTATATTTTATCCCGGGATTAATGAACAGGATGCATCAGAGGTGGGGCACGACCAGTGTGCCATGGCAGGGACACCTGTCTTCATCAGAAAACCCCCACTTCTTCGGCAACTCCAGACATCTGCTGACCCATACCTAAAGTCTGTTCAGTAATCTTCATATAGTCCAGCATCTGTAGCCAAAGTCACAATTTCAAAATTTTTACGAACGTCGACTAGAACAAAATGTATGGGATTGACATAAGCTGTGGTAAATCACGTGGTCAATCTTATGTCAATTCCATACATTTTGTTCTTGTCTTACTTTTTTAACGTTTTGGGATTGTGACTTTGGCTAACCCCCGTGTTATGAAACGTTTATTAAGCCCATGTTAGCTAAAATGTGTTACGTCTCGTTCTTTCACATGAAGGTTCAGGTAAGAGAAAAAGAGGCAAAACATATTTTAGTTAAAATGGGCTTAACAAATGTTTTTTAATACGGGGGTAAGTCTCAGGGTAGATTGTGGCCCAGTGGTAGAGTGTGGCTTTTGGGAAAGTTTATGCGTAAGTTGTATACCTGAAAAGCGACCACAGCTTTTTCAGCCTGCTCCCGCACGTTAGCATCTTGAGACTCGTACAACTGCTTACAAAGCAGTTCTATTTGTATCACCTCCTGGAAATTAAACAGAATATAAACAGATATAAAAAAATTTGCTCTCTGTAAGAAATATACATTGACTTCATAATTATAAACATAAAAGTTTGTATAGATGTTTGTTACTCCGTTAACCAATTTAGCTAAAATTTGGAATGGAGATTGTTAGACCCTGGAACAACACATAGGCTATATTTTATCTCGGAATTGAATTCGGAGCCCTGGGCAAAAGCTATAAAAAAAAATATTCTGCCTCCAGTGGCTAAGGTATTAGCCTGGTGAGCCAGTGGCCGTGGGTTTGATTCCCACAGAAAGCTTACTTTGCTTGGTTGTTTTCAGTTTGGTTAGATAATTGCAATGGAATCACATGATTGTCTGATAATAAGATGGTTCCGTGCCTCGGAAAGCACATTAAGCCGTTGGTCTAGGCTGCCATCTGGTAGTCGTTAAAGGAACCATGCCAGAGGCCTAGATGCGGTTCCGAAAAACTCCCTTCCGAATAACCAGGGTATGCATGGTCGATTGACCCATGTCATTTAAACAATATGACGGTGAGTGGACACCTGACTTTTATCCTAAAAACTCTACTCACAGTGAATTAAATAAAACTATAGATACAAAAACATTATTCATAAAAATAACATTATGTTGACCATGTTGATTGAAATAAAATTTTACTAAACATTAATAAAACAAAATCGACGAAAGTATTTCAATAAAATTAGATATATAACAAAGTTTGTTATTTTTATGAATAAGGCAGAGAAAGGCTTTCTAAAGTAACTAACCATTCTATCTAAAACTCGTAGTATTAGATTGAGATGCACACACTGTTATCTTTTGAAAAATATATTTATGCCATCGACGGCGGTATAGCATAGGTAATAGCAAAAATATAAGTCTCAGTGAAAACTGTAAATACTTTAATTTCATAGAAAATAGTTCTCATTGTATTGTAAATATATCATATCACACATATCTTTGTGTAGGTTTCACCATTCGAAGTTAACGCAATTGACGTTGCTTCACGCATCATAATATAACCAAAAAGCCGGTAAACTCTAAACTTCATAATACATTATTGCGTTAGTTATTACTTTACTATTTGATAAGTTAAAAAAACACGCAATAAGCAATAGAAATAAATAAAAAAGGAAGTCTATTCAATCGGGTTCAATAAAATGATGCATGTAAATAATCGTATTTATTGAAGCACAGTTTTCTATTCGTCTTTCAATAAATATTAATTCATTTTTGCATGTATTATGCAAGTTAAATTCGTGTAATTCAGTTATGATCATGCAAAAATCATAATATTTTGATTCTCACCTGTTCTTCAGCCATTTTTGTTATTTTCTTGCATTTGAAGTAACGTTTCGTTTGACACAAATCCATTCAACTCAAAACTTTTGATACCCTTTTCTTGTGCTTGCTAGTAGAGCACATTGCCGTACAAAAAAATAACAAAGCTAAATATCAAGCCATAAAATCTGATTTGAAAATGTAGGTAAGAATGATAATAAAATATATTCGCTAAATAAATAGAAAACGAAATACGGCTTGCAAATTGTAACATTAAAGTAAAAAATATTTTTATATTATTTATGGATATGGCTTACAAAAAAAGAAACGTAGTTGGAAAAAAATTATTATTCTCGGAGGCAAAGGAAAAGAGCCCACTTCAGTCTGGGGGGTTACCATGAACTGATTAAGCAGACCCGAAACGAGAGTTAACGAGATGTCATGTCTGTCACCGAACCGGGGATTACAGCATTACCATCAAGTAGGTAAATCCTCTGGGGGGTTACCACCATCTCTTAAAACCATGCAAGAACGATTGAGTAAGCGAGATGTCGCCTTACATCATGTAGTGCGCTGTCTCGCTTACTCACTGGAACTTGCATGGTTTTAAGAAACGGTAGTAACCCCCGGGGGCTACCATCATCGTTAATAAACATCCAAAAACTAATGAGTAATCGAGACGAATCGCAATCGTTAACACAAACTAAATACGTATAAAACTACGTATCGCTAATACTAAAATACGTAGTATCTCTATTTAGTTTGTGATACTAAAGTGTTCAAACAACAAACTCGGCAGCGGGCAGAGACTTTCTTTCTAATTTGTGCTAGGCCTTTATGTTTTAAGTATTTTTTTTCTTGTGCTATGCACTGGTGCTATGAAAACTAGTACTCACCTTTTTAAACTACATAATGTAAAACATTTTTAAAACAAATACAGAAGAAAATAGAAATGTCACACAGAACAAATGCAGAATCGTTTTAAAAATTTCTCGTAGACTTGGATCCATTAATAAAAAATGTTTTATTTTCGCTGATTATCAAATTTAATGTAATAAATCTTGCCGCGTCCGCCCCAGTAGCCACATCATGCTAAGGACTACAGTGACAAAATTCAAAAGGGCTTGTACGGCGACCCACATCCCCCGTATACTGCGGGGTGATGTGTGGTGTCCGACAAGTAACTTTGAGAAGTGTAAGTACATTTAGATGCTTATAGCATTAGGCACACATTACATGCTCATGCACGCATGATGGTTTTCCATCAAACAAAGGGATGGTACTCGAAAGGTGAATTGAATCGACTGATTTCCCAAATAAAAAATCCTAAATGTTTTAGTTTAAATCAAGATTTTTGCGATGATTTACGATGGAACAATTAAATCAACTGATTTTCAAACAAATCATCGCAAAATTCTTGATATAAATTAAAAAAAAATTGATTTGTTTGGAAATCAGTCGATTCAATTCACCTTTCGAGTACCATCCCTTTGTTTGATGGAAAACCATCATGCGTGCATGAGCATGTAATGTGTGCCTTAAGTCATCTGGAGTGGCCACCGGCAGGCAACCCCCTTTACCAAAAGTACATGACCGGCAGGTACATACTGCTTATACGTGTGTGCGTGTATTTTTTGCCAGTGTTGGATGTTTTCGTCAAGCGTGTGCGTAGCGACGTGTTCAAATACATTATGTTGAGTAATACTTATTGTGCGAGTTTCCTCACCTCGCGCGTATGGCAGTCTTTCATGTTGAAATGGTTTTCCCTAGAGACTACAACATGTGGTCTTTTAAAAAGGGCGTAAAAAGATTCCTTAAGAGTCGGCAATGCGCACGTGACACTCATAGTGTTGCAGGCGTCCATGGGCTACGTTGACCGCTTACCATCAGGTGGGCCGTATGCCTGTTTGCCTACTTAATAGTATAAAAAAATAAATAAGTGCGCGTGGCGTCTTCGGTTGGTTTAATAATCTGTTTAGATGTTAATGCGGCATAAGAAACTGAAGTACAATATTTAACTGAAGTACTTATTCCTTATCATATGTCTTACACTAACATAACAATTTTTAAAGCTTCATAGCCCTGGATGATCTCCAAAATCTAATGGGTACCCTAGTGGACCATTCAAGCTCATGATTTAAAAAAATACCAGGTGGCCTACTATCATCTCTAAAAACCATGCAAGTTCCAGTGAGTAAGCGAGACAGCGCAATACATGATGTAAGGCGACATCATCCTTACTCACTGGAACTTACATATTTTAAGAGATGGTGGTAAGCCACCAGGTTGATCGGTAATCCACTTATATGTCATAATCATATAAATGCTAAGGTCTTGCTGTGCTCTTGTCCCTTCCATTGTTCTGTATCATAGAGTTCTTAAATATTTCTTGATTCGACACGGCGGCTAGGTATCTTCTTTACTCGATGGGTGATCAGGTGGCCTACCACCATCTCTTGAAACCATGCAAAAACGATTGAGTAAAGGAGATGTCGCCTTACATCATGTATTGCGCTGTCTCGCTTACTCACTGGATCTTTCATGGAAGAAACGGTCGGTAGTAACCCCTCAGGAATAATTTAATTACCAAAATATTTGCTGTTAACATAAAAGACGAGACGAGCCGAGGATAATGAAAAATGGCGAAAAAGTTTACCTATAGTTACTTGTTCAACACATGAATTTATGTGGTAATAAGAAAAAAAATCAAAACTCATAATAATTTTTCGCTATTTTTCAGTATCTGCCATTTTGATGATGAAATACAAGAGTACCGGTTCAAATGACGATGAGGACCAAAAATGCAAAAAATGCAAGGAAATAATTGAATTAGCATTCGGTCCTGACAAACCAAACGCCGAAGATAGCATTGAAAAAGTTGAAGTTACCGAAGAATCAGAATTACAAGCAGAAAGTATAGCACAAATGGTTACACCCGATTTACAAAAGAATAAAATTATTTGTGAAAAAGACAAGGAATTTTCGACGGAAGGAGCTCAGAACAGTATTCATAACATTCTTAATGCAACTAAAGTAGAAGACGAAAAAATTGACCAAAAATGGAATAGAATTGAGGAGACACCTCTTAATGAAGAGAGAAAACGGCATAAATGCGAACAGTTAATTCAATTAATGTTTGGACCCGAAAAACCAGAAAATATTGAAAATAGAGTTTCTAAGATCCCTGGTTTGGACACAGAAAATGTTGCACAAATGGTAACATCAGATTTTGAAAAATTCGTAATGGAGAGTAAAAAGAAAAACAGGATAGTAAGTGAAAGAATGAGTGATGCGACGAAGATAGAAGACGAAGGAAGATTAGTACAAAAAATTGAAAAACTCAAATTTTCTCCTATGTTTGAAGCTAATATTTATGGTCACACTAATAAAAACAATAATTGTGATATGAAAAGTGTAGATAACACTAAAAAGTTAAATAAAAATATTGAAAATATCGAAGCTGAATCACACATTGTACCTGAAATTAACTTTAAGAGAAAATCGCCATTTTCATGTTCTAATAAATGTGTAGACGGCCGTCGTCTAAATCCCAGTAAAAATATTTTTGAAGAGGTTGCAAAGCGATGTCTAGATTCACATGATGATAAAATAGATGGTAAAATATTAACAGAAATGAAGAAACTCGGTATTACTGAGCCGATGTTGATAGACCTTCCAACTGATAGTTCTAAAATAGCGCAAAAAATTGACAATAAACTTAAAATAGAATTAGGGAGTCCTCAGATATTAGAAAAAGATAAAATGAAAAAGAGCAGAAGAAATTTTGTAAATAGACGAACAATGAAGCCTTTAGCATTACTTGGTACTGACTATACCCGTACCGTGACTTCAGATGATGATAAACGCATGCTTAATTTGAAGAAGAATAATGACTTTACTGTTAAAGAAACTATGGAAAGGAATAGCAGGACAGAGCGCGAAATAATACTTGATCGTGAAAATTTTTACAATAAAGCAGAGGCTGTAGCTGAGAACGCTGTTCATAAAAAAATCGATAAATTAAACACAGATAGAGCGGAATTTCAGCATGAACCTTTAATAAATTGTAAGGAATCTGAAACTCCATCACCCGGTGTTTTAGTAAAAGAAGTACGACACTCAAAAAGACTAAAAAAGACTTCAAAAGTAAACACTCCAAATGAAGATATTAAAAGCGAACCCATAGTAAATTCAGAAATATTAGATAAAGGAATGGAAATTCAGAATAAAGATATTGAAAATAAGTCCAGTATAATTTCTAAAGAACGTACAGATGCATCTGAAGCGCCTGCTGTTTTAGTCAAAGAATATGATGATCCAGATGGTTTTAGAATCACACCACATACTCCAAAAGCTGAGACTCTTGCTGATCGTCTAAACGCGTTAAATGTTAAAGTTCAAAAATCGATGGTCATCAGCAAACCTTTTGAAGAAGCAGAAGCTAAAAAGAAAGAAGTGGTACTAAGCGATGCAGCAGACCGTTATGGAAAAATAATAAATGATGAAAAGATTCCATGCCATTTATTTGCTGATTTAACAGTCATTTCAAAAAGTCTTCCATTAGAGTCTGAATCAAGAAAAGCATGGAAAGGTTTTTATGAGCAAGACTTAGAGAATGAAACAGTGTTAATCAAACCGGAAAGACTCCAGTATTATTCACATAATGATGAAATTGTTGAATTTAGGGATAGCTCGCGGGAAGTCGATCCACATGTGATTATTAGAGAATATGAAGATGAGTCGGAGTCTACTGATACAGATACAAAACCTAATTACTATTCAAACTCTAATTACTATAATAATCAAGGTAACATGTATAATAAACGGAACATTTATCAAAACTATATGCCATCAGACAATAGTGGGATGACCCATAATATGAATTATAACAATAGAATCACAAACGCAATCACACCTAGTCATAATATATGGAATGCAGTCACAGGTGTTACAGCCGTCCCCACAGGAGGTAAAGAAATAAATAATAACAATTTAAACTCTAACCACTACAATAAAACAGAGAATATGTATCATCAAGGGAACATGCACCAGTATTATATGACTTTGAATAATAGTAAAATGCCAGAAAATAAGACCTATTCTTATTATAATAGGTGGAATGAAGGTGCACATAGTTATAACATTTGGAATGGAGACACGGCTGGGAATTTAATGTGTGAAAATACAACATCGGAAAATAATTCCACAAATGAGCACTTTACACATTCTTCTAAAAATGCATCTACATTCAATTCTAATAAAGTGCTCATTGATCCATATGGCAAAAACAGAAAAGCAGAAAATTGGGAAGAATCTGAATTTGCTAATTCAAATAGCCGAGATAATGTTCAAGAAAATGATATGAAAGATATATCTTTTGACATACCGTACTCAAATGAACCTCAAAAAGCTATCGATCCATTATTGTCTTCCCGTTTCATAGTAAATGGAAACGAATCAAGTACTGATCACAATGAGCCAAAAGTTAACAAAATGGCCCATAAGAACCAGAAAACTCCATCAAAAAGCATGGCTAATCCATGGTTAGATAAGGGAACAGTCGCAACCGGTTCTATTAAGCATAATGCTTATGTAGAAGCTCAAGAACCGGTAAAAATTGACCAAATGCCTCTGGCATATCCAAAAGATAAAAACATTAAACTGTCAGAATTGTTAAGAAGGGTGCGACAAAGAGCTCGCTTGGAGATGTATAAAAACGAAGTTATGCTAGCAGCTTCAATAACAGAAGTAAGCCCAGCTGAGGGGTCATGTAAGAAACCAAAGCCACCATGCCCTCCTCCGCAGAAGACTTGCCCACCGACTCCGCCGAAATGTCCGCCATCTAACTGTCCAGAGCCAAAACCACCATGCCCAAAACCGTGTAAGCCTGCGTGTCCAGATCCCTGCTCAACTCCAAAATGTCCGCCCGCTCCTAAGAAAGATCCTTGTGCCAAATTTGTGAATCACAAAACGTTCGATGTGATGGGGCTTGTTGTAACTTTAAGCGCACTTGATATCCCAAAAACAACAGAAGTAATGAATCATCATAACGAAATAGAGAATAATAATACAATACCATTGATGTTAGATGATATTTTGTGTAAATTTCACGCTGTTACTGAGAAAGTTTTTATCCCAGAATCGAAAAATAAGAACTTGAGGGGAGATTATGAAGACACAAACCTTAGAAAAATTTTCTTTGAAAGGGCGTTTTATTTTCCTAGAGATTATGAGCCCTGGACTCCGATCCCTTCTTGGCCTATACCTTCCAAACGGGATAGGAAGAAATTAGTGTGCCCGCAGGAAGGATGCCAGGGACGTCCGCCCCCTCCGCCAGGAGCACCTTGCAATAATATCCATCATCCATGCGCTGGATTTCCTAACGAAAAAAAAAGAACTTAATGATAATAGGTATAAGTATTATTATAGAAAGATGGAAGAGAAAATCGTTGAAAGAAGAACGCTGTAAGGGTGGCCCAGTTTTTAAGATAAACATCGACACTAAGAAGAAGAGAAAATCAACCTTGTCAAGCATAATGGCACATGAAGACTAACACTAAAGTAACTAATGACAGAATGAGAAGACTAAGATGAGTAAATTCTTCAGACAAGCAAGATAATCAGCGAAAATAAAATTGACCATTTGAATTTTTAATAGTTTCTGACAAATCCCCAAATAAGTACAACATGAAATAAAAAGCTAAGTTACAAAATCAATATTTTTATTTCTCTCAGTATAAACCTGTAGCAACTATTAATACAGGGTGGCAGGGTAAGCACCGTTATCATTGAAATAATGGATAAGATAACACATAACAAAAATGTCTGAAACGAAAAATTATGATAAAATCAAGATGTTTTATTCCCACAAAGATCGTTAAAATGTATTCCATTATGCGCGGCGGCGGCGGCGTGTGTGACAACATCTTCCCCTTTTTGAGAGAGGCCAATTTTAATTTCGCTAGGATGTCTGTCTGCTGTTTGTTCCGTTACTTCTCGTGCCCGGGCTGGAGGTCGCATTTCTGAACAGATCCTAATGAAACTTAAAAAAAGTGTTGGACTTTTAGTCTAGTTTTTTTCAATTTGGGAAAATGGGGAGAAAAAGGGAGGAAAGTTTTCTGTAGCGTTGTTTACGAACGGATCCTTATTAATCATGGTGCACGTGTTCCTATTGATTTTTTTGAATTTATTGGGTCTAAAATTGTTTTTTTGGTTTTTGCATTTTTGCCCCCATTTTCCAAAATTTTGCCCCCAAAAATGGGGGAAGTTTGCTATAGCGTTATATTGCTTATGTTACTGGCCTCAAGATGGCTGTTTTGCAAATCGCGCTATGGTTTCGTTTATTAGGCCGTCTGACCAAAATAAGTAGAAAGAATGATACAAAATCCTTTTGAGAATAGACGAGAAATAATAATGAATAGAATGGCAAATATATTATATATGAAAAAAAAGGGGAAAGGGGGTTAAACGGAGTAGGGTCGCGATATCTACTATTCACAGAACTACTAGTTTGAAAGTATTTTGTAATGTGAAACCCCATATTTAACTCTTACTGCACCTCATTTGTTTAAAATAGTTTTTTTATAAAGGTACCTAATATTTATCATTATTGTTATTAATGAATTTGAATTGAATGCCCAACAAATTATCTGGAGTTCGGCGGTTGAGGTTTGGATGCATTTAAAGCGATTTATACCTATAAATGAATAGATAATGAAAAATGGTGAAAAATTTAATAACAAAGATTTGCTATAATATTTTATTATATTTTACACATTTCATGCTTCCATACATACACATGATTATAAAAATTATAAATTTTTCGCTGTTTTTCAGTATCTCCTATATGGATGAACAAATTCAAGAGTACAAGCCAAGATGACGACCATCTCGAAAAAGAAAGACGTAAGCGATTAATTGAATTGGCATTTGGTCCAGACCCGACTTTACATGAAGATCCTGTCATTGGACAGCTTGAAGTACCAGAAATACCTTGTCAACCAATAGAAACCTTCACAAAAGTGATGGCTTCTGACATAGCAAACTCTAAAGCTGCATGTGATAAGAGCCAGATTCTAGAGGAGAGTGATGAAAAACTAGTTCAAAAAATTGAAAAAATTGAAGAAACACCTCTCGTTGAAGCTGAACACAAGAATGCCGATGAATTAAATGTTAATAGAAAATCGACAGTTTGGTCTTCGGGTAAAGATACAAGTGAAGAATGTCAGACAAATGATACTATAAATATTTTCGATGAGGTAGCAAAACAGTGCCTTAATTTACCAGGTGATAAAGTTGATAGTAAATTATTGGAACAGATGGAACGACTTGGTGTTTTACAGACAACCTTGAAACCAGATACTCCTAAAATAGAGGATGAAACAATTCAAATGGGTGGTACAAGAAGGACTCGTAAACCTAACAAAAAAAAAGAAGTTGAATTAGAAACATATATACTAGACAGAGAAATAATTAAAATGCCCAGAAGAAATTTCGTTAATAGACGAGCAATGAGACATTTAACAATGCATATAGGCACTTTTGGAATTCCACAACTTAAAACTGATATTATTATGAAACCAGATAAAAATATGGATTTAACAAAAGAATCTTCAAGTCAGCTTCATGATAAAAGAGCGTTAAATAAGTGTAGTCAAACAGCAGAACTATCGCAGCACCTTAATTTTTCACATTCTTGTTCAGGAGAAACAACTGTAAATAATATAACAGATGAGAAAACAACTGAAATCCAGCATGAGACTAAGTCACCTGCTATCATTTTAAGTGATGAATGTGCTGATGCTCAAGATAGTGAAAAAAATAATATTAAACAAGCTGGTCAATCTGAATTAGTTATTGGTTTGGAAGAGATAAAGAGGATATTTGGTGAAGATAATATACCTTTAAATACTTTTATGAATGTCAATTCTTCGCAAAACCATGTTACTGGTAAAAAGTCAAATCCGTTAAGCTCAGATCTACAAAGCGACTTAGATTTTATGACATCAAACTCACCATCAATATCGTCTAGCAATTATAAACCCCATGGTAGTGATAATCACGATAGTATGTATCATTCTAGCACGGATACGACAGATGCAATGTTAACATCACAAACTGGTTCAAATGTCTCTTATCCTGCAGCAGATACAAAAGTGCCATCGACTGAAGCTCAAACAGAAGTTGACTTTGATGAAGAGCAAATCAAACATCCAATGGAATCGATAGATCAGAACAGAAAAAGTAAACAATTTGATAATGTGTTGAAAAAAACAATAAACAGAGTAGTGGAAATATCAGAATCTCAATCTTTACCGCCAGTAATAAATATACAAAAGCCAGAACTTAACTACAAAGACAATATTTCACTGTCAGAGTTGTTGAGGCGTGTAAGACAACGGGCTTGTTTGGAAACCTTAGAACAATATGTATTGACCTCACAAGTGACAGAAACAGATCCGTCTGTAGACCAGAAACGACCGCCTTGCGCTCCACTAGCCACGCCGCCGAATCCAAGAGTTATGTCACCAAGACCATGCCCAGGTCCAAGGAAGAAGCAAACAGAAAACAACCCATGTCAGCCGGCGAAGAAAAATAAATGTAAGAAATTTCGAAGGAATACCTTAGTAGATACATTTGGAGTCGTGATGAGAAGGGCTCCTGAAATGGATGTGCCTGTGAATTGGCCAGATAGATCATATAGGGAGCCAATTCCCAAAGCGAGTACAGTAATGTTTGTCCCAGAGATAAAGTCTTTTGTAAAAGGATTCAATGATGTCAACACTTCTAAGAGGATTCTTTCAGAACGAGTCTTGAACTTTATACGAGATTATGAACCTTGGGGCTCATCTTCCAATAAAAAGAAATGAAGTTTTCCTGGGTACATTATAAGTAAAGAACACCAATTTTGTGGTCCTTTTGGTACGAATTTATATGTCGTTTGAAGTTATTGTACCATTAGGGGCGATGCGTGCCTAAACAGCGAAAATAAAATTGTTGTTTTAGCATACTTATTATCGTGTTTTTATGTTATCCTAAATTTATTTTTAGCGTAGTGGGTAATCGTGAAATTACATAACTGCCTCCGTGGTCCAGTGGTAAAGGCGTTTGCCTGTAGACCCGGGGTCGTGGGTTCGATTCCCACGGGAAGCATACTTTGTTTAGTTGTTTCCAGTTTGGTTAGGACATTGCATGCTTGAATCACCTGATTGTCTGACAAAAAGATGATTCCGTGCTTCGGAAGGCACCTTAAGCCGTTGGTCCCGACTGCCATCTGGTAGTCGTTAAAGGAACCACGTCAGAGTCCGAAAGGCGTTTACGAAGAACTCTGACACAAGGGTTTGCATGGACCATGACACCTACACGAAATGAAATGATCACATAGGTAATTCTTTTCAGTTGATTCTACTATTGTGAGAAATTTCTACATAACTGACTGGACGAAACCGAAATTCGACATAAGCAAGCCGTATGTGACTGCAAGAATAAGGAAGCCCCCATTTAAATGTTTTGAAAACAAGTTTACGAAGGAGAAAATTGTTTTTGAAAAGGTTGCAATTGAACGAAAACAAAATAACACACACGCTTCTAGTACTACTACTGTCATAATTTAAGAAAATCATTTTTAACTAGATCCAATGTACCAAATAAAAATTGAATTATAATTATAAAAATATATTTATGTATAGAACCATAGCATTAAGTTCGCCTATTGTGCTTTGTATTTGTATGTTGTACAATAAAGGTTAAAAAAAATTGTAAAAACCTGTATAACGTAACGAGAGTAGTCATCATCATCAATTCATGCGGTGTGATGGTCAATCGTTCATGCACACCCTGGTGTTCCTGAACCAATGACTTAGCGTGCCTTCAGAAGCATGGAATCATCTTTATAATCTGATCATGAGGTGAAACAAGCCTACAATGAACTCCTAACCAAAGAAACAACTAAACATACCTATACGTAGATATACCTACTATAGTATACTTAGTATACCCACTGATGTAATAAGGAGTAACTTAGGCTACTTTATTTTTACATATTTTGTTAATTGCAAACTGAACAACACTTTTTGTTAATAAATCAACTTCCAAATATAAATTCCACGCGGACGAATATGTGGGCACAGCCACAGCTAGTGACAAAATAAAAATCAACACATTTTCCAGACGTTTTTATAACGAATTTGAATGAACTCTCCTTCTAGAAGCTTCAGTCTAGCCGGCGACAACGCTCAGAGCAGCGCTGCAGGCAATCGACCCTGTTGCGGCAGTGCGCGCGGCACGACGCCTGGCACGGCGTGATCGTGCGCACGTTGCTGCGCGACAGTCGCTCGTCAAACATTACACTGAAATTAGGTGTAAGTTCAAATTAAACAACTTAATTATTACCTGGGGGTTTACTACAGACTCCTAAAACCATGCAAGATCCAGTGAGTAAGCGGGACAGCGCAATACATGATGTACGGCGACATCTCTCTTACTCAGTGGATCTTGCATGGTTTTAAGAGATGGTGGTAAGCCACCTGGGCGACCGAGCTTCGCTCGTTTTATGCAGAAAATCTTTTTTGTTTGAAAATATGGCAATGAAAGGTACTGAGATGCAAGTATAACTGTTGATCGTGACACCTACACGAATTACCAGCTAAGGATCATTTCTTACCACAATTTCTTACCTATCAATAAAAAGTACGGAAGTGCAAGTAGCAGCATTGCAGCGCAGCGCCGGCGGTTAAGAACTCTGACGCCTCGTGGTGTCTTACCACCATCTCTTAAAACCATGCAAGAACGATTGAGTAAGGGAGATGTCGCCTTACATCATGTATTGCGCTGTCTCACTCAATCGTTCTTGCATGGTTTTTAGAAATGATCATAGGAAATTATAGTAAGCCCCCTGCATGGTCGATCGTGATACGCACACGAATGAATGAATGAACCAGCTAAGGATAATTTCTTACCACATTTTTTTACCTATCAATGAAAGGTACTGAGGTGCAAGTAGCAGCATCACAGTGCAGCACCGGTGGTTCTGTACACGAAATGTATGAATGAACCAGCTTAGGGTCATTTCTTACCACAATTTCTTACCTATCAATGAAAGGTACTGAGATGCAAGTATAAGTGTTGATCGTGACATCTACACGAGTTAATGAACCAGCTAACGATCATTTCTTACCACATGTTCTTACCTATCAATGAAAGGTACTGAGGTGCAAGTAGCAGCATCGGAGTGCAACTCCAGCGGTTCCGTACACGAATGAATGAACCAGCTAAGGATAATTTCTTACCACATTTTCTTACCTATCAATGAAAGGTACTGAGGTGCAAGTAGCAGCATCGCAGTGCAGCACCGGCGGCGCCACGGCCGCCATTAGCGAGCTGTCCTCGCCGATCACGTACGGAATGTGGTCGATGTACACGTTGTCGAAGAGGCACATGCGCTTCATGTACTCCTCTGAGTGGGTGAACATGGTTGGTGGGATCCCTGTAAGAGAATAAGAAAGTTTGGGCGGGTAGGGAAGTAAATATATAAGGTAGACACATACGTAGTATCTCTATTTAGTTTGTGGTAGACACCACGGTAGACACAAATCAACTGCAAATATTTTTAAGGGCAGATTCAGACCGCTATTCGGAACAACTTTTTTTTTCACTCTGCATACTAAAGTAGATCAGCTGATTCTAAATGTTTATAGAAGAATTTTTATTTTTTTATTATTTCAACTAGCGACCCGCCCCGCTTCGCATGGGCATAAAAACCTTCCTCTAGAATCACTCTATCTATTAAAAAAACCGTATCATTGCCCCCAGTGGTAACAACTGGGAATAGACGCTTGATATAAGCATACAAAGGGACATAGGGACAGAGAAAGCGACTATGTATTTTATACTATGTAGGGATTATTTTATTTTTCTGTATTTACAAGCGACTGCGTTAGTGATGTCGTATGACAAACCTGTACTGCGTCCCTGGAGGATAGTAAAGTGGCTAAGAAATTCCATACAAAATCAACGCAGTCGCTAGCGTCTGCGTTTAGAAAATATTTTACGCGCTGAAAAACTGTGGTCTTACCAACAGCATAATATCTAGTGTTGCAAGTGTGCTCCTTAATGAGTTCGGAGCGGTTGTTGAACCAGCTGATCAGCCACTTCAGATCCTCAAACTTGGTGATCTCGTCGTTGATGACCTTGCGCGTCAGCCGGAGATACTCCACGTCGGCTTCGATCACTGACTCGTCTTTGTCTTCTCCATAGCTGGAGACGAAGAATATTTTTATACAATCCATATCCATCCATACTTCCATCGATATCCAATATCCATACTATCCATACTAATATTATAAATGCGAAAGTCTGTCTGTCTGTCTGTCACCTCTTCACGGCTAAACTGCTGGACCGATTGTGATGAAATTTGGTAGGGATGTAGTTAACGACCTGAGGTCAAACATAGGCTACTTTTGGGCGCGATATAACCGAGTCACACGCGGGGCGAAGCCGCGGGAAACAGCTAGTGTAGAATAAAGCAGTAACAGTACGGCCCACCTGATGGCAAGTAGAAAAAAATCAAATATCCCTTTAATAAATAAACAAACAGGGGCCTCAATCGAAATGACATGACAAGGATGGCACTATGCGTCGTTATCGGTCGACAGTCGACAACAGTTGCGCGGTAGGGCCCCAGATTCTATATAAACTAGGGATGTAGATCACCACATTTTTTTTTAATTGGAGGATGGGCAGCGGTGCTATATGTATTTGTGTCATTCGTCGCTTGTGCGTCGTGCAGTTAACAACTTAGTTCTTTGGTGCCTGCGGATGCCTCGTGTAGAGGTGAAACAAGTGTCGCAAGGAATGTGTGTGCAAACTAATGGTGCGGGTATGCTGGGACAGTAGTGGGTGGGTGCCGGCCGGCAGTAGTTTGCATAAACTAACTGGTTGTGGAAGCACGTAAAGTAAATGGGTAGGTTAGGTACTTGATGGGAAGTGGTCACAGTAGTCCATGAACGCCTAAAACACCAGTGCCCCTAGTACGAGTTTTTCTTAACGCAGACGCTAACGACTGCGTTAGGATTTTGTATGGAATTTCTTAGTTGCCTTACTATCCGCCAGAGGCGCTGTACAGGTCTGCCGTACAAAATCGCTTACGCAGTCCCTGCGTCTACGTTAAGAAAAACTCATACTAGGAGACATTGGAGTGTCACGTGCGCATTTCAGACCCTTTAGAAATTTTACGGTTATTTCGAAAAACCCTCAGTTCATGTGGAAAAACTCCATGTCTTTAGTGAAAACCAGTGGCAAGGGAAACTCCTCCCACATCAGCATACATTAACAAAAGTACTCCCGAGAAGGATTGCAATGCCAATAACTTAAGACACCTTAGCTTAGGAGCCCTAAGTACTCATGATTTGTCGAGTTAAAGCACCGCCGTGATTAAAAGCGAACATTGTGCTCTGAAGCGTGAGCTGATAAAACTAGGAAACACGCTCAGACAAAAAAGATGTGGAGGGCCCTGATTGGCGGTAACTGGTTATTACAATGGAGCGACTGCCGTCTGACCTCCGTAACCCTTTTACAGGAAAACCAGACTGTATCGTGTCGTATCTTATCGCACCGTATCGTATTGTATGCTTACTTCCTATACTGCATCTTTAGGATTGCTTCTGCCATGTGTATCCTGAAGATGACTCCAGGCCTCAGGTGCGCTTGGTACAAGTCCTTCGGCATCTCCACAAACTTTGCTTCGAATTCCTATAGAAAGATGTTGTATTGGTATATGGTAAAACTAGTTGTTAAACTCTTATCATCATTTCGTGTCCGTGACACAGTCAATAAACTATGCTACAGAATTTAGAAAAATATTAACAAGAGGTGGCATAGCGCACGTAAAGCGTATCACTGGTTTGGATTGCAAGCCAACGTTTCATCCATACTTCCATATCCATACTCCATACTAATATTATAAATGCGAAAGTCTGTCTGTCTGTCTGTCACCTCTTCACGGATAAACTGCTGGACCGATTGTGATGAAATTTGGTATGGATATAGTTATGCACTATAGGAGTCAAACATAGCCTACTTTCGAACGCGATATAACCGAGGCGCACGCGGGCGTAGCCGCGGGCAACAGCTAGTTTCGATATAAGTTTATTTGGAAAAGTTGTTCAGTATAGTGGTCTGAAGCTACCCTTAAAATATTTGCAGTTGATTTGAGTCCACCTTATATATAACAGAATTACCTTCTCCTCTGGAGTGTAGACGTCGTAGTTAGAAGACTGACTTTTCGCCTTCTTCCTCTTTCTGCGCGTGGGCAAGTCCCCCCACTCGTGGGGCCCGCTCGGCTCCGTGGAACTCATGTTTTTTGCTTTATCCTAAAAGACAGAAAAAAAGGAAAAAGGGTTTATGACTGTGCTATTTATATTATAGCAGTCAGATGCCCATAGGCAGCCTGAAAAATCTGAATGCGTTGTCCACTAACACACCCGTATCATGTTCCTGTTGGTCTGGTTTCCCTGTATTAAAGAGTTACGGAGGTCAGACGACAGTCGCTTCATTGTAATAACCAAGCACTGCCAATATCAGGTCCATGATTAATAGCGTACCCTGGGCTCTAACGCGTAAACAGAATTCCGCCACCAGTTAGGTCGTTCAAACTACTGCCCGGTAGTGTTAAACCCAGCATGCCCGCCACCATTAGTTTGCACACACACTCCTTGCGACACGTGTTTCACCTCTAAAGTAATCAGCGAAAAACAAGCTTAACTTAGTGCATAGTTTATTGATACCTGAGAAGTAATTTGGTAAGTACTTGTAACTTTGACTTCTGCTTACAAATATCATCATCATTTCGTGTAGGTGACACGGTCAATCGACTATGCACACCCTGGTGTCAGAGTTCTTCGGAACCGCCTTTAAGCCTCTGACGTGGTTCCTTTAACGACTACCAGATGGCAGCCGGGACCAACGGCTTAACGTATCTTCCGAAGCACGAAATCATCTTATTATCAGGCAATCAGGTGATTCAGGCCTGGAATGTCCTAACCAAACAGGAAACAACTAAACAAAGTATGCTTCCCGTGGGAATTGAACCCACGCCCCCGGGGTCTACAGGCAAACGCCTTAACCACTAGACCACGGAGGCAGTTAACAATAAGATATACCTACATACCTCGTCATCGATTGTTGGTGGTGACGTGGTGGTCCGAGGTTTGCTGCCACGCCTCCTACCATTCCGGCCACGGCGTCGGGTCTGCTGACATCCAAAACATTAACCTTCCTTATTCATAAAAATAAAAAAACCTTTGTTAAGCCCATTTTAAGGCGCTGTGCATCAGGGGAATACCGTAAAACGTCTATTTTTTCGTCGCGCAGTTAGCTTTATTCTTCATGGAATACAAGCATGAAAAAAATATGAAGTATAGTTCAAAGACCAAAATAAATGATTACATCAAAATATTTAAACAAAAATAATTAAAACCTAGCTAAATAAAATAGCAAAAAAGCTATATCCAGAAAAGGTTTCGTCGCGAATTACTTGATATCTTCAGCGACAACTACCAATTTTTTTACGTCTATAAAAAGAATAACATAATGACTTAGAGGGATACCTAAAAAATTACAATATTTAGTCATAATTATTGAAATATTAAATTAAAACTGAAAAATTTCACCCAAAATGCCATTGAACGGAGACTAGTGACAGGCCAACCCAGTATCGCCACTTTTAACCTTATTTCATTACGAGTACGTACTATAATCGCACTTCACCCCTCTCAAATACCTAAGGGTTGGGGATACAGCGCCTTAACTAAAATATGTTTCGGCCCTTTCTCTCTTAGCAAAATTTACCGTGAAAGAAAGAACCGAAACACATTTTAACTAAACTAGGCTTAACAAACGTTTGTTAATACGAGGGTACGACGATACCTCGGTGAACACTAGCGCCACCATAATTTAAAAATCATTATTCACTAAAAACACAAGTTATCAAAAATCCGTGTTATGTAATTAAGGTTCTGAATCTGAAGTTAATTTTAAACATATTAAATTATAGTTCCATATAGTAGTTACAAGTTGCAAAACTGCTAAAAGTGGCCGTTTTAAGCAATATTGCAATTTGTAAATAGAGGGAACTATAATTTAATATGTTTAAAAATAACTTCAGATCCAGAACCTTAATTACATAACAGGGACTTTTGATGACTTGTGTTTTCAATGAGTAATGATTTTTAACTGACGGTGGCGCTAATAATTAAGACGATCATTAGTGAACTTATGTTCACTAATGATCGTCTTAATCCTGTGTTTTATAGATATTAATTTATATATGGTGCCCGTATTCTTCTTGTTTCTTAGCCCGGTTTCACACATAGTTGTGTATATTAGTGATCCAAAATGAGATTACGATAAGTATATTTTTAGGTACACAAACCGCGTGGACCAATATCGATCGAAATGGCAAGGCACTGGGCGCCTGCGGCCTCACCTAGATACCTTAGGTAAAATAAATATATAGGGACATATCATACAGATTCCTAAAGTAAGTTTGAGATTGTGTTATGGGATACTAACACAACAATACTAGATTTTATTACATATCCAAGACCCAGGCCAATCGGAAAAATTACATTCCTAATCTTGATCTGACCGGGGATCGAACCCGGGGACTCCTGAGAAGCGAGCAGGCAAGTTAGCCATTACTGCACGGAGGTCGTCGATTGTACACTAAGAACAGGTAGCCTACTACAATCTCTTAAAACCATGCAAGATACAGTGAGTAAGCGAGACAGCGCAATACATGATGTAAGGTGACATCTCCCTTACTCAATCGTTCTTGCATGGAAGAGATGGTGGTAGGCCACCAGTTGCTTATAAGAGCTAATCCGATGTGCTGTCGGCTTTTGTTCGCCTACGGATCTCCTCATTTCTAATTCGGTCTCGTAGGGAAACACCGAACATACCATCTCTAACTCCATGGCTCTTTGGGCGACCTTGCGCTTTCCTAGGTCCATAGTAAATTACCACGTTTCAGACCCATATGTTATGACTGGTAACGGTGATACCTCGGTGAACACTAGCGCCACCGTCATTAAAAATCATTACTCACTGAAAACACAAGTTATCAAAAATCCCTCTGCATCTGAAGTTAATTTTAAACATATTCAATTATTAAATTATAATTCCCTATCTTAGTTACAAATGACATTATTGCTTAAAACGGCCACTTTTAGCAGTTTTGCAATTTTTAACTATATGGAACTACAATTTAATATTAAAATTAACTTCAGATCCAGAACCATATTCACAGCAGAGGGATTTTTGATAACTTGTGTTTTCAGTGAGTAATGATTTTTAAATGACGGCGGCGCTAGTGTTCACCGAGGTATCACCTTAAGGCACTGATGTATTTTAGAACGAGAAGACATTACGGAGCTTTCCGATTGCCAGCCGAGTCGGATTCGACTAGAGACCCTATTTTCGAAGCTGGAACTGTCAGCCAACATAGAAATCTTCTTCTTTATCGATCCCTCAATGCTGAGGATCGCGACCATATGTGCTTCCAGAGTGCGCGATCGGCAGTACTACGGACCGGATTATATATTCTGCCTCTAGCAGCTCCCCTCACGCTGTCTACCCATCTCGCTGGAGGCTTTCCTCTGGCGCGTTTTCCATTTGTTCTGCCCAGTATTGTGAGTTTAAAAATAGAAATAAGACCACATAATATAAAATTGAAACAATTTATTCGAATATTAAAATTTCTGTCACTCATCAACGTCCTTAGGCTCCGTGATGGAGTCGACGAACACAACTGAGTTGCATTCCGCAGCATCACACTGCAGCATCGGAGGAACTTCCACAGGAGTCACGGAATATTCGTCACCAATCACGTACGGATTCCCATCCACCCATAAAGCGTCGAATAGGCAGTATATATGTACTTTTATCGTCATATAACTAATAAATTTATAGATCCTCCCGCCACATTCTCCCAAATGCTCTTTGATGCTCCTATCTGTCTTATACATGAGCAGTAAATTGTGGAACTTTGTTATCTCATCCATAACGACTTTCTTTATCAGATTTGTGTATATTATATCGGCTTCTAAATGTCTTTCAGCGTCTTCATACATCCTTTGCTTGATACGCAATATCGCATCTGACATTCGCACTCTGAAAATGACGCCTGGGTTCATCATGTCTGGTAGAATGCCAGGTTTCTTGGTGGATGTGGTGAACTCTAACACGCGTTCTTTGACTGGTTCCGGATAGATGTAATGGTGAGGTCTTTCTCGTATTTGCGGTCCATTTATCGTTCCGAAGCGCCGAGTGTTCTGTGACAAAGAAATTCTTGTTAGTTCGTTTGCCAGTCTCTCTTGATGTCACATTTAGTAGGTTCGTGTCGTTCCGAATTCCAACTTAATTTGGGCGGTACCAGATAACCAATATTTGCGTAGGTGAGGAATGGTTGATGGCAGACAAAATCAGTAGTGCGATTGAGGCTTTTCTCCACAAAATATGACATCTTTTGTCATGTTCTGGGTTCTCGAACAGTTCGCTATCGGGTATCTAATCTAAGGTGTAATAATTGTTTTTTCCACGCCTTGTGTCCGAATGGTGCTTAGCCCGAAATCAATGTCACATAGACAATATAACATACTCTAAAGTTGGATATCCGAAATATAAAATGCTTTTGCGTGTGATAAATATTACAATCAATATTATTTATAAAAGCTAATGTATGCTTATTTCTATATACATCACATAGTATTAGGATTAAAACATATGCAGCTTGAATGATAAGTTTGTGGCGTCTGGCAAAGCCGTTACAGTAGCTTTTTTCCGGGCGATTTATTGACCAAGGAACAAGTAATTTTATCTTTGTAAGTGTTTAAAAAATGGTAGTCAGATAGTACAAATACAATCATCAATTTTACTCTAACTTTTAGCACTTTCATTCATCATTTTCAATTGCGCGTTATTTCGCGTAGTGTATATTTTCTTTGGCGTTAGCAATTCATTGATTTGTCCATAGATTAAAAAAATAATTGCGTCTTCGAAATTCTTTGGATTTATCACAACTAATATTATAAACACGAAAGTGAGTTTGTTTGTTTATTTGTTTGTAACGCTTTCAAATTAGCGACTTGGTAGTTACATTAAAATCTCGAAAATCATTGAAATAAGTACCATCCGGTGCAGTTTCCTTTGGAAAAAATATTAAAAACGGCCCCTTTGACACTTTTTTGATAATAAGAAATGAATAAGAAATCGCTATCAAGGGTTTTAAGAACTTGTTAGTTTTTGTGCTTGTTAGCGCTATTTGACGTTTGCTAAAGAAAAGAAAAGAGATCCAGAGGACGTAGTCCGATATGATGGTCTGGCCAAATTAAGGCTCCTCCTTCGCTCTCACTAGACTAGCGCCACTTCCAAAAAAAAACTCTTTCGGTAAGGCTTATATCAGAAATCCCTCGCGCAACTTTTTTGCTAGTACCCTTAACTAACATTAGAACCACGGAAGACATGAAATACTATCAGCTTTAGAAACCTTTACAAAAAGTGACAAAAGTGACCGATTTTAGTATTTTTTATAAAGGAAACTAAAGCGGATAGTATTTCAATGACTTTCAAGGTTCTAATGTAAGTTAAGAATAATACCTACTAGCAAATGAGTTGAGCGAGGATTTCGGATATAAGCTCACATACATAAAGAGATTTTTTTTTGGGAAGTGTCGCTAGTGAGACCGAATGAACAGCCTTAAGCAGCAGCTCAACATCCAGATCTCCACCAGCATCCACGGGGCAAAACATAGTCATAAGTGGAAAGAGATCGCATAGAAGATAGGTCGGGCACATCACGACGCTCAGAGTGGCTACCACCATCTCTTAAAATCATGCAAGAACCATTAAGGTAGATGTCGCCTTACATCATGTATTGCGCTGTCTTGCTTACTCACTAGATCTTGCATGGATTTAGCAAAGAAGTTCGAATTGCGAGCGGTCTCTCTACATCTTTTTTTTAACCTATGGATTTAAGAGACGGTAGTAACCCCCAGTAGCGAGCAAACGACTGGAAGAGGAGGGTAAAAATAATTAATTACCTTTGGGCTTCGTTTAATTCTATTTTGTTCAGCAGCCGAGTCCTTGTAATTGTTGAGATAGGCATCAAACTTGGAGAAGTCGTAGGGCGCCCAGGAGTCGACGCTTTGGCGATACTGTGCAGTCTCCTCGGCCTGCAAAAATATTACGGCTAGTGGTTTCCGCTCGATAGTCACTATCGATATATTGAGAAAAAACAATATCGATAGGCCTATCGATAGTATGCCCTTTCCATTAAAACTATCGATAATCGAACTATCGATAGTTTGGCAACACTAATTACGGCACAAGTATTTATCGAAGGATCTCTAAAGTAGCTTGTTACCCACAAGCATAGTGTTTAGGTAATTTTTTAGTGTAAAGGTTAAAAGGAAAGGAAATGTTTAAAAGGAAGCTGACCTTTCAGTATGGATTCAGAATAAAACGTACTGAATATGTCTCAATACAACAACACCATAATTTTCAGGTTCCGTTGTAAATACACTAAACATAGACAAATTTCTTGGCCTTGACGACAACTTCTGAAGCAGGAATCATCTAATTATCAGACAATCGGATAATTATAAGGACTCCGATCTGGAAAGACGAGCGCATCATTGGAAACCAGTTTGACGTAAATGAGGCATGGCTTCTTTGGCACGGAGTGGGGCGTCTACGAAAACAAACTCGTTCCTTATGTAGGACTGTACTAAGAGGTTACCCTTAGACTTGTACCGTAAAACCTGGATCCGATTGAATCGACTCCGTTCGGACCACGGGAAAACTAACCATCACCTTCATAAATGGGGATTAAGGGAATCAGTCAGTGCGATTTCGGAGCACCCAGACCCTATCCCATGTGGTAAACGAATGTCCACTGCGCCGTTTTCCAGGGTGTCGATTCTGCTAACGTTAAATCACAATCGTGTCAAAATAGTGTTTCAATGGTAGTGCTTTTTTACACACTAGTTACAAGAAATGTATATTTTTTTTATATCACTTCTGATGATCACACCACACACTACATTCACATCACATCATACTGTCATAACTCTTGTAAATAGTGTGTAAAAAGCACTACTATTGAAACACTATTTTGATACGATTTTGTCTTAACGTTAGCAGAATCAACACCCAGGTGGAATGAGGGAGCTTCACGATCTTACGCCTGCCGCTGTCAACTGGCTGAGGAATTTGAAAATAGACATCTAATCCATGCAAGACTAATGCCATACGCAATGATGATAAGACAAACCGGTGATTCACGCCAGTAATGTCCTAACCAAACTGAAACAACTAAACAAAGTCCTTTCCGTGGGAATCGAACCCACTACGTCTATAAGCGAACGCCTTAACCACTGGACCACGGGGGCAGTTAGGATGAAGAAGTTGGATACAAATGAATGATGTTACCTTCACGTGAGGTGTCTTCGGGCCCATCAGATTGACTGGTTGCTCGTAAATGTCATCCTTCAGCTGGATAATAAAAAAATAAATAATAATAAAGAATTTTTAACTAAGTCTAGTCGGTTTTTTTTTTAAATCTTATAATATAAGGTGGACACAAATCAACTGCAAAGTCTGCAAATACTCCATTTCTGTAGCAAATACCTATTTGAAGATTCAGACTACTATACCGAGCAAGTTTTTCAAATAAAAATATTGAACCTCCCATACAAATTGAGAGTTAATTACTTAGTATGGTATGGAGTAAAAAAATAGTTTTTTATATATAAAAAAACCGCATCAAAATGCGTTGCGTAGTTTTAAAGATTTAAGCATACATAGGGATATAGGGACAGAAAAAGCTACTTTGTTTTATACTATGTAGTGATTATAAAAAGAAAAAAAAATGATTGTGTGCATCGAATAGTTTTCGAAACTACTGTATTCTTTCATCGTTGGAAAGCCATACTATTTCATGACATAGGCTAAGTATGTGTGTACCACGGGCGAAAGACTGCTTGCTTGCTATATACAAAGTTTTTTTTTTATATATACTTTTTACGGCCATGGAAACTAGTCCTTTAAGGCCTTTCTTCAATTTATTAATCTTCTTCAGTCCTACTTTAGTCAAGTCAAGTCAAAAAGTCAAGTCAGTAGTCTAATCTAGTCAAGTGAGTAATTCTAGTCAGTCAGATGGCTAAGTGAAGCGGTGAAAAAATTTCACTTAGCTATAACTTGGGAGATTTTGGTGACAAAGATAAAAGTCACGTAATCAACACTGTATCACTTCCCAACACTCACGCTTGTTCACGAACACTTTGCGAATAATAATCCACCAATATTAAGCACAAATAGTCGAAAAAACCTAAGTTTTGGAAATTAAATACAGCGCACATAGAGACAGTTTACTTTCCCTCCAAAAACTCCTATATACAAAGAATTTCGAATCGCGCGCCAAATTTTTTTTTTAATCTATGGCTTTGTAAATTTAGCAAAGAATTTCGAATCGCGCGCGGTCTCTCTACTCTACGAGGCATTTTATTTTTGTAAGAATTGGGCTTTCTTCCAGTTCATTCTATACTAATGTTAAACTTACATTTTGGTAGTTAAACTCGATCCCTGGGTTGACTTCCGAAGCGGAGATCGAAACGACCACCGTAAGTATCTGAAAACACATTTAGATAAGTCATCTTCTTCTTATATATTAATAGTACATTACTGTCGAGGCCAGAAATGAAGCAATTTACGACCCGAGTCATATTGCAAGGCCGAAGCGCAGCTGAGGCTTTTCCAAGTGCTTTTAAAAGGGCGAGTCGAAGCCGAGGCCTTCTAATAATACGAGGACGTATTTTGCAATTCCGGCTGAGGCTTGTACAATACTTTTCTTCCTCTTGAGACGAAATAAAATCGTATCAAACACAATGGCGCTACAAAAAGCCAGCACTAGCATTGTTTTTTTTTTCAAATGTTCACAACTTCACAAAAGTGTCCAGCAATTTTCATTAACGACCGTTTAAATATGTTTTTTTTTGTTGACTGGCCAGTGAAACTAAATAATCTAATGTATGAAAACGTAAAAGACCTATATTAGCAGTCGGCAATGATTTTTTTAGTTACATTGTTGGCCTGGGCCTACATGTAAATAAAAAAATTGATCTATATACTTTTTTTTAAATAATGAAGCTGTTGCCGAGCAAGAGGAAGAAAAATCAATTGCTGTTCGTTAGTTTCGCTAAAAGTCGAGAAAGGCTAGACCGATTTGGTTTTATAGCCTTAAAATAATTGTGGAAGTTTAGGGATTTAAACGGTGAGAAAAGTGTGATAAGGCATTACGAAGTTCGCCATACAAAAAAATAACGGGTCAATACTAATTTTTGATATAGGGAGTTACCCAGGCGATAGTCTGTTGTGTTGATGCAGCGTTCCCAAACCTCCCGATTATTCGGGGATCTAGGTACCGATTTCGCAACCCATCTCCCGATCTACAGCGAAGCGATAACATTCTAGCGTTTTTGTAACATTTCAAAAAATATGAAAATACATAGGCCGAGAGTATTCTTTCCCAGTCGATATAGTGAATTTGAATAGTGAACCGGAAGGTGAGAAACCTCTTGGCTGAAGAAATTAAGAGATTGGTTTCATTTGAGTACCAGGACGCTCTTCCGTGCAGTAGCTTCAAAAGTTAGGATAGCCACGATGGTCGCCAATATTTGTTAAGAAGTGGCACTATTATATATTTAAAAAAACATTGTAAACCTTATTTACTGCAAATAAGTGATTTTATTTGATTTGATATAAGAAGATAGTGTGTGTGATAGTGATAGAATGATGGCGGAATTTGTACGAATAAAAAATTTAAATATGGAGAACTTAAAATAAATCGCATTAGTAAGAATACTTCACTAGTAACATGTTTACCACAACAAAAAAATTTTAAACCCCGGGGCTATTTAAATATTCCATTTTATAAAAGTCGACCTTTAGTTTCGTTTTCATTCGCCAGTTTTAACGCAACTGAAACATTATGTCACCCTGACAGTTGTTAGCATTGTCAAAGCGATATTGACAGTTCATTATGGTAGGTTAGATTCATCGATTTAGTACCTGGGGGGCTATACCATCTCTTAAAACCATGCAAGATCCAGTGAGTGAATGAGATGTCGCCTGACATGATGTATTGCGCTGTCCCGCTTTCTCACTGGATCTTGCATGGTCTTAAGAGATGATAGTAAGCCACCTGGGGGGTTACCATCAACTTTTTAAGTAGTAGGCTCACTATCAAATGGTTTACTACCATCTCTTAAATCCATACAAGAACGAGTGAGTAGGCGAGACAGAGTAACACAGGAAGACGTCATCTCCTTTCATCATGTATTACGCTTTAAGAGATGGTGCCTACCACCATCTCTAATAACCATGCAAGAACGACTGAGTAAGGGAGATGTCGCCTTACATCATGTATTGCGCTGTCTCGCTTACTCACTGGATCTTGCATGGTTTTTTCAATCGTTCACGTAAGAGAGATGTCGCCTTACATCATGTATTACGCTGTCCAGATCCAATGAGTAAGTGAGACAGCGCAATACATGATGTAAGGCGACATCTCGCTTACTCACTGGATCTTGCATAGTTTTAAGAGATGGTGGTAGGCACCCTGGAATGTGTTCTTGAGCCACACAATTTATGTAACAAATGCCCTTATTTTTTGTATATCTTTCGTACAAATTCTACTACTTAAAATGAATATTTTTCTTAATACAAAAAATAATTAATTTCACTGTTAGTTTGGTGTAAGATTTTGTTTGGCGTCGAATTGACCAAACAAAGAAAAAATTGCCACGTTGACAGACAAAAATATAAAAAATATCGTTGGTCCTTTTCTTACTCATGGACTTCCCTATTTCGCCATCTCACTTTTTCACCAAGTAAAAATCAATTGCTTAATCACAGGTACAACTACTTAATCTATGAACCTAACCTACCATAATGAACTGTCAATACCGTTTTGACTATGCTAACAACTGTCAGTATGACATAATGTTTCAGTTTCGACAATAATGGCGAATGAAAACGAAGCTAAAGGTCGACTTAAAAAAATTAAATATTTAAAAAACCCCGGGGTTTAAAATTTTTTTGTGGTGGAAATCATGTTACTAGTTATGTATTCTTACTAATTCGATTTATTTTATGTTATCTGTATTTCAATTTTTTATTCGTACAAACGATGTATGGAGTTTCGCCATGACTCTTTGGATGGTTTGGTGACACTAGATAGAGGTACCTACGAATGAGGTTTTTTTAATCCTTACATATTTTTCTTAACCAACCTTCCCAAAGAAATTGCGAACCTCCCGAATGTGTGAACAAATGATTTTTTTAGCTCTTACATATTTTTTTCAGATATCCCGATTTCTACCGATTTTTTGTTCACATTTTTACCGTTTTATTTTTCTTTGGTTTGGTAACACTGTAGTGATGTGCCGTTCCAGGGAATTTTGGATACGTTGCAAAAGTGGAAGTTTATGTAAAATCAAATCCCACCAAAAACATAAATGTAAAAAACAAGAGCCAAGTTCAATACAAAAATTATGCTTGGCGGTGAGCTTCGCCGCAAAAAGAATGGCGATCTAAATGAGTGCCAAGTTCTATGCAAAATCGAAATATGTTTTTTATAGGAACAAAATAACATTATGAACAAGTATTAAACTCTATTTCTTTGCTTTATTAGATACCTATAACAATTGCTGTTATTTAAAAATGTGAGATCTTGAAGTAGGTTAGATTTGACTTGGCCAGTTTTTAACACAATTAAAATGTTGAATAACTTTATAAAATGACTTATGTAATGAAAACTGGCTAAGTCAAATCTGACCTACTTCAAGATCTCACATTTTTAAATAACAGCAATTGTTATAGGTATCTAATAAAGCAAAGAAATAGAGTTTAATACTTGTTCATAATGTTATTTTGTTCCTATAAAAAACATATTTCGATTTTGCATAGAACTTGGCACTCATTTAGATCGCCATTCTTTTTGCGGCGAAGCTCACCGCCAAGCATAATTTTTGTATTGAACTTGGCTCTTGTTTTTTACATTTATGTTTTTGGTGGGATATCATTACTTTTTGTAAAGAATATAACTCATTCAAAATGTCTAGCCCTACAGGAACACAAACATCATAATGACCTGAAGAAAGACTGCCTGAAAAGAGCAAGCGCTTTGTAGGATGACCCACTTCACCGAATGAACCACGTAAAACGCCATCCTGATAAACTTCAATTTTAATAGGATATAAAACTCCTGCGGCCATTAATTCAGAAACCGCTCCATAAGTGGTCGATTGAAGCATACTTGCTCTATATTCTTCCCCTCTGATCCGAAAGGATCGCCGCTTTCCGAGCAAGTGTAGACACCTAAATCTTCCCAGTTCAGACATACATATTCGACTATAGTCGCTCGCAACCTATTGGCTTGTTGTGTATCAGTCGAATCGAACAAAGAAAATCCAAGCGAATGGAATAAGCAGCTCCCATCAGGAGGCATTGGAATAATGCGGTGTAACACAAGTGTATCATCCACAATTAACTCAATGGTACAACTCATTGTGCGACAGTTAAAGTACCTAGCTATTAAAATACAGAAATACCTATTTATTTAAAAAGAAAAAATAAATTTAACTGTCAAGAAAACTTACTACTAGTTTTAAAGTGTTTTTTTTAAAGAAAGGAATACTATTCTATACTAGTTTAATATTCCTGTGTCTTCGTGAATCTTACTCCTACGGTCCTACCTAATAAACAAATGACAAATTAACCTAAAAGAGCTACAAACAAATGAGGTTTTGAAAGAAACGATTTACGTTATATTAAATAACTCACAAATGCCGTTAAAGTACAAAACTAAAAAGGAATAATTTATATCTGGACTATTCCAGCTATAACTCAAATAAATTTAGTCGAACGACGCAGCATTAAACGCAATCTAATAGGTGGGTTTCCGCTAAACAACCGGGCATAACGAGGACGCTGGCGCGAATGAGTGCCGCTAAGAGCATACTTTGGTTCGTTCGCATTTTAAGTCGTATAGCGCTGTGAGCCGCGCACAAGTGCAAGGCGCGAGCGAGTTCAAGCAGCATTCTTAGACTAGTCAATACATACATATATCGGTACCAATAAGACTTCGCTATTGCCTTGACCTTGGTATACATACACATTGGAGTTTCTTTTAGAGTACAAAGAGTTCGAACTAACAAATTTATACTTTAAAATATTATTACTTATTTTCAAAAGAAATCAGAGAAACGAACTTGGGGCACTGATCTTTGTTAATTTAGTGAGCCGTGGACTATAAGATAACTACTATGCAGGTATAAACCAACCGACCCGCTAAATTTTAAGTAAATCGCTACCGCTTATAATTTTGTACCATAAGTCAGAGCGTGACGCTGATTGGCTGGTGTGCTGCCGCGCGCCGCTGACGACACACCGTTGTTGGCCGGTTGTTTAGCGCGTAGGTATTACAAGTTTTTTGTATGGGGACACCACTTATTTTTTGACTTTTTTTTATTTTTTGATTTTTTCCTACGATTACACACAATTTCCGAGCTGGATTCCAAATTTCATCCTTCTAGGTCATCTGGAAGTAGGTTAGGTTTAGGTACTATAAGTCAGTCAGTCAGTGCTAAAATTTACAACTTTTTGACCTTCATATCTTTATAACCGTTTGAGCTAGCTTCATGAAATTTGGGCTTCTACATGTCCTGATGGATCTTATTAAACACACGTAGTTTTATGTGTTTACATTAAAGAGGTTTCGAGTTATAGAAGGGTCAAAAGTGGCACCAAGTGGTTCGTGTAATATTACACTCGGCGCTGGCTAGCCAGTTCCTTTGCTTGAACTTGGCTTGACACGCTGCCGCGTGTCTAGATATTCCCAAAGTTTGTAAATGACTGGAAACTTTAGGAAGAAAGTGCAAGCACATACTTATGTATGTAATACAGCCCATTTGAAAGAAAATTTTAAAATTAATGTTCATTACTTTTTTAATACTTTATAAAACTATTTTAATGTAATTAATAATTTTTTATTAATATTTTGTAATAGACAAATTATTGTTATGTGCGTCTGTGGATGTAATTTTTTTTATTATGGGTCAAATAGTAACCTGAAACATATATTTTTTTTACCTTCTCTATTTATTGTAAATTTCGACCATTTCTTGGTTGTATTCATTCAATTCATGTTAAAATAATGGGTCAGTTACTTACAAGCAAACCCCTTGCCGACGCCATTATCAAGCGGGTTAGGTCGCGGCAGCCCAGCGACTGAGGTAGCTCAAGCATACCAAAAATAGGGTACCTTACCGTGATTTTGTTAATTGTTCCTTATTGCCTGTTATCGCAAATCAATAAAAAAATAACGAACCAATTAAGTACAATAAAGATGTAAGGTATATGGACATAGATAAAAAAAAATTGCTTGGCGTCAAAACGGGCGCGCGCGCGATTTCCTAATTCTAATATGTAGGAAAAGTACATGGGAAATTTTGGAAATTGTTGTGGAAATATTTTAAGGGCAGATACAGACCACTATACCCGTGACTATACTAAACAACTTTTCCAAATAAACTTACATCGAAATACGAAATTTTATTTTTCACTCTCCATACTTACTAAAATAAATCAGCTGATTCTCAATTTGTATGGGAGGTCAAAACATTTTTTTTTTCATATTTCGTCGTAAGTTCATCAAGTCTCGAACTTACTTTGGGGCTAACTCAATCTGTGGGATTTGTCCCTATATATTTATTTATTTACTAGCTGCAGCCCGCGACTTCGTGCCCGTGGGCTTCGTTATCGTGGGAATTTCGTGAATTGCCCTTGCAATTTGCCATTTGTGAATAATGATTTTAAAATTATGGTGGCGCTAGTGTTCACCGAGGTATCATCTTAAGGTGATATATAATTCCCTATAGTTACAAATTGCATTATTGCTTTAAACGGCCACTTTTAGCAGTTTTGCAATTTGTAACTATATGGAACTATAATTTTAATTGAATATGATTAAAATTAACTTCATATCCAGAACCATAATTACAGCAGAGGGATTTTTGATAACTTGTGTTTTCAGTGAGTAATGATTTTTAAATGACGGTGGGGCTAGTGTGCACCGAGGTATCACCTTAAGTAAGTATGGCCTTTGACAACATAATACGTAAGTACTAGGTAGGTAGGTACAGTATGATCCTTACACCTCTCCAATACTATTACTAATTCTGTGACCTCTCCCTCGCTTTCTGTATCATTAGCATTCATACATAATACCTAAATAGCTTCGGGTATTCCTGATTCGTTATTTACAAAAATGTTTTATTGACCCTACAGGCCATACAGCCGATAACTTATGAATATATATTATAACCGTAATCAAATATTATTAGTACAACTTGTTTATTATTCGCGCTAGTCTTACCAGACCGTCAGCGCGCGAAGGACGGACTCGCAATTGAGGATAATGTTTTAAAAAATTAACTTGTGTCTGTGGCTGTGATTTTAAATAAAGAACTCGTTTTATCTTTTAATTAAATTGTGCATAAAAATTGAAAAAAGGAACTTTAGAATAATAGACTGTGGTGATTTAAAACAAAGGTAACTTTTTTTAAGAACTAGAGAATATCTACCTATGTAAAAATAACAGGAAAAATGTGAAATAAATCAATAAGCAATGCTAAATGCCTACTTCTATCATTGCTTTAACTTGATTATTTTCCTGTTTAACGTGATATTAACATTATTAACGTCTATTTTATCATATTCGTTCATTTATTTATTTATTACAATGGTTTGAGTAGATAACCCTCTCTTCTTTTTTTGTCCGACAAATTTATCTCGTACCAAGTAGGTAGTAACCTCTAAGTGTCATGGCCATCCACAAAAAAAAAACAACAATAGTTATTTGCTTGCCAACAATGTAAATCGAAAATGCATTCGTAGTAAAATAAAACCGGTTAAGCGCGACTTCGATTAGCTATGATTGTGTTCCGTACCGTACCGACGTTCAATTTCTTTGGTACCGACAGAACATAATTGAGATAGATCATACTATTTCTGAGTAGTACTTTTATAGGTACCTATATTCTGTGCTAGTACTAGGTATTATCTATTCTGTGGCTAAAGACAAAAACATTAGCGATTTTGTATGACAAATCTGTATAGCACACCTGGCGGATAGTCACTAAGAAAATTTATACAAAATCCATACATAAAATCTTGCAGTGTCCCTAGTGTAAGTTTTTCTTTTTTAGCGACGGCGTTAGAGATTTTGTACGGCAGACCTGTAAAGCGCCTTTGGCGGATAGTAAGGCATCTAAAAAATCCCATACAAAATCCTAACGTAGTCGCTAGCGTCTGCGTCAAGTGCCCCTGGTATGAGTTTTTCTTAACGCAGACGCTAGCGACTGCGTTAGCGATTTAGTATGGCACACCTGTACAGCGCCTCTGGCGGATAGTAAGGCAAGAAATTCCATACAAAATCCTGAGCAAAACTCATACTAGGGGCAAAGAAAAACTCACACTAGGGGCACAGTAGAGACATGGGGTCACTGCAAGGAAGAGTTAGGAAGCGAGACAGCGCAATAAATATGATGTAAGGCGGAATTTTCCTTAATCATTCTTGCATGGGTTTTTAGAGGTGGTATTAAAGCCACCAGTGCCCCTAGTATAAGTTTTTTTTAACGCAGACGCTAGCGACTGCGATAGGATTTTGTATGGAATGTCTTAGTTGCCTTACTATCCGCTAGAGGCGCTGTATAGGTTTGCCATACTAAATCGCTAACGCAGTCGTTAACATCTGCGTTAAGAAAAACTCATACTAGGGGCACAGGAGACCGATACTTAACTCATCTTTTCTCTTGAGTGGTTACAAATGATGCCAGAATGGTAATTTCGGGAGTGCTATTTTTGAGATGTGACTCGAGTCGAATGATTATCGTTCGTTTTCGAATGATTTTCATGCGACATAACCGGTGACTCGAACGATAATCGTTCGACTCACCGGTTTTGGGTGAGTCATACATCTCAAAAATAGCACTCCTGTGCCCTCTAAATTCTATATCAAAAATAATTAAATATACTATAATTTTAATAATGTTATTTATATAAAAATACATACCTACTATAATATTAGTAGTAGGAAAGTTAGTAGGTATGTAAATATATTCGTTAAGATAACTTGTTGGGGTTTTTATGACCAGTATCACGAGCGTTGACCCGAATACTGATTTCATAATAACAAGTAGGTAACTTACTAAATCTCATTTGTTCACTTTATTGATATGCATTGTCAAAGGATTTATTCCATTTGAAAAAAAGAACTTCAGGCCTCTATTTCAGGGTTTCATAAATTTTGTGCACTAAATTCAACCGTTCTCACTTCACTATCACTTCACTTTCACTATCACTACATCATCACTACATAGTATAAAACAAAGTCGCTTTCTCTGTCCCTATGTTGCTTTCTCTGTCCCTATATCCCTATGTATGCTAAAATCTTTAAAACTACGCAACGCAATTTGATCCGGTTTTTTTTATAGATAAAGTGATTCAAGAGGAAGGTTTTTATGCCCATGCGAAGCCGGGGCGGGTCGCCAGTAATTTTATAAATGCGTAAGTTAGTCGGTCGTAAACCGCGCGACCGATTTTGGTGTAGTAAAGGACCAGGGGTCAAACATAGGCTACTTTTGAGAACGATTTGACCGAGTCCCTTGAGAGGGAAACCACAGGCAACAGCTAGTAATACAAAAAGTACATATCTACAAAGAAAAAAGTTTAACAGACAGACAGACAGACAACTATACATACATATTTGCCTTTTGAGGAACCCTAAAAACGAAACAGCAATAAAGAGGAAGTAATTAAATCGGGGATTCACGGTTACTTTGGAAAACCAACTATGAGTGTTTGGACTTTAATATTACCAAATATGTGTAATTAATTAGTTATAGACGCAAGTCACCGCAGCTAGTGCATTTTTTTAAGTATGGGTTTTCTTGTTATCTACTAATTAGTACGAGAAATAAACGTAGGCGACAGCCCATATAGGTCATATCCTGGGCTCCATTGCCTTAGAAAAAGAATTTGCTATTCTTTGCTAACAGATGGCGCTAAAATCAGTGCTGTCTTGCGGCAGAAATAAGTGAGGGTATAGTAATTAAGCAGACTACCAAAATCTACTTGAATAATAATAGTAGAAAAATAATTTGCTATCCAGATGTACAAACTACTACTACTTCTGGTGATATCGGCGTCCTGCCAGGAGAAGCCGGGTGGAGACCTGGAATCAGTGCTGCATTCCATATTCGGGAATCCCAGTTCGACAGCTGCTCCGGTCACCAGTCCGACAGTTTCGGCTAGTCTGGGGAATAAGAAGGGGGAATCTTCCACCCTGGTCCCTGGAATTCAGACAAGTGACGATCGTGAGTATTTTTACCCGACTGCGGCGAAGCTACAAAGGGAGGGTTTTGATTTTGACCAGTTATTAATTGATAATTCTTCCCCCTAGTAATGTCTAGTGAGATTTAGTACACCAACATTAATACAACAACATTTTCCGTGCAGTTAACAGTTTAGGAGTTCCCTTGTACCTTGGTGAACACTAGAGCCACCATCAGTTAAAAATCATTATTCAATGAAAACACAAGTTATCAAAAATCCGTGTTATGTTAAGGTTCTAGATCTGAAGTTAATTTTAAACATATCAAATTATTAAATTATTGTTCCCTGTGCCCCTAGTATGAGTTTTTCTTAACGCAAACGCTAGCGACTGCGTTAGCGATTTAGTATGGCAAACCTGTACAGCGCCTCTTACGGATAGTAAGGCAACTAAGAAATTCCATACAAAATCCTAACGCAGTCGCTAGCGTCTGCGTTAAGAAAAACATACTAGGGGCACAGTCACTGTAGTTACAAATTGCAAACCTGTTAAAAAGATGTTAGGCAGATGCTTGGGTCGCGCAGGTTTGGCTGAAGCCTCACATATACAGAGCAAGGAACTTTCACATTGCCCGGGCTTTTCATTCTCCAAAAAACAAACATTAAAAAGAATGAAGTAAAAGTTTCTAAAGATGAGTATATTTCAGAGGACACAACATGCACGACCGAGAAGGGCGAGGTTGGTGAATGCGTCCGATACTACTTGTGCAATGTCCAGAACAATACTGTCATCACTGATGGAGTCGGCATCATAGACGTACGGTAAGTATCAATCGCTGTCCAGCAAATCATCATCAGTTATAATAGACTACTTGACTCGTATCAATTTTGATGCAACAAATGTTTATTTCTTACAGTATTTCACCCACGAAACCGAAATATATCGATCTCGGCTAAGAAAAATGCAAGACAGCATTATAATTTCAATTTCTTTACTTAAAATTTAGAACTGTCAAAACGCGCCGGCCATCACACGCCATGACGTGACGTAACTATTGTGGTAAACTGTCGTTCAGATCAATTTTAGACTTCTGTCAGTCGTTCAAAGTCGGTAATTCGAATGATTTTCATTCGACAAAACTGTGTAATCGCATGATTTTCATGCGACTCTGTGGTTCTTGGCGAGAATCAGGTTTCAAAAATAGCACCGTACAGAATAATTACGTTACATAACTCTGCAAAAATTACAGACGGTGTTTTCGATAGGATTATAAGTGAACTTTTGAAATTAAGTTTTGCTGCCTTAGAGGGCTCGGAAAAATATGGAAAAGATTGTTTAAATCTAAACAAATAGAGAATAATTATATTAAATCTATTAGTTGATCTTACCTTACCACATAGTTGCGATACCACGAAAGTACGAAACACGGAAGTGCGACACACGAAATTGAGAATCTATAGAGCGACACACTTCAAACTCGTAATGTCGCTCTTGTTATTTTTTCAGGCTGCCTTAAGGTATTTGAGACTGCCTAACGATTGCCATCTAGCGATAAAAACTGAGGCCGACGGTTTAACGTATCTTCCGAAACATGAAAGGGTCATAGCGAATAATCTAAGTCAGGCAGAGCTTATCGTTGCATGGCTTACACGATCTTTACTATCTGGTATGCTTGAAAATTGTGCACAAAAGCGGGTTAACCACCTTTTTTTCCTGCAACTCTTTAAGCTCTTTAGTTATAAAAAAACCCACATACTTATTTATCTTCTTCTTCTATAAAATTCCCGTGACACAATGTTAGTCTCTTACTCCTCCGAAACAGCTTTACTGATTTTAACCAAACTTTATATCCATATTCAATAGGTCTGAGAATCGGCTACTACCTATCTATTTTTCATATCCCTAAGTGATAAGGGTTGTTTACCCTTAAATTACCTAGAAATAATTTATATGGCAAAACAACGTTTGCGGGGTCAGCTAGTATACCTATATTATTATGGTCTTATCACATACTAGCGACCCTCCCCGGCTTCGCATGGGCATAAAAACCTTCCTCTTGAATCACTCTATCTATTTAAAAAACCGCATCAAAATCCGTTGCGTAGTTTTAAAGATTTAAGCATACAAAGGGATATAGGGACAGAAAAAGTGACTATATTTTATGTAGTGATGAAGTAGCACGCTCTTTAGTTATTCGCTACATCGTGTGTCGCACTACCGTGATTCGTACTTTGGTGGTGTCGCAACTATTTAGTAAGATCTATATAGAATTATATTGTTTATGCTATTATTATTGCAGTGCTCAAGATGGTCCCTGCCCCTCCTACTTTGAAGCCTGTTGTCTGGTTGACGACAAGAGGCCTCCAGAGGATCCTATCACACCAAAACCACCTCCAAAGGAAGAGGTATGTGCTCTTACTAGGTACCTTACCTAGGTCACAGAATATCTAATAGCCTAGGTACTTACTTAAACTAATTTTTTAATAACCCCGCTTGAATGGCTTACATTAGAGATACCTAGTACGGCTACGGCAGGATATACAGTTCCCTTGTTTTTAGGGTTCCGTACCCAAAGGGTAAAAACCTTAATACTACGACCGTCCATCTGTCCGTCTGTCACCAAGCTCTTTATCATAAGTCGTGATAGCTAGACACTTGAAATTTTCACAGATGATGTATTTCTGTTGCCGCGATAACAACACTAAAAAGTGGGACTCCCATACAACAAATGCCGTTTTGTATAGATATATGGAACCCTACCGTGCGCAAATCCGACTCGCACTTGACCAATTTAAGTTGGCGGGAATACTGCCGGACATATGTCAATAAAGGTGAAGCAAGGTTGAAGCTTCAAACTTTTTAAATAAAAATCTGTTTTAAAAGGCATTCTCAGGTCATTATTATTAAGTAAATGATCATCACAAAACAAGTTTGTCAAGTGCTGTCTGCAACAGGTTTTGCAATATTTTATTTGCGATTTAAAATGTATGTTTGTGTCTAAACTGGTCATGGTCGTGACAATGAAACTAGTTAATATTGAAATAATAAATACTTGCAAACAAACGTACTAAGAGATTTCTATTGAAATATGTAGTACTTGAGTAGTACCTATATCAAAGAATTTGGAATCGCGCGCGGTCTCTACAGGCTTAATTTTTTTAATTATTTTTTAATCTATGACATTTATACTTATTATTTTTTAAAGTTGATATTTGTGTACAAACAGGATAATCAATATCAAAAATCAATACATAAATCTTCTATACATATAATAAAATAGTAAAAATATTTTGTCTGTACATTTAGCAATATTGACTGAAATGGATAGTCATAGATAAAAAAAAAACTTCCTGCTATGGTTTTCCCAAGTAATGTCACCATGGGGATCTTCAAGAGGGTCTTAGCCAAGTGTCAATGTTGAACGTTCAGGTGGCTTACCATCATCTTTAAAAACCATGCAAGAACGATTAGGAGTAGGATGTCGCCTTACATCCTGTAGCGCGCTGTCCCGCTTACTCAATCGTTCTTGCGTTGCGTTTTTAGAGATGGTTAAGCCCCCAGAAGCAATTCTGGTTTATGACTCGCTAATTTTCTATCTAAAAAAATTCCAGATACGCACGGGCTGCGGTTGGCGGAACCCTAAGGGCGTTGGGTTCCTCACCACCGGCGACACGGATGGGGAATCTAAGTTTGGAGAGTTCCCTTGGATGGTTGCTATTTTGAAGTGAGTCCCGCAGTTCTTTTAAGACCTTGGTGAACAGGTGGCCTACTATCACCTCTAAAAACCATGCAAGTTCCAGTGAGTAAACGAGTCAGCGCAATACATGATGTAAGGCGACATCTCTCTTACTCATTGGATCTTGCATGGTTTTAAGAGATGGTAGTAACCCCCCAGGTGAACACTAGCGAATAGTTAAAAATTATTATTTACTGAAGAAACAAGTTATCAAAAATCCGTCTTATGTAATTAAGGTTCTGGATCTGAAGTTAATTTTAAACATATTAAGAAGAAGGAAAGAAAGGATTAAGAAGTAGGAAAGATTATGAAAGAGGAAAGTAGCTTTCTTTAGCCACATACAGTAGGGGACAAAATTTAGAATTTCTGGCAAAAGATCTCCTGTCGCTCTCGACGAAAGTGGTTTGATGACATAGAATTGGACCGGAGTTGGATACAACCAACTGAAAATGGCGGTCCATAGCCGCGATGGTTTCCGTTTGCTGGCCTCCAAACTTCAATTCGAAGATGGCACCCTATGATGATGTAATCCATGATGTTGACGACCTCCGTGGCGTAATGGTTAACATGCCTGACCGCTACTCAGGAGGTCCCGGGTTCGATCCCCGGTCAGGATAAGATGAAAAATGATCTTTTCTCATGGTCTTGGATGTTTATCTATATATGTATTTGTTATAATATATATAATCGTTGAGTTAGTATCCCATAACACAAGTCTCGAACTTACTTTGGGGCTAACTCAATCTGTGTGAGAAAAAAAATATGTATATTCCAGAATCGAGCCAGTGAACGACCAAGAGCCAGACGGTCAGAAGCTGAGCGTGTACGTGGGGGGGGGCTCCCTCATCCACCCGTCGGTGGTGCTGACGGCGGCGCACTACGTGGCGGGCGCGGGGCGCATGCGCGTGCGCGCCGGCGAGTGGGACACGCAGACCACCAAGGAGATCTACCCGTACCAGGACCGGGAGGTCGCCAAGGTCGAGATACATAAGGACTTCAATAAAGGTGAGGACGGTGACCATTGTGCGATTGATTGAGTAGATACAATGCAGCGAGTGGGACACGCATACCACCAAAGAGCGTTTGTTGTGCTTTCCGTTGACCTAGAATTATGAGATTTTGTAAGAAGCAATGCCATACCTTTTCCGGATTTTTGACTCGTGGTCCCACCAATAATGTCCGTAGAATTCCCGATCGGACAATGATGTAACATTGACAAGAGATTTGCAGGCTTAGCCAAGTGTCAAACGTTTAGGAAGCGATTCTCATTAATTTTTCGCTAATGCTTGAAAGTTTTCTGTCATACATCTATATGTAAGTGTAGTTCTCAGTGAATATTCTATATACTCACTAAGAATGCCTTCGCGAGTATTCGCTTTAAGCGACAATATTCGCTGCAAATAGATTTAATCGCAAAAAATGATTGGTGGATCTAGTTGGCTGATGTATGTAAGCCCTAATCTATATCTTTACCAATATTATAAAGCTGAAGAGTTAGAGCTGTTTATTTGTTTGAATGCTTATAACTTGAGCACTACTGGTCGGATTTGAAAAATTCTTTCTGCATAGTATGATAGCTTGATTCTTGGGGAAGGTTATACACACAGAATTAAGAAATATTAACAAGAAGTGGCATAGCGCACGAAAAAACGTGTCACTAGTTTGGCTTGCTACATTTCACACAGAAAAAATGGGCGGGGAATTTGATAGCGTCATTTATTGCTACTGTTATTGGTCGATAATATTACTTAGGTGGCTTTGTTGCTTATTACGTTATACATTTCTAATAAGTGTGGTGTGGTTTACATGTTATTAATTGAAGATAAGAAGAGAGAATACGCTGCTACACTGATCCTGGAATTAAATCCACGTCAAAACATTTCTATTCGGATAATTTCTCTGTTCCTTGGGTTCAGTAAATAGGACGTGAAGAGGAACAAATATACGAACTCACTTTCACATTTAAAATACTACCTTTTCCCCGCTCTTCGCTCGCGTGGAATTAGAAAATTTTTGGTGTACACATACAAACATTCTAGTCCAAGGGAGATTCCCTTGGGAACTTGATGCTTTTTCAGGACCAAAAGTAGCCTATGTTACTCTCCATCCTTTCAACTAACTCTACGCCAAAAATCAGGTCGATTGGTTGCTTGTCTACGGCGTGAAGGAAGGACAAACAAACAAACACACTTTCACATTTATAATATTAGTATGGATTAGTTGGGATCTATCTAGCTCACACGATACGACGCCTCCCCAGGCAACCTGTTCTACGACGTGGGCCTGCTGTTCCTGTCGCAGCCCATGGAGCTGGCCGCGCACGTGGGCGTGGCGTGCCTGCCGCCGCCCGGCGAGCGCGCGGCCGCGGGCGCGCGCTGCCTCGCCTCCGGCTGGGGCAAGGACAAGTTCGGCAAGGAGGGCCGGTACCAAGTCATACTGAAGAAGGTGAGGGTTCTATCCACCTTTAGAGGTATTTACAGATGTTCCTTAGGTGTCTACTGCTTCTGGTAGGCGAAATAGGGGTCAATACTGAAGAAGATGAGGAATCTATTTACCTTTAGAGGTATTTACAAATGTTCTTTAGGTGTCTACTGCTTCTGGTAGGGGAAATAGGGGTCAATACTGAAGAAGGTGAGGAATCTATACACCTATAGAGGTATTTACAAATGTTCTTTAGGTGTCTACTGCTTTTGGTAGGGGAAATAGGGGTCAATACTGAAAAAGGTGAGGAATCTATTCACCTATAGAGGTATTTACAGATGTTTCTTAGGTGTCTACTGCTTCTAGTAGGGGAAAGGACTGGTACCAGGTCATACTGAAGAAGGTGAGGGTTCTATACACCTATAGAGGTATTTACAGATGTTCCTTAGGTGTCTACTGCTTCTGGTAGGGGAAATAGGGGTCAATACTGAAGAAGGTGAGGAATCTATTTACCTTTAGAAGTATTTACAGATGTTCCTTAGGTGTCTACTGCTTCTGGTAGGAGAAAGGACGGGTACCAGCGGTCATACTGAAGAAGGTGGGTGCATGACTTAACGTGCCTTCCGAAGCACGGAGGAACTCAAGATAGAAATGCGACTAATGGCGACCAATCCAAACATGGCCGCGCACTTGCTTATCGTTACAAACACGCTATCGAGCTCCTCATGGTGAGAAATCTATCCACCATTATTTTACTGATGTTCTTAAGGTGTCTACTGATTCTGGTAGGTGGAAAGGACGGCCGGTACCAGGTCATACTAAAGAAGGTACGCTGTTTGTTCAACTTTGCAGCAACCATACTTGAATATTCGCGTATTTGCCAAAATATTCGACGAATGGGCAAAGTTTAGTTTCGAATAGTTTTTGCATGGTTTTAAGCAAAGAAGTTCGAATCCGCGCGCAAGTGACGCAATTTTTTTTTTAATCTATGGTTTTAAGAGATGGTGGTAGGTAAGCCAGCTGGGTAAATGTGTTCAAATTTAGAACAGCCTTCAGGTTTTATTTTGCTAAAAATTAAATAGGTAGGTACCTGCATCTTTGTTTTAATCAGTTAATTATCATCATTATTTCAGTCGCAGGCTGCCCACCGCTGGACATAGGCTTTCCCCAAGTATTTCCAGAATGACCGATTGGAAGCGGCCTGCATCGAACAGGTGCCTTATCTTCTTCAGGCCATCCTCTCTGGATCGGCCTCATCTGGGGCCCAATTCTCACGCAATCGAAGTTCACTTCACCGATTTTCTCCAATCTTTTTCGATGAGTTTTAAGACAATTCACAATCGAAAAGTTTCGATCGATCGATGCGTTCGATTGTACTTTTTCAATTGTAATTTTTTTAAAAAGCAGAAACCATGATAAACCTTTGAGAAAATCGGTGAAGTGAACTTCGAATGCGCGAGAATCGGGCCCCTGGTCGGTGGGAGGTTTCATTTAGTATTTAACTTTTTTAATTGCTTGCAGATTGAGCTGCCAGTGGTAGAACGCAGCGACTGCCAAAACCGCCTCCGTAAGACCCGTCTCGGCCGCCATTTTGAACTTCACACGTCATTCATGTGCGCTGGAGGAGGACCAGGCAAAGACACGTGTAAGGGAGACGGAGGGTCGCCTCTAGTGTGCCCTATTGAGGTATGATGCTGTCTCACTCGCTCACATTATCTCTTTCTTACATAGCGGCTGCGGATCGAGGCAAAATGGCTGAGCGGCATTTGTGTGTCCAACAGAGGTGTCAAAAAAGAACTTAGAACTAAATCTAAAATAACAGTAATAAAACTAACTACCTAAGTACTATTTTAGATTTACCACATATAAACATACACATACAAAATAATAGTACTTACCTACTTACTTAAAAGTAGGTAACTGTTTTACGTCATTTGGCTCTATGCCTGTGGGTCGCTTTAAAAATAAAAATATAACCAGTTTGCCAGAAATTTTGCTTTTATTGTATACTAGCTGACCCGGCGAACTTCGTACCGCCTTTCTTAATATTTTTTTCCGTAAGAACCTTGTATAGAGAATATCCAAAAAAAAAACAGCCAAATCGGTCAAGCCGTTTTCATGCTATGTCGTGACAACGGAAAACGGGTTTCATTTTTGTATATATAGATAGACTAGCTGTTGCCCGCGGCTCCGCCCGCGTGGGACTCGGTTATATCGCGCCCAAAAGTAGCCTATGTTTGACCTCAGGTCGTAACTACATCTCTACCAAATTTCATGACAATCTGTCCAGCAGTTTAGCCGTGAAGAGGTGACAGACAGACAGACAGATAGACAGACAGACAGACAGACTTTCGCATTTATAATATTAGTATAGATATAGATTAGTATAGATATAGAAGTATAGACTAGTATAGATAGATATACTTTTATAATTTCCCTTACTTTTTTTGTTTTTCAGTTCGAGAAAGACCGTTACACCCAAGCGGGTATAGTCGCTTGGGGCATCGGCTGCGGGGAAGACGGCACCCCTGGTGTGTACGTGGACGTCGGGAACCTCCGTAACTGGATCGACGACAAGGTTGCTGGCCAGGGCTACGACCCCAAAGTGTACACTTATTGAGATTAATAAACGTTTTTTTATGATTTATTATTTATTTGTTTTATTTTCTTGGATGTATTATCTATATATTATGTATTTGTTATGAAATATAGTATCGTTGAGTTAGTATCCCAAAACACAAGTCTCGAACTTACTTTGAGGCTAACTCAATCTGTGTGATTTGTCCCTATATGTATATTTATTTATTTTATTTTTTAACTAGCTGTTGCCCGGGGCTCCGCTCCCTTGGGCATTCCGGGATAAATATAGCATATGTGTTGTTCCAGGGTCTAAGCAATCTCCATTCCAAATTTCGGCCAAATCGGTTCAGCCGTTTGCCTATGAGAAAGTAGGTAACAAACATACACACTCACAAACTTTCGCCTTTATAATAGGTTTCACTAGCCTGTAGTGTAATGTAATGTGTATGTATAGCCTAAAACGTTACCCAAAAAAAAGGCAATCATATGCAGAATCTAAAGATTTTTTTGAAATCAGACCAGCCTGTCGATTCTATAAATTAAAAACAACAACTCGATTCTCACGTCGCTATCACCCGAACTTCGCATAAGGTTCAAAATGACAAGTATGAGTACCTAGTGCGCTGCGAAGTGACTCTCGTCCAATCTAGTTCATCTCGCTGACACGCTCGCAAGGGCACCGCTAGTATAGATAAATTCGAATTATCAACCGAGAAGAAACTCACAGCGGATTAAGATTCGAAGTTTAAAATGAAAGCTTAAAGGAGGAAGGCGAACCCTGGGCTCCGAAGCAGTCAGCTGAGGAAGCAACTGGGAAAACGCTAAGATTAAAAATAGAGAGTCTGGTCGTCATAGAGTTAATAAAAGTTGGAAGATGGGCCACTGAAAAAAAGTATAGGTAACCACTTTACATTAACACTCACATATCACTCACGACCTCCGTGGCGTAATGTTTAACATGCCTGACCGCTACTCAGGAGGTCCCGGGTTCGATCCCCGGTTAGGTCAAGACGAAAAATGATCTTTTTCTGATTGCCCTGGGTTTTGGATGTTTATCTATATATGTATTTGTTATAAAATATAGTATCGTTGAGTTAGTATCCCATAACACAAGTCTTGAACTTACTTTGGGGCTAACTTGATCTGTGTGACTTGTCCCTATATATTTATTTATTTATCTAGGGTAGTATTTATTTTCAATGTGGTTCAGTGTACTCACAAGAAAACAAAAAAAATATCCTATATTATACATTTATTTGGGGATATTTTTTTGTATACCAATACCACCTTAGATGTGAGTGTTAAGGTAAAGTGGTTACCTATACTTTTTTCTGTGGCCCACCTTCCAACTTTTATTAACCCTTTGATGACCAGACTTTCTCTTTCACCTTAGCGCTTTCCCGGTTCGCCTTCCTGCTCTTTCTCCTCCACTTCGCCCAGTTTCATCGTGGTTTTATCTTCGGCTTATGCTTCTGATATGGCGGAACTGGGGGGCTACCGCCTAACTGGCGTCGATTTCAAGCCGATGTCGTATTCCGAATACGATGCCGATTCCGACGGTGTCATTTAATTCGTACCGCGCAACGATTTCGACGTCGCCTTGAAGACCGTCGATTTCAGAACGAATGAAAAAAACACCGTCGGTTTGCGATCGGTTTCACTCAATTTTAGTACAATTATTTTTATAGTACTTTGTTATTTAATTTAATAATAATGTTAAAAAACAACAATTATTGGTATTATATATATAAATTTGAAGTCGACGCCAGTTAGGCGGTAGCCCCCCTGGTTATTAAAATGGAAAGACTGCCGTCTGACGTCCGTTACCGTTTCACAGGGAAACCAGACCCACGGAACATGATCCGGGTGTAAGTGGCCAACACTATTAGATTGAAGCATACTTTATTTAGTTGTTTCCAGTTTGGTTAGGACATTGCAGGCTTGAATGACCTGATTGTCTGATAATAAAGACAATCCCGTGCTTCGTTAGGCACGTTAAGCCGTTGGTCACGGCTGCCATCTGGTAATAGTTAAAGGAACCACGTCAGAATCCGAGAGGCGGTTCCGAAGAACTTCTGACATCAGGGTGTGCATGGCCGATTGACCGTGACGCCTACACGAAATGATGACGATGACCTAGCCCGAGACCAACGGCTTATCGTGCTTTTCGAAGCCCGAAGGAGCTTAAGGTGATACCTCGGTGAAAACTAGCGCCACCGTCATTTAAAAATCATTATTCACTGAAAACACAAGTTATCAAAAATCTGTTTTATGTAATAATTTAGGTTCTGGATCTGAAGTTAATTTTAATCATATTCAATTACTAGCTGTTCCCCGCGGCTCCGCCCGCGTGGGACTCGGTTATATCGCGCCCAAAAGTAACCAATGTGTGACCTCAGGTCGTTAACTACATCCCTACCAAATTTCATCACAATCGGTCCAGCAGTTTAGCCGTGAAGAGGTGACAGACAGACAGACAGACTTTCGCATTTATATTATTAGTATGGATAAATTATAGTTCAATATAGTTACATAAGTATATCGTCTTAAGATAGAAATAATAGTTACGGCGATCAATCGAAGCTAGGCCGCGCACTCGCCGTCGCTTGACGCGGGCTATCGTGTGAACCTTAGCATAGACAAAGGCGCGGATCCAGCCCCCAGAAAAGGGTGGTCACAGTCCTTCACCTCCACCCTGAAAATCAGTCAGTGCGCGTCGGAGCTCAAACTCGCAAACAATAATCATTAAGGCGCTGTGCATCAGGGGAATACCGTAAAACGTCTATTTTTTCGTCGCGCAGTTAGCTTTATTCTTCATTGAATACAAGCATGAAAAAAATATGAAATCAAGTTCAAGGATCAAAATAAATGATTACATCAAAATATTAAAAAAAAAAAAATTAAAACCTAGCTAAATAAAATTGCAAAAAAGCTATATCCAGAAAAGGTTTCGTCGCGAATTACTTGATATCTTCAGCGACAACTACCAATTTTTTTACGTCTATAAAAAGAATAACATAATGACCCAGATGGATACTTAAAAAAATTACAATAATTAGTCATAATTATTGAAATATTAAATTAAAACTGGAAAATTTCACCCGAAATGGCATTGAACGGAGACTAGTGACAGGCCAACCCAGTATCGCCACTTTCAACCTTATTTAATTACGCGTACGTACTATAATCGCACTTCACTCCTCTTAAATACCTAAGGGTTGGGGATACAGCGCCTTAAGTACCTACCACTTAATTCACAACTTTTGAATTATTTTATTTTACATTTTTATTTTACTACGGCAAAGCATAGTTATTACAGTCTCTCTTTTTTTTACCGGAGAACTATGTCGCAGCCTCAGCAGGTTGCTTTGAAGCCCCGGAGCCGCTTTCCTGCTTTTTTCCTGCACTTTGCCGGTCTTCGGCATGGTTGCGAGACCATTTACTATCGTTTGCGTTTATATTATCAGCATATTTTAGGTTCCCCGAGTGACGTTAAGCTGATCATACCCTAGATCCGAAACGTCCGGCGCACCCTGGACAACTAGTTCCCGGTAATGCAGAGACTAGTTGACTAATCCTTCCACCACGATGTCTGATCCATCCATCAGACATCGACACGATGAAGAAGAAGAAGCATATTTTAGGTAATATATAGAGGCTAACGATCTCAATAGACCGTGAAAGTGTAACGTCACAAGTCCATTTGGGTTGTGGGCATTGCCCATCGAGTCCACAACCGTGGATCCGCCCTTCGTCCCAAACTGGTTAGGCCACTAATCTAACTTACTCAAGACTATTTTTTCTTAGAGGGCGAAACTTGTTTTTCTGCCTATCGTTTATATCGTATGCGAATGTTTATATTCTGTCGAAGTACAGAGGTCAGTGACATATCCGAGCTGATCTGTACCCCTAGTATGAGATTTTATAAACTCAGTCGCATTGCGTCAGCCCCGGATCTAGGGGGGGGCAAGCCGGGGCCTATGCCCCGGGCGGCAAACTCAGGGGGCGGCCAAATTCACACTACGGACGTGCCACGGACCAATGGACAACTCATCATTTATTTAACTTTGACCACGGAATAAATAATGCACAAGTACAACAATTTCATGGCCATTTCACCTTGAACGATACTCTGAGCGCGAAGTGAGACGTGCTGCACGAACATTTATTATTCGCGAGGCGCGTAGGCATAGTTCAAAATACGCGCCCGGCTCCCGCTCGCCTGCAGGAATCGCAGATCGGTCGGGGCAGCACGCGTCTGGTTACCGTGAGTGCGAAAGAGATAAAGCTATATTCGAAAACTTCCTCGTCGATCTCTCTCCACGACAGTGTTTTGTTTTAAAAATGTGAGTTGTTTGTTTATGTTTACTATTAAGTACTTGTCGATCTGCCGAAAGTGAAATACTAATTGTAATTAGTGAAGACGCGACGCATCAATAAATCTATCACGGCTCATCGATCGCTTTTTTAGGTAAGTATTTTATTTTATCATAACTATTATAATGTTTTTTAGGTTATTATATTTATTTTTAAAATTAAATTTAATACCTACGTGCAATCACTTAAGAACGTTAAGGTGATACCTCGGTGAACACTAGCGCCACCGTCATTTAAAAATCATTACTCACTGAAAACACAAGTTATCAAAAATTCCTCTGCTGTAATTATGGTTCTGGATCTGAAGTTAATTTTAATCATATTCAATTATTAAATTATAGTTCCATATAGTTAGAAATTGCAAAACTGCTAAAAGTGGCCGTTTTAAGCAATAATGCAATTTGTAAATCTAGGGAATTATAATTTAATATGTTTAAAATTAACTTCAGATCCAGAACCTTAATTACAGCAGAGGGATTTTTGATAACTTGTGTTTTCAGTGAGTAATGATTTTTAAATGACGGTGGCGCTAGTGTTCACTGAGGTTCTTCTTTTTCGAGTAGGCAGTTAGGTCTTATGACCCCACATACCCTAGATGTGGGGTCATAAGACCTAACTGCCTACTAGTAAAAGAAGAAAGATCTATACCTAATATAAAAATGAGTCGCTGAATGTATTGCTAAGTGCAAAACTCGAGAACGTTTGAACCGATTTCGCTAATTTTTTATTTAGAATATTTTTTGAAGAACGAGGATTGTTATATACGGAGAGAAAACAATAAAAATAAAAAAAAACGGTCAAGTGCGTGTCAAGCCACGCAAGGTAGGGTTCCGTAGTTAACTCTGATAATTTTTCTTCAAAGTTCATTATATATGCTACTGCTGTAAATTTTTTCACCTTTTTACTCCGAGCTTTTTGTTCAGCAAATAGGAATCTATAGCCTTGTCATAATTTAACTCGTGTGCAATACGATTTTCTATTGCTAAGATTGCAAGACCAAGCGTTCCTGGCTATAGAAGATCGCAAATAGTTTAGTTTAGTTTTCCCTGCAACTCCTTATATTTAGTCTTTATTCCGCTCCTGATAGTTTTTTTCTTGGTGCACTCATAATTACAACCTGTAAACAAATTAAGTACATAATTAATTTCCTTGTTAAAAGGTGAAAAAATTTACAGCAGTAGCATATATAATGAACTTTGAAGAAAAATTATCAGAGTTAACTACGGAACCCTACCTTGCGTGGCTTGACACGCACTTGACCGTTTTTTTTTATTTTTATTGTTTTCTCTCCGTATATAACAATCCTCGTTCTTCAAAAAATATTCTAAATAAAAAATTAGCGAAATCGGTTCAAACGTTCTCGAGTTTTGCACTTAGCAATACATTCAGCGACTCATTTTTATATTAGGTATAGATCTTTCTTCTTTTACTAGTAGGCAGTTAGGTCTTATGACCCCACATCTAGGGTATGTGGGGTCATAAGACCTAACTGCCTACTCGAAAAAGAAGAAAGATCTATACCTAATATAAAAATGAGTCGCTGAATGTATTGCTAAGTGCAAAACTCGAGAACGTTTGAACCGATTTCGCTAATTTTTTATTTAGAATATTTTTTGAAGAACGAGGATTGTTATATACGGAGAGAAAACAATAAAAATAAAAAAAAACGGTCAAGTGCGTGTCAAGCCACGCAAGGTAGGGTTCCGTAGTTAACTCTGATAATTTTTCTTCAAAGTTCATTATATATGCTACTGCTGTAAATTTTTTCACCTTTTAACAAGGAAATTAATTATGTACTTAATTTGTTTACAGGTTGTAATTATGAGTGCACCAAGAAAAAAACTATCAGGAGCGGAATAAAGACTAAATATAAGGAGTTGCAGGGAAAACTAAACTAAACTATTTGCGATCTTCTATGAGCCAGGAACGCTTGGTCTTGCAATCTTAGCAATAGAAAATCGTATTGCACACGAGTTAAATTATGACAAGGCTATAGATTCCTATTTGCTGAACAAAAAGCTCGGAGTAAAATTGTAATTTCAATTCACAAATTTAATAATATACTTATTTGATTTTTATTATGCATATTTATTTTAATTTTAAACCCTACCCTGTTAAATAATCCTACATATTGATAGCTGAAATTATATGGATGATAAAGGTGAAAATAAACATAAGTAGGTAGGTGGGGCGGCATTTTTCAGTTTTTGCCCCGCCTAAAAAAAGTTGAAGATCCGGGGCTGCATTGCGTTAGGATTTTTTAGTTACCTTTCTATCCGCCAGAGGCGCTTTACAGGTTTGCCATACTGAATCGCTAACGCAGTCGCTAGCGACTCATACTAGCGACTGCGTTAGGATGTTTTATGGAATTTCTTAGTTACCTTACTATTTACCAGGGGCGCTCTTCAGTGGGTCTAAAAACGCCACTAAGCAATTCATCGAATCGAATTTATATGATGAATTTCTTAACAATTCTTTAGCAATTCCTATTTCTTTTAATTTTTTTGAAGAGGAATTGCAAATTGTAGTTGGCCATTTTACAAAAAATAGAGGAATTGCTACAGAATTGCTAAGGAATTCATAATATGAATGCGATTCGATGAATTGCTCAAAGTGGCGTTGTTAGACCCCCAGGTTTGTCTTTGGAGTACCTACAGTACGTTGAAGTGGCAATGGGCACATATCGCTAGGAGCGAAATCGGCGAGCGTGTATGACGAGAGTGATGAGTGTGGAGGAAGCGAGGGAGGTGTGTAAGGATCGTAGCCAATGGAAATCTCTAGTCTTTGTCTACCCCTGCGGAAAACAGGCGTGATAATATGTATGCATGCGCATGTGTAAGTACTTAATTTGAGTGTTTGCCCGTGATCCCTGTTTCCATTTTGAGGGAACGTTCCCGGGCACGTTCCCGGGCTTGTGAGATAGTTCCCGGTAACGAAGGAACGTTTCCGGGAACGGCACATCACTAAGTCCAACTATGTAGGTAGTAGTAAACTATTAGTAAACATATCAAGTAGGTATATCTTAGCAATACTAAAAGGAAAATTCCTTTGTATGTTATTTTGACTAACCATACATGCATAACATAATATCTCATGCCATTCAAGTCTGGGATTCACCGGAGACGTTGCAAATAACAAGGAAACGGGTTTTCCTTAATACATGGCATGTAGGTGGATATCTAGATATAAGTTTAGGTTGATGATCTGACTACGAAATGATGTTTTTTTGGGCAATAGGCACTTATCTTCTTAATAGGAATAAATTCAATCACTAGGAATAAGTTCATTGGTTATTAGTTTTATTTAATTTGCCTCGGGAAAACGAATTTGCTTCGTATCTGGAACAGTCCTCTTACCCGGGATGAAAGTTACTCTATGTCCTACTCAATACGCTCCTAGCTATGTAGTAAGCGAAATTTCAGGAAGATTGGTTCAGTAGATGGGGCGTGAACTGGTAACAAACAAACAAATACAAATTCACTTTCGCATTTAGAATATTAATTGGGATTATCTATCTGTACAATGAACTGATGTATTTATGTGGGATGGGATACTACAAAGAATTTCGAATCGCGCGCGGTCTTTGAAGGGACGCAATTTTTTTTTTTAATATATGGGATAACTCAATAATGTGACATGCTATGTGTAAATCATGTAAGCGACAAGCGTGCCTAAATAAATAAATAAGTCACCTCTACGTTTCTTTTATAGGGATCCGTACCCAAAGGGTAAAAACGGGACCCTATTAATTATTATAGTATAAAGAGGAATGATTTAATTGTGTGTTTGTTTGCACGAGTAGGTTTCGAGGTAGGAACTAGAGGTTCGAATTGAAAAATTCTTTCACTTTTGGAAAGCCACACTATCCCCGAGTGACATAGGCTATGTGTGTACCACGGGCGAAGCCGGGGTTGACTGCTAGCTAGACAGATAGGCACCTACGCACTGAATTATCTAGGTACCTTTTACTTTATGAGTAATGTGGATGAACTACACTATAAGTAGTATGACTAGCATTATAAGTACTTAAGTACTCATCTTTAGTCGAGATACCTATATAAAGACATCCCGCACTTTTTACTTCTCAGTGTAGTACAGTGTTGCATTATCTGTGGAGCTGAAATAAAAACCTATTTAATTGGTGCGTTCAAAAAAATAAATAAATAAAAAATAAATAGTGCACGTTCTGATTTAAAAAAAAAACATTTTAAATTTTTTTGAATTCGCTAACTTTGTTTTAAAAAAGGAAGTTGTTTTGCTTTTTATTATCTTTTTTTAATATTTCTTTTTTTGTTTAGGTCAACAATGAGTTTTACAATTACGTCAGTGGTGGCATTAGCCATGATAGCTACAGGTTAGTTTTTTTTTATTTTCCGTGTAATAGGTACCTACTAGGAATAAGAAATTATTTTAAGTACATAATGAGTGCAAATTTCAAAAAAAGTAAATCTTTTATCTGTTTGTAAGAATAAGGTCCCTATTATCAGAAAAAATATCAATTTTTGATTAAGTGGATTAAATTTAAAAAAAAAGAGCAAGTGCGAGTTAGACTCGCGCAAAACGGGTTCAGTACCGTATAATAACAAAAAGGCAAAAATAACACGGTTGTTGGGATGGGAGGCCTATTTAATTTTAATAAATATTTTATACTGTTTTTAGTATTTGTAGTTATAAGCGGCATCATAAATAGATCATTTGTTAAAATGTTAACTGCCTAGCTATCACGGTTTATGAGATACAGCCCCGACGGATGGACGGAAGGATGAACAGCGGAGTTTTATAATTTAGGGTCCCGTTTTTTTCGGTATGAAACCCTAAAAATTATACGTTAAAAACTGAAATATACATGCCCCAGGCGCAGACGATAGCGACTGCGCTAGGATTTTGTCTTACTGCCAGAGACGTTTTAGTTTGTCATACAAAATGGCTAACGCAGTCGCTAGCGTCTACTTTTATAAAATGTCATACTAGGGGACAGATAATTAAAAATAATTTGTGCCCTTTCTTCCACAGGCTTTGGCCAGCCTGTAAACAACCTACCAGTTCTAAAGGAAGCCCCTGAGGAGGTGTTGTTCAGGGTTTCTGATGACGCCAGACCTTTCGCTGTAGAGTGCATGGCTGCCTCTGGAGACGGGAAGCAGTTCAAGTTAGTTTAATTTTAATCCTCAAAAAAGAGGGGTGTTATAAGTTTGCCGTGTTTTTGTTGTCTGTAGCGCCTAAACCAGAGGTTCATATAGGATAGGGTAGGCCGAGAGGCGGTTCCGAACACTGACACCAGGGAGTGTATGGTCGATGTACCATCTACACGAAATGATGATCAGAGGTTCCGAACCTTTATTTTCCCGTAGGCCATGAAATATTGCTGAGGGTGCGAGTGAAATTCTTCCATTATCTATGACCTACTGGTTCCCTATGTGTATGCGAAACACTTTACTTCGTAAGATACATTCCAAAATTTGCTTCGTGTTCCCAACTTTACTGCGAAGCCTTCATAGTGCGATGTCTCGATACTGCGAAAGGTTGTTTGTTAGGTGTTTGTAAACATTGAGCACATTGCTTCAATAACTTATTTTTCCAACTTTTCGTTTATCGATGGTATTTTATTTCTATTAAAATACAAGTTGCCTTTTTACAAGCTTTATAAAGTTTTTTCTGACGTTTCTTCTATGTTGATATCACTATCACTACATAGTATAAAACAAAGTCGCTTTCTCTGTCCCTATATCCCTATGTATGCTAAAATCTTTAAAACTTCGCAACGGATTTTGATGTGGTTTTTTTAATAGATAGAGTGATTCAAGAGAAAGGTTTTTATGTCCATGCGAATCTGGGGCGGTTCACTAGTCTATCTATATGTTAAAATATATCGATGTATGAAAAGTTGGAAAAATATTGAAGCAAGGTGATCGATATTTATAAAAACCCTTAGAATATGGAAATCGCGCGCGGTCTTTCTACCCAAGCATTTTTTATTAATCTGCAAAAACCGAACAAACAACCTGTCGCAGTATCGAAACATCGCACTATGAAGGCTTCGCAGTAAGGTTGGCGATTTCAGCGATTTGTCAACTTACCATGTAATACCTAAGTATTTCGCATACACGAAATACATTACTTACACAGTAGACACTACTAAAACCAAACTTCCTAACCTAATTAATTATCACAGGTACAAATGGTTAAAAAACAGCCAACCATTCGACCTGAAAGACCATCCTGACGTCGTCCAAAGGCAAAACGAAGGAACCCTGGTCTTCCTCCGACCTTCCACCACCGACGAGGGCGCCTATCAATGTTTAGCAGAAACCCAATATGGTACAGCAAGAACGAGAATAATCCAAGTTCGGAGGACTTTTCTAGAAGAACCTAAATATGAAGTGCGAAGACATAAACCAGTGGAGGGGAGAACCTTTAAGCTGGACTGCTCAGTGCCGAAAGCCTATCCCAAGCCGGAGATTGAGTGGAGGAGCCAGCAAGCTGCTGATCCTATAGTTTCTGGAGAAATCAGTGATGCCAGGATAACAGTTGGCCCTGATGGCTCTCTGTATTTCGCCAATGTGACTGAAGATGATGTGAGTTTTTTTTTAAAGTTTTTTTTTAGTTTTTATCATGAGAAAAGCTCATAGATTTCACTGGCTCGGTCTTGTTTCTCTGGGGGGTTACTACCATCTCTTAAAACCATGCATGATCTAGTGTCCAAAGTAAAAAAAGAAGTTTTTCTAAAATTAATAACAGTAAAATCATGAGTAGTGCCTGTACTTCCAGGTTTTTTTTTTGTTGAAATGTTTCGTCGCCGATTTCTTCCCATAATCACAGACAAATCCATACTAATATTATAAATGCGAAAGTCTGTCTGTCTGTCTGTCACCTCTTCACGGCTAAACTGCTGGACCGATTGTGATGAAATTTGGTAGGGATGTAGTTAACGACCTGAGGTCAAACATAAGCTACTTTTAGGCGCGATATAACCGAGTCCCACGCGGGGCGAAGCCGCGGGGAACAGCTAGTTTTTGTTATAATTTCATTCCCGCCGTAAAAGTGATTATTATGGGTTTTTTCAGCCCGTGGGAGGGCATAAAGCGGTTCCCACCCTACACTCAGACAGATCAGGAAAACACTACTTTCCAAGTATGAGAAATGAAAAAAAAAACCGCGAAAGAAATAGCCAAAGCACATTTTTGTCAAAACGGGAAAACGTATGTAAATGTATTTAATTGTAACTATTATAATATTGTATTATTCAGACCAGCGAGCGATTCAAATACGTCTGCTTGGCGCGGTCACCCGCGGTCGACCACCCCGTTGTTCTCGCTGAACACTTCATAACTTCGCTGGAGAAAGACCCTCAGGCCAAGGATAGCGAGGTGGTGAAGCAGTACGCCAGCCCCGACACCACAGCCAAAGTAGGGGATATGATTTACCTCTACTGTATATATGGGGGCAAGTAAGTTCCTACTTTTTCGTGTGATTTAAGGGCCCATTCCGTTAATCGACTCATTTGAATCAGTCTATCTATTAAAAAAAACGCATCATAATCCGTTGCGTAGTTTTAAAGATAAGCATACAAAACATAGGGACAGAGAAGGCGACTTTGTTTTATACTATGTAGTGATATGTTGATGTCCCTGGGAATTCCCGTCAAAATAGGTCCAGCTGTTTTGGCCACCAGATTAGCCGAAACAAATCCTTGAGTAAAAAAAACTTGTCACATTTTTATCATCAGTCCTATATGCCATGCGCGAAAAATTCCGTCATCATCATCATTGGTTTAATAGCTAAGCTCTGGTCGGTAGAGTTGCTTCCATCTCTGTCTATCATAAGCAAGTTTCTTATTTCTTGATACGTTTGTTTGTTTTCAAACTCCGAACGGTTTTTTTTCAGTCCTCTAGCACACCCTGACTGGTTCAAAGACGGCAAGGACGTAAACAACGAACCAGGGGATCGCGTCACCAGGTACAACAGGAGCGTTGGCAAGAGACTGCTCATCAAGGAAGTGCTGCCAGAAGACGAGGGCACCTACACCTGTGTGGTTGACAATGAAGTGGGGAAGAAACAGGAGCATAAGATGAAGCTGACTGTAGTGGGTAAGTCATTGACACATCCATCATTCGAGCTTGTCTGAATTAGCATCTGCAGCTTACGCTTCTGAGCCCAGGGTAGAGCTAGGCTCTTGTCGGTCGAGTTCCTTCCATTTTTGTTTATCATTTGCCAGTTCCTTTATTTCTTAACTAGCGACCCGCCAAGGCTTCGCATGGGCATAAAAACCTTCCTCTTAAATCACTCTATCTATTAAAAAAATCGCATCAAAATCCGTTGTGTAGTTTTAATGATTTAAGACAAAGGGACATAGGGACAGAGAAAGCGACTTTGTTTTATACTATGTAGTGATAGTGATACGACACGACGACGTTTGTTTTCTCCTTTACCTGTTGCATATAACTATACCTTGGTCTACCTGTGCCTTTAGTATGAGTTTTTCTTAACGCAGACGCTAGCGACTCGTTAGGATTTTGTATGGAATTTCTTAATTGCCTTACTATCCGCCCGCCAGAGGCGCTTTACAGGTCTGCCGTACAAAATCGCTAACGCAGTCGCTAGCGTCTGCGTTCAGAAAAACTCATACTAGGGGCACAGCTCCCCTGATGGATCGTAAACTAAGATGTTCCATTCAAAATCCTAACCTAACAAAACATTTTTTTGTTGAATTCCACGCAGACCAATTAGCAGCACAGCTAGTCTAGTTAAAAATAATTGCAAACTTGTTCCAGGGGCCCCGAAATTCACAAAAAAACCGGAGAAAATCATGAACGTGAAAGAGGGAGATGACGTCATCATCCCTTGCGAGGTTTCCGGGAAACCAGCGCCCAAACTAACATACACTTACAGCGCTGGCCCCGTGAACAATGCGAGGGTCTCTGCTGATAATGGATTCTCCATTAAGAAGATTGAGAAAAAAGATACTGGGTATTATGGTTGCGCTGCCAGCAATGAGTATGGCAGTCAGTATTACGAGACTCTTGTGAATGTGGCCTGAGTTTTTTTCAATATAATACTATGAATAGGTAGCCATTAAGGTGATACCTCGGTGCACACTAGCGCCACCATCATTGAAAAATCATTATTCACTGAAAACACAAGTTATCAAAAATCCGTGTTATGTAATTAAGGTTCTGGATCTGATTAAATAATTATTCCCTATAGTTACAAATTGCAATATTGCTAAAAACTGCCACTTTTAGCAGTTTAGTAATTTGTTATTATATGGAACTATAATTTAATATGATCAAAATTAACTACAGATTCAGAACCTTAATTACATAACAGGGATTTTTGATAACTTGTGTTTTCAGTGAATAATGATTTTAAGTTGATGGTGGCGCTAGTGTTCACCGAGGTCTCGTCTTGTGTCAGACAGACCTACTCTTTGATATCAATACATAAGAACATTATAGGAAATACATGAAATATACATAACTGAACCTTATTACGTTGACATAAGGTTTTTCAAGGGTCATAAAGCACTTTGATTCCGCATCGTTGAATGGGGGGAGCTACCTAAACATAATATAATATACTATATACTTTGATTGATTATATTCTTAGATTAATAAAGTAATCAATAATACTTTGTTACAATAAATATGGTAGTTTTATTTCATTGATAGCCTATGTTACTCAGATAATGTAGCATTATAATGGTGAAAGAATTATTAAAATTGGTCAAATAGTTATTAAATTTATCACACAATCTTTTTTCTTTATAATATTAGTGTGATAAAAATAGCAATGTTCCTATTTGTCTGGTTTCCTTACAAACAGATTACGGAGGTCAGGGGGGTTACTACAGTCTCTTAAAACCAAAGTAAGCGGGATAGCGCGCTACGTGATGTAAGGCGACATCTCCCTTACTCACTGGATCTTGCATGGTTTTAAGAGATGGTGGTAAGCCACCTGGTGGCAGTCGCTCCATTGTAATAACCAGTACTGACAAATCAGGACCATGATTAAAACGTACCCTGAGCTCTGAAGCGTAAGCAACTCAGAAAAACGCTCGGATGAAGAGCAAATTATTTTTTTGTAGGGTATAAATTAAAAATAACAAAATATACATAAAAATCGTCACTTTATTTATATCACATCTTTACAAAATTCAATAATTTACTAACAATACACACTATTCATAATTCAAAAATAAACGACCTAATTAATTTTTTTTTTTTATTTATTTTAATGTGTATGCAGAAACATTCGATTTTTTTTTATTTTCTTTTAGAAAGTTCAAATGTGCGAGTAAACAGCTGTCAACGAATAGCTCAATTAATTATTGAGTACCTGGGCGACCGAGCTTCGCTCGTTTTATGCAGAAAATCTTGTTGCGTGAAAATATGGGTAAATGAATTTTCCCAGACATGGAACCTAGCTAGACTATCTTCTTGACTATGTAAGAACTTGTGTTTAAAATTTCAAAGAAATCGTCAGAGCCGTTTTCGAAAACGTACAAATAAATTTTTATATATACACTAGCGACCCGCCCCGGCTTCGCACGGGTGCAATACTGTATACTGTATATAATACATGTATTATACATATACACCTTCCTCTTGAATCAATCAATCTATTAAAAAAAAATCGCATTAAAATCCGTTGCGTAGTTTTAAAGATCTTCTTAAGATACATAGGGACAGACAGCGGAAAGCAAGTTTATTTCATACTATGTAGTGATACAAATATTGCTCGTTTGATAGTATAGAATTAATTGAGATTGTTCTGGGGTGTTACTACCATCTCTTAAAACCATGCAAGATCCAGTGAGTAAGAGAGATGTCGCCTTACATCATGTATTGCGCTGTCTCGCTTACTTATTTGAACTTGCATGGTTTAACTTTAAGAACTACTGTACAGACCGCTGTAGATAGTTTTTGTCCCTAAACCCTAGTGTCTGCGTTTAAAAAATCTCATACTAGGGCATTACTGTTTGATATTTTATCTGTTGATTCAAGAATGAATAAAAACCATAATAAATTATTATTTACAAAACTATTACTACTATTTTGCTACAAACTAGCTTATTTATTTTATTGGAAAAAAAATATATGTACATATAATATACCTAAGTATTTACAAGTAAGTATTGTCTTTTGACTAGACAGGTAGGTACTATTTATATTTATGTTATAATTTATTAATTTGTGGAATATTTTCTGTGTAAAATCTAGCTAGACGATGTACGTATGCAGAATGCCTGTAACCCTGAGCTATATGAAATCATGAAATCATCAACAGACAATAAAAAAGCAATAATAAGCAAGTTTTATGTCCCATACGGCGCCCGGGATTCACTGCGCTGATGATGTCGCCTTACATAATGTATTGCGCTGTCTCGCTTACTCACTCGTTCTTGCATGGTTTTTAGAGATGGTGGTAACCCCAGTACAACTTTAAGGGGTTTTATCTTTGATATTTGTAAAGATAAATGGTAATTGTTACGGAACATATATTTTTAATTTGCGCATAGAGTACTTTCCTTTAATATAGCTCAGGGGTACAAAGTCATCCTACTTGTATGGCTTTTAAATAATTAAAAAGGAATTCTACAATATAAACGGGTAATCCCGCTCAAAAATCGATTTTGAACCTTAACATATCGACGTAAGATCCAATTCAGTGAACACCACTGCCTAAATAAAAGCAGCCATTTTGAATCCGCCATTTTGTGCGACGTCCTCTTCAAAACGACTTTTTGCTGCGCTGTGGCAGTATCGAGTCTTTTGCGAAACTAAAGAAAGAGAGAAGGCTATACCGCTTGGCCTTTCGCGACAGGTAGTCAGTGACGACGTTATTGTCACCTGTAAAAAAAATATATTTATATATAAGAAATCCGCTTTCTATATTTGCTTTTTATACAAAATAATTTCAAAGCCATCTTTTGAAAGTGTGAGGTAATTTAAAATATGATAATCACTATGTATGCCGGAAAAACACTTAGATAAGAAAGAAAGGAGGATATTCATTAGAAACACAGATCTAGCGACTAGTAGAGAAGTAAAAAATAATGCTTTTTAAATTCCATCAGATGTGGAAAGAAAGCAACTTTATCAAATAGATAGCTATTCGACGAAAGTTGTTTTCTATTCCAAGCTAGAAGCTTATTCAGTTTCGGAATATCTTAATTTTGAATAAATAATGGATGCATAGACATTGTATAAATAAAAGTGATTTGATTACCGAGCAAAGGTTGTTTTTCCCCAGTGGTCGGCAGGACGTAATCATTGGCAGACAACGACACAAAGAGAGCGAATGGAACCACCCATAGACAAAGAGTGAAGTACGCTAGTACCTGAAAAAAAAGACATTATAAAAAAATAATAATAATAATCCGTCAAAAATATGCATGTTAAGCCGTTGGTTCTAGCTGTTATCACTAGATGGCAGTCGTTAGGCTATGTCATAGCCTGAAAAATCTGACAGTGTTGGCTAACACACCCAGGTTATGTTCCTGTGGGTCTAGTTTCCCTGTAAAAGGGTAACGGAGGTCAGACGGCAGTCGCTCCATTGTAATAACCAGTTCCGCCAAATCAGGGCCATGATTAATAGCGTACCCTGGGCTCTGCAGCGTAAGCTTAGAATGTAAATTAACTTTTCTTACCTCTGAAAAATTATAATACACCATGCCGAAGTATTTGAAAGCTACATAGTGATGCAATGTCAGTGTTGCTAGCGCCGCAATAAACGCTGGACTGGTGACTCTTACCACCGGGAAGTCCCGGAGTAAAACGAAATGCAACGTTTGCTGCACCAGCCCTAGAGCGTTGAGATGGAGCGGCAAATCTTCGAAGAGCATCAGCCCTATATGTAGGCCTGCTGTTAACTGAAAATATTTATTTGTTTATTGAATATGTGAAGATACTTAGGTTAGGTTTAGGCAGCCTGAAAAGTCTGATAGTGTTGGCCCCTAACACACAGTTTCCCTGTACAAAGAGTCACAGAGGTCAGATGGTAGTCGTTCCATTGTAATAACCAGAACCGCCAAATAAAAAAAAAAGTGAAAAACCATAAAGTTTAAGTGCATCGGACAAATAAGAGCACTCAGCAGAGAAGGTTTTCGTAAGATCCGAAGATTACTGTCTTTAACGAGAGAAATAGGGGTTGTTTAAAGGAAACTAATAACTGGTAATTTTTTGGGTAAATACGGGTCAAGCGGAACCATAATGATAAAGATTTACATATAGCAAAACTTTATCAACAGAAATAAATACTCACCACTGCTGTCCATGTTATTACTAACTTGGCGGTAACTGTGTACTCTTCCACCAACTCCGCCAAATAATATAGACCCGATGCTGTAAAAAAAAGAATTTTTTTTTCAGCCTCTATGCCAGCTTCTCTCTCATCTTAGCGCCTTCCCGGTTGCTTCCATAGCTGATTGCTTCGGGCCCAGGGTCCGCTTAGTGCGCCTCTATGCCAGCTTCATGGGGAAATTAAAAAATATTGAAATTCGACTTAGATATATTCTGGTATCCCAAGCTATAAATTATCCGATGACTATCCATACATCTTTGAGTTTCCCCATGAGGCTGGCATAGTCACCCTTGAGTGGCTAAAGCCTCAAAATAAAAGATTTAATAAAACAATTTCATATTTTGGAGAGAGTGACGGGAGCGATAGTGTTATGCTCGACCGCCACAAAGGGAAGATCTTCCCGCCAGGCTAGGGTGTTATGCCTGGGGAACCGCGGCTCCGACGATGTCTTGTCGGAGGTTGTATTTATGCTCCAATCCGTAGAAACTTTGATAGCGCGATTTAGACTTTCATAGTAATTTAGCTGTTTTGTTTGCAAGTTCGATTTTCGTGCTTTTTTTAACGCCATCTGTTGTGCGTCTTTGGTAGTTTGTTTGTTGTGGCGTTAGTGTCGCCACAATATCATCCATGATTCAATCACCAATATGATTTGTTAACACATTAGCGCATAGATGAAAAAAAATCGCCTAGATCATGCAAAATTTCCTAATTCTATGCATATTCAGTCGTGTATCCACAACTGCTATAATGCCACCACATATTGAGATATTTATCACATTTAATGTATGTTTGTTTGATAGTTTTGTCCTTTGTTGATTTCTATGTGTGATGAATGTCTTAATAAATGTCTATCCTGTTCTATAACATTAAAACTTTTATTTTGTTTTCAAAAACATCCGCAAATGTGTTATATTTAGACATCAATGATACGGGTCATCTTTAGATGCTTGATAAAATATTAATAGTAAGAAAAATTGATATAGAATGAGTTAAATACGGAAGGACACGTAGTAAAAGATAGGCTGCAATTAATAGACTGTTTATTGTGAGGACCACCGTCATACATGGAATAATATCTATTTTTTTTTTATTTTATTTATTTAACTTCATTACATACAAATGTAAATGGCGGACTTAAAGCCATAGGCTTTTTCTACCAGTCAACCAACCAGTGGTGCAGAGAAGAACATCTTTTTGGGGTAAGTCAAATGAGAGAACCAAAAAACAGTATATAAATATAAATCTATAAATAAATAACTACATAAATATAATACCACATATAATACATACAAATATACATAAATACCTAATATATTCCAAAAACCAATCCATATACTACACATATAGGTAACTTTTAAGTCTTATTGCAATCTGTCTGATTGTTCTCGAAGAAAATGTGCTCGAACCGCGCGTTTGAACGTTAAACGAGTCTTGGATCTCCGGATATCAACAGGTAGGGCATTCCAAAGCAGAATCGCCTGGACCGTAAACGAATGCGCAAAAAACCTACTCCGATGTACAGGTATATAAAGACGAAGATCGTTTGAAGAACGGAGACTTCTGGCATGGATATTGCCAAGAAAGGTAAATTTGGATTTGAGATACCATGGAGTTTTGGGGTCGAAAAGAATGGAGAAAAGGATGTTAAGGATATGCAAATTGCGACGCTGACGGATAGGTAGCCACTTCAGCTGGCTACGGCAGGCTGAGACATGGTCGTACTTCCGGAGACCATATATAAAGCGAATGCAGTTATTCTGTAGCCTTTCTAATTTGTCAAGAAGAGTACAGCTGAGATCAGAACAACATACGTCTGCATAATCTAAAATAGGAAGAATCAATGTTTGCATTAGCAAAGTTTTAACTTTGATAGGCAAAAAGGTTTTTAGCCTATAGAGTGAGCGGAGGGCACCATTAATTTTTCTAAATCAAATCAAAATCTTTATTTGCCTGAATGTATGTACAAAATGATGTTGTAACAATATGAATGTGCGAATACATTCTACCTTAGTAAGGCGTGCAAATCTATCATGTCTAAAAAATACTCAATTATAAGGTTACATAATTTAAAACAAAATGTCAAATTTAAAAATAAAAAAAGATAATATACCTAAGTCAAAATAATAAAGTCAACATGTTATCATAATTTCCAAATTGCAATGAGTCCAATAAAAATATAATAATCTGAGTAGTCATATTGTGTTAGTAAAATAAATTTGACAAAATGGGGTCTGAATATAAAAATGATTATAAAACTAAATTGTATCTTGTAAATATTCTTCAATTGTATAATAACATTTTTCTATTAATAGTGATCGTAATTTTTCTTTAAATGCTTTATATCTTAACTCTTTCATACTGTCAGGTAATTTGTTATATAATTTCGGTCCCAAAACATATAATGTCCTACTATACGACGCAAGATTAGATTCATTTTGAGGAAGTATTTGTACCTTATTTCTTGTTGGTCTTGGTCGTCTATTAACAATTTGCTTAAAACTACTTATATTTAGCCTCACATACAAGCATGCCTCAAAAATGAACAATGAGGGTAAAGTCAATAAGTTCAATTTTCTAAAATACTGTACACAACTATCTTTTTGTTTACCTCCAAACATGGCTCGGATACATTTTTTTTGTGCCCTAAATAGCGGTAGAATGTGTATCATTGCAGCATTTCCCCAAAAAAGAATACCATACCTCAAATTAGAGGCAACATAGGCATGATATGCACAAACAGCAGTTTTTTGTGAGATAGTTTTAGTAATATTTCTAAGCACATAAACATATTTGCTTAATTTAGATATTAAAGTTTCAATATGTGCTTTCCATTGAAGATGACAATCTAGAGTTATTCCCAAAAACTTAGTCTCATTGACAAATTGAATTTTTTTATTATTAAATTGAATAGAAATGTCCTTTGGCCTTGCCTGTGGGACCTTAAATTGCATACATTTTGTCTTATCTAAGTTAACGACTAAATTGTTTGATTCTAGCCAATTCATTGTTTTATTAAGAGCATTATTGCAGTCCAATTCATAATCACATTCATTATTATTAGTAATTAGTATAGAAGAGTCATCGGCAAACAAGACCATTTTATACGGAATATTTTTTGGAAGGTCATTGATATAGATGAGAAACAGCAATGGTCCTAAAATGCTGCCTTGAGGCACGCCATACTTTACATTTCTAGATTCTGATTTCGCCACTAATTCGTTGTTTTTATTATCTATATAAGTGATATAGGTTATTTGTTGGCGATTTTTCAAATATGACTTGATAAGTTCATGTGCCGGTCCTCTAATACCGTATGCATATAATTTATGTAACAATGTATCATGACAAACAAAGTCAAAAGCTTTCGTCATGTCCATAAATAGTGTAGTTATAGGACGTCTCTTATTAATGCAATCTGTAATCATAAAAATTAGATCGTCAATTGCACTGTTAGTGGACTTGTTCTTTTGAAAGCCATACTGTTCTTTGCAAATTAATTCGTGTTTCTCTATAAAACTGTATAAATTGTTATAAATGACTCTCTCAAATATTTTAGAAATAATAGGTATCAACGCTATAGGACGAAAGTTTTCGCAGCATTCTTTGCTCCCTTTTTTATGCAATGGTTTAATCACTGTTATTTTTAATTGATCTGGGTAAACTCCTTTAGATAAGCACAAATTAATAATATAACTAAGAGGAGCTGCTAATTCGTCGCTACAAAATTTAATTACACTAGTACATACTTCGTCAAAACCTACACTATTAGTATTTTTTAAGTCTTTTATAATATTTTTAATGTCATTAGTGTTAGTTGGTTTTAAAAAAATTGAATGATTCGTATATGGAATTTTAAAAGGATATTTACAATTATTGTATGTCACATTCTTAACTAAATTTATGTATGTGTCATTGAATGCGTTTGCTATGTCATGAGGATTTGTCAGTGTTTTATTGTTGTAAATAATTTTCTCTATATTTTCCTTAGGCAATTGGTATTTCATTTTATTGATTACTTTCCATGAAGCTTTTGTAATATTTTTAGAGTTTTTTATGAATTTATGATTGTTAATTTTTTGTGAAGCAATTATGACTTTCTTAAATGTTTTTTTATACGTGTTATAGGGTTGCTTATTTTTTGTTTGATTACTTTGCAAGTATAGCTTTCTCTTCGTAATGCTTGATTTTTTTATGCCAGGAGTTAACCATTTATTTTTCTGCTTATAATTTACTCGCTTTCGTACAACCGGAAAACAGAGATCATAAAACAGTTTAAATGTATCCTGAAATGTTTCATATGCAATATTAGGGTCATCAATAGAATATATTTCCTTTAGAGTTAAACTTTTTAAACATTCTTTAAATTTCATCATATTTTCCAGGCAATAGTCTCGAGTTGTAGTATACCAATATTTTCGAGTGTAGTCCTTACGAATAGGATATTTGAATAATAGCGCAGAATGATCAGAAATTGCAAGGTCTATAATTTCACCTTTACAACCAGATCTATTATTGTGCGCTATATTATCCGGACATGTTCCACTTATTGGTCTGGTAACATCTTTAAATTGTAAAGTGAAATTGTGGTTTTTTAACAAATTTATAAACTGCTGACTCATTGCACTATTTAACAAAACATTAATATTAAAATCACCACATATTATAGTCTTTTTGTTGCGTATTGTACTAAGTTTTTTCAATAATATTTCTAGTTGTTCGAAAAATATTGTAAGGTTATCTTTTTTTGGAATACGGTAAATGCAAACAATTATTAAACCATATGGCAATATTTCTATACCACAGCATTCAAAGGCATAATTGATGGATAAGTTGTTGATATCTATTAATTCCTTACATTCAATACCCCTACGTACAAGAATACATGATCCACCACGACTCTTATTGCTACGCAAGAAACATGACGATAGTTTGTAATTATCAAGATGCAAATTATTTTCATGTCCCTTTTTAATAAAATGTTCTGTAACGCAAATTACATCAACATGTCCATGTTTTAAAGAAATTTCATTTAAATTAATTTCAAATTCATCAATTTTACAAAGTAGACCACTTACATTTTGATGCAATATTGTTAGTTCATGTTTCTTATAAAATCTTTCATTGTTTACGAAAAAACTCTGGTGCAGACTCATTGCCTAAATTACTGTAGCTGGATCTAATTTCATCTATAATATTTACTAAATCAATAAAAATTGTCTTAAGAGCTAAATTATTAATATTTCCATTTATAACATTAAACATTTTATGATTATATGTCAAGTTCTTATTACTATCTAATATAAAAGCATATTCATTTCTCAAGTTATCTAAATATAATAAGTTATTAAAAACTTCTACTCTTTTATTATATAGCGTTCTGTATTCAGTACATTTAAATGATGGTAAACAAATAATTACGTTTGTATGTTGAACTAATTGCATTTTCTCTCGAATGTAATGAACTAACAGAGCATAATTACAAGTATGTTGAAAATCATTTTCCCCTATGAATAAAATGCAATAGTCATTGTAAGTGTAATTTTTAAGTTTTTCCTCTATTCCATTCAACATTTCTTGTACGCCTCCACCTGGTGTCAGGTAATGACATATTTTAGATTTATAAAGTAATCCTTCGGCTACTTCCAAAACTTTGTTTTTGGGATTGGTGCTTATTAGGCAAATATTATTTAAATGAGAATTTTTTAGGGAAGTTTTCTTTTTTCTGTGAGTAATATTACTAAATGAAGATTCTTTTATATTTTCGTGAACATTTCCTGAAGTTATCTCTTCCATCTCATTATTTTTAATTTTTGAATTTTTTTTCGACTTGCATATTAAGTGATTTTTTTTTCTTTCTGGTGTATTTTTAGGTGTTGATTGACAAAATGTTTGTAATTCTCTTATTTTTTTATCTTTATCTGACACTTGTTTTCTTAGCGTAGTAATAATTGTTTTTTGTTTGTATAGCTCTTTCTCTACTTTTTGAAGTCTTGCTTTTAGTTCAATTGTACTCAACTCATTATATTCTGGATAAGAGTCCATATTCTCCTCTTCAGAATGAATTGAAAGTGACTGGAATGAGTTGTCAATAGAGATATTTATAATTTGAGAGGTATTATCTTCTATATGAGTACTGGTAGTTGCTGTTGGAGATTTATTTTTGACTATAGTTTCATTCTTAAGACAAGTTTCACACTTCCAGTTTATTTTATGTTCCGCAGTAAGAGTATTATAAAATCTCGATTCAGAAACATTTGTGCAGATGAGATGATAATGTCCATTACATTTATTGCATGTTAAAATCTGTCTGTCTAATATTGTATTTTTACATTTCTTACATTCATTCACCATTTTTTATTATATTCAATTAAATTGATATGTCAGAATGTAATTATATTCTTTTGCCTAAATGTAATTTGTTATTTCCTTATGTTTTAGTTGTCAATGTCAGAATGTGTTTATTCAAATGTCAATGTCAATAAAGATAAATGTCATACATACGTCATATCGGTTATTTACAATTTTACCGGTTATGATGTGATGATAAAAAAGATGTCCTTATTGGTCAAAAATTTTTTGGAAACAACTTATTTTTCAAAATTTTCGGTTATTCTTCCTTAGTAATAATGTTTGTGTGATATTTTGTGTTATTGTTGTGTTGTAATGTGAAAATAATATAGTATCATACCATGAATCAGGTTATGGAGGTTATGTTTTCCAATCTTCTATCACTATAAAGGTTAGTTATCCTTAATTTTTCTTAATAATTACTAGGAGCTTGATCAATACACCTTATTCGATTGACAACCGGAAGCACTCTCTAGCAACCTCTGAGACCTGCATGTTCCATGACAAGGTTGAGTCAATATAAAGACCGAGATCTTTAACATTGCTATTAAAAGGGATGTCAGTATTGTCAAAACTGATAGATGATAATGAATTAAGATCAATACGGCTCAACAGATGAGTGCTGCTAACCAAAATAGCCTGACATTTGTTGGGATTGACTGATACTCCAAACTTATGAGACCAGTCATTGATGGATTGCAAATCATTATTAATTTTATTTATTGCAACATCTATATTATCTACTTCAATCTGAGTATAGAGCTGCAAGTCATCCGCATAAAGGTGATACGAGCACTGAAGATCTTTTGTGATAAAATCAATGAAAATTGAGAAAAGTAATGGGGATAAAATACCGCCTTGAGGGACACCAGTCTCAAGATCGCACCAGACCGATGTGTTCTCTCCAAGGCGAACTGACTGTTGACGCCCTCGAAGATACGATGACAACCATTCCACCGCTGCCGGTGAAACAGAATGATGAGAAAGAATTGCTAAAAGTATTTCGTGGTCAACGGTATTGAAAGCATTAGAAAAATCGACCAAAGCCAACACCGTGACTTTGGTGTTCTCCATATTCGTTCTTATGTCGTCAATTACATTTATAAGTGCAGAAACAGTGCTGTGTCCTGGGCGAAAACCAGACTGCAATGGGTTTAGTAGACCATTATCAAGAAAAAATGAAGTAAGCTGCTTGTGGACGCAAGCCTCAAGAACCTTGGACAGCAAAGGGAGGATCGAAATGGGACGAAAATGATTTGAAAGGGTAGGGTTAGAGATCTTGGGAAGAGGACGAATATAAGCTTTGCGCCAAATAGCGGGGAAACTGGAAGTGGTTAAGGAGCAGTTGATTATGTGGGTAATGACAGGGACAACTATATCAAGAATGTATTCTATCATCTGCCGACTAATCTGATCATAACCCACTGCCCTTGTTTTAATGGCCAGGAATAGTTTCTTAACCTCATCCTGACTGACAGGAGAGAAAAAGAACTCAGAGATAGACGGAGTGGGTAGATATGATATATAGGAAATTGTCTCCAATTTCGTTTGACGACTCAACAAAGTGGAAGTGGAGAAATGTCTATTAATATCGTCCAACGAAATGGAGGAAGGAACCACTGAGTTTTCCGTCTTGCCGATCCCCAGTGTTCCCAGAAACTTCCATATGTCAGCAGAAGAGGAGGTAGAGATGGTGTTAAGAATAAGTCGGCGTTTAGCATCCCGCATCATCCTATTACATCGATTTCTTGCAACTCTAAACAAAGACCGGTTTTCATCCGACCGGTCCCTCCTAAATTTACTGAATGCCCTATCTCTCCGTCTCATGGCCATCCGCACTCCGCGTGTTATCCAAGGAGCAGGGGGCCTTTTGATCCTAACCTTGCGTATTGGAGCATGCCTATCATAAAGACTTAATAGCAACTGATTGAAGATATCGATTTTATGGTCCACATCAGCAGCCGCCCATACAGATTCCCAATCAACGTTCTCAGCATCAGCTCTTAGTTTCTTTATATCTATTCGTCCAAAACTACGCAAATGCAACACTTTAGGAACGATCTTAGGTGGTTTTAGATTATATGAGCAGTGAATAAGATCATGACGCGAAAAGCATGGGGCGGGATACTGTCCATGAGAAAGAACATTTTCCGGGGAGGATGTAATGATAAGGTCGAGCCATGTGTCGTCAACATCGGTGTTAAAGTGGGTAGCATCCAACGGCAAGACGTGAAGATTGGCCGAGCCAAGTATTTGATTCAATTTAATTGAGCGAGATATATCCCCGGGACCATCCTCAATCAAGTTTGTGTTAATATCACCTAAAATAATCTGATGTGGGTACTCAGAACAGAACGAGTCAATGGCGCTTTCCAAATCTGAAAAGTAATTGGTCGAAGGTGGACACGCCCAACCATAATCTCCAGAAAAATATATTCAGCTGTTGCAGAGTACTGCGAAGGAGAAATAGTCAGGATTTTAAAACTAATTTCAGACCGGATATATATAGGTAGATATTTTTACTAAATACCCAACAGAATGAAAGAAGTTAATTGTTAGGAGAAGTGATAAAACGCGTGTGATAGCGATTAACGTGAACTGAATATTTTCATAACATATTTACATAGTATGGCATGGCCCATACACCAATTATTTTTTTCTATCCATAATGATAAACTTTGTTCTAACCAAAAGTTTAGCCACCTTGAGAACGGCGGCACCTAGTTCTAGGCGACTTAAAATAGATGTAGCTGTATTTTAGCTATTAGCCGTAACATATTTAATACAATAATTACCTACACTTAAACAAATGGATGATTTGATACTCAGCTATATAATATGAGCTTTTTTATTTTCGTTTGTAGTTAGTACTTTTAATATTTCTCTGAAGGAACAAAATCGTGGATTTGTTATATTCACCAAAATAGAACATAAATAAAATTATTTTCGATGTCGCAAATAAAACCGAGAAAAATTAAACTTACCAATCGCTAATGTAACAAATACGGCCTGTATCACTATCGATAAAATACTCATTATATATAGAAAAAACATTTTAGAAATTTTATGTTTTACTTTTGTTTTTATATAAACTAAGTAAAGTACTAAAGTATTTAAAAAAATGAGGTTATACGCGTTGTAGACAGCTGACAGTTGTTGGCAGTTGACAAAGTCAATGTCATTTTAATAATTGTTTTACGGCCCTGAATTCGAAGTCCTTTAAGGCCTAAGTCAATGTCACAAATTAGAAAGATGTCAATCAATTCAATATTGTCAATGTCAGCACTACAACTTCAAATGTTTCACAGATATTTTTATTCGGAATAAGAACCTACTACTATTTACAAAATGTACAAAAGAATAAACGAGAAAATAAAATAAAAAAATAAAAATAAAATATTTTAAAATTCTAATGATTCGTCCTCTTGCCCGTAAAGCATGGTAGCAAGAACACTGGCTGCGTTCCCCCTCTGGATAGCTATGCTAATCCTTTGGGCGAAGAAGCAGCCAGCCCTCTTGTCACCAGCGGCGGCGATCAGTCGCGGAGAGATCTTTTTGAAAAGATCTCTTGCACTAGGGCCCCAAGGTCCAAATGTCTCAACACCAAACGGCACAAATATGTAATCTTGGTTAAGAGAAGCATATTGCACTTCAAATCAATCACCATCAGTCATTTTTTTAATACATATTAGGGCCCTGGTGGTTTACCACCATCTCCACCATGCAAGAACGATTGAGTAAAGGAGATGTCGCCTTACATCATGTATAGCGCTGCACTTGCATGGTTTACTACCATCTCTTAAAACCATGTAAGATCCAGTGAGTAAGCGAGACAGCATTACACACCTTACATGATGTAAGGCGATATCCTCCTTACTCACTGGAACTTGCATGGTTTTAAGAGACTGTAGTAACCCCCCAGCAAGCGCGTGATAAATGTCACTTTTATGCATGCATTATTATGGCAAATTGGCAACACTGCTCTTCACATGACCGACCGATGGACAATCGCCGTCGCCCATTTTCACATTTTTTATTTTTATGACTATTTTGGACTGAATACGTTAATTTATAGTCCTAAATAACATAAAACGTCCATTAGTGTAGTTTAAAAATGGCGTGTTACCATCTAGTGTTCCTTACGTTAGTTTTAAGTGTCGTGCAGGGTTTTGGCTCGCAAGTCCCAGTGTTCCTGTGGGGTGATCTGCCTAAAACGTCCTTGAATGCGAACCCTCTGATCACCGTAGACGCTGAAGAGTTCGGCCACATAGTCGGCGAAGAGCTGAAGACTGAACCTTTCACCGTGGTTTTCATTGAAGAGACACTATCAGTTGAAGATTTTTCACGCAAAGGTGCTGATGGCAAGACGTTGTTCCCCTTCCTCCGTTCGCACCTTAAGGACTCCTATTACCTTCCGTCAGTCCAAAATGCACTGCGTGTACTGAATAAAGTCGGTGAAACCGACAATGTAGACCATGTGAAATTGGCTGACAATGGATTATCGGCAGATTTAGAATCGACTAATGGAAAATTCCTGTTCATCAACCTGAATGATGCTCGTGAAGGTGAATCTAGAGCCGACATGCTGAAACGTCATAATGATTTCATGGAGGAAGTATTCACGAAGCTACAGGGCAGATATCCTTCCGTCATTGCAATTTACACTGCCCACTACCCATCGTGGACAGTCACTTCAAGTCATTCTCGTGTCAGGTATCTTTATACTTAACCCACCTATCATTTGTATGACACTAGCGACCCTCTCCGGCTTTGCATGGGCATAAAAACCTTCCTCTTGAATCACTATCTATTATAAAAACCGCATTAAAATCAGTTGCATAGTTTAAAAGATTTAAACATACAAAGGGATATAGGGACACAAAAAGCAACTTTGTTTTATACTATGAATGAAGTGATATAATAGTCGAACACATAAATAAGTCATCATTAATCACACTAGTCAAAATAAAAATATGTAAAACTTTATAACTTTCTTAAGGAATTTCAAGTAATTACTGAGAAAGAAATTTGACCTTCCATACAAAATCGTATCACATGATTGCTAGGTATCTATGGGAGGTTGTTTTTTTTAACCTAATATTTTATAGAAAGTAGTACCTATTTCTACTTACTAATTTCACTGCAAATAAAACCTGTTTAAATAAACTCATCAACTATAGTTAACTTATATTTGTATAGATTTCCATAATGCCTCAAAACCCTGCTGTTATATAACATTATGGATTCTATTCCTTCATAAACAGAATTAATTTGACAATATACAAGATATCTTTTCCTAAATTATAAGAAGCGTCAACCTAAGGATCCTTTTGTACTTACTCACCCACACCGGGTTTTCCAAAGGACTGCATGATATATGAGATACTGTCAATTGACCAATTCTTTACATCCAGTAAATAATACTAAATAATTAACACTCAAAATATAAATGATTTTGTAAAACTATTGTATGTCTTAGGACAGATCACAGTGACACAAAATAATCTAATATATAAAATTCCCGTGTTACGATGTTAGTTACCTTACTCCTCCGAAATGGCTTTCCTGATTTTTACCAAATTTTAAATACATATTCAGTAGGTCTGAGAATCGGCTACTATCTATTTTTCATACCCCTAAGTGATAAGGGTTGCTCACCCTTAAATTACCTAGAAATAATTTTTATTTTTTTTATTTTTTTATAAGTGTATTTGCAATCAGTCAGTCAGACTATAAGCAGATGTGGTGTGTGCTTCTTGTCGTGTCTGGCGCTGCTCCCATCGGAGCTAGCCCATTTTTTTCCTTTTATTGGATGTCCAGGTCAAAAATGTCCCGGCGTCCTTTGAGCCTCGCATGGTTTCAGGGGTTGTGAGTTGGCCCGCTAAGGGATTAGGGTGTCTTTCCAGTCTCAATTTGTAGCTTTTTCCATGACTAACTATTTCCTCCTTTACTGTAGGCATACATAGATTTTCATGGACCTCTGTTGTTCTGATAAACCATGGTGCGTTTGTTATTTGTTTTAATATGCAGTTCTGTACTCTTTGTATTATCATAATCATATCAAATCCCTAAGTGATAAGGGTTGCTCACCCTTAAATTACCTAGAAATAATTTATATGGCAAAACAACTTGCAGGGTCAGCTAGTTATATTATAAAAATCTTATTAACTTGTGTTCACCAATAAAGAGATTTAATTAAACAATTGATTTTAGGCGTCAAGCTGCTACGGAGACTGCATCCGAGAATGGGGAATATGTCTCGGACGGGCTAAGATTGTATGCCGCATCTATTGTGTACACAATTGGCACAACTACTGGAACACTGACGGCATTGTCCACAAGTTCTTCAACTTTCAACTCGACTACTGGCAGCCAGAGCAGTACGCTTAATTTCAACGATGGAGTTACTCTTGTCCTAAACTTCGTATCTTCAAGTGGCTACTGGTACTTTGGTAAGAAAATTTGCATTAATGTACTATAGTATTAAAAAAAACAGGTTTCCAAGCTATAAAATCCATACTAATATTATAAATGCGAAAGTCTGTCTGTCTGTCTGTCTGTCTGTCACCTCTTCACGGTTAAACTGCTGGACCGATTGTGATGAAATTTGGTAGGGATGTAGTTAATGACCTGAGGTCTAACATAGGCTACTTTTGGGCGCGATATAACTGAGTCCCACGCGGGGCGAAGCCGCGGGGAACAGCTAGTATCCTATAAATGTCCATATACAACTCATGCATATCCCCATGAGGCTGAAGCCTCAAAAAAATAGATAGTAAAAAAAAAAAACATTATGTTAGGTTGTTGTGCTCCAAAGGGTATTAAATAAAAGGGTTTAATAGGGGATTATAAACGTACAACTTGGTTTGAAAGTGTTCGAGATTAGAAATTCTATATTAAATTTCGTACTGTCATATTCAACTTGTTCAACATTATTTTTGTTGCATTCACAGAATCCGTTGACCTCACCAAAGACTCCTCATCTCAGACTTTGCACCCTGTCGCGGACCAGGTGTATGCGCCTTCAGGCTACTCCTATATGTGTGGTCAAGGTGTCAACTTCACTGCCAACAATGATACTACGCACAGCGTCACATTTGTGGACTTGCAGGTATGTTTTTGATAGGGTTCTGTATGTAAAAATCCATCATATTTGAACCGCTGGCTGTCCACTGCTGGACATAGGCCTCCCCCAAGGGGAAGCGGCCTGCATCCAGCGCCTGCCTGTGACCTTCTTCAGGTCATCTGATCTGACAGTTGTTGGGTGTCCGATGCTGCGCTTACTGTCTTATCTTATTACAGACTAGCTGTTGCCCGCGGCTCCGCCCGCGTGGGACTCGGTTATATCGCGCCCAAAAGTAGCCTATGTTTGACCTCAGGTTGTTAACTACATCCCTACCAAATTTCATCACAATCGGTCCAGCAGTTTAGCCGACAGACAGACAGACAGACAGAAAGACAGACAGACAGACAGACAGACTTTCGCATTTACAATATTAGTATGGAAGTATGGATTTATCTGGTCTGCATTTTAATGATGGTTCCAGATTCTGCTGTTTGACTTTCATAATCCTTGACCAAAAGGCCACTTTGTATTTATTTTAAATCGGTATACATACATTTTCGGGGATATAAATTGATATCATAAAACAAAAGTATGAATACTATTGACACTTTTGCTGACAGTAAATGAGATAACAATAACAGTTTATTGTTATCTATGTCGAGAGGCGTTACAACAGAGAAATTATCCGAATAGTAATGTTTTGACGCGGATTTAGTTCCAGGATCAGTGTGGCAGCGTATTCTCTCTTCTTATCTTCAATTTATACATGTAAACCACCCCACACCTTATTAGAAATGTATTACGTAGTTTACAACAAAGCCACCTAATATTATCGATTCAAACTCCCCGCCCATTTTTTCTGTGTGAAACATTGGCTTGCAAGCCAAACTAGGGACACGTTGTTCGTGCACTATGCCACTTCTTGTTAATATTTCTAAACTCTGTAAGCGCTACTGTCAGCAAAAATGTTATGCATGAGGTAGGGACTCTTGTCTTTACAAAATATGAATGTACTAGCGACCCGCCCCGGCTTCGCATGGGCATAAAAACCTTCCTCTTGAATCACTCTATCTTTTGATTGTGTAGTTTTAAAGATTTAAGCTTACAAAGGGACATAGGGACTGAGAAAGCGACTTTGTTATATACTATGTAGTGATTAACTGGCTTATAATATTTCAGATCCAACCGTTCTTCGAAAGCAAAAACCAGACTGACCTCGTCTTCAGCGAAGGTTTCGATTGTGTTGGCTACTTCGACACCGTCATCTTGGCCAGCCTGATGATTGTATTTTTACTGTTAGCCATTTTGTTCTACGGTATAATGATGATGATGGATATTAGGACCATGGACCGCTTCGATGACCCTAAGGGCAAGACGATTACCATCAACACAACCGAGTAATACAGTATTCTGTTATTTGGGCAACACAGTCCCGTATTGGAAGCGAGAAGTTGCTGGGTTCCCCTCTCAAAGTATAAGCCCAATCGGCATATGCAATGTATTAGTGTGTGTAATCTTTACACAAATTATTTGCCGTTTTGTATAATTTTTTAATGTGCAAGTGTCATTACAGTCAGTGCCCCTAGTATGAGTTTTTCTTAACGCAGACGCTAGCGACTGCGTTAGGATTTTGTATGGAATTTCTTAGTTGCCTTACTATCCGCCAGAGGCGCTGTACAGGTTTGCCATACTAAATCGCTGGTGACAGTATAAGTTTTGTACTTGTGTGTATTTTCCCGCGCAAAAACTGCCAAATATATTGGAATAGTGAAATATCGCTAAGGCTACTCCCGTCCGTTACGGAAATTGTGTTGCTCAAAGGTAATTTGGAACGTTTGAAGGATTTAAATTATTTTGATTGACTTATATAGGGTTGTTTACAAATTGGCCTAAAACTTTATTAAAATTTAACTTAAATTCTTCAACTCAACGACTTAAGTGACCTTCAAATTAGGATATTGTTATTTGATTCTAATGTAATTATATAATTCTAAGTTCTCACGCTCGAATACTCAAACGCTACTCAATTTTGAGAGCTGCTCAAGTATCATGCTGTCGCGCTGAACGTCAACGATATGACAGTGACAGCACGATACTTGAGCAGCTCTCAAAATTGAGTAGCGTTTGAGTATTCGGGCATAAGGGACCTTAATCAATGCCCGATTTAGTTTCAAACGAGAGTTGTTATAAATGATTATATGTGATGTGGTATTAAGAGGATTTTTATATTGAATCTCTTCGTAACCGCTCACAACAAAGCTTTACTTAAACAAGGCCTTAAAGAAAAAATGGTTTTAATACCATACCAATTAATATTTGATTAATATTTCCAATTTGATTCAACGAACGTTCCAATTAGTATGTTTGTATACAGTTGTTGTTTGTGAACTTATATTTAATCATGTTTCATCCTTCTATACATTTATAAGAGCAAATGAATAATCGAATAACGAAATGCATGTTTGTGATCATTTTGCAGCTTGGTTATATAAATACATACATACAGTCACGTCTTTACTTCACGCCGATTCCCTCAGACTTTTACGGCTTGCGCGGGAAGAAAGGAGCAGATACATTGTATGTTTTTCTTTTTCTTCCAGACCAGCATGGAAGGAATTGTTATATAAATGATATCTATTGACATAACCCAATTGATTTTCAATTAATTACCTATAATAAGGTTATTCATATACTTACGAGCAGATTAATATCAATAAATAACCTATAGATTTAAAAAAAAGTCTACCACACTGTTATTTTGACAAATTGACACTTTTTTTGTATTATATATGTAATACAAATATAGCTATGGTTTATGGCTTTAAGTCCGCTATATACTATATTTTTTAGCTGTTTATTTTCCACTGCTGTGCAAAACCCTCCCCACTAATCTTCCATTGCCCAGCAATGAACTTAAATAAATAAATAAAAAAGATATGTGAACATTGAGCTGCAAAATGATTTATACCGAGTTTGTTCCTAGACAGAGCTCAAAATGTTTTCATAAATTTTAAAGATTAACGAAAAAGTAGACTTGATTGTTAGAAATATAAACTTGGTGCCTATTTCACAATTTATAGACAATATTTCTTCTAAAAAATGTTTAATGTTCTCTCGAAGACTCCAAAGATAACCTCGAGAGGACATTGCTATGTAGTTAGAATGCTTAAGTAAAAATATATATTAATGTTATAAATGTGGCTTTTTTATTTTCGCTTGAAGATCCGAAATAGGCTTATATCTAAATAAGAGAGATGGCGCAATACATGATGTAACGCGACATCTCCCTTTTTCAATCGTTTTGTTTTAGTATCGTTTTTAGCCCACTTTGGCTTAATAAAAAGTAAGTGAGAAAATTCTTTAGTCGTTCTGACTGAATTGACTCTTATTGTACGAGGTCTTATAAATGCCCTCTTTAATGATATCTTTTCATATATCGCTTATAGGTGTAGAAATAACGATAAAGTGCCTGCAGTAATCACATAAATACACAGTAATAAGACTAACTATGCTAGTCTTATTTGTTTGATTGACACAACGAAGAAATGAGTAGAGGATGAAGGATGGAAAGCAATAATTCCCATGCCAGGTATTTAGACGGCTATACGGCGTCTATTCCCGGTTGTTACCACTGGCTTTGTCGCCACGTTTGTTCAACTATACAGGTGAATTTTTATTCGTTTTGGAGCTGAAGACTACTTAATAAGTATCATCATTAACAGCCAATTAGCTAGTCGAAATAAAGTTCAGGGGGTCAAACGCCACTTTGAGCAATTCATCGAATCGATTCATATTACGAATTCCTTAGCAAATCTGTAGCAATTCCTCTATTTTTTGTAAAATGGCCAACTCTTCAAAAAAATTGAAAGAAATAGGAATTGCTAGAGAATTGCTAAGGAATTCGTACCTAATATGAATTCGATTCGATGAACTGCTCAAAGTGGCGTTTTTAGACCCACAGAACCCTCTGAACCCTAAATTGTTGAATAAAACTCGAAATTGTGAGAACAAGCCACCAAATAATTTGGAATTGGGCGCGGGAAATACATATTCGAGTTAGAGTTCACTGACATTACGCTATAGGATAGATTTAAAAAAAATTGCTGGTGTTCGAGACCGCGAGGATTTTATACTTTGCGCGACAGAATGCTAGACGGCGTATACCTACTACGCTATCTCAATCGAAAATCATTTCGCAACCTTTTATCTTACGTTATCGACACGAATTTGGTTTAGGTAGGTAGACAGAGTACTTTTTTATAATAAGCCATTTTTCCACCAAAATTGAGGTGGCACTATTAATATTTTGTTGTGTGGTTCAAAAAAACTAGGAACACATGCCACTTGCCCATATCGAGACCTCTTTAACTTATAGAAAATGAATGACAATCCCTCCATGATAGTGCCAATTCATTACTTCATAGGATTCTTCCTAGTTAGTTAGTAGTTAGTAATAAGAATACGTCAAAGTGACCTTCGCTTGATGTTCAATATGCTTTCCGCGTGTTATGCTTGCGGTGTGCCATGTTTCATACAATTCTGTACATTTTAAATTAACGCTGTAAGTTTTTTTATGAATGTGCACATTAATAATAAAGAAAGTAGGAGATTTGGCGGGAAACTAAATCAAAACATGCTTGGCGGCCGGTGTTGTATTTTAATATCCAAAATTTGTGTTTTTTTCGAATATTTGTGCATAATAAAGGCGCATTATTATTCGCTAAGTGTTCGTGAACAAACTTGAGTGTTGGGAAGTGGTACAGTGTCGATTAAGTGACTTTAATCTTTGTCACCAAAATCTCCAAGTTATTGCAAAGTGAAATTCTTCCACCGCTTCACTTAGCCCTCTGACTAACTTTACAAGACATGACTACTAACTTAACTCTGTGACTCGACTAAATGAAGAATATTCGAATAAATCTAGCAAAAATAATAATAAGTTTGATTGCCATATATATATTTTTTGCCATACCTATTAATGCCACAAAGAAAAATAGTACCTAGCTTTGATCACCTGCCATGGTAAAAAATCTCCGCTTATGTTGAATTATTTCATCGTGGTGAAATCATAGAGGGTGAATCATGATACCAAGGTGAAATGGAGACATCAGTTTGCTTCAACTTGGAGGCTTACTATTACCACAGATTAATTAGTAATAGTTGCTGTTACGAAGCGAGGTGTCTCTCGTCTTACATAATGTATTGCGCCATCTCGCTTTCTCCTTTTTGAATTGCTTGTAGTGGTCATAGTAGGCCCACAAGTGAACATAGTGGAACAACTATGGCCACCATTATAGTCCTAGCTTTGTCAAGTAATTATTTACCTATTTACTATTTGCTAAAAATAGATGGTAATTAAGTGAACAAAATATTTTAGTGTTTGACGTTTGACAATTATAAATCTGTATTGTATAAAATATATTTATATTGAATAAAGGACATGAAGTACTTAAATACCTACTTTTATGAGTTTTTTATTCCCCATTAATTTTTTCTATCTTGAAAATTAATAAAAACGAGTCCCTCGTACAAAAATATGTTTGTTGGTAAGTATACTTTTTTTCATAAGAGCATAATGGTTCAAGAGTCAAAAATGAAGTTAATTTTTAAAACACTGAACTAGTCGAAAAATCAAACTGATTGAGAACCTCTTGTTTGGAAGTCGTTTGAGAAGCACTAAAAATGTCACACCCCTAAGTGAAAGGGGTAAACACGGGCGTCGATTCTGCTAACGTTAGGTCACAATCGTATTAAAATAGTGTCTCAATTGTAGTGTTTTTTACACACTATGTACAAGAATTATGACAGTATGATGTGATGTGAATGTAATGTGCGGTGTGACCATCAGTAGTGATATAAAAAAATATACATTTCTTGTAACTAGTGTGTAAAAAAGCACTAAGTACAATTGAAACACTTTTTTGATTGACGTTTATTACTTAACGTTAGCAGAATCGACGGCCTGTAGTTTCACTTGCTTCGTGTTTCACACATTGTGAATATCACTTCAGTTATATTAATAATGGAAAAATCAGATCATTATATTCCCAAGAGATAACAAAATTGAAAACCATAGATTAAAAAAAAAATTTCCTCATGCGGGCGATTCCAAATAAGTACTTTGTTGAAAACCCAATATTGTCCCGAACCCAATAAAGTGAGAAAATTTGTTAAATCATATTGATTTAATGAGTCATATACGCGCATGACTTTGTTTTTACGAATTTGACATTCATATATAGTCGCTATAGCGTCTGCGTTTTTAAAATCTCGTGGTAGCAGGTCTCGAAGTCTTTGTACTATTTCAAAAATAATGGCGTAATCAGGTTTATTACCTTACCTGAAGAGTGTTTGTTTGAACGACTAATAAATAACTTACGATGAAGATATGTATCTGATAAAACCGCGAGTAAAACCGCGGGCGAAAGCTAGTATTAAAATAAACACAAAGCTGTCTAGTTACATTGGTTCAGTTATTAACCGGTGATTTGTAGTAGTGCTTTGTAACAGGAAAACCTTTGAGTAGCCAATCACACTAATATTGTAAAGGCAAACGTGAGTGTGTATGTTTGTTACTCTTTCACAGGAAAACGGCTGAACCGAAACTGAAATTTGGAATGGAGATTGTTTAGACCCTGGAACAACGCATAGGCTATAATTTATCCCGGAATTCCCATGGGAGCGAAGCCCCGGGCAACTGCTAGTCCATACTAATATTATAAATAGGAAAGTCTGTCTGTCTGTCTGTCTGTCTGTCTGTCTGTCTGTCACCTCTTCACGGCTAAACTGCTGGACCGATTGTGATGAAATTTGGTAGGGATGTAGTTAACAACCTGAGGTCAAACATAGGCTACTTTTGGGCGCGATATAACCGAGTCCCACGCGGGGCGAAGCCGCGGGAAACAGCTAGTTAAATATAAATAAAAAAGTAATAAAATAAACAAACAACTAGTTTAATGTTATTTACTAGTAGTTCACCGCGAACTTAGTACGTAAGTATATCTTTATTCACAAAAAAAATGATTAGACCTTTTGACATCTAGATGGCGCTATCCAAAGTTAGAACACGCTACTGATTTCATTAGCAACATAATTGCGAACATTTTTATTAATATTTCAATTTTGATGCCCAAGGAACTTGAGAATTCTATTGATATTTCCTACATGCCTGGCAAATTTCATTAAAATCGGACTATCGGTTCGGCAGTTATCGCAGTGCAAACATACTTTACTTTACTTAAACAAGGCCTTCAGGAAAAAGTGGTTTTAATACCATACTTATTAATATTTGATTAATATTTCCAATTTGATTCAACGAACGTTCCAATTAGTATGTTTGTATACAGTTGTTGTTTGTGAACTTATATTTAATCATGTTTCATCCTTCTATACATTTATAAGAGCAAATGAATAATCGAATAACGAAATGCATGTTTGTGATCATTTTGCAGCTTGGTTATATAAATACATACATATAATCACGTCTTTATCCCATACGGGGTAGACAGAGCCTAAGGCCATAAGACCTTAGACAACGTTTAGCATGATGATAGTTGAAACAGGAAATCAATAGTGATGGGTTGCTAGGCGCATCGCTTATGTCATGATTCCCCCATTCGCCGATTCCCTTTAGACTTTTACGGCTTGCGCGGGAAGAGAAGCAGCTGATAAAATTGTATGTTTTTATTTTTCTTCCAGACCAGCATGGAAGGAATTGTTATATAAATGATATCTATTGACATAACCCAATTGATTTTCAATTAATTACCTATAATAAGGTTATTCATATACTTACGAGCAGATTAATATCAATAAATAACCTATAGATTTAAAAAAAAGTCTACCACACTGTTATTTTGACAAATTGACACTTTTTTTGTATTATATATGTAATACAAATATAGCTATGGTTTATGGCTTTAAGTCCGCTATATACATTTGTATATAATGAAGTTAATTTTTTTTCAGCTGTTTATTTTCCACTGTTGTGCAAAATCCTCCCCACTAATCTTCCATTGCCCAGCAATGAACTTAAATAAATAAATAAAAAAGATATGTGATGATTGAGCTGCAAAATGATTTATACCGAGTTTGTTCCTAGACAGAGCTCAAAATGTTTTCATAAATTTTAACGATTAACGAAAAAGTAGACTTGATTGTTAGAAATAAAAACTTGGTGCCTATTTCACAATTTATAGACAATATTTCTTCAAAAAAATGTTTAATGTTCTCTCGAAGACTCCAAAGATAACCTCGAGAGGACATTGCTATGTAGTTAGAATGCTTAAGTAAAAATATATATTAATGTTATAAATGTGGCTTTTTTATTTTCGCTTGAAGATCCGAAATAGGCTTATATCTAAATAAGAGAGATGGCGCAATACATGATGTAACGCGACATCTCCCTTTCTCAATCGTTTTGTTTTAGTATCGTTTTTAGCCCACTTTGGCTTAATAAAAAGTGAGTGAGAAAACTCTTTAGTCGTTCTGACTGAATTGACTCTTATTGTACGAGGTCTTATAAGTGCCCGCTTTTTAATGATATCTTTTCATATATCGCTTATAGGTGTAGAAATAACGATAAAGTGCCTGCAGTAATCACATAAATACACAGTAATAAGACTAACTATGCTAGTCTTATTTGTTTGATTGACACAACGAAGAAATGAGTAGAGGATGAAGGATGGAAAGCAATAACTCCCATGCCAGATATTTAGACGGCTATACGGCGTCTATTCCCGGTTGTTACCACTGGCTTTGTCGCCACGTTTGTTCAACTATACAGGATGAATTTTTATTCGTTTTGGAGCTGAAGACTACTTAATAAGTATCATCATTAACAGCCAATTAGCTAGTCGAAATAAAGTTCAGGGGGTCAAACGCCACTTTGAGCAATTCATCGAATCGATTCATATTACGAATTCCTTAGCAAATCTGTAGCAATTCCTCTATTTTTTTTTAAATGGCCAACTCTTCAAAAAAATTGAAAGAAATAGGAATTGCTAGAGAATTGCTAAGGAATTCGTACCTAATATAAATTCGATTTGATGAATTGCTCAAACTGGCGTTTTTAGACACACAGAACCCTCTGAACCCTAAATTGTTGAATAAAACTCGAAATCGTGAGAACAAGCCACCAAATAATTTGGAATTGGGCGCGGGAAATACATATTCGAGTTAGAGTTCACTGACATTACGCTATAGGATAGATTTAAAAAAAATTGCTGGCGTCAGAGACTGCGAGAATTTTATACTTTGCGCGACAGAATGCTAGACTTTGCTCATTTCGCAACCTTTTATCTTACGTTATCGACACAAACTTGGTTTAGGTAGATAGAGTACTTTCTTATAATAAGCCATTTTTCCACCAAAATTAATGAAAATTCAGCGTGTGGCACTATTCATATTTTGTGGTGTGGCTCAAAAAACTAGGAACACACGCCACTTGCCCATATCGAGACCTCTTTAACTTATAGAAAATGAATGACAATCCCTCCATGATAGTGCCAATTCATTACTTCATAGGATTCTTCCTAGTTAGTTAGTAGTTAGTAATAAGAATACGTTAAAGTGACCTTCGCTTGATGTTCAATATGCTTTCCGCGTGTTATGCTTGCGGTGTGCCATGTTTCATACAATCCTGTACATTTTAAATTAACGCTGTAAGTTTTTTTTTTAATGAATGTGCACATTAACTAAATAGTAGCTTTGATCACCTGCCATGGTAAACAATCTCCGCTTATGTTGAATTAAGTATTTCATCGTGGTGAAATCATAGGGGTATGATACCAAGGTGAAATGGAGACATCAGTTTTCTTCAACTTGGAGGCTTAATATTACCACAGATTAATAAGTAATAGTTGCTGTTACGAAGCGAGGTGTCTCTCGTCTTACATAATGTATTGCGCCATCTCGCTTTCTCCTTTTTGAATTGCTTGTAGTGGTCATAGTAGGCCCACAAGTGAACATAGTGGAACAACTATGGCCACCATTATAGTCCTAGCTTTGTCAAGTAATTATTTACCTATTTACTATTTGCTAAAAATAGATGGTAATTAAATGAACAAAATATTTTAGTGTTTGACGTTTGACAATTATAAATCTGTATTGTATAAAATATATTTATATTGAATAAAGGACATGAAGTACTTAAATACCTACTTTTATGAGTTTTTTATTCCCCATTAATTTTTTCTATCTTGAAAATTAATAAAAACGAGTCCCTCGTACAAAAATATGTTTGTTGGTAAGTATTCATTTTTCATAAGAGCATATAACTCATCAAAACTGAAGTTAATGTTTAAAACATTGAATCGACAAATGCGACGAGTTTTCGCATGCGTATTGTTTTCATAAGCATGCAATTCAAAAATCGACCTTCAGAGGTTTACAAAATATTCAACCGTATTGAGAACCTCCCGATTTTGGAAGTCGGTTGAGAAGCACTAAAAATGTCACACCCCTAAGTGAAAGGGGTAAACGGGCGTCGATTCTGCTAACGTTAGGTCACAATCGTATTAAAATAGTGTTTCAATTGTAGTGCTTTTTACACACTATTTACAAGAATTATGACAGTATGATGTGATGTGAATGTAGTGTGCGGTGTGACCATCAGCAGTGATATAAAAATATATACATTTCTTGTAACTTGTTCATTTTGATTGACGATTATTACTTAACGTTAGCAGAATCGACGGCCTGTAGTTTCACTTGCTTCGTGTTTCACATATTGTGAATATTACTTCAGATAAATTAATAATGGAAAAATCAGATCATTATTATTCCCAAGAGATAACAAAATTGAAAACCATTGATTTAAAAAAAAATGCCTTAACGCGGGCGATTCCAAATGCTTTGTTGAAAACCCAAAATTGTCCCGAACCCAATAAAGTGAGAAAATTTGTTAAACCATATTGATTTAATGAGTCATATACGCGCATGACTTTGTTTTTACGAATTTGACATTCATATATAGTTTATAAAATCTCGTGGTAGCAGGTCTCGAAGTCTTTGTACTATTTCAAAAATAATGGCGTAATCTGGTTTATTACCTTACCTTTGTTTGAACGACTAATAACTTACGATGAAGATATGTAGGTACCTATCTGATAAAACCGCGAGTAAAACCGCGGGCGAAAGCTAGTATTAAAATAAACACAAAGCTGTCTAGTTACATTGGTTCAGTTATTAACCGGTGATTTGTTGTAGAATGCTTTGTAACAGGAAAACCCTTGAGTAGCCAATCACACTAATATTGTAAAGGCAAACGCGAGTGTGTATGTTTGTTTCTCTTTCACAGGAAAACGGCTGAACCGAAACTGAAATTTGGAATGGAGATTGTTTAGACCCTGGAACAACGCATAGGCTATAATTTATCCCGGAATTCCCACGGGAGCGGAGTCCCGGGCAACTGCTAGTTAAATATAAATAAAAAAGTAATAAAATAAACAAACAACTAAGTTTAATGTTACTTACTGTAAGTCACCGCGAACTTAGTACGTAAGTATATCTTTATTCACAAAAAAACATGATTAGACCTCGTGAAATCTAGATGGCGCTATCCAAAGTTAGAACGCGCTAATACTTTCATTTGCAACATAATTGCGGACATTTTTATTAATATTTCAATTTTGATGCCCAACGAACTTGAGAATTCTATTGATATTTCCTACATGCCTGGCAAATTTCATTAAAATAGGGCCATCGGTTCGGCAGTTATCGCAGTGCAAACATACATACCTACAAGTTTTCGCCCCCAACTCGAGTTTGTTTGTTTGAACGCGTATATTACTAAATGCATGGTCGATTGACCGTGTCACTTACAGGCAATGATAGATGATTTTATGTATCGTTTAAGACGAAACATAAAATCATCTAATAATTCCGATTAGTCTCCACAGATTTCTCTGTCCGCGTTATCCGCCCATACATAACGTTCCGTCCTCTGTAACCGTTGATTATAACGCGCGCCATCTTTGTTGAAAAAGATATTTTATGAGGGCGGCATGCGGCATTATGCGTTCGCTCTTTTCAATGCAAATGTTTGAATTTATATTGAGTTCCTAATTTATGGGGGGGGGGGGGGGGGGGGGGATTGGGCGGATAAATTAATGTGCTGACTACCAATTCACGTAAATGACGTAAAAAGACTACTTCTTCATTGGTCCCACAGACTAGGGAGGAGATACTATACTAGTATATTGGTCCCTCAATGCTGAGGATCGTGACCACATGTGTTTCCAGAGTGCGCGATCGGCAGCACTACGGACCGCATTATATATGCTGTCCCCAGCAGCTATCCTCACGCTGTCTACCCATCTCGAGGCTTTAGTATGAGTTTTTCTAAATGCAGACGCTAGCGACTGCGTTAGGATTTTGTATGGAATTTCTTAGTTACTATCCCTCAAAGGCGCTGTACAGGTTTTTCATACAAAATCGCTAACGCAGTCGCTAGCGTCTGCGTTTAGAAAAACTCCGTTCTGCCCATTATTATTAGTTTTTCCAGACAATGCCTAGGTGATCGCATGATGTTACCGAAAAAACTTAAGTCCCTTTCCTGGCAGTACGAAGAAAGACTACTAGAGAATTTATAAAACAATTTATTAATTTTATGGGTATCAAGTTTTTTTGGGAGAATTTTTTCTAAAACTACTCAGCCTAATGCTAACTATAATAATAATAATAATAAAACGGCGTAGGGATGTGACGACCCCATCGCCCACTGGGTTCCCTTCCCAGTGCAGTCAGTCAACGCAGGGCAGCTTGTGGCGAGCTGTTGGTGAGTGGCGACACCGCGGACCTGAGTGCTCCTAGGGGAAGCCCCTGCTCCTCGCCTCCGACCTTCCTTCGCCAGGGTCGGAGTGAACACCGATGAGGTGACAGGCCCCTACCTCTGGCTTGCCTTAGCCGGCCGGCCAGAGTGGAGTCGCAAGAGCTATATGCTCGAAGGGTGGAAGTGTATTGCACGTAATGGCGTAATAACGGGGAAACCCGCTCACGAGGCGATCCTCGCGATGGTGAAACCGGTGCCGCACCTCTCGACACCCTTAGCCGCTCATTCCAATGTTGCCCCTCTGTTGCCAAATTCGGTGACTGATTTGGGGGGCCCATCCACTGAGTGGCAAGTCACCGCCTGCCACAGAAAGTCAGTAATCATGATTATAGCAGGTGTCCGATTATGTATGACAATAGCCCAGTTTATATCCATCCAAACTTCATTTCCATAACCCATATTTCCTTTTCAATCATTAGAAATAGTTCCTCCTCCTGCCGAGACATGTTCATGGATATATCATCCATTGATATAGCCGGGAACGGGTTTTGGTAGGAGCACCACATAACATCAACTTCTCCAAAGGGCCTCTACGCGTTGGATCAATATCCCCGCGCAAGCCTCTCAAAAGTCCGGGATGAATAGACCCGTGATCCTCAAAGGAGATACAAATAATAATAATAATAATAATAATATTTATTTGCCAATATATATATATCCGCTATGAAAGTCCCGTCAAACTCGTTCCAGCCGTTTATGTTAAGGTTATATTTTATTTCTCTTCTCTCTAAGTTTTGGTGTATAAATATGTATGGCTTATACGTTTTACTTATAACTAGCTTTTGCCCGCGGCTTCGCCCTGGTGAACTTCCCTCGGGAACATTGTTTTTCCCGGGATGAAAGGTACCCTATGCCCTTTTCCTGGTCCTAAGCTACCTCCCCCCAATTTTCAGCCAAATCAGTTCAGCCGTTCTTTAGTTATAAATAGTGTATATATATAATTATATTGATTTAATATTTTATTTTATTATATATTAGTAAAAAGCTTTTATTTTGACATTAAAAACAAACGCTACAATTTTATTTATACTTATAATTGTTCAATAATATATAGATATATTTACAATAGCTTGTACATAAAAGTATAATACTAACAGAAAAAAACCCTAAAAATCAAATAAAACATGCCCGTGAGACATATTAGCAAGAACGTTGGCCGTATTTCCGAGCAATGCTTAAATAAGTACTTTACATATCACTATCACTACATAGTATAAAACAAAGTCGCTTCCTCCTATGTGTGCTTAGATCTTTGAAACTACGCAACGAATTTCGATGTTTTTTTTAATAGATAGTGGTTCAAAAGGAAGGTTTATATGTATAATACATGTATCATTGCACCTGTGTGGAACCGGGTCGGGTAGCTAGTAAGCATACAAAACCCAGTAGCTGCTTACAAACAAAAAAAATCTTTAGATCTTTTTAAATTACTTAAACCAAACGTAATACGTCGATTTCCCATCAATATTGACAAACCCACCCCTAAAATTAATATTTCCCTCCGAATCGAGAGTCGACACCATAAAGAACCCTCCACGTAGCACGAGAACGTTAATGACACTTCATTAACTATTTAGAGCCGGTGTTGCCAGTTTTAAATGTACATTTGTTACAAAAAGGAGGTCCCGGGTTCGATCCCCGGTCAGGTCAAGATGAAAAATGATCTTTTTCTGATTGCCCTGGGTCTTGGATGTTTGTCTATATATGTATTTATTATAAAAATATAGTATCGTTGAGTTAGTATCCCATAATACAAGTCTTGAACTTACTTTGGGGCTAACTTGATCTGTGTGACTTGTCCTTATATATTTATTTATTTATTATTTAAAAAATACTCTGTTATTCATAAAAATTAACAAACGTTTACTAAAATGTGCACAGAATTTAGAAATACTACCAAGAAGTGGCATAGCGCACGAAAAACATGTCACTAGTTTGGCTTGCAAGCCAACGTCTCACACAGAAAAAATGGACGGGAATAGAATAGAATAGAAAAACTCTTTATTGCACCAAACAAATGTATACATAATTTTGTTAAAAACTAGATAAGGTACAAAGGCGGACTTATCGCTAATGCAATCTCTTCCAGTCAACCTTAGGGTGGATGGAAAACAAAACCAATAATTTGATTGCGTCATTTATTGCCACTGTTATTTTTCGATATATTAGGTGGCTTTGTTGTAAACTACGTAATACATTTCTAATAAGGTGTGGTGTGGTTTACATTTGTTTACATTACATGTATTAATTGAAGATAAGAAGAGAGAATACGCTGTCACACTGATCCTGGAACTAAATCCGTGTCAAAACATTTCTATTCGGATTTACCTGTTCTGTGAAAATATGTTTTGGCTCTTTCTTTCCTTTAGTCCCATTTCGTAGCTAGATTTCGTAGCTGGCTTCGAAATGGGCAATAAAAATCCCATTTCGAAGCTGGCTTCGTAATGGAAGAGCTTTCTTTGTCGGTGAATTTCGATAAGAGAGTAAGGAACAAAACATATTTAAGTTAAATGGGCATTTTAACAAACAATTGTTACTTTTTATGAAAAAACTTTTTTACTCGTAGAATCCTAACTAATATTATATTTGCAAAAATGAGTTTGTTTGTTTGTTACGCTTTCACACCCTATCTACTGGACCAATCTTTCTTAAATTTCGCATGTTCATAGATATAAGTATTGAGAAGGACCTAGGATACCTTTCATCCCGGGAAAAAGCACAATTCCCGAGGGAAATTCACGCGGGCGAAAGATAGTATCTACTTAATTTTATTTAGGAATTTTATAATTTAGACAAAATTGTACAATAATTAAATGCTGGCAACATTTTTCCTTTGCATTGTTACACTATGTTATAAGTCGAATCTACGTTACAGGGACACGGGGCGTGGCGTCTCGCAACAACCAATCAGGAGCCGGGAAATTACCTAACAATTACACTATGAGCCAATCGGCGCGAGCCGTGAAAAGTTACATAAGTGACACACTAATGTTCTCGTAATGCCTCCGTAGTTTGGTGAGTTGGCGCGAACGCGTTTGTTCCAAATTCAAGTGTTGCTTTCTTTCTTTTAAGATTTTATTTGTAAACGGCCAGTGTCGAAGAATTTAAAAAGGTAATTCTAAAATGAATTGAATTTGGGATTCCTAACGAAATTAGCTGACGCACACTTGTTGAGGCTTGACGCATAATAAGCGTACTTTTCAAGCATACGCACTCATTTTTGTTAAGATTTTATGAAAAAAAAAATTATAAGTTTTCATCAAGCTCATCAAGAATCGTTTTTATGCCCGATTGGGACGCGGCCTGCATCCAGCGCCTGCCTGCGACCTTCTTCATGTCATATCTGACCATCTGGTCGGTGGCGTCCGGGGCTGCGCTTGCCGTTGCATGGCCATCGGTTCGTCGCGCTATGTGCCCCGCCCACTGCCACTTCAAAGAGCTAATCCGCTGGGCTATGTCGGCAAACTTTGTTCTCCTACGGATCTCTTCAATTTCGTAGGTCGTAAACATCGAGCACAGCTCTCCATAGCTCTTCGGGCGGTATAGCTATCTTATGAGGCCAATACACAGACTCGTGTCTCGTTAAAAAATCAAAAGTGTATTATCATATATCTCTGTCGATATTCCTTAGTTGCTTTTTACGACATCAGAGTGTAGGGAGGGAAATATTATGATTGAAATACTATTTTCTAACCTATTTTTTATTTTATCTATAGTCTAACATTAATATAAAGCTGAAGTATTTGTTTGTTTGTTTGTTTGAAAGCGCTTATACTAAAAATATAAATAATGTTTGCTCAACTCTTGAAAATATCGGGTGAAACCGCAAGGCTAAGATAGTTTCACACTAAAAAACAACCCGTTATAACTACTACCTAATAGGATGATAATTACAAGTGACTGGAAAAATATTTAAATAATTATTAATTGTGAGAATGAATAAAAAAACCCGAAAATAAGCGAATAACTTGAAGTGCGTTTGTAGCAGTGCTACAATACCTGTAGTAGTGCTACAGCATCTGTAGCATAGTAGCAGTGCTACGAGATGTCTCCGACGCGCTACGCGGCTACGAGCTCTGCCGTCGCCTCTCGTAGGCTCAGAGACCGCTACGCAGTTTCGTAGAAAGTCGTAGCTTCTATTTCTAGTTTATAATTAACTAGCTGTTCCCCGCGGCTTCGCCCCGCGTGGGACTCGGTTATATATATTTCAATACTCAATATAGGACATTCTCATCACTTATTGACGTCAATCATCACTTATATTAAGTTTATCACTACTTCCGAAGCGCAAGTGGATAAGAAGCGGCGCCACAAACTCCACTGCGGCATTTTAATTATGTAGTTTTAGTTTAAGTTTAATTTTTAATTTTTATTTTTTTACCTCATATCTCCGTCTTGTCTATTTTTTGTTTTGAAACGCCCTCATGGCTGCTACAATGATTTTTATTTTACTTACGATTTCCTGTGCGCAGTTGACCCTGCACAATTTGGTGTTAGAGTGGTCTATTGACCCTGTATGTCTTGGTATCATTATTTTAAATGGACACTGCCACTGTTTTCGTTTATTTATAGTATTACAAAGTTTTATTCTATTTCTATTGAAATAAGTAGTACCTTTGTACTTATTGTGTTTTATATTGTATCCTATATATATTCGTATTTTTGTGTACATAAATAAATAAATATATTGTAAGGCTGAAGCGCAGCTGAACCTTATTAATTTTTTGAATTTTTTTAAATGTTTATACATATTTTTGTAAACAATAAAAGAACTAGGTTAGTACCAACCTAACAAAAGTGTCCAGCATTTTCCATTACGACCGCTAGAATAGGTAGGTTTTTGTGGTAGGCTGGCCGGAGTGAAACTAAAAAACCTTTTTTTCTTTTTTTGAATAGTTTATACGGCCATGGAATCTAGTCCTTTAAGGCCTTTCTTGAATTTATTAATCTTCTTCAGTCCTACTTAAGTCAGTCGAGTCAAAAATTCAAGTCAATAGTCAAGTCCAGTCAAGTAAGTAAGTCTAGTCTGAGTCAGATGGCTAAGTGAAGCGGTGGAAAAAATTCACTTAGCTATATCATGGAGATTTTGGTGACAAAGATAAAAAGTCACGTAATCGACACTGTATCACTTCCCAACACTCACGCTTGTTCACGAACACTTTGCGAATAATAATCCACCAATATTATGCACAAACACTCGAAAAAACCTAAGTTTTGGAAATTATACAGCGCGGACATAGCGACAGTCCTTTCCCTCCAAAAACTCCACTAAAAAACCTAATGTACAGCCAAAAAAAAAAAATAATTGCGTTGTGTACAGCCGTGAATTTTTTTTATTTTTATTACATTTTTTCTTAGGCCAGCAATGTCAGCACAGCAGTCTATTGACGTATTGTTTTTTTTTTTAATAATGAACCTATTTCCGAGCAAGAGGAAGAAAACGATTATTAATATTAGTAGGATAGGTATAGATAAAAATAAAATGATTCTTTTTTCAAAAATAAATGCTTAATTATAAGAAATGATAAACTTTAATACCTGTAAGAGAGAATTGTTTAAATTACTTTCTGACAAAGCATATTAAGTGAATACTTAATATGCTTTGTCAGAAAGTAAAATTGTCATTAATGTATTCATTGGCCGAATGGTCAATGAATACATTAATGACAATTTTGACTTATTTATTTATCTACTAATTGAATAATTTATTTCCCTGATTTATTTTTTTATATACTTGACATAACAGATTATACTTAGTTTTAGCATGATACTGTTCCTGTTATGATATAATGACTAACACACCTATTTGATAAATTTTGTATACCTTATGGCGGAACATAGAGAAACCAGCTTTTGTAAACCATCTTTTTGTTTTGTACTACCTATTTTCACGAAATAAATAAATTTGTATTTGAATGCTTCTTCCCTAGGAGTCACAGCATCTTCGTGAGCGTTCTCTAATGGACAACCAGCACTGTTTGAGCTGGAGTATGTTAAAAATAATCTTTTTTTTTTCTCTATACCTATCCTAGGTACAGATTAAAAGAATATGATTCTTTTTTCAAAAATAAATGTTTAATGTAATAAATCTTTTTCCCTAGGAGTCACAGCATCTTCGTGAGCGTTCTCCAATGGACCGACCAGCACTGTTCGAGCTGGAGTCATGTTCAGCCCAGCACAGCGGCGCGCTGGCAGCACTGCGTTTGCTAAATAGCTACAACCACCTGCTCACTCCGCCTGGTGAGGAATTTTTACCATATCTAGAATATATATGCGAATAATCCATACTAATATTATAAATGCGAAAGTCTGTCTGTCTGTTACCTCTTCACGGCCAAACTGCCGGACCGATTGTGATGAAATTTGGTATGGATATAGTTACGCACTAGGGGTCAAACACAGCCTACTTTCGGGCGCGATATAACCGGGCGGAGCCGCGGGCAACAGCTAGTTTAGAAATATATAAGCGAGAACTAAATATATATGCGAGAACATGTAAATAGACGTTAAATAAAAAATAAAAAGAATCTTTTATTTTCAGATAACGTGATCCATATTTGTTAGTAAATCTTACGCTATGTTATGTATATGATGTATGTTACAAAGACTATGTATGTATGTTACAATGAAATTAACTGAGTATGATTGTAAAATAAATTATGAAAATGAGTGGGTTTCCAATATGACCCTCTCGTTAGATGTTAATTAGTAATTATGTTGATTTTAAAGACTGTATGTTCCCCAAATAAAATAAAATAAAATATCGCCAAAGCCAAAACCGGCTAAGTGAGAGTAGCGTGCACGAAGGGTGCTGTACCATTTTTTTAAGCTGTTTATGTCCCACTGCTGGGCAACAGCCCCCCCACTAACCTTCCATGTATCCCTAGCCATGACATTTTCTAGCCAGTTTTTACCGAAAGCCTGTAGTTTGTCTGACCATCTAGTTTTAGGCCTTCATCGCATTATGTACCAAAACTTAACGTACTCCTTGAAAAATTACTTTTGAAAAATTTTTATATAATTACGCTCATTGTCAAAAAATACTACAACATTTTACAATAAAAACACAAGTCAAAAATCACGTCTGTTTTCTGGGAGCTCATCTTATTTTTTTTAACTTAATAAACCAACAAATAAATAAATAAACAAACTCACTTTCGCATTTTTAATATTAGTGTGATGGATTTAATAAAGCTGAAAAGTGTCTTTGTTTGAACGCTTATAACTTTAGAACTACTAGACGGATTTGAAAAAATCCTTCTGCATATGATAGTCTGTTTCTTGGGAAGGTTATAGGCTACATCAAAGAAGTTCGAATCGCGCAATTTTTTTTTTAAATCTATGGGATACATACAGACCACGTGCAAGAGGGTGTAATGTAACAGCTAGTCTATACTGATACTAATATTATTATTAGAAAGATTTGGAGCTTAATTGATTTGAGGAGCTCGACAGCATAGCGCGGCGCGCGTGTTTGTAATGATAGTGCGCGTCAAGCGACGGCGACGTCGAGTGCGCGGCCATGTTTGGATTGGTCGCTATTAGTGGCATTTCTATCTTAGGAAAGCACTTTAAGTCGTTGGTCCCGGCCGTTATCGGATGGCCGTCGTTAGGCTATGTCAGATGCATTTAAGCAGCCTGAAAAATCTGACAGTTTTGGCCACTAACACACCCGGGTCATGTTTCTATTGGTCTGGTTTCCCTGTAAAAAGGGTTACGGAGGTCAGACGGCAGTCGCTCCATTGTAATAACCAGTTCCGCCAAATCAGGACCATGATTAATAGCGTACCCTGGGCTCTGAAGCGTAAGCTGAAGATGTAACCGGGAAACACGCTTGGACGAAGAAAGAGTAGATTTGTTTATTTGTATCTAATTGGTTTCGAAACTATAGGTCCGATTTGAAAATTTCTTTCACCGTTGGAAAGCCACACTATCCCCGAGTGACATAGGCTATGTGTGTACCACGGGCGAAGCCGGGGTGGACTGCTAGTAATATAAGTCAAGGCGGGGTGCTGTCAAAACGAGGGACGACACAACGTGACTATGCGGTTACCAAATCAATATTTGTTATAACAAAACTCATTACCTTAGCTAAGCCGCAAAATAACTAGAATACAGAAAGATATTTTATCTATCTATTGGTTTGTTTATTAGTAAAACTGCTTTATTGTCTAGTGGATAAAGCGTTTGCCTGTAAGTAGACGGGGGGGATTATGGGTTCGAATCCCACAGATGTTAGGATTTTGTATGGAATTACTTATAGGAGCGCTGTACAGGTTTGCCATACAAAATCGCTAACGCAGTCGCTAGCGTTTGCACATAAAATCTATATATATCTTCTATCTATATATCTATCTTATATATATAAAACAAAGACGGGTTTGTTACAACACTTATAACTCGAGATCTGAACCAATTTTCATGGTTATTGATTCGTTGGATTTGTCTCCGCCCCGAATAGCAGAATACATTTTAAAAATATTGGAAAAAGATGAAAAAATTAAAAATAAAAGAAAACATTTTCCCATACAAAATGTCTGTGGGCTGTAACTAGGGTGTAAGGTAGGTGTAGGGTAGGTGTAAGGTAGGGTAGGTGTACGGTAGGTGTAGGGTACGGTAGGTGTAGGGTAGATGTAGGGTAGGTGTGGGGTAGGTGTGGGGTAGGTGTGGGGTAGGTGTGGGGTAGGTGTAGGGTAGGTGTTGGGCAGGGTAGAGGTAGAAAAAAGGGCAGGACAACGTCTGCCGGGTCAGCTAGTAATATTTAAAAGAAAGTCGTGTTAGTTACACTATATAACTCAAGAACGGCTGAACTGATTGTACCTTTGATCCCGGTAAAAAGCACTGTTCCCGAGGGAAGTTCGAAGTAAGATTTATTAATGATTTTATTATAGATATTATACGAATCATGAAGCTACATCTGTTTCAAGTTAATTTATGGCTAAACAAAACCAATAACAGCACAGCTGCCGGTTCACACGACCCTACTTGACACGGAGATTTAATAGCTGATACTATTACATAGCTTATGATCAGTGATCACACTCACTGATCAAAAGCTAAGCTCCAGTATGTCACCTTTGTTTTTTGCGTAGGTGAGGACTAGTAAAAAAACAGTCCTATTAGATCTGTCATAGAACTGTTCAATAGAACTGATGGGAACAAAGGAATGTTTTGACATCATCCAATGATGTATTTATTTATTTGGTGCAATAAACTGGGGGTCTAAAATCGCCACCTTGAGCAATTCATCGAATCGAATCATATTACGAATTCCTTAGCAATTCTGTAGCAATTCCTCTATTTTTTGTAAAATAGCCAACTAAACTGTGCAATTCCTCTTCAAAAAAAAATTAAAGAAATAGGAATTGTTAAAGGATTGCTTAGGAATTCGTAATATGAATTCGATTCGATGAATTGCTAAAGTGGTGTTTTTAGACCCACTCAATAATTTGATATGAATTAGGTATACTACATTAGGTACTTTAGAGGCTGGGAAATAAAGCTGGACCGAGTGTATTGCAAGTGCTTTTAAAAATACGAGGATGTAAATTGCTATTTCGGTCGAGGTTTGTTCAGTACTTTTCTTCCTCTTAAGATGAAACAACATCGTGTCTTTTTACATTGGCGCAAACAGCAAGCTAGCGCTCGTTTTGTTCTATATACAAATTTTATTATAAACAATTAAAAGATCGGTACCACCTACCAACCTAACAAAAGTCTTCAGCAATTTCCATTGCAGACTCTCTGCGTCAAAGAAATTATTCACCTGTAGCATTTTGTTGACGAGAGGCAGACGGCAGCTGCCGTCTATTTTTTGTACAAAACAAATATAGTATCTCAGACTGCTGTCCGTCCGTATGTATGTCCGTCACCAGGCTGTATCTCATGAAACGTGATAGCTAGACAATTGAAATCTTTACAAATGATGCTATTTCTGATGCCGCTATAACAACAAATACAAAAAAAAGAATAAATTAAATATTAGCTCTCATAATATCACACTTTATTTTTTGCCCTTATTTTTTATGAATTATGGGGTAATTAAGTATTCGTTTCTAGATCTCAACTCACTCAATTCTGATTAGTAGCAGATAAAATAAACTTATATATTTTTTTATATAAAAATATAATATTATTTAATCACATACCTACCTAGTATCTACTTTAATAAAACCTTAAAACTGTATACCTAATTAAAAAATGTATTTTTTTTAAATACTTTTTACGGCCATGGAAACTAGTCCTTTAAGGCCTGTCTTCAATTTATTAATCTTCTCCAGTCCTACTTTAGTCAAGTCAAGTCAGTAGTCTAGTCAAGTGAGTCAGTCAGATGACTAAGTGAAGCGGTGGAAAAGTTTCACTTAGCTATAACTTGGAGATTTTGGTGACAAAGATAAAAGTCACGTAATCGACACTGTACCACTTCCCAACACTCACGCTTGTTCACGAACACTTTGCGAATTTGCTACCAATTTACTTTCCCTCCAAAAAACCCAAAAAAAAAAAATGAAATAATAATTTAAAAAAATAAACAAATAAATAACTTGCGGTAATGTGCTAAGATGGCTGGCTGCATTCTGATTTGTTTTTCCATTTACACCGATTTTAATGCAACCTAACCTGGCAACACCTAAATACAACATTCAAATATTACGTGTACGAAATCACCTGTCAGCAATGTTAAAAGTAGTTAACCCTTTAAAAGAAATAAAAGAGGGGTTCCCGGAAGACATGTCATGACGGAGGGTTAAAACATGGACGGGATCGGGGCCTTCTGTTCAGTAATTGCTAAGTAATGAGCGCGGGTGGCGCTGGTGCCGCAGCGTCCTCTAATTGCACTTAATTTGTTCGACACCACAACCCCTACCACGTGTGTGGATTAGAAAGTGAGAAAATGTATTGAATTTTAATACCCAGGATTATAATCAATGGCGGTGTTTCGCAAAATTGGTAATTTAATTCAGTGATCGTAACCGGTATTTTGAAGAGCTAAAAATAACGGTTTTCAACCTATTTAATAGATTCAGATAGCTTACCACCATCCCTTAAAACCATGCAAGAACGATTGAGTAAAGAAGATATCGCCACATCATGTTTCCCGCTGTCTCGCTTACTCACTGGATTTTGCATGGTTTTAAGAGACGGTAGATAGTAACCCCCCAGGTGTTACTTTGCGGAAGTCAAAGTTACAACTTACCAAATTACTTTGCGTGCTTCCGCCACCAGTTAGTTCATGCAAACTACTGCCGGCCGGCGGCAATCCACTACTGTTAGTCCCAACATGCCCGCCACCATTAGTTTGTACACACATTCCTTGCAACACGTGCTGCACCTTTACGCGAAGCATCCACAGGCACCAAGGCACTATTTTGTTGATTGTTCGACGCACAAGCGACGAATGACACAAAACCAACATCGCACCGCTGCCCGTCCTCCCACTTTTCACAATTGTTCGGCCATTCTCAGAAGGCTTAATTTAGAGCGTCCAGTGCAAAATTTTCATGTAAACAAAATAATATTAAGTGCTGTTTTTTTTTGTAAAGTAGCTAACAACTATTTCTATGTGTTGCACTTTAAAAAATATCTCTATATTGCATAGTATAAGAGAATTATTTTTTCAAAACATTGTTCTTAAATTACCACGACGCGTCCACGCGCTCTCTCAGTTTGGAAACTTGTCTAATACTAATTCAGAGAAAGAGTTTTAGTTATTTTAGATAGGAATTAATTATTAAGGAATATATATTCAACAACATATCAAAAATACAACAAGTTACTAGTACTTTCTTAGTCAAAATTATCAAATGAAGACGTGTCCGACCTTGGACAATAATTGCCAAAACCACTTGCAATCGAGGGCGTACCTCCCTAAATAAGAATCTCTGGCACATCACTATAGCACAGGTCACGCTCCGTTAGTGTTGTCGAGGTACTCGTCGAGTGTGGTTGTGCGCTGTGTCCAATAATCGCCAATTAGACACCTAAGTATCTAATTGCCATGACTTTGGTTTTCGATTTTTCTAATTCATGTAGCTTTGATTAAAAACTTATGAGTTATTGTTAACTTATTCTCGTTTATTAAAAATAAAGCAGATTTCTGGGCTCTATGGATTATGATGTGTCTTTATGAGAATTCTGTTTATTAAGTAGATTTTTTTTTAGAAAATTATGTTTCTGTCTAAGAGCCACGACGCTAATTGCCACAACTTTTCTAATTGCCATCGCTGCTGTTGTTGAAAAATAAGTATATAACAGCTGTTATTTAAGGTGATACCTCGGTGAACACTAGCGCCACCGTCAATTAAAAACCAAAACAGCTGTTATTTCCGTTAGATTTAAGCAAACTCAAACAACAATAAACTGATTATAATGTTGAATTGTTGCGTTTTATATGATAGTTTCTTAACAAAATTCATATATAATATGTAAATATCTTCTTTAAATACATAAGCGGTCATTATTCAATATACTTATATGGTAAAATTCAAGTTTCTAATTACCGGGACGAGGTTAAATTATAATTTTTAATTGTCACAACCATCAAATATTTTAGATACCGATAACTTGGATACTACATAAGCTAAATAAATGCCAATACGATTAAATTCAAAATATATTCATATTCATTCTCTCTACAGTCATATTTTATGAATAAGTTCAAGAAATTAAAAGGGTTATGGTAATTAGACTAAGAACGCCAAAATTGAGAATGGCCGTGTTATGGGGATCAATTCCATATTGACTAATGAAGTTGCCAAAAATAAGCGAGACTGTAGCGCCAACTATTGGCTAGAAAAGAACTAAATCTACTTATTTATTTATTAAAACTTTATTTATTGTTCCATAAGTGCAAAATACTTATACTTATACAATTGGCGGAGTTAATGCTAAAGGCATTCTCTACCAGTCAACCATTGGGAGACCAACTGTGCGGCGCAAAAAAGTTACAGGAGAAAATAGGTACTTAAAAATTTACCACGATGGGCCTACTTCTTAGGCAATGGGATAACATGCCTATAGGGTTTGTAGTAGGGGCAGTGCGACGCGCGCGGCCGGTACCATAGACAATCTGAACACAGCTGTGGAACTTCGCACGCCGCGTAATCGCGCGCTATGACTGTTAATGACGTGGGGTCGTGTGTAGCGGCCTTTTGACCGATGTGCTGCTGTATTTAAAAAAAAATCAGGCAGGTGGTTATTTTTTTAATTATACCATAGATCACCCCGGAAATACTAATAAAACTTAATAACTTTGACTCTCTTCACTACTGGTTGGTTGGCTAGTGGAAACTTACGGCTTTAAGTCTTAGAAGGATCCTTCTTCGTCCGAGCGTTTTTCCTGGTTGCGTCTTCGGCATACGCTTTGGAGCCCAGGTGGCTTACCACCATCTCTTAAAACCATGCAAGATCCAGTGAGTAGTAACCCCTCCAGGGTGCGCTTTTTTAAATCATGGTCCTGATTTAGCGGTACTAGAATTACAATGGAGCGACTGCCGTGTGACCTCCGTAAAACGGTTCTTTTACAGGGAAACCAGACAAATAAGAACATGATCCAGGTGTAAGTGGCCAACTCGGTCTTATTTTTCAGGCTGCCTAAATATATCTGGTGGCCACTATCATCTCTCAAAACCATGCAAGTTCCAGTGAGTAAGGGAGAGTCGCCTTACATCATGTAATGCGCTGTCCCGCTTACTCACTGGATCTTGCATAGTTTTAAGAGATGATAGTAAGCCACCTGATCTGATCTGACATAACCACGAGTAACGACTGCCATCTATCGATAATAGCCGGGACCAACAGCTTAAAAACGAATTATTCGAAGCACATATATTGAGGTCCTCCGTGCTTCGAAAAATTCGTTTCGTTCGAAAGCTACTAATGGCGACCAATCCAAGCATGGCGGCGTTCTCACCGTCGCTTGACGCGCGCTATCTTTACGAACACACACGCTACGCTTGAGAAATCCTCCAATTACACGTTATGTAATAAAGTTAAATGCTCAGTTAAATGAATTACAGAATAAATATATTAATACTACCTACTAGATTATACCTACTAGATTTACATACCTTTTATTTGTTTGAGTAGAAAGGAATATTTTTGAGAAATAAATAAATAAATATATAGGGACAAATCACTAATCACACAGATTGAGTTAGCCCTAAAGTAAGTTCGAGATTTATGTTATGGGATACTAACTCAACGATACTATATTTTATAACAAATACATATAAAGATAAACATCCAAGACCAATCAGAAAAAGATCATTTTTCATCTTGACCTGACCGGGGATCGAACCCGGGACCTCCTGAGTGGAAGGCATGTTAACCATTACGCCACGAAGGTCGTCAAATACGAAATATTCTGGTGTTCCGTTCTAAGCTCTCTTATCATCTGAGCGTGTTTCCTAGTTCTCATCTTCAGCTTACGTCTTAGAGCCGACTTCGCTTCTAAAGTTTACTCTCATCATCGAAATATTCCCATTCCAATGATACCAAAGGACTTTGGAAACTTACCCGAAGTTTCTCGGGAATTTTGGATTTATTCCCATAAATGGAAATATATCCCAAATTCCCGGGAAAGTTTCCAAACTACCGGGAAGGTACTCTACTAGTCAATAGTAGTGTTTTTAACAAAACTCTAAAACGGCAGGACCGATTGCCATAAAATTTTGTGTATTTTCAGTAGGCCTGAGATAGGTAAAGTAGGAACACATAAAGAATACTGCTACAAGAAGACAAAGAAGACGAAGAGAGAAACTGAAACTGAGACAAACTCAAAGACATAGGAAGCTGACCTCAGGCCGAGAAGAAGGCAAGCGAGGCGTACGCGTGAACGTAAGCCCCCTAAAGATGGGGGACAGTTATAAAATGCAATGATTGCATAGATAGGCGACACTATAGAGTACTTATAGGGAGATCAAGCAGGTGCGACTGGAAAGAGATGCGAAATGCAAGTACAGCGCACTCTCCCGAGACTAGGCTCGTATAACCGAGAGGTTGGTAGAGCCATGGGAGGTGGAGGGAGGTCTGAGATAGGTTGTAAACTATTTTTTATATACCTTGCTAGGATAAATAGGTGTAGCAAGGGCCTTGCTACACTTATTTAACCTTAGAGTATTAAACTAACCGGAGTGTACCCTGACAGGCGCCCCCTCTGCCAAAAGTATAAGACCGCCGGTCATACTACTTGTACTTGTGTGCGTGTGTTTTGCCCCCTGACACCAGGGTGCGCATGATCGATTGACCGTGACGCTTACTCGATATGATCTTATACTATATAGGGGTACAAAGATAGAAAATAAAATAGGTTAAAAAGTTAGTTGTCAGTTTGGTGTACTTATAAAAAGCTCTAGCCTTGTCCCTTATTTTGCTAAAAAAATATTATTACAATGTTTCATAATGACTGCCCCTACCGTTTAGCCTCATCGCTAATTATGCATGCACCGGGAATGAACCAGCACCTGTGGACACGTGTTCGCAATCGATACGCCATCGGGGTTGCCGTGTTTGTACAAGTAATAATAACTATAATGTCATAACTACCCCCTACACAATATCAATATTTAGTGAAGATAACGATTTATGTATTTACAGGGTTTATTCATTCGTCATTTAAGTATATAATGTAATTTTTTCAGATTGACCTAGGTCTTGGATGTTATACCAGTACTATTACAAATTCTGTGGTTATACATTTGTATAACTAGCTGTAGTCCGCGACTTCGTGCGCATGGGCTTCGTTTCCGTTCCCGAAATTCCCCCGGGATTTGCCCGGGGAATCCCCCTTTTCTCTTCTACAAAGCTTGTCATGACAATAATCAAAACAGAAAAAGCAGTTTCCAATTTGGTGTATTCGTTTGAAATTACTATATTTGCAGGCAAACATGCCTTAAGTTCGTTGAAATGAGGATAACTTTTTTTTAATGAACCGATTTTAATGAAACAAACTTTAGATGTTCTTCCGAGTTGAAACAAAACAATTAATGAAAGTTTTAAACAAATCAATTCAGTACTTTCGGAGATAAGCGTGATCATACATACAGACGGACAGAAAAAAAAAGCCAAATTTTTTTTTTGCCTTATATTATTCTTTTCAAGTTTCCTTCTATCCATTTCAGCCAGAATCACTAAATGTACAGACAAAATATTTTTACTGTTTTATTATAAATATAGACATTTATCACTAGCAGTTCGCCCTGGCTTCGCCCGTGGCGCACACAGCCTATGTCACTCGGAGATAGTATGGCTTTCCAACGGTGAAAGAATTTTTCAAATCAGTCAAAATGGTTTACCACAATCTCTTAAAACCATGCAAGATCCAGTGAGTAAGCGGGACAGCGCAATACATGACGTAAGGCGACATCTCCCTTACTCAATCATTCTTGCATGGTTTTAAGCCACCAGTAAAATATTAAAATATTATAAATATTTATAAAATATTTTTATAAATATTTATAAAAATGTCCACGATTAGGTAGCAAACGAAAAGATAACGCGCGTTCTAACTTTGAATCATCTATATTATCAGCATAGAATTTGAAATCGCGCGCGGCTGGCAATTTTTTTTTAATCTATGATTATCAGACAATCAGCTGATTCAAGCAATGTCCTAACTAAACTGGAACCAACAAAGTGAAACATACCATGGGAATCGAACCCACTACCTCCGGGTCTACAGGCAAACGCCTAAACCACTTAAAATTACTTAGAATTCCCCCACACAAGTGATGCCGTGGTTCACGTGTTTGGTACCAATCCAGGTGCTCACAATGTGATGGGGCTCCTGTCAAGCCTGCCGCCGCCTCCACAGCCCGCCTGCTTACAGCCGTACTGCCAGCATGCCACGTCCAGGAACACGCCAAGTAAGTACTATCTTGCCACAAAGAAAGAAGGAAAACGGCGGTCACTATCGTCAGACTCTATTTTTTTGAGTTCTATTTTCAAACGACTTCCAAGATTCGGCAGTTTTTTTTAAATATTTGTTACCTTATGTGCTTATATCTCCGTCATTTAAAGACCGATTTTCAAATTTACTTTTTAGTTAAACTCTAGTATTGAGATTTTATAAACACAGACGCTTGCGACTGCGCTGTTTGTTAGGATTTTGTGTGGAATTTCTTAGTTGCCTTACTAATCCATCAGGGGCTCTGTGCCCCTAGTGTGAGTTTTCCTTAACGCAGTCGCTAGCGTCTGCGTTAAGAAAAACTCACACTAGGGGCACTGTACAGGTTTGTCCACGAAGCAAATACAGAGGGTTCGTCATACAAAACAGTCGCTAGCGTCTGCGTTTATAAAAGCTCATACTAGGTATACTCACATATTTTCCATTTGGTCCCATTGAATTTTTAATTTAATCGTAGTAGCAGTTTGACTGATATACGTAAATCAAACTAAATTTAGCATTTTTGAGCTTTCAAGTTGCTTAGTGATGCTGAAAGGTTGACCTTAGGTCATAGGTCGATTTATCATCATTTCGAGTGGGCGTCACGGTCAATCGACCATGCACACCCTGGTGTCAGAGTTCTTCGGAACCGCCTCTCGGTCCCTGACGTGGTTCCTTTAACGACTACCTGATGGCAGCCGGGACCAACGGCTTAACGTGCCTTCCGAATCTTATATCCAGCAGTGGACTTGTTGCAGCTGAAATATTGTTCGATGACGCTTTATCACCTGTGGCAGTGCTGGGCGGGACGATCTGCGAGAACGAAATCCGCCGCCGAGGGGAGAAGCGGCCTATCCCACAGGAAATGAAGGACGAGAAGTATTTCGAGAGGCGGCGGCGGAACAACCAGGCCGCCAAGAAGTCCAGAGACGCGAGGAGGATACGGGAGGACCAGGTAACATTGGAGACAATGAGGTGTGGTCAACGGCTTTAGAATTGACCTCTTTCCGTGGCTGTGAAGCTGGCAAGATTTTGTTGTGAGTCACATGCAGATTTAAAAAAAAGGCCGCGCGCTATTTCGTAATTCCTGCTAAAAGTCACAGAATAAGAGCGCCAAAATGGCCTTGATCGCCAAACTGATTTTAATTTTATTTTATTATGGCCCTGGGCAGGAGATTTAGAGGGCGGCAAAATCTGACAACAAATTATTTTGTTAAATAGCTGTAATGATAAAGTTCCGATTTGAGACAAAAAAAGGGTCAATTGATTGATCTTGTATGTATTAATTGTAACCCACATCAGCCATCCAAAACTTAATAAGGGGCATTTATAAAAAAAAATGTTCCAAAATCATGCGCGGTGCGACTGCAGAGACGCGAAATGCAAGTACAGCGCACTCCCCCGAGATTCGGCTCGTATAACCGAGAGTTTGGTAGAGCCATGGGAGGTGGAGTGTTCCAAAATCATGTCTATCTCAAATATACCTACCTATAGATTAAATTATTTCGTTTACAAAACGGCAGATAGCGTGGCGAGCGTGCCTCCTGGAACAAGAGAACGCATCATTGCGCGCGCACGTGTCCGCCCTGAGGCAGGAGGCGCTGGCGCTGCGCGCGCTGCTCGCGGCCAGGGACGTGCCGCCGCCCGCGCAGCCCGTCACCTCCTCCACTACTGATTGAACTATAGATTTACTAGAGGTTCTAAATCTATGGATTTAGTAGAAATCCTAAAGCTATGGATTTAGGAGATGCAAAATTGTTTCTCTTTACCCTAATAATAATAATAAACGTTTAATTCAGATATCATGATCCATAGGGGCATCGATAAAATATTACTAAAGTATAGATGGTTATCCTCCATACATCAAAGTGTGCCTGAATTTTACTTTCTCCTTGATTAACTAGATGTCGCTACCAGTATCAATCTTACTATTTTTGCCAATTTTTCGTAAAAATTAGAACCATCAAAGCAAACCTCGTGTGACCACAAAGTAAATATGATAGTAGCTTCGCACTAATTCACTAGATGGCGCAATTCTTAGAATTAATTTTCTATGTTTCGTTTTATGCATATCAATATATCTTGCAAATGCTAAGAAACAGAATATTTTAATAATCCATTGTAAGAATTATTAAATATTTTGTTTGGTATTTGATGTATTTCTAAGACATAAGTTAATTTGTTATGTTAGATTGAAAAATATAAATATACAAAAAAATATATATTGGATGATGACCAAACTACATAAACCGGAGCGCATATCAGAAGTCAAGTTAGAGAGATGTATGTGTGAGTGAGCGATGTATTCACAGCTAGGTAGGTTGTAGCTTGTAGCGTTGTTGGTGTTCTTTCTTTCCGTGTTGCGTTCTCGTATTTTTATACTCATTGATTTTATTAACGACCCCTGCATATTCCCCGGACTCCGATTACGCCCAAACGTTGTTCCTAGCAAGTTATTTCTTGATTTTTCGTATGTTTACAAGTTGATTGCTTGATAATGAAATAATTTTCAAGGTCAATCGACCCTGTATGCCCCGGTATTAACTTTTTAAAATCCCCACGGCCCCTGTGACGGTTTTTTACTTAACGTTCGATTTCCTTTTGTGTTAATTCATAAGTGTTGTTAACAAGCTTATTTGACCCTGCGCTCTGTGGTGTCAGAGTGGTCAATCGACCCTGTATGCTTTGGTAGGTATCATTGTTTCAAAAATGAGGCATTGCACTTTATTTATTGTCCCTCTGAGTACTTGGTCAGTTGACCCTGCACACCTAGGTGCTTAAGTTTTTTATCAAAGTTCAAATCGGCCTCAGTAAAGAAATGGAAATCGGTTTTTGTTTTTGGGGAAAAAGATTAACAAAACAGCCCCTTGACCTGCATCACTCGACCTGCTGCGGCCTCGCAAAAGTTACTCTGCTTTCGCCATCATGAAGCTAAACACCTTCGGCCTTAGGCACCAAGTTACTTATGGGACCATAATGGTATATGGGTTTTGGATTTTTTTAATACCTGCTTTGTTACTAAGGTACCCCTTTCAATTTGTCTAATATTTAAAATTAATAAAAGTGGTAACTTAGTAATACAGCAGGCAGGTAGGCTAAGTGACTTGGCGCCTAAGGCCGAAGGCGTAGCTAGCCCTTCGCAAGGGCGAAGACAGAGTAATTTGTACGAGGCCGCAGGTCGAGTGATGCGAGCCCGTAGGGCGAGCTGCGAAAGAACCCCACCAAGAGTCTGTTTTGTTAATCTTTTTCCCAAAAAACAAAAACCAATATGCCCAGCAATCTCTATACCCAAGTGTTGAGCCAAGGCCCAAGCCGTACCCTTCCCACATCAAATAGGTATCCACAATCTTTCATCATCGACTTCATTCAGATTTATTAAAATGTTTGTTATGATTATGAAGCATTTTTAAACAACAATGTATTAATTATTTCATCCTTTTTAGTTAAGTACCTATCTAATTGAAGTCGGTTTCGTTTTTTTGGCAAAAACAATCATGTCTCGAACGCTATGGTCGGGTAGTGTAGGTATATTTTCATGCTGTGGCTAAATCACTGACGCTAAATGTATCTTGTACCTGTACCTACCTACAAGAAAAATAATAGTCGATGCGTGTGCGTGGACGTGGTTAGTGGTGGTTTGCGTAAAGTTCAATTTCTTTGAGGTGGTTAGTCGGTTTGTGTATGTGGGAGTGGTTACGGTGCGCAAGCCGCAGACGAAGCGTGAGATAGTGGTGCCATCTATGGTTTCTGGAAATAAACTAACTCGTATGTTATTCAAGTTACGACTGCAGCGACACTTTTCATTTTTACGGAATTTTTATGGAAACCTATAACAAACACTTCTCAGTAGCGCCATCTAGAAATAAGCCGAATTTGGCGAGGTACAGATTCAATGTACGTGAGTAGCCATCTATACTTTAGTAATATTTTATCGATGATAGGGGTTAGTAACAATTGGCCTTAAAAGTTAAGGCCCTAAGGTTGGCTGGAAGAAATTGCATTAGCAATAAGTCCGCCTTTGTACCAATTTTCATCTTCGTTCCTGTACAATCCTATGATGTATTTATGTAATTGGTGCAATAAAGTGTTTATTCATTCATTCAAAATTTATGGATTAGTAGAAATTCTAATGCTATGGATTTAGAAGAAATTTTAAAGCAAGGGTATAAAAAAACTAAATCTATGGATTTATTAGTAATTCTAAATGTATGGATTTTTTATATACCATTTATTAGGCAAACAGGCTTACGGCCCACCTGATGGGAAGCGGTTACCGTAGCCTATGGACGCCTGAAACATCAGGATTTAACATTGAACACTTTTTTACACGACCGAGCATAAAAGGAAGTGTTACATGTATGAATGTGTTTCTTTATTTCACCGTGTCTTAAACACCTTGAATCATCGAATGTGTCTTTAGATTCCTTGCGTTCTTCCGATTAACATAGGTTATGTGACGAGCCTCAAAGTAAGTTCGAGACTTGTTTTATGGAATACTAACTCGACGATACTATATTTTATAACAAATACATAAATAGATAAACATTCAAGACCCAGTCAATCTAAAAAAGTTCATTTCCCAACTTGACCTGACCGGGGATCGAACCCGGGACCTCCGATGTAACAAAACAATGAACACAAGCAGTTTTTGACTCGGCGAGACAGTCTAGTCAGTTAAAGTTTTATTAATTAGTTAATTAAAAAAGATAATTGTATTAATTATAAATATTTTTTTGTGTGGTAACTTTGCTTATATAAAAGTTACTAAATAAATATTTATTTTATGGCAAAATTTGTTCACTATGCGTACCTATAAGATTATATGTTATAGATATTATTATAAATTACTTTATAATAAATATTGATATGTTATTAAAAAATATAAGTCCGTCCAGATCTCATTGTATGTAAGTGATGACAGCATTTTCAAAAATAAGTTTCCTTTTGATGACATTAGTAGACATGGAAACACAGAGCTATACTTGGAAACTGTAAAATATAAATTGAAATAATATAATATAATTCTATAAAATAATAACAAAAATATAAAAAAAAAATTGAAATATTACTGTAATATAAATTAACTATAGAATGTAATCCATGTTAGCAATTTTATTAAATGTTTTTACAACTAGACGAATGTTGATCTGCCAAATGAGAATTAGTTTTCTACGAGACGAAAACTAATTCTCATTTGGCAGATAAACATTCGTCTACAGCGCTACCAGCAGTACTATCCTAAATGCTGACATATTATAATGATAAATATAAGATTTAGGTTAAATTTGCCCGGACAAACAATGCACATGAGGAAGATGATCATCACCACCAATTTTTAGATTTTTAAGTTTTATTTATAATTTTAATAATTTAATAGTTTTTTTATTTTTTTAATTTTTTTCAGGTATTTTGATTATGTAGGTACCCGTAGTATGAGATTTTGTATGACAAACCTCTACAGCGCCTCTGGCGGATAGTAGGCACTCTTAAAGCAACTAAGAAGTTCCATACAAAATCGCTAACGCAGTCGCTAGCGTCTGCGTTTGTCAAATCTCTAGGGGTACTGATCCACGGAATGCTTTAAACATGTAAATAATGATCGTCTGTTGCATGATGAAAAATAAATATTATTTTTGACTGAACTCTGCGTCTCATTTTTTTTCGAATGTTTATAATTAAATTGTGAAAAGAATAAAAGACTATCGGCTAAAATAAACAACTTTATTAACAAACTAACAGTACAAACCTAGGGTGATACATATTGCGGTCGAATTTGGTACATGGCCTTCCAATTAGGATAACACATTTGAGCTTAAAGCTTCATTGTCTTAACTTTACACCATTCCATTCATTTGTATGACAACACAGTTTATGCTGGTTTTTTTTCTACTGAGTTATAAGTAGATACGTCTTTAATCTTTATGATGTGATAAAAGAATATTCAAGCAATTGGAATAAGCAAATGTTTCAATTTGGCCAACAGATGGCGCTGGCATCAATTCACGAAATAACATGTTATAGTTGAAAAAAAGAAATATACTTATATGTATAGGAGTTTATTCTACAATAAATACTGAACAGATTCATAAATGCGAAATATAATAGATATACAACTATCTGATGGTAAGCTGCTACCAATAAGGTTAAGCGCAGTCTATTTTAAAATAAAGTCTCACTGCTGCCATCTAGTGAAAACCCACAAAGTTTGCTGAAAATCCATTTGCTCGAATACTTACAATACTTTGTCCATTTCCATATTATATTTCGATCATAAATACATATATTTTTAACCGACTTCAAAAAAGGAGGTTATATGTAATATGTTCGACTGTATTTTTTTAAGGTAAGAATCGAAATAAATAATACAAGTTGTTATATAAAGATGTAATGAGATGCTTGTTTTTTTTTTGGTAAATAAAAATCCTGAGCTACAACCTAAATATATATCTACAACGGGCTAAAGGCTATCGCGTATACATCGGAACGACGATTCGACATTTCAAATATTTCAATATAGTTTCGATACAAGCAGGCTGATGGAAAGTGGTCACCGTGGCCAATAGTCGCCTGCAACATGTAGTGGCGCGCATTTCCTGCCTTAAAATCACATCTTAAGGTCTATTTTAAAGTGTTATATTTGTAATATAATAAACCATGGTATGTAGTAGGTAGATATGCTATTTAGATGTAGATAAGTCGATTATTGGAGTATGATTTTTGGATGGATTTTCTCAACATCGCATGTTGGTTGACTGGTAGAAAAACACGTGTCTGTCCGAACTAATATTATAAATGCGAAAGTGAGTTTGTTTGTTTGTTTGTTACCTCTTCACGCCCTATCTACTGAACCAATCTTGCGGGCAACGCCGCGGGCGAAAGCTAGTTAAGAAACAAAATAATCCCACTAACATATGTTTGTTATTTCTCCACGCTCAAACGGCTGTACTATTATTAATGAAATTTGGTATGGAAGTAGCCAATACCTTGGATTAACACATAGGATACTATTTATTTCGAAGCATTCGCGTTTTCCGTAGGTTCGGTCAAAAAGTTTGATAGTCAATGGTGCTTTATAAAGCAGATGGCGCTGCTGTGTACGATAAATGATAGTAAAACCACGGAGTGCAGCTATCAAGTATATAAACTAAGAATATGTGAGAGTTCTTAATTTAAATTGAATTGATATTATATGGCATGGCACGTTAATCACTCAGAAAATTATATCCATCTTAGGTGTAGACTTTTTATTTATTTAACTTTATTGTAATAATACAATAGGCGGACTTAATGCTAAAAGCATTATCTAACAGTCAACCTTTGGGTCAGGCAGAGAGCAGTTTGTGGGTGCAAAAATAACATTTACTTAAATAACAAATATAATAAACTTACATAACATACATAATAAATAGTTAATACATACATACATATATACCTATCATATAATATATTAGCCATAGTAAAAAAAAGTATTAAAAGCAAAATAAACAATACATATATTTTACATGGCCCACTTTATATAAAAGTTATCGTTCCGATGTATAGAACGAAAGCCCTATTTCTATCCTAACGCTCGCACACTCGCCGGTTCATACCATGACATTTTACAAACACATTTGTTGAAATTGATAAGAGTCACCTCGGTAAGTTATGAAGGAATTAACATATTAACTGCATTGATTTTGTGACTTGAAAAAAAATACAGAAAATACACGAACATAAAACAGATTTTACAAATGTGAGTTTTTTTTAATTAACAATTCCGTTAGAATCCTCATTCCTCAGTCTTAGAGTATCACAGTAAGAAAAAAACTCATTATTCAATTCTATTTATGAGAAAAAACGGCAAATTTCGTGAAATCGACCGGTTGTATAACTTTAAACAAACAGCAATTTTTTTTATGTAAACGTTGAGCTCGTGTATTTTCCTAATTTCTTAGCAATCATATTTGTAAGGAGCAAACATCCATCATCAAAATTTAAGGTTCAATGACTCGCGTCCGGGAAACTTTTAAAAAATTAAAGGCTAGCAGAACATATTTCATACTAATATTATAAAGAGGAAAGATTTTCATGTTTTTAATGAATAAACTCTACGAGTAAATTATTGAAACATACCAGACTACATCTAAATTTGAATTACGACGACCAAAATTCGCCATTTTGTTTAATTTTTATTTGGATATACTCAGTGTCACTCTTACAATAAATACGAATCTAACGACACTTCTCTAGCTGAATTCCATCGAGCAGTTCAGGCTGCATAGCGTGCCAAACACACACACTCTTGATAAACATAACCCTCCTTTTAGCAGTCGGGTGACTACTGAAAGAATTTCAATAACTCTTCACTGACTAACATCTATAAGTATATGCACAAACGGGCGACTGAAACCGCGTAATACAGCTACAACTAATGAACCATTATTTTCGATGATAGAACATCACGTTTTTTTTATAATTTTGTTATTATTCTACAGTGTAGTAGGCTTGCTTGGTTCAGTAAAGGCGTAGTCACATTCACGACAAGTTGAAAATATAGTGTTACAGTTATGGCAGAACCGGCGTTATATAAATGCTGTCACATCCAACTCCTCGTTCAACAAAACATCCGTCACCTTAGTTCTTCTTTTCTTCCTTTTTCTCCTCTTGCGCCGAGTCCGTCGTTTGCTGCTGTTGGCCTTCGCGTTCCGCCGCCATCTTTGAAAAAATAAAAAAATAAACATTAACCCTCTTATTCTTTTCAAACAGTTTTGAAATTAACATTAACCCTCTTATTCTTTTCAAACAGTTTTAAAATTAACATTAACCCTCTTATTATTTTTCTTTTCAAACAGTTTTAAAATTAATTCCATGCTGGTCTGCGAGAAAAAGAAAAACATAGAATGTACCAGCTGCTTCTCTTCCCGCGCAAGCCGTAAAAGTCGTCTGAGGGAATCGCCGAATGGGGAAACCATGTCATAGGCGATGCGGCTAGCAACCCATCACTATTGATTTCCTGTTTCAACTACCATTATGCTAAACGTGGCCTAAGGTCTTATGGCTCTAGGCTCTGTCTACCCCGTATGGGATAAAGACGTGATTATATGTATGTATTTTTAAATTAACATTAACCCTCTTATTATTTTTCTTTCGTACAGTTTTTCTCTGCTTGAACTGTTACGCACCACATTGATCTAGTTATCCTATCCTTATGGTAGCCTGGAAGAGATTGCACTAGCGATAAGGCCGCCTATTCTATATCTTGTCAAAGACTGTAATCCATGTATGCAATTCTATCCATACTAATATTATAAATGCGAAAGTCTGTCTGTCTGTCTGTCACCTCTTCACGGCTAAACTGCTGGACCGATTGTGATGAAATTTGTTAGGGATGTAGTTAACGACCTGAGGTCAAACATAGGCTACTTTTGGGCGCGATATAACCGAGTCCCACGCGGAACGAAGCCACGGGGAACAGCTAGTTGTACAATAAAGTGTTTTTACTTACTTACTTATTCATACAAATGATTTCCCGTTTGTAATAAACTTAAGTGTTCTCTATCTTTCTAATAAGTTTCTTTCTACTTTTTTGACCACCTCCGTGGAGTAATGGTTAACATGCCTTCCCGCTATTCGGGTGTTCCCGGGTTCGATCATATGCCCGTAACCTATGTAACCTATGTTTGACCTTAGGTCGTTAACTACATCCCTACCAAATTTCATCACAATCGGTCCAGCAGTTTAGCCGTGAAGAGGTAACAGACAGACAGACAGACAGACAGACAGACTTTCGCATTTATAATATTAGTATGGATATGGATATCACTACATAGTATAAAACAAAGTCGCTTTCTCTGTCCTTACGTCCCTTTGTATGCTTAAATCTTTAAAACTACGCAACGGATTTTGATGCGGTTTTTTTAATAGATAAAGTGATTTAAGAGAAAGGTTTTTATGCCCATGCGAAGTCGGGGCGGGTCTCGCTACTATTATATATTTATACTAGCTGTTCCCCGCGGCTTCGCCCCGCGTGGGACTCGGTTATATCGCGCCCAAAAGTAACCTATGTCTGACCTTAGGTCGTTAACTACATCCCTACCAAATTTCATCACAATCGGTCCAGCAGTTTAGCCGTGAAGAGGTGACAGCCAGACAGACAGACAGACAGACAGACAGACAGACTTTCGCATTTATAATATTAGTATGGATATAGATGTAGCAGACACAAATCGCCCGACCGACTACACAGTTGGTCGGATGATAACGCGCTCCGTCACTGTCGCACTCTTGCTTGACCTCCGCGCCGAAAGCGAGGCACGTCGGCTCAAAAGAGTGCTGGGGTATGGAATCACCTTTATTATCAGACAATCAGGTGAATATTAAGGTGATATACCTCGGTTAACACTAGCGCCACCGTCATTTAAAAATCATTACTCACTGAAAACACAAGTTATCAAAAATCCCTCTGCTGTAATCATGGTTCTGAATCTGAAGTTGATTTTAATCATATTCAATTATCAAATTATAGTTCCACTAGCTGTTCCCCGCGGCTCCGCCCGCGTGGGACTCGGTTATACCGCGCCCAAAAGTAGCCTATGTTTGACCTCAGGTCGTTAACTAAATCCCTACCAAATTTCATCACAATCGGTCCATCCGTTTAGCCGTGAAGAGGTGACAGACAGACAGACAGACAGACAGACAGACAGACAGACAGACAGACAGACTTTCGCATTTATAATATTAGTATGGATATAGTTACAAATTGCAAAACTGCTATAAGTGGCCGTTTTAAGCTATAATGTAATTATAATTTAATTAAAATAAAAATTAACTTCAGCTCCAGAACCTTAATTACAGCAGAGGGATTTTTGATAACTTGTGTTTTCAGTGAGTAATGATTTTTAAATGACGGTGGCGCTAGTGTTCACCGAGGTATCACCTTAATAAATATAAACATACTAGCAGACACGGCGAACTTCGTACCACCTTTCTTAATATTTTTTCCGTAAGAACCTTGTACAGAGTATTAGATAACTACAAAAAAGAACAGCCAAATCGGTCAAGCCGTTTTCATGCTATGTCGTGACAACGGAAAACGGGTTTTATTTTTATATATATATATAGATAGATAGATGATAATGAATATTACCTTCTTGTACGCCTGCTCAAACAGCTTCAAACTGGCTTGCTGAAGAGTTCCGGTCGCGGTGCGGATTTGCTCAGGATCGGCCTCGTCCTTCTTCGCGAGCAAATCGCGCAATTTGGCAATCTCTTCGCGGAGTTTGTCGCACTGTAAGAGACAAAATGATTTATTTTATTTATTTATTTCAAACTAGCTGTTCCCCGCGGCTTCGCCCCGCGTGGGACTCGGTTACATCGCGCCCAAAAGTAGCCCATGTTTGACCTCAGGTCGGTAACTACATCCCTACCAAATTTCATCTCAATCGATCCAGCAGTTTAGCCGTGAAGAGGTGACAGACAGACAGACAGACTTTTGCATTTATAATATTAGTATGGATTCATGTACACAGAAAAATATACAAAAGAAAATAACATAGAATAAAGAACATTAGTACAAGGGTGCTGCTTATTTCTAAAGAAATCTCTTCCAGCGGACCCGAGAGAGGAAACGAGAAGAAAGGGGTAACAGGCGTGTACTAGAATATTATAACAAAATAAACATACAATATATAATAATATTATAGTACAAGATTCATTTAGTAGCACAGATTATAGAATGCTATACTAGCACAGATCAACCGCAATACAAAGAAGCGCGCCTATTTTTTAGTGTACCAATGTAGTCTCCCCATACTGAGACTTACTAACGCAGATGGCAGTTACAAATTGCAAAACTGCTAAAAGTGGCCGTTTTAAGCAATAATGCAATTTGTAACTATAGGGAATTATAATTTAATAGTTTAATATGTTTAAAATTAACTTCAGATCCATAACCTTAATTACAGCAGAGAGATTTTTGATAACTTGTGTTTTCAGTGAGTAATGATTTTTAAATGACGGTGGCGCTAGTGTTCACCAAGGTAACGTCTTAAACTGGGGATACTGTGATGTGACCAGGGGACCTAAAATCGCCACTTTGAGCAATTCATCGAATCGATTCATATTACGAATTCCTTAGCAATTCTGTAGCAATTCCTCTATTTTTTGTAAAACATCCAATTAAACTTTGCATTTCCTCCTCAAAAAAAAATAGAAAGAAATAGGAATTGCCAAAGAATTCGTAATATGAATTCGATTCGATGAATTGCTAAAGTGGCGTTTTTAGACCCACAGTGTGTTAGCGAGAGCGATAGAAAGAAAAGAAGTGGGTGAAAAGAGGTACTATTCATATACTAGCTGTTCCCCGCGGCTTCGCCCCGTGTGGGACTCGGTTATATCGCGCCCAAAAGTAGCCTATGTTTGACCTCAGATCGTTAACTACATCCCTACCAAATTTCATCGCAATCGGTCCAGCAGTTTAGCCGTGAAGAGGTGACAGACAGACAGACAGACAGACAGACTTTTGCACTTATAATATTAGTATGGAATATTTATAAAGGTCAATATATTATTTAACCTTTCCAAAAAATAGAAAAAAGTTCGCGGGTCTACTGTTTAATACAGATATCTGTCTGTCTGTAGCGATCATTGTAAAAACTTTTCGTGATAACATTAAAAATAAACCAAACCATAGCGCGTTTCAACTCTGAACAGCGCCATCTATGTACGATCAATGTAAACTCATTTTTTTACACACGACAAGCGGAATTGTTCAATATTGGTTATTTGAGTATTGGAATGGATGGTCTTTTAATACCAGAGTTCACAAACGTGTGTTAAAATCTAAAACAAACGTTTACAATTAAAACGGTCTAATCATATTATTATCTATCTATATCTATATTAAGGTGATACCTCGGTGAACACTAGCGCCACCGTCATTTAAAAATCATTGCTCACTGAAATCACAAGTTATCAAAAATCCCTCTGCTGTAAATGTGGTTCTGGATCTGAAGTTGATTTTAATCATATTCAATTATTAAATTATAGTTCCATATAGTTACAAATTGCAAAACTGCTAAAAGTGGCCGTTTTAAGTTTAATAATTTAATATGTTTAAAATTAACTTCAGATCCAGAACCATAATTACAGCAGAGGGATTTTTGATAACTTGTGTTTTCAGTGAGTAATGATTTTTAAATGACGGTGGCGCTAGTGTTCACCGTGGTACGTGCCTCACTACGTATAAATAAAAAAATAAGAACCGCTCGACCGATTTTGTGCAAACTTCACATAAACCATCTACTTTAATAGTCCAAAGCCTAAACATTTGATTTGGATATGTGAGCCCGTTCTTGAGTTATAAAATTACAACGAAAAGTGGCATTGATTTTAATATATATACTAGCGACCAGCCCCGGCGTCGCATGGGCATAAAAACCTTCTTGAATCACTAACTATTAAAAAAACCGCATCAAAATCCGTTGCGTAGTTTTAAAGATTTAAGCATACATAGGGACATAGGGACAGGGAAAGCGACTTTGTTTTATACTATGTAGTGATAGTGATATTGAATATTGATGATTATGGTTCTACAGCGATAAATGATTTGTAATTTTGTGTGTATGTTTGTATTTGACGACCTCCGTGGCGTAATGGTTAACATGCCTGACCGCTACTCAGGAGGTCCCGGGTTCGACCCCCGGTCAGATCAAGATGAAAAATGATCTTTTTCTGATTGACCTCGGTCTTGGATGTTTATCTATATATGTATTTGTTATAAAATATAGTATCGTTGAGTTAGTATCCCATACATAACACAAGTCTCGAACTCACTTTGGGGCTAACTCAATCTGTGTGATTTGTCCCTATATATTTATTTCATTTATTTAATTAATAAACTAAAAAACTACTGTAGCGATTTCAAAAATTCTTTCACCATGAGAAAGCCAAATCCCCGAGTGATATAGGCTATGTACCACGAGCAAAGCCGGGATGGACTGCTAGTATTCAATCTGTGATGTAGGCGACGCAAATCGTCCGCGTGGCCACAAAACCAGCGGTGATAACTCGCGCCATTACTCTCGCACGTGGCTTTACCGCGCGAGTACTGACACGCCCGGTTTAAATTACGTGCTATACAACCCTTATACACCTCCCTCGCCTCCTCCACACTCATCACTCTCGTCATACACACGCACGCCGATTTGGGGTACTTGTAATAACTAATTCTTTCAAGAAGTCTGCAATTTGGTTTTAATATTAGTGTACATTTATTATAGACTAGCTGTCCCGGCGAACTCTGTACCGCCTAATTGTACAGAGTTCTCACCGTTTAAACCTTCCCTGAACTTCCACAAATATTTCAAGACCAAAATTAGCCAAATCGGCCCAGCCATTCTCAAGTTTTAGCGAGACTAACGAACAGCAATTGATTTTTATATATATAGATAGATAGATTACAGAATACTGAACTACACCATGTAATCCTATTGCCTATGAAAAATAATGCAACACGCCCTCGGCCTGGTTGGAGACATCTAACCGCTCGCGTCGATTTTTACGGCTTGCGCGGGAAGAAATATTAGTATACTAGCTGTTGCCCGCGGCTCCGCCCGCGTGCGCTTCGGTTATATCGCGCCCGAAAGTAGTTTATGTTTGACTCCTAGTGCATAACTATATCCATACCAAATCTCGTCACAATCGGTCCAGCAGTTTAGCCGTGAAGAGGTGACAGACATACAGACAGACAGACTTCCGCATTTATTAGTATGGAAGTATGGATATGGGTGATTTAGTATTATTACCTCGTCCTGGGGCAACTGAGCCTTGTACTCGTCCATCTTGGTCTCGGTGTCGTGCAACACGCCCTCGGCCTGGTTGGACACCTCGACCCGCTCGCGGCGTTGCTTGTCTGTGGCGGCGAACTGTTCCGCGGCCTTCACCATGTTCTCGATCTCGTCCTTGGACAGGCCGCCGGATGACTGGATCACGACTGTGGACGAGATAATCAAATCACTTATTTGACGACCTCCGTGGCTTAATAGTTAACATGCCCGACCGCTACTCAGGAGGTCCCGGGTTCGATCCCCGGTCGGGTCAAGATTAAAAATGATCTTTTTCTGAATGACCTGGGTCTTGGATGTTTATCTATATAATGTATTTGTTATAAAATATAGTATCGTTGAGTTAGTATCCCATAACACAAGTCTCGAACTTACTTTGGGGCTAACTCAATCTGTGTGACTTGTCCCTATATATTTATTTTATTTATTTATATTTATATTATTTATTACTAGCGACCCGCCCCGGCTTCACATGGGCATAAAAAGCCTTCCTCTTTAGTCACTCTATTTCGTATCTATTCGTAGGCACTATGAAATCGCAACGAATGTGGGTGTGTGAGTGCGTACGTGCGTGTGTGTGTGTGCGTGTGTCTATATATAGTAAAGTTATATACTCACACTGTTGTTCCTTTCCGGTGCCTTTGTCCCTCGCCGAGACGTGTGTGTGTGTGTGTCTATATAAGGTGAATTTAAATCAACTGCAAATTATTTAAAGGCAGATTCAGACCACTAAACTGAACAACTTTCCCAAATAAACTTATGTGAAATACGAAAAAAAATTTTTGACCTCCCATACAAATTGAGAATCAGCTGATCTAGTTTAGTATGGCGAGTGAAAAATAAAATTTCGTATTTCGATATAAGTTTATTTGGAAAAGTTGTTCAGTATAGTGGTCTGTATCAGCCCTTAAAATATTTGCAGTTGACTTGTGTCCACCTTATATAAAGGTGTGAGTCTATAGTAAAGGTATATTACTCACTTTGTTGCTCCTTTCCGGTGCCTTTGTCTCTCGCGGAGACATGTACAATCCCGTTGGCGTCGATGTCGAAAGTGACCTCAATCTGCGGAACACCGCGGGGCGCAGGCGGTATGCCCACCAGCGAGAACTGCCCGAGCAGCTTGTTGTCCGACGCCATCTCGCGCTCGCCCTGGTGAACTTTGATCTCCACCTGATAAGGGGTCAAGTATTACGTAAGCATTTATTAACCCACCCTCGTCAGCAAAAATAAGCTCTCACATCTCCCCCCCCCCATGCTTATGTAAACTTTGGTACAATAAGCCTAGAATAGAGTACCCCTTTTCAGTTTTAAGCTAGAGGACCAAAATGTATTCATTATTTGCAGAAATCCCTGAAAATGCTATTCGTCTCTGGTATTCTTTTAAGGGACCAAGTCAGAGGCCAAGAGGCTGTTTCTAAGAACTCTGACACCAGGGTGTGGATGGCCGAATGACTGTGTCACATACACGAAATGATGATTTAATATTTAACCCCGCTATACATAAATCCATACTAATATTATAAATGCGAAAGTCTGTCTGTCTGTCTGTCACCTCTTCACGGCTCTGCTGGACCGATTGTGATGAAATTTGGTAGGGATGTAGTTAACGACCTGAGGTCAAACATAGGCTACTTTTGGGCGCTATATAACCGAGTCCCACGCGGGGCGAAGCCGCGGGGAACAGCTAGTTAAAAAATATAGGGACAAACGACACAGATTGAGATAGCCCTAAAGCGTTTTGTTCGAGACTTGTGTAATGAGTTACTAACTCAACGATACTATATTTTATAACAAATACATATGTGTATTATAGATAAAGATCCAAAATCCAGGACCATCAGAAAAATAACATATTTCATCTTTACCCGACCGGGGATTTGAACCCGGGACCTCATAAGTAGCAGGCAGGCTTGTAAACAATGACACCACTTATTCTTATTTAACAATTTCTACAAATTCTATGCAAAAAAAAAATATTCTCTATTTCACGGAGGTCAACAAGTCAATTCATCAAATTGTATATACAACGTGAACTCAAATCAACTGGAAATATTTTAAGAGTAGATTCGGACCACTAAACTGAACAACTTTTCCAAATAAACATATGTCGAAATACGAAAATATTTTTTTTACCTCCCATACAAATCGAGAATCAGCTGATCTGTTTAAGTTTTGAAGTCGGTTAAAAACAATAATATCATATTTTGACATAAGTTTATGGGTAGTATTTAAACGCAAATCAATAAAAACAATTTTTGTATGCAAAAATAACCTAAATACAAATCAAAATTACTGATTGCACAGCAAAATTTGTTTTGCTTCTGTCACCAAGTCTGACACTCGCTCGCTTCGCTCGCTCGCTCACTGTTAAGGTCACTGTATAACCATAACCTAACCTACCTTCTGTCACAAAGTCGTCTTTTGACCGTTAGTTGCTTCTGTCACCAAGTTTTTAATTTAATTTAAAGTAAAATAATTTATTTGATATACAGAAATTGATGGGTGATTATTTATTTGATGTGCAATTAATAATATCCCTAAGTTTATATGGATAAGTTGTTCAGTATAGCGGTCTGAATCTACCCTTAAAATATTTGCAATCGATTTGTGTCCACCATGTATAATAAATTACAAAATTTGATCCCAAGAATAAATAAAAAAAAAAAAAAAAAACAAACGGGGGGTGAGCTAAATAAAACCGTTTAAAAAAAAAATCCCCCACCTGAGTCTGCCCATCGGCGGCCGTGCTGAAAACTTGACTCTTCTTAGTGGGTATCGTGGTGTTTCTCGTGATGAGCTTCGTGAACACGCCGCCCAGCGTCTCGATGCCGAGCGAGAGAGGTGTGACGTCAAGCAGCAGGATGTCGGTGACGTCGCCGGCCAACACGCCGCCCTGCACGGCCGCGCCCACCGCGACTGCCTCGTCGGGGTTCACGGCACGCGACGGAGCCCTGCCGAATATCTCTTGCACTGTCGATTGGACCTGGAGATCAATTCATTGATGAATAACCACCATCAGATATATTATCTGTAGTTTAGTATGATATGCATTAAAATACCCATCGTGGTAAATTTGTTTATTTTTAAGTACCTATTTTCCCTTGTAACTTTTTTGCGCCGCACAGTTTTTCTGTTTCTCCCAATGGTTGACTGGTAGAGAATGCTTTTAGCATTTAGTCCGCCAATTGTATAAGTATTTTGTACTTATGGAACAATAAAGTTTTAATAAATAAATAAATAAATATCTGTGGTTCTAAAATCGCCACTTTAGCAATTCATCTAATAACCGTATAAAATAGTTTAATTCATCTAATGGAATTAATATTACGAATTCCTTAGCTATTCTTTAGCAATTCCTATTTATATAAATTTTTTTTGAAGAGGAATTGCAAAGTTCAGTTGGCCAGTTTACAAAAAATAGAAGAATTGCCTACAGAATTGCTAAGGAATTCGTAATATGAATTCCATTAGATGAATTGCTAAAGTGGCGATTTTAGACCCACTGTTTCTCTTTCATTTTCATGCGCCACCAATCCTTTTCCGTCTCTATAATCTTGCCCCGTTCAAGTTTAACCACTTTTTCAAACAAACCACTCCAAAGTCCGAATTGGCCGGAAACGCTTAACAGTTCCGTAGGTCGAGCGCCTATCTCGATTCTCTCCTCACGTAATGGCTACTTGTATCGCTTTCGCCACATTTCGCTCCGTCTAACGCACAAAATGCTTAAAAAAAATTTTTTTTGTTAACATTGCCAAAAAAGAAAAATATTTTTAAAGCCTTTTGTGCGTAAAACGGAGCGAAATGTGGCTCAGCGATACAAGTAGCCATTACGAGAGGAGAGAATCGAGATAGGCGATCGACCTACCGTGTGTCATCTCACTCAAGGGATGGTCTTTGATGGTGCCGGCTAAGTGGCGTAGTTAATCGTTAGTAAACAGTTAACTTATGTGAGTCTTAACTACTTACGTAATTTGTAAACAACTGTTAGAAACTAAAATACTTGTAAATATATATATATATATATATATATATATATATATATATATATATATATATATAAATACTAGCTGTTCCCGCGGCTCAGCCCCACGTGGGACTCGGTTATGTCGCGCCCGAAAGTAGCCTATGTTTGACCTCAGGTCGTCAACTACATCCCTACCAAATTTCATCACAATCTGCCCAGCAGTTTAGCCGTGAAGAGGTGACAGACAGACAGATAGACAGACTTTCGCATTTATAATATTAGTATGGATACACCCTTATTCATAAAAAAATACAAACGTTTGTTAAGCCCATTTCAACTAAAATATGTTTTGGCCCTTTTTCTCTTATCAAAATTTACTTACTGTGAAAGAGAGAGCCAAAACACATTTTAGTTAAAACGGGCTTAACAAACATTCGTTATTTTTTATGAATAAGGGGGATAGATACTAGCGACCCGCCCCGGCTTCGAATGGGCATTAAAAACCTGCCTCTTGAATCACTACTCTATTTATTAAAAAAAAAAACCGCATAAAAGTCCGTTGCGTTGTTTTAAAGATTAACATCCGTATTAAGAAATGTTTGTTAAGCCCATTTTAACTAAAATATGTTTTGCCTCTTTCTCTCTTACCTGACACTTCATGTGAAAGAACGAGACGCGACACATTTTAGCTAACATGGGCTTAACAAAAGTTTCTTAATATGGGGGTTAAGCATACAAAGGGGTATAGGGACAGAGAAAGCGACTTTGTTTTATACTATGTAGTGATAGTGATATTCAAAGCGGTCAATTTATTTTTAACTAGCTGTTCCCCGCGGCTTCGCCCCGCGTGGCACTCGGTTATATCGCGCCCAAAAGTAGCCTATGTTTGACCTCAGGTTGTTAACTGCATCCCTACCAAATTTCATCACAATCGGTCCAGCAGTTTAGCCGTGAAGAGGTGACAGACAGACAGACAGACAGACAGACATACTTTCGCATTTATAATATTAGTATGGATTATAAACCCTCTTAATTTTAAGATCTCACGTTCCATATGTGTTTGTCTGTGAGATTATAACCCGCAAGCATACGGAACACAAGCGGGGAATATGTCCCCATTATTAATCTTGCACCTGTCTCGAAGACCCGCCTAGCCGGCATGGTGACCGACGTCGGCTTGTGCTAGTGCTAATTCAGGTTAAGCAACCCGCTCGTGGCCGCTAGTCAGATTGGTCGCCGACCGTATAATGTCAAAAAATATCAACTTTTGTGACAATTGATCAAATTCAAGTCGCCTTGCGGAATTAACGGTACCCGTACCACCACATAAATACTAAAATACTTAAGATTATTTTCAGTTTTTGCTTTCCTTTGTAAAATATAATTTTATTTACAATACAAAATATCTTTATTAATATAAATTACAGAAAAAAACTTTACAAACATATGGAGCAAAGGCGGACTTATTGCTTAGCTTATTTATATATTTTTCCTAAAATTTTAAAATATTTTTTTTATTGAATTCATTGAATTCTTTACTATTTATTTATTTATTTATTAAAACTTTATTGTTCCATAAGTACAAAATACTTATACAATTGGCGGACTTAATGCTAAAAGCATTCTCTACCAGTCAACCATTGGGAGAAACAGAAAAACTGTGCGGCGCAAAAAAGTTACAAGGGAAAATAGGTACTTAAATAAACAAATTTACCACGATGGGTATTATGGATGGGTACTATATTACATTAAGCTGTAAAACACCCGAAAAACAAATAAATAATAGCTTTTGATCGTGTTTTAATTATTTTAGAACTGCGAGAGACCATAATCCTGAGTAGTATATAATTTCAACTTAATGTAAAAAAAATAGAAGTGAGTTGGAAAATAAATTAATAAATAAAAGTTCCGTTCACGCCTACTTCAGAAAAAGAATCGACATATAGATAAACGGACCACAAAGTGATCTCATAAAGGTTCCTCTTTGCCTTTTGAGGTACAGAACCCTAAAAAATACTGAAGTTGGTCACATTTATGTCGTAAAGGATGCGCAAAGCGTCCGTCTGTTAAGACGATATCTCGGTCAACACTAGCGCCAAAATCATTTAAAAAACATTATTATTAAATTATAGTTACAAATTGCAATATTGCTTAAATTTTAAGCAATATTGCGTCATGTATTAATGACGTCATGAACTATAAAACTTTAAAATTTCATATAAAATTAATAATAATAATTTAAGCGAAAAAAATCAAATTAGTTTCCTAAAATAGTCTAAATTTTCAGTTAAAAATATAAAAAAGATCATTTTTTAAAACTTAGCATACCCAATTTAATAATTTATTATGATTAAAATTAACTTCAGATCTAGAGTCATAATTACATAAGACGGATTTTTGATAACTTGTGTTTTCAGTGAATAATGATTTTTAAATGATGGTGGCGCTAGTGTTCACCGAGGTATCCTCTTAACATGTTTTTTTACACTTTCTATAAATAAATAAATATATAGGGACAAATTACACTACACAATTCTCGAACTTACTTTGGGGCTAACTCAATCTGAGTTAGCCCCAAAGTAAGTTCGAGAATTGCGTTAAGGGATACTAATTCAACGATACTATATGTTATAACACATACATATATAGATAAACATCCAAGACCCAGGCCAATCAGAAAAAGATCATTTTTCATCTTGACCTGACCGGATGTCGAACCCGGTCTATGCAAATAAATATACTCTTTCTTTATTATGGTGCAATTGAGCCTCACCTTTGGCATCCTGGTCATGCCTCCGACAAGCAGCACTTCTCCGATGTCGCTCCTTTGAACTTCAGCGTCTTGCAGCGCTCGCTGACAAGGCGCCACCGTGCGCTTGATCAAATCACCGACTAGGGATTCCAATTTAGATCGGCTCATCTGTAATAACATTATTTTATTAACAAGCTGTATATACAACGTGGACACAAATCAACTGCAAATATTTTAAGGGCAGATACAGACCACTATACTGAACAACTTTTCCAAATAAACTTATAACGAAATATGAAATTTTATTTTTGACTCCATACTAAACTAGATCAGCTGATTCTCAACTTGTATGGGAGGACAAAAAATTTATTTCGTATTTTGAAATAAGTTTATTGAGGAAAGTTGTTCAGTTTAGTAGTCTGAATCTGCCCTTAAAATATTTGCAGTTGATTTAAATTCACCTTATATATGGCAGGAAATGAGAGAGGAGGCGGAGTTTAATTATTTAAAATGGTTACTGGAACATTGCTTTTACTCAACAAAACAATTTATTAACTACTAGCTGTTGCCCGCGGCTCCGCCCGCGTGCGCCTCGGTTATATCGCGCCCGAAAGTAGGCTATGTTTGACTCCTAGTGCATAATTATATCCATACCAAATTTCATCACAATCGGTCCAGCAGTTTAGCCGTGACTCTTCACGGCTAAACTGCTGAGAGACAGACAGACTTTCGCATTTATAATATTAGTATGGAAGTATGGATGGACTGCTACAATCACAAATAACTATTTAAGGAAATGTCATTGCACGATTCAGATATGAAGTGTATTAAAATTGTATTTTGAATTTAATTTTTTTTTAAGGCGTATTGGCGGAGATACTGTCTTGTCTCCAGACACTAACCCCCGTATTAAGAAACGTTCGTTATGGTGATACCTCGGTGAACACTAGCGCCACCGTCATTTGAAAATCATTACTCACTGAAAACACAAGTTATCGAAAATCCCTCTGCTGTAATTATGGTTCTGGATCTGAAGTTAATTTTAATCATATTCAATTATTAAAATATAGTTCCATATAGTTACAAATTGCATTATTGCTTAAAACGGCCACTTTTAGCAGTTTTGAAATTTGTAACTATATGGAACTATATTTTAATAATTGAATATGATTAAAATTAACTTCAGATCCAGAACCTTAATTACAGCAGAGGGATTTTTGATAACTTGTGTTTTCAGTGAGTAATGATTTTTAAATGACGGTGGCGCTAGTGTTCACCGAGGTATCTCCTTAAGCCTATTTTAGCTAAAATGTGTTTCGTCTCGTTCTTTCACGCGAAGTGTCTGGTAAGAGAGAAAGAGTCAAAACATATTTTAGTTAAAATGGGCTTATCAAACGCTTCTTAATACGGGGATCAATTGGCATGCCTGCATGCAGGTATCATACATTCTATTCCATAATAATCAGACCTCTATTAACTGTATTTACGTTCAAATAAATGATTTCTGATTAATTCTCTCGACGACTGGATACTATTAACAAAATCCATACTAATATTATAAATGCGAAAGTCTGTCTGTCTGTCTGTCACCTCTTTACGGCTAAACTACTGGACCGATTGTGATGAAATTTGGTAGGGATGTAGTTAACGACCTGAGGTCAAACATAGGCTACTTTTGGGCGCGATATAACCGAGCACCCGCGGGGCGAAGCCGCGGGGAACAGCTAGTAACTTTATATACTAAACTAGCTGTGCCCCGGGGTTTCACTCGCCATTAATGTGTATGTACTACAGCCTAAAAAAGAATTTTGCAAATACGACCAGTAGTTTTCAAGTTATAAGCGTTCAAACAAACAAACTCTTCAGCTTTATTATATAAGTATAGATTAAGACTTAGTTCAAAACACGTATTAGCCAGAAGTGACGCGATGACTTTGCAATTATGATTTGTTTATTAATATACTTGACCACATCACGTCTGCTAATTAGGGTAGCAATACTGTACCCTGCGACTTTGTCTGCGTGGGATTTAACAAAAAAATTTATTGAACAGTTAGCAGAGTTTTAAAAAAAATAGAAACTCTAAACAAAATATAGCCTTAGTTAGTCTTGTCAAAATCCAGGTCCAGTTATTCCAAAGTTTAGCCGGAACAAAAAGAAAGACAGACAAAAATTGTAAAAAAAAAAATTAGGCCATACATATGCCTAATTTTTTTTTTATAATTTTCACTTTTAAACTATGTAAAGAAATGTAAAGAAAAGAAATAAAGGAATTTGCAAATTATCTGTTGAGGATACAACCGGGAAAACGCGAGGATGAAAAAGTAACCTCACTTGTTACAGTAACATTTGACCGGTCATGCACAGAATGCCGCCGGTGGTTTTGTACTATGTTATAATATAGCACCTATGTGGACATACAAACTGTGTGTTTGTATGTTTATTGATACACCAGTGCGTTTATTTATATTATACTAGCTGGTCCCCGCGGCTCCGCCCGCGTGCTACAGCTAGTGAATAATAAATAAAAAAATACATACATATATAATCACGTCTTTATCCCATGCGGGGTAGACAGAGCCTAGGGCCATAAGACCTTAGGCCACGTTTAGCATAATGGTAGTTGAAACAGGAAATCAATAGTGATGGGTTGCTAGCCGCATCGCCTATGTCATGATTTCCCCATTCGGCGATTCCCTCAGACAAATTTTACGGCTTGCGCGGGAAGAGAAGCAGCTGGTACATTCTATGTTTTTCTTTTTCTCCCAGACCAGCATGGAAGATGAAAAAAAAAGGAAATAAAAGACACCAACCTTAAGGTTCATGTGTTTGGGCCCCGAAGCATCCATGGTCAAATAAGGCAGGTTGATGTCAGTCTGCAGCGAGCCGGACAACTCAATCTTGGCCTTCTCGGCCGCCTCCTTCAGCCGCTGCATGGCCATCGCGTCCTTGCGCAGATCAATGCCTTGCTGTTGGTGAAAAACATTATAAAATAAATATCATTTATTTCAGACTAGCCGTTCCCCGCGGTTTCGCACGCCATTAGTGTGTATGTAATATAGCCTATAACCTTCCCCGAGAATCAGGCTTTCATATACAAAAAGAATTTTGAAAATCCGACCAGTAGTTTTCAAGTTATAAGCGTTCAAACAAACAAACAAACTATTCAGCTATATATTATATTAGTATAGATGACACAGATCCATACAATTAACATAAATACAAAATTAAATTAATATTAAACTAAACCATAATTTACGAAAAACGATTAAAAATCAAATAAAAATATAATTTAAAAAAATAAAACAAAACAAATAAATCCATACTAATCCATCCATACTAATATTATAAATGCGAAAGTCTGTCTGTCTGTCTTTCTGTCTGTCTGTCTGTCACCTCTTCACGGCTAAACTGCTGGACCGATTGTGATGAAATTTGGTAGGGATGTAGTTAACGACCTGAGGTCAAACATAGGCTACTTTTGGGCGCGATATAGCCGAGTACCACGCGGGGCGAAGCCGCGGGGAACAGCTAGTAAATTATAAAGTTAGATACACATCACCATCATTTCGAGTGGGCGTCACGGTCAATCGACCATGCACACCCTGGTGTCAGAGTTCTTCGGAACCGCCTCTCGGCCTCTAACGTGGTTAGATACACACATAGAATATTATGAGATAAATCATCACTATGTATTATAAAACAAAGTCGCTTTCTCTGTCCCTATTTCCTTATGTATGCTTAAATCTTTAAAACTACGCAACAGATTTTAATGCGGTTTTTTTTTAATAGATAGAGTGATTCAAGAGGAAGGTTTTTATGCCCAGCCGGGGCGGGTCGCTAGTATGAAATAAAGTCGCTTTCTCTGTCCATATGTATACTTAAATCTTTAAAACTACGCAACGGACTTTGATGCGATTTTTTTAAATAGATACCAGCGACCCTCCCCGCATGGGCATAAAAACCTTCCTCTTGAATCACTCTATCTATAAAAATAAACCGCATCAAAATCCGTTGCCTAGTTTCAAAGATTTAAGCACACATAGGGACATAGAGACAGAGAAAGCAACTTTGTTTTATACTATGTAGTGATTTATGATTATTTATTGATATAATTGCATCAGGAATCAGGACCTAGTGGTTTAGCGGTGATAACTTCATGATTTGTCGTCGGTTCGGATCCCACGGAAAACATTAGTTAACTTTTCCAGTTAGGTTACGTTACTGCAGCACTATTCTGTGCTGCAAGCAAGGGACATAGGGACAGAGAAAGCGACTTTTCTATACTATGTAGTGATAGGGACGTTATGTAAACAAACAAAACGGTCAAATACACTCACGTCTCTCTTAAACTCGTCGACTAGGAAGTTGACGATGACATTGTCGAAGTCCTCACCACCAAGCAGCGTGTCCCCATTTGTGGACTTCACCTCGAACACCCCCTTCTGTATCTCAAGCACTGAGATATCGAACGTCCCACCACCCAAGTCGTAGACTGCGATACTGCAAAATACTCTGTTATGTACATACAGGTCTAAAAATAACCTTTTCTCTTACTCGAAAATAGCTTCATGGCTTGTTGTTGTCGCCATTAATAAATAAATATATTTAGGGACAAATCACACAGATTGAGTTAGCCCCAAAGTTAGTTCGAGACTTGTGTTATGGGAAAATTTGATATGATATTGTTTCGTCTCAAGAGGATTTCAGAGGAAGAGAAGTACCGTACAAGCCTCGGCTGATATTGCATTTTACGTCCTTTACTTGCATTTATATATTAGTATGGAGGTATAGATCCTTACTAATATTATAAATGCGAATGTGAGTTTGTTTGTTTGTTACCCCTTCAGGCCCTATCTACTGAACCAATGTTCCTGAAATTTTGCAAACACAGCTAGGAGTATTGAGAAGGACTAAGGATACCTTTCATCCCGGGAAAAGCACTTCATTCATTTCGTGTAGGTGTCACGGTCAATCGACCATGCACACCCTGGTGTCAGAGTTCTTCGGAACCGCCTCTCGGCCTCTGACATGGCTCCTTTAACGACTACCAGATGGCAGCCGGGACCAACGGCTTAACGTGCCTTCCAAAGCACAGAATCATCTTTTTTGTCAGACAATCAGGTGATTCAAGCCTGCAATTTCCTAACCAAACCGGAAACAACTAAACAAAGTATGCTTCCCGTGGGAATCGAACCCTCGACCCCCGGGTCTACAGGCAAACGCCTTAACCACTGGACCACGGAGGCAGTTCGGGAAAAGCACTGTTCCCGAAGGAAATTCACGCGAGCGAAGCGGGCAATAGCTAGTGTAGTCATATATTATATCCACTATTTGAATGTGATTTTTGAACTTACATTTTGTCATCAGTTTTGTCCATTCCGTAAGCGAGGGCGGCGGCTGTCGGCTCGTTGATAACTCGAAGTACATTCAAACCAGCAATTTGGCCTGTAAACAAACATTTACTAAGAAATTGAACGTATAAAACCAGAATTAGCTTTTCGCCAGTTAACTTATTTTTATTTTTTTTAATAGGCTTAATTCTCCCACTGCTCCAAAACGGCAAAGGCCTCCCCTCTTGTCTTCTACTTAAGTATACTTAAGTGTGGGTCCTAAATTATAGAAAGCACGTCGAACCTTTGGGTCCTTTTGTACTTACCCCATCCCTTACGGATTTCTGAAGAATCACTTGTGTAATTTTTATACTGTATACAGAATAATGAAGAAGGAAATAAAGGCTATTTTTACCCGATTGCGCTAGGAGGGTTAGATATATTTTTCGCGTATTGGCTAGTCCAATTTTTTACAAAGATGTCTAATTTGAAAACCAAAGCTTATTAAACAGTTTGCGGTAATCAGAATTTTTATTAAGCGCGTATTTTTTGAGATATTTGCAAAAACCCAATGACCTTTATTTTCAAAAATTTACTAAAAAGTGAAATAAATTGTACAAGCCGCTTACGTGTGAAGTAAGGGACTTGCTCAATTTTTTCTGTAAGTTGACACCATAGAGATTATTATACTCTTTGCTTGGAAGTACTGCAAGCACAAGCCAGTCAAATCGTCATAATCTGTCATTGTCATGTTTTTATTCTAGTAAACATAATGTAAATACTTTGTTTCAACGCGGAGTGACGTCATAGCTGTATGAATCTTTAAAATTGAACAAAAAAAAAAATTACAATTTTAAGTATTTTTTCTTTTAAATTGTATCTCTAAAATGGTCTATTTTATCAAAAAAAACACATAAAAAAATCTCTATCATATTTTTTTGGACTAGCCAATTGGCACGCATGCTTGGAGAGGTGTCGTTAGATTCGTATTTACTGTAAGTGACACTGGGTATATCAAAATAATAAGTCTCGCAATACAGCGGGGAAACGCTGCCAGTATTCTGGGTACATTGCATTGTGGCGCGTTGGAAGACTATTTTTATTTATAATTTGTTAATTATGATTAATTTTTGTTATTAAATACAGGTAATTAAAGAAAAAATGGCGGATTTTCATGCCTGAATTCAAATTTTAGGTAATAGCAGTCCAGTAGTTTTTTTTTCTAATAATTTACTTTTAATTGTATTTATTCTACGTTACTCACCGGCATCCTTAGTCGCCTGTCTCTGTGAATCGTTGAAGTAAGCCGGCACTGTGATGACAGCATTCTTGACACTCGTATTGAGGTACGCTTCAGCTGTCTCCTTCATTTTCATCAGGACGAAGGCCCCAATCTGGCTCGGTGAGTATACCTTACCATCGCTGCCTGTATCACAAATAATTATTATTCAACAGCGTACTACTAAAACTGTACGTCTCGTTGTCAAACTTATAAATATCTTAAAAATATAAAAGCTTTATCATATTAATAAACTAGCTTTTACCCGCGGGTTCACTCGCGTGGTATTAGAAAATGTTTGGTGTACACATACAAATATTCCAGTAATCTCCCTTGGGAACTTGATGCTTTTTCAGGACCAAAAGTAGCCTATGTTACTCTCCATCCTTTCAACTAACTCTATGCCAAAAATCAGGTCGATTGGTTGCTTAGCTACGGCGTGAAGGAAGGACAAACAAACAAACACAATAACATTTATAATATTAGTATGGATTAATATTATTGTATGAAGTTGGGACTCACCCTGTACCCAAGCATCACCATTGGACGCCTTAACAACCTTATAGGACAGATTCTTCATATCCTTCTGGACCTCTGGATCATCGAACCTGCGACCAATGAGTCTCTTGGTAGCGTAGAATGTGTTCCCGCTGTTGGTGACCGCTTGCCTTTTGGCCGGCATGCCGACGAGCCTCTCGCCTTCCTTGCTGAACGCCACGTGAGATGGGGTGGTGCGCGAGCCTTCGCTGTTTTCAACCACCTAAACACACATAAGAGGGCTAGTCAGAATAGGACGCTTGAAAGCGATTGTAATTTACGATTCGCTTAAGGCACAAATAACTAATAGCTAAAGGTTCCGTCACATAGCAAATAATAGTCCCAATGACAATTCGCTGTCTACCAGTCACACACAGCGAGTTCCAAACAAGCGTTTTTGACTGTCTGACTGAAATGATGACTTTACACCAAAATGATCTATTCTTATAAGATGATCTCTTCTTTACAGTGAAATAAATATCATTATCCATTATTACCAAAATTAATATCATTATTATTACCTTTCTCCATTTGGAGATGGACAGGTCACATGGTCAGAGGTCCCAACAAATGGTCGCAAAAACTTACTTACTGGTACCCTAGAGGAGTAAAACGGAAAAGAGGAAGGCCAATTTACAGATGGGAAGATGATATTAAGAAGATTGCAGAAACAGCTTGGACCAGAATAGCTCAAGATAGATCAAAGTGGAAAGACTTGGAGGAGGCCTATGTCGGTGGACAATCTAGGATTAAGAAGGCTTAGTGTATATTATATAATATGTAAGCAGATTTTTTTGTAACCTAGAAATAAAGGCTATCTTTATCTTTATTATTACCTTTGGTGTTTTGCCCTCCATGACGGCAACACACGAGTTCGTGGTTCCCAGGTCAATGCCGATGACTGCGCCGCGTACTCCATCTGATCTGTAATTATATATTACATTGTTTAACAGGCACAACTATGCGCTCTGTAACTCTCTATCTCTCTCTTATACGGAACTAGCGACCCACCCTGGCTTCGCACACGTGTAATGCTATATAATACATGTATTATACATATAAACCTTCCTCTTGAATCACTCTATCTATTTAAACAACCGCATCGAAATCAGTTGCATAGTTTCAAAGGTCTAAGCATACATAGGGACAGACAGCAGTAAGCGACTTTGTTTTATACTATGTAGTGATAGTGATATGTTAACTGGTTGGCATGCAGAATTTAGAAACCATAGAAAAACTATTATTATGTAACATATTTATACCTCTGTGGTCCAGTGGTTAAGACGTTTGTACTATAGACCCAGGGGTCATGAATTAAATTCCCACGGGAATCATACTTTGTTGATTCCAGTTTGGTTAGGACATTGCAGGCTTGGATCACCTGATTGTCTGATAATAAAGATGATTTTGTCCTTTGGAAGGCACATTTAGGCTAAGTAGTACTAGTAATCGTTAAAGAAACCATGTCAGAGCACACCAAGGTGTGCATGGTCGATTGACGAAAGGGAAAACGCTTAGATGACGATAAGCCTCATACTCCTAGGTGATCATTCTTTTAGAAAAGGTTAATCATTTAATACTGATATAGGCTAATAAAATTGGAATTTATTGGTAAGACATTGTATATCTTTACAAAAAATACATTCGTTTTTGGAATAGAATCAATGAGATTAGCTATTAGAAAAGAAAATCGTTCTTTCCATACTCTTTATAGTAATCTATAATTTTTTAAAGTCCAATGGTGCTTATAAGCAACCAGGAAATCATTATTATTGGTTAATTTTCGATGATTAAGCCATATATAAATCATTATATATAATCCCTATGATTTTCTTGTTATTACAAGTGCGTATCAAATGTATTGTGAAGGTTCGAGACTGTCAGTTTGAGGTTATGATGAAATCCTTACGTAAATTGTAATACTTTAAATAGTACTATTTTTTAAGTACATACTTGTGTCTGTACTGTGTGGCATGCCGCTGGTAAATAGGAACTGTCGGGGCTGCGCTCTGAAATAGAAAAAATACTCTTATCAGAAGTAAGTACATGTGCCAAATGCACTAAGATGTAGCTCAAAAAAATCCTCGTTACAATTAAATTTTAGACTTTTGAAAGGTCAGAGGTACTTACAATAAACCGATTTTGGCCTATTTACAAAATAAAAACTTACATTTTTAAGAACTGAGTAGAAATTCTTCTGTGTGTAGAATTCCGTTCCCACGCCGGAATACTCCAGCACCTTTTGTCGAATAGCACGGGTAGCGCACAACATGTTTACAACAATTTACACAATAAATATTAATTATTTTGATAACTTCAATGACGACAATATGAAGCAACTCCCGAAAACGCGATTTTCAATTTTTATTTCTTTGCTATAATTATTACACCAGCCAGCATGTGTGTGTGATCTTCTTTCATAGACTAGGAAAATTTAGGAAATAGTGTTGCCGCGTTGCCGGCTTCTTTGCCATTGCCACTCGATACACTCAACTGTCGATAGCGTAGGTTTTGTTTGATAGACTATCGATATTTTATGAAAAAACTTACTATCGATAGTATCGAAGTGTGATGTATCAAATCGATAGTACTATAGATCGATAGTAGGCCACCAGTGGGGTTACTTCCTTTAATCACTGGATCTTGCATGGTTTTAAGAGATGATAGAAATGATGAGTAAGCCAACCTCTTAAAAAGTTAAAACCATCCAAATCCAGTGAGTAAGCGAGACAGCGCAATACATGTTGTAAGGCGACATCTAGAAAGAGATTTTAAGAGATGGTAGTAGTACCCGTCACAAGCACAAACTAAATAGAGATACGTCACAAGTACCCGTCGTAGCTGAGGTGGCGGAATGGGTGCGCAGTAGCGTGGAAGGAAATGTCAAATGTCAATGCCACAAAGTGTCAAAGTCATGCTTGCATGTTTGTTTACAAGATTTTTTTTTTTCATTTCATTCCAGCTTTCATTTTCACTTTCAAAAATTCTTAATATTGTCAAAATCAAAATATCATTTGCAATTGCAAATACTGTTTGCATCAATCTAATAATCTAACATTATATTCTTTCTTTCTAATTTGTGTTTGCAAATTATTCCATGAATTTGTGATTCCACGCATTAGATTCTTTAGATATACATCACATACATATGCTTTCTTACTTGTGCATCTTCTTTTAATTTTGTGCATTAGATGCAGTTGCATTGCAAATCGCCCTCTTTTTTTAGTTTGTAGACATTGTAATTGTGTAATGTAATAGTCAGGGACATATCTGTAATCTCAACATAGGATCTCAATGTGAAAGACTTGATTTTCGTAATAAGTGGTATCTGATACCTTTCTGATTAAGAATTGCGTCATGAGCACTCCCATCAAACGTCGAGGTATATTGGAAGGTATGAGGAGAACTTTGTGTAAATCTATATAAATAAATATCAATTGCTGTACGTTAGTCTGGCTAAAACTCAAGAATGGCTGGACTGATTTGGTTGATTTAGGTCTTGATGTATTTATGGAAGTTCAGAGAAGGTTTGAACGCTATGAAAAGTGCGTTCAGGTGGTACGGAGTTCGCTGGGCCAGCTAGTACCTATATAGTTTATACATTTCTATTCAATGTTTGTTTTCAGAAGGTAATAACTAATAACTGATTTTAAAACATCATCTAACCTTTATTCTGGTTGCATTTTAAACTGAAGCCCAAGGTCTGCTAAAAGTCAATGTCTCAGATTTTCCTGCTACTCCCCTCCATTAGGCATGTATATAGGTACTCTGTCACCATTCAGACAGTGGTACAATTAAATTGCAACATCTTATAAGACTTCTTGGCTAGAACATATTTGTGTATTCCACCGCACTTGGCTATTCGCCTATTTGCCAAAATATTTGACGAAAAGCCAAAGTAGGCAAACAACGCAACAGTTTTGGCAAATATACCGTCTACATATGGTCAAATAGGCAAATATTCGTGTACAAATAGCTAAGTGCCATGGTAGCATAATATATAATTCATTAATATATTTATAGCCAGGCAGCTGTTACAGTTAGTGATGTGCTGAAGTTGAAATAAATCAGAATTTCAATATACTGATTTATTTAAACTTAATTTGTAATTTTCTCAAGAATAAAATATAATTTTTTCTTTTTATTTCAATAATTGTATATACTTTTTCGAATGATTCCACACATGAATATACAAATATTTATTTATTGTTTTGTTTCAGAAAATATCAAGCCAAAAAGAATGAAAACTGAATGCAGTTATGGTGAAAAATGCTACAGGATGAACCCTGCACATTTCCGAGAGTTTAGCCATCCTCATTGTAAGGAATTTTAAGTGTAGATCCACTAATTACAGAATATTATTTTGTACACATTGTTTTTATTTGTATTCAACATGTATAATTTGTATGATAATAGTACAATAAAGAGTATAATCTATCTATCTAATATACTAGGAACAGATATTTGACCACCAAACAAAGACACGCAACATTCTTTATTCTGTTATATTATTATATGAATACAGTCCTCCCCATACGGAGACATCACGCATCGGGTGTATACTGGTGGCAGACGGGACAAGCTAATCATTCACAGTCTTATTTGCCCCCAGTGGTGGCGAATAGAACAAACTGGTTTCGATTCCCATTCACCTCGATAACGAGTACTGCCATGATTTAAGTGTACCCTGTACATCTGTCTTTCACAGCCAAATTATTGAATTTATTTCGTTATAAATTTCAGTGGAATCAATCCTTGATAACTACAGTGGTACCGGAGAATTCCCCATCCCGGAAAAATTGATACAACAGCGCCATATGATTAAAGATCAACTGTCAGTAATTATTGAGAAAAATCTGTACGAATCGGCGAAAAGCAAAAAAAGGTATGAATCCATACTAATATTATAAATGCGAAAGTCTGTCTGTCTGTTTGTCTGTCACCTCTTCACGGCTAAACTGCTGGACCGATTATGATGAAATTTGGTAGGGATGTAGTTAACGACCTGAGGTCAAACATAGGCTACTTTTGGGCGCGATATAACCGAGTTCCACGTGGGCGGAGCCGCGGGCAACAGCTAGTACATAATAAATCAGTAAAAATATTTTGTATGTACATTATAGTAATTTTGACTGAAATGGATATAGGGACATTTAAAAAGAATTAATAGAAAGCAAAAATAATATAGTAAAGTTGTGTTGTGATTGGGACTACTTTATAATTATCTTTTTTGTGTTTTCATAATGTTTGTGATCGCTTGTGTGTGTTTGCAATATTTTAAAACTAGCTGTTCCCCGCGGCTTCGCCCCGCGTGGGACTCGGTTATATCGCGCCCAAAAGTAGCCTATGTTTGACCTCAGGCCGTTATCTACATCCCTACCAAATTTCATCACAATCGGTCCAGCAGTTTAGCCGTGAAGAGGTGACAGACAGACAGACAGACTTTCGCGTTTATAATATTAGTATGGATAAACTTTTACTCTATTCTATTCTAAGTAGTATACCTTCTTACGCTTACACTCAAGTTAAGCTACATAACTGTACTATAGCAGCTATATAGTATAGCCTAATCCAAATGTAAGGCTATCAAACGCAAAAATATTTGTTACAATCTGTTTAAGACGTTCATACAAACAAATAAATAAATTAAATATAGGGACAAATCACACAGATTGAGTTGGTTAGAAGTACGAGACTTGTGTTATGGTATACTAACTCAACGATACTATATTTTTATAACAAACTAGCTGACTCGGCGAACTCCTTACCGCCTGAACGCTTTTTTCTCACCGTTTAAACCTTCCATAAATACTTCAAGACCAAAATTAACCAAATCGGTCCAGCCATTCTCGAGTTTTAGCGAGACTAATGAACAACAATTGATTTTTATATATATAGATAGATATAGATATAGATACAAGTTTAGATAAACATCCAAGACCCAGGTCAATCAGTTAAAGATCATTTTTCATCTTGACCTGACCGGGGATTGAACCCGGGACCTCCTGAGTTGCGGTCAGGCATGAGAGCCACTGAGGTCGCCACAAAGAAATCCACTGTTTGTATATTCTAGTGATAACTCGAAACCAGATGACAGTACTGAAGCAGTGAAAAGCAGTTCAGGTATTACTTCCCCTGGAGAAGTAGCTAGTAGCAGCAATGTAACTGAAAGGAAGGAGAGTGATGATGGAGTTGCTGGTTCGAATACGAAGAATTCACAGAAATCTCCAAATAAAGAAAGAAAAATTGACAAAAAGACAGGTGATTAATTTATATTACTAACTAGCTTTTGCCCGCGGCTTCGCCCGCGTTTACTTCCCTCGGGAACAGTGCTTTTTCCCGGGATGAAAGGTACCCTATGTCCTTCTCCTGGCTCTAAACTACCTCCCTGACAATTTCAGCTAAATCGGTTCAGCCGTTCTTGAGTTATAAGTGGAGTAACTAACACGACTTTCTTTTATATATATAAAGATAGCTGGACCCCGCGGTTTATCATACACAGCAGCGCCACCTACTTTATAAAGCCATTCAGACTTTGAGCAAACCTACGGGAATCGCGTACTTCTCGGGATAAAAAGTACCCTATGTTTTTATTCAAAGTATCAGCTAGCTCCATACCAAATTTCATAAAAATTGACCCAGCCTTTATAATATCATACACGGATAGTGTGATTTATTTTTTTATTTTGGTACCCCCTCTTGTTGAGCCAGCTGAGTAAGTGGGTATATTTTTACACAACTGACCAAAAAAGGAGTATGTTTTCATGATGTATAGATGGATGTATATATACAAACAAACATACATTCTTTATTTGTACGTACTTTTACGTTTGAACGTAACTTTGCAATTCCTCTTCAAAAAAGTTGAAAGAAATAGGAATTGCTAAAGAATTGCTTAGGAATTCGTAGTATGAATTCTTTAGCAATTCCTATTTCTTTAAATTTTTTTGAAGAGGAATTGCAATGTTTAGTTGGCCATTTTACAAAAAATAGAGGAATTGCTACAGAATTGCTAAGAAATTCATAATATGAATTCGATTGATGAATTGCTCAAAATGGCGTTTTTAGACCCCCTGTTCTACCAAAAACAAAGTAAATACAAGCATACAAGTAAAACCATAACCAGCATAGAAGAAATAAAACATTAATAATTTTCAGATCCCGACTACCGACCTATTGTAGAACCAACTAGAAGTCCAGAAAGCTTCCTGAAGGTCGTGCTGCCAAAAGGCAATATGCTGGCGAAACATGCCGCTAGCGCCCCCTACCACATATTTTATACAACTATATCGGACGCGAGGGAGACGCATAGCCAACCTTATTCTATTACATTTTTGGGTAAGTCCGAAAATATTACTTAACTAGCAGGCCACCCCCGCTTCGCCCGTGGGGTGTACCACGGGTGAATACGGATAAAGTGAAATTGAGGTAAGGTTTTGGGTGTATAATACTGTAAGGTTTTATATAAAACTAGCTTTTGCCCGCGGCTTCGCCCACGTGTACTTCCCTCGGGAACAGTGCTTTTTCCCGGGATGAAAGGTACCCTATGTCCTTCTCCTGGCTCTAAACTACCTCCCTGACAATTTTCAGCTAAATCGGTTCAGCCGTTCTTGAGTTATAAGTGGAGTAACTAACACGACTTTCTTTTATATATATAATAATACTAATAATTCAAAGGCGGTACGAACTTATCTATACTAATATTATAAAAAAGAAATATTTTATTGTTTGTTTTTTTGCATCAAATAGGCTTAGAAACTACTTGACTGATTTACAAAATTCTTTCACCGTTGGAAAGCCACACTAACTCCGAGTGACTTAAGCTATGTGTACCACAGGTGAAGCCGGAAGAACTATTTAGAAGCCAAAAGGAAGGGAAATGATTTTGGCAGTCCATGTATGTATGTTCCATCGTAGCGCCTAAACTACTGGACCGATTTTAATGAATGAGGTGTCAAAAGATTCGTAAAAATATATAATATGCAGATAACATAGGGTGCGACCACGGCTTTTCAGTGACCATTTTGTAACTATGCACTTCTGGATTGTTTCCTTGTTTCATCCTTTTTAGGCACCACATAGTGGGGTTATAGTTTTTTAACTTAATTTTTATTAATATAATTGACTATTACCATCACTTTTGTTGCTATTCAATTTGAAATACTAAATTTTACATTTCAGAAATCTTAGACCGGAGTTTAGGAGAGCTTAAATGCTCGCTCCAAATAAATTTCATGGTTGAAATAGGATGGCTTCTAGCACAGTACTACTTTGCCGGCTACAGTAATAAAAAGCTGACCATTCTCTATGGCGAGGAGATGGAGGACCTCAAGACCATAAACAAGAAGAAGCCGTACGTCGACGCCCATTACGTGTCTATGCCCACGCCGTTTGGCAAGCATCATACGTGAGGTTTTTTATTTTGTTTTCAAGTAGCGACCCGCCCCGGTTTCGCATGGGCTTAAACACCTTCCTTTTGAATCACTCTTATCTATTAAAAAAACCGCATCAAAATCCGTTGCGTAGTTTTAAATATTTAAGCATACAAAGGGACATAGGGACAGAGAAGCGACTATGTTTTATACTATGAAGTGATTAGTTTTATAAAGTGTAAGGAAGAAGTTTTGGTGCGAAGGTGAAAGTGACAACATGTCGGTGTTGTATTTATTTTCCAAAATTTATGTTTTTTCGAGTATTTGTGCATAATAATTGTGTCAGTGTTGTCCACTAACACACCCGGGTCATGTTCCTGTGGGTCTGGTTTCCTGTAAAAGGGTTACGGAGGTCAGACGGCAGTCGGTACTAACCAATGTTATAACCAATATCGTAAAATCAGGACCATGATTATTGTTAGTTATGTAGTTATGACTATATGACTATATTTTATGTCGCCTTACCCTCACTGGGTACATGTCTATCAGCAATGTTTTACTTGTCAACTTTATACTATAACATGTATACGATAAATAAATAAATAACTACCTCCATGGTCCAGTGGTTAAGGCGTTTGCCTGTAGACCCGGGGGTCGAGGGTTCGATTCCCACGGGAAGCATACTTTGTTTAGTGGTTTTTAGCTTGGTTAGGACATTGCAAGCTTGAATAACCTGATTGTCTGACAAAAAATATTATTCCGTGCTTCGGAAGACACGTTAAGCCGTTAGTCCCGGCTGCCATCTGGTAGTCGTTAAAAGAATCACGTCAGAGGCCGAGAGGCTGTTCCGAAGAACTCTGACACCAGGGCGTGCATGGTCGATTGACCGTGACACCAACACGAAATGAATGAATAATTAAATTGAAATTGAAAAATTGATTACGCGTACCTTGGGCTCTGAAGCGTAAGCTGAAAATGCAACCAGGAAACACGCTAGAATGAAATAATATTTTTTATAATATTTTCCAGAAAAATGATGATACTCAATTATGAAGATGGATCTCTGCGAGTGGTTATTTCCACTGCCAATTTATATCTGGATGACTGGGAGAACAGAACTCAGGGGTAAGATATCAGGGGCAATACTAGCTGTCGCCCGGGGCTCCGCTCCCGTGGGAATTCCGGGATGAAATATAACCTGTGTTGTTTCAGGGTCTAAGAAATCTCCTTTACACATTTCAGCCAAATCGGTTCAGCCGTTTTCATGTGAAAGAGTAACAAACATCCATACATAACAACATTCAAGTTTATAATATTTCATTCTGGAATTCCTACGGAGCCCCAGCAACAGCTAGTCCATACTTCCATCCATACTTCCATCCATATTTCCATATCCATACTAATATTATAAATGCGAAAGTCTGTCTGTCTGTCACCTCTCCACGGCTAAACTGCTTTTATTTAGTAGGGATGTAGTTAACGACCTGAGGTCAAACATAGGCTACTTTTGGGCGCGATATAACCGAGTCCCACGCGGGGCGGAGCCGCGGGGAACAGCTAGTATATTATAAATGCGAAAGTCTGTCTGTCATCTCTCCCCGGCTAAACTGCTGGACCGATTGAATGATGAAATTTTGGTATGGATATAGTTATGCACTAGGAGTCAAACATAGCCTACTTTCGGGCGCGATATAACCGAGGCGCACGCGGGCGGAGCCGCGGGGAACAGCTAGTTGGTCATCTTTTTTTCAGACATATATAAATTTATTTGTACTCGCGTTTTCGAAAACGGCACTAACGATTTCTTTGAAATTTTAAATATTCAAATTCAAATTGTTTATCAATACATATAATAAGACACTAAAATGCGAGTGTCTGTACATTTAATATTTTTCAAAAAAACTGATTGAGTGCGATTAAAAAGGAGTAACAGAAACCAAAAAAACAGTTTTTGGAATTTTTGTCTGTCTGTATGTATGTATGTATGTATGTATGTCTGTCTGGTACGTTATAACTTCGAAAATACTCAACGGATTTAAACGCGGTTTTCACAGTTGGATTACATATGATTAGGAGCGTTGTCAAAACTTTGTTTCGTCAAAATCGGTTAAGGGAAAAAGAAGTTATGGTCGATTGAAAATTTACTTCAAACACTGCTTCAAAACTTTTAATGCGTTTACTTACGTTTAATTTAATTTAGATAAGGCTAGGTTTTCTACTTTTTATTATCCATATCAATAAAGACGAAAACACGCACTGCACCTATTAATTTTAATAAAATAACACATTGAATTTGATCGTAAATTTAGTAACATAAAATCTCAATAGATGGCGCGAATTTGCGTACCTATAGACAAATCCCATTTGAAATTTCGCCAATCTCTAGCAACGTATGTTGGCCTCTCGGTAGAGGTCGTAGATCATAATTTTAAGTCGAGGGTTCGAATCCTGCTATACATGACTTTTTTTTTACTTACTTTCTTTTACTTGCTTTTTTTTACTTACTTTTTTTATTTACTTTTTTTTTTCGTTTTGTATTAATTTTTAAGAATTTTTTAATACTTTAGCAAAGAAATGTTTCAAGAAAGTACCTGGATCGAATCCTGTCACAAACAATAATTTTATGATTTCGTGTTTTATTTGTTTTCTAGAATTATTTTCTTACTTTTTTTTTATAATTTTGAAAAGAAACAAATAAATTCATTTGCAAATATATTTCAGGATAAACGATATCGCAACCCCTTACAAATCATATCTAATAGTTTGTCATTGACGACATTGAAAAAGAAGATTAATCAAATGGTTGACTGGTAGAGAACGCTCTTAGCGTTAAGTCCGTTAATATATAAGTACTAGCTTTTCCCCGCGGCTCCGCCCCGCGTGGGAATCGGTTATATCGCGCCCAAAAGTTTATGTTTGACCTCAGGTCGTTAACTACATCCCTACCAAATTTCATCACAATCGGTCCAGCAGTTTAGCCGTGAAGAGGTTACAGACAGACAGACTTTCGCATTTATAGTATTAGTATGGATATGGATTTTGTACTTATCTATCTATCTTTACATATAATAGGACAGTAAAAATTGAATGTCTGTACATTAAATATTTTTCTAAAAAACTGATACGGGGCGATTAAAGAAAGACGTGTAACAGAAACCAAAAAAAACAATTTTTGGAATTATTGTCTGTCTGTCTTTCTGTATGTCTGGTACGTTATAACTTCAAAACTACTCAATAGATTCGAACGCGGTTTTCACAGGTGGATTACATATACGTTCAACAGTTTTGTCAAAACTTTGTTTCGTCAAAATCGGTTAAGGGAAAAAGAAGTTATGGTCAATTGAAGTTTACTTCTAGCACTGTTTCAAAACTTTTACAGAGTTGAATCCGGTTTACATAAACGTATTTAATATAGATAAAGCTACAATTTCTACTTTGTTTTATCGATATCAATGAAGACAAAAACACACTGCAGTCTCTATTAAATTTTAAAAAATTAACACATTGAATGTGTGTGGGCGTATAATTTAGTTACATAAAATATCAATAGATGGCGCTGAAGTTAATTTAATTATTTTTTTCTCATATGGTATTATAGCAGATTGAAATTTTTCCAGCAATTAATTATAATTATTTCAAAAAAATTTTAGTTGTTTATTTAGTTCTATTGGTTGGTTTGTTTATCGGTCGTTTGTTGTATTGTATTGTAAGCTATTTGAATTGATTAGTTGGTTGGTTTGGCTTTGGTTTAAAAAATAATCGAACCAGCAAGTCAGTTCAGTTGTTGTTCGACGGAACATACGGTCGTGTCCTAAGGTCTAATTTAACTAACATAACACTATTTATTGAGTTAGGTTCTAATGACCCTGTAATAGGCTGCGTCTACTCTTTTAGAGACAAATATGTGATAGTATGAATGTTAATATTTTCAGTTTGATATCGTAGCAATGTAATGGCTTTATAAAATTGGCACGGGAATAGGATACTACTTATAGATTTAACTATAGGTCTGGATAGTTGTAGTTTCCACAGGTTAAGCGAAAAGCAAACTACACGCGGGCGGAGCCGCGGGCAACAGCTAGTTCTCAATATAGGACATTCTTATCACTTATTGACGTCAATCATTTAGACGGTTAGTTAGTTCTTACATAGTCAAGAAGATAATCTAGCTAGGTTCCATGTCTGGGAAAATTCATTTTACCCATATTTGCACGCAAAAAGATTTTCTGCATAAACGAACTAAGCTCGATCGCCTAGGTACTTAAATCTAATTTTATTGATGTTAGACTTTGGATAAGTCCAAGTTGCCCGGAATTGCCTCCGGACGCGATGCCCTTCGACGGGGAATCCCCGACTGCCTTCAAGAAGTCGCTGCTACGATATCTCAACCATTACCATATGCCACAGCTGGCGTATTACATAGAGAGGGTGAAACGGTGCGATTTCAGCCATATCAAGTAAGTGACGTAGGACAAACAATTATCATATACTCTCACGGGTCTACTGGTAGAGATTTCTATTGAAATAATACTTGACTCATATCAATTTTGATGCAACAAATGTTCATTTCTTACAGTATTTGACCCACGAAACGTATCGATTTTCGCTAAGAAAAATGCAAGACGGCATTATAATTTCAAATTTACTTAAAATTCGGTACTGTCAAAACGCGAGTCTGTCATCAACCGCCATGATGTGACGCAACTATTCTGGTAAACTCAGTGACGTGCACAGACATTTTCCTTAGGGTAGGCAAAAACCTACCTAGACCAGAACTATTTCTGGTTCAATTTATACTTATAATTTAGGTATATTTGAGTTACAACTAAAACAGTAACGAACAAGAAGATAATAAAATAAAAATATATTGGTATAGGTACCTACTTAGGCCCTTAAAATATTTCCGAGATGAGTTTTGGAAAAGCATAGCAAACATATTAATTCGAAAATAATATTAAATAATGTTCTTTTTAGCTTACCCTTCACTTCAACTAAATCCAATCAATCCCGGTTGATAACGTCCATTTATTATTATTGCCATTTTTTCGTCAAAAGGAACATTACTTAGCGCATCATTTTATAGTTTTTGTAAACAAACACTCGGTTTACAACAATCACATGAAAATTTTGACATTTAAAACTATAACTGAGTAAATTTGTTAAAAATAAAAGTTCTATCTTTTCACCTCATTGTAAACAATGCACATTGCAATTATCAATTAATTAAACCAAATTAAACATTCAAAACAAACAAATGCAAAGCAAACATATTGTTGATTTCGATACGGAAATAAAATTTATAACCCTACGGAATTGAGAATGTTAACTTGTTTCCAAAAAGTCATCAAGTCTATGCGTTTTTAAATTTGCAGCATTACTCGTTTAATATCCAATAGACACAGTTATCATGTTGCTGCAATCGATCGTAATCACTAATCAGATTTAAGTATGTGTAACGCGTAATTCTAATTGGCCGTAACAAAAGTGAGAGCGAGACGAAATGTCATCTCATAGCATTTTGTTTCATCTATAGTGGAGGTCTAAAATTTACTCACACAGGCGTGATTTAGCGCATATGTGTCTGTTCATGTAAGTTTCTTACTTGCACTACTACACGAGCAAAAGCACATCCATACATAGTGATTTTTTTGTGAGAGTAGTAAACTTCAGACGTTTTACTAAAAAGCTGGCCTGACCTAGCGGCGCCTACGGGCCGGTGCGCCGGGTGTTCGCGCGAATTCATAGATGGCGTTGTCTAGAATTCAATATCTTGTATGAAAAATATTTATTATTATATTTATTGATTATATAAAAAAATATTTATTATTTATTACAAAAGTACAGGGTAGGCAACGTCTAAACGTCTTTATGATATGCACGCCACTGGGTAAACTGACGTTCAGACCTATTTTTGACTTCTGTCATTCGTTCAAAGTCATTAATTCGAATAAACTGGAATCACATGATTTTCATGCGTCTTTGTGGTTCTTGGCGAGAATCTAGGGAGAAAAGACTGCAAAAATGGCCGACGGTGTTTTTGATGGGATTCTAAAAGTGAACTTTCGAAATAAAATTTTGCTGCCTTAGAGGGCTCGGAAAAATATGCAAAAAATGGTTTCAATCTAAACAAATCGAGAATAATTATTTTAAACAAAAACAAAATACAAGTCAACTAGCCTATTAGTACTTTTGTACTTATTGTGTTTTATATTGTACCATATATTTGTATTTTTGTGTACATCCTCACTAATCCTCACTAATATTATAAATGCGAAAGTGAGTTTATATATTTGTTTGTTTGTTACCTCTTCACGTTTTATCTACTGAACCAATCTGCTTGAAATTTCGCATACACATAGCTAGGAGGATTGAAAAGGGCATAGAGCACCTTTCATTCCGGGAAAAGTTTGTTCCCGAGGGAAATTCATGCGAGCGAAGCAGCGGGCGAAAGCTAGTTTGTATATAATGTGTATCTAAAGTCATGTGTTCAAACAAACAAACTAAAAAACTAATTTTTCTTCTACATCCCAGTCGTTCCTCAGGGAGTCTGTTAGGGTGGGGATAGGGTAGCAGGAGGTGGTTCACTTATCGATATTCTTTGATTACTTTACAAGGTCACATAAATTATCGATTAGTGTTGCCGCTCGATAGTCGGCTATCGATAGAGTTTCGATAGACTATCGATAGTATTGCTGTAAAGTGTTTTTAATTCGGATAGTTTACTCACTTTATCATCATTAATTGTAGCAGTAGGATGTCCAATGCTGGACATAGGCCTCTCCCAAGGATTTCAAAAATAAATGAGTCCTGCCACGCTAGTAAAATGAATGAGTGATCGGCCATAGTTTACCAAACATTACCGTATCTCTGTATATAATAAATATGATTAAAATTAACTTTAGATCCAGAACCTTAATTACATAACAGGGATTTTTGATAACTCGTGTTTTCAGTGAATAATGATTGTTAAATGATGGTGGCGCTAGTGTTCACCGAGGTATCGTCTTAACTCGCATCTCATAATCCTCAAAAATCCCTAAAAAATTCTATGTGATTAATAATATTATGGGTACCTATTTTCTTTTGTTTAGAGGATTAAAATACAATAAGAAAGAAATAGTTGATTCAAAATTCACATTAACATATTACAATTGAATATAAAAACTGACAATGGCATTTTATGGAACCCTCTCCACGCGAGTTTAACTCGCACTTGACCTGTTTTTTCTATGTTAATAACTGAATCAACCCTTGTTTCAGTGTTTTTTTAATAGCTTCAGCCCCTGGCTCCCATTTTGACCTGGACTGGGGTATGGCCAAAGTCGGAGCGTTGTTACGACAGCACTGCTGCATACCACCCGAGGAAAATAGAAAATGGCCGCTCATAGCACAGGCTAGCAGCATTGGCAGTTATGGAAAGGAACCGAGAGTTAGTATCCTTAATTTATTTATATACTAGCTGACCCGGCAGACGTTGTCCTGCACTTTTTTCTACCTCTACCCCACACTTACCCCACACCTACCCCACACCTACCCAACACCTACCCCACATCTACCACACACCTACCCCACACATACCCAACACCTACCCCACATCTACCCCACACCTACCCCACACCTACCCCACACCTACCCCACACCTACCCCATATCTACCCCACATCTACCCCACATCTACCCTACACCTGCCGCACACCTACCGTATCTTACACCTACCCTACACCTACCTTCGGACATTTTGTATGGGAAAATGTTTTCTTTTATTTTTATTTTTTTCATCTTTTCCTAATGTTTTTAAGATGTATTCTGCTATTCGGGGCGGAGACAAATCCAACGAATCAATAACCATGAAAATTGGTTCAGCAGATCTCGAGTTATAAGTGTTGTAACAAACCCGTCTTTGTTTTATATACATATAGATAGAAGATAATATATTTCAACACTAGCTGTTGCCCGCGACTTCGTGCACGTGGGCTTCGCTCCCGTTCCCTTGGGAACTGTGTTTTATTTTTTCTTTCTTTTGTCGTTTTTAATGGGTTTTTTTTCGTTTGTCGTTAAAATAACCATTAGGTATTCTGTGCCAACACAAAAAGAATTATCCAATTTGGTGCATTCGTTCGAAATCCCAAATAATATTATAAGCATACACATAGCTAGGAGTATTGAGAAGGACATAGGGTACCTTTCATCCCGGGAAAAAGCACTGTTCCCGAGGGAAATTCACGAAAGCGAACGCTAATCCCAACTAATTTTATAAATTCGAAAGTGAAAAAACCACCAATCTTCCTGAAATTTCTCATAAACATAGCTAGGGTATTGAAATGGACATAGGATTCCTTTCATCCCGGGAAAAAACACTGTTCCCGAGGGAATTTTACGCGAGTGGTGCTCCGGGCAACATTTAGTGTTCTTTCTTTCTTTTCGATTCGAAATGGCTATATATAAATATATAGTTTTAATAGTTTTAATGTTAATTAATTATTTTGTTGACAGCTGTGGCTCACGGGCGATTTTCTACACCATTTCACTAAGATCAAGAACCAATCGCAAACCCTCTCCATGCCGCCAGAACTCAAGCTCATATATCCTTCGCTGGGTTTGTTTGTTTTTTATATCTTTATTGCTTAAAATACATACTTAATACAAAATTGCTTAAAATACATACTTAATCCATACTTCCATATCCATACTAATATTATAAATGCGAAAGTCTGTCTGTCTGTCTGTCTTTCTGTCTGTCTGTCTGTCACCTCTTCACGGCTAAACGGATGGACCGATTGTGATGAAATTTGGTAGGGATGTAGTTAACGACCTGAGGTCAAACATAGGCTACTTTTGGGCGCGATATAACCGAGTCCCACGCGGGCGGAGCCGCGGGGAACAGCTAGTACAAAATAAAAATACAACGACGGAATAATGTGTGAGGATATGTCCAGGAGGGGTGGGACGTGAGAAATGGCACTATAATGCGTGCAAACTAATAGTGGCGGGCATGCTGACATTAACAGTAGTGGGTTGGCGACTAACTGGTGGCGAAAGCACGTAAAGTAATTTGATGAGTACTTTTATTTCCCCAAGTATGTCTAAAATGGCCCGAGTGGAAGCGGCCTGCATCCAGCGCCCGCCTGCGACCTTCCTCAGGTCATCTGACAATCTGGTCGGTGGGTGTGCGATGCTCGCTTGCCGGTGCGTGGTCGCCATTCGCGAACCTTTCTGCCCCATCGGCCATCGGTTCGTCGCGCTATGTGCCCCGCTCACTGCCACTTGAAACCACTTATCAAACTAATTACAATATACTATACTAGTATTTTGATACCACGTCTTATGGCTCTAGGCTCTGTCTACCCCGTATGGGATAAAGACGTGATTATATGTATGTATGTATGATACCACGTATGTGAAGCTCGATGGCTTTGCAGGGCGTGCATGTACGTAACAATAGCGCGCGTCAAGCGACGACGAGCGCGGCCATGCTTGGATTGGTCGCCATTAGTGTCATTTCTATCTTGAGCTCCTCCGTGCTTCGGAAAGCACGTTAAGCCGCTGATCCCGACTGCTATCGGTAAATGGCAGTCGTTAGGCTATGTCAGATGCCTTAAGGCAGCCTGAACAATCTGTGACGTCGCGCATTCTCCTACGGCGGTCCTTCCTCGCTGCCCCGCACCGCATTACCCCGAGGGCCATATATAAGGCTGCGCGCGTCCAGTGGAAGACCTCTTTCGGCTGATCTCACCATCTCAAGTTAAGTGGCTGGCTATTTCATAGCGGCTGCCTGACTGGATCTCGTGCCTACTTTGATCTCACGACCCCTATAATCTCTCATTAACGGTTATCCTTAAGAGTGTAACCTGTTGTAAAGTGCAAATAATAAATATTGTGCGATTCGCTGAAACCTGGATTTATCTTCTCTCCTCACACATACCTTAAGTAATTAGTAAATTCTACCTACGTTATAAATCTGTCAGCGTTGTCCACTACCACACCCGGGTCATGTTCCTGTGGGTCTGGTTTCATGTAAAAAGTGTTACGGAGGTCTGTACCCCTAATATGAGATCTTATAAACGCAGACGCTAGCGACTGCGTTAGAATTTCGTATGGAATTTCTTAGTTGCCTTACTATCCGCCAGAGGCGCTGTACAGGTTTGTCATTCAAAATCGCTAACGCAGTCGCTAGCGTCTTTATATAATCTCATACTAGGGAAAAAGATGATAGTCGCTACATTGTAATAACGAAGCTATATCCGAGCAAGTGAAAGAAGAATTTATTCTTAATGTGATACCTCAGTGAACACTAGCGCCACCATCATTAAAAAAATCATTACTCACTGAAAACACAAGTTATCAAAAACCCGTGTTGTGTAATTAAGGTTCTGGATCTGAAGTTAATTTTAAATAAATTTATCTTATCTTATCTTAAACATATTAAATTATAGTTCCCTATAGTTAAAAATTGCATTAATGCTTTAAACGGCCACTTTTAGCAGTTTGGCAATATGCAACTATAATTTAATAATTTAATATGTTTAAAATCAACTTTAGATCTAGAACCTTAATTGCACAACACGGGTTTTTGATAACTTGTGTTTTCAGTGATTAATGATTTTTAAATGATGGTGGCGCTAGTGTTCACCGAGGTATCATCTTAAGGTATGGTAATAACGTACAATTTTGTATGAACAGAGAACGTCCGTCAGTCACACGACGGCTTGCTGGGAGGCGGCTGTCTGCCTTACGCTGCAGACGCTCACGCCAAGCAAACTTGGCTTAAGGACTACCTCTAGTAAGTTAAATTAATTGATTAATAGTTACCTTGCTCATAGGACTAGCTGAAGTGCCAAGAAGGCTGGCTGCATTGCCATATTGAATGGTAATCCATTCAATATGGCAATGCAGCCAGCCTTCTTGGCACATTACCGCAAGTGGAGCCTTTAGCGGGACTGTAAAATTTAAAGTATTTTTTTTTAATTATTATTATATAGTTTTAGGCGATGCGGCTAGCAACCCATCACTATTGATTTCCAGTTTCACCTACCATCATTTGACTCAAATTTTGTGAATTGACGTTTTTGAAGAAAATGCTGCTGTGGAGTTTGTGGCGCCACTTCTTCTCCACTTGCGCTTTGGAAGTGGTGGTAAACTTAAAATAAGTAACAATTGACGTCAATAAGTGATAAGAATATCCTATATTGAAAATAAACAATTTGAATTTGAATTTGAATTATGTTAATGTGGCCTAAGGTCTTATGGCTCTAGGTTCTGTCTACCCCGTATGGGATAAAAACGTGATTATATGTATGTACTAGCTGTTCCCCGCGGCTTCGCCCCGCGTGGGACTCAGTTATATCGCGCCCAATAGCCTATGTTTGACCTCAGGTCTTTAACTACATCCCTACCAAATTTCATCACAATCGGTCTAACAGTTTAGACGTGAAGAGGTGACAGACAGACAGACAGACAGACTTTCGCATTTATAATATTAGTATGTATGTATGTAATAAATCATATGACAATGATTTGTTTCAGCCAATGGAAAGCTACATGCAGTCACAGGAACCGAGCGATGCCTCACATCAAGTCATACATTAGGCCTTCGCCCGACAACAAAAAGGCAGCCTTTTACCTCCTCACTTCCGGTAACGTCAGTAAGGCAGCTTGGGGGACCGTTAACAAAGGAAATTCAGCCTTAAGGCTCATGAGTTATGAGGCTGGTGTGTTGCTGCTGCCTCGATTTGTGGTGAGTAGTTTTTAAGCTATTGCATATAGCTTTTATCGCGTGTTTTTGAGCGCGGCGACCGAATCAAGAAATTCCGTAAGAAAAATAAAATCTCCTAACCCCCCACGCCGCCAACCATGTAACTCGGCCGAGCGTTCGTACTTATTGCATGTTGATAAAAAATGCTATGCAATAGCTTTAATGTGGCAGTCTCCGAGTGCTGCACGTTTTTTTTCATCTGTACCGCAGTCGCTAGCGTCTGCGTTAGCGATTTTGTATGGCCTGTACAGCGCCCCTGGCGGATAGTGAGGTAACTAAGAAATTTCATACAAAATCGCTAGCGCCTGTGGTTATAAAATCTCATACTAGGGGTACTGAGAGCTCAGCCAAAGTCACAATCGCAAAACGTTAACGAGGTACGACAAGAACAAAATGTATGGGATTGACATAAGATTGACCACGTGATTTGCCGCAGCTTATGTCAATCCCATACATTGTGTTCTTGTCGACATTCGTTAGCGTTTTGAAATTGTCACTTGGCTACTTGCTTTACCGCAGACGCTAGCGACTGCGTTAGCTAGTTAGTTGACTAGCGCCTTCGCCTTGTTTATGTTTTGTTTTCCATCCACCCTAAGGTTGACTGGAAGAGATTGCATTAGCGATAAGTCCGCCTTTGTACCCTACCTAGTTTTTAAAAATTATTAATTATGCAACCGTATTATAATTATATTCCTAGTAAGATAGTAATTAATCTCTTTCGTATAACTATGTTACGGTATATAATTATATCCCTAGAGATATAACTATATCACGGCTTTATCTATCGTACTGCGACATATACATATTTTTGGTGCTATAAAGATTTTTTCTATTCTATTCTATTCTACCTAGGTAACTAATCTAGCGTGCGTTTATTAAAACTCGTGGTAGACTCTGCTGATACTGTCTCTGTGGCTCAGTTGTTATGGCGATTGCCTGAAGACGCGAAGGTCGGTTGTATATTTTACTGGTACAAATAAATAAATATATATGGACTAATCAAACAGATTGAGTTAGCCCCGAAGTAATTATCACGACTTGTGCTATGGGATACTAACTCAACATATAACAACATACAACTAGCCTATGTTTGACCTCAGGTCGTTAACTACATCCCTACTAAATTTCATCAGAATCGGTCCAGCAGTTTAGCCGTGAAGAGGTGACAGACAGACAGACAGACAGACAGACAGACAGACAGACAGACAGACTTTCGCATTTATAATATTAGTATGGATACATATATAGATAAACATCCAAGACCGGCCAATTAGAAATGATATTTTTCGCCTTTGCCTAACCGGGGATCGAACCCGGGACCTCCTGAGTAGCGGACAGGCATGTTAACCACTACGCCACGGAGGTCCTCATATTTTTTTGTCTTGTTACAGATACAGCAAGACTTTTTTCCGATTGACCTCAACTCAGATAATCCACTAGTGGTTCCGTACGACATACCGCCTACGAAATACACCGATGATATGACGCCGTGGGTCTCTGACTATCTGCGGTAGTCTGCCACAGACTAGCTGTTTCCCGCGGTTTCACTCGCTCGTGGCGTGTATGTACTATAGCCTATAAAATTCTCTAAGAATCAGGCTATTATATGCAGAAAGAATTTTTAAAATCGGACGAGTAGTTCTAAAGTTATGAGCGTTCAAATAAATAAACCTTTTTTTACTTTATTATATTTGTATAGATAAGTTTAGACACCGCATTTATTATCAGACAATCTGGGTGTCGATTCTGCTAACGTTAAGTCACAATCGTGTCAAAATAGTGTTTCAATTGTAGTGCTTTTTACAAGTTACTTACAAGAATTATGACAGTATGATGTGATGTGAATGTAGTGTGTGGTGTGACCATCAGCAGTGATATAAAAATATATACATTTCTTGTAACTAGTGTGTAAAAAAGTACTACAATTGAAACACTATTTTGACACGATTGTGACTTTACGTTAGCAGAATCGACGCCGTGATTCAAGCCTGAAATGTCCTTACCAAACTGGAAACAACTAAAGTATGCTTCCCGTGGGAATCGAACCCACGACCCCCGGGTCTACAGGCAAAGGCCTTATCCACTGGACTAAAAATGCAGTACTAACTAAAATAATATGATAATTTGTATGTAAGCTAGTTGGATTGGATGGATAGTTTTAATTGCCATAAAATGGCGTATGTTATTTTTTTGTGTTGTATACGGATTGTAAATCTGTTAAATACCTCAGTTAACGTTTTTATACTTGTAAAACAATGAGAATAAAAAATAATTTGTTAATTTTGTCTTTTTTTGTTATTTATGTCATACTAGCCTTTGCCCGCAGCTTCGCCCGTGTGAAGTTCTCTCAGTAACAGTGCTTTTTCCCGGGATGAAAGGTACTTATGTCCTTCTCAATACTTCTATGTGTATGCAAAATTTCCGAAATTGGTTCAGTAGATCTTGAGTTATAAGTGTTGTAACTAACACGACTTTCTTTGATTTAAATAGATGTTAAATTATGTACCCTACAAGCTGTTTCCGGTGGTTCCGCCTGCAATAAAACATATATTTTATGTTTTTGTATAAATATAAGGTGGACACAAGTTAACTGCAAATATTTTAACAAACAACTATACTGAACAAGTTTTCCAAATAAACTTATATCGAAATAAGAAAAAATATTTTTGTATGGGAACAAAATGAGAATCATCTGATCTTAGTAGTATAGATGTAAATAACATTAAATTATCCCGTGACCAGAGGGCTGGTAATTACCTTGCTGAAAGGATAAGCATTGCCATTCAATATGGCAATGCTGCCAGCCTTCTTGGTACACTACCGCAAGGCGCGACTTTAACGGGACTGTACAATTTGTAGATAATAGGATTATAAATAAGTTATTTTAGGTTTTTTGATTTATTACCGTAATATTAGATATACATTAAATAAACTAAATAAAACTAAACTTAATTTTAAAAAAGAAAAAAAAAAGAAGAAGAGATCACCCACTCATTAGCGTTTCCGGTGCAAAGGTGCCTAAAACACTGGCAATCCTCTGCACCAGAAACGAAAATGAGCGGGTATCACCACTTCTTTCTTGTATTCGGTGCCCTATCTCCTAAATGAGACACTTAGATCGGCACCCCAAGCAACCCATGGTCACAGAATTAGTAATAGTACTACCATAGTCTCAAAAGCAAGTGGCACAAAAAAATAATGCTGCTCCAGAGCCGCGTATTACATTAAATTAAAAAAAAATCAAAACCCCACGACACATTTTCTTTTTAGTGGTGACGGTCGACTGATTTCTTCATTCATCTTTAAATTGAAATCGCTTTATCCGTTCGGGAGCTATGGTGCCAGAGACAGATAGACAGACACGTCAAACTTATAAAACCCCGCATTTTGCGTCGGGGGTTATAAATAGCATTTGGATATAAGTTAATTGAAAAAGTTGTTTAGTGGTCTGAATCTGCCCTTAAATTGATTGAGTGATTTGTGAATATTTACAAGTCTACTTCCGCCCGCGGCTTCGCCCGCGTAAAATTCCCTCGGAAACAGTGCTTTTTCCCGAGATGAAAGGTCCCAATGTCCTTCTCAATACTCCTAGCTATGTGTATGCGAAATTTCATTAAGATTGGTTCTGTAGATAGGGCGTGAAGGGATAACAAACAAACAAATGACGACCTCTGTGGCGTAATGGTTAACATGCCTGACTGCTACACAGGAGGTCCCGGGTTCGATCCCCGGTCAGGTAAAGATGAAAAATGATTTTTTTTCTGACTGGCCTGGGTCTTGGATGTTTATCTATACATGTATTTGTTATAAAATATAGTATCGTTGAGCTAGTATCCCATAACACAAGTCTCGAACTTACTTTGGGGTTAACTCAATCTGTGTGATTTGTCCATATAAAAAAATATATATATATACAAACTCACTTTCGCATTTATTGCCTATTAGTTGGGTTGGGATATATAAAAATCAATTGTTCGTTAGTCTCGCTAAAACTCGACAAAGGCAGGACCGATTTGGCTAGTTTTGGTCTCGAAATATTTGTGGAAGTTCAGGGAAGGTTTAAACGGTGAGAAAAGTGCGTTCAGACGATACGGAGTTCGCCGGGTCAGCTAGTTTTAAATAAATAAAACTACCAGTCCACCCCAAAATCGTTCGTGGTACATACATAGCCTATGTCACTCAAAGTGAATGTAGCTTTAAATGGTGAGAGAATTTTTGAAATCGGCACATTAGTTTTTGAGTTCCTTACAAACATACACACTAATCTTTCCTCTTTATAATTGTACTATAGATTACATAAAATCTTAGCTCAAGTCGCTAGCGACCGCGTTTAGTAAATCTCGAAGTAGAGGCATTGCACAACCACGTAAGATAGTTTAGTACAGAAAAATCATATTTTAACCTTAGAATTGCACCCCTACAGCAGAACTGACAAACACAGGCAGGCTGATGCACAATTGATGGTTTCGCGGTGCATCGCTAGGGCTGCCAGCCCAGATATTACTATTTTTAGTAAAGGAAAAAACGGAACCCTTATAGGATCACTCGCGTGTCTGTCCGTCTGTCTGTCCGTCCGTCTGTCACAGCCGATTACTCTAAAACCACTGGACCAATTGAGATGAAATTTGGTAGGTACACATATGTAAGTTAAGACCCAAAGGTGCATGTGTAACGTAAATAAATAAATTATGAATTTGGGGGTCACTTTTGGAGGGTAAATCACAACATTAAAAAAAAAAGATTCGCTAACCATATCGTGTGACATATCAAATGAAAGAGCTCGTTATGAGGATCTCAAATATATTTTTGTTATTATTGTAATATAAATAGTTTTCATTTTATTCAGGAAAGAAGACGGAAATTGACCATTCCCCCCCTGATCTCCGAAACTACTGAGCCTAAAATTTTGAGGAAAACCTACAAGAACTCTGTCAATTGACAATTAAGTGGTAATTTCAATATAAAACGTTTAGTTCACTAAAACACCACTAGATGGCGATAGTAGTAGTTGGTTAAAATACCACAATTGAATTTAAAAACTGACATTAGCATTGTACGGAACCCTCTCCACGCGAGTTCAACTCGCACTTGACCGGTTTTTTTTAAAGCTATTGCAGTTTTCATACTTTGTTTATTTTTGAAAACATACTCAATTAATTTCTCTGTATTAACATAGCGTAAGATTTACTAACAGATATGGATCATGTTATCTGAAAACAATTTTTTTTATAGCTTTATCGCGGGCTGAAAGCGCGGCGACCGAATCAAGAAATTCTGTATTGAAAATAAACCTAACACCCTCCAATCCGCCTACCATGTAGCTCGGCCGAGCGTTCGTAATTATTGCATGTTGATAAAAAATGCTATGTAACAGCTTTAACGCGGTAGTCCCCGAGTGCCGCACGTTTTTTTTAATTTACCTAGGGCTCAATTATGCAGTACCCCTAGAATGAGATTTCATAAACGCAGACCCTAGCGACTGCGTTAGGATTTTGTAAGGAATTTCTTAGTTAGGTACCTTACTATCTACTAGGGGCGCTGTATAGGTTTGTCTTCCAAATCGCTAAAGCAGTCGCTAGCGTCTGCGTTTATGAAATCTCACACTAGGGGTCATTGTTTATTTATTTATCCTTGAAGTATCCATAGTGGTTTTAAAATAACTTCACTGGAATTACTGAAAATATTAATGATTAGCTTTTGCCCGCAGCTTCGCCCGCATTAAATGTGGTTTTTAACAGAGGGTAATTATAAAAATAATGATGAAATAGGATTACGATAAGTAAATTTTTTTTATATTTTACTTTTTCGCTAAATTTCAATCCTTGTAGCGCCATCTATCAGCAAGAAAAAGAACTAAATCTTTTTCTTAGGCAATGGGACCACATCACTGGACCACATGGTCGGATGGAAATTACTGAAAACTTTTGCTGTTTAGACTCGTTTGTCTACCTTATAAATCCCTGTGCACATCACTGGTGGTACGGAACCCTCGAGGACGACTCGCACTTGCTAGAATTATAAATAATATGGAGACAGGTCACAGGTTAACTAGTTTTTGAGCTAGTGGCAGCCCTATGATCTTGTCATTGCATTTTTTTGGCGACTTGGCTCGCGAAAACGGGCGTGGTGCAGGAAATGCAGGAATACTTTGGTATCTACATTAATATTGATACATATATATATATATATATATATATATATACTAGCTGTTACCCGCGGCTCCGCCCGCGTGTAGGTCGCTTTTCGCGTAACCTGTGTTACATTGAAATGAAATGACGCAATCGAAGTAGCCAGGACATTATTCAAATATAAACAAATATCATGTTTCAGAGTTAAGTTCAAAGAATCTCTTTGTAGACAACATTAGCAGTACTTCCCTCAGAGGCTAATAAAAATAGATTTTCGACGCTACTGACCCGCGAGCAAGCCACATACAGTTGTCCATGCGAGAAACATCTTGTTCTTAGGTCGATGCCAGCTGCTTTTAGGGTTTGTCCCTTTATCGTCAAGGCAAAGCATACAGCAACTGGAAACTGGGTGCGTTTAAATTGAAAGGGGTAATTGTTGGGGATGAGTGGTATTCGAGGTATGTACACCGTTTCGCCTGAACCACACCCTGTGAGAATTTCGGCCTGTATTAAGTTGCGCTTCAAAACCGTTACTTTGAGTCGGGTCCCGTTGCATAGTTTAGGCGGAGAAAAATTTCGTTAGGAGCATAATAGGAACGCCGACTTTAAGGGTAATGTTAGCAGGAAGACCACTTGCAGCCAACGAACTCCGAAAACTCGATAGGGTAGGTGGTAGCATCATTCTGATGCACAACACTGTTATATGACGTGTAAATCACTTCATCCCCGATAATTTCCGCCAAAACCTTGAGTTTCGGTAAACGTTTCCGAAGCCCGAGATGACGCATGACGCTCGCGGTCAGCGGACAACCGAGACTCTCTGTCAGAAGAAGTTTCTAAAGACCAAGACAATGCATGGCGCATATCCGCATTCGATTCTTGAGATCTAGCTAACCTTCTGCTTTTAGCTTTTCTGAAATGATGCGACAGATTAGATCGTTTCCTCCTAGGCATTATTTAAAATAATTAAAATTCTTTATATACGACACGATCGTATGTTCCGTCAAACAACAAATTCAATTTTCAATTGAAGCAAGACAACTAACAATAGCGAACCGAACCGTCCATTTACCAAACATTCAATAGACAACAACCAAAGAACCAAACCAAAAGTTTTTTCAATCTGCTATACCATAATGCGAAAACGTAACCATAGCTAGTTGTAAAGTAAGTCAGCGCCATCTATTGAGATTTTATGTTACTAAATTTACGATCAAATTCAATGTGTTATTTTATTAAAATTAATAGGTGCAGTGCGTGTTTTCGTCTTTATTGATATGGATAATATAAAGTAGAAATCCTAGCCTTATCTAAATTAAATTAAACGTAAGTAAACGCATTAACAGTTTTGAAGCAGTGTTTGAAGTAAATTTTCAATCGACCATAACTTCTTTTTCCCTTAACAGATTTTGACGAAACAAAGTTTTGACAACGCTCCTAATTATATGTAATCCAACTGTGAAAACCGCGTTTAAATCCGTTAAGTATTTTCGAAGTTATAACGTACCAGACAGACATACATACAGACAGACAAAAATTCCAAAAACTGGCTTTTTGGTTTCTGTTACTCTTTTTTAATAGCACTCTATTAGTTTTTTTTTAAATACTAAATGTACAGACACTCGAATTTTAGTGTCTTATTATATGTATTGATATACCGAATATATATTTATATACCTAACTAGCTTTTGCCCGCGGCTTCGCCCGCGTGGGCTTCCCGGGATAAAAAGTATCCTATGTCCTTCTCCTGGCTCTAAACTACCTCCCTGACAATTTTCAGCTAAATCGGTTCAGCCGTTCTTGAGTTATAAGTGAAGTAACTAACACGACTTTCTTTTATATATATATATATAGATTAACATAATCAACAACGTATTAATTTTCGAAATGGCCAATGAATGGATACTCTTACGGTACCAACCAAGCCCTGACACTACTCAACGCTCTGTTGCTAAACTTCCTCAAGTTGACATCTTCTATGTCAATTTAAATTCTTTTTTATCTGTTACTAGCGACTAGCCCCGGCTTCCCATGGGCATAAAAACCTTCCTATTGAATCACTTTATCTATTAAAAAAACCGCATCAAACCTACAACCACTGGATCAACAGGCAAACCCCTTAACTACTGGACCACAGAGGTAGTTACTGATGAGTTAAACCGTGGCTCGTGGTGTCAACATATTTGTTTAAGGTGACAGGAGCGATGGAGGAGTCTGCAAACAGTATAATGTGTAGCTCACTGGGGGGGCCGTGGCTATTGCTACCCACACATTACATTATTTACAATCTGTTTAGTGGACATTAGTAGCTACTTTGATAATATCTTAACTATTCGTTCGGCTTCGTGAAGTTCCCTCGGGAACAGTTCTTTTTCCCTGAATGAAAGGTCCTTCTCAATACTTCCATGTGTATGCAAATGTTATTTATAATTAGGTCGAATTAAAATGTATGTTTTAACCCCCGATGAAAAAAGTTGGGAGTTAAAAGTTTGACGTGTTTCTCTGTCCGTGTCATCATAGCTCCGGAAAGGATGAAGCGATTTCAAATTAGTTTCTTGTGATCTTAGACATGTTTGATGAAAATCGGTTGAACCGTTTATACGTTGTGATGTAAAGTGGGGAAGAATATAGCTTAATGTCTAGAAATATACTCGAGTGGGGTCTCAAATGAAAGCGTATCACGGGCACATTACAAAATAATATGTTCAATGTAAATCGGTTTAGCTGTGAACAAGCTCTGGGGGTGTAAGTGGGGAAAATACCAAATGTCTGCAAATATAATATGTTGGGAGTGTCGGGAGTTTCATCGAATGAATGAATGAATGCATGATATTTATTTATTTTGATTTATTAAACTTTTAATTTATTTTTTCTAGAAAACTGTTAATAAGGCCTTTCAGATAAAGTAATTATTTCATTAACTGCTGTTAAAATTGTTATTAACTGTGTCTATCTCTTATTTAAAGGACAATGAATGGTTCGTGAGAAAAGGTGTCATCTTATGTGTGGCTCGAAGGGCGGCAAAAAATTAACCAAGATGGGGCCGATTGCTGGGCATGGTTCTGTATAGGGGTTTATTTATCACTACAAAGTATAAAACAAAGTCGCTTTCTCTGTCCCTAATCCCTATGTATGCTTAAATCTTTAAAACTACGAAACGGATTTTGATGCTGTTTTTTTTTATAGATAGATTGATTCAAGAGGAAGGTTTTTATGCCCATGCGAAGCCGGGGCGGGTCGCTAGTGAATAATAAAAAAAATCTGGAATATAAAGTTGGTATACTATTCTTATATTACAAAGGAAATGTGTGGTTGAGGGTGACTTTAATAAAAAAAAATTGAAAGAAGAATAAATTTAAGTGATAGTACCCTGGGCTCTGAAGCGTAAGATGAAAATGCAATTTGGAAACACGCTCAGATGAAGATAATGATTTATTTAAGTTTCCCACTGAGCTGTGACCCAAGTAAGAGATTTTATAAACGCAGACGCTAGCGACTGAGTTAGGATTATGTATTGAATTTCTTAGCTTACTATCCGCTAGGGGCGCTGTACAGGTTTGTCATACAAAATCGCTTAAATCGCTAATGCTATCGCTAGCGACGGCGTTTATAAAACCTGATACTAGGGGTACCGGTTTCTAATAGTTACTATTTACTGTTTCATTTTAAAACATCTCTCTTCCCCCACCTCTTAAAGTAATAGTTATTGCAAGTTATTTCCGTTCTTATAAACATTTTTTAGTTTGGTTGCAACCGGAGATTCCGAAAAATCCTATTGCTCATTGCGTTTCTCAATATTTTACTAACAATAAACAACAGGTGTCTATAATGATGCCAGCGGCTAGTGCCAAGTGCCCGCCTAGTATCCGGGTTTTGTGTGAATTGATTGTAATTTTGGCTAATTGGCTTTCTGCATCGCTCACGCTCCAATGTTTTTTGTTTCTCTCTACCCTAAGGTTGGCTGGAAGAAATTAATTTAGCGATAAGTCCGCCTTTGTACTAATTTTCATCTTCGTTCCTGTACAATCCAATGATTTATTTATGTAATTGGTGCAATAAAGTGTTTATTCATTCATTCATTTTGGCCTGTGGTACTTCTTTATCATCCGAGCAGGTTTCCTTGTTGCATCTTCAGCTTACGCTTCGACTTCAAAGTACGCTTTTTAATTATGGTCTTGAATTTACGGTAGGTACTGGTTATTACAATGAAGCGATTCCCTTCAGACCTCCGTTACCTTTTTACGGGGAAACCAGACAATTGGAACATGATCCGGCTGTGTTAGTGGCCAATACGGTCAGATTTTTGAGGTTGCCCATCTGACACAGCCAAACAACTGCCATCTAGCGATAACAGCCGGCATTAACGGCTATACTATACTCTATAGGCTATAGCTTAGGATAGCAATGTCACTGTCGGCGACCGATGCACCTAGGCCACGTTCGCATCGCTTCGTTTCGCTTCAACATGTGTTCGAACGCGTACGTCTTTAAACGCCTGTGCTTCTAAGCTAATATTTTTCAAGGAATATGGAACCTACCAACTAACACACCAGATGACAACATAAAAATTAAATACCATTTTTACAAGGATCCCTAAAATCTTGGAAACGGCCAGTTAAAGGAGCCGCTTAAAAAAAAAACAAAATGGCGCTCAGTCAAGTGGAAAGCCATTGATACGATTTTGAATAAGGAACATAGAATGGAGTGAATTGTCATCTTTTGTTATTGATAAATTGTTATTTTTAAATTGCTGTCATCTTTGAGAAGTTTGAGGTCTCTTTGTGTAAACAAATGAAGAATAAAATGCACAGATTACAGCTCTGTCTGATAAATAGATTAGAACTGTATAGAGTAGGTTTTTTAATTTAATAATTTTATCAGTTTATTACATACTTATTGTTAAATTATTTAAAACAATAAATATAATACGATACAAGTAGTATCTTATAGTAAGTATCTATAGCATCTTACTAGATGACGTACTTATTTTAATCAAAATAATGTTTATTTATTAGTTAGATCAAAATGACTTAATAAGATTTAATTTTTTTTTAATTTATTTAATTATTAATTGTAAATTTAAAGTTCGTAAGGCCACTTTAAATATAAAAAATACCTAAAGACCCGGAAGTTAGAATTTTTTGACTCTAATAGGTACCTTTATTCAGACAGGCAGGCGTTGGATGCACGCCGCTTCCAACCGGTCGTTCTATAAGTCCTCGAGGGAGGCCTATGACCAGCAGTGGACATACTGCGGCTGAAATGATGATGACGACATTCGTTCATTCATAACCACAGTTCATAAAGAACGAACGTGTGGTTACCAAGTTTACACAACTACGAAGTCACTTAGATATTGTCCTTGTATTTATTTTCTAATATTTGTGTTATTTCGAGTTTTGTGCATAATAATGGTGGATTATTATTCGCTAAGTGTTCGTGAATAAGCGTGAGTATTGGGAAGTGGTAGGTACATATGTCGTATAAGTGACTTTAATCCTTGTCACCAAAATGTCCAAGATAATGCTAAGTGAAATTCTTCCACTGTTTCACTTAGTCCTCTGATTTGACAGGCTTAGCACGACTACTGACTTAACGTTTTTGACTTGACTAAAATGAAGAACATTCTAATAAAACTTGATACTGGCAATAATAAGCTATAAGTTTGATTGCCTTGTGGAATAATGCCACACCAAAAAAAAATGTTGTCTTCAACTAGTCACTTGTTGATTGATGATAATAAAAATATTTGATAAAGCACATCGCTCTTCACACTAATCACACTAGTTTTATGAAAAAGGAAGATTAGTACATATTTATTTATTTTTGGTTGTAATGAATAAACTCAAAAGTGACTGGACCGATTTTAATAATTTAAATGTTATGAAGACTACAAAATCGGACGCTTGCAATGGGCAGGTCACGAAGCCAGTCCCCAAGCGTTTACTAGAGAGTAAACCGTCGCAAAAGTCGGGGCAGACCCAGTCTAAGATGGTTGGATGGAGTAAAGAGAAACCTTGGAAACATGGATATCAGCAGCTGGCAGCGAAAAGCCTAAAATCGGAAGGTCCAGAGAAATTTATTTGAACAGGACCACTCGGGGCTATAGCGCCTTGATGGTGATGTACTTAAAGCAGTAAGTTCCAAAAGAGATGTAGCCTTCAAAGACTTCAAACATTGTGTAATTTAAAAATGTATAATGTGAATTTAGGGCAAGTATGTATTGTAATTTTTTCTGAATAATTGTTACCGAAAATACCAAAGAAAGCAGTGCCCGAGCAAAAGTTAAGGGTGAATTTCCCGGAACCCAAAACTTACGAAGTAACAATTTATTAATCTGTGCCAAAACTGCGTGGCATCGATGAAATCGGTACTAAAAACATACCTAGTTACAATGATATAAAATATAATAAAGTAACGGTCAACTTGCGAACTTACAAACAAGTTCAGGAATGCGCGTCCCAGACGACGACGTGTGGCAAAAAAGTAAACCGATTCGATATGGTTTCGGTTTCGAATTCCGAGACGATTTAAAATAAACTGAAGATTTTTGATCGACTTAAGGATTGATTGACCCTATCGATGAACTCTACCACAGATTATAGAATGCTGAATACGTTACCAAGAACCAGGGCTATGACTTGGATTGGATTGGTCGCTGCCCGTTGTCACGTTAGTAAGTAGGTACTCTATTATGCTTTTGTAGTTCTCGTACTGGATAAATCACATAAATACATCATGTTTCAGGGGACCACGTGCTCGCCAAATCCGTATAGCCTGGGATGCAACTGGAACAACGGTAGATTATTACAATATTAAGTATTTAGTACCATAAGCTACACATGTTCCACGGAGACATGTTAAATAAATCAAATTCGAAACTCAAACAGACGGTACGCGTGATCAAATATGGTAGTAGCTGGACCGCGTAATTATGACTGGCTGGTCATAAAAAAAATGCAAAACCGCGTGCGAGCAAGCCACGCCATCATACGTCACTCTTTCGCCAGGTATTCGATGATTAATCTTGTATCGTTTAAGTATCGTACGATCCACCGGTTTCTTTCCCAACTCCACTAGTCAGTGCTAACCGCGTGCTCGAGCGAATGCTACGCGTCGCTACACACGCCATCTCCCGCCAACTTTTTCGAAATTTAAAAACTTTTGAATTAGGAATTAGTGAATGAAAATAAACGTTATCTAATTATCCCTTTGGTTGTCTAAGTACATTGTGTGTTCCATAGACCGGTGATTATATTTTTTTTGTGTGCATTTTGGGATTTTTCTGCGGAATTGGAGTGGTGGACAGGTGGGTTAATTAATTTTAAACTTTTATTCCGTCACGGCCGTAACCCTGTTCGAGAACAGAGATTTTTGACACTAATTATTTCACATGTATACTACATTTTGTATTAAATATAACATTTAATGAAGAAAGTAATAATACTTAATGAAACTACATCATCAGCATAAATTTAAGAGCTATGCTCTTGTCGGTAGAGTTCCTTCAATTTTTGTCTATCTTTAGCAAGTTCCTTTATTTCTTGATACGACATAATGAAACTACATACTTATTAATTAATAAAGAGAGTAATCTGTACATTATAATATATGTACTTAACTAAACTACATAACTTATTTCATAAATTTATACCTCTATATAATTTAAAGAACATAAGGAAAATTTAAAAAATAATTTGGTACCTACCTACTTACTATTGTATTTTTACATATGATTCTGCCGAAGTGCTTAAAACTTAAATTAAGTAGAAGGTATACCTAATTGCCTCTATCATACTATCTATGCTAATTACATTATTATTTTTAAAATTAATATATACTATACTATACCTAATAACAATAAAAATATCATTTTCATGTGCTTACAATAAACTTGTTACAAAAAAATACCATTTCGTACTTACTTAGTACTTATACCTACAAGTAAACTCAAAATGAAATTGTTTATCACTATCACTACATACTAAGTATAAAATAAAGACACTTTATTTGTCCCTATATCCCTATGTAGGCTTAAAACTTTAAAACTACGCAACGTATTTTAAAGCGGTTTTTTTAATAAGTAGATAGAGTAATTCAAGAGGAAGGTTTTTATGCCCATGCGAAGCTGGGGCGGGTCTCTAGTTCTCAATATAGGATATTCTTATCACTTATGCGCAACTGTAAAGTAAGCGGCGCCACAAACTCCACTGCAGCATGTTCTCCAAAAACGTCAATTGACAAAATTTGAGCTAGTTAATACCTACTAAAGGATGTAACGTGAAAAAAATATAAACCCTGAAAAGTGCTGGCTCCATAGGATAAGAGTGGAAATGGCCTCAAAATCAAGGATGCCAAAAACCAGGCAAAGTAGAGGTGAAAACGCAGGAAGTGGAGCCCGCTTCACAGCAACCAGCTGGGGCGCAACCGGGAAAACGTCATCATCATCATCATGGTCCTTAACTATCTATATCCATACCATATTTTATCTAAATCGGTGCAGCGGTTTAGCCGTGACAGCGTAACAGAGACTCGCATTTTTATAATAAGGATTAGTATGGAAATAACCAGTTAATCAGGTATTTGGACCTAAAATCGACCGCTATATTTATTTAGTAAGTTTCATCCCTGAATTAGGCTCTGTCTACCCCGTAAGGGCAAAAGACGTAGAAATATATGTAGGTAACCTTAAAATAGGGTCAGGTATTGTCAATAATCACTACATAGTATAAAACAAAGTAGCTTTCTCTGTCCCTATGTCCCTTTGTATGCTTAAATCTTTAAAACTACGCAACGGATTTTGATGCGGTTTATTTTAATAGATAGAGTGATTCAAGAGGAAGGTTTTTATGTCCATGCGAAGCCGGGGCTGGTCGCTTGTTTATTATAATAGATATCTCATATTCGCTTTCAAATTACCAAATAAAGACTTGCAAAACTAGTATAGCGCGCTATCCGATATCAGCTCGTGTACAGAGTACAGACAAACAATCTACTTTCTTTTTATAAATACTTATCTACATTACGTTGATTCTACGAAACGCAATTAATGCACTTTTTGTTGTTGGCATTTTCAACCGACTTTTAAAAATTGGAGGAGGTTCAAAATTCAGTTGTATGTTTTTAGGGAACAAATATAATGATGATTACCAAAAAAAATATTAAATTCAAATTCAATTAAACTAACCAGTTTGTTTAATGCTCTGTCTTAACTACCTTAATATATATACCAATCAGTAAAAAAAAGAAAACCTTAAATTACAAAGAACTGATCCATTTATTTTAGTCATGACTGCACTAAAATTGTACTTTGACCGTGGATTGTGACGTCACGTTATCTCCATTGAAACCACTGAAGTTTTAATATTGAAACCATAGATTAAAAAAGAAAAATTTGCATCTCGCGCGCGATTTCAAAATTTTAAAATTCTGTAAATATGTTCTTCAACTCATTAGGGGCACATCTCGAAACAGTATTTTATATGTTGGCAAAATATATTTTGTATCTGTATAATGACATTTTATTTACACAAATTTTAAATTACCCTAGAAATTTTTTATGTTAGTTAGTTTAGGTTTTTTTTTGTTCTTAATCATGTAAATACTTTTTTAGTTTCTAGGGTAATGTATCTGTATTGTAAGTCAAGTCGGCGAGGACAAATTGACAAAAAACAATTGGCGAATTTATAAAAAACTTATTATCTTTAATAATAAAAGGAAGTTGAAAAGTTCTTCTGTTTGTTTGAATGCTTTTAACTAGCTGGTAGTTCCATAAACTACCAAACGGATTTGAAAAAATATTTAGGCCTATATCTTGGATAAGGATATTGGCGTTCTATCCATATCCATACTTCCATACTAATCCATACTTCCATACTAATATTATAAATGCGAAAGTCTGTTCGTCTGTCTGTCTGTCTGTCTGTCTGTCTGTCTGTCTGTCTGTCTGTCTGTCTGTCTGTCTGTCTGTCACCTCTTCACGGCTAAACTGCTGAACTGATTATGATGAAATTTGGTAGGGATGTAGTTAATGTCCTGAGGTCAAACATAGGCTACTTTTGGGCGCGATATAACCGAGTCCTACGCGGGCGGAGCCGCGGGGAACAGCTAGTACTATATAAAAGATGAAGTGTTGTAATCGAATGTTTGTTTGTTTAAACGTTTATTACTTTAGATCTACTGATTGGATTTGAAAATTCTTTCTGCATATGATGGCTTAATTCTTGGAGAAGAACACTCACAGGAGAGTGAAACCACGGGGAACAGCCAGTAGGAAAATACATCACAGAAGAGCACAGCTTGATATTTATAAAAATGGTCATTAAGAGAGAAAGAGAAAACACATTTTAGTTAAAATGGGCTTAACATTTCATAATACAAAGGTGAGATAAAAAAAATATTGTCCGAATAAAAAAATATCATTTTGAGATTTGTCCCTGACGAGTTAATATATATTTATGTCACGCGGATGAAGCAGCGGGCAGTGAGTTATGATCTGACTTATTATTGTTTGTGCATCCCTACTTTCCGTGATATCAAGGGCCCTCTGTCACAAGGGCAGACACAGGTTCATTATATATTTGTATGGTTAATTGAAAATTAATTTTCACACCGCGTGTCATATGAATTAAGTACTTAAACAAAATGCCGGATATTTGTTTTTCAGATTTATTTATTACTGGCAGTTCACCCCGGCTTCGCCCGTGGTACACACATAGCCTATTCCACTCGGGGATAGTGTGGCTTTCCAACGATGAAAGAAATTTTCAAATCTGTCCAGTAGTTCCGAAACCTAGTTCTTAAAAAGCAATGATTGCATAGACAGGCGACACTATAGAGAACTTGTAGGGAGATCAAGCAGGTGCGACTGGAGAGAGATGCGAAATGCTAGTACAGCGCACTCGCCCGAGATTCGGCTCGTATCACCGAGAGGTTGGTAGAGCCGTGGGAGGTGGAAGGAGTTCCGAAGCCTATTCGATGTAAACTAACAATCAAATCTTTCGTCTTTATTAGATTACTAGCCACTATTATTATTATAATATTAGTTAGGATTAGGATGACTAAATTTCTTATCAGATAATCAATCAGTGATTCAAGCTTGCAGCGCAGAATATAAGATAATAGTACTGCAGTAACGTAACCTAACTGGAAAAGTTAACTAATGTTTTTCGTGGGATCAGAACCGACGACAAATCATGAGCTTATCACCGATAAACCACTAGGTTCTATAGTGCAATTATATCAATAAATCACTACATAGTATATAACAAAGTCGCTTTCTCTGTCCCTATGTCCCTTTATATGCTTAAATCTTCAAAACTACGCAACGGATTTTGATGCGTTTTTTTAATAGAAAGAGTGATTTAAGAGGAAGGTTTTTATGCCCATGCGAATCCGGGGCGGGTCGCTAGTTAAATATATATCTTTATCACGCGTTGGCTCGCAAAATCCAGACACAATAGAGAAACTAATTTTTATGTGGTATTAACCTATATTCATGCGCGTAATAGTAGAACTTTTGATACCACATATTAATTTTTGAAGTGAAATCTTATTTAGCGGCGTTGTGCCTTTTTGGGAAGGGTGAAAAATGTGTCTCGTCAGGACTACCCAGAACTAGAGATGGGTTTCTACCGGGAAAATACCCAAAGTCAGGGTAAATTTTCCAAGTAAATACCCAATTTGGGTATTATCTTTTGGGTTTTAACCACAGAACTGAAAATATATTTGGTTTTACCTAGCGCTATCTCTAATCAGGTCAGGACACATGACCTTATCGAATCGTAAGATGGAGGAAGAGTAGGCCGGCGGCGTAAGAGAGGCAGTAATGTACCCCTCTCTTTCTACCGCGCGGCGAAATTTTCCTGCCCCTGTTTTCACTTCTGCCCACACTCCCGGAGGAGTGTAACTCGTTGATATTTTTTATATGACTGGTCAAGCATAGTGACCTTCCCTGGTTAACCTGGAAGTCTCTCAACAGACTTCGGACTGGTGTTGTAAGATGCCGGGAGAGCCGTGCTAGGTGGTTTCTCTGACAGCAGCCTGAGTGACTGCGGCGCGGTGCAGTCGATGGCTCGCCTTCTATCGTGCCCTAGCTGCCCTGTCTCCTGCACAATGGGGGATTTGAACAAGACAAACGACCGTCCGGTGGAGGTGGCCAAGTACTGAGCAAAGTCAATATAGAGTTATAACGTATTGAGTCCTGCCCTGTAAAAAGTGCGGTCCTGTATAACTCTCTCAGTGTCTATGCGTCTTCGGCGGCCTGCGAGCTGCCATATTGGTAATGTGTCGTGTCAAATAAATAAAATCTTGGCTTTAAAACATTAAATTGTTAAAGAGTCCATATAGCTATCATGACTCGAAAAGAAGAAGTCAAGCATCATTTCTAGTAGCCTCTTCACACTCGAGACTTTGAGGGAGACCCTTTTACAGTATAATGTCACTTAGGTACTATACCTCTCTCACCCTTCAAACAGGAACAAAACCAATGCAAACTGCTGTTTGCCGGCTGATATAGGTGAAAGTGAGGTCATCATAATTTCGAGTAGGCGTCACGGTCAATCGAACATGCACAACCTGGTGCCAGAGTTCTTCGGAACCGCGTCTCGGCCTCTGTCGTGGTTCCTTTAACGACTATCAGATGGCAGCCGGGACCAAAGGCTTAACGTGCCTTCCGAAGCACGGAATCATCTTTATTATCAGACAATCAGGTGCTTCAAGTCTGCAATGTACTAACCAAACTGGAAACAACTAAAAAAAGTGTGCTTCCCGTGGGAATCGAACTACCCATAGATGAAAAAAAAATTGCCTCGGACCGCGTGCGATTCCAAATTCTTTATATCTACTTACCAAGCAGACGAACTAGTATAAAGGTCTACTTTTAGTTGACACCAGGGTGTGCAAGGTTGATTGACCTTGCAACCCATTCAATAGAAAGATTCCCTGCGACCTTATTGTCAGACGGTGTGTAGGTTAACAGTTTACTTTATTTATAAAAATAAGTTATTCGGGACTGACTCTTATTGTATGATAATTAAATGAAGGTGAAATTAAACTTTCATTTTTTTTTTGTTAAACTTGCTCGTCTTTTAATATTTTTGTTAAGTATTTTTTTTTACTTGTCAAAATGTGTTTTCTTTAGAGCGGAGTCTCCTAGCACCATAGATTAAAAAAAAAATTGCCTCGCGCGCTGTTTCTAAATTCTACGCCTAGCACAAATATTATTTGCTATAAGTAGGTATATATTATAAGGAGAGTCAGCAAATGAGTGTAGAGTTACTGTTATCGTCAAAGAAGTTCGAATCGCGCGCGGTCGAAGCGACACAATTTTTTTTAAATCTATGATTATATGATATAATAATAGATTTAAAAAATTGTGTTTACGATATAATTTAAATTGTAAACATTTATGACAAACAATAACCAAATTAATAATTTGTTTCTTTTCATTTTCTCAGCTAAAGATTAACCGGAACAATAAGACCTAATTACCAATCTCTACGTTGTCTGTCTGTCTGTCTCACAGAATTGATAATTAATTTTTAATTAATTTTATTTATTATTAATTCTGTAGTCTGTCTTAGGGTTGTTGTAAATAAATAAAATAAATAATCTCATGAACCGTAATGACTGAAATGGTTTTTTAAAGAAGTGTTCAATCTTACGCTAGTATATTAAAACTTCAGTGGTCCTTAGCATCCATACTAATATTATAAATGCGAAAGTCTGTCTGTCTGTCTGTCTGTCATCTCTTCACGGCTAAGCTGTTGGACCGATTGTGATGAAATTTGGTAGGGATGTAGTTAACGACCTGAGGTCAAACATAGGCTACTTTTGGGCGCGATATAACCGAGTCCCACGCGGGGCGAAGCCGCGGGGAACAGCTTGTTATACATATATATACAGAACTGCAAAAAAATCACGTTTGTTGTATGAGAGAAATATTTTAGTTTATTCTGTTGTTAGTGTATTTATTGTTATATTGGCAACAGAAATACATCATCTGTGAAAATTCCAACTGTTTAGCTATCACGGTTCATGATATAGTCTGGTGCCAGACGGACGGACAGCGGTGTTAGATAAGGGTTTTTTTTTAACCTCTAGGTAAGGAAAAATATCAGAAATACAGGAAGCTCGGTTTGTGAAGGAAAACCCTGTGGGGAAAACGCTACGCTAAACCACGCTAAAATTCAAAATAATTTATTTGCTTTAATTTAAATAAGGTTTAATAAAGATGGAAAAATAATATTTTGGACAAGCCTATTTAGCCATTATTAAAGCATGCAAATGTTAAAATTGACAATGACATCGACTGTATCCATAGATTAAAAAAGAAAATGCGCGCGATTCGTAATTCTTTCAAATTCAAATTGTTTATTTTCAATATAGAACATTCTTATCACTTATTGACGTCAATCATTCAAGTTACAAATTACATAACTGTCAATATATTTCATTGCTAGGATAATCGGTACCTATACTTACTTACTATGAGTATTTCGCCATAATTATACCTAGTATCACTGCCTAATATGAGGTGAATCACTATTATAAAGTAGGTACCTAACGGTAGCGCCGGTGCTAACAACTGAATCATAAGCCCCGCGGTCAATGTACCGTCAGCAAAAAATTCCGGAGCGACCAAGATGCGAACCAAGTTTTTTTTGTTGTCGAATTCACTATTATAATATTTTTTAGGGTTCCGTACCCAAAGGGTAAAAATGGAACCCTATTACTAAGACTTTGCTGTACGGCCGTCCATCTGTCACCAGGTTGTATCTCATGAAACGTGATAATTGAAATTTTCACAGATGATGTATTTCTTATGCCGCTACTAAAACATATAGTATTTTTTGCCGATGTATTTATCTATAATGGTACGGAGTCCTTTGTACGCGAGCCCGACTCGCACTTGGCTAATAGCCCAGGTATACCTAAAAAAATATGAAATAGCACTAGAATTGCGTTTACAATTTCATCTAACATTAAACGTGTGTGCGCAACTCGATATATTCTGTGGCACGATATATGCGCGTGCGGCGGATTCCCAGAATCATTTGAGTCGAATGTTATTTGCTGACATTTTTTTCTTACATTTCAAAAGTACCCGATAATTCCTTAATTGGCCCTAAGCATGTCTGTCTCATTTATCCAACTTCAAGCCTATTTCATAGATTTAAAGTTCTTTTACGTTTAAGGCCCACTTACTTGTGATAATTCATTTAGGCACTAGTAGATACCTATTCTGTGCCAGTAGCAGATCTAATTTAAATCAGCCATTTTCATTAAATATAAGCTTAGTTACCTCAATTCACATAGATAGAGCGAAATGGAAATAATGTAGAGACGGTCGTAGCTTCCAGTCCAGGGGGCTTATTACCACCATCTCTTAAAACCATGCAAGATCCAGTGAGTAAGCGTGACAGCACAATACATGATGTAAGGCGACATCTCCCTTACTAAATTGTTCTTGCATGGTTTTAAGAGATGGTATAGTAAGCCACCTGACATATCTACCTACATTAACAAACTTAGTAGGTTTTTCCTTGAATCTGCTAGTCGTGCCACTGAATTAGGAGAAGATTATTATCTAAGTATAGCACAGAATATAAAAAAGTACTATGGTTATACTCGAATCTGATATTAACTGTTTATTCGGAGCTCGTTTTCATAGGCGCTACAATAATTTATGTGGCTTGACCTCCAATATTCTTCCATTACGCTCTACATCTGGCGTCCCGTCTTCAAGATGTTTTCGTGCCTAATCTCTTCACATACCACTCAATTTACAATCCTTCTACCACTTTTTAGGGCCTCCTCGGGGTGTAACATGTTGTGGGATCCATATAGAGACGACTTTGTGTGCTCTAGTATCACGCATTTTAATAGAAATAATATTAACTAAATCTCTTTCCTCCTTTTCAGGTCAAAAATGGAACTCAAATCGCCAAAAGCAAAGAAAAAGTCAAGTTTGGCGCGCTTGATAACTTGGAGCAAAATGTATCGTACTCCATTACTAATCCTGCTTCTCCTCGGAAAGACCAGTTGCGATGAATCAGAATCCAGCGAAGATCTCGACTACGTTCCAATTTCGAACAATTCAAATTTTAAAGTTATAGACAATATTCTAACTCATAATTTGAAATTCAGGCATCGGCATTCGTTTGCGCAGCCTAGTCTGAATAACAGTGAAAAACAAATACTCAGTGACATTAAATATTTAAGGAAGCATTTAAATAGGGAGATAGTTAATTTTGTGATGACTGACTCTTTGGTTGATGGTGAAGTGGAGAATCGTGTTCATTTTAATGGAGTTACTGCTAAGGAGACATATGTAGGCGCTGATGGGTAAGCGTTTTTTTTTTATTTCTCCCAATTATTTGGCATAGTTACTTGTGTTAACATTATAGCAATGCGGATGTCAGTTTAACATAAACTTAAAATGAAGCTGGATTGCCATGTTTTTTTTTATTCAAATTTATGTTTTTATCTTTTTTCCTAATTTTTTTTCATAAAAATGTTTTATGACCCTCGCGAGAGACTTGAATACGTATTGTCTATTGACATAGACATTTTTTTTTTAACTCCCAATAATTTAAAAGAAAGGATGACTCCTTTCTTTTAAGTTTTTGGAGGGAAAGTAAACTGTCGCTATGTCCGCGCTGTATTTAATTTCCAAAACTTAGGTTTTTTCGAGTGTTTGTGCATAATATTGGTGGATTATTATTCGCAAAGTGTTCGTGAACAAGCGTGAGTGTTGGGAAGTGATACAGTGTCGATTACGTGACTTTTTATCTTTGTCACCAAAATCTCCATGATATAGGTAGCTAACTAAATTTTTCCACTGCTTCACTTAGCCATCTGACTCAGACTAGACTTACTTACTTGACTGGACTTGACTATTGACTTGAATTTTTGACTCGACTGACTTAAGTAGGACTGAAGAAGATAAATTCAAGAAAGGCCTTAAAGGACTAGATTCCATGGCCGTATAAACTAATAAAAAATAAAAAAATATTGTAAATAATTTTATAGTTTATCAGTTTATCGGTTATTAATTTTAATGTACTTTATTTCTCAACTTTCTTTGATCTGTATGTTTTGATTTGTTTGTCTATTCTTTCTAATTGTTTATGAATGCTGTGTAGGTATACAAATAATTAATTGGCACTTTATATCAGCCGTTTTTCTGTTAATTAGTTCAATTCAATTAGTAATCAATGTTGTTTATGTAGGTATGTTTGCTTTTGGTTGGTACCTTCTTTTAATCCATAGTAATATTATAAATGTGAAAATCTGTCTGTCTGTTACGCTTTCCGGCTAACGCTGGACTGATGAAATTTGGTACGAATATAGTTTAGGACCAGAGGTCCAACAAAGGCTACTTTTGGACACGATGTAACCAATTCCCACGCGGGCGGAGCCGGGTAACCGCTGTAAAATAATAAAACCGACTTATAACCGAAAAATAATGGAAGTGGCATTCACGGGTCGATTGACCTCCGTGACACCAGTGTGCAGGGTGAATTGCGCTTTTAATAAATGATTCAGAGTTTGATTGATGGCTCACTATAAATAAAAATAATAATAAGTACCTACTATATGCGCCTTACAACAATAACTAAATATTATTCTGAGAGCGCTCTGCATAACAAATAACTTTATACTTTCAATAAAGATATATTGTTGTTATTATAAGCAGAATTTAATACCTATTTTAAAATATGACTTCATATTTTGATGAGAGGCTGTGTTGTGTCAAATTGATAGTGGAATAAGGCGTATTCATTCTTCCTGCTAATATGTTCATTAGGTTTCAGGGTTCCGTATTTATTAGTTTGTCTTTCTCATTCAATTCCATCAATTTCTCATCCATCGCTTGCGTTTTCACCGTTTAGCTCCATGATTTCCCTATTTCAAAAAATCCCCTGGAGGGTTACTATGACATGAAGGCTGCCCCGAAAACGGGAGTTTCTAACACTATCTCTCGATATCCAGCGCAGCATTTTCATCTCTTTGACATGCAGCTGTTACTTGGGCCGTTCAAGCACAATCTACCAAAATATTACTACATAGTATAAAACAAAGTCTCTTTCTCTGTCCCTATATCCCTATGTATGCTTAAATCTTTAAAACTATGCAACAAATTTTGATGCGGTTTTTTTAATAGATAGAGTGATTCAAGGGGATGGTTTTTATGCCTATGCAAAGCCGGGGCGGGTCGCTAGTGATTGATAAACTCCAATTATTCATTATCATCATTGTCCATCCTTGCCTTTTCCCTAATAAATTGGGATCTGCTCTGTATCTCCTTACGCCATTCCACCCTATCAACTCTAGCAGGGCTGGAAACCGGTATTTTGAAGACCTAAAAATAGCCTGGTAATTTAAAACACCGGTAGATTTATGGGTCTTAAATACCTGGTTAAGACTATTATTTTTGGGTATATACCAGTTGACGTTAACTTCCATGTTAGTCTGAGAGAAAAAGAAAAACATAGAATGTACCAGCTGCTTCTAAGCCGTAAAAGTTGTCTGAGGAAATCGCCGAATGGGGAAATCACGATGCGGCTCAACCCATCACTATTAATTGCCTGTTTCAACTACAATTATGCTAAACGTGGCCTAAGGTCTTATGGCTCTAGACTGTGTCAAGCCCGTATGAGATAAATAAATAAATAAATAAATAAATATATAAGGACAAATCACACAGATTGAGTTAGCCCCAAAGTAAGTTCGAGACTTGTGTTATGGGATACTAACTCAACGATACTATATTTTATAACAAATACATATATAGATAAACATCCAAGACCCAGGTCAATCAGAAAAAGATCATTTTTCATCTTGACCTGACCGGGGATCGAACCCGAAGACGTGATTATATGTATATATTTATTTATACCGGTTGAGAGGAACCGTAATGCTATGGGTTGCTGTATGGACAGGCAAATGAACTGGTTTATAATTTTAACCAGGTTTTCTACCCCTGAACTCTAGGAAGCTTTATGAACTCAACTTAATCTTTTACAAAATTTATTGAACCTTTTTGAATAAATATTACACATTGTTTTTAAATTACTTAATGGATTTGGAGTCTTTTTGTATCAATTCCAAATAACACAATATGCATATGCTTATAAAAAAAAGTAAATGAGTACGAAACTCAGCAGCTGAACTGAGTTCAAGGAAGGGGTCAAAATTAACATTAGCTCAATGGATAAATAGGTAAAGAATTAGGAAACAGCGTATACTTATACTTTTATGTACTTATTTAGGAGTATTTGTCGCCCGCGGTTCCGCCCGCGTTCACGTTAGTACTATTACTGATTCTGGTTTCGCTATATTTGGCAACGCTTTCGTTGGCGTCTTGGTCATCATCATCATTTCGTGAAGTTGTCACGGTCAATCGACCATGCACACCCTGGTGTCAGAGTTCTTCGGAACCGCCTCTCGGCCCCTGACGTGGTTCCTATTAACGACTACCAGATGGCCGCCGGGACCAACGGCTTAACGTGCCTTCCGGAGCACGGAATCATCTTTATTGTCAGACAATCAGGTGATTCAAGCCTGCATTGTCCTAACCAAACTGGAAACAACTAAACAAAGTATGCTTCCCGCGGGATTGGAACCCAAGACCCCCTGGTCTACAGGCAAACGCCTTAACCACTGGACCACGGAGGCGTCTTGGTGAACATGCTATAGGTAATCTATCTTTATAGGCCTATAATGGCCGTATTCAGCTATTGATGTAAATAACTTTATTTTTTCTTTTACACCTATTTAAGTTTGTTTATTAATAACTAGCTGTTGCCCGCGGCTCCGCCCGCGTGGGACTCGGTTATATCGCGCCCAAAAGTAGCCTATGTTTGACCTCAGGTTGTTAACTACATCCCTACCAAATTTCATCACAATCGGTCCAGCAGTTTAGCCGTGAAGAGGTGACAGACAGACAGACAGACAGACAGACAGACTTTCGCATTTATAATATAAGTATGGATATATTTGTTTGTGAGTAGTGTTAAATATATAACCAAAATAAAAATATATGTGCTATAATAATTTTATATTATATTTTTTATTATCCATACTATCCATACTTCCATATCCATCCATACTAATATTATAAATGCGAAAGTCTGTCTGTCTGTCTGTCTATCTGTCTGTCTGTCTGTCTGTCTGTCTGTCACCTCTTCACGGCTAAACTGTTGGACCGATTGTGATGAAATTTGGTAGGGATGTAGTTACCGACCTGAGGTCAAACATAGGCTACTTTTAGGCGCGATATAACCGAGTTCCACGCGGAGTGAAGTCGCGGGGACAGCTAGTACTATATACATCACACATGAAATCTTACAGCCGACTCCAATACTAAGTAAGTCGCTACAGTTAAAAGTATAAGGACTATTTTAGTTGGCATTCGGTATAGATCAGTTCTCAAGTCAGTTAATGTAAACATAATCAAGTCCCAACTGTTTACTATCTGTATACTTAAGTTTAAGGCCGTCTGGTCTTCCGTGAGAATAGACCACCCCCTCTAGCAACGAATTCTTAAATTCGTTGCTAGAGGGGGTGAAATTGGCGTGAGTGTCGGCATACATTTTCGCCGCGCTGTAGAAAGAGAGGGGGATATTACTTCCTCTCCTACGCCGCGCCGGCTTTCTACTCTCTATACGTCTTACGAATTTTTGATCATGGGGTACTAACTACCGTCTCTTAAAACCATGCAAGATCCAATGAGTAAGGGGGATGTTACCTTACATCATGTATTGCGCTGTCTCGCTTACTTACTGGATCTGAAGAGACGGTAGTAACCCCCAAGGTATCACCAGCTTAAAATAGGCCCATCTTTCGGGCATAATGCTTGACTGCCAATGTACGAAATTAAAAAAAATCTTCGTCGTCTTTGCTCTATGACTGTGCTCTATGGTCAGATAAATCAGTTCGTGGACTGCACATATATTGGTAGTTGCAGTTTAATTTTAACTTTTAAAACAAGAAACAGTATGTCAAGATGATCTAGATTTTTGGGATAATTAGCTGTTACTGCTGGATTATCTGGCAAGAAACTCTTACCATAATTAAATAAATTGGAAGTAGTTATATGGGACTCCGTTAAAATACAATGGCATAGATAAAAAAAAAATGTCTCGGCGATTCCAAATTATATGCACAATATGGCCAAATTTTTACTCGACTACGGCGAAGCCAAAAGGAAGGGTAATGATTCTGGCAGTCTGTGTATGTATGTTCGAATGTTCCGTCGTAGCACCTCAATAAACTATTGTACCGATTTTGTTAAATAAGTTGTCAAAAGATTGCGGGTGCGACCACGGCTCTACCATGACCATATTTGTACCTATGCATTTTTGGATTTCTGTCTGAATAATTTTCTTGTTTCATCCTTTTTAGACACCTTTTTTAACGTAGCCGGGTTATAGTTTTTTTGACCAAATTTTTTTTATATCGGAGTTATCGGAACTCTATGTCTCTATATTATACCAATAACCGATTTTGTTTTTAACAAACTAACTATCTCCGCTTAACATTTAATTTTATAATCTTTTGTGGCATGGCGAAGAGAGAAATAAATATTAATTTATAAAAATCTGTGGTTTAAGTTTAGTGAAGAAAAAAAAACAAAGGCCACCTAGTCTTCGAAAATCCATAAGTCATTGTCACCTTCAAGATCACGCGATTGTGTTGGCAACAGTTGCATGTCGCGTAACAACCAATTTATTTTTATTTAAACTGATACATGATAACTTTTCCGAAAAAGCATTGGACATTCAACTATATTACATTGTAACAGGGTTTACCATAGGCGAATATGTCAATTTGCTTTTTAATTAGGTATTTGAAGCGGCCAGTTATACAACTATAGGCATAGAAATATCATTTGTTCGGTGTTCGACAGATTCTGGACTGGCCAGATTCGTAATTCGAAAGACTCTTCTATTTGATAATATCATAAATTTTAAAAATAATATGAACGAAGTACAGGTGTTATAAAAGAACTAGATTTAGATTTAAAATATGCACATTAGCCTATCGATAAGACCACGGGATAAGATCTTAAAAATTATTGCAAGTCTTGTTTACGGAGTCATAAATATATGACACTAAATGTAGGTGACGTTACCCTAAATCTAAAACAAAACCATTATACCTAGGTATATCTGGCTGAAAACATCGGATGCATAAGCCGTAATAAAAAAATGTGAGGAAGCCTCGTAAAATGAGTAATTAGAAGAATAAACATGACTTGGAATGAATTCAAATTTAGATCAAACGTTACATGCCAAACAGCTGTACTATTTAATTACATCATGTATCTTACACTAGCCGTGCCTCGCGATTTTATCCGCCTCTCATCGTCATCGTTTCGTGTAGGTGACTGGGTCAATCGATCATGCAGTCCCTATTGTCAAAGTTCTTCGAAACCGCGTCTCTGCCTCTGATGAGTTCCTTTAACGACTATCAGAGGCATCCAATACTAACCCTTCCGAAGCACGGAATCATCTTTATTATCAAACAATCATATGATTCAAGACTGCAATGTCCTAATCAAAATGGAAACAACAAAATATGCTTCCCGTGGGAACTTACTGTGATGTGTTTACTAGTTACCTAACTAATAAAAAAGGCATAAATAAACACCATAGGCTGCGGTAACTGCTTTCCATCAGGATGGGCCTGACATGCCTGTTTGCCTATTAAATGGCATTAAAAAGAACTGCATTCTGAGATGTGTATTTTACCAAATTGATAAGTCGACAATTTGTCAAAAATTACTACAGACGGTGCTGATTATTACAATGGAGTGACTGCCGTCTGACCTCTGTAACCCTTGTAAAGAAAGTGCGAAGGTGTCTGTCTGTCTATTACGCTTTCACGGTTAAAACCTATGAATCGATTTTGATGAAATTTTGTATGGATACAGTTAAAAGACCAGGGGTCAAGCATAGCTACTTTTGGGCGCGATATAACAAAGTCCCACGTGGGCGGAGCCCCGGGCAACAGCAAGTTTTACTATTCTCAGAAAACTATAGATTGGCAGATTGTCATCTCAGTTACCTACTCACCTAGTCTTGAAGATATTTTTGGAAACTGTTTTTTTTAAACCAGTTAGCCTATATAACTAATATTCGGGTCGTTCTAGTATTGTGTGGCACACATCTACAAACATGCCAATTTATTGGGCAAATTTACCACCGTACATTTTATGCAAGTAAATTATATTGATTGTAACAACTATTTTACGAATCATACATAATTTTTGTAATGTATTAAGTATCAGTACGAGTAGTTGATTTCCGGGTTCCGTACCTAAAGGGTAAAAGGATAGATATCACTTTACCTGACCGTTAATATGGATGTTCTAGATTCGATTCCCAGTAAAGGAAAGTTTGAAAATGGCATTTTTAAAATTGTCCTGGGTCTGGAGTCTGGACTGTAAGTTTGTCCTATGTACAGTCGGCGGCCATCGTGGTAAGTACGGTAGGGTGGTTAGGTTTATATGCCCTCGACTGTACACAAAATAAGAGCTTTTTATTATGTGCATATGAAATTTGAATTTTAATAATTTACTTACTAACTTCAAAAAAAGGAGGAGTTACGATGCGTTATTTTATTTTTGCTTTATTATATAAGTACTTATAGATAGTATTCTGTAAGATAAAATCATATTTCAATATAAGTATATTTGGAAAAGTTGTTCAGTAGAGTAATCTGAATTTGACCTTAAAACTTTTGCAGTTAATTAAATTTGTGTCTAGCTTATAAAGTTCCTCCTTATGAATGGATAATGGATGGATAAGGCACTTAATTATTTTTACGAACAATTTGGCCCTTTTTTTAGTGATCTATCTTAAACGCTGGTAAGAAAAAGTCTTTGTCAAGTTTCTAAAACCATCTAACGGATCAATTCAAATCATAGATCGTAGAAGTTGTGCTTTATACGGAGCCCGTGCGCAGATCAAAGCCTACGAAGCATTAATTGTAAAATGCACGCACGTCTAAAAATTAAAATAATATCCGTTAAGCTCCAGTTGTGTTAGTATCGAGGGTTCCGTACTAACCACTTCATGCATTAAAAAGCCTTTACCGTACTACAAAAGCAGGTCTAACTTTGAACTTTGTTTAAACTATTATCCGCACAAATCAAGTTAATATGGCATGACAGGTGAGACAGTGTGATGTTACTAGATGTCAACTTGATTTGGGCGGGTAATGGTTTTAAAGTTAGACCTGCTTTTGTAGTAAGACAGTTAACCCCGTATTAAGAAACGATTGTTAAGCCCATTTTAACTAAAATATGTTTTGCCTCTTTTTCTCTTACCTGACACTTCATGTGAAAGAACGAGACGCAACACATTTTAGCTGACATGTGCTTAACAAACGTTTCTTAATACGGGGATTAATGTTTACTTGTTATTTTAGGCTTTAGCCATTTACACCTGTATTCTTTAACGTTTCCTTTACTCAACCTTACTCGAACTCAGTGGTATTCTTAGTCGAAACTAGTTTTCTCATCTTAAGGAAATTCCTTATTGGAGATGAGGATCGAACTGTCAATTATAAGGTTGGTCGTATAGAGGTACCTCAAGGAAGCCTCAAGGATGTTGATACAGAAACATAGGGTGAAATAAATCTCTTTGAAAATAGTGATCATATATTATTATTATTGTGAAATACGAAATTGCAAACGGTTGCTGGATGCATTAAAATAAAATAATAGGACTGCAGTTTTTTTTTGTTAATTAGGCAGTTAGTAGAGGCATGCCCACGGAGAATGTCTAAGTAAATTAAGTTTCTTAAAATAAAATCAGTTACTTCCAAAGAATTTATATAAAACACTAGGATGCTTACGGAGGACAAAAGCCGTTCCGAAATAAAAACTAAAGTTTGTAGGTGTCTCTTTCTACTAGGTTGTATAAAATTCAAGAGGAAAAGGGACACCTTCAAATTTTGGACCTCTCACTTTAGGTATTTGTATGTAGGCTTTAAAGAAAAATCAATTTTGCAGAAGAGTAATAAGGATTAATTTTGAATGTTGTTTTTGCGATTATTATTATTCGTAAGCTTTCTAGTGTTTTATATAAATTCTTTGGTTACTTCATAGACATTTATCCAGAGAGAAAAAAATGTTCGTGCGACGAAAACCCAGATATTCTGTCCTCTTAAGCCGGGGACCATGCGGAACCCTAAACATGTGCCATCACATTATTGGCCACACACACGGCACAGTCCAAAGTCTGCGACCTTGATTCATTTCGCGAACGAAACGCTACGATTTTTTTGCGATGTTATTTTGAACTATGCTTTTGAATTTAATTACAGTTAGAAAAAAGTACTTACCTAAGTATAGTCAACTCAACAATTTGTCAACAGCTTAAACCGCATTGTCTGATCCGATAGACTCAGTTCAAGAGACTGTGTAACAGCTAATAATCTCGCCCGGAGGGTTCCGTACCACCACACCATAGAAGTAGTTTTAAAGATTTAAGCATACAAAGCTAGGGATATAGGGACAGAGAAAGCGACTTCAATTTATACTATGAAGATGTCTTTTATCTTAATTTGTTCGTGGTTAACATTTATGTTTATTAAATATCAATTTAAAATAAACAAAAAATTTAAGGATATATAGTTTTCCGATGTACTTACTTCCTTTACGGAGGAGCCTGATCTCCAAAACCTGATCCAGATCTGTGCATAGGCACAGATCATTTAATACTAGTAGAAGGATGCTGCTTATTTCTAAAGAAATTTTTCATCCAGCAGAACCAAGAGAGGAAACGTCAAGCGTGTACTTGGATATCAATAAATATATAAACATACATATCACTTCACTACATAGTATAAAACAAAGTCGCTTTCTCTATCCCTATGTTCCTTTGTATGCTTAAATCTTTAAAACTACGCAACGGATTTTGATGCGGTTTTTTATAGATAGAGTGATTCAAGAGGTTTTTATGCCCATGCGAAGCCGGGGCGGGTCGCTAGTTTCTTGATATTTAAGTACACGCCTGCCTGGTACTCATACTAGTTATATATAATATATACTTATACTATATCGTTTGTTGAAGATAGAGATAGATTTTAAGTCTCGTATGTCAGCCGCCAATGAATTCCGCAACCTACCTATATAACAGCATGTATTATGCTTTGTTATAATATAATAGACAATTGTAGCGTCAGCACTGGCTGCAAATATTAAAAAGAAGATAAGATTTTAAAAAAATTGCCTGACCGCGCGCGATTCCAAATTCTTTAGTTCAACTCATAGAAGTAATAAGTAATCTATGGTTCAATTATGCTGGGCAATACTGGCATGTAATAAATGTCACAAATGTTAACGCATGCTAATTTGAAATTCGAACAGTAATGGCAGACGCGAAATGCAAGCGCATTCACAGTTTACAGATTAAATGTTTTTGAGTTAAGGAATTAATGAAGAATTAAGGTTACTGAAAGAAGCTTGCAATTGTCATTCTGCTACGTAACATTATCATTTTTAATCAGAGAAAGTTGTTTGTATTGTATTGAAAAATAATGATTAGGTAGGTACCTATCTATCTACCTAGCATTTCTTTTTCGTGCCATCTGATTCTTACCTGCCAGTGTTAATCTCGCGCGCATTGTCTATGCTCGGCGGGGCGTCACGTTCAAACGAACAATACGTTTGACAGCCGAGCGAGCATTCAGAAAACGCGCAATAAATTATCTGCGAAGATGACAGTTGGCGGGAAAGGGCGTTTTGATAATGTTTTCACGATTTGGGCATTGGAGCAAAATTATTTTACTGATTGCGATACTCGCTCTTGACTTGAGTTTTGCAAAACAACGATATTATGAGCAATAAGGAATTTTATCATAAGTGTTAAAACTTCTCATGAAGTGGAAATCTCTTAGAACCCATATAATTAAAAAGAACTACCAAACAGTTTCATAGCAGCTGACAGCTGATGGGTTTACTTAATTATACCTTTAATAGTAATTCCTTGGAGTTTTTTCTTCTTTTGATTTCTACATTTGTAAAATAACTCAAAATATAAGTCTGTCTATAAATAAAAATTAAGTTAAAAAAACTATAACCCGACTAGGTACGTGATGTCTAAAAAGGATGAAACAAGGAAATAATTGAGATAGAAATCCAGAAATGCATAGGTACAAAATGGTAATTGTAAAGCCGTGGTCGCACCCACTGAATAGTCTATACCAACAATGTTCGTTTAAAGGTGTTTCTATCATCCATTTATAATAGATGCGACCACGGCTTTACAATTACCATTTTGTACCTATGCATTTCTGGATTTCTATCTCAATTATTTCCTTATTTCATCCTTTTTAGACATCACGTAGTCGGGTTATAGTTTTTTAACTTAATTTTTATTTAATACTTTTCTATTTACCTACCGAACGGAAATGACTTAACTGGACCGCGTGAAATATACCACTCTACCAAAGCATTTTAAACATTTCTACCTATAATTTAACTTAATCAATATGAATTATATACATATTTGTAATGTGCTCGTCAAGACCTTTCCTTTGATACCAAACACGTGATGCCAATATCAGTTTAATTTTTTTTTGAGGTTAGAATCTGATGTTTAAATTCCGTCAGTTAAAATTTTGATACAATTTATATAGCCTATGTAACCCGCGCTATTTTTACGAATCTTTTGACACCTCATTCATTAATATCGGTCCAGTAGTTTAGGCGCTACGGTGGGAACATACATACATACATACTTACATACATACATACTTACATACATACATACATAGACTGCCAAAATCATTACCCTTCCTTTTGGCTTCGCCGTAGTCGGGTAAAAAGAGAATCACCAGCGAAGATCGTTAAAGGTTCAAAAGCGACAAATAAAAAACAAATCCGACTACCCATTAAGCTACGTGTCAATTTATTCGATAGCTAATGAATCGATTAATAAATGCATCGATACGAAGTAACTGTGCTCAGGCTCCCACGCACAGCATGGTATTCATTTCATTTGTAATCAATCAAAATCAGATGCAATACAACAACGGTTGATAAAAGAAGCAAGTTTTGAAATATAATATATATCTACTCATCATGCAGGCTTTTGTTTATTTGTAAAACTGTAAATTAGGGTAATAAGTAGTTAGATAGAAGATAATACATATGTTATAGTCACTGTACAGTCAAAAATCCCAACTTAATATTATAAATGCGAAAGTGAGTTTGTATATTTGTTACTTTGTTACCTCTTCACGCCCTATCTACTGAACCAATCTTCCTGAAATTTCATAAACACATAGCTAAAAGTATTGAGTCACAATACACAAACAATAGAAAAACTATTGTCATGTAAATTAATTTTTTTAACAAATCGATCGGAAACAAATAGAATGAGATGAAACACATTTTACCTAGTTAAAAATTTGTGAACGAGGAGGTTGAGGGTTGGAGCTGAGTTGTATTTTAGCCAGTCTGCCGCGCCGGCCCTGAAGCCTTAGCCAGTCACAATTTCAAAATGTTGACGAAATTCGACAAGAACAAAAGTATATGGGATTGACATAAGCTGCGGTAAATCACGTGGTCAATCGTATGTCAATCCCATACATTTTGTTCTTGAAGAAGTTCGTTAACGTTTTTAAATTGTGACTCTGGCTAAACAAACTGGTGGGAGGATGCCCTGGGATCTGTCGCTCTAATGTCTAGGCGCCAGGTGTCAAATCAAATTTTTCATTGCCAAAATACAGGGTGGCAACAGAATTGCCACCCTAAAGTGGAAATGGACAGGTCACATAAGCCGTAGGGAGAACGGAAGATGGGGCCGAAAAGTCCTTGACTGGAGACCGTGGATGGGACAAGCCGGGCAAACCACCTGCCCGATTAAAGGCCCTATGTGGAGAAGAGTGGCAAGAAGAAGAAGGGTGGCAATAGGGACGCCCAGAAAGCCAAGTGCGAAAAATAATTTCTAGCGCGAATTTTAAGAAGCGCTGGTGCAGTTTTTCCAAATCAGATAAAGATTTTTGAAATTCGTGTTTGGATTACTTAAAACCATCATGGTAACCCCTACGATGCGAATGATGGATGTGAGGACCCTGTTCTTTGAGTATGGCTTCCGCACCAAAACGCCGTGTTGCTCAGTCCCGCTCGGATACACAACAAGCACTCATAGACAATGACAGCGGTAGGTAGAGATTGATAGATTTCTATTTCAAATCAATTTATTTGTCTATGTTGTAAATGGGCTTCAATACAATTCATCAATACCTATATAGCAAATTGAAGCCGCTGTCCGTGTCTGTATTTAAGTTTAAAACTAAAATGTAGTAGGATTCTTACGGAAACAAAAATTAACCGAATGCTACCTACCTACCTTCTGTGCAGGCAGCTTAAAAGAACTCTAGTTTCCCTTACATCCTACTTATATCATAAACGCAAAAGTTTGTATAGATGTTTGTTAATCTTTCACACGAAAACGGCTTTTGCGAAACGATTGCTTAGCAACAACAACACATAGGCTATATTTCAACCCGGAATTCCCACGGGAGCAGAGCCCCGGGCAACAGCTAGTATTCTATAAAAAGCTTGGCATAAATGAAATAGTGTTCTCGGTTGTTGGTTACTTCAATAAATTTTGACAGTCATTGACTTCTAGCCGCAGGCTGGCTGAATCTAAAGCTAATTAAAAAGAAAGCAAAGAGGCGCGAACACAGGAAACGTCAGTCATTTCAAATTTTCGAAGTTGTTCTTAATTCAATGAGATTGACATTTCATATGAACGTGCGGGCGGAAATAGTATTGGCCATGAAAGAAAATGTACTTCGATGGTTTTTGGTTTTGCCATAGGTATTTAGTACTATTGTCCAATCTGTGGTTTTGTTTTTACAGTCTGGTACGGAAACCCTAAAAATTCCCTAAACCGCAATTAGTAAAAAAAAACTACAATAACGATACAATTTTAAAAGTATACCTAATAATCCTGCCTTCCTTTTCAGTAACATGATTCATGTAAATAAATCAATCATTTAATGTATTCAAAACATTTAAACCACAAAGTCGCAGTAAAATCCTAATGCCAGTTGGAAATTGGCTCGCGCCAACAAGATTAGAGTGCGGTTCCATTTGCGGCGGCCATTTTACTTGAAACGTCAAACTTACAAAATGGATTCCTTTCCCTAGGGAATAGAGAATTGTTCAGTTTTAGTCTACTTGTTGTAATCCTGTGATTTAGTTAAAGCTTAGATAATAGTCTAGATATTTCATAACATCTTAGGTAGTACCTAATTATTTTACAGATATCCAGGACCTAATACGTATAAAGACTAGAATTTATAGTTTCGTGCAATCAACAGTCCTGTAATAACATGAATATTTACAAATTTAAAACTACTATTCATTGTTATCCTCATTAGAAAAAAATCTATTAAAAAGATTGTGTGTCATAATCTAAATTAAAAAAAAAAAACTCTTCTCCTGAGTCTCTTCCTGCCGTGTTAATTTAATTCGATTCGGTTTTCAAATAAATAATATTTTTTTAAGAAATATCTTCCTAACTATAATAATTTGATTGCAGCCGGTAGGCTTACTTACCACCTACACAGGCTGAGTAACCGTTAACTACTTATTAATAGCCCAGGGCAAGTGAAAACGAAAAGAGTACCTACCTACTTACAGTAGGTAAGTACTTACAGTTCATTTTGTGGTAGTACTTTGTTTTACTAGTAGTACTTATATAGATTATTTATTATAGACAAACCTATATCTATCTAAATAAAATTTAAGAGCTGTATCTCTTGTCGGTGGGTGTACTTATTATCCTACTATTCCCATAACAGTCCTATTTTGGATTCCAAGCCAACGGCCAAGTCACATGTATAAAATCTAACTATATTAATGAAGAAATCGCAGTAAAGAAATCTTACACTTGACTTGGCTTTGCGAGATTACATTCTTTTTTTTTATAGAGAAACTATTCAAGAGCAACATAGGAGGACATCAGTCATGGAGACCACCATACTTTTTTTACATAGATGTCATTTGTGAAAAAACATGGTGACCTCCATGACTGATTTTCTACTACCTTTACCCCTTATCCAGTCAACAGATATCGCCATCTACTAGAATCGTTAGGAGCTAATAGATAATTTGTGACTATAAAATAATAGACAAGAAAATAATATTCTTCCTCTTCTTCTACCGGCCTGTTTCCCAATTTAATTTTGGTCGGCTCTTCTAACCATTTGTCTCCAGAACTGGCGATTCTGGGTCGTCTTTGGGTCAATTTGCAACAAAATAATATTGCGACTATAATATGAGATGTAAGCCACCTATCCTATCTTTTAAGTTGGATCAATTTGCACGGTGTGCAAATACAATTTTGAATCGGTTCATTAATTTAGGAGTCCATCGCGGACAAACAATGTGACACGTACTTTTTATATAAGTAAAATAATAAAGATAAACAGCTTTTACTTTTTAGTAAAAAAAAGTAATTAGTAAAAAAAATATTTTAAGTACAGCGGTGTTTACTTTGCGCTCGTCTTGGCGGTGGCACTGCGGTGCCCCCAGATTTATTTAATATTTTATTTTATTTAAGAATAGGTAGTTAACATCGAAAAGACTAGAAGTCATATACAGAAGTTCTTTGTAACTTACAAAAAGTAAAAGTTCTATTCTATTTGACGGAAACCTTTGACAATAGTTAGTAGAGTTGATTTTACTTTTAGGGTTCCGTACCTACACACTGTCTTCGTATTATTAGAAGCTCAATAGTCTACGGGGGATAGCGTGATCGCAGAAATAGAAACCAGTAGTTTTAAAACCCTCAAATAACCTGGTATATAAATATAGCGGTCGATTTTGGGGTCCTAAATACCTGGTTAAGACCGTTATTTTTGGGTACCTAAATTCTTCCATGCTGGTATGGGGGAAAAAGAAAAACGTAGAATGCACCAGCTGCTTCTCTTCCCGCGCAAGGCGTAAAAGTCGTCTGAGATAATCGGCGAATGGGGGAATCATGACATAAGCGATGCGGCTAGCAACCCATCACTATTGATTTCCTGTTTCAACTACCTTTATGCTAAACGTGGCCTTAGGTCGTATGGCTCTAGGCTCTGTCTACCCCGTATGAGATAAAGACGTGATTGTATGTATGTATGTATGTACCTGAATTCTGGTTGAGCGGAACCACAATGCTATTGATCGCTGTAATAATGTATGGACAGAAAAACAGAGCTAGTTCTTGATTATAACCAGTTTACCGATTCCGTGTTTTCGTTACGATCATGCATGTCAAGCGACAGGATAAAGACTTCTTCATTGCATAGTCATCATTCATCATCATTTCAGCCGCAGGCTGTCCACTGCTGGACATAGCCCTCCCCCAAGGATTTCCAAAATGACCGGTTGGAAGCGGCCTGCATCCAGCGCCTGCCTGCGACCTTCTTCAGTTGTGAATCGTGGCGGTCAAAGGACCATGAAAACCCTGGTGTCTGAGTTCTTCGAAAACACCTCTAGGCCTGACATGGTTTCTTTAATTATTGTATGTATACTTACATAAAAAAGATAATTATGTATACTAAAATTAAATCTACTCTTAATTTAAGTAAAAAATAGAGCCAAAGTCACTCTCATCACATGGTACAGTATAAAAGACTGGCGGCATTAAAAGTTAGTCTTTTGGGTACTTTACCATGTGATGACAGTGACTTGGGCTCTATTTCTTACTTAAATTAAGAGTAGATTTAATTTTAGTTTTATTTTTGTTATAAGATTATGTATACTTGTTCCTTAGAATGGATATGATAGGTAGGTACCACTTACATAATTGCTTACCCTCAAACATCCCTCAGACATTAAATCTACCCATTTGTTTTTAATTTATAAGTAGGTTGCCAGTTGCATCAAAATTTTGTCAAGTGGCCTCCCTAACTCCGACCCTTGGTTTCTACACCAATCACGGTTCATTAATGATCCGCCATTACCAGCTGATGTCATTCCAATTTTAAATATTGACAACTATGTGTAAGTACAGTCAACAAACAATATTTTTATATATCAAGTCCCTATTAATTTTAGAAATAAAATTTTATAATTTAGGAATCAAATGTGTTTTTATTTTAAAGAAATCACTAAATTAACATAAATAAATATAAAATTACAAACTAAAACTTATATAGCACTAAAAGGGATTATTCAATTTTATATTTGGTTCAATCACTATCACTATCAGTCAGTACATAGTATAAAACAAAGTCGCTTTCTCTGTCCCTATGTCCCATTGTATGCTTAAATCTTTGAAACTACGCAACGGATATTGATGCGGTTTTTTTTAATAGATAGAGTGATTCAATAGGAAAGTTTTTATGCCCATGCGAAGCCGGGGCGAGTCGCTAGTATTTTATATACAGCTAAACTCAATCTTAAGAAGAGACTAAATTATAACAGAGGTCATATTCAAATACCCGGCACATAAGTTGGCCACAAACGGCACCTCAACATCCCTTTTTCTATCATTGTCACTACATCCTCATTTACACCGCATCTTTTTATTATTTCACTAGCTGTTCCCCGCGGCTTCGCCCCGCGTGGTACTCGATTATATCGCGCCCAAAAGTAGCCTATGTTTGACCTCAGGTCGTTAACTACATCCCAATACATCACAATCGGTCCAGCAGTTTAGCCGTAAAGAGGTGACAGACAGACAGACAGACAGACAGACAGACTTTCGCATTTATAATATTAGTAAGGATATGGATAATTCAATATGGACGTTGACTGTACAATTCAACTTTGTTGCAAACTACCCTAGGGATGCACGCGGCGAGCGGCGACCCTAACCGACTAATTGTTTCAAAGATGCACTTTATTGAGATACGGGCCTAATGCGTATGGTATTCACCCCAACAGTGTATAATCTCGAATTAATAATTTGTGTAGTACAGTGGCTGAACACCCTATCGTCGCGAAATGTATATATATTTTTTTTTGCTATCATTTAATTATTTGACAAGATAAAATGCCCGCGAATCTTGGGTCTGCGTACTATTTTCTAGATTTTTTTTTTGTTAATATTTACAGAACTTATAAATTAAGTCACTGATTCTAGAAATCAGCTTGAACTTCCCTCGAGAATCGGGAACTGTGCTTTTTCCGGGGATGAAAGTTACCCTATGTCCTTCTCAATACTCCTAGCTATGTGTATGCGAAATTTCAGGAAGATTGGTTCAGTGCGTGAAGTTAGCTACCTACAAAGTACTGCTACATACTAACAAACAAATATACCTACTCACTCACTTTCGCATTTATAATATTAGTTGGGATACAGTTTTATTAAATAAATCATATAATCATGACCACAACTGAAAACCGATTTTTTTTCCATGTCATTGGTCACATTGACAACTAAGATAAAATATCTTCTGTGACATTACCCACCCCTACAGAAAAACAATTAATCCTAAACTCCATTCACAGGACGAGACAAACAAAAGCATTAACAACTTGTATGTATCGCCTTTTGGGAATATCTATTAGTGAGCTGAGGTTCCACTGAGGGTAAAAATAAGGGGTCGATGAATGGTGTTATGCTAAATAATAGCATTATTTTCTTTTTTTTTGTTAGGGCCTTTAGTTTTTAATTTAGTTTATTTGTTTTTATATTTAAGTCATATTGAAACTAGTTTAATATATTTTTATTTAATTATGAATAAATAAAATTCATTCTGGTTTAGTTAAATTTATGTTGCTTTCTTTTTTTGATTTAATGATCTTTTTCTTATTTCTTTATGTAATTTGTGCATTTTAAAAATGTATAAAAAAATATTTATATATGACTGCCATGTTAATAATAAAATTAACGCAAAATAACACGCGGAAATAAACATACAGACGTCGATAGATCACTTTCAAAATTAAAAGTAATTAAAAATTTAAAAAAAAAACCTATTTTATAAAACATGGCTCGGGCGTGGTTTTCATTTCGTTGGTTTCAACATGTACAGTCTGCCACTTAAAGAGTATACCACCTTAGATATAAGTGTAAGAGAAACATGGTATACTTCTATAGGTGGCCTACTGTACATCAAAAAATGAAAGTACCGGTAACAAGCACTTTTAAGGAAAAATATAATTTCGTGTAGGTATTTAATATTTATTCAAGTCTGCATGAGCAGGAATCAAATCAATCTTTCGTTTACTCTTTTCAGAAAAATTTTGAATATGTTTATTTGGAAAAGTATATTCTGAATCTGCCCTTAAAATAATTTGCAGTTGATTTGTGTCCACCTTATATATCTTTGTAATTACCGGCACGTTAAGTTGGTCCCGGCTGTCATCTGGTAGTCGTTAAAGGAACGACGTCAGAGGCCGAGAGGCGGTTTTGAAGAATTCTGACACCAGGGTGTGTATTGTCGACTGACCGTGTCACCTACACCAGATGATGACTGGCCAAACCCGATTTCAGGACAAACCAATTTTTCTTAGGCCAATGGTTGTCACAAGATAACCATAACCTACCGAGCCGCTTCTCGGCCTCATCCGGCAAGGATTCGCTTGCCTTTTGGCTTTTTATAACCCAAAAGTCGGGTTTTCCGAACGGATTTGAAAAATCTCTTTCTGCACAATGTAACCTACCTTTTAGGGTAGGTTAATCGCTATAGTAAATGATACTCTGGACACCCTGTGAAACAGCTTGTATATTAAACTTACCTATCTTTTGTTGTTGGAGGCAATTAAAATTAAAATTTGTTTCAGGCACGGGCTCAAACTCCGTCAGCTGTCAGATGGCCGCCATTTTGTCCAAGTGATTTACACACCAAATGGCGACATACAAGACTGCGAGTTCATAGCGCAGGGAAAAACAACAAGAAACTTCCTAAGGACATTGCGCAAAGAATTAAAATTAGCATTAGATGAAGAAAGTTATAGAATATTACAAAGAGATTATAAAGATATTAATGAAGAAAAATTTTTGAGGCATTTTAGTAATGTGACAGTCAGATTGCTGAAAAATGGTGAAGATTTACCGCCATCAGTGGCGTCTTGGTTAGATTATGATAAATTGAAAATGGAGTGCTTGAGAAGACAGGAGGAGCTGAGATACATGATGGAAAACAGGAACAAAGTATCAGAAAATTCTTTGTCAAGGTAAATATATAAGAATTATCATGCATTGAATTTATCTACGTATAAGGGGTAGACATAAAAAATAAGAGGAGACTTTTTGAACACAAATCACTTTTTTTAAAAAGTTTTTTTTTTAATTTAGTTTATTCCTAAATAGTTATTCATTTGTTCAGATTTATTACCTGTGACATTATAATGATACCTAATAGGATGAAGAAATTTTAAAAGAGAACCGATAAAGTTACAAAAATTGGTTTGTGTTTGAAGTTACCTTTTGACTACACTTGAGGGCAAAGTTAGTGGAATACAGTTAGTTTCAGAATTCTCTCTAGAGGGCGCTATAAGTACCTACCAAACCTAACCTGTTCATAAAGGTAGAAATTACATTAACATTCATTTTGAAACAACAGAAAGGAGAGTTAAATGGTTATATGTAACATCAAACTATAACAACTCCCTTCAATGTATTTAACCTAAAACTGTTTAGTTTTCAATAAAGTTTCTTTTTGTTGTTGAGTGGGGTAAAATAAAATTATTTTATTTATTATTTAATCATAAATTTTTGCATCTGCTGGATTATACTACATTGCCCCGAATGCTTTTATAAAATTAAGGCGTTTATTTGTAATTTTATATTTATTTTGTGCACGTCTTTTCTGTTTCCGATTTTCTGAACACATCATCGCCACTGGAATGACCTCTTTCGTCTATCTTTTGTAAAAATATAAATATATGGCCATTATATGTATATTTATATGAGTTTTTGTATGCTATGTTGTATATATATTTTCATGTAAATTATTCCATAAATAAAATTAACGCTTTTGATTTCGGGAAACGATAAATACATCTTTATAAATAGTTTGTGTAGCACACCATTTTTAAAATAAATACATATATGAAAATATCTCAGACAAAAGTTACAAAATAAAGAAATATGCAAATTTTAGTTACCAACTTATTCAAAATCCATTATATGTTTACTCATGTTGTAAATATGCTTATATTAATGTTTTAATATGTAGGTAGTTAAAGTCCTTGTACAATAAAAATAAACTTTTGCCATCTGCGTTTTATAATAAGACGTTTTAGGTTTTGATACTGTTGGATACGCGGACTTCCTGGAATTTTTTTGATCTCCCATATAGTCCTATCGGTGAATCACTCAATTTGTACAAGAAGTTGAAAAAACCCGATCTATTGGTTCCACTTTCGTTATGGTAAGGTATCATTTTATTTATTAAAATTTTCAAATATTAAAATAATTTCATATATCTAATTCCTTTAACAATAGTTTCTATTATAACATGTTTACAATCAACATTTCGCTTATCTATTGAAATCATAATAACCATGAAAATAATAAGAAATAATCTATTTTCAAATAGTGAGGCCTCTTGGAAAACAATAATACATTTAAAATAATAATAAATAACTTTATATGTATTAATTTAATTTATGTACACTTATATACAAACATAGAAAACTTAAAATAAGGAAATTTTGTACAAAGGTGCTAGTTATTTCTATAAAAGTTTTATTTGTATTTATCTAACAATTATTTTATATATCAAATTATAAAAATATTCATGCAAAATATAAATAATACAATAATTGGTAATTAGTTTTCTACTTATTAAACCTACTACAGATTAATAAAATCTGTCTGTCTTTACCCTTTGATACCCTAAATTTATTTGCCTATATGACCAATTAATTGTGGATAAACAAATAAATGAATATATTTTGATAAAAAATTCAAAAACAAAAATATTTACCTGATTCTTCGACTTTAAAAACAAGATATACCTAAATAAAAGCTGTTTTTACCTGACTTCATATTTGAATTATTGCCATAAGTAAATGAGTATTAATGTAATAAAAAAAAACTCAATTTTCAAATAAAAAAAAAACATTCGTTTAATATTTTACCAAGTGGGCAGGCTGGTGACCATAATCATTCATGGCTAAATTGATTAATTCATCATAAATTACCATCTTGTGCTCACATCTATACTACTTGTCACTACCATATCAAACCATTTGATCAACTATCATTGAGGCTGCGTTCTTCAACTTTCTACCACTCAAGGCTATGTTCAGATCACATTTTATTCCATATTTGAATTTCAACGGTCTGACCTGAACATAGCCATAATCATTAACCCACTATTGCGGTGACAGGTCGCGGCGGTCAATCCGGGAGAATTTCATAGTACCCGGGACGAAATGGTGTGGGGCAGGCCAACTTGCCGAAAAGTACCACGAACTCGGTGCTGATAGAACAGAAGACCGCTGCTGTAGGACCCACGACAATTGCAGGGTTAATATCGGCGCTTTTAGACGAAGATTCGGGTATTTCAACCTTAGGCCGTTCACGATATCTCACTGCAAGTGCGATAGGAGGTTAGTTTTTTTTTTTTGTTTTTGTTTTGCTCAATCGACATTGTAGATATAGATAAAATCGGCGATTTGCGTATATTTTGTGATGTAAATTGGTTTACTACACAGGTTTTCCAAAAATCTTCATCGCATAACTAACATATCTCATCAAATGATCATTCATTTTAAGATAAATGCGAAATGAAATACTGAAGATTATTACTTTAAAAAAATATCTTTCTTGTTTTTGGTCTATTTAAAAATAAGTTCAGAGCATATGTTTTAGATACCTTGACATATTATTTAAAAATCGTTCTAATTCTAGAACTGGTCGAATTTTCAAAAGCCTCAGGCTTTAAGTTTGCCGTGTTGAATATAGTTAAAAAGTTGAATATAGATAAATAAATCGGTTGAAAAATAACATGCCTTCTTCTTTCAAAGTTTAAGTCCGTCATTGCCTAATAATTAAAAACAAATCACGAGCATCACAAAATAACGCGCCATCCCACTACGCTTCACAAACGAAGTCACGGCACACAAATTCATCTTTTGTCACTCGCTTTTTACACGGTGGAAGTAATGGTATCAGTACCGCGGTGAACAGAATTCCTTGCCTCGAAGTGTAACAACCTCTTCCATTTTTATTATTTTTTATTTTTTAGTTCTTTAAAGCAATAACAAATGCCAATACCTAGGTTTTATTCACATTACGTATTTCTGTCTTCCATAAAAAATACCTACATACCAAATTATCAACTGATTTTCTAAAAGGAGGAGGTTTCTGAATTTGTTTTTTTTTTTTCAATGTTTTTTTTTACTTATTGGTACAGTCAATCTATCAAATCGGTCAATAGAAAATTGGAAGTGGTTTTTGTGTGATTTTCTCGATGGGTACTTATCTTTTAATGATTTTTTTTAAGAGACGTCTTAGCTTATATTATTTTCTACTAGTGACCCGCCCCAGCTTCGCATGGGTGCAATGTTATGTATGGGTGACATATTACCTTCCTCTTGAATCACTCTATCTAAGTATTAAAAAACCGCATCAAAATCCGTTGCGAAGTTTCAAAAATCTAAGCATCCTATATAGAGACAGACAGCGGGAAGCGACTTTTATTTGTTTTATACTATGTAATGATGATGATGATAATGATCATACATAGTGATAATTTTACCAACGATGTTACGCATAGATTTAAATAAAATTGCTACAGCCGCGCGCGATTCAAAATTCTTTGATTTTACGCCATATTTTAATCAAGTAAGCTTGAAATGAGTGAGAGAGAGAAATAAGTATGGTGTTTGGTGTACTTCTATACAACATAAATAAAACCCCTCCACATAAAAAAATACACATTTATTTAATCCCAGATACCAATTTTAGTTGGTACAAACCACAGATTACAGAAATCTAGTTAGTACAAACATATGATCACGTCTTTATCCCAGGGGTAGGCTTCAGGACACGTTTAGCATGATGGTAGTTGTAGTAGTTGATGGCAGCACACTATCAATCTAGTGATGTATCTGTCGCAGGCAATTCGGCTTTGGCATTTTATAAACATGAAGCGTTATACAAAATGTCGAAGGCAAATTGTCAGCGTATTCGAAAGTGTCAATGTAAACGTCGGGATTCGTGATAGTTGTCCTAAGGTGACCATGAGGAAATTTTAAAAAATAATATTTGTTTTAATAGTTGTACGACAAAATCTTCTGTATTTACGGTTTTTAATATATATTTTTTAATTTTGTCATTAACATCTATGTTTTGAAATTGAGTTTTTTTTGAATCGCTATGATAACTTTACCAAATTTCTGTAGGTATTTGTAAATATTTTTGGAGTGTGTGTGATTTTTGGTGGATGTAAATATTTTCATATTTTCCTATTTTGTTTTTTTGGTTTTGTACTTATGTAAGTACTTATATGGTTTTGGGTATTAGGTTGGTATTATGTCAATTCCATTTTTTTCAGTTAATTACATACAAACAGCGCAAGATACGTGGCTTAACAATAGACCACTTCAAGCCTGTCTTGGATTGGTCGTCAGTCGACTAATATGTGCTTCCGAGCCGTTGGTCCCGGTTGTAATCGCTAGATGGCAGTCTTAAGGCTATGTCAGATGCATGCAGCCTAAAGTATCTCAATAAAAAATAGCCTGAGCAGGTTATTTTTAATTTATTTGTAACTTTTTATACATTTAAAAAAATAAATTTAAAAATATCCATAAAAGGGGCACCCATCGGCAGAGGAGAGAAGACCCAAGCTGCCGGTGGTCAGGACTCCAAAGCCAATCCAAAGCTAGGAATCTTCTCACAATACGGGCCGTGTCCAATAGTAGGTACTGCCTTCTGTAAACTGCCAACTTTTTTTATATTTATTTTCTGAAACTATCACGTTGATAAAATAGTGTAGCAATCAAAGATTTTATTGTTGTTTTTTTTTATTATTTTTGATGACTGATATAGAAGTCCTTCATTAGTCGTAGTTTTATTATTATAGTAAGCTAAGCTCCCTTACTATGAACTCTACAAACGATTCAATAATAAGTGAGTAAGCGATATGGCGTAGTACATTAAACGGTGACATCTTATAAATAAATAAAAATAAAATATTTTTAAAAGAAAATCCGCTCTATAGATTACGGTCGACTCTACGCTAAAAGTCGGTTATATTTTATACTAGCTGTTCCCCGCGGCTCCGCCCGCGTGGGACTCGGTTATATCGCGGCCAAAAGTAGCCTATGTTTGACCTCAGGTCGTTAACTACATCCCTACCAAATTTCATCACAATCGGTCGAGCAGTTTAGCCGTGAAGAGGTGACAGACAGACAAACAGACAGACAGACTTTCGCATTTATAATATTAGTATGGATATGGATATGGATTAATCATCAGCAAACAAAATATCATTTGCTTTTGTTATGCTTATTATTATACTAGCTGTTGCCCGCGGCTCCGCCCGCGTGTAGGTCGCTTTTCGCGTAACCTGTGGAAACTACAACTATCCAGACCTATAGTTAATTCTATTGTATCCTTTTCCCGTGCCAATTTTATAAAGCCATTACATTGCTACAATATCATTAAATATTAGGGCCACTTCTTTCTCAAATACCGTTTTTAAAATCAATAGGAATCAGTATTAAACAGTCGTAAAATTCTGAAAAATATATATGTTTTTAGTTGAGGATATAGCAGAGTGAAATTCGCTTACAGTAACAGTACCAATATCAGACAAAATTCGCTCGATAGAAAAATCTAAGTTGCCTCCTTTGGAAGTTTATTTTCAATACTATGCCTAAAATAATAAACTTATTGTCCTGCTTTTTATACCAACCTTTAGATAAAGTATTTATATAGTGAAAATAGCTGAAGTAGATTTTGTAGTGTTATTTTCCCAAATATGATGTCTTAATGCCTACAAAATGAGTGAGCGCCGCGACTACGCGGCTTACGGACAACGGACCTTCAGAAGAAGGAGCCCTTAACATTCATACTATCAATCTTTGTCTCTAAAAGAGTAGACGCAGCCTATTACAGAGTCATTAGGACCTAAAATTCACTCTCAAAGTTTTAGTGGGCGTGAAAATTGGAGAAAAGCTCAATAAATAGTGATAAGTCAGATAAATTTGTCCTTACGACACGACCGTATTATTCCGTCAAACACTGATTTGATTATTTTTTAAACCAAAGCCAAACCAAACCAACCAATCAATTCAAATAGCTTACAATACAACACAACAAACGACCGATAAAAAAACCAACCAATAGTACTAAATCAACAGCCAAATTTTTTTTAAATAATTAGAATGAATTGCTGCCGTAAGGAAAAATTTCAATCTGCTATTAAAATAAAGTCAGCGCCATCTATTGATATTTTATGTAACTAAATCATACGCCCACAAACATTCAATGTGTTATTTCATTAAAATTTAATAGAGACTGCAGTGTGTTTTTGTCTTTATTGATATAAGTAGAAATTCTAGCTTTATCTAAATTAAATACGTTTATGTAAATCGCATTCAACTGTTTAAAAGTTTTGAAGCAGTGCTTGTAGTAAACTTTAAATGGCCATAACTTCTATTTCCCTTAACCGATTTTGATGAAACAAAGATTTTACAACGCTCCTAATTATATGTAATTCACCTGTGAAAACAGCGTTCAAATCTGTTGAGTAGTTTTGAAATTATAACGCACCACACAGACAGAAAGACAGACAGACAAAAAGTGCAAATATTGTTTTTTTTTTTGTTTTTATTACTCTTCTTTAATTGCCCCGTAGAGGTTTTTTAGAAAAATATTTAATGTACAGACACTCGATTTTTACTGTCTTATTATATGTATAGATAGATAAGTACAAAATGCTTTTATATTAATGGAATTAACGCTAAGAATCTCTAAGTAACAAAATAATTCTAGAAAACAAATAAAAAACGAAAACAGAAAATTTCAGCTACTTTCTAGAAACATTTCTTTACTAAAATATTAAAAAAAAATAGACTTCTAAAAAATTAATACAAAACAAAAAAAGGGTAAAAACAAAAGAAGTGATGTCTAGCAGGATTCGAACCCTCTACTTAAAAATATGATCCGCTACCTCTACCGATAGGCCAACATGCTTTGCTTATTACTGCCGAAATTTCAAATGGGTTTTGTCTATAAGTTTTAAAGCAGTGTTTGAAGTAAATTTTCAATCGACCATAACTTCTTTTTCCCTTAACCGATTTTGACGAAACAAAGTTTTGACAACGCTCCTAATTATATGTAATCCAACTGTAAAAACCGCGTTTAAATCCGTTGAGTATTTTCGAAGTTATAACGTACCAGACAGACATACATACATACATACATACATACATACATACAGACAGACAAAAATTCCAAAAACTGTCTTTTTGGTTTCTGTTACTCTTTTTTAATCGCACTCAATCAGTTTTTTTGAAATATATTAAATGTACAGACACTCGCATTTTAGTGTCTTATTATATGTATTGATTAACGCTAAGAGCTTTCTCTAAGTAACAAAATAATTCTAGAAAACAAATAAAAGAGAAAACAGAAAATTCCAGCTACTTTCTAGAAACATTTCTTTACTAAAATATTTAAAAAAAATAGACTTCTAAAAAATTAATACAAAACAAAAAAAGGAAAACAAAAGAAGTGATGTCTAGCAGGATTCGAACCCTCTACTTAAAAATATGATCCGCTACCTCTACCGATAGGCCGACATGCTTTGCTTGTTACTGCCGAAATTTCAAATGGGTTTTGTCTATAAGTTTTAAAGCAGTGTTTGAAGTAAATTTTCAATCGACCATAACTTCTTTTTCCCTTAACCGATTTTGACGAAACAAAGTTTTGACAACGCTCCTAATTATATGTAATCCAACTGTAAAAACCGCGTTTAAATCCGTTGAGTATTTTCGAAGTTATAACGTACCAGACAGACATACATACATACATACATACATACATACATACAGACAGACAAAAATTCCAAAAACTGTCTTTTTGGTTTCTGTTACTCTTTTTTAATCGCACTCAATCAGTTTTTTTGAAATATATTAAATGTACAGACACTCGCATTTTAGTGTCTTATTATATGTATTGATAACGAGTAGGTACGTGGATAAATAGATGTTACATAATCAGGTATTATTTACGACATGAAGATTTACCATAATGACGGGAAATCAATGAAAATTGATAGTTAATTGATATGGCGTCATAGATGTTATTAAGCATTATATTTGCAATTAAATCTTATTATTATTATTTTGTTCACGTTAATTATGAGCCCAGTGGACGAGGACTAAGCTGCCTGAAAAATATGACTGTATTGGCCACTAACTAACACCTCCATCATGGTTCTGTTGGTCTGGTTTCCCTGTAAAAAGGGTTACGGAGATTAGACGGCAGTCGCTCCATTGTAATAACCAGTACAGTCAAATTGTAACAAATAGTTTAAAATTAAAATATTTTATTTTTAATTGGAGTATTTTTCGTTTCCTTGCATTTTCTAAGATTCAAGATATTAAGTCAAAATAAGGTGAAAAAATTAATATTTTAAATTGAAAAATTACATTCACCTTTGTGGAACAAAAAGCTCTTTTGTAAAAGATAAAAATAAGAGTTGTAGGTACGTACTTAGATCTTTTAGGCTTTCAGTCCTGCTACTCCTGGTGTACTAACAAACTTTTTCATTTATAATATTAGTAGGTAGGGATAGGCATTATTTTACCTTTTCACCATAGATTAAAAAAAAATTGCCTCCTGTGCGTTAGTTCCAAACTCTTTGCTTTTCACCAAGAAATCTAATGGTTAATTCAGAGATAGTACCAATTAAACACAATATTATAATTTGATAACATCAATTATGATATTCTAAGAATGGTGCCCATTTTGTAATGTTCCCGTTAATCCAATCAATCTCATCCGAAATAACCTACGGCAGCATTTTTTTAAATTAATAATTGTTAATTTTATTATTTTACCAGCCCGTGTTATTTTTTAACTTCGTCCTTTGAATTTATTAACCTTCCATACAAAATCCTATCAGTTGATCACTATATTTATAAAAATCCTTCCTTAATGGGAGGATTTTATTTACATTTTACTTAAAATGAGTTTATAGAAATGTGGTCGGTTTAAAAAAAACCTTCGACTATTACTTGCATCTAATATTTTTAGGTGCACTTTTGAACGAATAAACTATTTTTATTTACCACAAAAATGGCTCTAATAGGTACAATGTTAAAATTACAAAATGTAGAATTATTTGGACAATTTCTCAGTTCTGTGGTTAATACAAAGAAGTTCGAATCGCGCGCGGTTTTTAAGTGACGCAATTTTTTTTTAATCTATGGGTTAACATATCGGTATCTCACATTCAAAAATGACAGCTATTTAGAAGCACATTCAAATGCATTAGTAGAAATCAAGGTTATGATATGCAAGTAATCACAGAAATATTACTTTATGGACCACTGTGTATCCACCTCTTTTCACAGCCAAGCGGGCTCACTTGAGGCGACAAAGGGAACACATCAGGTCTTAATGTGGTCATAATTATATCATGTTTATGGTCTTTGAGAGTCCTTTTAAAAGTCTGGAGAGTGATATAGGGCAAATAAAACTAAATTAGTAATTAGGAATTCTTTTTTTATGTAAAACACGTATAGTAGGCTTGGTTTTTTAATAATATTTTTTTTTAACTAAGTTGTATTTATGTAACAACTTCTTCCTTGTCGTTTCCTCATGACTGAGGGACGTGACCATCACGGTCAAAACCTGCTACGATCTATCTCCAGGCGATCCTGTCCTGGCTACGTGAATCGACCTCTGCAAAGATGTACCAGTGACATCTTACACTGTATCCTGCCAATTTTTACCTGTCTACCCAAAGAAAGGATTTTAGGTAGTATAATTTATGTCCCTTTGTATGCTTAAATCTGTAAAACTACGCAACGGATTGTGATGCGTTTTTTTAATAAATAGTGATTAAAGGGAAGGTTTTTATGCCCATACGAAGCCGGGGCGGGTCGCTAGTAGGGTACCAATATTATGTAGTTTATTGAAAAGCAGTCGGGTTTTTCGCGTCGGCAAGCGCAGCATCAGACACCCACCTCCCATGGTCCCACTCTACCAACCTCTCGACTATACGAGCCGAATCTCGGGAGAGTGCGCTGTATTTGCATTTCGCATCTCTTTCCAGTCGCACCTGCTTGATCTCCCTACAAGTTCTCTATAGTGTCGCCTATCTATGCAATCATTGCATTTTAATAACTCTCTCCCATCTTTAGGGGGCTTACGTTCACACGTTCGCCTCGCTTGCCTTCTTCGCGGCCTGAGGCCAGTTTCTGTCTTCTAGGTCTTTGAGTTTGTCTCAGTTTCGGTTTTTCTCTTCGTCTTCTTTGTCTTCTTGTAGCAGTATTCTTGATGTGCTTCTACTTTTCAAGTTATGCCCCTCTCGAGGCCGCTTCGGATTTTATGCCACCGATGCGAGAATTCTTTTAGCCGCTTAAAGTTAGCCTCAGACCCCACGAGATCGCAATAGTAGACCGGGCCCACCCCGAGCGGGACAACATTATCTAATAATTCCCAAAGTACGTGATGGACGTCCTCAGTGACCGCTTCCTCGCAGAAGTAGGCTGAGGTCGGTTGATCTGAGGAAAGTGGCCGGTAGGCGCTGGTCAGGTGGTCATTTTGGAAATCCTTGAGGGGGAGCTATGTCCAGCAGTGGACAGCCTGCGGCTGAAATGATGAGTCGGGTTTTTGTGTTTTCGTGTTCTATATTATTTACTAATCGATCGAGATTTCTGGAATCTCCTCACTTCACCCCACAACGTAAGCACGGATGTTTATTTAACACTAATATTCAGGCAACCTTTAGTCAACTTTTGATATTAAGTAATAAATATTTCAAATAGATATATCTTACTTAATCTAAGTATTCTAATATTATTATACACTTCGTAAGTTACTTAATTCATGAAAATTTTATATATTTTCCCTAACCGCTGCTCTCTGCCTACATGGTAAAATTATTGTTTTAATATAGATATTCCGTATTTAAATATTTTTGTTGGTTTTCCTTTTATGTGTCACCAGTGGCAAAACCTAAAACACCGGACATATCATTAGGTTTTTCGATAACATTTGGCCATAGACAATATTTTATTTAGAATTAGGAATTTCTCTGCCTTTGTTTTAGACTCCATTTTGAGATAAGGTCACGTTTTTATCCCGACGCGTAAAACTTTTTATAGGGATTTGTTGTAAATAAATTTGAATTTGTTATAAGTTTGAGGTGTGAAGTGTCTATGTGTCAGGTTTGCCATACAAAATCGCTATCGCAGTCGCTAGAGTCTGCGTTTAGAAAAACTCATACTAGGGGTACTGTTTCTGTTAACGTAACCCTAGCGCCTAAATAATAGTCTGTTTTTTACGCTAAAATGATTTTAAATAAGTTGGGACGAAATCGCAATGAATACCTACCTAAATGGGTTTAGGTAGATAACGTTTAACGCCACATGGGGACTACGGAGAGTTCCATTGTATAGGTACCTATTTGTTTTTAGTTGAAGCTTTCCGGCTTTATTTAATAATCTTCTATTTATACTTAAATACTTATATGTTTATTAATTTGTTATTTTTATATAACAAATTACAAGTAGGTACAATTAATATAGACAGTTAGCTACAAGAAGTAACACAAAAATGTATTTAACTTTGGTAATTATTATTTACTTGCACCTCAACCACAAAAAAATTAATTTAATTATATTCAAATAAAATTTCTTAGTGTGGTACCAGACCAGCATCAGCTTGTCCCAAAACTCCAAACTTTCGTAGCACTAGCTAGAGTCACCATATATTGGAGGCGGGAGGCGGTACACAGCTATATAAGATCTGTTGACGATAGTGTTGCCAACCTAACAATTTTACAGCCTTTGACAGATTTAAAGCTGCCATTAGGTGGATTCATTCTTCGTTTGTCCCACTGAGTTTTGTCCCACTAATAAATTTCTTAGTTAGTCCCAAACATTATGCTTCCTTCGTCCCGATGTACAATTTTTATTATTTTATTCCTAGTTGGTCCCACTTTGCATTCCTTGTTCGACCCGTTGTTTTTTATAAGTAATTTTCTTTCTAAATAATATAGGTTTTTGTTTGTTATTCGTTCAAAATACTTTTTTGTTAGTTGTACCTTTAAAGTACCTTCTTGTGAACTGGGACAAACCGGGAATATAAAAGTGACTGGGACAAACGAATAATTTTTTGAAATGTGGGACAAAATTTCAGGACGAACGAAGAATAAACCATTAGGTGTCTATCCCGTTTATTATTATTATACCTATAACGAAAATGCTGGTGGCCTGCGTGGGTAGAGTATTATATTATTATTTAATGTAGGTATATAAAATAGTAATGTTTCCTTTGCCCGTTGATGTATAAATGCTAAGAAATTATTAGGAAACGTAAGTACCTAAGTACTTTAAACGTTTTCAAATCACTATGTACTTATCTTCTTTATAGGTACATATAAATATATTTATTATTTAAAAAAAAACATAAAAACTATCTAAATGAACCTAAGTAAATATTTACCGCACCGAGTCGAATAGCGTCGATTTAAATTATATATCGTCCATGCATTTCACGAAGCGCGCCTTTCAATGTTTCAATTGTAAATAATAACTTTGCAGAGGTACCTTGCATGGAATAGCCAGAATCCCTCACGCCTTAGATCCTATATTTCATGATAATAGCCTTATATTACAAGCGGAAAAAAAAGTTTTTATTTTTATTTATGGAACAATTTTTAAATCGAAGAGTTCTATATTTCATGATATGAGCCTTATATTCCAAGCGAAAAAAAAGTTTTTGTTTTTATTTATGGAACAATTTTTAAATCGAAGAGGTCATTCTATTATGGCGCCAAGCGGCAACATACCAATGCCAAAACTCTTGACAGGCCGAAACGAGACGCCATGGAGATTCTAAGAGTGCCTGGCACGAAATGGTGCGGCAAAGGCTTTTCCGCCACCCGCTACTCGCAGCTTGGAGGGTACACACGGACAGACAGGTGTTGCAGAGTCCACGACCTGAGGTGTCCCTTCTGGATCGGTGGCATGGAGAAGAAATACGGCATTTACAACTGGAGAGTAAACACGCTAATGCATTGCCGATGTGATGAGAGGTTAGTGGTTTTCTTTGGTAGTGATTTTGTAGATTTTTTTAGGCCTTAAAGGACTAGTTTCCATGGCGGTAAAGTATTCTAAAAAAAATGTAGATTTTTATTTTCGGTTGAAAGAATGTTACAGATTTTTTCAAGAGATTAAATACATAGAGAAGTTCTCAATTTGTCTCTTTTTATGAGAGAAAAATTGACAACTTCTATCTTTTAATTACTTTAAGAGGACCGAGACACAAAAATAGTAAAATAAGTATGAGGGTGTTTCTTCCAGTCAACCACTACTTATATTAAGGAAATTCGTGACTGTGGTAGGATTAGGTATGTACTTAGTCAAAAATCTTATAGATCTTACCTATGTTTACTAAAAACTAGACTAAGACAGCACAATATAAATAACAGTATTAAAAAAGTTATCCTTTTGTCGATGTTTTGTAGGTACATTATAGTTTAGAATTAATGAATTAATTAAAATGGACGTCAAAAAGTGGAAATGTCTCCTAATAGGTAATTACCGTAACATATTAATAGTACAATTCCTGTACCAACGTCCAGCTCAATAAAAAAAATATAATAAATGAGTTTTATATGAAATAAAAAAAGCGGCCACATGATGTTGTTGAAATGTTTTGTGATACAAAAATGCATGGAGTGGGTTCGATATTTATTAATTGCATCACAATTTTTTGTAATAGACAAAGGGTAAGTATAAATTAATTAAAAAAACGCTTGATTTTCTTTCTGCTCTCAGATTTGTGGAACCAATTATTAAAATTATCGATAAATATTAAAAAAAAAAAACAACTTTGACAATTTGCTGTGAACCGTAAACAATAGCAAAGGAAGAGCAATCACATGACATTTTTTTAAATTTTAATATTTGTATATATGTGGATGTATATACATCCACCAAAGTCAACCAGTATCCCGGTAGACTACTATAGCCGATAAAATATGACTATTTTGAAGTGAATATCAAAATAATTGTTTTTGCCAAAAAAACCAAACCGACTTCATTTCCTCAACTAAAAAGGATGAAATAATTACATTGTTGTTTAAATATGCTTCATATCAAAAATTTTAATAAATCTGAAGTCGGTGCCGATTATTTTACTAAAATGTGCCAATTAACGAGCCAGCAGCTAGTCAACGAATTCGTAAAATTGGCACCAACTTCAAATTTATTAAAATGTTTGATATGAAGCATATTTAAACAAAAATTTGCCCGACTTTCCAAAATGCAACACATTGCATTTAGGAAAGTCGGGTAAACGTTATCAGCGTCGTCTTACCTTATTGACATGGAATATATCAAAAGCGACCCAAATCGCAATAAAACTTGAAGAGTTCCCTCGATAACTCCATGATTCCATCATCAGATCCTGATCTGATGACTATGGAACTATCTCGAAAGTATACCCTTTCTAACAAAAAAATAATTTTACCAATTGATTAAGTGGTCTTCGAGTAATCGAGCAAGATATGTTACAATCAAAAAGTTGTAAATACGTTGCATTTTTGAAAGTGGGTTAAATTTTCCAGCATTGTCTCACCTTCGTCTCACTTTAATAACTTGGAATATATCAAAAAATACCCATGCCCAATACAAAACTTGAAGAGTTCCCTCGATTTCTCCATGATCCCATCATCAGATCCTGACTTGCTGAATATGGGACCAATTGGAAAGTAAACCATGTCGAACTAAAAAAAAAATTTTCAAATCGGTCCAGCCGTCTTCGAGAAATCCGGTAACATACATAAAAAATAAAATAAAAAACATAAAACATTCCGACGAATTGAGCACCTCCTCCTTTTTTTGAAGTCGGTTAATAACATGGTTTTTTAATGAATATACTGATTTTCTTACCAACTATGTTTGTTGTTCTTTTAAAGCTTTAGTTCGCCAAATAAACAATTAAGTTTTAAAATAAAATCTACAAACATACAATTCGACTCCACAGTTTCGTCAGAACAAACATAAACCGGGATAGTATCGGGCCTAATTGGAGCTCATAAATTACAACCATCGCCTTTCTGTATGTTTGTTTCGATGGAGACATATCACAAACTAATATTATCAATGTATACAAAAAATAAATCTTAAGTAGAATCCGTTTCACTTAGATTCGACAATAGGCTTCTCGACTTATGTATTTTGATGCAATATATAGTTATTTCCTTTGACTCACGAAACCGAAATATATCAATTTCAGTTAATCCAAAACCGCATACTCTTAATTTCGTAAATCTTCTTATTTTGTAATATGACTCTACTAATTTAAATAAAATCTTAGTAAACATAGAATAATTGTCTGACAATAATAGACGACCAAATCACTAGTGCCATCTCTTCCAGGCCACAGTTCCAGGTTCTGCGTTTAAAATAACTCATGGTAGAGCCTAGAGTACCAACCGGAGACGGCACGCGCATTTATATCTACCTGGTGGCCTACTATCATCTCTTAAAACCATGCAAGATCTAGTGAGTAAGAGAGATGTCGCCTTACATCATGTATCGCGCTGTCTCGCTTACTCACTGGATCTTGCATGGTTTTAAGAGACGGTAGTAAACCCCAAAAAAAGTTCTGCCACATTCTGCGCTACGCACACACTTGACAAAATTATCCAACACAAGCAAAAAATACTCGCACACAAGTACAAGCATTGTATATGACCGGTGGTCATATCCAATTATACATGGCAGAGGGGGTCGCCTGTCAGTGGCCACTCCGGTTGTGTAATATGGGGTACAGCCACAGATGAGGCGTCAAAGCTTTGTTTTTTTTTTTTCAAATAAATATTTTTTTAATTTATCAATGTAACTTAATTTCATAATGTAATTGTTCTTAAGAGAGTTTTGGCGCCAAGCTAAAGTCGCTCAGTTATCGTCATTGTATTTATTTTCTAATATTTGTGTTTTTTCTAGTATTTGTGCATAATAAAGTAGTAGTTGATACTGGCAAAAATCCATACTAATATTATAAATGCGAAAGTCTGTCTGTCTGTCTGTCTGTCTGTCAGCTCTTCACGGCTAAACTGCTGGACCGACTGTGATGAAATTTGGTAGGGATATAGTCAACGACCTGAGGTCAAACATAGGCTACTTTTGGGCGCGATATAACCGAGTCCCACGCGGGGCGAAGCCGCGGGAAACAGCTAGTAATCTATATGTTTGATTGCCATATTGTGGATAATTTTTTATTAATATCAATTTATACATAAGTAAAAAAAAAAAAAAAATAATTGGATTATATTCACATCAAAAAAAAATTGTCCTTAATTTAAGAAACAGTATCTATGTAATCTCACACAATAAAAAAATTGTCTATGGAAGGAAACTATTTTAAATAGGTGTTTATGGTATGGCTCATATCGATAGAAGCTTTTTTGTGCCCATAGATGATGTTATTTAGATATCAGTGGGTTACGATCGAATTAGATCGGTGGATACGATAGGTAGGTCTTTTTGGATGTTTAATTTTTATTTATTGGAATGGCTACGTTAACAACAAAGGACTCCGTTCGTACACATTTATTTGTCCGTTTATTTAAAAAAAAGGAAACTATTAGGCGTCAAATTATTATATTTTAAAATGAAAAAAAAAACTTGGATTGCGCTTATTGATTGACATCTAAATTAATTTATTAATTAGGTAGGTACTATAAAAAGATGTGTGAGAAGTCTCCAAGACAAAAACATATCAACAGAAAAAAAAGAAAAACACATGCTCATATATATAGGTAGAAATGCTTTATTCGGTTATGAAAACCATGAGCAATAAATTAAAATATTTTTTTAGACTACGATTATTGTACTTCTAGTAGGTACCTAGTAAGAAGTACATAATTGACATGGTATGTGTTACTCATAGCTCATAACTAATACTCAAACCTACAATAACTTTAAATCTGTATCAATGACGCAGATAACATCAGCATCACTCACCTAACGATTGGAATAGTTAAGTTAGGGTCCTAACACCTCCCCCCCGAAGGGTTCCCATCTTGTCGCGATGGGGGGGCTTAGTACCAGCGGATTGACCACCGCAGGGAAGCTAAGAGGAACCCAGGACCCGAGGTTTTCGGGTCCGAGGAGGGGTCGCGGGGGTAGTGGTGCCCCGGGTGCGCTATGCCCCGTGACCGAGCGCGGCCGCAGCGCCTGATGCGGCATCGGCGGGGTCGCAGAGGAAGGGGAGGGTGCGGCGATGCGCAGCCTTCCCGTCTCCTGCGACCGTTTTTTGTGGTGGGCCTCGGTCAGCCAACCGGCTGACTTGAGGCAGGGCCTGCTTTTGCAGGCCTTTCGAAATTTGAGGCCGGTTGGGTGGTGGAAACGGGATCCGCTGCTCAACCGATAGCCCTTCTGGTTTAAAGGCATGCTTGTGTCAGCATGCCTTTACCCAAGCGGGACATTTTGGCTATCGTCCCGCTGGCGGCTCGGACCCCTCTCCTTTGAGAGGGGCTCGCGAGTAAGCCGGGAAGGGGCTGCCGAAAGGCGGCCAGCCGCGCCGGGGCTATGGAGCATGAGTAAGCACACGGCCCCGGCATATGCGGATGTGACGGACACCGTGAGGTTTTTAGTGGGTTAAAGTCCCACATAACCGTCCAGCTTCCCGTCGTGGCACCTTATGGTGCCTAGGCTGGGCGGTAGGCGTGGCCTTTTCCTCACGTTAAAAAAAAAAAAAAAAAAAAAAAGGGTCCTAACACCTAAGCATGCTATTTTTGGCTCCGTATTCGAACAGTCAAGTCTTCGGGTACGGCACCCCAAAAATACTGCATCAAATTCTTACCTATCTACCTAATACATTTTCCATTGTCGATGAACTACAAAAAGACCTTTCCACGCGGATTAACAAGAAAATAGTTATCTCTGCCACAATGGCTACCTTTCCCTCCTCAGTCATAATTTATGTATTGTCACAAAGCGTATTTAGCTCCCGTTCACATTATTCACACATTATAAAGCCCGCGAAGCGTGCCGATAACGGAACGTAATGTAAGACAACATGGCGCCCTTTTGACAATGACAGTTGTTTTGGCGCGCACTTTTTAGATAGTTTGTGGATTTTCTTGGACTGGATAATTATTTTCTTAATAATTGTTACCTACATGTTGTACAATTACGAATACACTAACATATAGGTACTTTTGTTATACTGTATTTTAAACTGAGGATATTATTTATTTGTTCTAACGCGCTTTCTATATATTTTTGCATATAGGTACTTAATAACCTGAGTCTTGAAGAATGTTGCTAATATAGACTAGGGTGGGGAAAATACTGATAGAATACTTAGTACCTAGCATACTTATCAAATAAATGTGGCTATGGCTAGCATGTCATGATGTCAACTGGCAGGCCGCGGGATCAGCTAGTTTTAGGTCTGTGGTTTTAATAATACCTAAACACCAAAACAACTAAGGAAGTAATTCTATTTCAATTTACAGCAACCTTTTATTTATTTTTCTTTTATTTTACAAAACACACAAATTGTTAAGCACAATAGCGGGCTAAATGCATAATATTTTCACTTAACGTCGAATAACTTACTAAAATAAGTAGACACCTGTGTTGTTTCCGCATCATTACTTGCTCTCTCAACTGAAAATTTCAAAATTCGAACGTTTCGGCTGAAAATGGCTGCGCCTGTTAACTTGTCTAAATGGCCAATTGTCTAAGAGCACAGCATACAAGAGCAAGGAGGTTGAAAAATATGTGGAGTTAATTTAGTGTCCATAACTGATGGCGAAAGGGAAATATTTATCGATGACGGTGTTTTATCATCATTCAAACGTGTTTTCCAGTTACACCCTCACTCTGGTTTTTTTTACCTTGCTACTTATTTAAACTTTATAGCAAACATGGGCATAAAAACTTCCTTTTGAATTACTCTATCTATTTAAAAAAATTCGCATCAAAATCCGTTGCAAGTTTTAAAGATTTAAGCATACAAAAGGACATAGGGGCAGAGAATGCGACTTTGTTTATTACTACCTAGGTATGTAGTGAAATACAATAGATTATCTAACGGTCAACCTTTGCGTCAAGCAGAGATCAGTTTCTATCTATTCTATCGTCATTCCTTTTATTTTAATAGTATCTACTCTAAAAGGCGGCCTATCATAGAAAACCCCTCTCTATCTCTATCTACGTCATAAGTAAGTTGCCTAACGAAGAGAAAAATTAATATATCTCTGATGTAAATATTAGTTTTTCATTGTGCTGTATTATTTATGACTGAACCCGTGAACTGGACGTTGGAACGAATAGGTTCCATTTTCAACTTTTAAAAACAAACGCTGTCCAAGGCGGTTTAACTTTCGTCAAATACGGGTGCTGGTTAGTAGTAGCGGCGAAGAAAAAAAAACAAAGCCACGTCCACTCGATCACTAATTCTTTTGGGGTATTTTTGATCCCTCTTTTGTTCTAAGACCCGTATTGGTCGGCATTTGACGGCACTTGTACTGTACTGTAACTAAGCCACTTACGGCTTACGCGGGCGGTTTAGTGTTGGGAATGGGGAAGTAACATCGACTCACTCGATATTATGATTTATGACTATATTTTTCTGTTCTTTCTCTCCTTGTAGAGCAGAGCAAGTTTTAATGTGTGATTTAGTAACTCAAATCCAAGAAATCAAGTCAGTAGTTAATTCAGAAGGCTATTTTCTTAGAAACTTTGATTTAATCTAACAAAAAGGTAACACTAGGTACCACTTTCCAACACTCATGCTTGGTTACAAGCACTAGCAATGATGCACAAATTTAGGACCGCAATTGATTTTTACAATAACAATAATTTATATACCGCTTTATATTGAAGTTGAGTTAAAATGATAATAATACTTGCTAAGTACCTAATTAAATAAAAGTAAAAATAATTAACTTGTGTTAGTAATTAAAAGTAAAAGGCTTATTTATTTCTAAACAAATTTTGTCTATCGATATCGACAAATGATCTTACATTGGTCGCGTCACTAAATCAGCTTGACCAGAACTTTGCCAAATGAAGCGGGCGAGTGTGAGAGCCCGCCACGGAATCCGCACAGAGTAACTTGTGTATTTAGAGACTGTAAAATTTCGCTTTATCGAGCTTTATTGTCAAACGATTTGCAGATTTAATTTGTGCCAAAATAAATGTTCAAGCAGACTACTCGTTTCAGATAATTACTGAGTATTTTGATTTCAACCTTTTGAAATTTAGGTATATAACTATACATATACCTAGATTGAAAGCATATTATTAAAAACCGACTGCCCTCAAACCAGTCATATTTTTCAGGCTGCTTAAAGGCATCTGCCCAGCTTAACCACTGGCATCTAGCGATAACAGGCGGGACTAACGAAGGATGTCTTCCGAAGTACGGTGGAGTTTATTTTATACTAGCTGTTCTCCGTGCCGTGGGACTCGGTTATATCGCGCCCAAAAGTAGCCTATGTTTGACCTCAGGTCGTTAACTACATCCCTACCATATTTCATCACAATCGGTCCAGCAGTTTAGCCGTGAAGAGGTGACAGACAGACAGACTTTCGCATTTATAATATTAGTATGGAAGTATGGATTATTTATTTTATTCGGAAAACTTGTTTGTAGAGACGAGAGACTTTTTAAAATTTACTTGTTTAAATTTGTTGTTATCAAACAATATGTCTTTTGATTTTTTTGACTTGATTTGATTGACTCTATTCTAACACTTAAAACAAACATACCTCGCCATGCTAACGAACACGAATGTAGAGTTCTAATTTCTAATGTCTTTTCTTTCACGCAGGCTCTGTATACCATTACTCTATGCTCAAGTTGAGTGCATACAAAGAGCAAAACCTTTAAGGGCTCGTTAAGTGCGAAATAAGTAAAGCTTTGTCAGCTTGTACTAATCCGACGCGCGCCGGACCCCGCCACTTGCTCCCACGAACCTTAAAAATTCACTACACAATCGGTTTTGCTACCGAACGCTATAAAACAACTTTTACAGTTTTTTTTTATGGAAATTTCTTTTAGACGCGTTGACATTAAAATTTGTGCCATTGAGATGGAAAAAAAAAACATTAAATTCGCGAAACCTCAAAAAGTACCCATAATATATTGATCCTCTAAGCTATTCACACTTTTTTTAACAGTCTAGCTGTACTTTTACTGCTGGCTCCGTGCCGCGTCAGCTGTCATCATTTTACTATGTCCGTCATATCATAAATGGCGGGAAATCTGGATCTTAATCGGCAACTTTGAAAGGAGATAGACATCTATCACCTTATCTATCACGATGACGACAATAGCTATGTAAATATATTTAAAAAATATCTGTAGGTACTTAATCAAATTGGGCAGCTTGATGGATATTTTTGTATTTTCAATTTAAAAGATGCTAGTAGCACAGATTGTACCAGTCATGCTAGTCTTGTATACATAAATCTTCTAAATAAAGATGAATAAATAGTAGTTACAATATACTTATCTAGTTAGTAGTAAGATTAGTAATATAAACTATTGTCTACCATAAAAATAAACTGCAGTCGCCAAAAAAAATCTCTGCTCTTGGCACACACACTTTATAGGACATTATTTATTTTTATAGATGCACCAGTCAGAAGCACCCTCGACCTCTACCGGGCGGGAAGCATGCACCTGACAGTTTGACTATCGATAGCATTCGCGCCATTTTATAGCAACCGTCATTTTGACATTCAAACCATTTTTTTTTTATTAGCAGTTTGCATGCTGTTTTTGTTCCACTGTAGGGCAAAGCAAAAGCCTCCCTTCGTTTTTTATTTCTATTTAGTTTCCTTCTTCTTTATCCGAGCGTGTTTCCCAGTTACATCCTTAACTTAGCTATTAATCTATCTTATCACTTATATCCTACTAACCTATTTGTAAAAGAATATATAATAGTACTAACACCAGTGTATAGCATAAGCATCACCTTCTGCCCAGATTGAGCAAACGCCAGTATGGGTTTATGCCACAGAGGAGTACCGAGGACTCCCTCTATGCCCTAATGCAACATTTCAACGCTAAATTAAGCGAAAAGAAAATTATAACCATGGTTTCATTGGACATAGAGGGAGCCTTCGACAACGCCTGGTGGCCGGCAATAAAACTCAGGCTGGCAGAGGAGGGATGCCCCGTAAACATTAGAAGGGTAATCGACGATTACCTCGAAAATCGAAGAGTAACGGTTAAATATGGCGGCGAAGAAACCACAACCGAAACGAACAAAGGCTGTGTCCAGGGATCGATAGCAGGACCTATACTTTGGAACCTTCTCCTGGATCCACTACTCAAAGATTTAGAAAGGCAGAACATCTACTGCAGTGCCTTCGCCGATGATGTCGTCCTTGTTTTCGACGGGAATACCGCGCTCGATATCGAGAGACAGGCGAACAGCGTACTCAGACAGGTTGAGGAGTGGGGCGTCCAAAATAAACTGAGGTTTGCGGTCCATAAAACCAATGCAATGGTACTGACCAGGAAACTCAAGTACGACGTCCCGCGGCTCAGCATGGGGGGAGCTGTTGTCGAAACAAGAGACGACATCAAGCTGCTTGGTGTAACATTTGATGCCAAACTCACATTCAATAAACATGTCGCCAATGTGTGCAGAAAGGCCATAAATATATACAGGCAGCTCGCGAAGGCCGCAAAAACAAGCTGGGGTCTGGGTCCCGACATTTTAAGAATTATTTATAATGCCGCGGTGGAACCCGTAATACTGTACGCGGCGAGTGTGTGGGGTCGCGCGGCCGAGAAAATCGGGGTACAACATCAACTGAATGCAGTGCAACGCGGTTTCGCCCAAAAAATGTGCGGGGCCTATCGCACGGTCTCTCTTAACTCAGCACTCGTTCTGACTGGGTTGCTTCCGCTTGATCTCCGAATACGCGAGTCCGCTTTAATGTATGGGATCAAGCGGGGGGCACCTCTTCCGGGGATGGGTGACGGAGAGATCGAGCGAATGGCCCCAGTTATAGGCTCTCCCCATCCAGCCGAGCGTGTCGGACTGGAGTTTCTCTGCTTGGTAGACCAGCTACAATTGGAGGAGAATAGTGTTTTCGACGTCAAAATTTATACTGACGGCAGCAAGATTGACGGCAAGGTGGGCGCCGCCCTATCCATATGGAGTGGTGAGGAAGAAACTGCTGCCGTCAAGCTCTGCTTGCCGTCATACTGCTCGGTGTACCAGGCGGAGCTCCTGGCGATATGTGAGGCGACGAGGAGAGCCATAACACTCAACGCGGACACCTTTGGGGTTTACAGCGACTCTATGTCAGCCCTACAAACAGTAACTAACTGCACTTCCCTCCACCCGCTAGCCGTAGAATGTAGGGAAAATATAAGGACCATTTCCCTACAAAACAGGACCATGAAACTGTTTTGGATCAAGGCACACGCGGGTTTGGAGGGGAACGAAAGGGCTGACCAACTCGCTAAAGAGGCCGCTGAGGGCCCCAGAGGTGAAACGAACTACGACCTGTGTCCGGTCTCATACATGAGGCGAATTCTACGCCAGGATTCGTTGCGTGTATGGGACCAAAGGTACAGCTTGGGCGCTACCGCGGGCACTACCAAGATGTTTTTCCCGGCAGCATCAACTGCATACAGAACCGTGCGGAAATTAAAGCCGATGGGGCTAATAACGCAGGTTCTCACGGGTCACGGCGGTATCGCGGCATACCTCCACCGTTTTAAATGTCGGAGCAGCCCGGCCTGCTCATGTGATCCCCAAGCCGAGCAGACGGTGCTTCATCTTCTGGGTGACTGCCCGATATTTGGAGAGAAAAGGTTGGAAATAGAATCGAAATTAAAAGAAAAAATAATATTGGAAAATTTGCCTAAATTAATAAAAGAAAATTATTTTTTGGAATATTGTAGAGGAATTTTTAGGGTAGTTAACAAAAATAATGGAAAGAAGTTTATGACGGGGTAGTTTAAGTACAGTTAAAATTAAAAAGATCAAATTATGGAACAATTAATTTAACGTTTTGGAAACTATGTAGAAAATAACAAATTAGAGAAAATTCACTTGCTTGATTAAAACACAATATCTAAAGTAGAAACAGGCTTGGGCTTTGTCCGAGGTACCACGATACAAATTATAAAAAAAAAAAAAAAAAAAACACCAGTGTATATATAATAGTACTATATTGTCTGAAAATAAACATATCTACTTTTGTTTTTTTTATTATTATTATTTAGGGTTCAGAGCAAAGTTTAAAGACTGCTTAGGTCAAAATTTAGCAATACAAACATACTTACATACATACGATTAAAAAAACTTGCAATTTTGTAAACCTACAGAAGTCTCGACTTTATACTTTACGTCAGTGCACATTCTAGTGAGCTATTTGCAATTCTCATATCAAATTATATTCGATTTTTATGAGGGTCACTTGGAGACATTAAGATGAAAATATTTTTACGAACCGTCCAGATTTTGGCGACGGCCATATTAAAAGTTTTATTAGGTAAAACGTTATGTGATCATACGTGCAAAATATTATCGATCTGTAACACGTGTAACATCAAATGAAACTGTTTTTATGAGGATCTCAAATCTATCTTTTTTAATCTTTTATCACATCAAATGAAATGAAATGAAAAAAAATAATTTCATTTCATTTCACACTAATATTATAAAGAGGAATGATTTGCATAGTATACCTACACTATGGGCAAATGAAACCGCAAAATACAGCTAGTACCTAATAACTAATTTCGAACGAAAAATTTAACTACTTATAGATAGCATCTATAAATACCTAAGTACCTTATAAAGAAGCGAAACAGTTTGTTAGTATAAACTGTGATTATAATTTTTTATTTTATTTCTCACTTCTTTTTGTAGTGCTTTTAAGTTACGTAAAGAAAAAAAATGATTATCTGTTTGCGTAAATAGGTAACCTGTTTTCATACTACACACAATTTAATCCTTAAATCCTTATTATGAAATAACATTCCCTAGAAATAGGGTAAAAAAAGAGTAGGTACCTACTTAGTTTTTCTATTTTATATGAGCTCAATAATTTTGCCCAATTTTTATTTTTAGTCTGGTGATATATCTTTAGTTTGGAACAAGGTTACAAAACGGCATTGGATCGTTACAAGAAAATAAGGCCTGCGTGTTCTTTATCTATCATTTAACATTTATATTTATAATTATTTTCAGATTCCGCGCCTGCCTGAAGCTCGCCGACACGTCAGTGTCGAACATGGTGGGTAAACTGTTCTTCAACGTCGTCCAAACCAAGTGCTTCGTGCTGAAACCGGTGAAGGTGTGCACTAAGCGGTCGTGGTGGGGGAAATGTCTGAGAAGGGGTTACACGAAGCAAGCGTTCTTGAGGGAAAATCTTCCATACTGAAGAATTTATATTGTTGGCAATTAAGTTGTATTATTTCCGATTTCGGTGCGTTTTGGGTATATGTACAGTTAGGGGCAGAAAAACTGACCACCGGTCAGATTATATTACCCCGACTGACCAATCAAAATTTTTGGCACAATAATTCTAAAAGTATGAATAGCTAACACGTTAGCGGACACACGGCTGCTATAGCAGTTATAAAAATTAAATTTCTATAGGGTTTTTAAAAACGTCCACGAACGTGTTTAGCCAATGGTCACTAACACATGTAGTAAATACAATATCTCAAAAACTACTGGACTGTGTTGAAGTAATTTTGCAGGTACCTAACACAACTACCTATAGACTATAGGTAGGTACTTAGGAGACGTTATCTTAGAATTAGCTGAAATTCCCGCGGGAATAGGAGCGGCGGCGGTCGGTGGTTCTAGTGATAAGCTTTCAAACAAACAATCTCTTCAGATTAATTATTTAAAAAATATATATGTATTTAATTCATAATCGCTCACGATTTGCCCAGCGCAATAATAACAATGGTGCCCTTTATTTTATACTTTATTGTATTCTTGTATAGTACGTCATTGTATTTTTAGAATAAAAAATATGTATTTACAATATAAGTATTAAAAATAATTATATCAGAAATCAGTAATTTACTAGTTTTAAGTGTTTATGTCCTCAAAGCGTTTTTACAAATGAGTTACCTTACCTTTAATTTATTTTTTGTTTAAGTATAGGTACATCTTGTCTTGGTAGAAAATCGCGTCATAAGGATCGGATTAATCAGAAAAAAATTATCACATAGACAGACTGATTTCGAACAAAACAAAAGTGGTTTTATGCAAAAACAACCCCAGTCAGTCTGTACGAGTACACCAGTATAAAATAACCGTTTACAGATTACATTTAAACGGTAGTTCAAATGATTAAATTGTAATTTAAGGGTAATTGTTTTAATTTTAAACATATATTGATGAACGTCTTTAAGATCGAAATTTTACGAACCGAAACAAATCTTGCAAAAGCTTAAGTATTGAATGAAGAAATTTTGTAAGTAATTCGTTTTAAGACGTAAAATTATGTTGTTAAGTATAGATTAAGAGTAATAGATATAAGTATAAATAAACGTTATATTTATTATTATTAAATAAATAATTGTAATTGTAATATAACTATTCGTGGCTGCATTTGTCTGGTTCCTAGTAAAAACAAAATGATGTGGGTACATAGGTACTTGGTACTTAGATACCAATACCAATTAGGTACCATAATTTGTAATAATATGTCAGTTAACTCCTATGAACAAAAGTCGGGGGTAGATAAATCAGACACCGCGGTCATTCCGGTACGAACGGTAGGGGTTCAGTTTTATTTGACCCTGACTGTACCTGAGTTTGTATCACTGTCACTTTGTCTCAATGTAGTTAAATTTTCTATTTGTTGAAACCCGGAATAAGGCCAATTAAAATAAATAACTAATGTTTTTTTTTACTTGTGCCAAGTTTTCCTTTTTATGGGACATTGTAGGTACTTAAAGTGTTAAATTATTAACTAGAGTATTCTGTGATCCTGTGATGTGGCTGAGGTAAAGGTAAGATAGGTACCTAATTAGTTTACATTTATATGTGGCCAACTGTTTCTACATGAAATGAATAGTGTGTATGTATAATTGAACTCACATGGCATGCATTTTTTTAAACAAATAATAACATTGGCAGTAACATATATTATTTATAGTACTGCCAATGCCATCGTAGCTAAAAAAATGCAAAACAAAACAGCGGCGCCCGCCAAATGCAGTTCACAGATAATAAATCGAAGTTCCTCTTTGACAATATTCGTACTTATAGTTGTGATTGTGTAGTATATATAGTTGATATTTCTAAGTCGTATTTACATGTTTAAATTAAAAAGATTTCAAGTTCGGTAGTTCCTTTTTAAGATTTAAGTGTTTCTATGAAAGATAAATAAATACCTAGGTATATACTATGTTTCTTTGTTGTCCATTTTTTTTATTTTTTGTTAAATGTAATAGGCATGAATTATTATTTTTATGACGAAATATATGATGTAATGATACTCAACTAACCCATTAAACAATATAAATAGGGATTTATAAGATTTTCACATTAATAGAAGTACTTATACAATGCTAACACCAAATAAGTTAATTTTTTTTTCTTTTCACTCACAGAAACATTAATTCTATGTTGGCACAGGATTAAAGGTTGAAGTTTTGTTTCACTAATAAAGGTAGTGGTAGACAATCTTCATCTTAGCGCTTTCCAGGTGTATCCTTAGCTTGCTGATTCGGAGCCCAGAGGATCCTCTAAACGATTGACAGGTAGACAATGCTAAGTGTTTAGTCCGTCAATTGCATAAGTATCTTTTCTCATGGAACAATGAAGTTTTATTAAACGAATAAAAAAATAAAATCTATCATTATGACTAATGTTGTAGCTTTTCTTTATACACGCTGCCTATTATGATATAAAAAATTTAATTGCATTATTTTTATGTAGACATGAAATAAAAATCCCGGACAAATTAGGGTACTTAAAATAAAAGATTCAAAATATTTACCTAAACAAAAAATATTTTTATTTGTAACAAATGGTTTTTCAATTGTCTTCTTATTTTTTTTTTCTTTTGTCACAAACTTATAGTCTGTGGTAGTAGAGGGGTCAAACCAGCCATTGTGAAGGATGATTTAATTATTTTTAATTATGTATTTAAATGAACGTTAAACTTATTAAATTAATAAAAACACTAAATGAAATCATCTAGATATACTTAAGTACTTTAAGAATGAATAGAAGACAAGTATATACCTATATGGTGTCTTCCTTCGTATTTTAGGGTTTTTATTTTATACCTAAGTCATAAAAATTTACAATAGGTGCAAGTTATAGTATACGACAAACGAAGAAACAAGCCACTAGGGGTTGTGATTTCTCATCCCTTGTTTATTTACTTGTACTTACATATTAAGAATACAAAGAATTGCATATGGTCACAAACCCCTTTTAAAGATTATTTTTGTGTAAAATGTATTTACTTATGTGTCGATTTCACATCAAATCTAGATTTTAAGTGAATCTTGTAAATATTTTAGAAGTATCATAAAATGTTTAATATATTGATCATTTTGTTTTAAATAGGTATTGGTGTATAATAAAGATACTGTGAATAATTTGTAGTTTTTATTCAGATTCTTTCGACATAACACTATTTACAATCAAAAATTCACTCTGTTTCAATTCAAAACTTTTTATTTCATCCATTTTGTGAATTTCTATGTCTGTTGCTTTGATTTCGTTTTCCTTCACGTGTTTCCCATGTTTTGCCGCTAGATGGCGTTTTAGCCCGCGCCGCCTTGTGTATATCGTGCCGCAATGATTGCAGGTATAGGACTGCGAGCGTTCGTGTGTCGATGCCACGTGCTCTTCTAAACTAATCTTGTAGCCGAACTTCTTGCCGCAGATGGTACACTGAGAAAAAAAAAAACAATAAATCTTAGTAAAAAGACAATAAAAAAGGAAATTTCCTTATTTACATACATAGATACAACGCGGGAGTTAAAAACATTTCCACGCCCGCCTATTTTTTTTTCGTTATTTTTTTCTACTATCCACTAGTATTTTTAACAGACAAACCCACAGGAAAGGTTAATAGTCTGTTCATGATCATTATCATCATCCGAACGTGTCTTCGCATCTACAGTCTACGCTTCTATTTTTCAGGCTGCCTAAAGGCATCTGACATAACCTAACTACTGCCATCTACCGATAACATCCAGGACCAACGGCTTGGCGTGCCTTCCGAAGCAATGAGCTCATGATAGAAATGTCACTAATGGCGACCAATCCAAACATGGCTGCGCAATCATTATGATTACTGTCCAACAAAGTCCGATCTGGCAGGCAGGCGTTGAAAGTCGCAGGCAAACGCCGGATGCAGGCCGCGACAATCTGTCATTTTGGAAATCCTTGGGGGAGGCCTATGTCCAGCGGTGGACTGGCTGGTGGGTGAAATGATGATGAATGATGATAGTACGATCTTACCTCAAGGCATCTGATACAGCCTAACGACTGTCATCTATCGATAACAGCCGCGACCAACGATTTATCGTACCTTCCGAAGCACGGAGAAGCAAGCTGAGCTCGCCCTTGCTTTGTCACGCGCGATAGTTACACCACAGGTTAAATAATACTATACAAGTACATGTGGCCTACTACCATTTTTTAAAACCATGTAAGATCCAGTGAGTAAGCGAGACAGCGCAATACATTAGTATCATCTCCCAGATATTCAACCGCCATAAAAATAACGCGCAGATTTTTAGTGTACTAAGAGAGTCTCCCACTGTGACATATTATCACCATCTATCGATCACTTGAGTTACTAAGATTCTTACTCCCAGTTATTAAATAAAGCATTAATTAAGTTTGTGATAGGATGACGACACTTTAAAAATCCACACACTTTTTTCGCCAAAGATAAGCGGGATCTTAAGTAAATTCAATTTTTTTAATCCTTGTGGCGCCATCTATTGGCACGAAAAGGAAATTGGTTTTGGCCGGTTATGAGTTTTGGCTGTGACATATCTGTCTATCGGTTACTTACTTCATATCGTTTGAAGCCGCCGTGCCGACGCAGATGTGCTTGCAGGTTCGAGCTCGAGATGCAGCGTTGGGGGCAGATGTCGCAGCTGTAAGGCCGTTCTCCCGTGTGCTTCCTGCGAAATAAAAAAAAAACTGTATGATACTTATGTGTACGTGCGTAATATGGCGTAAATTTAATCAGTACATATACTGATTAAATTTACGCCTGACTCTGACCTCTAATTTGTAAATTATATTTAAACTAGCTGTTCCCCGCGGCTTTGCCCCGCGTGGGACTCGGTTATATCGCGCCCAAAAGCAGCCTATGTTTGACCTCAGGTCGTTAACTACATCCCTGCCAAATTTCATCACAATCGGTCCAGCAGTTTAGCCGTGAAGAGGTGACAGACAGACAGACAGACTTTCGCATTTATAATATTAGTATGGATTAGCTTTGGCCCGCGGCTTCCAGTGGGAATCGAACCCACTCCTATGAAAGTCTGGATTTTTTAAGTTATCCTACCAAAAGTGAACCGTATGGAATAAAAACGTAAACATATAAGCCATTGAGGCGCGATTTATATATATAGAAGAGACGTGGCGTGTAGCGTGTGGCGAAGACGGATATTGAGAATGCAATATGAACCTTAATAGTATGTGGCATAAAGTAGACTCGTCGCTCAGAAGCGGCAGAAGGTCGCTAAAGCCTAGTTCGCGTTAGACCAGTAGTTTAGTCAAGTAGCGAGTAATTTAGTAGCTAAACGTGTCTGAACACTAAAAATTTAGTCAAGTAGGTTAGTAAGTAATTTAGTCGAGCCAATCCATTTTAATCTATTTTTCGCGGGCGAGTAGCATCTCCCACCATGCGTCCGCGCTCACTGGCGCACCGGCTAAACAAGTCCGAACCTGTCGAATTAGACGAGTTCATAAGTTACCGCAAAAATGTCGTTTTGTAGCTCCTAGTTTATCCCTTCTATCGATCCATTTTCGTATCCATAGTCCATAGCTTCTTTTTAATAATCACACAAATTTCCTCATCTACCTCTTCTAAAATCGCCGTTAAGATTAACTTAATCAGTTTATCTACTTTATTGCGCTGTAAGTAGTGATGCCAGGTCCGATTTGTTTTAAATCGGTACATGAGGTCAAAAAAATCGGGATTTAGGGTTGCAGATCGGGACAACCAAAAAAAAACAAGCGCTCTCTCGTAAATGCTATGCGCTAGTGATGTGATGTGACGCTGATGCGTGCCATTTTGAATTTGACATAGTGATTTGATTAATAAAAATTACCTACGCAGCGTAATATACCTTTTTTTTAAGGCAAAACATTTTTATTTTTTTCATTTTTCATTTATCGGGACGCGTCTCCAGACCCCTGAAAATCGGGACGTCCCGCACAAATCGGGACACCTGGCAACACTAGCTGTAAGCTATTCATCTTACAAAACACCACTCACTTGTAAACTGTACTCGAACGAAGTGCGAACGATTTTGGGGCAGTAGCGACAATTTTAGCTACTAATATACTCGTTACTAGACTAAAATACTGGTCTAATGCGAACTAGGCTTAAGCGGCGCGCATCTCGCCTCAACGAGGCGCGGGCGCAATTCGCGTTACGCCAAAAACGACGCTATGACTTGTATTGTTAAGGTTCATAATTGTTTCTTTGACAATCCATCACAAGTCTCCGCTCCTTACATCTTAGTTTATTTATCAGTACAAATCAATGGTACAGATAGAAAGAGAGATATTTTTCAGGAAACATATCCTACTTAGCCTTACAATTAAGAAACTAGAATTTTTAGTACTTATTATAAATTTAAAAAGATGATTTTCCATCTGGACCTGACCGGGGATCGAACCCGGACCTTTGGTAAGACAGTCTGGCATGATGACCACTACTCCACAGAGGTCGTTAAAATAAATATCGTGTGATTATACAAAATCCTTATAATTCTTACCTAATATGAACAATGAGTGACGATCGTTGTGTGGTTCTGAATTCACAGTGTGGACACACATGTTGTTTTGTGCCTGTGTGCGTGAGCTTGTGCTTGTGTAAGTAATCATGGCGGGTGAACACTCGCCCGCAAGTCTGTTGAATATATGCTGATGGTTATTTCATTATTCATTCATATTGTGTGGGTAACAGTAGTTAAATTCTTTGGCCATACTGTCAGGGAAAACAAAAAAAACACGTGGAACACATCACTTATGGTTCTGGCGGTGCCTAAATAGTATGAGAGGTAAAGGTCCCCCCCCCCTACACATTGGATGGATACAGTGCTAGCTAGACCATTAGCACATCCTTGCAGAAGTCCATTCACCTAGCCCAAGATAGGATCACTTGGAGGAAGATTGTGTTGACCGTGATGGTCACATCCCTCAGTCATGAGGCAACAACAAAGAAAAAGTGAACAGGAGGGGTTACTAACATCTCTTAAAAACCATGCAAGATCCAGTGAGTAAGCGAGACAGCGCGATACATGATGTAAGGCGACATCTCCCTTACTCACTGGATCTTGCATGGTTTTAGGAGATGGTGGTAAGCCACCAGTGTCTCTAGCTCTGTGCAGTCATGGCCTAAGATGTGTCACCATATCCTTTATTTTTATAGAAAAAATACTCACTTCACAGATGAATTTCTTTTTACTGTGTTCAGTCATATGTTTATTTAAACATTTCTTTGTTTTGAATAACTGAGCACACTTCTTACACCTAAACAAGTTTTCAGGTAAATGCACAGATGTATTTTCTCTATGGTCTCTCATATGTGCATCATAGACACTTCTTGAAGGAAGGAACCTTTCACATAGACAACATTTATATCCATCTTTCAAACCTTTACAAAAAGTAATTTCGTGAGCACGTCTTGCTTTACTAGTTTTAAATCTTTTTTCGCAACCAAAACATTTATATAAACCGCTACTTTCCTCAATACCGTGACATTTTTCATTGTGCTTAGAAAAATCTGCTTTTGTTTCTAAATCCAGTCTACAAACATTACAATATGTGAGGGTCCTTTTTGGCTTATATTTAACTTTTTTATTTTTCAGTTTTTCACTATTGAAATCTTGACTGTCTACATCTGAATGTTTGTCTGAATGCAAAATATCTAAATAATTTGCAACATCATCAATCAAATCTGTTTTGGAGATTTCCAAATTTGAAAATTCTTCATTTTCTATTTTCACAACAGATGAATTTATCTCGTTACAATTTTGTTTCTGTATTTCATGCAATTTTACGTGTTTTTGTCTGCATTCTTTTTTAAATTCGTAAAATCTTTCAACTTTTTCACAACAGCTGTTGCAAACTCGCTTAGGGAACAATACCTGTGTAAGATCTAAGTCTAAGCAATCTTGAATTTTATCAAATAATGCATTCTTTACGAGACCTGTTTTAATTATTTCGCAAATTATCTCGTTATCAGCTCTTTTACACCAGCATAATCTACATACTTCGTCTTGAAGAAAATATTCATAGGTATATGAACCAAAACCACTATCTGTTACTAAATCAGGATCCATTTGACGCTGAAATATAAAAGCACTAATTTTCAAACAATTTATACTAAATTTCTGAGTATATTAATTACCTAATAGCACGGTAGGGAACTGAATTTTTATTTATAAAGGTAATAACCGTTTTATTATTTACAGTTTGTTTACTATTGTTTATACGTTCGTCCGTCCGTTCATGTGACATGTGACAGCTGTGTGTGACAGTGACAGTGTGGTGTGGTGAGTGACATGCAACAGCATAGCACTATGCATTGTTTTCATCCCCCTTACTCACTGGATCTTGCATGGTGGCCTACTATCATCTCTAAAAACCATGCAAGATCCAGTGAGTAAGGGAGATGTTAAAGAAGAGTAAGAATTTAAAAGATTGATTAAAGACCTTATTGGACTAGTTTCCATGGGCGTAAAAAGTATCCAAAAAAATCCTGGCTGATGTCAGTGAGTGTCAGATTGTTTGTTTTGTTTTTGTTTGACGTTTGATTTGAAGTGTTGAAGTTTTAGGTTATATATTCACAAATTAGACAATTAAGTTAAGATCTATTTCTATTATAGTTTTAAAATTAAAAAAACATGCTAAGAAAATTGAAATTTATTAGTTTGTCTTTAAGATGTTCAAATTATTCAACTCGTTTCCAAGTGGATACGAGCCTTACAAAGGACTTCGAGTCAAAACAATACACGCACCGAAAACATCCAGGGACTGCACGAATAAAAATTGCTGCTGTACCACCGGATATTCAAAAAGCAATTTATATTATTTTAGAAGACTCTGGAGCAAGAGCGTTATACCAAGACAGTTTGAAATTAAGTAACTATCTACGTTCAAGGCTACTGCCCCCAGAAGATGATGGTATACGAGAAAAGGCCGCTAAAATTCATAATACTGTTTCCAAGCAGGTTATGTCGAAAATAGACAGAGAATTGACGCCAGAAGAAGTAGAAATGTACAACAAACGTATTGATACAACAGTATTTAATATTTTAAAAAAGAATGTGTATCGTTGGGGTAACATTTCGTACGATAAATCGACATGTTTGCAATATTTAATGACGAGAGCTGCTCCTGAATATGCTATCCTGGTACGCGTACTTGACGAAATAAGAAAAAAAGATGCGAATTTTAAACCAAGAAGTTTTTTTGACTTTGGATCTGGAGTTGGTACAGGAACTTGGGCTGTGAATACATTTTGGAAGGGCGATATTTTTGAGTATTTTTGTGTGGACACATCACAACATATGCACGACTTAGCAAGACTGATACTTTGCAGTGGGAAAGATAATGTTGAAATGCCATACAAAGGTTATTTCCAGCGTCAATTTCTACCAGCATCAACAGATTTGAAATATGACATAGTTTTGTCAGCATTTTCATTATTTGAAATACCTTCCATGAAAACAAGATTAGAAACTGTACAAAGACTGTGGAATAAAACCGAAAATTATTTAATAATTGTAGAACACGGATCAAATGCCGGATTTAAAATCATCAATGAAGCGAGGGAGTTTGTTCTCAATTTGCCCAAAGAAAATAAAACAAGCAAAGACGTTAATACTCAAACAGGTTATGCATTTTCCCCATGTCCAAATGATAATGTATGCCCAAGATATTTGGAACAAAATACTCCTTGTAACTTTTTAATGAAATATGAATCATTACATTTCCCAACTAAATCTGAGGTTTCTGCTGACATATTTTCATACGTAATTTTAAGGAAAGGTGTTCGGCCGTCCAATGATCCCCAATGGCCTAGGGTTGTTCGTGCTCCTATAGTACGATCTGGTCACACTATCTGCAGAATGTGTACAGCTCAGGGGGAGTTGAAGGAAATTATATTTTCCAAGTCCAAATATGATCAGACAACATACAGATGTGCCAGATCCTGCAATTGGGGCGATGAATTGCCAATAAAATAAACTGATTGATATAAAATTGGTTTTATTAATGTTCTTCTTGTAAGTGAGTCGACTTGGGGTATTTATATTTTACTAGCTGTTCCCCGCGGTTTTACTCGCATTAGTGTGTATGTACATATACTATAGCCTACAACCTTCCCTAAGAATCAGGCTTTCATATACAAAAAGAATTTTGAAAATCTGACCAGTAGTTTTTAAGTTATAAGCGTTCAAACACACAAAAAAACTCTTCAGCTTTGTTGTATTAGTATAGATAGATAGAGGTGTTACTTTGCTGAAGTTACGTAGTACTATTACTAATTCTGTGCTGAAGTCAGTTACAAGTACTTACCAAATTACTTTGCGTGCTTTCGCCACCAGTTAATCACGCAATCTACTGCCGGCCGGCGGCGCCCTGTTTCACCTCTAGGCGAAGCATCCTCAGGCACTAAGTTGTTAATTGTGCGACGCACAAGCGACAAACAACACGTGTCGCAAGGAATGTGTGTGCAAACTAAAGGTGGCGGGCATGCTGGGACTAATAGCAGTGGGGGGTTTATTACGACTCTAAAGTCGAAGTCTAAACCCCTTATTCATAGAAATTAACAAACGTTCGGTAATCCCATATTAACTAGTGTTTTGGCACTTTTTCACGGTAAATTTCGATAAGAAAGGGCCAAAATATGTTTTAGTTAAAATGGGCTTAACAAACGTTTGTTAACTTTTATAAATAGGGGGGTAAAGTTAGCCGTAGGAATTATGGCTTTTATTATTCAGTCCTAATAAAAACAATATTTTTAGGCACGTAAATAATTTTATTTTTGAGATTTCATATCTACATAGGTATGATTATATTAAGTACTTTACATAGAACATATAGATCTCTGATTCCTTATTAAATAAATTAACATTTCTTATGTATTATTACAGTTATTGAGCACAGAAATTAAACATTGTACTGTGAAAATTTTGTTTTTGTGTCCTCAACTCAATACAATAGGGTCATCTATGTATAAAAGAATGTTGTGTTAGTTATCCCACCAAAAACATAAATGTAAAAAACGAGAGCCAAGTTCAATACAAAAATTATGCTTGGCGGTGAGCTTCGCCGCAAAAAGAATGGCGATCTAAATGAGTGCCAAGTTCTATGCAAAATCGAAATATGTTTTTATAGGAACAAAATAACATTATGAACAAGTATTAAACTCTATTTCTTTGCTTTATTAGATACCTATAACAATTGCTGTTATTTAAAAATGTGAGATCTTGAAGTAGGTCAGATTTGACTTGGCCAGTTTTCATTACATAAGTCATTTTATAAAGTTATTCAACATTTTAATTGTGTTAAAAACTGGCCAAGTCAAATCTGACCTACTTCAAGATCTCACATTTTTAAATAACAGCAATTGTTATAGGTATCTAATAAAGCAAAGAAATAGAGTTTAATACTTGTTCATAATGTTATTTTGTTCCTATAAAAACATATTTCGATTTTGCATAGAACTTGGCACTCATTTAGATCGCCATTCTTTTTGCGGCGAAGCTCACCGCCAAGCATAATTTTTGTATTGAACTTGGCTCTCGTTTTTTACATTTATGTTTTTGGTGGGATATCATTACTTTTTGTAAAGAAAACTAGGCAAGTATTCCTATTTAATGTTATTTTTTGCGTGACAAATTAACCTAAAGGAGCTACAAACAAATGAGGTTTTGAAAGAAACGATTTAAGTAATATTAAATAACTCACAAATGCCGTTAAAGTACAATACTAAAAAGGAATAATTTATATCTGGACTATTCCAGCTATAACTCAAATAAATTTAGTCGAACGACGCAGCATTAAACGCAATCTAATAGGTGGGTTTCCGCTAAACAACCGGGCATAACGAGGACGCTGGCGCGAATGAGCGCCGCTAAGAGCATACTTTGGTTCGTTCGCATTTTAAGTCTTATAGCGCTGTGAGCCGCGCACAAGTGCAAGGCGCGAGCGAGTTCAAGCAGCATTCTTAGACTAGTCAATACATACATATATCGGTACCAATAAGACTTCGCTATTGCCTTGACCTTGGTATACATACACATTGGAGTTTCTTTTAGGGTACAAAGAGTTCGAACTAACAAATTTATACCTTAAAATATTATTTCTTATTTTCAAAAGAAATCAGAGAAACGAACCTTGGGCACTGATCTTTGTTAATTTAGTGAGCCGTGGACTATAAGATAACTACTATGCAGGTATAAACCAACCGACCCGCTAAATTTTAAGTAAATCGCTACCGCTTATAATTTTGTACCATAAGTCAGAGCGTGATGCTGATTGGCTGGTGTGCTGCCGCACGCCGCTGACGACACACCGTTGTTGGCCGGTTGTTTAGCGCGTAGGTATTACAAGTTTTTTGTATGGGGACACCACTTATTTTTTGACTTTTTTTTATTTTTTGATTTTTTCCTACGCTTACACACAATTTCCGAGCTGGATTCCAAATTTCATCCTTCTAGGTCATCTGGAAGTAGGTTAGGTTTAGGTACTATAAGTCAGTCAGTCAGTGCTAAAATTTACAACTTTTTGACTTTCATATCTTTAGGCCGGGACTCCACCAAAGCGGAGACGAGACGAGCGGAGAGATGTTTTTTAAACAACCAATAGAATTGAGTTATTGACACGTCTCCTCTCCGCTCAGCTTCAGTGGAGATCGCTGTACGGAGATGTGTAATATTTGTATGTCGCGATGGAAGCGGAGATGTGAGCTGTGCGCGGACGACGCGCAGTGGAGACGAGAGATGTGAGCGGCGTGCAGAGTGAGCGATGTCACCCTCCCCCCTCTCGCCCGCTAGCAACCCGCAGAACCCCGCGCGCGCGCCGGCCGGCCATCTTGCTAGTACCGTGCACGTGAGCACACGCTTTTATCGTGAATAATTTGTGCAGTTTGTATTTTTCAACGTAAACAATTAGTTAATTTAAATAAAACGTAATGGATGAACAATTTATTGAATCAGTAAAAAAATATCCATGTCTATGGAACACATCAATAGATACCTATAAACTTACTGACGTCAAAGATGCAGCTTGGGAGAACGTTTTGAAAGAAACTCAATTATCTGACGGTAAGTGCAATTTATTATATTAAGTACTAGCTGTTCCCCGCGGCTTCGCCCCGCGTGGGAGTCGGTTATATCGCGCCAAAAAGTAGCCTATGTTTGACCTCAGGTCGTTAACTACATCCCCTCCAAATTTCATCACAATCGGTCCAGCAGTTTAGCCGTGAAGAGGTGACAGACAGACAGACAGACAGACCGATAGACAGACAGACAGACAGACTTTCGCATTTATAATATTAGTATGGATGGATAGTATGGAAGTATGGATTACTAGCTGTTGCCCGCGGCTCCGCCCGCGTGGGACTCGGTTATATCGCGCCCAAAAGTAGCCTATGTTTAACCTCAGGTCGTTAACTACATCCCTACCAAATTTCATCACAATCGGTTCAGCAGTTTAGCCGTGAAGAGGTGACAGACAGACAGACAGACAGACAGAAAGACAGACAGACAGACAGACTTTCGCATTTATAATATTAGTATGGATTTCGTTCAAGTAATATTGTAATACGAGTGTCTTGCCATGGAACGGCGCCCTCGTTGTTGAAATAACTACAGAATTTTTCTCGAACTTGATAGGCATCCATATTGTCATTCGATAATAGATTTTCCACGTTTGTGTCGTTAAACATAGTCGTGGCCAAACCCGTTTCATTATTATCTAGATAGCCAGGCATCTTGTCAATTAAAAAGTTGTGTAGAACACACGTTGCTTTTATCACTTTTTCCACTGTTTCTATTTTACATTCAAATTCTTTACGGTATACGTACCATTTCCGTGATAATACACCAAATGTAGCTTCCACAATACGACGAGCTCTTGAAAGTCTATAATTGTATGTTCGTTTTTCGTTATTTAAATTATCGCGTGGATATGGTCTCATTAAGTTAGTCATCAAAGGGAAAGCTTCGTCTCCAATAAAAACAAACGGTACAGGTTCTCCATTTTGGTACAAGGGTTGTGGCTGTGGTAGATTTAGTCTGTTTTCTCTCAAACGAATTCCGAATATACTATCAGCAAAAATACCACCATCGCTGAACCTTCCCATTGAACCTATATCTACCATAATTATTCTTCGGGTAGCGTCGGCTACGCACATCATTACAGTTGAAAACCTGTGTTTATAACAGTAATATGAGGACCCAGATTTTGGGGGTGCAAACATGTACACATGCTTGCCATCAATGGCCCCGACGCAGTTTTTGAATTGCCAGATTTCTTCAAATTGCTTTGAAATTTTTTTCCAATCATTTTCATTAAGTTCTGGCATAACCAAAGGTTGTAATACTGTCCACAAGGCATCGCAGACATCTTCTATAATTCTTGGAACAGTCGATTTTCCAATCCTAAAATTTTCAGCTATTTGTGAAAATTTTGAACCAGTCGCCAAATACCTGTAATAATTATAATATAGATTTATATTTATGTGTCGTGGTTTCAGTTAGAATAGAAGGGTCATTTCAAAATAATATCTTAATCAGTGTCGTGTTGTTTCCGGAACTATAAAAGATTAGGCATTACTGAAATTATGTATTTACAGAATTTTCACTCGTTCAAAAGTTATAGCCATTTTTAAATAATAGAAAAGAAACAATTAAAAGTCTAAGATTCACACGAGCACAACACATTGAAATCAAACAAATAAAATGGATTTATCACTCGTTATTTATTAACATTTCAAATTTCGACGCCGCCGTCTGCCGCGACCACGTACGAGAGATACAATCCGTTTTGTTTGTTTGATTTCAGATATTTTTTTTTATAAATTGGTTTCCCTTGAAACTCTGGTATTTTTTAAATATTTATAATGGTTATAAATTCTGCATGAGTGATAATGCGGTAAGTATATTTTGACTATGGCAATGTCAACATTTAATATTTATAATGATTTCAATTATTTTTATTTCAGTAAAAACGGCTAAATCTAAGTGGAAAAAGTTGAGAGACAGCCACCGGGACGCATTAAAAAGGAAGAATGCCACTAGAAGTGGACAGAGTGGTAAACAAATTCGTGAATGGAAATATGAGAAGGTAATGGAATTTTTGATACCATATATGACGAATAGAAACAGGACTACAAATTATACCTCACAAACAAATATAAATGAACAGGAAACAAATTCATTGGAAAATAATGTAACCGATGAGTTTTTTGAAACATCAAGCAATCATACAAGAAGCACTCCAGAAGATCGTCCATCTGTACAACATTCGCCGTCACCGACATCAAGCGTCTCAGCCTCGACATGCAGAAATGCAACAAGAAAATCGGATGAAATAAGTAATTTACTTATACAGCACCATGCAAACCGTGAAAGAATACGCCAAGAAAAACTAGAAATACAATCATTGATAGAGAAAAATAATACCCTTGACGAAATGGACACTTTTTTTCTGTCGATATCAAAAAGTGTAAAAAAACTTTCTCAATATATGCAGCTTCAGGCTAAACGTAAAATTTTCAATGTTCTTTTAGAATTGGAAGAACTTGAGCTACAAAACACATGGTATAACACAAATGAAAATAATTGGTATTCCCCCGGTTACACTTCAGCACCGGGTCCAAGTTCGACACCGGGTCCTAGCTCAACACAGGCACCGGTTCTTACATCAACACAGGCCGGTGGTCCTAACTCAACACAGGCACCGGTTCCTAGCTCAACACAGGCACCGGTTCCTAGCTCAACACAAACACCGGGTCCAAGTTCGACACAGGCACCTGTTCCAAGCTTGGAAGATACGCACATGACCGATGAACAGATAGAAGAAGCATTCAGAAACGAAGAAGACACTAATATATATGATAATTTGTAACTATATGGAAAAGAAAGCAATATGTCTCATGTGATTTACTGTTATAATTTTTTTGTACGTTATGTTTCTAATATAACCTTACGTTTGAAGTTGATTTGAATTGATGAAGAACGGCAGTTGATTTTTTTGTTTTCTTTATGAATAAATAAGATAATATAAAAATATATTTGGTTTTTACATAATATGCATCACTCCAGTCTCCCGGAGGGGTAGAAAGAGACAATGGATCTCGATTTCTCGTAATCCTTACATACCTCAGTTTACATAATATTTTTCATGTATTCTCGTACTTCTTGATTCTCGTTTTGAGTACTTCTCACTTAGCCCTTTTACACAAAAAAAAACAAACACTCAAAAAAGACTGATCACATTCAAACGCAGATAACACACATAAACACAAACACACATTAACAAAAAAATAATTAGGTAGGTACTTACTTCAAACATACTGCTAGCCGCTCTTGGGTACAGATAGATCTCCTGTAGTTAGTATCTTGCTTAAATATATGCGGTTTAATTAAGTTATGTAGTTCGTAGAATATATTCCTCGGTAGTCTGTAGGACTTGGTAAAACTTTCATCATCTAACTCATTAAACAGAGTAAAAAATTCTCCATGACTGGTATGGTAATACAAGTGACTTCTTTTCCAAAACCGATGTTTTCTTTTGTTTAGGTAGTATAAAGCTATCAATTCTGCTTCTTCAGACTGTAGTTCTTCTTCAAGTAAAAGAAGATACTTTTTTTGTAATAATAGCGACATCGTCTACCTTTCGTGTCAGAATGCGTACTGAGCACTCAACGCCCCGCACCCGAGCTGAAAAACATCTCTTCTCGCACAGCACACAGCACACCGCACACATCTCCGCTTTGGTGGAGTCCCGCGAGCTGAAAAACATCTCTTCTCGCACAGCACACAGCACACCGCACACATCTCTGCTTTGGTGGAGTCCCGGCCTTATAACCATTTGAGCTAGCTTCATGAAATTTGGGCTTCTACATGTCCTGATGGATCTTATTAAACACACGTAGTTTTATGTGTTTACATTAAAGAGGTTTCGAGTTATAGAAGGGTCAAAAGTGGCACCAAGTGGTTCGTGTAATATTACACTCGGCGCTGGCTAGCCAGTTCCTTTGCTTGAACTTGGCTTGACACGCTGCCGCGTGTCTAGATTACACTTATACTGAACCAATTTCTGAAACTTTGCATACACATAGTTAGAAGTATTGTGAAGGACATAAGAGTACCTTTCATCCCGGGAAAAACTGTTACCGAGATGTGGACGAAGCCGCGGGCATAAGCAAGTAAGTGGATAAATCGGGGCCCGTGTGCCTGTTTGCCATTTTTAGAGTGTGTCACAGAGTTCGAAATAGATCTGACCTGAACAGTGAACATTGACGTCACATAAAGAATGATAATACCATAGACGGTACAAGAAAAACTGGTTACATACGCGACTATTTGAGAATCTGCCCCTAGACATGTGCATTTTAAGCTAGTAAGAAAGCCTTAGTGCGCACATCCGACGCGCTTGGAATAATTTGTGTAATAATTGTTTTTTGAAATTATACCTCAAACATTATTCTCGTACTTTTGATTTTTAAGTTCACTTTTTACAGGATCACTAAAATCCAACTAATGTTATAAACGCAAAAGAAAGTATGAATGGTTTGTTACTCTTTCACAGGAAAACGGCTAAACCGATTTGGCTGAAATTTGACCCGGGAACAACACATAGGCTATATTTTATCCCGGAATTTCTCGAAATGGTTTTTGTAGTTTAGTGTGTTAAAATTATTTAGCATACCCAATTCTCACGGGGGCGGAGCCCCGGGCCACAACTAGTTTACAATACACATGATCAAATTTCAAGTCAAAGAGTAATATTGTACATCTATCTATATTAAATTAAACTATTTTATACGGTTTTCTATCGCGTTTATTGCTTACTTATTTATACCTAACGTTTCAATCAAGACTTACTACAAGCCGCATAAGAAAATAAACCAACTTTTAAGACCTGTTAAATCCAATATCCCATTGCAAGATGCTGGAGTTTATAAAATTGACTGTGACTGTGGTTTATCATACATTGGGCAAACAAAGAGAAGCATTGGTACCCGTATCAAAGAACATATTGCTGACATGAAACATAGACGCTCAACCAAGTCTGCAGTCTGTGAACACTCACTTGACAAATCCAACCACTACATGCGTTTTGATAATCCTCAAGTCCTTGCAAAAGAAAACAGATTTATACCAAGGATGATACGTGAAGCGACCGAAATTAAAAAACATCCTAATTTCAATAGAGAGGATGGATGGCAAGTACCACCAGCTTGGGACCCAGTTATCAATTTAATAAAATCTCAAACTCATCGGAAGACTACAAGTGTTTTTGATACTGTCAGCCAATACTGTGTGAATCGAAATAGTTTTCAATGATTTATGAGCTATGGTTTTGTATTCTTGTGACATCAGAAACAAATGACACAGACGAATGTCAACTCAGTCTGCCTGCGACCATGAGCTCTGTAAAGTGCTTGAAACGTTAGGTATAAATAAGTAAGCAATAAACGCGATAGAAAACCGTATAAAATAGTTTAATTTAATGTGTAACAATCGCGAAAACATAAGAAATCTATCTATATATTTGTTTGAATAAATAAATAGTTTTTTTTATCATTACACAATGAGAGAAAATGATTATGTGTTATCTCTACCCTCAATTATGCCCACCAATGCTTGCCTATCTCTTTTATTTTCACACGCAGAAGAAACTAATGCTAACAAATGTTTATTAGAATACTCTGTTCTCTCTCTAACGAAGTCTTCCAGACCTCTGCGAGGCAAATAATAAGCCTTGACATATCTGTCTACATAGTCTTGAAACGGAATAGGTTTCAAACCGGATATCTTTTCCAACTTCACAAACAACTGCCTATAATCCAACTGCATTAAGCCTCTGCCGCCGTTCGAACATTTATTTGCATTAGAGAACCCTTCCACTAATAAATGTACTAGAAATTTCGAAACCATCGCCCAAACAGAGTTTAATACTTCTAAATTCAATGACACTTTAGCTGATACATTCTCAAAGCGCAACGCGAACACTTGAATTTGTCGCGTTATCATATCTACGTACGGTGAGTGTTCTACAGCCACGCTTTTAACGTCCCATTTGACTTGCGACATTGCTATCAAAGCTGATCTAGCGTCAACTGCTTTCGACGCAGAACACATATAAACAGGCATCCTTATATCTGTGACCACAGCGAGAGTGTTATCTCTGAAGTGCTCCAAGATCATTCGTTGATGTGGCGCTACTATAGACTCCAAGTACGGTTGTAACAGTTCAAATTGCTTCGCCAGGAATATGACACTTTCCACGGCGACTATTCTTTCGCTTAAGCCGTGAAGACTGTCCTCGTGATTTAACACTAAATGTTGCGGTAATTCTGCGCAAGGAAAGCTTTTAGAATCTCCATCTCCATTTTTTCTATTACTGTCTATACTATTTGATATTCTTTTCAAAACTGCATTCAATTTATTTGAATACAATGTTGTGGATGCAACATCTAAATCTGATGCAAAGAAAAGATGGACAGTATAAAAATAATAGTCGAAAAGTTGATTCATTAGCATCACTACTTCCAAAGAAATTTGAGGAAGATACCTGCAAATTTGCAGATACTGACCGCAATTTCTTAAAACAGATAATGTGGTATTAGCTACTATAACACTGTCTCTGACTTTCGAAGGACTCTCTACAGGTTTGTCATTTGTACTGGCGTATTCTTTTTCAGTTTCCTCGACGAAATCTCTTCTCAGTTCATCTGGTTCGTCATCGGAATCATCGCTCGCCTCCAATTCCGGTTCTAGCCCAAATATATCATCATTTGTGACATTTTCATTTCTGAATATCTCAAAAGGAGTATGATTTGTTTTATGATTAAAATATTTTGCTATATACACACTATCGTCTTGAGAGGGAACTGATGAACCACCGTCAGATTGTGCTTTCGATACTGAAGACTCAAGCTTTGGGTTTAAGTACTTTTTAAATTGTTTGAATTCTTGTAAATTCAACAAATTAAATGTAGATTTCACTGGACATTGTTCCCAACCTTCGTTCTCTAAAAACAGCTTCAATTCTTCCATTCGACTTCTGTGATAATTTTTAATGTACAAAACACTTTGCGTTTTAATAAAATCTTGCAATATATCTGATTTATCACCACAAAACACTTCAGCGACTTGTGTTAATTTCCTCAAAATACCTAACATTTGTATGAATTTTTCAAACGGGTACTCTTCTAAGCCGGAGCTTTTCAAGAACGTCGAAATTTTCGCTTGAACATCATTCCAAATCCTAATCAAACCAGCTTTTAACTTCTGTCTTATATATTCCCGGCTGACATTTTTCTCGATTTCAAAAACATTACCAGAGGACGGAGCGTCTTCTTCGTCATGTTTCGTATGCCAATTCACTAAAAGATAATAACTTCTCATTACCAAGAATAGGTTTTCGCATAAATTTAAAAGACATAACGGTGCTTTATTAGGCTGTACCGATTGACACATATCCTGAAATTTCATCTCAATACTTACATCGCCTATATACGGTTTCACAGCGTCTATAGACGTTTCATTGACAGCTGATGAATAATGCATATGTAACTGTTCCATCGCAGCCTGAGTCTTACCTAACAAATTAAACGCTTTCCGCAATTTCCTAAAAACATGCCCATCAAAATTATAACATAGAGATGATAATACCGCATCAAGTTTTTCTTCGGTCATATCTAACGTATCTTGTAACCTGGTATTCAAATCAGCAATACATGTATATTCTTTGTGACTGCTAGCTGCTTTTTTACTAACCAAAATCAATTTAATGGCTTCATAATACTCTTTTTTATTTAACAATTCGGCTACATCTTTCTCTACACTACGCAATTGTCTTAACAACTCTAGAGATTTCAATACGGATTTGATGATTTGCCTTTTTCTGAAATTGGCCAGTATGACAAATGTTGATAATGTGAGATGGTTTGATGCGGTGCGTAGGGAGCTTCTAGCTTCTTGGCATTTTTGTATTGTTTGTGATAATTCTGCTCGTATGTTTTGTATTTCGGCGAACTCACGGTCGCAATTGTCCCGTTGTTGAGAGATTAGGTGAAGAGCTTTGCCAGATACCACCTTAAAGAGGAGAAAAGTTCAGTTATTTTATAACAGTGCGACACGTTGAATTTTCAACTTACTTCCAAAATAAGAACATCCTTCAATTTGGATGTTTGTTTTTTTAATGTTTGTTACTCCATAACACAAGTCACTTGAGAACCGATTTTAAATTTATTCTTTTTTAAACAGTACATCTATTTTATAAATTTTGTTTTTATACTTTTATGTTAATTTTAAATCGGTACAGTAGCTTGGTTTTAATAGGTGGAATAAATAAATAAAAATTACCTAACCTGAAATCAATTACTGTTGAGTGTTTGTTTGATTGCCTGGAACTACCAACGGGACCAACTGCTTAACATGCCTTGCGAAGCAGGGATGTGCTCAGGATATAAATGTTACTAGTGGCAACCCATCCAACCTAGGCCGTCGCTTGACACGTGACGAAAACGTATTCCCCGCTAGGCCGCGCCCCTCTACTAATTTACCATACGTAATAAAAAAGTTAATCTTACTTGTTGTTGCCTCTTTAGCTTGGCGAACATGCCTTCTATAGCTTCACAAGTGAGGGGAGTCGGCGTGTGCTCCAGCGCATAACGGGCAGCGTCGAATTCCGAGGGCGGAGTGAAGTAAACGTTTTCGATCTCGCGGAGTACCTGAAAAAGATTATAACCCAACTAATACTATAAATGCAAAAGTGAGTTTGTATATTTGTTTGTTTATTTATTTGCTTGTTTGTTACCTCTTCACGCCCTATCTACTGAACCAATCTTCCTGAAATTTAGCATACACATAGCTAGGAATATTGAGAAAGATATAGGGTACCTTTCATCCCGGGAAAAAGCACTGTTCCTGCGGGAAATTCATGCGGGCAAAGTCGCAGGCGAACGCTAGTTAATTGATAAATATATAAAATATGGATATTTCACACAGATCGAGCTGGTCTTAAAAGTATGAGACTTGTGTTATGGGATATCAACTCAACAATACTCTATCTATCAAAAAGTCCGCCACATTCTGCATTCTAAGTGAGTAAATAACATATACAATAAGTATTAACACTAATGCATTATTCTAACATGTCACTATTCCCACACTTAACAAAATTATCCAACACAAGGAAAAGTACTTGCACACAAATATAAGAAGTATGACTGGTGGTCTTATACTTTTGGCAGATGGGTTTGCATGTCAGTGGCCACTCCGGTTGTTTTATTTATTTATTTATTTATTTATTTATTTATAGACAGGCAGCTGTTACAGCTGATGCGTCTATATCAAGCAGTGTTCACAGTCAATCACTGAACAGTCGGTTGTTCAATTTTGAACCAGAGACACTTCGTTTACTTGTATCCATTTGTCTAGTCGGTTTTTAAAGAAGATCACTGATGGTGCCGAGATCACTTCCTCGGGCAATCTATTCCAGTTGTAGACCACTCGATTGCTTAAAAAGTGGTGTGCAGTGTTGGTTTTTGCTAGGGAGCGGGATATCTTGCAGTTGTGTCCTCTTGACGATTTCAAATTCTCCTTCAGGTGGAATATTGATTGCAGGTCAGGTTGTCTGTAAGCACCCGTCAGAATTTTGTATGTCTCGATGAGGTCACCACGGTGGCGTCTTTCCTCTAAGGTAGTGAGGCGAAGTGCGCGAAGTCTCTCTTTGTATGATTTGCGACGGAGAGCTTGAGGTATTTTGGTGGCTCTTCGTTGTACGCTTTCAAGCAGATCAATGTCCTTCTGAAAGTATGGGCTCCAGATCTGGAAGGCATATTCAAGTAGAGGGCGTATGTATGTTTTATAAATTTTCTTGAACGTGTCCACAGTCATGACCTGAAATGCTCTTCGAATGACATATACAAAGGCATTCGCCTTTTTGACTATTGAAGACACATGCTCAGCCCACTTAAGATCTGGTGCAATGAGTACGCCAAGATCCTTCTGCTGATTTACAGCTTGTAAAGTTTGTCCATCAATATTGTAACTGGTTTTAGGGTTGTTATTCCCTAGATGAAGGACGGCACATTTCGATGTGTTCAGTGAAATAACCCAGTCCCTGGCCCACTCCTGTATACGGTTTAGATCGTCTTGAAGGTGGCCACTGTCAGTTATCGGGTTAGCAAAAAACTTTCCATCATCAGCGAAGAAGGCAGACTGAGCCTGTATTGATTCAATAAGGTCTGTTATGTATATTCCAAAGAGATGAGCAGAGAGCACCGAACCTTGCGGGACTCCACTCAACACCTGTCTGGTTTGAGATAAAGAGTTTCCAACTCTCACCTGAAATGTCCTGCCATCCAGATAGTTCTTGATCCAATTGAGCAGGGCTCCACGTATTCCATAGTGCTCGAGCTTCATCAAAAGGCGCTGGTGAGGAACTCTGTCAAAAGCGCGTTCAAAATCTAGATAGCAAACATCAACAGGATTGTGATTGTCAACTTCTGTGGTCCAAGAGTACATACATTGTAAGAGGTTAGTTATGGTAGACCTCTTTTCAACAAAACCGTGTTGCTTAGTTGAAATAATGGACTCATTGTTTAGAAAGATTGTTAAATGCAGGCTTATAATTTTTTCCATTATCTTGACAATGAAACTAGTCAGACTGATGGGCCGGAAGTTACTGGGCAGAGTTTTATCTCCCTTTTTGTAGATTGGTGTCACCAAAGCATGCTTCCAATCATTGGGCAGATATCCACACGCAAATGATAAATTCATCAGTTGGGCAAGAGCAGGAGCAAGTGTTTTGGCGCAGTTCTTAAGAATGCAGCATGGTATTTTGTCAGGGCCTGGGGCTGACTGTTCCTTTAGGCTTGAAATCACCTTAAGTACGTCCTCTGTGGTGAATGTAATATCACATAAGCTGTTTTCAATACGGGTGACGTTGGTGATTTTTGTTTGTTGGTTCAATGCGGGTTCAATAGTAAAGGCCTTTTGGAATTCCTCAGCAAATATGTTTGCAATATCCTCTGGATTTGTTTTTAGATCACCATTCTGACTTCTGATTGCTGGTGGGATACTCACCTTGGATGTGGTTGACTGACGTATGTATGAGTAGAAGGCTTTGTCACCATTTTGTAATATTTTAGATTCATAGATACTTCTCTGTTTTCTTGCTATGGCAACACATTTGTTATTTAGCTCTCGAAAACTCTTGTAGTCTTCCAAATTTCTCGATACTCTGTATTTATCCCAAAGTATTTTCTTTTCCGCCAAATGCGTGAGGATATAGTCATTAATCCATGGTTTGTTCCTGTGTTTACATTTTATTATTTTTTCAGGGGCATGTTTGTCTGATGTTAATTTGATAGCATCGCGGATCCCAGACCACAACCCTTCCACGTCATGATGAGAGCTCAAGCTCTCCATAGCACAGACCAAGTCACTGTTGTAGATTTCATAATTCATATTCTGATAGTATCGTCGTTTGATGGGAACTGTGCCGGATATCCCAAGTTGGCACTGAATACTGAACTCCAGTACGCAATGGTCACTCTTTCCAATAGGGGGTCTGTAACAAACTTCTTTTACAAGCGTCTCCTCATTGACCATTACTAAGTCCAGAACTGAAGGTTCATTTCCTATGCGAAATCTAGTAGGTTTGTCAACTAGTTGGAACAGATTACTGTTTATGAAGAAATCTGTGAAGAGCTCAGCTGACCCAGACTGTGTAGAATCCAAACAAATAGGCCATTTTATTGAGGGGTAGTTAAAATCACCAGCTATAATAACAGTATTATTTTCTGAGGCTGCAGCCAGATTTTGTAATAATCTGGTGTCACGAGGTTTCCATATGTTTTCGTTACTGTCGTCTGATCGATAAACACCTACAACGAGGAAATTAAATGTACCAAATTGGATATCAACATAGAGGGCTTCAATATGATCACACATATAATTCTTATTAAGTCTACATACTAAAGGCGTACCATTCACATTTTCCATGACATATATTGCTACACCACCACCTTTAGTTTTTCCGTCACGTTTATTTTTAGCATGTTTACGATCTAACCTATACAGTGAATAGCCAGGTATGTTGTATAAGCTATTGGTGTCTTTCTTGTTGAGCCAAGTTTCAGTGATAATCATTATACATGGTTTGTTTTTTGTTACATAGGCCAAAAGTAGATCAAATTTTGAGTGTAGTGTAGCTAGGTTGGTGCACATGAATGTCAGGTCTGTGTAAGGGCACTTGAGTTGCTGTATTAGTTTTTTTGGACAATTTTTGGACTGCCTTTCACATATTTAATTGTCAGGCCAGTTTCTCCTTTCTCAATCCTAGCTTTTAGAGTCTCGCGAAGCTTATTGAGCTCTTCCCTTTGTATTGGTGTCTTATCATCATAGACTCTTACCTCCTTGGTTGCCTTACTCTTATTCTTAAGAATCCAGACAGCATCTTGGCGCGCCTTAAAAATAATCTTGATTGGTCTAATTTTCCCAGATTCACGACGTCCTAATCGCTGTACAGCAGCCACCTTGTCCAAATAATCATGACCATTATTTATGCTGGCCAAAGCCTCCTTTACACAAGCTTCATCGTGGTTTTTCCTTTCATCACCACTATCAGAAGGACTTTCTTTTATGCCAACCAGAATGACATTGTTAGCTCTCCGTTCACGCTCCACAATTTCCTCAACTAAAGCATTAGTGTCGGGCGATGGTGAAGACAGCATGGGAGTTGCAGGCACAGGAACTGGTACTGGAATGGCCTCAGACATTTGTTCTTTCAAGGCGCTAACTTCTTCACGCAATTCGTCATAGGCTTTTATTAGTTTTGGGACTTGAAACAAGGCTTCTCGGCATGGCGGACACAGATACAACAGGGTACGCTTGCCTTTTAGACCCATTACGCGCGCCTCACTACTTGTTAAGTTACTGCATTGTAGGCAGATGCCACGTTTGCAACCATCACACTGCACTGAATTTTCGTCATTGAGATCGATCTCACACTGAAAACACTTCATTATGTTGTCTAAAGCTTGGATACGAGTGAGTTCAAAGAGCAAAGTCTTTACACTTTTTTTGAACTTGCACTAATAGTTAAGGCACTTTTTTATGTTTCTGCACTTTTTTTTAAGCTTAATTAGTAAGATATCCACAAATTGTAGCACAAATTAGGGTCTTTTGTTTATTTTAGAACAAATTTTAATAGTCATAAATAAGACCTTAACAGTATTAGCCTATTGCGAGCCTACAAACAAATATAAATGACAAGCCCGTGTGAATTTCCAACGGGAACTGTGCTTTTTCCCAGGATGAAAGGTTCCCTATGTCATTCTCAATACTTCTGTATGTGCAGTAGATAGGGCGTGAAAGTGTAAAAGTGAAGTTAGGATTTGTGTCATATTGTCCATTAATTACCTCAAGGTCTGCTGCAGAATGCGCAGAACTGAGAGACCGCGAGTTGACGCCCGGAGGTCCAAGACGATTCTCCACCCCATCTTCAAGCATCATAATGCTTCTGGAAGATATTTATCCTTTATTGCATAAAATATTTATATATATAAATATAAATAGTGTAACTAACACGACTTTCTTTTATAGATATAACTTATTTATACAAGCAAAGCAAGGCAAAATTCGAACTCAATTATAGGCCCACTGTTATTGTTACCTACCTTTGTGAAAATATTACTAACACGACTCAGTTATTTTGGTAAGTAGTTAATCACGACAAGATCACATTATCACACTGACTGAAAGTACAGTCACAATCTGTGTGATTTGTCCCTAAATATTTATTTATTTATTGCGATCAATGTTTTCTGTGATTATTTTTATAAGTCTTAAATAATCCCTTTCAAGCCCCTTTCTTTTTTTTCTGTATCACAACACAATATTAAATGAAAACGTAGGTAGTGGTTAAACTACATATACTCTGCACAATATCAAGACCTTAGATCAAGACAGACAATTAAAACACAAACTAAATAGAGAACACTACTACTATACTAAACTACTGTGAATCACAAATTCACAATGAATGATGATCAAATGATGATCAAATCAATTCAAAATTGATCAATGATCACCTCACAGACATGGTTAAAATCAGTGACACTGATAAGTGACAACCTAATTTTTTTTTAGAATAATTTTTATGGCCATTGAAACTAGTCTTTTAAGGTCTTACTACCGTCTCTTAAAACCAAGCAAGATCCTGTGAGTAAGGGAGATGTCGCCTTACATCTTACGCCTCACTGGAACTTGCATGGTTTTAAAAGATGATAGTAGGGCACCAGTAGTAAGTAATAGGGTGGTTGGTTACCATCAACTGTTTTCGACACGAGTGAGTAAGCGAGATGGCGCAATACATAATGTAAGGCGACATCTCCCTTACACAATAGTTTTTGAGATAGATGGTTGTATTGTAAGCCCCCCAGTCATCCTCTCATCTGTGGTCTGTGGACTGCATTGACTGCATTTGAAAAAAAAAAACAAACAGTCTCTCTTGACGTCATGCGAGTGATGATTATTTAGTGCTTGTGATTTTGGTTATTTTGTGAAGAATTCGGATTTTTATTAATGTATTTAGTGCAATAACAAAAATGGAGACTGAGAGGATGATAGAAGATACGATACCACCACAGGTACGGCTAAAAACGTTAAATGGAGTATACCATTATGCCATGGCTGCTAAGTCCGCCATCTTTTCGTCTCCCTGTTGTCCAAGTTTTATTATTTTATGTTTTTTAATATCATGCCATCTTGCATACTTAATTTTTCTTTAATTACAATCGTTTCTAGCAAACATATTTGTTTGAAACCCAACTATTTCGTTCATATATTGAGTTGGTATTATGCTGATAAAATGTAGATGTATGCATTTGCGGGTCACGAATGTACCTTTCAAAATGATTTTTTTCTACCAACAATGTTATAATAGCCACCTATATTTGGAATTACACAATTCGAACCTTGTTGTTTGAATTAAGAAATATTTTGTATAGGATATCAGTTAGATCATGTTGGTCTGACGAAAGTAACAAGAAAATTATATGTACCTACTAATTAACTTCTTTGACTTATTTAGTTTGGGATTCTTGTAGTTTTTAACCACATCCTTAATGTGAATTCGTCTAAAATGTGACGTGCATTTCCATTTGGAGTTTCACAATATGTTACAATATGCTGGCGAATAAGCTCTAAGACAAAAAGCAATGACAATTCAAAAAGATTCATTTCACAGTTGACAACATGGTGCCAATCCTTTGTGGGGTCAGTTGATGAAAATCCCCAAATTAGACATTAATTATAGCCCCTCTTCCTCCCATTGCACCCATCAGGGTCGAAAAAGTAATATCACATAATATAGGCCTTTCCTTGAACTTCACAACAAAAATAATAAGAAGTATAATATGCACATTATAAGTTACCTTTACCTATAATGTGCATATTATACCTTTTTAAGTTATTATATTCACCTTAATTGATAACAGGAACATAAGAAGTACATTCAATGTACTAAACCCTCTAAATGTGAGTCAAACTCGCACTTGACCAGTTTTTAGAAAACTTTCAGTCAGGAGTAGGGTATTGAAGTGGTTAAAACCGAAAGTGAAAAAACTTGGGTTTTCAATTTCCAGTTACAACTGTTTTATAACTGTAAAAACTGGAGAATTCTAGTTACAATTTGTTTTTTAAATTTATATTTGAATCACTACATAGTATAAAACAAAGTCGCTTTCTCTGTCCCTATATCCCTATGTATGCTTAAATCTTTAAAACTATGCAACGGATTTTGATGCAGTTTTTTTTTTAAATAGATAGAGTGATTCAAGAGGAAGGTTTTTATGCACATGCAAAGCCGGAGCGGGTTTCTAGTGTTAAATATAAAAATAAGAAAATGCTGTAGTACTTGTATTTTAAGTAGCACATATTGAGGCATGGTAATATTTCATATATATTCAAGCAGCAGTATTTTTAAAAACAAGAATCCATATCCATACTTCCATACTAATATTATAAATGCGAAAATCTGTCTGTCTGTCTGTCTGTCTGTCACCTCTTCACGGCTAAACTGCTGGACTGATTGTGATGAAATTTGGTAGGGATGTTGTTAACGACCTGAGATCAAACATAGGCTACTTTTGGGCGCGATATAACCGAGTCCCACGCGGGGCGAAGCCGCGGGGAACAGCTAGTTTGAGAATATAACAATGAAAATGAAGACACATCTACTTTTTCAACTAGCAAATAAATGTTAAATGTCATTGTTACACACAGAAACACAAAGAAAGTATGCCTGCATCACAGGATGAGAGACAGGAAGATTTGCTACCACAAGAATATCTTCACAGAGAGAACTTGACTAATGAGAAAAAATTAAATAAAGAACCTAATGACTCTCTTATCAAGGCCACAGTAATGGAATCTAAGGGTTAAAACACTGCTCTCTATCTCTCATCTTAGCTCTTTCCCGATTGCTTCGGAGCCCAGGGTCCGCAGGTTTAAAAACTTCTATAAGTTGAATAGGTTCTTAATAAAAATGGTGTCCAACGAGGCTATTATCCATCCTTCAGAGAGAACCTTTCACCACAAAACAATTTCTCCTACCACTGTATTGCTCCTACCCTTAGAAGATTAAACCACCAGAGTGGCTACTGTCAGGCTACCACCTCTGCCAAAAGTATAAGACCGCTGGTCATAGACTTGTTCTTGTGTGCGTGTATTTTTTGCCAAGAGTGTGAGTAGTGACGTGTTAGAATAATGTATAGTAATATTTTTTATTTTTTTATTTATTTAACTTTATTACACAATTGTAAACGGCGGACTTAAAGCCTGAGGCTTTATCTACCAGTCAACCAAATGAGTGATGCAGAGAAAGGTAGGGGGTAGTGCAAAATTTTGAATTAATTATGATAATGGGGCATAACAACAACCAAATTATATTATATTTAGGAACTTTATCAATATACTACTTATGAATAATACATAATAATATCAAATATGACAATAGACAATACATATACTACATATACAATTATGAACTATCTGACAGACTTTGAAGAAAATGTGCACGAACTTTATTCTTAAAAGCCAAGCGAGAATATAAGAAGATAATATAAGAAGAAGAAGAATGCATTAGTGTTACTGTACTTATTGTGTGTGTTTAGCTCACCCAGAGCAGTACTGGCAGACTTTTTTATGTAGAAAAAGGTGCACATTTCGTCTCGTGTTTGGTTTATTACTCTAAGGTAGAACCAGAACGAATAAACTCTTCAACTGGTATAATATGCAACAGCCTCTGTTCATCTTTGATAGATAAAACTTTAGAAACAATTATTTATTTGCGTTCATTTTATTGCACTATTATGTGAATTATATTGTCTGCCATTTGGTCAAGTTGATAATCGAACCATGTTATAGGCAGAGAGGTTTCGAAGTACCTACTTTTCGTTTGTAATGAAGAACTACTGGACCGATTTCAATAATTCTTTCACCAATAATGCTACTTTTTTCGGATCAGAATTTGGAAATGATCTCGATTTTCGATGCCCTAGTCAGGAGAACTTAGACCTTATCGCATGGTGTTTTATTCCAGGTGACGTCGTTAACATGTCTCGACACCGGCGTAAGGCCCGCGCCGAGCAGTGCGGCATACGCGGCAGAAAGAGACGGCTGTCTCAACTTTTTCACAAGATGGAACGAAACTGATCAGGTAAGGTATAAACTCCTGACGTCCACCTACCAAATGACCTGATGACCTGAAGGCCTATTAAACATTAGATACAGGCCGCATCGCATCATTCAAAGTAAAGATCTATAGGAGAGGCATATGTTTGGTAGTGGTCGATAGCCTAGCTAGCATGTCCGTAACGATAGCGTGCATCAAGTGACGACGGCGAGTGCGCTGCCATGCTTAAATTTGTCGCCATTGATGGTATTTCTATCTAGAACTCCGTGCTTCGGCAGTCACATAAGCCGTTGGTCCCGACTGCTATCAAGATGGTAGTCGTAAGGCTGTCTTTAGGCAGCCTGAAAAATTTGATAGTGTTGTCCACTAACACACCCGGATCATGTTCCTATTGATCCGGTTCCCCTGTAAAAAGGGTTACGGAGGTCAGACGGCAGTCGCTCCATTGTAATAACCAGCCAAAATCAGGGCCATGATTTCCTTACCCTATGCTCTGAAGCGTAAGCTGAAGATACAACCATGAAGAAAGCAAAACCGTATCTTCTTTTTTTTGTTACCAGGTGGAGTTTGTGGAGCAGCTCCTTGCTCGCATGTGCCACTATCAACACTGGCATATAAATGCGTATCTCAAACCGATGCTGCAAAGGGACTTCATCAGCATGCTGCCCAGTATGTATCATTTCTATCGACTTCGAAAAAAGTAGGCAGTTCTCAATTATTTTTTTTATGTTTGGCCACATTACCCAGCAATTTAACTGCCTCTTATTTAAAGACAAACTGGAACAAAACAAAGTTGCTGATTGGCATGTATATACAGACTAGTTTTTGCATTTTCGAAATGATTTTCGAATTAGATATCTTTGTAAATTAAAAATTAGCGATGTCTGGGACGGTTGACCTGACGGCGTCGTCGCACCAGACAAATATGCTAGTTGACTTGTATTTTGTTATTGTTTAAAATATATATTTTATATTTGTATTTTTCTCAGGCCTCTAAAACAGCAAAACTTAATGTCAAAAGTTCACTTTTATGTACTATCGAAAACAGTGTCAGCCATTTTTGCAGTTTTGTGACGTAATGGGCATTGTCCATTATTTCAAAGTAGTTCTGATTGAAAAACCATTTGGAGGAATAAGCTTAGTGTTTAATTTTCTGTTATCAAAATAAAAAAAGATGCAGTAAATAATATTATTTTTAAATAAATAATTTTGACTTTTATTTGCCTTCTATGACGTCACTGTTGGCTGTATGCGCTGTGTAATTTTTTTTTCCCTTTGCCTTAATATTGAGCGATAAGAAAAATGTCACTGTTATGTCAAGTCAACGCCTATCCGCTCTGTTCAAACATTGCCTAAACAAAATCATAACCTCATCTCAATCATATTAATAATAAAAGTGATTGCTTGTGAATCTAAAGATGAATTATAACAGAAAATGTTTTGTCCCAATATGCAAAAACGATTCGACAAATATGTACACTTACATTAGCATCTTCGCTCCTCTTATTCCGGCTACATTATGTTTGCTACTCGTAATAATATACTCCAGTATCATTACATTTTCAACTTTAGGTAAGTTGCGTGAATCAGCTTTCTCAAAGTTGCTCATGTTGTAAGTACTTAATGAAAATTAAACCAAATGAAAGATAGGTAATGAAAATAAAACCACAGGCACTAATTATTGTTTGAGGTTATTTGAAATATTTCCAATGACCAAATTCAGAAAGGTGACATTGGCATATTTGACACGAGTATATTTTTTAATTTCCTTCTGACTATCTACTGCATTGTAGAACCACGCGTGACGTCACGCGTGAAAAATTTTAAAAATTAATATAAATTAATCTAAGGTATATAAATCAGAAATATTCAAATAGGTATCATAAAATATAGAAAGCTATCCGAAAAAAATATAAAAAAATAAGAGAAAAATTTAAGACAATGCCCATTATTGTGAAAGAGGTAGGTACTATTTTTGAAACCAGATTCTCGCCGCCCGCGTCTGCGCCCCATGATGGCCGGCCCGCGTTTTGACAGTACCGAATTTGATGTAAATTTGAAATAATTTGAAATTACTGCCATCGTGCATTTTTTTAAATGGAATTCAATATATTTTGGTTTAATGGGTCAAATACTGTAAGAAATGAACATTTGTTGCATCAAAATTGATATGAATCAAGTAGCTTTTGACGCGTGCACCTTACTCCTCAATCCTAAGCTCTTACACATTTTACAAAAGAGTAGTAATTTATGCCCGGAAAAGATTTGTAAATAAATTATCACTTACTAGCAGTCCACCCCAGCTTCGCCCATGGTACATACATAGTCTACGTCACTCGGGGTTGTGTGACTTTCAAGCAGTGAAAGAATTCAAACCAGTCCAGTAGTTTTGAAGCCTATTCCATACAAACAATCAAATCTTTCCTCTTTATATTATAAGTGTAGATAGTGCTGGCCTTGGAGTCAACTTACTTTTAAAAATACGGTCATTTTATTCAAAGCGGATCGCGATATGATAACCTCATAGAAATTCAAATGAAATGAGCAGGTCACATGTACAGTCGGCTGCAGAGAAATCTGACCCCGATGCCACAAGTATCGCTATTGAAAGAGTCAGATTTCTCTGCAGCCCACTGTACACTGATATAATGAAAACATTTAATTCAGGGCCAGTCACGTTGCTCTGAAAATTTTATAAACACCATGTGAATTCATACACTTACTATTGGTATCTATCTTCTAACTATATATATAAAAGAAAGTCGTGTTAGTTACATTATAACTCAAAAACGGCTGAACTGATTTGGCTAAAAATTGGTGGGGAGCTAGCTTAGAACCAGGAGAAGGACATAGGGTACCTTTCACCCTGGGAAAAAGCACTATTCTATCTCTCACAGTATTCCTAAGGTAAGCTGGTAGACAATGCAATAGCATTAATTTTTTACCTTTTGTAAACAATCTTTATATGATTGCGTGCAATAAAGTTAAATAAATAAAAAGCACTGTTCCCGAGGGAATTCTACGCGGGCGAAGCCGCGGGCAAAAGTTGGTTATGAATAAAAGCTGTGTTCTCGATTTCTTTGAAATTTTAAACATAAATTCTTATATAGTCAAAAAGATAATCTAGCTAAATCATTTTACCCATATTTTTACTAGCAAAGCGAAGCTCGGTCGCCCAGATACTAAAAAAAATATGCTATATTTTTGTTTTTTTCTTAGAGAAGGGCCTGGACCACGTCGCCGAGAATATTCTCTCGTACTTGGACGCTAGTTCGCTTTGCGCAGCCGAGCTCGTCTGCCGGGAGTGGCAACGGGTCATATCTGAAGGCATGCTGTGGAAAAAGCTGGTGGAGAGGAAAGTTCGCACAGATTCACTGTGGCGCGGTCTGGCTGAACGTAGAGGCTGGTGAGTCATATACTCCTACTTTGCCATGGTTGCCTGGTACTTTTGAAACCAATCATCAGTGTTGGTGACACGGTCAATCGACCATGCACACCCTGTCAGAGTTCTTGGGAACCGCCTCTCGGCCTCTGACGTGGTTAGTTTAGTGACTACCAGATGGTAGCCGGGAGTAGCGGCTTGACGTGCCTTCCGAAGCATGGAGTCATCTTTATTATCAGACAATCAGGTGATTTAAGCCTGCAAATGCAACCAAACTGTAAATAACTAAACAAAGTTACCATGGTCCAGTGGTTAAGATGTTTGCCTGTAGACCCGGGGAATGTAGGTTCGATTTCAACGGGAAGCATGCTTTGTTTAGTTATTTCCGGTTTCGTTGACTTTCCAGGCTTCAAAGGCACGTCAGTCGTTGAAGGAACCACGGTTGAGGCTAAGAGGAGTTTTCGAAGAACTCTTGACACCAGGGTGTGTATGGTCGATTGACCGTGACACCTATACGAATTATGATAATTATACAAATATCATGAAAATTCGATGCTATGGCCACACAACGCCACTGCATGAACTGAAATAATTTGTGATAACTACTAAATATTAAAATGTTTGTTTTCTCAGGATACAATACTTATTCAAGCCTAAACCAGGCTGCCAGCATCCGTCCCACTCGTTCTACAGACAGTTGTACCCCAAGATTATACAAGACATACGGTTAATTGAAGATAATTGGCGAATGGGCAGGCATAACTTGCAGGTACGTAATTATAATATTACTAGCGACCCGCCCCGGCTTCGCATCATGGGCATAAAAACCTTCCACTTGAATCAATCTATTTATTAAAAAAAACCGCATCAAAATCCGTTGCGTAGTTAAAAGCTACTTTGTTTTATACTATGTAATCATTTTTCCATCTTTGTTTAACCTTATTTAAAGAAAATAAATTATTTAGAATTTCAAATTTTTGGGTTCGTAGAAAAATGAAAGACTATTTTTATGACGACCTCCGTGGCGTAATGGTTAACATGCCTGACCGCTACTCAGGAGGTCCCGGGTTCGATCCCCGGTCAGGTCAAGATGAAAAATGATCTTTGTCTGATTGACCTGGGTCTTGGATGTTTATCTATACATGTATTTGTTATAAAATATAGTATTGTTGAGTTAGTATCCCATAACACAAGTCTCGAACTTACTTTGGGGCTAGCTCAATCTGTGTGATTTGTCCCTATATATTTATTTATTTTCTTAACAGCTAATAGAGTTTGTCGTCATCATAATATCAGCCACAAGACGTCCAGTGCTGGACATAGGCCTCATAGATTTTCAATCGGACCGATTCAATGCTGAATCTGTCTGTGTGGATCGAAGGTATCTGCTACCTCCATACCAAATTTCACAAAAATTGGGCCAGCTGTTTGAGCGTGAAGAAGTAACAGACATACTTGCAAACTTTCGCCTTTATTCGATCTTCGACCTCTATGGCATAATGGTTAACATACCTGCTCGCTACTCAGGAGGTCTCAGGTTCGATCCTCGGTCAGTCATTGAGTTAGTTAGGTAACTTAATCTGTGTGATTTGTGCCTTAATATTTTTTTAATTATAACTAGCTGACCCTTCAAACTCCGTACTGCCTGAACGCACTTTTCTCACCGTTTAAACCTTCCCTGAACTTCCATGAATATTTCAAGACCAAAATTAGCCAAATCGGTCCAGCCATTCTCTACTTTTAGCCAGACTAACGAACAGCAATTGATTTTTATTATATGGAAGATTGAAGACTAGCTTTTGCCCTCGGCTTCGCCTGCGTGAATTTCCCTCGGGAACAGTGCCTTTTCCTGGGATGAAAGGTAAGTATGTCTCCCTAGCTATGTGTATGCGAAATTTTAGGCAGATTGGTTCAGTAGATAGGGCGTGAAGAGGTAACAAATATACAAACTCACTTTCGCATTTATAATAGTAGTTGGGATAATATAAGTGGAATATATCTTTTCACAGAGAATAAACTGCAGATCGGAGAATTCCAAAGGTGTCTACTGCCTTCAATACGACGACAACAAAATTGTTTCGGGCCTCCGCGACAACACCATCAAAATATGGGACAGGAAGACGCTGCAATGTGTTAAGGTAATGTCTTAACTTTTTTCTTTCTAACTCATTTTGCAGTAATTAATATTTCCGTAAATTCATACTGTATATAGATGTTATATATACTTCTATACTAATATAATATACTTGAAGAGTTTTGTATGAACGCTAAGTTTTGAACTACTGCGATGCGATGATTTTTATTATATAGAAGACTAGCTGTTCCCCGCGGCTCCGCCCGCGTGGGACTCGGTTATATCGCGCCCAAAAGTAGCCTATGTTTGACCTCAGGTCGTTAACTACATCCCTTCCAATTTTCATCACAATCGGTCCATCCGTTTAGCAGTGAAGAGGTGACAGACAGACAGACAGACTTTCGCATTTATAATATTAGTATGGATAGAAGACTAGTTTTTTCCCGCGGCATCGCCCGCGTGTACTTTCCTCGAGAACAGTGATTTTTCCCGGGATCAAAGGTACCCTATGTCCTTTACAATACTTCTAACTATGAGTATGCAAAATTTCAGAGATTGGTTCAGTAGATCTCGATTTATAAGTGTTGTAAACTATCATGACTTTGTTTTATATTTTATATATATATATATATATATTTGGTATATGCCACCAGGAGCTGCAGGGTCACACGGGCTCGGTGCTCTGCCTGCAGTACGACGAGCGCGCCATCATTTCCGGTTCCTCAGACAGCACAGTGCGAGTGTGGGACGTCAACACAGGGGCCATGCTCAACACGCTCATACACCACTGCGAAGCGGTCCTCCACCTCAGGTTCTGCAACGGCATGATGGTCACTTGCAGCAAGGTCAGTATTGAGACTCAACCCGCTCATACACCACTGCGAAGCGGTCCTCCACCTCAGGTTCTGCAACGGCATGATGGTCACTTGCAGCAAGGTCAGTATTGAGACTCAACCCGCTCATACACCACTGCGAAGCGGTCCTCCACCTCAGGTTCTGCAACGGGATGATGGTCACTTGCAGCAAGGTCAGTATTGAGACTCAACACGCTCATACACCACTGCGAAGCGGTCCTCCACCTCAGGTTCTGCAACGGCATGATGGTCACTTGCAGCAAGGTCAGTATTGAGACTCAACACGCTCATACACCACTTTTGTCTTTTGGTACAACGAAGTGTCCACCGTTTAGAAAATCATATCATTTATTTGCGTAAATAGGGTGAATGTACAATGCATATCTTTTTTTTTCGTTCAACCGTGTTTCCCGGTTGTATCTTCAACTTACGCTTTAGAGCTCAGGGTACGCTATTAAACATGGTCCTGATTTGGCGGAATTGTTATTACAATGGAGCGACTGCGGTCAAACCTCAGTAACACTTTGTACAGGGAAACCAGACCCACAGGAACAAGACCCGGGTGTGGTAGTGGACAACACTGGCAGATTTCAGGCTGCCTAAAGGCATCTGACATAGCCTAACGACTGCCATCTACCGATAACAGCCGGGACCAACGGCTTGAAGTGCCTTCCGCTCAATATAGAAATGCCAATAATGGCGACCAATCCAAACATGGCCGCGCACTCGCCCTCGCTTGACACGTGGTATCGTTACGAACACGCGCGCCGCGCTAGGCTATCAAGCTCCTCTAAAAGTACAGTCGGCTGCAGAGAAATCTGACCCCATGCCACAAGTATCGCTATTGAAAGGGGGTCAGATTTCTCTGCAGCCCACTGTACAATGCATATCACATTATTGTAATGAAGTGTCATAATGATATATAAATTATAAAAATATATTCAAATAGAAACTCGTCTGATTTGACTCAAATTTTGTTAATTGACCTTTTTGAAGAAAATGCTGCTGTGGAGTTTGTGGCGCCGCTTCTTCTCCACTTGCGCTTTGGAAGTGGTGGTAAACTTCAAATAAGTAACAATTGACGTCAATAAGTGATAAGAATATAAACCATTTGAATTTATAAAAAAAAAAATCATTATAATGTGTGTCCAGGACCGATCAATAGCAGTATGGGACATGACATCAACGACAGAGATCCTATTAAGGCGGGTTCTAGTCGGACATCGGGCCGCGGTCAACGTGGTGGATTTCGATGAGAAATACATCGTCAGCGCCAGCGGGGACAGGACTATCAAGGTAAGACGTTCATTTTTTTAACATTTTTTACCCCTATGAAGAAAAAAAGAAATGTTTTTATAGTTGTACCTTCTTCTTCGTCCGAGCGTGTTCCCCGGTTACATCTTCAGCTTACGCTTTAGAGCCCAGGCGGCTACGCTATTAATTATGGCCGAACTGGTTATTACAATGGAGCGACTGCCCTCAACATCCGTAACCTCTTTGTACAGGAAACGAGACCCACAAGAGGCCAACACTGTCAGATTTTTCAGACTGCCCTAAAGGCATCTGACATAGCCTAACGACTGCCATCTACTGATAACAGCCGGGACCAACGTGCTTAACGTGCCTTCCGAAGCACGGAGGAGCTCAATTTGGCATGGGGATAACTTGAACCATAAGTGAACGGTCTCGGTTCAAGATTTGCCGGTTAAGAAATAAAAGTTATGGCTATATTTTAATAGAATCGGTCGCTATCGTTTTTTCTGTCTGTCATTAAAGAGGCTGGAGGCCGCAACAATAAGGATAGACAGGCTTCATTTTGTCATGCGGACGAATCCGCGGGCAGAACCTAGTCTGTACCAATATTAAAAAGAGGAAAGATATGATATTATGTTTGTTTGCATCGAATAAGCTTCGATACTACTGGACCGATTTGAAATTCGAAAATTACATACACCCAGAGTGACATAGGCTATGTATGTACCACAAGCGAAGCCCTGATGGACTGTTACACCCATATTCTCAAACGTTTCCTCAAACTCGACTCATCCTCACTCGACCTCAATGGTATTCATAGTTGACACTAGCTTCCTCACCTTAAGGAAATTACTCAATGGAGCTGAGGAACGAATTGTCAAATATAAGGTTGGTCGAGAGGTACCATAAGGAAGCCTCGAACGTTTCGTTTAACGAAAAGTAGGTACTTTTATTGAGGACCAGATTTAAAAGAACTTGTACCCACTGTAATAAGTTCTTTGTGTATTAAGTATTTTGTTGTTTTATAATAAATCTATGCTAGTAAACTAAAATTGAAAAAGAAACTTTGTCAAAAACTCTCTTAACGTCAAAAAGTTAAGTGGTTTACCAACATACAGAAATTCAAGAATACCGTTTTCAAGGAAAGTTGGAGGACTTCCTCGAAGCGTCCTCGAATGAGGTTGAGTGGAGGCGACCTATGAGGAAGAAAAGGTTTGAGAATATGGGTGATCGTATCTAATAATCCATACTAATATTATAAATGCGAAAGTCTGTCTGTCTGTCTGTATGTCACCTCTTCACGGCTAAACTGCTGGACCGATTGTGATGAAATTTGGTAGGGATGTAGTTAACGAACCTGAGGTCAAACATAGGCCACTTTTGGGCGCGATATAACCGAGTCCCACGCGGGGCGAAGCCGCGGGGAACAGCTAGAAAAAAAAAATATATATATATATAGGTAATATATATATATATATAGGTATGGAACACGTCGTCGTGCGAATTCGTGCGCACCCTGAACGGGCACAAGCGCGGCATCGCGTGCCTGCAGTACCGCGACCGGCTCGTGGTGTCCGGCTCGTCCGACAACACCATCCGCCTGTGGGACATCGAGTGCGGACAGTGCATACGAGTGCTCGAGGGGCACGAGGAACTCGTCCGGTGCATACGGTGAGTGCACGAGCGGAACTGTTCGTTGAGTTTTTTTTTTTATTCAGTGTTCACTGGGATAAAAAAAAATACTTACTTATATGTACACTAAACCAACTTTGTTAATCTGTAGCACAATAAAGTGACCATATATAACTTTACAATATGTAACCAAACTTTTTGTCTCTTTTTTAAAAACACTTTAAATGATGTTGATTTAACAAAAGTGTTTTTTCTAGTACTAGATCAGAAGCAGGTGATCTATTCCAGCACACATAGGGATATAGAGACGGAAAGCGACTATGTTTTATACTATGTAGTGATAGTGATATCATGCCTAAGGTCATAATTTATGACTAGGCTCTGTCTACCCCTCGTATTAGATAAAGGCGTATATTGAAATGTGTTAATGTATTTCAAAGGTTTGACAACAAGAGGATCGTAAGCGGCGCTTACGATGGCAAGATCAAAGTATGGAACCTGCCAGCGGCGTTAGACGTACGCACGCCACATCAAGAGCTCTGCCTTAGGACGTTAGAGGTGACTATCCTATACTTTACTAGCTGTTCCCCGCGGTTTCTGACTCGTGATTAGTTTGTATGTACTAGCCTATAACCTTACCCAAGAATCCGACCAGGGCGTCGATTCTGCTAACGTGAAGTCACAATTGTTTCAAAATAGTGTTTTAATTGTAGTGCTTTTTTACACACTAGTTACAAGAAATGTATATTTTTTTATGTCACTTCTGATGGTCACACCACACACTACATTCGCATTACATTATACTGTCATAATTCTTGTAAATAGTGAGTGAAAAGCAGTACAATTGAAACACTATTTTGAGACGATTTTGAGTTAACGTTAGCAGAATCGACGCCCAGTAGTTTTCAAGTTATAAGCGTTCAAACAAACAAACTAACTCTTCAGCTTTATTATATAAGTATAGATGTATGCCTGGTACAGGTGCCTTACCATCATCTCTTAAAACCATGTGTTGACACGCCATCCAGCGGCGTAAAGCGCAAACAGCCAAGCACGGAAATGACCATGAAGTGAGCAACGCTTCTTCGAACACGTGACGTCATGACTGGAGAGAGTGAAGCTCAGACGAACGTCACTCGATTAACTATACGAATTCAAATCGACACGCATATATTTTTTAAAAACAATAAAAGAATTAATGTTTAGGTTTAATCAATCTAAGTGTCCAGCAATTTCCATTAACGACCGCTTGAATAGGTTTTTTTTTTCGTAGGCCAGAGTGAAACTAAAAAACCTGATGTATGAAAACGTGTACATAAAAAAACCTCTATTTGCTAACGGCTAAATGACTTTCTTTCAATAACATTGTTGTCTTAGGTCACCAATGAGTCTATTGACGTATTGTTCTTTTTAATAATAAAGCTATTTCCGAGCAAGAGGAAGAAAAAATCTGTACTTTTTTTTTTTTTTAATTTTAATAGAGAAAATAACACCTTTACAGCTTACATGCCAATACGATGTTATTCGTATGCTAGCTTACAATATGTACAGCTTATAATAAACAACAATAAATATTAAATATTTATGTGATCTAAAAAAATTAAACTGTATCGTGTTTAAATTTGAAACGCCACGCTGTAATTCTACCAGCGTAAATAGTTGAGAGTAAATCATTCATCTATCCCTACCTACAACAGGAGCACACGGGCCGCGTGTTCCGACTGCAGTTCGACGAGTTCCAAATAGTGTCGTCATCGCACGACGACACGATCCTGGTGTGGGACTTCCTGAACTACGGGGGCGCGTCCCCCGCCGCCGCGCCCCCCGCGCACCCCGCGCACGCCCCGCACCGCGCGCGCACGCCCGACCACGACAGGGACCTCTACGACTAGGTGAGGGGGGAGAGGGCGACACTAGCGGGTAGGTGAGGGGGGAGAGGGCGACACTAGCGGGTAGGTGAGGGGGGAGAGGGCGACACTAGCGGGTAGGTGAGGGGGGAGAGGGCGACACTAGCGGGTAGGTGAGGGGGGAGAGGGCGACACTAGCGGGTAGGTGAGGGGGGAGAGGGCGACACTAGCGGGTAGGTGAGGGGGGAGAGGGCGACACTAGCGGGTAGGTGAGGGGGGAGAGGGCGACACTAGCGGGTAGGTGAGGGGGGAGAGGGCGACACTAGCGGGTAGGTGAGGGGGGAGAGGGCGACACTAGCGGGTAGGTGAGGGGGGAGAGGGCGACACTAGCGGGTAGGTGACCTCCCACGGCTCTACCGACCTCTCGGTGACACGAGCCGAATCTCGGGCGAGTGCGCTGTACTAGCATTTCGCATCTCTCTCCACTCGCACCTGCTTGATCTCCCTACGAGTTCTCTATAGTGTCGCCTATCTATGCAATCGACGACTAGGTGAGTGATGAGAGGGCAACACAGCGGATAGGTGAGTGATGAGAGGGCAACACACGCGACTAGGTGAGTGATGATAGGGCAACACTTACGAGTAGGTGAGTGATGAGAGGACAACACAGCGGGTAGGTGAGTGATGAGAGGGCAACACACGCGACTAGGTGAGTGATGAGAGGGCAACACAGCGGGTAGGTGAGTGATGAGAGGGCAACACAGCGGGTAGGTGAGTGATGAGAGGGCAACACACGCGACTAGGTGAGTGATGATAGGGCAACACTTACGAGTAGGTGAGTGATGAGAGGACAACACAGCGGGTAGGTGAGTGATGAGAGGGCAACACACGCGACTAGGTGAGTGATGAGAGGGCGTCACACACGACTAGGTGAGTTTTTCCCGGGATGAAGGTCCTTCTAAGGTTCTAAGCTACCTCTAGAACTAATTATGTAAGTAACCTTTTTTTTGCATAGATCTTGTAGGGAATACAAAAGTCAATTTTTTGATATAGATCCCTTCTACTGTAATATCTCACAATTTAAGAAAAAGCTAAAGGAATCTATTAGTAATTAAGGAAAATTTTCATATTTCATAAAAAGTAACAAATCTTTTTTTCCTGTATTTTGTCGTGTTTGTTTGTTCTTTGTTGTCTATTTAGCAATGTTATGTGTTGTTTTCGTGTGGAAACTTACTGATTTATGTTCTATGTAAAACTCCTAGCATTGCTTGTAATATCAAAATTGTTTGTTTCCCAAATAAATAAATAAGTTTTCAGACAAATCAGTTCAGCCGGTTGTAGTGTAGCGAACACGACTTTCTTTTATATATATATATATAAGATATAAGATAAAAATAATCTGAGATTATTCACTTATTTTGCACTAGCTGTTCCCCGCGGCTCCGCCCGCGTGGGACTCGGTTATATCGCGCCCAAAAGTAGCCTATGTTTGACCTCAGGTCGTTAACTACATCCCTACCAAATTTCATCACAATCGGTCCATCCGTTTAGCCGTGAAGAGGTGACAGACAGACAGACTTTCGCATTTATAATATTAGTATGGTTTAATAGTGCGAGATTTAACGTTTTATTATTTTCTCATTCAGGTTAGTAATATCTACGTGCAGACTGTACGGTCAAGATACAAAACGCAGTACGCGTGCTGTGATAGTGCATCAAGTACGTACCTTAATTGTGACGGAACGGGCGCGTATCGCGCGTTTGTGCGGTGAACTAATGTTCTGATAGTGAAGTGACAATTTTAATAAATGTATATTATATGGACAGACTGTTTTAATTTTAGTGATTACGCGCGTAAACGCAGGCCACGACGCTATGCCAAGTTTATGTTACCAGGCTGACAGTAATCTCGAGAGGATATTTTGGAAGGTAACAATCTTCGATCAACGCTGTTTCCGTCCCAGAAGGGAGTAGCCATACGCTGCCTTTCCCTCTGTCAAAGTATAAGACCAATCGGCATATGTGATGTATTAGTGTGTGTAATCTGTAGACTGATTATTTGCTGTTTTGTTTCATTTTTTAATATGTAAATGTCATTACAGTCTGTGACAGTGTACGTTTTGTATGTAGGTATGCAGAACTATGCAGTTGTGTGTATTTCCCCCGCAAAAAACGCCAGATCTATTGGAATAGTAAAATATCGCTAATGCTACTCACTTCTGGTATGGGAGACGTGGTGCTCGAAGGTAACAATTAAAATTAAATACCTATTATAAATATGTTATTCTATAATAGTAAATATTTTGTTTAGATATTTTTTTTTTTTTACTTTTATAGGTATGGTTTGTAAGGTCTGCCTTTAAGGAAATTGAGATTGCTTTAAAATTTATTATTCGAGGTTTTTAAATGAGTATGTTTCTGAATGATGTTGAATTTTGAAAGTTAGTTAGTTTGGTTAATTGTACATTTATCATCAAAAAGGTACTGTAGTACTAGCTGCTGCCCGTGACTTCGTCCGCGTAGAAATTAATAATTTTATTGGTTTTTTATTCTTATGACGAGGAATCCTAATTATTATGCTAAAATAAAAGTAGCAGACTTTCACGCTTTATAATGTTATTTTTCTGCCAATGAAAGTCCGTCAAATTCGGTCTAGCAATTTTATAGTACAATTAAGTGTTTACTACTTACTAGCAATCTTGGAGATTAGCAAAAGAGACAGGCAATGTAAGCTTGATTTTACATTACAATCAGATACTTGAATTTGAATCCTGTTTATAGATGTATAGAGCTTTAATTGTCAGCGGTTTATATGTAAACTGAACCAATCAAATAGCGCTGTGGCTTGCGCTTAAAAATTTAATACTTTTTTATAACATGGTGTGTTAAAAGCGCGATCTTCATTAAAGTCTTGAAAAAAGTGCTTAAGGTGATACCTCGGTGAACACTAGCGCCACCGTCATTTAAAAACCAATACTCACCGAAAACACAAGTTATCAAAAATCCCTCTGCTGTAATTATGGTTCTGGATCTGAAATTTTAATCATATTCAATTATTAAATTATAGTTCCATATAGTTACAAATTGCAAAACTGCTAAAAGTGGCCGTTTTAAGCAATAATGCAATTTGTAACTATAGGAAATTATAATTTAATAATTCAATATGTTTAAAATTAACTTCAGATCCAGAACCTTAATTACAGCAGAGGGATTTTTGATAACTTGTGTTTTCAATGAGTAATGATTTTTAAATGACGGTGGCGCTAGTGTTCACCGAGGTATCACCTTAAGATGGCAATACTACGGAACCCTAAAAGTTAATACCTAAATAACAGATGTCAATAAAAGGGAACCCTAATGATTATAAATAACTGAAATATTTCATCAGTCAACTATTAAAGATCTTATAATAACTATTTAAGGTCTAAATTAAATGTCCAAATTTTTTTTTTAACCACATCGCAGGCAAACTTCCACAGGTTACTACTCCAGTGAGTAAGCGAGACAGCGCGATACATGATATAAGGCGACATCTCCCTTACTCACTGGACGTCTGAAACACCATCGTCAAGAGGCTGAGAGACTGACCCCAGGGTGTGCTCGGTCGATTGACCGTGTCACCTACACGAAGTAATGATGATGACCATAGTGTCTTGAGCGCGTTGCCGACCCTAAAGTAATCCTTGCACGGCCATTTTTATTTTTCCATATCGTGTGGACTGTGTGAGGGCGTTATGTCCAGCTGTGGACTTGTATCTAAGTTGATGATAAATGACTACACTAGTAATAAATTTATAAGCAATCACATTTTCCATCTGAAGAGAAAAGAAAAAGAAAAATCAAGCTTTCCTTATAAAGCTGGTACTGTACTTTGGTACGAACCCTATGTTTATTGGAATAAAACAGCTTTTAGTTCGTCAACTTTAAAGTCTACTTGTTTCAATAATTTAATGGCTGTAGATGGTTATCATATATGGTTTTCAAAAATGAATGTAAGATGGCAGCACTGTGGTGGCAGGTCCAATACGCCGTCTGATTGGTTAACAATTTGTCAGTTGCAGTTGTCAAATTCAACTGACATCTTTGCTACAAATAAATAAAAAAAAAAAAACTGAGGTGTTCTAGACCCTAAACCAAATTATCAAATCTGGAGATAGGAAAACGACAATCATTTGTAGTAAAAATGTAAATAAATTCTTGACGCAAGGAAATCATCAAAATTATAGAATAAAAGTGCTATGTCGCAAATTAAATTATTTTCTTTTGTTCTAATTTTTAATATTATTCATACAAATAGATTAACAGGAGTGTCGTTTTTAAAGCATTTTTTTGCGAAGATGTGAGTTAACGGAATAATTGACCAGATAAAAGGAGAATCCGATGTGTTTGAATATCACTTTATTAACTAAACTCACAACTTATATTGTAAATGCGAAAGTGAGTTTGTATATTTGTTTTTTTGTTTGTTACCTCTTCACGCCCTATCTACAGAACCAATCTTCCTGAAATTTCGCATACACCTAGCTAGGAGTATTGAGAAGGACATAGGGTACCTTTCATCCCGGGAAAAAGCACTGTTCCCGAGGGAAATTCATGAGGGCGAAAGCTAGTTTCTTATACTCTAAAATCAGGTCAAATTGAAAAAATCTTAAGCACATCGCTAGTAAATAACTTATTTTTCTGAGTGAACCGATGGAAAAATAATGAAAAGTAAGACCAATAATTCAATTTGACCTGTTTTTAGAGTAAAATAATTAAAATTATTGGTGGCGCTAGATGGCTTATGCCTTAAAATTATTATATTGGTAAATACCAGGCGCTCAGAATAAGCGAAGAGATTCTAATGGTCATATATTTCTATCTAATAGACAGATGTAATAGATGTAAATAATGTCATGTACATATGTATCGTTGTCTCATTCGAGTACGAGTGAGATGGCAATGTTTCAAACATTCTTCTTGAAATAATTACTTTAATGACAACTATTAATAAGAGCCTAATAATTGATAATGCGTTTTTTTTTGTTTTTAATACAGGTAAATAGCTAAACGATGTATAATGTCAGATAAGTAAGAAATTGATTCTCAGATTGGTCGACTACTGCACTATATTATTGATTAAATGTTTTAGATTAATTTTTGGTTAGCTTCCTAAAAATATTGTAAATAAATGTCTATACGTTCCTTGACTTGCTTTTTTAATTATATTTATACTTTCACTGACAGTAACACCTCTCGACGTAGGTTATCTCGTTCACTGTCCGCGAAAGTTTCAACTTCGCTGAGGACTTCGACATCTACAAACCAATTGAAGCGTCACGTCATTATCAAAGCGTGTTTCCCAGTTGCATCGCTTAATGCTTACGCTTCAGAATTCACAAAATAAGACAGATAGCAACATGATTTGCGTGTTTTAGTAGCCAAAAATCTGTAAATAAAGAAATCATTTCGACTGCCATCTAACGATAACATCCGGGATCAACGGTTGATCTAATTGAGATTTTGAATCATAGACTTCACACGAAAAATTCACCAAAGTCGGTCAAGGATCATCATCATGGGGTGCCATCTTCGAATTGAAGTTTGGAGGTCAGCAAACGTGTGTGTTTAGTATCCACTACATTTAAAAAATATATATTTGTCTCGCTCTCGCCGTCTTCCGTCCGTGCGTCAACACAGCGCGTGTGTGTGCAGTGCTATTATGGTGATACCTCGGCGAACACTAGCGCCACCGTCATTTAAAAACCATTACTCACTGAAAACACAAGTTATCAAAAATCCCTTTGCTGTAATTAAGGTTCTGAATCTGAAGTTAATTTTAAACATATTATATTATTAAATTATAATTCTCTATAGTTACAAATTGCATTTTTTGCTTAAAACGGCCACTTTTAGCAGTTTTGCAATTTGTAACTATATGGAACTATAATTTAATAATTGAATATGATTTAAATTAACTTCAGATCCAGAACCATAATTACAGCAGAGGGATTTTTGATATCTCGTGTTTTCAGTGAGTAATGATTTTTAAATGACGGTGGCGCTAGTGTTCACCGAGGTATCACCTTAATGTGAAACAAGTAAAATAAAAGTGGGAGTTTTATAAGTGTTTAAGTGAATCAGCCACGCTATAATCTTAATCTTCAATATTATTTATGGTCTGGTCCTTCGAGCCGGATTCGTAATTATGTAGTAATAGTGATGATAAAGATCCTGTACAATCCAGTGATGTACATGGATGCAGGATACAATTAATGCAATAAAGTGTTTATACATTCATTTACAGTCTTGCCCTTTTTTGCACCAAAGTCACTTCGTTCATTTGTACCCATTAAATAATCAAAGGTCGTTATTAACATTTATTAAATTAAATAACATTATATAAACAAAACAATAGAATTTACTAATAAAATATCCCTCTAACATCGTATTTGGGTAAATACGATATTTCCTCGACGAAATTGTCATAATCGCAGCAAAAGCTGTGAGTGCCATCGTTGGATCTCCACTTCAGCCATTTGTGTCTGCCACAGTCGTCGTCACAGAACGAAAGTCGTTCGATGGTGGTCTTGTTGAAGAATGAAGAGTTTATGGACACGAAGGCGGCTGCTGTCTTACGTGACGGGTCGTAGACCAACTGAAGAATAAATAAATTTATAGGGACAAATCACACAGATTGAGTTAGCAAAGTAAGTAAGAGACTTCGGCCATTCTCAATTTTGGCATTCTTAGTCTAATTACCATAACCCTTTTAATTTCTTGAACTTTTTCATGAAATATGACTGTAGAGAGAATGAATATGAATCAATTGTGAATTTAATCGTATTGGCATTTATTTAGCTTATGTAGTATCCAAGTTATCGATATCTAAAATATTTGATGGTTGTGACAATTAGAAATTATAATTTAACCTCGTCCCGGTAATTAGAAACTTGAATTTTACCATATAAGTATATTGAATAAAGACCGCTTATGTATTTAAAGAAGATATTTACATATTATATATTAATTTTGTTAAGAAACTGTGGCGACACTAGCGCCACAACAATATCTACAAAGACGCACCACAGATGGCGTGTCACTCTCTCCAAAAAACTATCATATTTAACGCAACAATTCAACATTATAATCAGTTTATTATTGTTTGAGTTTGCTTAAATCTAACGGAAATAACAGCTGTTTTGGTTTTTAATTGACGGTGGCGCTAGTGTTCGCCGAGGTATCACCTCAAATAACAGCTGTTATATACTTATTTTTCAACAACAGCAGCGATGACAATTAGAAAAGTTGTGGCAATTAGCGTCGTGGCTCTTAGAGAGAAACATAATTTTCTAAAAAAAACTCCTTAATAAACAGAATTCTCATAAAGACACATCATAATCCATAGAGTCCAGAAATCTGCTTTATTTTTAATAAACGAGAATAAGTTAACAATAACTCATAAGTTTTTAATCAAGGCTACATGAATTAGAAAAATCGAAAACCAAAGTCATGGCAATTAGATACTTAGGTATCTAATTGGCGATTATTGAACACAGCGCACAACCACACTCGACGAGTACCTCGACAACACTAACGGCTCGTGACCTGTGCTATAATGATGTGCCAGAGATTCTTATTTAGGGAGGTACGCCCTCGATTGCAAGTGGTTTTGGCAATTATTGTCCAAGGTCAGACACGTCTTCATTTGATAATTTTGACAAAGAAAGTACTAGTAACTTGTTGTATTTTTGATATGTTGTTGAATATATATTCCTTAATATAAAAAACCATCTAAAATAACTAAAACTCTTTCTCTGAATTAGTATTAGACAAGTTTCCAAACTGGGAGAGCGCGTGGACGCGTCGTGGTAATTTAAGAGTGCGCCCAACGCGAAAATTTGAAAAACAGACCTATTTTTCAATCCATAGTTTAGCGCGAAAAAACCTTATAATTCAGATTTAAAAAATACTGTAGGTAGGCAAAAAACCTGTAGAAGCCGAGTAATCGAATAGAATTTTGAAAAATAAACAGGTTTTTATTTTAAAAAATACAAACTTCAGAACGGAAAAAAAAACAGTATTAACTCAAATGCTCTGAATTATCAGCGACAACCCCAAATTATTTTTTACAAATAACATAGCCAGACTAATGTTTTAGTAGAGTAATCGATTACTTTTTTTATATTATGTCTATATTTTTAATAATTAAATAAAATCTCAACTAAAATTATAACCTGCCATGAGCTCAAAGCCAACTCGTCGTTAACTGAATCATGCGATTTTCGACTCTAAACAAAGCGTAGTAGGTGGAATAATTGTGCACGGGCAAATGGTTACTTGTCGGGCAGCGCTCGACGCGTAAAGTTGTTCCCGGACGCTCTGTACCTTCTCGGTACTGACAATCGAACGCGTTATTTATTTGGAGCGGATTTTGTTTCTAGTGTGAATAAATATTGTAAATTAGACCGTATGACGTTTATTATAGGGTACATAATTGTATATAGTGGTTTTTAGTATATCATAATTGTAAACAGTGTGGTGTGTGGACGTGTAAATAATAGTGTGTAAATAGTTTTGACAATGGGACGAAAAGATAAAAAAAGAGAAATAACGTTTTTGAGAAAAAGAAGAACTAAAAAACATGACGGAATGTTTGGGTAAGTTGTTTTTATTTCTACAAAATAATGGATTTAGTACAACAGTAAGTACTTACACGCTTTATTTACAAACTAAAACCTACTTGTACAAATACTAATATTATAAATGCGAAAGTCTGTCTGTCTGTCTGTCACCTCTTCACGGCTAAACTGCTGGACCGATTGTGATGAAATTTGGTAGGGATGTAGTTAACGACCTGAGGTCAAACATAGGCTACTTTTGGACGCGATATAACCGAGTCCCACGAGGGGCCCGGCCGCGGGGAACAGCTAGTAGCAAAATAAATAAATAGTAATACTTATATATTTAAAAAAGTCATAACTAACCCTTATCTCTTATAAATACAGCCTACATTTGATCAAACTGAGCTCCGTAGTTACCTATACATACAGAGTAAGCGCGCACGGGCAAACGTCACAAATATCAGCTCTTATAGTATATGTAAAACAACCATTGTTAGACGACAACAAAATATACGAGTATATATAAAAGGTCTTTAAAAGAAACTGTATTTTTTTTTACAGATTGATTAATTAGTGATTTTCATAACAAAAAAAGTATTTTTTATTTTATTTTTGATAATGATAATACAGGATGTTGTACAATAAAACTAAAGATGTAAAGAACTCTAGTCGAGTCCTACTCGTAAATATTGCGCTCGGCTCGCAAATTGACGACTCGACTCATTTCAATAAGACTATGTGCTCTTGAGCGCAGCATGACGCTCGAGGCTTGTTTAGCGCTCGAGTCGTTGGTAGGGATTACCCTGGTAACAATGTATTTAAACATAATTAAACCTTGATACGCTCAAGACATAAGACTCGAGTTCTTTTTTTTTTAAACTCGTGTTCTTTATAAGAGATATGTATTATCGCTACTCAGGAGGTCCCGGGTTCGATCCCCGGTCAGGTCAAAAATGATATTTTTCTGATTGACCTGGGTCTTGGATGTTTATGTATATATGTATTTGTTATAAAATATAGTATCGTTGAATTAGTATCCCATAACACAAGTCTCGAACTTACTTTGGGGCTAACTCAATCTGTGTGATTTGTCCCTATATATTTATTTATTTATTTATTCATCATGAGTATAAGTTGTAATGTTACAAATGGCTCAATATAAATTTTGATCTTTACCTATATTTTACTCTGTTTTAGATCTTTAGCGCTGAAGACACTGCTCCAGCAGCTAAGCTCCGCAGCTGGGCGCAGCATCTACAGAGCGGTTCATAGCACTGGTGACCGCATAACTTGAAAGCACATATGTGGTCACGATCCTCAGCAGTGAGGGACCGATGAAGAAGAAGAATTTTTATTGCTATAAAAAATATTTTTCGCAAATATTACTTTATTTAAATTTATTTCTGTAATTAAACGCTTTGTTTTACATTGGCAATATAGTTTTTTTTCTCTCACAGAGTGCTAGCGTACTTACATCATGACTAAAGTTTTGTATTAATATATAACTACACTAGGTATTTCCCGCGGCTTCGCCCCGCGTGGGCCTCGGTTATATCGCGCCCAAAAGCAGCCTATGTTTGACCTCAGGTCGTTAACTACATCCCTACCAATTTTCATCACAATCGGTCCAGCAGTTTAGCCGTGAAGAGGTGACAGACAGACAGACAGATAGACTTTCGCATTTATTATATTAGTATGAATAACCAGCTTCGGTGAACTTCCCTCGGGAATAGTGCTTTTTCCCGGGATGAAAAGTACCATATGTCCTTCTCCTTGTTCTAAGCTACCTCTCCACTAAATTTCAGCCACATCAGTTCAGCCCTTCTTGAGTTATAAATAGTGTAACTAACACGACTTTCTTTTATATATATGGATATAGATAATAAAACAGTAAAAATATTTTGTCTGTACATTTAGTATTTTTGTCATAAATGTATACTTGTATAGGGACACTTAAAAGGAATAATAAAACTTAAAAACAAAATGTTTGTTTTTAAACTTTTTATTTTTGTTTGTATGTCTGTCTGTCTGTATGTATGTATCACGCTTATCTCCGAAAGTACTGAACTGATTTACTAAAAACTTTCACCAATTGCTTTGTTTTAACTCAGCAAAACATTCAAAATGTGTTTCATCAAAATCGTTTCAGTACAAAACTAGTGGTTCTGTGAACAGTAGACCTCGCGACCCTCCTGCCTTGACTTCCCTCCCTTCCCATTTTTTCATAACTATATGTCTAGGTATAAAAATAAAAATAAACACGTGTGCCAAGTTTCATTAGGATCCGTTCGTAAACAACGTCACAGAAAACTTTCCCTCTTTTTTCCCCCATTTTCCCTCCAATCAAAAAAATCTCTCGACATAAAATTGTAAAAAAAATCAAGGAACACGTGTGTCAAGTTTCATTAGAATCCGTTCGTATACAACGTCACAGAAAACTTTCCCCCTTTTCTTCCCCATTTTCCCTCCAATCAAAAAATCTCTCGACAATAAATTGCAAAAAAATTAAGGAACACGTGTGCCAAGTTTCATTAGGATCCGTTCATAAATGCGACCTCCAGCCCCGAACAAACAAACAGACAGACAGACACACATCCGGACAAAAGCAAATTTTTTCAGTCTCGAAATGGAATGGAGGACGAAAAGTGATCGTCATTTGACTGAATTCAAGGCTTGCGTTTGTCTGCAAATATATATCGCTTTTGAACGAATGCTCCAAATTTAATAATACTTTTTTTGTGTTGGTTATTGTCATGTCATGACAAACGAAAGAAAGCGGGGATTTCAAGCGAAGCTTACGCGTACGATGTCGCGGGCATGTTCAATATTTAAATAAAAAATCATAATTGTAACTGCTGAAAATCACTATTTCTACTTCCTAATTTTCTATCAATTCACTTTACTACTACTTTCCTATGACCTGTGAATATGCTGCCACTTTACCAACTTCCAATTAATATTTGTATCTATCTACCATACACACACTCCTCTAAAAAAAACTACATTAATATTTCATTCATAATAAATAAGTATTTGATTTTTCTGACTTTATCGCATATACTATACTCTAACTCACGAGTTCACGACTAGCCACGGCGCGGCCAGCCGCTAGTGATCGCAGCGCGCTGTGTTGGTTTTTAGAACTAGAGCGGAGGGTATGCAAGACGTGCGGGTGAAATCGGATTTTTTGTCGGCGTTAGGCGCCCTCTTAAGAACAATGTTTTGAAAAAGTAATTCTCTTATACTATGCAATATAGAAATATTTTTTAAAGTGCAACACATAGAAATAGTTGTTAGCTACTTTACAAAAAAAACAGCACATAATATTAATTTGTTTACATGAAAATTTTGTACTGGACGCTCTAAATTAAGCCTTCTGAGAATGGCCGACTTGTGTTATGGGATACTAACTCAACGATACTATATTTTATAATAAACTAGCGACCTGCCCCAGCTTCGCATGGGCATAAAACCTTCCTCTTGAATCACTCTTATCTACTAAAAAATCGCATCAAAATCCGTTGCGTAGTTTTAAAGATTTAAGCATACAAAGGAACATAGAGACAGAGAAAGCTACTTTGTTTTATACTATGTAGTAAAATGATACGAGTACATAAATATAAATAAATATCCAAGACTAAGGTCAATCAGAAAAAATAATTTTTCATCCTGACCTGACCAGGGATCGAACCCGGGCCCCTCTTGAGTAGCGGTCAGCATGTTAACATTGTTAACCATTACTCCACTGAGGTCGTCAAAAGATATTCAATAAGATTGTTTATTTGGGAAACCCATACCATCATTTTCATTTCATCGCCGTCACTACTGGACATAGGCCCAAGGATTTCCAAGGTTGCAAGCCAAACTAGTGACACGTTATTCGTGCGCTATGCCACTTCTTGTTAATATTCAGAATTCTGTGAATGAATATGAATTAGCATCAAACCTTGTAGAAGTACATGGGGACGGGCACTATGGGGTTGTTGTTTTCGTCCACAGCGAGGTACACCTGCCGCGGCGCGCCGTCGCGGGCAGCCAGCGCCAGCACTGAGTGAGTTCCCGTGATCACCACCACTTTGGATCCTTGAGAGTCGACGCGGCGACGAATCGCCTGGAGTTTGGATTACTTTACTCTCTCTCTCATCTTAGCGCTTTCCCGGTTGCTTCCTTAGCCGATTGCTTCGGCCCAGGGTCCGCTTTCCTGCTATTCCTCCTCCACTTCGGCTGGTCTTCGGCATCCTTAGTTGTGAGATCATTTGCGCGCATATCGTTCTTAGGCTTGCCCCTTCTACCGGGCATTGACCATTAGCATATCGATGCTAATGGTCTCACAACTAAGGATTCCGAAGACCCGGCGAAGTTTAGGAGAAAAAGCAGGAAAGCGGACCCTGGGCTCTAAAGCAATCTAAGGTGAGAGAGAGATCTCTAAAAACCATGCAAAATGATTTGCCCAAATCTAATGTGACAATTTCTGGCTTGACAGCATCACGTATGAAGGTCAACAAGGCATTGAAGACGTCGTGGACAAGATATCATTTTGAGGTTATTCCCATTGCTTCGTGGTTATTCTGCACATAATAGGTAAAAGCTAGGATGTACATGCATCAGTACCTTCACGCCATACAGTTTGCCGAGCTCAAGATACGGCCCCCACTTCATCCCTCCCCCGCGAGTGCCGTATATAAGCTCCCGCGCGCTTACCCTCTTTTCCCATTCCATTTATATAACTCATCTAAAATATAATATCTTTACCTAGCCTTGTATTGAACTCAAGTTAAAGGATTAAACTATCATATATGAATCAAGTATCCAGTCAAGAATTTTATTTATACCCTGAAACTGGACACCGGCTCCAACAGTACCCCTGGTATGAGTTTTTCTTATCGCAGACGCTAGCGACTGCATTAGGATTTTGTAATTTGTATGGAATTTTTTAGTTGCCTTACTATCTGCCAGGGGCGCTTTTCAGGTTTGTCATACAAAATCGCTAGTCGCGGTCGCTAGCTTCTGCGTTTGGAAAAAAAACTCATACTAGGGGCACAGACTTATGACACGGCTTATGATTCCAGTTATTCAACTACTTAATCTTACTAATATGATGCGAAAGTAGGTTAGTTTGTTTGTTCATTTATTTTTTGTTTGTTCCGCTTTCACACTACTTTTTTTCATATTCAAATTCATTTATTTGAAAAAACCTACTACTCCACTGAACCGATCTGACTGAAATTTCGCAAACCTTAATTACTTGGAAGTATTTATTTATTTAGGCACATTAAACAGGTTATTACAATTTAAAATAGTATTATACAATTGCAATAAAAAATGCGTTCTAGATCGCAACCCAAAGCATATGAGCACAGATAAGTTCGGAACAAAACAAAGGTGACATAAACTTAGTGCTAAAATCTGGGCAACATGCAAAAAAAATAATCTTTAGTTATAATAAAACTAGCGACCCGGCCCGGCTTCGCATGGGCATAAAAACCTTTCTCTTGAATCTCTCTATTAAAAAATCCGCATCAAAATCCGTTGTGTAGTTTTAAAGATTAAGCATACATAGGATATAGGGACAGAGAAAGCGACTTTGTTTTATACTATGTAGTGATGTGGGGTACCTACTTATATAGATGTGTAAGTCAGATGACGACTGGCTGCGCCCAGTCGAATAAACCTCGTAGTTATAATAGTGACTACATAGTATAAAACAAAGTCGCTTTCTCTGTCCCTATGTAAGCTTAAATCTTTAAAACTACGCAATGGATTTTGATGCGGTTTTTTTTAATAGATAGAGTGATTCAAGAGGAAGATTTTGATGCCAATGCGAAGCCGGGGCGGGTCACTAGTATATCATAAAATCCTCACATCTTCCAAGGCGGCCCAGTCCCCAGCGTTCCCCCTGAGCCACTGCGGCGCGGTGTTGAGGTAGTGGAACGAGGCGCGCTGCTCCGCGCGCAGGGTGAAGTCGGCGCGCGCGGCTAGGTGACCACGCGTTAGGAACTAGATATTAAAAAATATCTAGATATAATAAGCGGCGCAAGGTTGACCCAAGTGTGAGCGAGACAACACCATTATCACAGTATAACCAATTCTTTCTCTACCATTATTATGGGACAAAATATAGTTTGTCCGAAAGAATTTCGAATGGCGCGGCAATTTTTTTTTTATTTATGTTGTCTCAAAGAATTTCGAATCGAGCGCGGAGGCAATTTTTTTTTAAATCTATTGTTTGTATCATACATACATATTGGTCAACTAAGTTGCCGCGTGGGAGTTATGACGCCAAGCTAAAGTCACTCAGATATCGTCTTTGTATTTATTTTTTAATATTTGTGTTTTTTCGAGTATTTGTGCATAATAAAGGTGTATTATTATTCGCTAAGTGTTCGTGAACAAGCGTGAGTGTTGGGAAGTGGTACAATGTCGTATAAGTGACTTTAATCCTTGTCACCAAAATCTTCCAAGATAATGCTAAGTGAAACTTCCCTCTTCACTTAGCCCTTGACTACTGACTTGACTCTGTGACTCGACAAAATGAAGGACATTTATATAAAACTTGATACTGGCAAAAATAAGTTATAAGTTTGATTGCCATATTGTGGATTATAGCCACATCAAAATAAAAAGAAAGTATAATACCTAGTTTAAAAAACTAAAAAAAACACACTTTTGGCACGCACTTAAAAAAACCCTTTCATTTGATACCCATATCATGGGGGTTTCGGAAATAGCAATCGGGAACATGGCTTTCGAAATCATACTGTATAGGTACCCAACAAGCTCGACCCCAGTGTGAGCGAGACAAAACATTATTATTTAAGGAAAAATATAGAATGTCCCGCTCACATTTAGGTCAACAAATTTTCAGTTACAATACACATCCCACGATAACTTTTTTCCCGAAACAAAAACCGACTTCCATTTGTTTACTGGGGCCAACTTTCGACTTTCTTTGACACCTTGGTGTACAGGGTCAATTGGCCTAGTACTCCAATAAAAAATAGACTACAAGTAAAATATAACAGTGGCAGTATATCTGTAGAGTATTTGTTACGAAGGCATACAGGGTCGATTGACCACTCTGACTCCACTATGTCGGCAGCCTTTGTTCTCCTACGAATCTCATTTGTGATTCAGCCTGGCAGGGAAATATTAATATGTTATAGAGATAATTATTAAGTACCTGTTTCTTCGTGAGATAGGTGTCTGACATTCCAGCGCCCAAGATGGCGTCGAGTCGATCTCTTTGGTTTTTCACTTTGTAAAGTTCCGCCATTCGTACTTTGCCGAAGAGGTTCCCTTCTGTAATATTAAAACTACATAAAATATTATTGGCGAAACATGCAGGTATCAAATTAACACTGTAACATCCTATTGTTCCATGTTTCATGCAAGCCAAACTAGTGGCACGTTTTTCGTATTTCTCAAAAAGCATAGATAGGCGACACTATAGAGAACTTATAGGGAGATCAAGCAGGTGCGACTGGAGAGAGATGCGAAATGCAAGTACAGCGCACTCTCCCGAGATTCGGCTCGTATAGCCGAGAGGTTGGTAGAGCCATGGGAGGTGGAGGGAGTTGGCTTCTCAAAATAGCACTCGGCATATTTTGCTACCTGTAAACTGAGGTCGGGTTCCGTACTGCGTGATCCTGGCTCCTGGCGCCAGATGGTGCTCCACGTAGTGAGTGTGCGCCTGATTGATGTCGAAGCAGGCTTCGTACAGAGAGTGGAATTTCTTCTTTATTTGATAGCCGACCCTGTAAAGTTTTCAAAGAGCACATCTATACTAATATTATAAAGCTGAAGAGTTTGTTTGTTTGTTCGTTCATTCGTGTTCGTTCGTTTGTTTGTTTGTTTGTACACTTATAAATTGGGAACTACTGGTCGGATTTAAAAAAATATTTCTGTACCTATATGATATCTTGATTCTTGGGGAAGGTTATAGGCTATAGTACATACACACCAAGGGCGAGTAAAACCGCGGGGAACAGCTACTATCCATACTAATATTATAAATGCGAAAGTCTGTCTGTCTGTCTGTCTGTCTATCTGTCTGTCTGTCTGTCACCTCTTCACGGCTAAACTGCTGGACCGATTGTGATGAAATTTGGTAGGGATGTAGTTAAAGACCTGAGGTCAAACATAGGCTACTTTTGAACGCGATATAACCGAGTCCCACGCGGGGCGAAGCCGCGGGGAACAGCTAGTATAATATAAATGTACATTTAAAGCTTACAACTAGCCCTCATGGTTAAGGCTTACCTGTAGACCTGTCATGGGATCTATTTCCACGGAAAGCATACTTTATTGTTGTTTCCAGTTTGTTTAGGACATTGCAGGCGTGAACCAACTGATTGTCTGATAATAAAGGTGATTGTGTGCTTCGGAAGGCGCGTGGTTCCGGCTAATATCTAGTAGGTTAAATGAACCACATTAGAGGCCGAGAGGAGGATTTGAAGAGCTCTTACAACAGTGTGCATGGTCGATTGATCATGCCACCTACACGAAATGATGGTGACAAATAGCGTCCCAATTACGCACACCACCATACTAACTTACACATAAAAAATGCTTCGCAGTGATTGTAGCAAAATCAATCATTATACCACATACATACATAGAACATCATCAATAGATTGGTTGAAAATAGCACTTGTTTTTATGACGTAAAGTACTTAATATTTAAAGATAATATTTAGGCCGAGGCCCTTCCACTTTGGTAATGACAAGATGATGGACCACTTTTTGACGTGCCCGGCGTGTCGATACCTACCAGTGTAGTATGAGTTTTTCTAAACTCAGACGCTAGCGACTGCGTTAACGATTTTATATGACAAACCTGTACAGCGCCTCTGGCGGATAGTAAGGCAACTAAGAAATTCCATACAAAATCCTAACGCAGCTAGGGGCACAGCACGCGATTTATACAAAGCTACATAGTACTATTACTAATTCTGTAACAAGGCTACAGAGAACGCTGAGGATGGCCCTGATTTGGGCATCCAAGGGTATATAAGTTGAACGCCGACACTTCTTCTTGTCGAGTCGAAATGGCTTGACTCTTAAATTATTTTTGACCAGTATGTGGCTACGTTTATTGCTCTGTCGTTGGCCGCTCCCAGATCCTCAATTGTACAGGAGTCAGGGCAATTAGGACATAAGATGATCCATATACTGCACAGCCCCGCAATCACAAAGGTTCTTAGTCGAAAATCCCCACTTTAACCTGTTCTCCTGGCATCTCCCAACACCAGCCCGTAGTCTGTTTAAGGACTTTCAGACTGTCTAGGGGAAGTCGCCACCAGGTGGGAGCGTTTCGGCCGAAGGAAGATTGGCCAGTGTCGTTAAGTGCCCTTTTCGCCAGCATTCGAGTCTGGCCCTAGCGGCTTCTTCCACAGGCAGAACTGAAAGCCGACACTGAAGAATTAAAACCTACCGGTACATTCTGCTGCCCTGATAACAGCTCTGCCCCGTCTCCTCGGTGGTGAACCACGGCTGATTGTTACACCTGATGTCCTTGAAGGATCCTATCCAACGTTCTACACGGAACGTGTCATTGATGATGCAGTGGGCTTCCTAAAATCAATCAGGTTACTTGGGATGAAGTTAAAAATGAGATATTTGACAAAGAATCCTGGCGAAGCCCCATACATCGTTTGTACGAAAAAAGACAAAAAATATAGATAACTTGAAACAAATCGCATTAGCAAGAACACTTAACTAATAACACGTTTACCACCACTAAATAATTATAAACCCCGGGGTTTTTTAATTATTCCGTTTTTTAAAAGTCGTCCTTTTGTTTCATTTTCCATCGCCATATTTAAAACAAAACCCACCCAACCACAACTGAACTGAAACATCATGTCACTCTGACAGTTGCTAGCATTGTCAAATCGACATTGACAGTTGATTTAATTGATTATAGTAGAGTACTAGGTTAGGATATTAGGAAAGTCAATATATTTATTGCTTTGCACTTTCTTTATGTAGACCGCAATCTACAGAGTTCAAGTCAGTTTGAATGACAGTGACATTGGCTGTTGTAAGTCGTGGCTCTATGCGAATGTTTCACTTTCTACATTGCCATATTTAAGTTCTGGTAACATAATTTATAATAAAAATCTAGTTTTTTTCCCGGGGGTAAAAAAATATTTTATTTACAGAAATGTATTTCTGGGACTCTTATGATGTTGTAAAAAAAAATCAACTCATCCGTATTTTTTTTTTATTCGTAAAAATTCCGCCATCATTCTTTCGGCCTTGTTTATTCATATTTTATTATGTTTGATTATTTGTACTTTATTGTTGTATCTTCTTATCTTTTCTCATATTCATATTGTATTATCTATGTTTTTAATTTCCATCGTATATTTTTACCGGTGCAATAAAGAATTTTTGTATTGTCTTGTCATATACAAAAATCAATTGCTGTTCGTTAGTCTCGCTAAAACCAAAAACTCAAGAATGGCTGGACCGATTTTGGTTAATTTTGGTCTTGAAATATCTGTGAAAGTTCAGAGAAGGTTTAACTGTGTGAAAAGTGCGTTCAGGCTGTACGGAGTTCACCGGGTCAGCTAATTTAAAAATATGACTTTAGAGACTACTTTTTAGCGCGATATAACCGCAAGTACAATGTGGGCGGAGCCGGGGGCAACAGTTAATCACTATCACTACATAGTGTAAAATAAAGTCGCTATCTCTGTTCATATGTCCCTTTGTATGCTTAAATCTTCAAAACTACGCAACCGATTTTGATGCGGTTTTTTTAAAAGATAGAGTGATTCAAGAGGGAGGTTTATATGCCCATGCGAAGCCGGGACGGGTCGCTAGTTTCTTATAAGGTATATTCTTATGCCATACTTACCAAAACATTGGAGCTCGCACTGTTATTTGCCAACATAATATGCCTTTTATCTCCCGGGCACGCCACCAGCAAAGTTTCCGATCTCTCCAAAGAGATGTCGCTATTAGTTGTATTGGGAACAAGGAATTCGCCATTTTGAAGGTAGACAGGCGAAGGGGTCCCGAAATCTTTGTTAAGAGATAGGGTACAAGCTAAAAAAAAGCAACTTGAAACATTACAAACAACAAAATACGTTACAGCCACGGGAAAACGAACCACTACCTTCATAAATAGGGATTAGGGGAATCACCGCAGTGCGATTGCGGAGCACCCGACAATATACAACAATATACCTATACCCGGCACATAAGACCGAATCAGAAATTAGAGATCAGTAGGAGAACAAAGGTTGCTGACATAGCCCAGCGGATTAGCTCTTTGAAGTGGCAGTGGGCGGGGCACATAGCGCGACGAACCGATGGGGCAGAAAGGTTCTCGAATGGCGACCACGCACCGGTAAGAGCAACAACGGACACCCACCGACCAGATAGTCAGATGACCTGAAGAAGGTCGCAGGCAGGCGCTGGATGCAGGCCGCTTCCTACCGGTCGTTTTGGAAATCCTTGGGGGAGGCCTATGACCAGCTGTGGACAGCCTGCGGTTGAAATGATGATGATGACATAAGTTGGCCACAAACGGTATGAACGGGGGGCTGAGCACGTATAAATTTGTATGAAAATCGGCTACTGCGCATTCAAGGTCATTTCAGTTTATAGCCAACTAGATATGCCGCGAACTAACCACGTGGAAAAGAATTTCCAGGTGCATGGCTTACCACCATTTCTTATACCATGCAAGAACAATTGAGTAGGGAGATGTCGCCTTGCGCCTTACATCATGTATTGCGCTATCGCGCTTACTCACTGGATCTTGCATGGTTTTAAGCGACGGTAGTAACCCCCCCAGTTCGCTATTTTTCTGGTGGAATGGCGGAAATTAACCAATTTACACCTGCCGCCGCCAATTGGTTGAAGAACTTGAACATGGATATTTAGCTTTACATAAGATATAAGCTTATAAGACGGTGAGATAATTCTCTTTGCCCTTTGAATAATAATTTTTAAAAATATATCTTTGCATAAATTAATATAAAATAAAAAAGGGACTGCACTGCACCTACACTTCCTCCTCCACAGTGATTCTGACGGGAAGCATACTTTGTTTTATGCAAACTGAATAAAGATTTTATTTATTTATTGAATAAAGACACTGATAGCACCTATAGTTTCCCAATACGTGCTATAAGCTAGGGCAATTTACACAGGTTTATGAGACATATACATTATACATGAAAAAATAAAGGTTTTGAGTTTATCATAAAACGCTATCTTATCTTATTTAAAGTCTTGTGCATTTTTGGATTTCTTCAACGTAATCTCTTTACCAGGTTTTAGTGCGAAAAAGAGTTGATTTACTTTATTTTTTTCTATGGTAATAGGAAACAAAGTATACTTACCAGAATGCACACTGTCGAATCCTGTGTTGAAAAAGTGGCAAAAAACTGCGAAATACTTGAATATGTCCATCTTGCGTGTCCGGTTAAGATCTGGGTCAAAGATTGTGTTAACTGTTAACGGTATATATTTAGGTACTGCCTACAAAACTTAAGTGTATTTAATTTAAGATTAGGTATACCTTGGTGAAAACAAGTGCCACTATCATTTAAAAATCATTATTCACTGAAAACACAAGTTATCAAAAATCCGTGTTATGTAATTAAGGTTCTGGATATGAAGCTAATTTTAATCATATTAAATTATAGTTCCATATAGGTAGTTACAAATTGCTAAACTGCTAAGTGGCCGTTTTAAGCAATTTTTCAATTTGTAACTATAGTGAACTATAATTTAATAATAAAATATGTTTAAAATTAACTTCAGATTCTGAACCTTAATTACCTACATAACATGGATTTTTGATAACTTGTGTTTACAGTGAATATAATTGATGGTGGCGCTAGTGTTCACGAACTTTCTCTGTTCTGTGGTACTGCCCCTAGTTGAGGTTTTATAAACACCGCTATCGGCTGCGTTCGGAGTTTGTATGGAATTTTTTTAGATGCCTCTCTATCCGCCAGAGAGATTTGTCTTACAAAATCGCTAACGCAGTCGCTTACGTCTGCGTTTATAAAATCTCATACTAGTGCTAGGATGGCCCTAGAAACTAAATATTTATTTACTAACTGCACCCCGCGCTAGCCAAACAAAAAACCTACTTACCACTATTGATTTCCTGGAGGGTAACTACCGTTTCTTAAAACCATGCAAGAACGAAGTGGTGATGGATGGAAGTGAAGATGGTGGTAGGCCAACTGCCATCATGCTAAACGTGGTCTTAGGTCTTATGACCCCAGGCTCTGTCTACACTACACCCTATGTGATAAAGCCGTGATTTGACGAGTTCCGTTTTTAGAGTTCCGTACCTTAAAAGGCTAAAGGGAACCCTTATAAGATCACTTTTGTTCGTTTGTCTGTCTGTCCAACCTTTTTTCTGAGGAACGATAAACGTATCAAGTTGACCGTTGACTATAACTTTAGCCTTAAAATAAAAAACAGTCTAGTAACAAAATATAAAGAACTGTATTTTCCAAAATTTTAGTTATCCTAGCATTGTGTGGTGGTACGGAACCCTCAGAGCGCGAGTCCTACTCACACTTGACTGATTTATTTATTACTTTTTGTACCCTAAACTCGAAAAAGAAGTAAATTAACTACTTAATAGTTTTTTAATTAAATACGTATTATTAATAAAGGTAGTGTCGTTGTGTTAATGACCATCTAATTACAATCAAATTAATGATTATAATATACCCGAAGACTCCACTGCCTGTCTGTCACAGGCTATATCTTATGAACCATAGCTAAACAGTAAATTTTCACAGATGATGAATTTCTGTTGCCGCTATAACAACAAATATTAAAAATAGAATAAAATAAATATTTATGTGGGACTCCCATACTACAAACGATTTTTTGTGTCATCATGTAAAGATAAATTATATGGTTTTATTATGTTACAATTTTAATGTACCCAGTGACACTCGCGCAATAAAAACAATTCTACCTAATACATATTTTTAAAAAATCTGTAAAATCAATTTTAGTTACTTAGTAACTTACACAGGAAATGTACAAACAAACTTACTTACCTACATAAAATATCAAACACATAATAAGTATATAATTAAACACGCACACTTACAACAAAAACGCATAATATAAACAAAGAATCTAGGTAAATTTTAATTTATCTTACACAATTTGTGTGATTTTTCCATAAGATTTATTTAATTAAGTATTTTACTCTACAGTAAGCAACGCAACCTACCTCTGAATCACTGTTTCGATCCTAAACTAACATTTAACCGACTTAATGACGCTACATGTTTTCGCAAAACAACAAACAAAAGAACCGCCTCCGTCAAACACCGCACGTAAACTGAATCGTGAATGAATTATGAAAAATACCATTTGTTTAACTTACGTAGACGATCTCGCTAGGGATTCACTCGAGTGAATTTCCATACAGTCACTCGTGTGACTTTAGGGGGAAAAGGGAGTTTGTCTTAACGGTACCCCTGGTATTGATTTGAACTCTTTTTAACCGACTTCAAAAAAAAAGGAGGTTCTCAATTCGTCGGTATGTTTTATTTATTATTATTATTATTTTTTATGTATGTTACCGGATTACAGGAAGACGGCTGGACCGATTTGAAATATTTTTTTTTGTTTGAGAGGGTGTACTTTCCAATTGGTCCCATATTCAACAGGCCAGGATCTGATGATGGGATCATGGAGAAATCGAGGTAACTCTTCAAGTTTTGTATTGGGCATGGGTATTTTTTGATATATTCCATTTTAGTAAGGTGAGACGTAGATGAGACGATGCTGGAAAATTTAACCCACTTTCAAAAATGCAACATATTTACAACTATTTGATTGTATTATATCTTGCTCGATTAATCGAAAACCACTGAATCGATTTGTAAAATTCTTTTTTTGTTATACTTTCTAGATGATTTCATAGTCATCAGATCAGGATCTGATGATGGAATCATGGAGTTATCGAGGGAACTCTTCAAGTTTTATTGCGATTTGGGTATTTTTTTATATATTCCATGTCAATAAGGTGACACGATGCTGATGACGTTTACCCGACTTTCCAAAATTATCGTGTTTACAACTTTTTAGTTGTAGGGTAATGCGTTTTCAAAACTAAAAGGTGAAAAATAATTGTTTTTGCCAAAAAAACGAAACCGACCAATTCCTCAACTAAAAAGGATGACAGAATTAATACATTGTTGTTTAAATATGCTTCATATCAAACATTTAGATAAATTTGAAGTTGGTGCCAATTTTACGAATTTGTTGACTAGCTGCTGGCTCGTTAATTAGCATATCTTATTAAAAGAATCTGCAATATTATGGAATGATATACTTTTCTTTTTTCCCCAGACCAGCATGGATTTTTCATCAAGAAGGTTTACTACGTTACGTACTAAGTATTAGGTATTCAGTGGTATTACATAAATAATTTGGAGTACAACTTATAAAGTAGTAATACCGTAATAGCATTCAGAATAAATTTTAATTTAATTCATTTGTATGAACGTACTTAGAAACTTTTGATGTAACACCTGTATGACATACATTTTAAGAAAATAAATAAATTGATTGAATTAGAGGTAAAAACATAGATTTAAAAAAAAATGCGTGTAGAGACCGCGCGAGATTTGAACTTTCTTTGGTAAAACAGGATTAAAAAAAAACAAATTTACTTAACATAGACAATTTTATTACGTTTTCACGCCATCCATCTGTTGTTTGTGTCTGTTGATGCAATCCTTAAAATCATTTACTTCAGTCTGGCATTTCCTCCAGTCTTTTGTAGTAGCGATGCATTCCTGGTAACAAAATGTTATTTCAGTTCCTGTGTGATTTTAATTGACCCTAATGAATGAATGAATGAATAAACACTTTATTGTACCAATTAATATATAATTATTAATATATGTATATTATTAATTGGTAATATTATAAAATATATTTGAATAATCGCTGGACTGATCCTTCCTGACCCTCTCCTTGCTGCATTGAAATACAACACCTAAGAGGCCATACACCGGGCACAGAATAGATTTGACTGGAGGATACTAACTGCCAGCTTGGATTATGGTGGCCACAACCCTCAGATTTGAGGAACACGACTTGAAAGAAGAAAGAATAATTGAGTGGCTCAATAGTGGGGCTTGCGTGTTCGTAACGATAACGCGCGTCAAGCGACGGCAAGCGCGACCTAGCTTGAAATGGTCACCATTAGTGGCATTTCTATCTTGAGTACCTCCGTGTTTTGGAAGGCACATTAACTTGTTGGTCCTGACTGCTATTACTAGGTGGCAGTGAAAATTCTGACAGTGTTGGCCAATAACACGGGTCCCCTATGTGAATTCGAAACCTGACTGATCGATTTTTATTTTATCGAGCACCATTAATCGATAGCTTTTCTGGTCGATATTTTAATTTGATTATGCTTTGTACAATCGATGTCACAACTCATCGAAACACTAACTTACTGATACTTCTCATGATCCAGTTCAAACCAGACCAATAGTAACAGGATCTGGAGCATGTCACGGAGGTCAGACGGCAGTCACTCTATTGTAATAATAATAACCAGTACACCAAATCAGGACCATGGTTATAAAGTGTACCCTGGGCTTTGAAGTGTAAACTATAGATGCAACTAATAAACATTCTCAGATAAAAAAAATTGGGCTGTGACTGTGACCATTAAAAAGTTATTGGAACTACTAATGAAGAGAATTCATAAATTAATTCCATATAGATTAACTGTCTCTGAGTGTGTGTGTACATGTAAAAAAAAAGTCATTAACCCAATAATAAGTAACATTTGTTTGTTGTTTTAAGTAACACAGTGCTCCCAAGTCTCAACACACTCTCGTGAGAATTTTAACTTCAATAAACACTCATACATAGCAATATCAAATTTAGCTGAAATACCTATTATAAAGAAAAAAGTTTGTATGTTTTTTAATTGTTAATGCTCATTTTTGTCTGGATAAGATTTTTGGGGAATACATAAACACCACGGGTTGGTGAAACCCACAGTACTTTTGTATAATAGGAAAGTGAAACCGCGGGGAACAGCTAGTCTGAAATGACAATTTGAACATGCCCCTTTGAAATTTATTAATTTAAAATTTTTAAATTACTTTTGCTGTTCAATTATGGGATGCACGGAGGATATAAAGAGTAATTTCCATGTGATGGGACGATACAAATTAATTGGATAGAAAGTAAAATTTACCTGCACTTTGTAATGAAGCTTTAAACATCCCGCTTTTCTCAATTTTGCCTCCACAGGATCATCGTCGTTGTCAAGGGCTACACGTTCATGTGGTTTTATAGTCATTTTTGTTATTTTATGACTAGATTTTCATATACCATTTAAAAATATATTAAACTAAACTTGATCTCTTTTTAATCTTCTTTGACAAACAGAGTTTTTTAGAGTTTTTGACAAACAGCTGAAACTGAAAATGAAAACAATAAAAAAACCAGCAATTTTTTTTTTAATACTTTTTACGGCCATGGAAACTAGTCCTTTAAGGCCTATCTTCTATTTATTAATCTTCTTCAGTCCTACTTTAGTCAAGTCAAGTCAAAAAGTCAAGTCAGTAGTTTAATCTAGTCAAGTTAGTAATTCTAGTCAGTTAGATGGCTAAGTGAAGCGGTGGAAAAATTTTACTTAGCTATAACTTGGGAGATTTTGGTGACAAAGATAAAATCACGTAATCAACACAGTATCACTTCCTAACACTCACGCTTGTTCACGAACACTTTGCGAATAATAATCCACCAATATTAAGCACAAATAGTCGAAAAAACCTAAGTTTTGGAAATTAAATACAGCGCCGACATAGCGACAGTTTACTTTCCCTCCAAAAACTCCAAAAACCAGCAATGTATGTATGTAAATGTCAGTGTCCCTAAACTAAATAAAAAAAAACACGGCCCTGGAAACGAGTTCTAAGGCCTTTCTTTTCTTCCATGCATCTTAACACCCATATTCTCAAACGTTTCCTCATAGGTCGCCTCCACTCAACCTCATTTGAGGACGCCTCAAGGAAGTCCTCCAACTTTCCTTGAAAATTGTATTCTTGATTGTTTCCTTGAGGAAACTCCAGTGAGGATGAGTCAAGGAATGACGTTCTGTTTGATTTCTGTATGTAGGTAAACCGCCTTACTTTTTGACGTAAGGGAGTTTTTGCCAAAGTTTCTTTTTCAATTTTAGCTAACTGGCATAGATTTATTATAAAACAACAAAATACTTAATACACAAAGAACTTATTATAGTAGGTACAAGTTCTTTTAAATCTGGTCCTCAATAAAAGCACCTACTTTTCGTTAAACGAAACGTTCGAGGCTTCCTTAAGGTACCTCTCAACCAACCTTATATTTTGACAGTTCGTTCCTTACCTCCATTGAGTAATTTCCTTAAGGTGAGGAAGCTAGTGTCAACTATGAATACCATTGAGGTTGAGTGAGGATGAGTGGAGTTTGAGGTAAAGTTTGAGAATATGGGTGTCAACTATGAATACCATTGAGGTGGAGTGAGGATAAGTGGAGTTTGAGGTAAAGTTTGAGAATATGGGTGTCAACTATGAATACCATTGAGGTGGAGTGAGGATAAGTGGAGTTTGAGGTAAAGTTTGAGAATATGGGTGTCAACTATGAATACCATTGAGGTGGAGTGAGGATGAGTGGAGTTTGAAGAAACGTTTGAGAATATGGGTGTAAGCTAATATAGTAAATGCGAAAGTCTGTCCGTAAATCTGTCTGTATGTAACGATTTTACGACGAAACAGTCGATTTTGTTGTTTGGTATCGATATAGTTAAAGACCGGGGGTCAAAGACATAGGGCTACATTTTGGTGACATATAACCAGTTACACAAGTAGAGTCTCGGTCAACAGCTAGTCAATAGTAATGCTAATACATGATGTAATGCAACATCTCACTTACATACTCACACCCATATTCTTAAACGTTGCCTCATAGGTCTCCTCCACTCAACCTCATACGAGGACGCCTCAAGGAAGTCCTCCAACTTTCCTTGAAAACGGTATTCTTGATTGTTTCCTTGAACAAACTCCAGTGAGGATGAATCAAGGAATGACGTTCCGTTTCATTTTTGTATGTAGGTAAACCGCCTTACTTTTTGACGTAAAGAGAGTTTTTGCCAAAGTTTCTTTTTCAATTTTAGCTAACTGGCATAGATTAATTATAAAACAATAAAATACTTAATACACAAAGAACTTAATACAGTGGGTACTAGTACTTTTAAATCTGGTCCTCAATAAAAGTACCTACTTACTTTTCGTTAAACGAAACGTTCGAGGCTTCCTTAAGGTACCTCTTGACCAACCTTATATTTTGACAGTTCGTTCCTCACCTCCATTGAGTAATTTCCTTAAGGTGAGGAAGCTAGTGTCAACTATGAATACCATTGAGGTCGAGTGAGGATGAGTGGAGTTTGAGGAAACGTTTGAGAATATGGGTGTCAATCGTTCTTGCATGGTTTTAAAATATGGTAGTAATAGTAACCCCCTTGCATTGTGAAGGAAAGAAAACTGTCACTTTGTCCGCGCTGTAGGTATTTAATTTTCTAAAACTTAGGTTTTTTTTTGTGCATAATATTGGTGGATTATTATTTGCAGTGTTCGTAAACAAGCGTGAGTGTTGGTACCACTGCAGTGTCAATTACGTGAATTTTAACTTTGTCACCAAAATCTCCAAGTTATAGCTAAGTGAAACTTTTCCACCGCTTCACTTAGCTCTTTGACTCTGACTAGACTTACTTACTTGGCTGGACTAGACTAATGACTTGACTTTTGACTTGAAATGACTTAAGTAGGTAACTACTAGGACTAAAGGCCTTAAAGGACTAGTTTCCATGGCCGTAAAAAGTGTTCAATAGAAAAAAAGGTGCTGCATTGTTTTGTTTCTGTTTCTGTTGGTGATGAGTAATTAATAAGTTGGTATATTCAAAGAAATTCATCCTGATTCTGATAAAAATGTCCAATCCATCAGGCGCGGAAGCTAACGCAGCGTCTGGTGTAGTGCATAACAGCGCTCTATCATTCGTTTCTCAAGAAATGCATGGCACAGGCGCAGGCGCATCTTCTGATGTCAAAGATCAAATAACACAAGCTGGTTAGTATTTCGCATTTCCTGTTGCCAAAATGCAGCGAATGCTGCGATGTAGTTAGTCTTAAAGCCGTCTAGTGTTGGGTAGGACACGACTTAAAAAAGAGTTTGTAAGAGTAGCCACTTTTCTGCTATGAGCCAATACAGTGTCCTACTTCAAATGAGGCGAGGCGTACTGAAGCTCAACAATTTGTACTAACACAAATAATTAATAGTACCAGTACCTGATTTTGTACCAGTACTAGATTTTGTACCAGTACCTGATTTTGTACCAGTACCTGAGTTTGTACTAGAACCTGAGTTTGTACAAGTATATTTACAAATATGACATTTGATGTTATTGTCTGAACTCTGATAGATGACATATTAATAAAATATTCAATGTCGCAAAGTAATATGAAATGATTATCATTTATTATTAATTTTTAAGAAGGTTAATTAAAAAATTAAACAAATCTATATTATAGCACAATTATAATATTAAAAAAGTGCACATGCTTAAAAAATTACATATTTGAATGTAAAAATAATATTTGTTCAACTTTGTTGCCACTTGGTCTGTTTCTTCTGTCGGTTATGACTTACTAAAGGTGCGCTCAGAAGGAACAGAAGTGGCAACAATGCACAGCCTTTTTAAAAATAAATTATAAAGCCTAGGATAGGCGTCTTTTTTAGCCAACCACCATTTGGCAGGATCTTGGGATCTTGGCAGCAGGGGTTCCTTGAGGTATTTATCGACTTCAATAATACCTCCTGCAGTCGGATTGATGTTTTGCATTATAACACCCACTTGCTCATCAAACTCGTCCCATATGACGACTCGCGCAACAGTGTTGTGTTTTGTCAACAACAACATATTTCACTCTCGCTTGCTAAACCTAGTATGGTGTCTCGCTCCCTCTCGTTGCGGCGGAGAGTGGAGCGAGGAACACGACTGCCGCTACATAAGACGCAGTCCCTACACTTCAGTGAGGAACGCGACAACCGCGTCATAAGATTTGAGTGTAGTACACTTTTAAAGTGTACTTAAATGTTGAGCCGCTCTTACATTTGTAAGTTATAAACGGGACAAATGTACCACCTCTTGTACGTCCTGCGACTGCCGCGACACAAAATTTGAAGCAGTACACTTTAGTGAGGACTGCGACAGCCGCGTCATAAGATTTGAAGTAGTACACTTTTTAATGTTGAGGCACTCTTACATTTGTAAGTCATGTACGGGACAAATGTACCGCCTCTTGTACGTCCTACCCAACACTAAAGCCGTCTGTATAATACCATTGAAATAAATCTTAGCTTCTTTCCATTCTAGTAAATACTAATAATATTGAAAATGTGAAAGTCTGTCTGTCTTTATAACGTGAAAGAGTACGGCTAAACTACTGGAGGGATTTTGATGAAATTTGCTACAGATATCGTTAAGTTCACAATAACAACTAAAGGCTCATTATTTAAAGATTTTAAAAAAAATATCTTTTAAAGCCTTTACTATTTATAGACTGATAGTGCTACCAGAGTAGATAAGATTTTTATCATAGGGATCCTGATGTACTAATGGAATCATGGAGATTCCCTGGGGTATCAGTCTGGCAACATGAGAAATTCCATTGTAATTTCCAAATAAATACTTATTTTCAGAACGACTGGTTCCTGCTGGTCTAAAAGCCCTGTGCGATGCCTGCACCCAACTGTATCCCGACCAACCAAATCCACTGCAAGTGACAACGAGGCTAAAGTACTGGTTTGTATCCAAGAGCATGTCTCTATTGTATGATGCTTAAAGCGTTATTAATCAACATCATTTCGTGTTGGTATCACTGTCAATCTGTCACACCCTGATGTCAGAGTTCTTCGAAACCGCCTTTCGGCATTTGACCTGTTGCCTTACCACCATCTCTAAAAACCATGAAAGATCCAGTGAGTAAGGGAGATGTCGCCTTACATCATGTATTGCGCTGTCTTGTTTACTCACTGGAACTTGCATGGTTTTTAGAGATGATAGTAGGCCACCAGGTTCCTTTAACAATAGCAGCTGGGATCAACAGCTTAACGTGCCTTCCGAAGCATGAAATGAAATCTTTATTATTAGAAAATCGGGTGATTCAATTTGACACCTCATAGGCAAATCCAAATGTAAGTGTAAATCGCACTTGACTGGTTTTTTTAAAATATCTTTTGGTTTGGTAAGGATTTAACAAGAACAATGGTAATTTCAATAATTAAAAAACAACCAAACAGTAGTAACTATTGTAAAGCAGAATACAACAAGCACAGAATATATAATACATACTATGCTATTTCGTGTCCTAATTAATATCTGCCATATTTATTTTACAGGTTAGGTGGTCACGACCCCCTGGACTATATCAGCATGTATTGGAATCCGGGTCAGCCGGAGGAGAATATACCCCCTCATTGGCATTACATAAGGTAAAGGATTCACACTTTCCGATGAAGTTTTTTATCAGTTAGCACTTGTATTTAATAATTCAACTGCCTCCTTGGTCCGGTGGTTAAGGCGTTTGCATGTAGACCCAGGGGTTGTGGGTTCGATTCTCACGGGAAGCATACTTTGATTAGTTGTTTCCAGTTTGCAGTTTCCAGTTTCCAGTTCATACCTATTTTTGACTTATGTCATTCGTTCAAAATCAGTGATTTTCATTTGACAAAATTTTCATGCGACTCTGCGGCTCTTGGCGAGAATCAACTTAACAGAATAAATACGTCACAATATTTTAAAAGTGAACTTTTAAAATTTAGTTTTATTGTCATAGAGGGCTCGGAAAAATTTGGAAAAAATGTTTTAATCGAACAAATAGAGAATAATATTTAATAATAATTTTAAATAAAAACAAAATACAAGTCAACTAGCCTAAATTCCCACCGCAGTTTCGGGTTGTCGGACTTGCACGGGGATGGGCGGGTGCACCCCCCGCCGGACCGCGTGTTGGTGGCGGCGGGCGCTCCGCCCCCGTCGGGCTACGGGCTGGAGCTCACGCTGCGACTGGCCGCAGACAGCCCCAACCAGCCTCCGCTGTGGCCCGCAGCCCTACTTCAAGCGCTGGCCAGATATATTTTTACTACTGGTGAGTTTTATTTTATTTTACTGGCTGCTGCCCGTGGCTTCGCCCGCGTGGATGTCGGACAAACATACAAAAACAGAAATACACACATTTTCACGTTTATACTCGTATTATTAGTATTAATCACTACATAGTATAAAACAAAGTCGCTTTCTCTGTCCCTATGTCCCTTTGTATGCTTAAATCTTTAAAACTACGCAACGGATTTTGAATCGGTTTTTTTTTGTAGATAGTGATTCAAGAGGAAGGTTTTTATGCCCATGTGAAGCCGGGGCGGGTCGCTAGTAGTTATAAATTTGACATCACTGTGGCTTTTATCTAGTGAGGAGGTTGTAAACCGGACTGAAAGGGTAAATGTTTAAAAATTTAAGTGGATATAATTGTTTTTGCCAAAAAAACGAAACCTACTCCAATTCCTGAACTAAAAAGGATGAAATAATTAATACATTGTTGTTTAAATATACTTCATATCAAACATTTTAATAAATCTGAAGTCGGTGCCGATTCTTTTAATAAAATATGCTAATTAACGAGCCAGCAGCCTATAGTCAACGAATTCGTAAAATTGGCACCAACTTCAAATTAAAATGTTTGATATGAAGCATATTTAAACAACAATGTATTAATTATTTCATCCTTTTAAGTTCAGGGATTGGAGTCGGTTTCGTTTTTTTGGCAAAAACATTTATTTTTTACTTTTTAGTTTTGAATACGCAATACCTTAAAACTAAAAAGTTGTAAATACGTTGCATTTTGGAAAGTCGGGTAAACGTCATCAGCGTCGTCTCACCTGATTGACATAGAATATGCCAAAAAATACCCAAATAGCAATGAAACTTGAAGAGTTCCCTCGATAACTCCATGATTCCATCATTAGATCCTGATCTGATGACTATGGAACCATGCCAGCAATCAAAGAGTTGTAAATACCTCAAAGTGAGTCAAATTTTTCAGCGTTGTCTCACCTACGTCTCACATGGAATACATCAAAAAATACCCATGCCCAATACAAAACTTAAAGAGTTCCCTCGATTTCTCCATGATCCCATCATCAGATCCTGACCTGCTGAATATGGGACCAATTGGAAAGTATACCGTCTGGAACAAAAAAAAAAAATTTCAAATTGGTCCAGCCGTCTTCGAGTAATCCGGTAACATACATAAAAAATAAAAAAAATCAAAATAAAACATACCGGCGAATTGAGAACCTCCTCCTTCTTTTTTGAAGTCAGTTAAAAAGAATATAAAATGTTTTTTTGCCGTTATTTATAGTTTAGGTACTAAACTTATTATATGCGAGTATTACTCGAACTTGGCCAGGTTATATTTAAATACACAAATGTTACTTAGAATAAAACTTATATTTTACTGTTTTTTATAGTCCAAAATAAAGAAAAAAAAAAAACAATTTTATAGCTTTTTTAATTCATATGTTTGCTGAGCATGAATAACAACGAGATATTACATTATAAAAAAATAATAAGATGAATGCATCTCCACCATGTTCACCAAATGTTCACTATGGTCTAGGAAACAAATTCTACGCGGGCGACCACATAACGTGGCATGCTGCATTGGACGGCGGCGCCGGCACGAGGTCGCGGGTCCGACACCTGCTTGTGGCTGAGGACCCGCAGCTGGCCACCGTCAACACGCCGCACGGCAGCGTCAGCTTCCTACAGGTATAACATTAAATTAAAAATTTAAAAAAACCCACGACTCAATTTGTTTTTAGTAGTGAGGGTCGACTGATTTCTTTCGGACTTTGAATCTTGTATTGTATTGTAATCCAGGGCCGTAAAATAATTTAAAAAAAACCGTTGAATTAACGAATAATTTAAAATTAACTTTAGATCTAGAACCTTAATTACATAACACGTATTTTTGATAACTTGTGTTTTCAGTTAATAATGATTTTTAAATAATTGTGGCGCTAGTGTTCACCGAGGTATTGTCTTAAATAAAATGTTTTAATAATTCACTTTTATTTCTCCAAAATTAAGCATTCCCGCTTATTAATAAATTAGGTGATTCGTTGCTTGTACCGCCATATTTTAGCATAAAATATAACATTTTTTTTGTAGGCAATTTGAGTCGCATTCATCTTGATAAAATAATAAATGATTTTAGATGGTCGGATGTACAAGCAGGGAATTGAAAGCGGCGCAAAGAGGCTCTGGGTTCGACGTACTCAAACTTCTAGCAGAAGATCCCAGGTGGGTTTATAGTTTTTTTAGGTAGTTGCAGTGAAAACACATGTCACGTGTCGTGTGATTAGTCGCTAACGCGTTGGTAACCGTAGTTTGAGTTTGTAACTAATTGGCTAGTCCAATTTTTTACAAAGGATTTACATTCGAGGAATAGGCTTAGGAGACAGTTTGCGGTAATCAGATTTTTTATTAAGCATGTTTTTTTTTGAGATAATTACGAAAATCTATTTTCATAAATCTCAACAAGGTCAACGTGTGACGTAAGCGGCTTGCTCAATTTTTTTCTGTAAGTTGGCAGCATAGTGTAATAATACTCTGCTTGATAGTACTGAGAGCACAAGTCAGTCAAATCGTCATAATCTGTCATTGTCATATTTTTATTCTAGTTAACCAACACTAAATACTTTGTTTCAACGCGGAGTGACGTCATCGCTGTATGTATCTTTAAAATTGTATACAATTTTAAGAATTTTTTCGTTTAAATTGTATCTCTTAAATGGTCTATTAAATTGGAAAAAAACACATAAAAATCACTATCATAAAGATGACGAGTTGCTTATCTGACCAGTCGAGTTTCTGACGAAAAGCGACGAATTCTATTTAGAGTTTTGATAAACAAATATGGCCAAATGTTTAAAGAGCGGGCTTATCCAGAAGTTTACAAAAAAGAGAAGGAAAAGAGATGGCTGGCTGTTGAAGATAGGAATTTGGTCTAGCCAATTGCGAAGGGCCTTAAGTTGATACCTGGTGAACATAAGCGCCATCATCATTTAAAAATCATTATTCACTGAAAACACAAGTTATCAAAAATCCGTCTTATGTAAGTTAAAATTAAGGTTCTGGATCTAAAGTTTATTTAAAACATATTAAGCTATTAAATTATAGTTCCCTATAGTTACAAATTGCAGTATTGCTTAAAACGGTCACTTTTAGCAGTTTTGCAATTTGTAACTATATGGAACTCTAATTTGATAAGATTAAATTATCTTCAGATCCAGAACCTTAATTACATAACAGGGATTTTTGATAACTTGTGTTTTCAGTGAATAATGGTTTTTAGTTGATGGTGGCGCTAGTGTTCACCGAGGTCTCGTCTTAAGGCTCGTTTTTCTTGTACAGATGTGGAGGCCCTCGTCTTGTGACAATGATGTCTCGCGCGGGGTCGGCGCGGGGGGTGCGCGCCCCCTCCGCCCCAGCCGCCCCCGCCGCCCCCGCCTGCCTCGCCGGCGTGTCCGCGAGGGTGCGCTGGACCGCGTGGACGCCGCCGGTGAGAATAGAACACTCCGCTAACACATATTGTAACACGGTTAAAGCTATTAAGTCAATGTTCATTCATTCGTTCGTTCATTAGTTCATTCATTCATTTGTTTATTCATTCATTCGTTCGTTTAATTGTTGATCTTATCATCCATTCATACATCCTTTCATTAATTTAATAAATCATTCTTTCATCGTTGGCAGCCCATTCGTTCACTCTTCTATTCATTCATAAAAATATTGCTTTTATTTAGAGAAATGACAGCTTTCGCACTCGCACATTTAATTTTTTTTAGAAATAATAAATGATTGTAATTGTTTTTGGCAAATGTAATCAGTATATTTTCAATCAAATAACGATACCGATGCATTACATTTAATTATTTAGAAATTCTCTTGAGACTTCACGGAAATATTACAATTTTTTTTTAAACGATATTTTACATTTTTATCGTTTAATAAAAAAGTACGTAAAATGTACTCATCACATTTCCCAAAAATAATAACATTTATTAATTATCTTTTAAAAAGTTTAAATGTGCCAGTGAGAAAGCTGTCACTTAAAGCAACAACCTTCTAATTAACGAATGAATGAATGAATGAGTGAATGAATGAGCTGCCAACGGCAACAGCAGCCTTAACACGAACGAACTCGCAGGCTGACACAGTGGAGCCTTCGTTTACATCCGAGCTGTCGCCGACTGTGGAACAACTCATCAAGGACACGCTCCAAAGAGGACTCAGCAGCATGACGGAGAGATCTGGTCCGGAAGGTTAGAATTCAAGTTTACTATATTTGTATTTGAGTGTCATACATCAATCACTACATAGTATAAAACAAAGTCGCTTTCTCTATCCCTTTGTATGCTTTAAATCTTTAAAACTATGCAACGGATTATGATGCGGTTTTTTTTAATAGATTGAGTGATTCAAGAGGACGGTTATTATGTCTATGCGAAGCCGGGGCGGGCCGCTAGTACATAATAAAACAGTAAAAATATTTTGTCTGTATATTTAATATTTTTGACTGAAATAAATAGAAGTACACATAAACAAATTAATAATAAGCAAATTTTTATTTTTTATTTTTTTCTGTCTGTATGTGTGATCACGCTTTTCTCCGAAAGTACTTAACCGATTTACTTGCAACTTTCACCAATTACTTTGCTTTGACTCAGCAAAACATTTACCCCTGTATTAAGAAACATTTGTTAAGCCTATTTTAGTTAAAATGTGTTTCGTCTCGTTCTTTCACATGAAGTGTCAGGTAAGAGAGAAAGAGCCAAAACATATTTTAGTTAAAATGGGCTTATCAAACGTTTCTTAATACGGGGGTTAAAGTTTGTTTCATCAAAAAAGGTTCATTAAAATAAAAGTTACCGTCATTTGAATGAACTCAAGGCATGAGTTTGCCCACAAATATATAGCAACTTCGAACGAATGCACCATATTGGACACTTTTATTATTTGTTATGGTCATGACAAACGAAGTAAAACGGGGTTTTTAGAAAGTCCAGCGGGAATATAGGAAACGAATCCCGAAATTCCTACGGGAACGGAAGCGAAGCCCACGTATGTAATAATAATTCGATTGGGTGGGTGGCTGCCACTATCAGCCCCTTTAGCCGACCCCCTCCCCTCACTGCGGCATCCCCGAGCGCCCTATAAATGGCTCGACTGGTAGTGGTTCGTCCTCTTTCGCTTAACATCTGCCAGTTGAGTACATTACTGCTTTTCTCACTTCAGTCACCAACTTTGTGCTTGTACTTCACGACCCTAATTTTCATTGTATAACTCGAAATAAATACTACCGTATATTTCTAATATCATATTTTATTTATCTCGTTCTACTGTATAACAATAACGTTATAGGTGGTTTCCAGGTCACATGTCGACAGACAGCTTTGAGATGTCCAGCATAGAGAGAGCTTTACCACAAATACCGGAGCTTATGCAAGTACGTGGTAGCTTTCTATTGAGATTACTTGTCACATTTCTTGTATGTTTGTTATCTTTGTCCTTTGTCTTGTATGTGTGATAAATGTCTTTATAAATTCATCAAGCAATTCTTGTTCATCTTAGCGCTTTCCCGGTTTTTGTCTTGTCAGTCTAGGATCGGCTTTCCTACTTTTTCAAATCCACTTCGCCCGGTCTATACTAATATAATAAAGCTGAAGAGTTTGTTTGTTTGAACGCTTATAACTTGAAAACTACTGATCGGATTTGCAAATTTATTTTTGTATATTATTCTTGGGGAAGGTTATAGGTACATACACACTAATAGCGAGTGAAACCGCGGGGAACAGCTAGTACGGCGGATAATCGAGACATCATTCAAGCGCCAAACAAAAAACGAGAATCAATAATTAAAAAAAATACATATAATACGTTTTACAGGGTTCCTGGCGCAACGAAGACACAGTGGAGTATTTAGAAGGAGTTCATCTCATGTTGAACGCTGAAGGCGCCAGTCTACTGCCGCTGGCTATTGAGTGAGTGTAATTAAATAAATAAATATATAGGGGACAAAGCACAGATTGAGTTAGCCCCAAAGTAAGTTCGAGACTTGTGTTATGGGATACTAACTGTTATGTTAAATGTTATGAGATATCGTGCGACATGTCCCGCGACATGTGAATGTCCTCTGAGATATCGTGCGACATGTCCCGCGACATGTGAATGTCCTCTGCGATATCGTGCGACATGTCCCGCGACATGTGAATGTCCTCTGCGATATCGTGCGACATGTCCCGCGACATGTGAATGTCCTCTGCGATATCGTGCGACATGTCCCGCGACATGTGAATGTCCTCTGCGATATCGTGCGACATGTCCCGCGACATGTGAATGTCCTCTGCGATATCGTGCGACATGTCCCGCGACATGTGAATGTCCTCTGCGATATCGTGCGACATGTCCCGCGACATGTGAATGTCCTCTGTGATATCGTGCGACATGTCCCGCGACATGTGAATGTCCTCTGAGATATCGTGCGACATGTCACATCCGACACAAATTTCATGTTGTGTGACTTGGTGTAAAATGTACATTGTGCGTGTAGCGTTTAAGTATGTACAAAATACTCGAAAAAACAAAACCTTTATTTATATTACCTATTATTTATTACCTACAACAATATTGAATATCCGACTTTAAGCGGTAAAACCACCTCATTGATAACTGGTTTGTGTCAGGGGCCGTGTGAAGCATTCGCGCCATTTCACGTGGCGCGAGGGCCCGCGGGCCGTCACGCTGGTGGCGGAGCGCGTGTGCGGCGCGCTGCCCGCCGCGCACCGCCCGCTCGCCGTGCGCGGCGGCTGGCTGCAGGTCAGTACAACACGCGCCGTGCGCGGCGGCTGGCTGCAGGTCAGTACAACACGCGCCGTGCGCGGCGGCTGGCTGCAGGTCAGTACAACACGCGCCGTGCGCGGCGGCTGGCTGCAGGTCAGTACAACACGCGCCGTGCGCGGCGGCTGGCTGCAGGTCAGTACAACACGCGCCGTGCGCGGCGGCTGGCTGCAGGTCAGTACAACACGAGCCGTGTGCGGCGCGCTGCCCGCCGCGCACCGCCCGCTCGCCGTGCGCGGCGGCTGGCTGCAGGTCAGTACAACACGAGCCGTGTGCGGCGCGCTGCCCGCCGCGCACCGCCCGCTCGCCGTGCGCGGCGGCTGGCTGCAGGTCAGTACAACCCGTGCCGTGCGCGGCGGCTGGCTGCAGGTCAGTACAACACGAGCCGTGTGCGGCGCGCTGCCCGCCGCGCACCGCCCGCTCGCCGTGCGCGGCGGCTGGCTGCAGGTCAGTACAACCCGTGCCGTGCGCGGCGGCTGGCTGCAGGTCAGTACAACACGTGCCGTGCGCGGCGGCTGGCTGCAGGTCAGTACAACCCGTGCCGTGCGCGGCGGCTGGCTGCAGGTCAGTACAACACGTGCCGTGCGCGGCGCGCTGCCCGCCGCGCACCGCCCGCTCGCCGTGCGCGGCGGCTGGCTGCAGGTCAGTACAACACGTGCCGTGCGCGGCGCGCTGCCCGCCGCGCACCGCCCGCTCGCCGTGCGCGGCGGCTGGCTGCAGGTCAGTACAACACGTGCCGTGCGCGGCGCGCTGCCCGCCGCGCACCGCCCGCTCGCCGTGCGCGGCGGCTGGCTGCAGGTCAGTACAACACGTGCCGTGCGCGGCGCGCTGCCCGCCGCGCACCGCCCGCTCGCCGTGCGCGGCGGCTGGCTGCAGGTCAGTACAACACGTGCCGTGTGCGGCGGCTGGCTGCAGGTCAGTACAACACGTGCCGTGCGCGGCGGCTGGCTGCAGGTCAGTACAACACGTGCCGTGCGCGGCGGCTGGCTGCAGGTCAGTACAACACGTGCCGTGCGCGGCGGCTGGCTGCAGGTCAGTACAACCCGTGCCGTGCGCGGCGGCTGGCTGCAGGTCAGTACAACACGTGCCGTGCGCGGCGCGCTGCCCGCCGCGCACCGCCCGCTCGCCGTGCGCGGCGGCTGGCTGCAGGTCAGTACAACACGTGCCGTGCGCGGCGCGCTGCCCGCCGCGCACCGCCCGCTCGCCGTGCGCGGCGGCTGGCTGCAGGTCAGTACAACACGTGCCGTGTGCGGCGGCTGGCTGCAGGTCAGTACAACACGTGCCGTGCGCGGCGGCTGGCTGCAGGTCAGTACAACACGTGCCGTGCGCGGCGGCTGGCTGCAGGTCAGTACAACACGTGCCGTGCGCGGCGGCTGGCTGCAGGTCAGTACAACCCGTGCCGTGCGCGGCGGCTGGCTGCAGGTCAGTACAACACGTGCCGTGCGCGGCGCGCTGCCCGCCGCGCACCGCCCGCTCGCCGTGCGCGGCGGCTGGCTGCAGGTCAGTACAACACGTGCCGTGCGCGGCGCGCTGCCCGCCGCGCACCGCCCGCTCGCCGTGCGCGGCGGCTGGCTGCAGGTCAGTACAACACGTGCCGTGCGCGGCGCGCTGCCCGCCGCGCACCGCCCGCTCGCCGTGCGCGGCGGCTGGCTGCAGGTCAGTACAACACGTGCCGTGCGCGGCGCGCTGCCCGCCGCGCACCGCCCGCTCGCCGTGCGCGGCGGCTGGCTGCAGGTCAGTACAACACGTGCCGTGTGCGGCGGCTGGCTGCAGGTCAGTACAACACGTGCCGTGCGCGGCGGCTGGCTGCAGGTCAGTACAACACGTGCCGTGCGCGGCGGCTGGCTGCAGGTCAGTACAACACGTGCCGTGCGCGGCGGCTGGCTGCAGGTCAGTACAACACGTGCCGTGCGCGGCGGCTGGCTGCAGGTCAGTACAACACGTGCCGTGCGCGGCGGCTGGCTGCAGGTCAGTACAACACGTGCCGTGCGCGGCGGCTGGCTGCAGGTCAGTACAACACGTGCCGTGCGCGGCGGCTGGCTGCAGGTCAGTACAACACGTGCCGTGCGCGGCGGCTGGCTGCAGGTCAGTACAACACGAGCCGTGCGCGGCGGCTGGCTGCAGGTCAGTACAACACGTGCCGTGCGCGGCGGCTGGCTGCAGGTCAGTACAACACGAGCCGTGCGCGGCGGCTGGCTGCAGGTCAGTACAACACGAGCCGTGCGCGGCGGCTGGCTGCAGGTCAGTACAACACGCGCCGTGCGCGGCGGCTGGCTGCAGGTCAGTACAACACGAGCCGTGCGCGGCGGCTGGCTGCAGGTCAGTACAACACGAGCCGTGCGCGGCGGCTGGCTGCAGGTCAGTACAACACGCGCCGTGCGCGGCGGCTGGCTGCAGGTCAGTACAACACGAGCCGTGCGCGGCGGCTGGCTGCAGGTCAGTACAACACGAGCCGTGCGCGGCGGCTGGCTGCAGGTCAGTACAACACGAGCCGTGCGCGGCGGCTGGCTGCAGGTCAGTACAACACGAGCCGTGCGCGGCGGCTGGCTGCAGGTCAGTACAACACGAGCCGTGCGCGGCGGCTGGCTGCAGGTCAGTACAACACGTGCCGTGCGCGGCGGCTGGCTGCAGGTCAGTACAACACGCGCCGTGCGCGGCGGCTGGCTGCAGGTCAGTACAACACGAGCCGTGCGCGGCGGCTGGCTGCAGGTCAGTACAACACGTGCCGTGCGCGGCGGCTGGCTGCAGGTCAGTACAACACGCGCCGTGCGCGGCGGCTGGCTGCAGGTCAGTACAACACGAGCCGTGCGCGGCGGCTGGCTGCAGGTCAGTACAACACGAGCCGTGCGCGGCGGCTGGCTGCAGGTCAGTACAACACGCGCCGTGCGCGGCGGCTGGCTGCAGGTCAGTACAACACGAGCCGTGCGCGGCGGCTGGCTGCAGGTCAGTACAACACGAGCCGTGCGCGGCGGCTGGCTGCAGGTCAGTACAACACGCGCCGTGCGCGGCGGCTGGCTGCAGGTCAGTACAACACGAGCCGTGCGCGGCGGCTGGCTGCAGGTCAGTACAACACGTGCCGTGCGCGGCGGCTGGCTGCAGGTCAGTACAACACGTGCCGTGCGCGGCGGCTGGCTGCAGGTCAGTACAACACGTGCCGTGCGCGGCGGCTGGCTGCAGGTCAGTACAACACGTGCCGTGCGCGGCGGCTGGCTGCAGGTCAGTACAACACGTGCCGTGCGCGGCGGCTGGCTGCAGGTCAGTACAACACGTGCCGTGCGCGGCGGCTGGCTGCAGGTCAGTACAACCCGTGCCGTGCGCGGCGGCTGGCTGCAGGTCAGTACAACCCGTGCCGTGCGCGGCGGCTGGCTGCAGGTCAGTACAACACGTGCCGTGCGCGGCGGCTGGCTGCAGTCCTGGTGCGCAGGGTTTCGTCCAGCTCTAATACCGTTCTGTCCTTGATAGCTGGACGACTAGACTACCCTTATTTACACAATTATTGTGAGAGGCACGTCCCGTGCAAATAGAAAGAAAATTTTAAATTGTTTATTATAAAGTATATTTCATCAGTTTCGTATATTTCGTCATTTTAATAGTCAATAATTCATATTATTGAAATGTAGTTAATAACTTTGTAATTTTATAATCAATATTTGTTCTGTGCGACTGATAAAATTTGTTTTATATGGGTCAAATACGAGTAGTAACCTAAAATAAATTTATTTTATTTTATAAACTTTCAGATCCTAATACCGGAAGAGCTGGCCGAAGACATGTCAAAACAAGTCGCCAACCTGTCTTCTCTCGCGGAGACGGACTCTGAAAGTGACAGTGACGAAGACGCCAAAGTGGAAGCCCCTACAATACCCTTAACGCTGTCGTGGCCAAAACATAGATTAAAAATATCCGTGCTTCATGATCATGATATGTTATAGTAACCACTGAAGGAAAAAACTATTGTGATGTGACTATTTTGTGCGCGATCAAATCGAAAACATAGGATTGCGAAGCACCCGACCAGACCCAATCTCACGTGGTAAGCGAATGCTTATTTACCAGTGGAATGAGGGAATTGCACAATAATTGAGAAATTTCGACATAGATGTTTGAATTTGAGCCACGCAGGGTTAACGTCATACGCAATGATGATTATACAACATTATCTTTGGAAATGTACAGACTTCGAGACCAGTAGGTCGACCGCCTATCTCGATTCTCTCCTCTCATAATGGCTACTTGTATCGCTGAGCCACATTTCGCTCCGGCTAACACACAAAAAGCTTACAAAAATTTTGGTTTTGTTAGTGACAACAAAGTCGACAATGCAAAAATAAATAAATTTTAAAGCGTTTTGTTTGTTAGGCGGAGCGAAATGTGGCTCAGCGATACAAGTAGCCATTACGAGAGGAGAGAATCGAGATAGGCGATCGACCTACAGATTATATAAGGCTTTTCATAATATAAGTATAATCGTTACTTAATATTACTCATTAGTTACTGTTATTAATGTTTGTTTTTATCCTAATATGTTAATTAAATTTTGGACACATGGGCTTAAAAAAGAAACATGTTACTTAAATGAATAAACGTATATACTCTTACATCACTTTACTATTGGTCTATGCGCGTATGGCTCATTGAGTCAGTATAATTTTACAAATTATCCCCCTTTTAGGGACAATTATGGATTTTATTTATTTATTTTCAAATTCATGTACACAGAAAAATATACAAAAGAAAAGAATATAGAATAAAGAACATCAGTACAAGGTTATTTAATTTTTTTCTTTTGTTCGAGCCCCATTTTTTATTGTACTTTTCCAAAAATAACTGATATGTATTTATTGCAGAACTTACCGTTACCCAGTTAACATTTTAAATAGCGGTAATTAACGTTAATTCCAAAATGTTAATACTGGAATCAATAATGGGGGTATAGTTAAAATGGCGTAGTAACATTTTTTTTAACGTTAGAAGGATCGTTACGTTAGCAAGTAACGTTCATTTTAATCAGAATCAATGTTCTAACCGAATTAACGATATCTTGTCAGGCATCGATACGATATCAATTATTATTAGAACTTACTCTGTAAAAGTAATTTAAATAAAAAAAAAACAGAACGATATAATTAACACAATAAATCACAAATTCTTTAAAAAATATTTTGTATTGATTATATCGCCCCAAATGACGTAGATGACTTGCGAGTTTATTTATTATGTCCTTTTAATTAAGCATGTATTGCTTTGAATCTTATCATTTCGGCCGATAGGCCTCCCCCCAAGTATTTCCAGAACGCTCGGTTGGAACGCTGCCTGCATTCAGCACTTGCGTGAGTACATAAACTGCCTCCGTGGTCAAGTGGTAGACCCGGGGGTTGCGGGTTCGTTTCCCAAGGGAAGCATACCTTATTTAGTTATTTCCAGTTTGGTTAGGATATTGCGGGCTTGAATCACCTGACTGTCTGATAATAAAGATGATTCCGTGCTTCGGAAGGCACGTTAAGCCGCGGCCGTGGCCTTAGAGGCGGCACCGAAGAACTCTGACACCACGGTGTGCATGGTCGGTTGACCGTAACAACTACACGAAATGATGATTACCAATATCGGTCTAGTCACTAAACAGTTTTTTAGCATTTTTAAAACCTTACCAAAAATTAGTACATCGTCAATATATGCCGTAGCCTTGTCGAAACTTATTGATCCAAAAATTTTATAAATCATCTGTTGAAAGACAGCTGAGGTGTTAACCAAACCGGAAGGCCTCCTGTCAAATTCGTACTCCCATCGGGGGTGACGATTGAGGTGAATCGTTTGCTACCGTCCGTACTTGGCCCCTGGTAATAGTCAGATGCCAGGTCAAGTGACTGTCCAATGGTACAGATGGTTCGGCGGGGATACGCTTGTCTTGTAATACATAACTAGCTATACCCCGCGGTTTCACTCGCCCTTGGTGTGTATGTACTTAAGCCTATAACCTTCCCCAAGGATCAAACTATCATAAGCAGAAATAATTTTTCAAATCCGACCTGTAGTTCCCAAGTTATAAGCGTTCAAACAACTCTTCAGCTTTATAATATTAGTATAGATTATGTATATAACATCCTTTAGTCAAACGCACATTTTAAACTTACCTTATTTATTTCATACGAGAATAATAGGGCTTAGTTGTTTGTTTGGGGAGTTATTTTAGAAAATTTGTTTACAGCCTTGTTATCTTCTGGCTGCTCTTCTTAAAAAGGACGTAATTAGTGGAAATGGACTTAAGAAACGTTTAGTGACTAGACCAATATTGCCATTCATTGTAGGTGTCACGGTCCATCAATCGTACACACCCTGGTGTCAGAAACCGCCCTTCGGCCTCTGATGTGTTCCTTTAACAATTACCAGATGGCAGCCGGGACAACGGCTTTACACGCCTTTCTTAACATAAATTCAGATCGTCATTGTCTGCCAATAAGGTGAAAAAAATATATTGTATGATAGATGGCAGTCGTTAGGCTATGTCAAATGCCTTTAGGCAGCCTGAAAAATCAGCCAGTGTTGGCCAATTACACATCCGGATCATATTTCTATTGGTCTGGTTTCATTGTAAAATTGGTTACGGGTCGGACGGCAGAGCTTCATTGTAATAACACTAATAACCAGTACAGCCAAATCATGACCATGATTAAAAGCGTACCCTGGGCTCTAAACGATATAACTCTCTTGGACGATAATGCTTGACTGCCAAAATATATCTTTATTCAGACAGTAGGTATATTTTATAAATAAAAATGTATAAATCCCGCTATTTGACGCTACATAATATATTATTTTGAATATCTATACTCGGCAGTAACAAAATGGGCTTAGGAATGTATGTGTCTTTTTCATGCACTTTGCTTCACTTTCATACCTGAAATACAAAATGTGTGTTACTCATATGCATAAAAATATACCATATCCAGTACCCCTAATATGAGATTTTCTTGGGACTTTGTATGGAATTTCTTAGTTGCCTTACTATCCACCAGAGGCGCTGAACAGGTTTGTTATACAAAATAGCTAACGCAGTCGCTAGCGTCTGCGTTTAGAAAAACTCATACTAGGGGCACAGACCGATTTCGGCCACTGCGGCTTGGCATCTGGCTACTTAGAGCAACGTTCATGAGCTATCAGGTGACTGACATACATAGACAGCTAATGTTTGCAGTCGAAGTGCGTCCATATTCATTGCAAGTCAGCACCAAGTAGATCAAGGAAAAAAAATCAAAATATATGCTTTTTTGCATACTTTGCAAAGTATTTCTACTGTGCAAACAGATACGTATAAGTTTCTATTTTTTTTTTACTCATATGAGTTTTACAACAGATTATAGAATGCTATGTTTTACATACAAGTATTTACCAAATTAGTTTGCGTGCTTCCGCCACCAGTTAGTTCATGCAAACTACTGCCGGCCGACCCTCTACTGTTAGTCCCAGCATAGTAACACCTAAATCTATCAATTATTTTACATACGTATTAGTGCGGGAGATATCTTTCCTATAGATCTCAAATTGGTCCCAGTCTGTGAGATACGTTAAAGTTGCTTCAAAGTAGCTTGCGCCTGGATCCACCGTGACCTGGAAACGATGGAATATATTTGATGAAGAGGGATATGGGGTCGGTGTTTCTCTACGAGACCGAATTAGAGATGAGGAGATCCGGAGAATAAAGTTTGCTGACATAGCTTAGAGTGGTGGAGCACATAGCGCAAAGAAGTAAAAAAAATAAAATTATAAAATGCAAAATATTAATTACTTACAAAATGAAAAAAATAATCTTTAAGCTTCAGTCAGTTTAGGTTTACACGTATAGCTTTTGCACCCGATAACACAACACTTTATTTTGTCGACCAATATAATATGTATTATTTAATTGAGCAAAACACGTGATAGAACGACGTCGACTGGTGGCGAGAAGCTGAAACTTCCCAAGGCCTTGATATATATATACTCAACCTAATTGCTTAATTCATCTCCTCTGTGTATTTGCTTCGTGGGCTCAGTAGTTTCGGAGATCAGGGGGGAATGGTCAATTTCATTTCAATGACAATGGCACATCTGTGTTTGGGTCACAGGATTACGCGATCCTACCAAATTTAATCTGGTTTGGTCCAGTAGGTTCGGAGAAAATTCGCTGTAACAGACGGACGGACAGACAGACGCACGAGTGATCCTATAAGGGTTCCGTTTTTTCATTTTTGTACGGAACCCTAAAAATGGGATACATTTTTTTTTTCTTTTCTTCCTTACCCTGACTTGGTAACTTTCTCTTGTTCTTTTAATAAACCTGAGGTGTATTGTTCCTTCACCTATATAATGCTGGAAAGTGTACGTAGTCTACATTGAAACCTGTGGGATTAAGTAAGATTTATTTTTATTAAATCGGCGTGCGATACGGACTTGCGCCCTGACGGTTCCATACCACCACACTAGTAAAGTCTTTTAGCTTTAACATATTATTTTAACATTCTTGCTTGCATTTCATTGGTTTGTAAAAAAATATTTCTTCCATATTTATTACCCCCATTATTGATACCGATAAAATCATTATTCACACTCATCACTGAAAACACAAGTTATCAAAAATCCGTCTTTTGTATTCAAGGTTCTGGATCTGAAGTTAATTTTAAACATATTAATATATAGTGCCCCGGCCACTTTTAACAGTTTCCAATTTGTAATCTTTCTTTAAAAATTCAGATTTTGGTAACTTGTTTTCAGTAACACTTTCTTAGTAAACTTCAAATAAGTAGCGCTAACAAGCGTAATCCATACTTCTATACTCCTCAACTATGTTATAAATGAAAAAGGTTTGTCTGTCCGTCTGTTTGCCTGTCTGTAATGCTTTCATAGTTAAAATTTGGTATTAATATAGTCTAAGCCCGGGGTCAAACTTAGGCTACTTTGTAGCGTGATATAACCGCTTAGACAAATCGGAGAGACAAGAGGAGCTCGATAGCCTTGCGCGGCGTGCATGTCCGTTACGATAGTGCGCGTCAAGCGACGGCGATGGCGAGTGCGCGGCCATGTTTGGATTGGTCGCCATTAGTGGCATTTCTCATCTTGAGCTCCTCCGTGCCTCGGAAGGCACGTTAAGCCGTTGGTCCCGGCAATTTTTTTTAAATCTATGTTGAAAATAAATATTAAATCCTCAGCACCAAAGAAGTACTCAACCTCAAAAGATATTTCTAACTAATCTGACATCTTGAAACATTATACCTAATAACATGACAATGATACTTACGTCAAATGTAAGAAAATAAATTGAAGATTGATTTTTTATTAATTGTTGATAGAGGCATTTTTGATAATTTGTTATTTTAATATACTTATATAATTATTGTTTCATAGAAGTTCCCAATGAATTGGAGCTTAATGAAATATTTGAATAATGATTGGAGCAATATCTTTTAAGTTATTTAATAAATATTGGCGTTTAATGCCCAGGTATAAAAATACTGTGCCAATAATTCTGTTTTACTTCGCCATTTTTCCCGCCATATTTCAATATCTTATGCTGCAAGCGACGACCATAGCATCCGTGCTCCTGTTGTGGGATAAGCTGCGAGTGGGCGACAAGTATTCGCTGATCTACCTCATCACCCCGTGTTCGCACAGTGTGTCTGTGTTCTCAGATATCGAAGCTGCTGAAGTGTTTCGCTCCAGAGGTTGTGGTCAATGTTTTGTGACAAACAACAAAGGGTTCCTACCAATAGATCTTTACGATGGAGTTATGGCGTTCTTAGAAGATGGCCAACAAGAAACAGCATATATTTAACCAGATAGATTTTACCAGATTGAGACAAGCTCGGATTGCCTGAAAAATAAGTTGATGAGATGTAGGTGGGAGCCTAAAATCTTTTCTATTGCCAGTAAGGAAACATTTGATATGTGCAGTTTTTGCGAACATCTTATTTGGAAAATGAAAAATGAAAACGCGACAGTGTGATTTTGCCTTAGTTTATAATTATCTGTAAATCCATACTTCCATACTATCCATATCCATACTTCCATACTAATATTATAAATGCGAAAGTCTGTCTGTCTGTCTGTCTGTCACCTCTTCACGGTTAAACTGCTGGACCGACTGTGATGAAATTTGGTAGGGATGTAGTTAACGACCTGAGGTCAAACATAGGCTACTTTTGGGCGCGATATAACCGAGTACCACGCGGGGCGGAGCCGCACAGGAACAGCTAGTAATCTATAAAGATGTACTTACTTATAAAAGAAAGTCGTGTTAGTTACAACACTAATAACTCAAGATCTACTGAACTCATAGTCCGAATTGAGCATCTTCTCCTTTTTGTGAAGTAGATTGAAGATCGTATTGTTACATTTACATTTACTTAAGAAATGAATGCAAAAAAATGGTTGCCTGTAAAGTCGGTTTTACGGGCGAAGATTTTACGTGACAACGTCTTTTTCTCGGTAGAATATTTATTGATATGAATATAATCTGCCGCGCGCGGTCTGCCGCGCGCGGCAGACCGATCATAGTTGAGTGGGAGAAAGACGCAAGGCATTCGGCGGGCCTCTCTCTCGTTCGGTGACTCATCGTAACGTTACCGAGCGTTACACTTTTTCATAAGTGACTCCCAGCCGCAACCTAATTTAAGACGTTGTCACGTCAAAACGAGATTATCTATATATACTATCTCTTTCATATATCTAACTCCACGCGAACGAAGTCGCCTGCACAACTAGTAATCAATAATTCTTTGGTTCGAAGGATAAATTTTAGATTTACACGTTCAAATGGCGCGGGCCATTTTAGTCCTTATAGACTAAAAAAACCTCTATTGTTCAAAGAAACAATTAATACTAAAAAAGAAGTTTAGCGTTAGTTTCAAGATACGTTGCAGCTGCGTCTCATGAATACCAGCGTCAAGCGCGAGTTCGCCTCGCGGTCGGAGGGTTCGGCAAATTCATCTTAAAAATTACAAACTAACAGTAGGTCATCACATACTTAAGCTGTAAAGGAGTTATTGTTTCTTTATTAAAAAAAATATATTACCCCTATTCTATAACACAATATTAGTTGGTTAAGTTGGTTTAATGGTTTCATTTTTTGGCAAAAATTATTAGTTTTGAATACGCAATACATTACAACTAAAAAGTTGTAAACACGTTGCATTTTGGTAAGTCGGGTAAAGTCATCAGCATCGTCTCACCTTATTGACATGGAATATATCAAAAAATACCCAAATCGCAATAAAACTTGAAGGGTTCCCTCGATAATTCCATAATTCCATCATCAGATATTGATTTGATAATTATGGGACCATCTAGAAAGTATACCCATTCCTAACAAAAAAAGAAATTTAACAAATCAATTCAGTGGTCTTCGAGTCATTAAGCAAGATATATTACAATCAAAAGTTGTAAATACGTTGCATTTTTGAAAATGGGTTAAATTTTCCAGCATCGTCTTACCTACGTTAGTATATACTATCAAGTATTCTGTGCCTACGTCTCACCTTACTTACATGAAATATCAAAAAATATCCATGCCCAATACAAAACTTGAAGAGTTCTCCATGATCCCATCATCAGATGCTGACCTGCTGAATATGGGACCAATTGTAAAGTATATCCTCACAAACAAAATTCTAATCGTTCCAGGCATTTTCGTGTAGTTAATCCGGTAACATATATTAAAAAAAAAAAATTCCGAGGAATTGAGAACCTCCTTTTTTTAAGTCGGTTAAAAAATGGGTGTGGGCGATAAAGAAAGAGTACTTAACAGAACACAAAAAAAAAATTTTTTGTTTTTTTTTGTCTGTACTGTACCGATAATTTTTAAAACTACTGAACAGATTTTTACGCGGTTTTCTCTAAAATCATCCACTGAACAACATATAGGTTTTGTTCTTCGGCCCTTCGTGTGTTTCCCGGTTGCATCTTCAGCTTACGCTTCAGAGCCCAGGGTACGCTATTAATCATGGTCCTAATTTGGCGGTACTGAATATTACAATGGAGCGACTGCCGTCTGACCTCCATAACCCTTTTTACAGGAAAACCAGACCCACAGGAACATGACCCGTGTGTGTATCAACACTGTCAGGCTGCCTAAAGGCATCTGACATAGCCTAACGACTGCCATATATCGATAGCAGCCGGAACCAACGGCTTAAAGTGCCTTCCGAAGCACGGAGGAGCTCAAGATAGAAATGCAACTAATGGCGACCAATCCTAACATGGCCGCACACTTGCCGTCGCTTGACGCGCACTATCGTAACGAGCACCTCAAATATTAATATTGTTGTATATCGTCTAGTAGGTAACTGATATTTATAATTGTGAGATAAAATCGTCTCTTATATACGGACAGACAGACACGATAAACGAGTGGTCCTAAAAGGGTTCCGTTTTGTTAATTTATTTACGGAACCCTAAAAAGATGAGTATGAAACCTTAAAGAAAAATGCATTAAGTAGTATCAAACTTGAGTAACTACACATCAGTTCATATTCCTGCTTATCTCGACAAACCGTGTTAGTGTCATCATTAGATATCATAAAAAAAAGAGCTAGAGTGTCTGTGGAATTCTTTCCATTTGTGTTAGTGTCGTAATATAATCACTACTAATCACTACATAGTATAAAACAAAGTCGCTTTCTCTGTCCCTATGTCCCTTCGTATGCTTAAATCTTTAAAACTACGCAAAAACTACGGATTATGATGCTTTTTTTTTTAAAAGATAGAGTGATTCAAGAGGCAGGTTTTTATGCCAATGCGAAGCCAGGGCGGGTCGTTAGTTTATAAATAAACTAGCTGACCCAGCGAACTCCGTGTACCCCCTGGAAGCACTTTTAAACCTTCTTTATTAACCAAATCGGTCTAGCCGTTCTCGAGTTTTAGCGATATTAACAAACAGCATGTGATTTATATATATAGAGAAGATAATTTGTTTCAGCACACTTTTGGACTACGTTAAAGAAGTTGTACTGAGACAAAGTAACATGTCAGTATTAACTTTAGCCATATTGGTATTGCCATTTCTATGTCAATTTTCCTTGACGGAGACGCGCAGTGATGGGTATACACCAGAGGAAGACGGTCCAGACAACCCGGGGACGAGAACCCGAATTAATGTACACAATGTGCCATCAAAATCATGTCAGGATCTGCTAATTAACAAATCACACTCGTATATTTTTGATGAGCTGAATTATATTTCACAATTGCATGACAGTTGGATACATAATATACCTGGAAATACTTTTCGAAGATCTGCAGGTAATGTTGAAGTAGGGGATCTAGTATTAGAACGTCGTCCATTCACACCTGATGATTATGGAAACGGAACTTGTCTAGCAAAGCAAAGAGTTACTCATCGCCCGTACCCGGCTACTTGTTACGGTGAAACGTATTCTTCAAGACAAACGTCATTCAGAAATCTTTGGAGGGAAATAGCTGCAGATTTTATGTACACATTTGATTTTATATTATGGGATAAATCCATAAGAGAAAGAAAGGAAAACCAGTTCTGGTATTTGATTTTATATTTGAAAACTGTTATCAAAACACACCAAAACCCAACTGAAATTATAGTTGCCACTTATTTTGAAGAACTTGGAAAAAAAGTAATGAACAAACTATCGAATATAAATGAAATAATAGTCAAAGTAAATACAAAACTGGATTCTATAATAAAGGCATTAAATTCACCACAGTCTAATGACCTCGTTATATCATACGGAAATGCAAATTTATGAAAAAACTTTAGTTATGTGGATTTACAAATATATTATTATATAGCTTGGTATGCTGTGCTGTATCACAACTTATTTATCAAATTACTGCCCTGACCCTAACGAGGGCAAGAGACCAAGCCTGAAGCTACCAGTCTCTCGTCCGTCCTACCTATTTGCACTATCATCTACTGACTACACCGTGGTCACATATTACTTTTGCAAAACATAATAATAGTAACCGGTGCACAAATATGTCTACATTGTTTGCCAGATTGAACTATAAGCGTGACATTGCCTCACCCGCCGCATTTCCTCAGCTCGCCAGGAAGAGAGATCTCTCACTAATGTTTAGACGCGGATTTAATCAAGTATCAGTGTGGCAAGCACAGAACAGGATTATTATCCTGTTCTGTGCTGTGTGCCACATAATAATATTTTATTATGTGGCAAGCGTATTCCCATGATATTACCTCTTCTTACCTTCAATTAAAATGCCCATCCCATTTTTCTGTGCGAGTCAAAATACCATGTAAAAATAAGAACAAATTACAATGCTCCGCACTCTTTTTACTTATGACATGCCAAATGCCAATGCATAAGACAGGGATGCGTAGGGTAGTTGTACCAATGAATGAACACTTAAGCGCCGATTCGAGATTACACGCATGATTTTTTATATTTATATACTGTTTTTTGGTTCTCTCATTTGACTTACCCCAAAAAGATGTTCTTCTCTGCACCACTGGTTGGTTGACTGGTAGAAAAAGCCTATGGCTTTAAGTCCGCCATTTACATTTGTATGTAATGAAGTTAAATAAATAAATAAATAAATTTTTCAAACTAATGAATCGTTTTTTTAACATTATGGTTTCAAAAATCATACCTATTTTAGATCTGATTTCAATAAAACAAAAATTTTCTTAATCAAGTTTTTGTGTTATTTATTAGAAAATAAACATTATAAAAAATCTAAAATCCATACTAATATTATAAATGCGAAAGTCTGTCTGTCTGTCTGTCTGTCTGTCTGTCTGTCTGTCTGTCACCTCTTCACGGCTAAACTGCTAGACCGATTGTGATGAAATTTGGTAGGGATGTAGTTAACGACCTGAGGTCAAACATAGGCTACTTTTGGGCGCGATATAACCGAGTCCCACGCGGGCGGAGCCGCGGGCAACAGCTAGTCACCTATAAATGAACACATTTGTCCTTATTCGGAAAAGGTACACCACCTATGAATGAACTAAGTAATTTGTACCCGTTAATAGGCAGGTAGGTTACCTTGGTACATAGTCCTAGCATATCAGTTATTATCACGTTCCCGGTAAAGATACAATAGGTTTCTAGCTATTTCTTAATATAAACAAATAAATTTATTTCTTTCTTTCTCATGTAAATCAGTCTTTGTCGGACCCCAAGCTAAAATAACATAAAACACCAGTTATGGTAAAATTAACAAAAATATACGAATTCTTAATGACTGTCGTCATCCAATAAGGCATCTACAAAAATTTCTACGAACATAAAAAATCTCAACTTATATATCTAAATAACAAAAAAAATTCGTCGTTCGTTATCATTAATGGTACTTAATTAGTGTTTAAAACTTTTAACTAAAACAGTCTTACTTCAACATGGATTCATTGAACATTTTTCAAATCTTTCTTAAAAATAATTTCTCTACTTCGAGTAGGTTTTTCTACTACAAGAATATCGACAACTGCATCAATATTTATTTTATATGCATCTCTCACTTGGGGATAAACAAAAAGTTGAGTTCCATTTTCTTCTGTGGTTTCTTTCTCATAAAATCGACTTTCATTCTCTTTTCTTCATCATTTATCATTAAGACTTTTCCAGCAAATAGTTTTGTGGATTTCATTTCCTTAAATTGTACCAAAACGTAACTTCCGAAAGTAATATCATAAAATTTTATGCTTTTCTCAGAAATAATATTTTCACTGTTTACTAAAAAGTTACCCAATTCATTTGTGCAGTTAGTTAAGTTTATTTCATTCTCTTTTTCTGTAGCGTCGATATTATTATTCTCTTCCCTTTCATCGTTCACATTTTCCATTCCCGTTTCATTAGCGTCTCTGTATTCCCATCAAAGTGTATGTCTATTTCTTTTACTAAGTTCTTTTTTGCTTTTACAGTTTTAGTATTTCTGTTTTGTGAGTTTTTATTACTCTTCTTTCCTTCGTCTTCTTTATTTGCACGTTTACTTTCAGTGTCTTTCTTTTTGGCTTCTGAAACTTCGATCTTCTCTAATTCAAGTGTCTTTTTTCTCATGATACTTTCCTCCTTCTCTCTTTTTTTTAAATTCTGTTCTTCAAAATAAGCTTTTACATTATAGATTAACGATCCGTTTACTTTAAGGTACGTTTGAGCTTTCCAATGAACATAGTAATTTATGATACTGTTCATTAATAGGTACAATGCCCTAAATATGAACGGAAACTTTGAACCCCGTTCATATAAAGGACCGGATGGTATATTAAAATAGTAATGGTTTCACTCGAATCCACAAACGTAACACTGAAGTTTTAAAGCGTAAAATCCAATGTCTTAAAATTGACAGGTGCCCTAGACATGAACACGTATAGTTCATTCATAGGCCCGCCGTATTTTTATGTACCTTAACGTGAACACTTTAAAATTAACCTCAAAAATCTTGAATAAATACAAAATATTATGGTTATTCAGTAGAAAACATATCAATACATGAAAAATAAATAACAATTACCATCTATCTGCTCACAGTAATAAAAAATCAACGATTGCCGCCACCTCTGTCTCACGTGTTCCTTAGTATATTTCCGAAAATATGGAGCGTTCGGTAGACGAGTCACTTATAACTGTAGCCATTTTGATTTAAAACCGACCCATCAGACGAGGAAGCTTTACTCATCAATACATATAATAAGACACTAAAATGCGAGTGTCTGTACATTTAATATTTTTCAAAAAAAATGATTGAGTGTGGTTAAAAAGGAGTAACAGAAACCAAAAAGACAGTTTTTGGAATTTTTGTCTGTCTGGTACGTTATAACTTCGAAAATACTCAACGGATTTAAACGCGGTTTTCACAGTTGGATTACATATAATTAGGAGCGTTGTCAAAATTTTGTTTCGTCAAAACGTGACGAAACAAAGACGACCTCCGTGGCGTAATGGTTGACATGCCTGACCGCTACTCGGGAGGTCCTGGGTTCGATCCCCGGTCAGGTCAGGATGAAGAGTGATCTTTTTCTGATTGACCTGGGTCTTGGATGTTTATATATTATATGTATTTGTTATAAATCTAGACACGCGGCAGCGTGTCAAGCCAAGTTCAAGCAAAGGAACTGGCTAGCCAGCGCCGAGTGTAATATTACACGAACCACTTGGTGCCACTTTTGACCCTTCTATAACTCGAAACCTCTTTAATGTAAACACATAAAACTACGTGTGTTTAATAAGATCCATCAGGACATGTAGAAGCCCAAATTTCATGAAGCTAGCTCAAACGGTTATAAAGATATGAAGGTCCAAAAGTTGTAAATTTTAGCACTGACTGACTGACTTATAGTACCTAAACCTAACCTACTTCCAGATGACCTAGAAGGATGAAATTTGGAATCCAGCTCGGAAATTGTGTGTAAGCGTAGGAAAAAATCAAAAAATAAAAAAAGTCAAAAAATAAGTGGTGTCCCCATACAAAAAACTTGTAATACCTACGCGCTAAACAACCGGCCAACAACGGTGTGTCGTCAGCGGCGCGCGGCAGCACACCAGCCAATCAGCGTCACGCTCTGACTTATGGTACAAAATTATAAGCGGTAGCGATTTACTTAAAATTTAGCGGGTCGGTTGGTTTATACCTGCATAGTAGTTATCTTATAGTCCACGGCTCACTAAATTAACAAAGATCAGTGCCCAAGGTTCGTTTCTCTGATTTCTTTTGAAAATAAGAAATAATATTTTAAGGTATTTTGTTAGTTCGAACTCTTTGTACCCTAAAAGAAACTCCAATGTGTATGTATACCAAGGTCAAGGCAATAGCGAAGTCTTATTGGTACCGATATATGTATGTATTGACTAGTCTAAGAATGCTGCTTAAACTCGCTCGCGCCTTGCACTTGTGCGCGGCTCACAGCGCTATACGACTTAAAATGCGAACGAACCAAAGTATGCTCTTAGCGGCGCTCATTCGCGCCAGCGTCCTCGTTATGCCCGGTTGTTTAGCGGAAACCCACCTATTAGATTGCGTTTAATGCTGCGTCGTTCGACTAAATTTATTTGAGTTATAGCTGGAATAGTCCAGATATAAATTATTCCTTTTTAGTATTGTACTTTAACGGCATTTGTGAGTTATTTAATATTACGTAAATCGTTTCTTTCAAAACCTCATTTGTTTGTAGCTCTTTTAGGTTAATTTGTCACGCAAAAAAAAAACATTAAATAGGAATACTTGCCTAGTTTTCTTTACAAAAAGTAATGATATCCCACCAAAAACATAAATGTAAAAAACGAGAGCCAAGTTCAATACAAAAATTATGCTTGGCGGTGAGCTTCGCCGCAAAAAGAATGGCGATCTAAATGAGTGCCAAGTTCTATGCAAAATCGAAATATGTTTTTATAGGAACAAAATAACATTATGAACAAGTATTAAACTCTATTTCTTTGCTTTATTAGATACCTAAAACAAAATGTGAGATCTTGAAGTAGGTCAGATATGACTTGGCCAGTTTTCATTACATAAGTCATTTTATAAAGTTATTCAACATTTTAATTATGTTAAAAACTGGCCAAGTCAAATCTAACCTACTTCAAGATCTCACATTTTTAAATAACAGCAATTGTTATAGGTATCTAATAAAGCAAAGAAATAGAGTTTAATACTTGTTCATAATGTTATTTTGTTCCTATAAAAACATATTTCGATTTTGCATAGAACTTGGCACTCATTTAGATCGCCATTCTTTTTGCGGCGAAGCTCACCGCCAAGCATAATTTTTGTATTGAACTTGGCTCTCGTTTTTTACATTTATGTTTTTGGTGGGATTATAGTATCGTTGAGTTAGTATCCCATAACACAAGTCTCGAACTTACTTTGGGGCTAACTCAATCTGTGTGATTTGTCCCTATTTATTTATTTATTTATTTATTTTAAAATCGGTTAAGGGAAAAAGAAGTTATGGTCGATTGAAAATTTACTTCAAACACTGCTTCAAAACTTTTAATTGCGTTTACTTACGTTTAATTTAATTTAGATAAGGCTAGGATTTCTACTTTATATTATCCATATCAATAAAGACGAAAACACGCACTGCACCTATTAATTTTAATAAAATAACACATTGAATTTGATCGTAAATTTAGTAACATAAAACCTCAATAGATGGCGCTGACTTACTTTACAACTCGCTATGGTTACGTTTTCGCATTATGGTATAGCAGATTGAAATTAACCCTAGCGAATTAAAAAACTTGATGCCTTGATGGTCTTTGTCTTTGTGGTTCTTTTGGTTTGGTTTTTTGGTTGTTGTCTATTGATTGGTTTGGTAAATGGACGGTTCGGTTCGCTATTGTTAGTTGTCTTGCTTGAATTGAAAATTGAATTTGTTGTTTGACCGTCAAACTTTGACGGAACATACTATCGTGTCGTATATAAGGTGGACAAAAATTAACTGCAAATATTTTAAGGGCAGATACAGATTTTATTTTTCACTCTCCATACAAAACTAGATCAGCTGATTCTCAATTTGTATGGGAGGTCAAAAAATTTTTTTCGTATTTCGACATAAGTTTATTAAGGAAAGTTGTTCAGTTGAGTGGTTTGAATCTGCCCTTAAAATATTTGCAGTTGATTTAAATTCACCTTATATAAACAATTTTAATTATTTTAAATAATGCCTAGGAGGAAACGATCTAACTGTATGTGGCTTGCTCGCGGGTCAGTAGCGCCGAAAATCTATTTTTATTAGCCTCTGAGGGAAGAACTGCTAATGTTGTCTACAAAGAGATTCTTGGAACTTAACTCTGAAACATGATATTTGTTTATATTTGAATAATGTCCTGGCTACTTCGATTGCGTCATTTCATTTCAATGTAACACAGGTTACGCGAAAAGCTACCTACACGCGGGCGGAGCCGCGGGTAACAGCTAGTCTTAAATATTAAAGTTGCCACTGTAAAAATAAGTTACCAGAGTAGTAGTTTTGACGTAATTCTTATTTAATGGAAAAAACTTCCAGGTGTTTATTCATAGGTGCGTGTTCACATTATGGTACTACTACCCTATAAGGTAAATGCACCAATTATGGACAGTATAAGAAAAAAAATAGCGTTTTTCATTTGTAATTTGTAAATTTTACAATACACGTTCCTAGGGATTTGGAGATTAATAAAGAGCCATTTAATTAATGATTATTCAATGCTTGAAATAAGATAACTAGTAGCTGCAATTAAATATAATTTTATAAAAATATCCTAAGTGAGACTCCATTTATGGACAAGCGAAATCTAGTTATGAACTCCCAACTATGGACATTATCCAAATATGAACAGCTAGTTATGGACATTTTAACTGGGTAATAAATGTTCAATGGTTCTTTAATAATCAGCCAAGTTGTACTTGTTTAAGCCCAAATAGTATATAATGATAGGTCTATACAATTTGAGAGAATTACATTAACAGCAATAAACTTTTACATTAGAAAATTAGTCGTATAAAATAGTGAACCAGTTTTGAACACCTAATTATGAACAGAATGTTCTTAAACTGACAGAGTTTTAATTTGCTGCAGATTTTATTACAAAAGGTAATGTTAAATAATTGTATTGTAGTATATGATGTTAAAATAACATAACGAAAAATCACTTTATAGACATTTTGTCCATATATGGGCACAAGATGAAAAAAAATCCAATTATAAACATTGATAAATTTAAAGGGTAAAATTTATATGATATTTCTAGTCAAGTTGCATAAATAATATTTTGCTATCAATGATTCAATAAATAATAAGATTTTTAGCAAAAACCTTACAACTGTCAGAAAAAAAGACAGTAAATATACCTACTCGCATTAAGATCCTTATAAGAAGTTCGGATTTTCGATACAAAAATACACTGCGTGAGTGAAACACTGTTACAGTTGAAAACTTAAAGGCTGATTGCTGTCAAAAATGGTTTATACAATATCTGGAATGATTGTAAAATTTATTAGTGTAGTCATTTGAAAAAAAATATTTAAGAGTTTCCCCATTTTTGAGGTTTTATTAAAAACTGTCCATAATTAGACCGTGTTCATAATAGGTGCCTTTACCTTATGTTACTATTTGTGTAAATTTGCAGGTTGTCACGGGGTAATGAACGGGGACTGCAAGGGGTTGACTATGTCGATAAAATATAGTTATCGACAAAATGTTTGATAGTAATAGAACAGGATAGATATTGTTGTCTTAGATTACAAAATTATTTTTATAGTAATCACACTATTTGTGATAAATACATAGTTGTATCCAAAACTTAAGAAAAGTTTTTGAGATGCATGTTTCTTACATGCACCACAAGCGAAGCCGCTAGTCACTAGATAGTATAAAACAAAGTCGCTTTCTCTGTCCCTATGTCCCTTTGTATGCTTAAATCTAAACTATGCTACGGATTTTGATGCGGTTTTTTAATAGATAAATGTGATTCGAGAGGAAGGTTTTGATGCCCATGCAAAGCCGGGGCGGGTCACTAGTTAAATATAAAATGCGTGTTGCTATCCGCCATTGGTGGCCAACGGGAATACTTTAAGAATTTGTGGAATTAACTAGAAATCATTCCCGTTAGCCACCAGTGGTGGCAACGAAAGTAGGGGAAACAGGAAGGATCGGTCGCGGACAACTAAATTGAATTTTAATTTTAATTAAGTATATGCTTTTGTATTCACGTTTATTTATTGCAAACAAACAAACAACAAATTCTGAAAGTCGGGTGCGTCGCGGCTGGGCCGTTGTGGGACGGGGGCCTAACGGCCGGACCCGAAGGGGCGATGAAACGATACTTAAATAATAACAAATAATTGTATTATTACACGATATTTTATGGGCAGACATTAGGTGAATTCCACCATTCACGAAAATTTTTTATTGAAGATTTTTCTCTATACTTCTCTTCGTCATTTAGTAATTTGCATAATACACAGAAATTGTCAGTATCCGCACTCTCACTCTTACTGTGATAGGAATAATGATTCTGCCATTTAAAGTAGTCGGCGTATTTATCCGGATTTATAATTAAACTATCCATTTCCTCGGCAAGTCTTTTGGGACCCAGAGTCATTGCGTTTAGATATATTCCATCCGGCATAAATCTGTAATAATTAATTATATAAGTTTACAAAGCCTCGTACGTACACTAGCATGTGTACCTACTTAAAGTTTTCAATGTGTATTTTACATACATACATATCATCACGCCTGTCTCCCGTAGGGGTAGGCAGAGACTAGAGATTTCCATTGGCTACGATCCTTACATACCTCTCTCGCCTCCTCCACACTCATCACTCTCTTCATACACGCTCGCCGATTTCGAGTACTCCTAATATATCCCTTTTTCAAAAGACCTGCGATTTGGTCGCAGTATGTTTTACGAGGCCGACCCTGACCGCCGCTCCCAGCCAACTCTGCTTTGTATATACTTTTCGTCATTCTCCTTTCATCCATCCTCTCTACATGTCCAAACCATCTCAACATCCCTTTTTCTATCTTTGTCACTACATCCTCATTTACACCGCATCTTTTTCTAATCTCACTATTTCTTATTTTATCGCTCAAGCATAAACCACACATACTCCTTAAAGCTCTCATTTCAACCGCATTCACTCTACTTTCATTATTTTTTTGCCATACCCAACTTTCACTACCATACATAAGGGTCGGTATTAACACTGCCCTATGAACAGCGAGACGTGCTTTTTTGGACACTACTCTACTGCTCATAAAGGAATGTAATGCCCCATTTACCTGATTACCAGCAGCCACTCTTTTTTCAATATCACTCTCATGCTTGCCATTTCTAGTAAACTTACAACCCAGATATACAAATTCATTCACTTGTTCAACACTCTCTCCATTTATACTTACATTACATACTGTTCTACTTTCATCCTTTTCAAACACCATTATTTTCGTCTTACTTACATTTATTTTCATACCCTTACTTACTAGCGCTACATTCATTATTGTTATCATCTTCTGTATGTCTTCCTCCGATTGAGCGAGTAGCACTTGGTCATCGGCATAAAGAAGGCATTTGATGCATAACTCATTCATTCTTATACCACATTCAGCATCTTTCAAATCTTTCAGACAGTTGTCCATAAACAGGTTAAACAGCCAAGGTGACGCTACACATCCTTGCCTGACACCTTTTTAGATCTCAAACCAGTCTGTGTAGCTCCCATTTATTCTGACACAAGCGCTGGAATCCTTATAAAGGGATTTCATTGCTCTTATTAGTTGGCTATTCAACCCGTACATCGACAAAGTAGACCACAACTCATTTCTTTCCACTCTATCATAGGCCTTCTCCAAGTCCACGAAAGCGCAATAAACTCTTTGGCCTTTAGCCAAAATTTTTTCAGTGATGCATCGTAAGGAGAATACTTGGTCCGTACATCCCATCCCCTTTCTAAATCCTGCTTGTACATCCCGTATCTTATCTTCCGTCTCTTTCACAATCCTTTCACTCAGAATCTTTGCATACAGTTTGCCGACAACGCTAAGAAGACTAATGCCTCGATAGTTTTTACACTCTTTCTGTGACCCTTTTCCTTTATATAGCGGTACTATGACGGCTCTGCACCAATCCTTTGGTACAACGCCTTTTTTCCAACACAAATTGAAAAGGAGACATAACTGAGTAGCCAGGATGCTCTGTCCAGCCTTAAGCATTTCGACAGTAATTCTATCATAACCCGCAGACTTTCCCATCTTCATTTTATTCAGTCCATTCACAACTTCGTCCATTATTATTCCATCCTTACATTCTTCTATATCATAACTTCCTTCAGTAAGCACAACTCGGTTTTCATCTCTTTCAAACAATCCCTCAAATTTTCTTTCCAGCCATTCAAAACACACTGTTCTCCATTCAATATATCTCCATTCTTATCTCTTATCTTATGCAGTTGCACCGTCGACGTTTTCCCTCTAGCCTTTTTTATCGACTTCCAAAAATATTTTAAATTACTTTTGAAGTCCCGGGTCAACCTTTCATCAAATTCATCTTTTTGTTGTTGTTTCTTCTTGTTTACAATTTCTTTCACACTGACATTCATCTTCTTGTATTCCATTTTGGCCATCTTCACTTCTACTTCCGTCGCTTTCTTATTCTTAACGTCAGCTCGTACAGCTAAAAGATCCTTCCATGCTTTTTTCTTTGCAATGACCATTTCCTGAACCTCTCTATCCCACCATACATTCCTCGTATCATTTCTATTCTTTCTAGTTGATACACCACACACTTTTGTTGCTGCGTCTACTATTCCTTCCTTTATAATTTTCCAAATGTTTTCAATTTCACTTTCACTATCTATTACTTCAAACTTTTCTACTAATAACTTTATGTACTCTTTTTTCGTTCCATCATCATCCAATTTTTCTACTTTTATTCTTTTGAACTCATTAGGGGATTCTTTTTTGTAGTGCCGCCAGGTTTTGAAAATTCCTTTAAGCCTACATATAACTAAGTAGTGGTCTGTATTTATCCCCGCTCCGCAATATGATCTGGTATCTACCACACATTTTTTCAGTCTTTCATCTACAATCACAAAATCAATCATACTCTTCATTTTATGGTTTTCCCAGGTAAACATATGAATTTATTTATGTTTAAACAAAGTATTTGTTACGCAAAGATTCTTTTCTAGACATATCTCAAGTACATTATTTCCGTTTTCATTCTCCCTTCCCTTAATTCCAAAAGGTCCTAAGACGCTCTCATAGCCATCACGCTTCACTCCCACCCATCCATTAAAGTCACCTAGTAGCACTATTCTTTCGTTTTTCTTACAATAATGTAGTACATCTCTCACACTATTCCAAAAATCTTCTCTTTCTTCCTTATTCTTTCTACTTTTTTCTTCCGCTGGAGCATAAACTCCTAGTACAAACATTCTTATCACTCCTACTTTCACTCTTACCCAGACAAGCCTCGGGCTAACGTATTTGTATTCATTTACACATTCTGACATTCTCTTGGAAAGGATTAGGCCATGTGTATTTTTATGTACCTAAATAATAGGCTACTTGACTCATATCAATTTTGATGCAACAAATGTTTATTTCTTCAGTATTTGACTCACGAAACCAAAATATATCGATCTCCACTAAGAAAAATGCAAGATGGCATTATAATTTCAGTTTCAAGTTTACATAAACTTCGGAACTGTCAAAACGCGGGCCGGCCATCATCCGTCATGATGTGACGCAACTATTGTGGTAAACTGTCGTTCAGAGCTATTTTGGACTTCTGTCATTCGTTCAAAGTCAGTAAGTAATTCGAAGGATTTTTATTAGATAAATCTGTGGAATCGCATAATTTTCATGCGACTGTGGTTCATGTCGAGAATTAGGTTTCAAAAATAGCACCTTACAGAATAATAACTTAGTCACAAAACTCTGCAAACATGGCCGACGCTGTTTTCGATGGGATTTAAAAAGTGAACGTTTGAATTTTAATTATGCTGCCTTAGAGGGCTCAGAAAAATATGGAATAAATTGTTTCAATCTCAACAAAGAGAAAATAATTATTTTAAATAAAAACAAAATACATGTCAACTAGCTATTGATAATATCTAGAATATTGTCTAGAGTTAGCGTACCACCATGTCCACCACCGGTGAGTTTCCTTACTCGTCATTTTCACTAATTCACCTGATCTATCATAACAACTACCGTATAATATTGATAAGATCAATGACAGTTCCCTATTGCGTTCCTAATTAACAGTAGTGATGTGGTCAAGAAAATATTTTTAACTTGTAAGCAAATCTTAATTGCGAATTCATCGCGTCACTCACACATTAAGTACCTTGTGTAATTAGCCTTTCCGTACACAACTGGAATAGCGTTATGTTTTAGTGCACGTAACAACTTTTCAGTGACATAGTCCACACCGAACGAGTTCTCAAAGGAGAGGTAGAAGTAATAGTCCGATTCAATCATCTCTAGACACCTTTTAGCATTACTTTGGGGACACTTCAAATTACCACACTCTCCGTATATATCAACTGTATGATTGTATTTAGATAATTCTCTTTGGAGATTCTTAACAAAAATCTCTCGTTTACTTCTTGTATGACAGTTGGAAACAAACCATGCCGCAGCTTTAGTTTTTGTTTTTAAACTATTCTTCAACTTCTCACTTACAGGATTCATATCTTCTACTTTTATCCAATTCATTTCTTTATTCGGTCCAATGACATTGCCATATTTATCTCGAATAACAATATATTCCAATCTACAATCCGAATCAAGTCTGAAAGTCCAAGTCCAGTTGAAGTACTCATCGAATATGCTTGAACAAGCTGGGTAATAATGTGAGGATTCTATACTGGAGAACACATATTTTTGATGGGAATATCTGTATTCTGGCAAAGTTTCAGAGGGATTATCACTCGTGATGTCGAGCATAGAAAAAACGATCGCATGGAATTTTCCATAATTAACACCCATAAAATATCGGTCGGCTGTCACAAAACAATTGGTATACGAACAGTTTCTGTTAATTAAAACAAGTTGGCCGGGACCAAACGATTCGTATGGATCCCTACGCGGCGGAGACCACAACAAAATATATTTTAAACTTGAATTCGGGTCATTATGAAATTCATCTTCTTGATCATTCTTACTAAAATATAGTCTAGAACTAGACCATACAAAAAATATTATCACTGATGCAATTGTTATATATGTCAACAACATGTGTGCACTGATTTCTCTTTTCATTAAAAAACTAACTTCACTGATACCTATAATCTATATATAAATATTAATTAAAATATTTTTTTTTATTCATGCAAACATATACAGATTTACACACATAAAGTCATCAAGAAATTTAAATTTACAATCAAAACATCAGACATGTATACAAGAAACAAATGAATAATTATGACTAAATATCAACAAATTAAATAAATGACAAATAATGTTAGAAGTAAATTATAAATTATGAATTATTTGTACTAAGTATCTAACTAAATAAAACTTAATCAAATAAATGTGCGACTCCTAGACGGATTTGCTTTATTCTGTGCAGTGGCAGAGGCTCCCCTGTTCTATTTATATGTGATATTGTGACAAAAGTGTGGTGTACAGATGCTTAAATATTTTCAAGTTACACCCATTGTTAAGTTTAATAATACCTATATTGTAAATATATATCCTCGCACACTATACACAACTCAACGTCGATTATTAAACATGCCTTTGTATAATTTTTTGGTTATGGATGCGTGATTGAGATTTTTCAGTCTGCCTAAAGGCATCTGACATAGCCTAACGTCTGCCATCTACCGATAACAGCTGAGAACAATGGCTTAACGTGCCTTCCGAACCAAGGAGGAGCTCAAGATAGAAATGCCACTAATGGCGACCAATCCAAACAGAGCCGCGCACTCGCCGTCGCCGTCGGCGTCGCTTGACGCGTGCTATCGTTACGAATACGCGCACCGCGCAAGGCTATCGAGCTCCACACCATATTATGATTTTATATTCTATATTTTTATGGCGCTAGTGTTCACCGAGGTATCGTCTTAATAGGTAAATCCATGCTATTTTATTACGAAGAAATAGTGCCGATGAGACCATATCCAATCCGCGGTTTCGTTTGCACCATTAATGGTGTAAAAGAAACCAATATCTGTCTCATTTGCACCACTGATGGTGCAAGTCAATGGTGCATACGGTACGACGGGGATGTTTAAAGTAAATTTAATCAAAAAAATATCAAGGAGGTACTTGAAAATTACATGGTTATTGTATGCACGTATAGAAATCTAATATATGTGGATGATTATTTCTTAATTTATGGCAGTCCAGTCGAAGTAAAAGGAGCTGACAGTTACCACCTGAACATAAGTGGCGTCCACGTGTCATGTAGAGGATATAAAAAATGTATCTCATTGAACTACCTTAGTAGGTATATGTAGACCTTCAGCTTGATAGCCTATTAGTGGGGTATGCGAGTCAGGTGGCGGGCGCGGCCGAATATGTCGCCGTTAGTGGCATTTCTATCTTGAGCTTCGTGCTTTGAGAGGCACGTATTGTACGGTGGAAGTCATTATTCTGGTACCTAGATGCCTTTAGACAGCCTGAAACAGTGTTAGCCATTAACAACCATGACGGCCTTGATTTCCCTGTGAAAAAGGTTGCTGAGGTTAGATGACGGTGTCTTCATTGTAATAACCAGTCCTGGTTTATCTACGTAGGACTAGGACCACGATCAAACCTCTGGCCTCTGAAACGTAGGTAACTGGTAAACAAGTTCAACTTACCAAATTTCATGATAGGTAGGTAGGTACTAACGGTAAGTGCCTCATAGGTTTTGATTCCCATCTAAAATCGCAATATATACGACATTTGCAACTTTTACGATCATTTATATTTTGATCTCGTTGACGTATAATTTTGATTATTTTATACAGTAAAGATGCAGTGACAGCGAAAATTTACGTAAAAACCTCTACGTTGAGAAGAAGTTGCCAGAATCAAACGATTTGAAGAACGCAGGACTCTTTCATGAGTGGCACAAATGTTGTGTAACCGGGTGCATAAGCTTTTCGTGTAATACAAAGTTATTGAAGATAAAAGATTTTCTTCTCATATAACCAACCCCCTCCCCCCAACCACCACCACTTCTTCGCAACTTGGCAACACTGTGTTTCTAAGGAAAGAAGCGATAGGGCGATAGGGCGGGCACCTCCTCATTATCCTCCGTGGTGATTACACAGGTCCATTAATTAATTAATTATTTTCTCAATTTAAATTTAACTAGATTTTTATTGCTAATTAAATATTATGCAACCATTTAATAAAAAGATAACAATTGCTGCTTTACGTTTTTTTTCATGTTTAGTATTTTAGGTAAGGACCTAAAACTATTTTTTTTAAACAACATCCTTTTCGCTTAAAAATGTCTTATATACTCGTAACATATTGTGTTATTTGCACAATGGCTCTATTTTTAAATACAGTAAACTCAAATATTACAGACACTAAACATTGTGACAAGGGTGGCTCGTTTTTGCAAGAAGGGAATTTAGGAGATGTTAGTTTTTTCCCATGGTTTGGGACGATTATAATAAGGACAGGTGAGTTTAACAAAATCACTACATAGTGTAAAACAAAGTCGCTTTTCTTTAATACTACGGAACGGATAATGATGCGGTTTTTTTTAATAGGTAAGAGTGAACCGATTGCAGGTTTTTATGCCCATGCGAAGCCGGGGCGGGTCGCTAGTATATTATATTACAATGTCTCTTTGTTTTTCCTACTTAGGAATAGGTCACCCCATTTTTCGAGTCTGTGATCGTGCGTGTCAAGCGACGGCGAGCGTAACCTGACATGGTCTGGTTGCCACTAGGGGCATTTCTGCCTCGAGCTCTTCCTGTATGTGTGCTTGTAGGAATCTCTAGTTGGGCTGTGTCAGACGCAAATTACTTTGTGCTTCCGCTACCAGCTATGCATGGGCATAAAAACCTTTCTCTTGAATCACTCTATCTATTAAAAAAAACCGCGTTAAAATCCGTTGCGTAGTTTTAAAGTGAGAGAGAGTTTTAAAAAATTAAGCATACATAGGGATATAGGGACAGAGAAAGCGACTTTCTTTTATATAAAGATGTAGTGATGGTGATAGTGATTAATTATTGAAACGGAAGGACGAATTTTATTGTGGAATTAAAACAACAATGTTTTATAATTTAGAGGATACAATGGGTATATCAAAAATGGTCAGCTCGGGCTTAGCAATGGTGGCATCGAACATGGCTGTGGTGAACGCTAATATGTTAGTCAAGATATCAAAAAACGAAATTGGGTAAGCAGTCTCAGTTTCCTAAATGATTATTATTTTATTATATTTACTAACTGCCCCCGTGGTTCAATGATTGTGGCGTTTGCCTGTAGACCCGGGGGTCTTGGGATCGATACCCACGGGAAGCATACTTTGTTTAGTTGTTTCCAGTTTGGTTAAAACATTACTGGCTTGGATCGCCTGATTGTCTGATAATGATCGCCTGATTGTCTGATAATAAAGTTGATTCCGTGCTCGGTGCTGTGCCGTTGGTCCCGACTGCCATCTGCTTATAGCTTATTTTTGCCAGTATCATTTTTTTGTCATTTATTCAAGTCCCTGAGTTAAGTCAAGTTAGTCTGAAGGCTAGGTGACGCGGTGGAAGAAATTTCAATTAGCATGATCTTGGGAGATTTTGGTGGTAATGATTAAAGCCACTTATACGGCATTGTACCCCTTCCCAATACTCACACTTGTTCACGCACACTTAGCGAATAATAATCCACCATTGTTATGCACAAATCCTCTAAAAAACAAATAATAAATACAACATGTTAGAGCTACCTTCCTTCTTGGTGACAGGCGTTAGGGAGAGTGCGTAGCTTGTCATTCTTCTACTGAGACTGACGATGCGCGTTACCCTGCCCCACTACACCATCCGCTCCCGCTGACGCTGCCGGCGATGCTCTGTACCCCTAGTATGAGAACGCAGACGCTAGCGACTGCGTCACGATTTTGTATGGAAATTCTTAGTTGCTTACTATCTGCTAGAGGCACTGTATATACAAAATCGCTCAAGCAGTCGCTAGTGTCTGCGTTTAGAAAAACTAATTCTAGGGGCACTGAGTACCATGGGCAGAGTGTGAGTACTGTGAGTGCCTCTCCCCTGCCAACGTCCGTCGCGCAATCGCGCCAATGTTGCCAGGCTATACTAATTTGTATTTCTATTTTTCTTACAGATCTAGCGCTGTTTTGACATTAATGGTCGAACCTCGGACGTTGTTGCCTTGTCTAGCAAAAAACTATATCCTCCACCCTGATTATGAATTAGGTATAGAGACTATAGGAATATTGGAGATTGATCTGTTGTTTTTGCACGAAAGCGGTAAATTTATTTTTGAGTTATAGATATAACTTTTATTATCTTTTTGCCATATGCTGATCGTCACGGAGATCAAGTTAGATGCCGATAGGCGGTATCAAAAAAGTATGATACCAGGTGTGCAGGGTGTCAGGCAATTCTGGCGAAATATCATGGACCAACAGTTAGTAGGTACGCACTACTATACTATTACTGTTATATACTGATAAATACTAGACCTACCTATAAATAAAACCCCGTTTTTGCCATTAAAAGTACAGAACCCTTAAAAGAACCAAAAAAAGTGTTAAAGTTAGTCTATATAATATTTTTCTTCAGTTTGTTTATTTTTTGTATATGAGACCTTATATTTGATTACAGTTCCGTTGAAGCCTATCTGCCTACCAACAGTGCCGACAGTGCCAACACCAAGTACAAATTTTACTAAACCCCTTTTTATTGTCGGATATAAAGAAGGTAAGTATACTTAATTTGTCTAAAATTTAAGAGGTATGCTCGCTCCCACCTCTACGTCTATCTTCATCTAACCTTTGTACATCCATTTTATTTTTAATTTGTTCACGCTAAGGATTGGTGCGAAATTTATGGTGTAGTCCAATCGCCTGAAGCAAAGAGGAGGTTCCTTTGGTGTCCATGTAGGGATCCAGAATTTGGTATCATCAGTCCTAAGGTGGTTCCAATTCATTTTCTTTTGAAGCTGTTTAACGGATGCAAAATGGCGCCCAACGTGGGGCCGATGATACTAGATTCTGAAACTTATATTTTTACACCACACACTTTTAGTTAGGTACCTACTTATTACATTTTACAACGAGAAAAAACCACCCTTAACTATACTTTATGAAATGTAATATAAGTATTAACCCATCCAGCTGAAACAAACAAATTGTATTCATTTGGTACAATCATGTCAAGGTGAACCATCATTGGACAAAGAAAACCACAAAATGGTTTCCTGCTCCATGGACACCTTCCAGACCTTTCTCCCCGTCATCGTGAATGAGCTCCAAATCCGAAAAACAAAAGATGCGTCGTCACATCCAATCTCCACAATAATTAACATAATTTGAACCCCCATCGCTACCAAAATGACACGCTCACTATGCAAATCGTTTGAATAAGGGAGAATGCCACCCTACATCATGTAAATCGCCATCTCGCTCACACCCGCTTTGGCCGTGTAAGATAGATACTGGTAATCCCTGGAGGATTACCAAGGATTGCCATAAGATAGATGATGGTAATCCTCCAGGGATTACCACCATCTACCTTGGCAGGTCAAAACAACCCCAATATATTCCATGTCTTTGAAGAAAACAACCAAATCAAGAATTAACATTCGTAAAACTACTTACTCCGTTTCTTATGTTATTTTTTAATACCTATCCGAAATTTGCTCCAAATGTAGGCAACTAACTATGTTCGTGGAACACAGAGATATCATAATTATAATCTACAAACAAATAAACTTTTCTTTTCTATGAAAAATTAAACCCAAAAAATGAACTGTCCAAGCAGCATCACAGGGGAATGCTGAAAATAATTTTGTCTACTGTCGAGACCTCCTAGAAGACCCCTTTATGAGTGTCTTTTGAAGAAGTGGAACACCGAATGGGCGAGGTCTAGTCTGTCAAAGGGAGGATATTATCGACGCCTTCTTGCAAAAAATTGTTTAAAACTTTGGTTTTCAAGGCTGGTTTTCAAAGATCCCAACAGGTTGATGTTGCCTAATATTCGAACACAAATATGTGCAACTGTTATGCAATGGGTGCAAAAGTTTTTAATAAGCTTCCTGAGGATATGAAAGCCCTGACATTAAATAAATTTAAAATTGAATTACATTCATGGTTAGTAAAAAAATGTTTTTATTCTGTAAATGAGTATTTAAAATGAAAAAGATTGATACTGTATTATTAACATAATTGTATTACTTCTTTAGCATTATTATATAATTTTAACATGACAATCATAATTGGACTCATAATGTTTACAATGTCACTCCCAACCCATTGGAGTTTATCATATAAAAAAGCTGCTTCTTAATAATTATAAAAATGTATTAACTTAATTATATTTGCATGCTGGAAACAGTTAAATGTGTGATACTTATGGCTAAATTTGATTGTACTATGCTACCACATTTATGGCAAATAAATAAACTTTGACTTTGACTTTAACAGGAAAGTCACCTACCATATGTAGATTAAGATTTGGTTATTGTTGTATTGCTACTCATTTAAATAAAATCGGTGTTCTTATTGAAGAAACATGTGACTGCGCTTTAGTTGAAGAAGGTGATATTGATCATCTTTTGTTCACATGTCTAAAATACGAATCGAAACCCCTGTATCAGTTCCTTATAGAATTCCGTGCTCCTCTTCTTTGTGATTTATATACTATCCTCTCCTTTACTGATCCTAAATATATTAATTTCATTCCTTTCTTATCATGATATTTCTGTTATACTTTATATACGTCAATATATGTATTTATTGCCCTCATTCTTCATCACCACCTAAGTCCTTCCCTATCGTCCAACCCAAATATAACATGACACTGGCAAAAATAAGCTGGAAAAGTTTGGTTGCCACCCAGAGGAAATTTGGCTTCAGACCTCAAAGTAATACACTTGCAGCTACAGTAGACCTAGTAACCAGGATAAAGCAAAGCATAGATGAAAAAAAATATAGTACTCGGCGTCTTCATTGATTTAAAGAAAGCTTTTGATACTGTCAGTCACGGCATCTTACTTAAAAAACTGCAGCAGATTGGTATAACAGGTACTGCCCTAAAAATGTTTAAATCGTACCTCAAAGATCGCTGTCAAGTTGTCAAAATCAATGAACACGAGAGTACATCCCTTCCGATTACGTATGGAATCCCACAAGGATCCATATTGGGTCCGTTACTTTTTCTTATAGATAAATGATATACAGGATATAGGATTAAAGGGTCACCTTACTCTCTACGCAGATGATACATGCTTATTTTACTTTGGTTCTTCCATAACCGAGATGACACTGCGAGTCCAACAAGACCTTGATATTCTTTTATTAAAAAGAATATCAAGGTCTAAAAAAAGGTATTAAAGGTAATTGGTTACAGATCAATCTCCTCACAATTAACATATCCAAAACCTCATACATTATTTTTAAATCTAAAAACAAAAAAATCGCACCACATGATTTATTGACTATTAATAATATTCCCATAAAACAAAAATTAAGTGAAAAATATCTAGGATTGCATATTGATAGTCAGCTAACATGGAAAATCCAAATAGATCACATTAAAAAAAGCTATCAGCCAGTTATCTGATTCTGCCTAAAGTTCGAACCAACTACGGTAAGCGCATGTTTACATTTGAGGGAGCACAGGTTTATAATAAACTACCGTAGGATATAAAAAATATCAAAACTATCGGTGGTTTTAAAACTAAACTCGCTCAGCTTATCTTAAAGTTATAAATAGAATACGAAGTAGGTAGTTACTTAATTTTGGAATTCATTTGCTACTTAAGTACTAAAATTACTGAATATTTTTATTTACAAGTGATGTTCTTTTTTATGAAGTGTTTCGAACGTTGTAATTTGTTTACTATAATTATTATTTCTCATGTAAGTGGCTTTGTGTCTTAATGAGAATAAAGTTCTTTAAACCTAGGAAAAAAATAACTGTCCAAGCACTCGTGGCGTAACAGCGGCTAACGGCGACCGAGGATTATAACAAAGACAATTAACCACAATGTAATTGAAGTTTTTTTTTGTTTCAGCCAAAGATAAAAAAATTAATAAGTTTTTGTACAAGGCAGAACTACAAGACACATGCGATGGGACAAACTTTAATTATAATGACGTAAGCTTTTTCATATCCGTACTTCACTGAAACTAACATAATAAACTAGTAACATAGTTACATAGTGTAACATAGTTTTTAATATAATATTACTAGCGACCCGCCCCAGCTTCGCATGGGCATAAAAACCTTCCTCTATCTATGAATCACTCTATCTATTAAAAAAAACCGCATCAAAATCCGTTGCGTAGTTTTAAAGATTAAGAAGGGTCGATTTCACCAAACATGACAACTTGAGAATAGTTATCCTCGGAATATATTTATTCTTCCATTTAACTCTTGGATAACTTCGTCCACGTTCCACCACTTTACACCAGATTAAATTTACTCTCGGATAGTTACTCTCTGACAGGGAGTGAATCCGAATGATTGAAATGAATGACTGTATAAGACGCCCAAATGTAATTGCTCGTTTCTCCTCTAATAAATAAAGTGAATTTCGTATTATTATATTCGATAGGGTTATACCTATGTCAAAACAAGATATTCTTACAAAGTAAAATCAAAGAAGTTCGATTCGCGTGCGGTCTTTTTTAGTGACGCAATTTTTTTAATCTATGGGTAAAATATATAAATATTATACCTATAATTTTTTTTATGTCAGCGCACCAGAGAATCAGCTGTTGAAACAATGACACTTGGACGCCATATTGAACTTATCCTTAGTATAAGCTCGCTGTTCGTTGAAAATTGGCGGAGTAGAGATTTACTCCAGCATAATCGTTTATTCTTGGATCAAGTCTATGGTGAAACGTAAAAATATGTTATCCTAGGGGTAACTGCTCGTATACTCTACGTCGGCTACGGTCTTGGGAGTGGTGGTCGACTCGAGTCTCTCGTTCGCGCAGCATGCGTTGTCGATAGGGATGCGCGCGGCAAATTGCTTCGGCAAGATGTCACGGGTATCGGCAACCTCATGGGGTATTCGGTACAGGGCACTCCGGGTCCTGTACAAAGGCACTTACATCGCCACGGTAACGTATGCTGCGGCGAGCTGGTTCCATCGTGCGTCACTGCACGTTGTGCGGAGCGCGCTCCTGCGCACCCAGAGACCCGCCTTGATCCTTCTGACCAAGGCGTATCGTTCGACAAGTACTGCCGCTCTACCAGTATTGGCTGGTGTTCTGCCGGCCGACATCGAGGTGGGCCGTGCTGGTAGGTTAGGGGAAGCACGCGAATCCGCGGTTACCCGGGAGGAGCTACAGCGCGCGAAACGTAGCATTGCGGAGACCGCACTGGCCACATGGCAATCGCGTTGGGACGCGTCGACCGATGGTAGGGAAACATATCGATTTTTCCCGGATGTGGCGGGTCGGCTCAAGGCAACTTGGGTCGAACCGGACTATGAGACCTCTCAGATCTTGTCCGGACACGGCTGCTTCAGGGGTAGGCTCCATCGCATGAAGCTTTCGGACACCTCAGCCTGCTTCTGCGAGGAAGCGGTCACTGAGGACGTCCATCACGTACTTTGGGAATGCCCGATTTGAGGAGGCGCGTAGGGAACTATTAAATAATGTTGTCCCGCTCGGGGTGGGCCCAGTCTACTATTGCGATCTCGTGGGATCTGAGGCGAACTTTAAGCGGCTAAAAGAATTCTCGCATCGGTGGCATAAAATTCGAAGCGGCCTCGAGAGGGGCATAACTTGAAAAGTAGGAGCACATTAAGAATACTGCCACAAGCAGACAAAGAAGACGAAGAGAAAAACTGAAACTGTGACAAACTCAAAGACCTAGAAGACAGAAGCTGGCCTCTGGCCGAGAAGGCAAGCGAGGCGTACTTGTGAACGTAAGCCCCCTAAGGATGGGGGAGAGTTATTAAAATGCAATGATTGCATAGATAGGCGACACTATAGAGAACTTGTAGGGAGATCAAGCAGGTGCGACTGGAAAGAGATGCGAAATGCTAGTACAGCGCACTCTCCCGAGATTCGGCTCGTATAACCGAGAGGTTGGTAGAGCCATGGGAGGTGGAGGGAAGTGCTCGTATACTCTCGAGTAAAATTTACTCTTTGGTGTTTGGTGGTCAATTTGGTGAAATCGACCCTTAATAGCATACAAAGGGACATAGGGACAGAGAAAGCGACTGTTTTATACTATGTAGTTATTACACAAAAGTCACGTGTCACGTCTCTATCCAATAAGTATAGACAGAGTACTTATAAGAACTTAGGCACAAAATATATAAAAGTACTAACACCTAAGGCCACGTTTAGCATGGTGGTAGTTGAAACAGGAAATCAATAGTTGCTAGCCGCATCGCCTATTTCTGATTCCCCCATTTGCCGATTCCATCAGACACGCCTTGTCGACCTGCGCTGGAAGAGATTAGTATCGTTGTAATCCCATAACACAAGTCTTGAACTAACTTGGGGCTCAATCTGTATGATTTATCCCTGTATATTTATTTACAAGAGAAGCATATATTGTATTATACTTATAGTAAAACTGAATATGTAGAGATTTAGGAAATGGCAGCCAAGAGCGGCCGCGCCTTCATATTTCTAGTGTATAGGTACCTATGTATGTACTATGTAATAGATGCAGGCGGCATTTGCATGCATACTGCCTGCGCAAGCGCAAACATGCAAGTATTTCTGGATAGTTCCACCAGAAGACTCGATGCGTCGAACCACCTTCGCTAACTTCTGGTTCCGTGTGTAGAAATAACTCTAGGGAAAAGTTGAGCCACGTGTTAGTCTGGATGTTGTTTTCTAGGATGAAGAAGAATACGATGAAATAATGTCAAGAAGAAGTATGCAAGACTCGCTGAAATATGTGTGTGCTTCTGCGACTAACGAAATGCGCAGGTGCACTTGGGACAACGGTATGGTACTTGCAACGAACGTTTCGGGACATTGGACTTTGGTAAGCAAAAAAACTAACCATTGTCTTCATTTTGGATATAAGTTTAAACTGAACCTTGTATGTAGATATGGTTAAAAGCTAGTTTTCAACCGTATTTTCTTCCGTTGTTAACTATAAACTTTAACCTAGCTTATTAACCATTTTGGACTACTATACCATATCTATCACTAGAGATATCTTATAATATTAATTTGGTCCACAGATGGGAATAAGCATAAAAGGCCGCGGCTGCCAGTCTCCGGTTCGATTCATTAACATATACAACTACACCGAATGGATTCAAGCCGCTATTTATGTCCGAGAGGGAGAGCCACAGAACGATAACATCCAGACAACTGTAGAGCATGTCCCAGAAGCAAATGAAAAGGAAAACACGATGACTGTAACCAGAAATTCTGAAGTTGAATAGGCTACTTGAATCATATTAATTTTGATGCTTATAGTTTATTTCTTACAGTATTTGACCCACGAAACCGAAATATAAAAAAACTGCAAGATGGCATTATAATTTTAAATTTACTTAAAATTCGGAACAGTCAAAACGCGAGTCGACCACTATCCGCCATGACATGTAAACTGACGTTCACCTATTTTTGACTTATTCGTTCAAAATCAGTGATTCGAATGATTTTCATTCCACAAAACTGCGGAATCGCACGATTTTCATGCGACTCTGTTGCTCTTGGCGAGAATCAAGTCTCGAAAATAGCACCTTACAGAACAATTATGTCACAAAACTGCAAAAATGGCCGAAGGTGTTTTCGATAGGATTCTAAAAATGAACTTTTCAAATTAAATTTTGCTGCCTTAGAGGGCTCGGAAATAATGGTTTCAATCTAACTGAATAGAGAATAATTATTTTAAACAAAATTATATAGAAGTGAACTAGCCCATTGCAAAGCTTACATTCTTAAATTAAGCACGAGTATGATGTAAATATTGATAAAATGAATTTATTTTATTTTTCTTTGTTTTTACAAAAAAAAAATTGTAAGTAAATGTACTTAGTATATTTATTCAAAAATACTAAAGCAACATTAGATTATATTTATGTGATCCAAATAAATTCAGTGCCTAGTTGCAACGTAAAAACATTGCTTCATGGTAGACAACGCGCTTGCTTCCCAACAATTAGGCCTGTTTGTCTACTTAAAAGTATAAAAAACGTTAATTTTGGTGCTGTGCAGTAAGTACTCGTAGTAAAAAAAAAGGAAGGTAATATAAAAAAAAATAGTCAACAGAGTTCTTATCGGAAGCTCAAACTATTGTGGCGACCCACAACAACTAACTACAATGACGCTCATCAGATGGCGTTAAAAGCGCGAATTTCGGGATGGTATACAAAACAGGAAATTACTATGAAAATCTAAATCGCGCTTGCAGAGTTTCTACGTATTGAAGCTGTATATACAACTTCCGACAAGACATCGTCGGAGCCCACAGATAAAAGTCGGAGCCGCGGTTCCCCCCCGCGGCCGTGGGAACAACCGGGAATAGACGACAACATCCAGCCTGGTGGGAAGATCTTCCCTTTGTGGCGGTCGAGCATATCCCTATCGCTCCCAACTATAAATGAAGATTTTTATTTGAGCGTTATGTAGTATGTATATCTTGCAAATATTTGTTTGATAAAATATAATCATCATCATTAGGTATCGCTTACTACCTACTATAGGTCGCGTCATGTAAAAATAACGCTGGCTGTTGATCTGCGCAGTAGGTGATTTATCGATCGAATCTATGCGGTGAGCGCGGTGCGGGCGGGGGTCGTCCAGCGCACGCGATTGGTTCCTTCGTTGGCTTCTTCCTCTCTCCTCCAGCTTCCTTTTTATATGACGCGACATGTACTATACTTTTTTTTTTGATGTGTATATAATCCACAATATGGCAATCAAACATATAGCTTCTTTTTGCCCGTATCAAGTTTTAGATACCTAAATGTTCTTCATTTTGTCGAGCCACAGTCAAGTCAAGTCAGTAGTCATGTCTAGTCAAGTTAGTCAAGGGCTAAGTGAAGCGGTGGAAGTTTCACTTAGCTTTATCTTGGGAGATTTTGGTGACAAGTCACTTATACGACATTGTACCACTTCCCAACACTCACGCTTGTTCACGAACACTTAGCGAATAATAATCCACCTTTATTATGCACAAATACTCGAAAAAACACAAATATTAGAAAATAAATACAATGACGATAAATGAGCGACTTTAGCTTGGCGCCAAAACTCTGTACTATACTTGACGCGCATGTTCGTGCTACAGAATTTTAGTTCGTTATACGACCGTAGCAGTGCTGCCTGCTATGGTTTTCATTCCAAATTATTCGCTGGATATTCTTTATTACGAAAGTACGCGATTCCCGTAGGTTTGATTTAAAAAGTGGCGCTGCTGTGTATGATCAACTGCGGGTAACACCGCGGGGTGCAGCTAGTATATATGCTAGCTTGTTAATCTAATAATAAAAAATCTTGATGGTAATTTAAAGTCACTTACAATATTTATTGATTTAGCAAAAGCTTTCGACACGGTTTCTATTCCCCTCCTGTTGGCCAAACTAGAACATATGGGAGTTAGAGGTGTAGGGTTGAAACTATTCTCTAGCTACTTAACAAATAGAAAGCAGCGTGTTAATATTGACCAGTGGATCAGTGAGGAATTGCCTGTAACTTATGGGGTTCCCCAGGGCAGCGTACTTGGCCCGACGCTGTTTTTTGGTTTATGTAAATGGACTATGCAATCTACAATTACCTGGCTGTCAAGTTCTAACTTACGCCGACGATACAGCTCTCTTTTTTAGTGGTGTTTCATGGCAGGATGTTTTTAGTAAAGCCCAAAATGGGTTTGATGCTGTATGTGAGTGGTTAAAGGCTAATATACTGACTATTAACGTCAGTAAAACAAAATTCTTAACACATGCATTTAGAACCGATTTCCTTCCCCACGAATCATACACCATCAAAGCCCATACCTGTGCTGGTATATTACCTTCGTGTTGCTGTCCCACAATAGAGAGAACATGTAGCATCAAATATTTAGGAGTTGTAGTCGATCAGACACTCAATTTTAAACCGCATATAGACATTTTAGTTGGCAGGCTGCGTAAACTAGTTTATATATTTAGGAATCTGCGACATGTATCGGACTTCAAAACAATTCGTTTGGTTTGCTCTCTGCCAGTCTATAATAGAATACTGTATTAAATCATGGGGAGGTGCTGCCAATTGTCATATTCTTGAACTAGAGAGAGCACAACGGTTGATTCTAAAGGTTGGCCTTGGTCTACCCTATCTGTATCCCACTGTAGAACTTTATAGGAAGTGGGATGTTTTGACCGTTAGACAAACTTTCATTCTCCATATTATTCTTCTCCAACACTCTCAACTAGTGTTTAATCGAGATCATTTTAACCGCCGTAGAGCTGACATTGTTTGTCAAACCCATGCTTTCCGTACCATTCGTATACATAACTTCTTTCCTTTCCTGGGCCCATTTCTATATAACCATCTTAATAAAATCTTAACCATCTACCCCATGCTAAAATACAGTTGTAAGCGTACTGTCTCCAACTATCTAAAAACCCTTAATTATGATGACACTGAAAAGCTTCTTACTCCATTAGAATAGTATACTTATCTCCAATTAATCAAAAATAAATAAATAAACTAAGTGTGAACATATAGTTAGACATTTATCTAATCTATATACTTTAAATCAACTCAACATTAACCTTCACCACTATACTCACGAAATACACTTACTCCGCACACACACACACACACACACTCACACACACACACACACACACACACACACACACCTCTTTTAAAACGAGTTTGTAACTAAGTAAAAAAAAAATTTTTTGTCTTTGTATAGAAGTATCTTTGATTCTTTTTTGTCCCGGCACATCAATAATTCTCAATATCCTAACTCGCATTCTATGGCTTTCTACTCATACCTCGTGTGATTCTTGGTGATCTGTATTACAGGTTTCTTTTGAAACCTACCTCGGACACCATTCTCTCTCAATTTCTAGCCTTTTAACTTTTCTTTAGATTTAAGGATAATTGTGAAAATTGTGTGAGATGAATAAAGATATTATTATTATTATATATTTAAATTTTAAGGTTCAGAAGAATTGTGAACCTTCAGTTTTGAAGACTTTTAAAAATCAACGATAGTGGGCACAATAGAAATTGGTGTAAACAACTAAGTGCTTGCTAACAATCAGAAAAAAGTTGATACAATTTTATAACAAAAGGCCACATGTGCCAGCCTTTGTTTTCAAAACGTAAATGTAATATAAGCTTTGTCTTATTCATTGTAGATTTGCGCATGATAAATGGTAGGTAGTGATGTGAAACATAGTATAAAAATCATCTGAAAAATTGACAAAAGAAAAATGCAATTTTTACGTATTGTCGTTTTATCTCTTCACATATTGTATCAAGAATCGACACACGCACAATGGCTAGATAATGATCATGATGATAGAAGCAATAAATATTCGAAAAAATCGCATCAGTACAACGTATCGACGTTTAATTTATTTGTAATTGATAATCGGACATACTTACCTAGCGATAAGGATAAATGGGTCGATTCCCTATTTAAGCAAAGAATAAAGTTGAGACCATACCCAGGAAAATGTTATGGTTTCTTTTTCGATGACAGATGGGATGAATTTAAATCGTTCATTAGTGAAGTATATGGAGATTTTATGTACACGTTTGATTTTGTATTGTGGAATAATAGTGTAGAAAACAGACCAGAAAACCAATTTTGGTATATAATATTATATTTAAAAAACCTTGCTACCTACATTCAAAATCCAAATGATATTATGTCTGCTTTAAAATTAAAAAATAAAATAAAGACTATTAATAACGAAATAGATAGTACACGACACAAATTATTATTATTGAAGAAAAGGGTTGAAATCATTTTTAAATTTTATTCTTCTAGAAAAAGAACAGTTGTTCACAATGCAGAGGAATTAGTTAAGAAATTGCATGTTTGAAAAAAATGTTAGCGAACCTCATAAATACCTAATCTCCTTTTCGTCCGAGCGTGTTTCCATCTTCAGTTAACTCTTCAGAACCCATTGTTGGAGAACCTGAGTTTTTGGAGGGAAAGAAAATTGACACTGTGTCTAAAATTTGTGCATAATATTGGTGGATTATTATTCGCAGTGTTCGTGAACAAGCGTGAGTGTTGGGAAGTGGTACAGTGTCGATTGCGTGACTTTTATCTTTGTCCCCAAAATCTCCAAGTGAATTTTTTCCACCGCTTCACTTAGCCATCTGACTCTGACTTCACGACTTTTTGACGACTGACTAAAGTAGGACTGAAGAAGATTAATAGATTCATGGCCATGCTGTGGCCATTCCATGGCCGTAAATCAATTCAAAAAAATAAATTGGAGAACTTTTTAAGTGATATCATTAATCTCGGTCTCTAATTTATATAAATATTAGCCGTTTTATTTTTGTCGCGTATTTGTTTCCCTCGTTTTACTTGCAACTGGCTAAATAAGAAAACCGTAAAAGCCATTAAAAAAAAAATCCTTTTTTAATTATATACTACCTATTCTACCTAGAGGAAAATATGTTTTTGTTTTACTTTGGATTACAATCATGGACAGAACGGTCGTTTTTCATTTATAGATTTTTATTTTAATTGTTTACAATTTGTTTAGTTTAATAAGGTACCTAATCTTATAATTATTCAAACACAGTAATTAAAAAAAAGTAAAAGTAATTAAAAAAACACAGTATTTTTTTTTATGTTCCTATGTTTGTATTTGTATTTGAAGTGTACATGATACATTAGGTTTTTTAGTTTCACCAAAGAATACTTAATAGTACAAACGTATAAAAGTCTCAATACGCAAAGTCATTCAAATAAAAAACTACTCTTCAAGCCACGAAATACGGTCTAGTTCAGTTCACACAGCGCTAAGTACCTAGGATTTTGTTTGCATCTCTTTCTATCTTGCGCGGTCCCTTTTTATCACTACCATACATACGGTTGTTTACTTCTTGTTATGCAACCTAAGAATAGACCACCCCTCCTTTCCGTAAATATCGTAAAAAGCGATAAAGGGACAAACCAGTAAGAGTTAACGTTAGATTGGCAGCCGCGCGGTTGTTTTTTGAAACATCTACATCTCGGAGTCAGACACTGGGTGTGGTCTACATCTCGATGTCAGACACTGGGTGTGGTCTACATTTTGATGTCAGACACTGAGTGTGGTCAACATCCCGATGTCAGACACTGGGTGTGGTCTACATTATCTCGATGTCAGACACTAGGTGTGGTCTACATCTCGATGTCAGACACTGGGTGTGGTCCACATCTCGGACTCAGACACTAGGTGTGGTCAACATCCCGATGTCAGACACTGGGTGTGGTCTACATCTCGATGTCAGACACTGGGTGTGGTCCACATATCGGAGTCAGACACTGGGTGTGGTCTACATCTCGATGTCAGACACTGGGTGTGGTCCACATATCGGAGTCAGACACTGGGTGTGGTCTACATCTCGATGTCAGACACTGGGTGTGGTCTACATCTCGATGTCAGACACGGGGTGTGGTCCACATCTCGGACTCAGACACTAGGTGTGGTCAACATCCCGATGTCAGACATTGGGTGTGGTCTACATCTCGATGTCAGACACTGGGTGTGGTCCATAAATCGGAGTCAGACACTGGGTGTGGTCTACATCTCGATGTCAGACACTGGGTGTGGTCCACATCTCGATGTCAGACACGGGGTGTGGTCCACATCTCGGACTCAGACACTAGGTGTGGTCAACATCCCGATGTCAGACATTGGGTGTGGTCTACATCTCGATGTCAGACACTGGGTGTGGTCCATAAATCGGAGTCAGACACTGGGTGTGGTCTACATCTCGATGTCAGACACTGGGTGTGGTCCACATCTCGATGTCAGACACTGGATGTGGTCCACATCCCGGAGTCAGACACTGGGTGTGGTCTACATCCCGATGTCAAACACTGGGTGTGGTCCACATCTTGATGTCAGACACTGGGTGTGGTCCACATCTCGATGTCAGACACTGGGTGTGGTCCACATCTCGATGTCAGACATTAAGTGTGGTCTACATCTCGATGTCAGACACTGGGTGTGGTCCACATCTCGGACTCAGACACTAGGTGTGGTCAACATCCCGATGTCAGACACTGGGTGTGGTCTACATCTCGATGTCATACACTGGGTGTGGTCCACATCTCGGAGTCAGACACTAGGTGTGGTCAACATCCCGATGTCAGACACTGGGTGTGGTCTACATCTCGATGTCAGACACTGGGTGTGGTCTACATCTCGATGTCATACACTGGGTGTGGTCCACATCTCGGAGTCAGACACTGGGTGTGGTCAACATCCCGATGTCAGACACTGGGTGTGGTCTACATCTCGATGTCAGACACTGGGTGTGGTCAACATCCCGATGTCAGACACTGGGTGTGGTCTACATCTCGGAGCCTGGAGGAGGGGGAGAGAATCGAGATCGGCGGTCGACCTACGGGTGGTTCGGGGAACCGGATCTAAAGGGTAGAAAGAAAATTCAAATGTGAATTAGGTACGTATACTAAAATTCTATATCCTTATAGACTTTTCTTAAAGTAAACGCAGCCTTATTCACATGCATACAGCGCAGTGTTTTCAAACACTGACGTTGGTGGTCGTTGGTACACATACCTACACTTTACATCACGTTCGGACACAACCACATTACATTTTATCGGCGAATTATCGTGAACTAACTGTTGCATTTTCTCTCATTACATTAGGATACCTACCTAGGTAAGATTGGTCAAATAATTTTAATCTGTTCTAATACTTCCATGCTGGTCTGAGAAAAAGAAAAAAATAGAATGTACTTCATACTTTTTAGTTCAGGAATTGAAGTCGGTTTCGTTTTTATTAATCCTTTTGAAAATAGAGAAGTAACAGAATAGGAAATACCTATAGAGTTTAGAAAAAAAGAGAAAAGGGGGTTAATGGAGGAGAGTCGCGAGGTCTACTGTTCACAGAACTACTATTAGTATGGATCTGTAGCAGCTCGGATGCCGGGTGCCAAACCCGGTGTCACCAATGCACTACCGGACAGGTGTGCTGCATAACACCCCTGACTTCTTTCTTTTTTCTTTTGCAGGTAACTACATAACTCTAAAAAGTGAATTCCATTCCACGCGAGAACTTTATATTTTTAGTAATAAGTAAATCTAAAATGTTAATATCAACATTTGCTATTGCATTACTTCTTATATTAGAGAAAGTGACGTCGGCTGAGAAGAGCGGCGACGAAGAAGGAACGGAGGAAGAGACGGTAGAAGAGTCGGACAAACGTCATGTGGGCAATAGGAGATCAAACCACAGAAACGATGTTCTCACTCAGCAAAACTGGACCTCACAAAACAACGTAAATAGTAACATAACAAACATTTTAGATAAAATCATGGAAACGGATCGGTTGATGAAAACCTTATCAAATTGTCCAATGAAATTTTCTGATATTAAACTCAGGGAAGCCCCGAACCGAAGATGGTTAGAAGATATACCCAAATATAGTTTTTCTCCAAATGATTTTAAATCACGTAGAAAATACGACAAAATTTCACAAATGTATACTCGACGTCCTTGGTCTAACTCTGATTATGTTAATTCGGATTGTGTGGGAAAACAAAGAAAACTTATGCGACCATATCCAAATAATTGTTATGGTAAAAATCATTTATATAAAGAAAATCAATTTTGGAGTTTTTGGTCTGAAATATATGGAGATTTTATGTATACATTTGATTTTGTGTTATGGAATAAGATATTACCGGAACGTAAAGAAAATCAATTTTGGTATTTAATCTTGTATTTAAAAAATTTGGCTACAAACATTGAAAATCCTAAAGACATTGTTCATATACAACTTGGTGAATATGATAACTGGCTTAAATCGCTTTCGGATTCCTTTGTGTATATGGATCAAATATTAAAAGCAGTGGAGGTGACGCTAACTGGAGTCGAGACATTGCTATCAGCGTCATCTAATAATGTCATTATAGCGTATGGAGATAGCGCTTCTATACCAAAAATTGAAGTTGGGAAGTAAATAAAAACAAAATTAAATATCTCCTTTTTTCATTTTATTTAAGTACTAGCGACCCACCCCGGCTTCGCATGGGCATAAAAACCTTCCTCTTGAATCATTATATCTATTAAAAACACGAATCAAAATCCGTTGCGTAGTTTTAAAGATATACAAAGGGACATAGGGACAGAGAAAGCGACTTTGTTTTATACTATGTAGTGAAGTGATATATTTCAGCACTTCAATGCGGGTGTATTGAAGTGCTGAAATATATAAATAAAATATAAATTAAACAAATTAAACTTCGTATTAAAACACGATAGCCAAGACAATAGGGCCGCCGCCCGCTAGAGGAAATTCGAAATTAATTTTGTTCCGCGACGCAAGCAGGCCGTGGGGTCACGGGGATTTCCCGACAGCCCGTTTAGGAAACAAGAGAGCCAAAACAAATTATTAAACAGTTATTCAATCGAAAGTGTGGGCAAGGTGTAGAATCTGATTCAAAACACGCTTCACGTAGTCTTCAAGATTTGTATTTTTGTAAGTTTGTAATTAATTAACTCAAAAACTACTCGACCGATTTGAAAAATTCTTTCACTGTCGTAAAGCCACACTATCTCCAAGTGACATAGGCTATGTATAAACTACGGGCGAAGCCGGGGTGGACTGCTAGTAAGAAATAAAAATACCTAAACGTTGAAACATAAAGATTCAAGAAATAAAAATTGAGTTAATAAAACTATAATCTATGCCTAAACATCTGATATTAATGTAAAATGGTCAATTTCAAAATTTTCGTGCTTGACCAATTCTTAACACGATAACAATGCTTCATTAAACTTTTGAACCAAAACATTTTGAATAAAACTCAAAAATAGAAGTATCAAGATGAAACTAGTTGTACCTACTACTACTGCCTGCACTACGAGATGAGTCAAGGCAGAAAGATACGTGCAGTCAGAAAATTCTATTAAAAGAGTTATAAGTTATAACGATATAGATACTTACGTAAGTTTTATTTAATTTCGAAGGAAAACATAATCAAGGAGATTCCACGGTCGAAAGGATCTAAGTAGATCTATTGAAAAAATGTCAGTATTATTAATTGGTTCTATATCTATTAATATATTATGTACAGTAATGTTGCCAGAGACAAATAGCTTTGAAATAATGGATGGTAGCAGAAGTGAAAATAGATACTCAACTTATAACTTACCTGTTTTAACAGATCCGAAAATGAGACAACCAAAAAACAACGTAAGTGAAAACACTCAGATAGATTCGGAATTGCAAAATAAAAAGAGTAATAGTGGTTTTAGACGACAGGAACTTGGAAATAAAGTCAGAATACCAGACAGTACTTTAAAATCATTTATATTTGATGAACGTCCGAGTGCCAAGAATGATGGATCAGTAGATTGCATGGCAGGAAGAAGACTTACAGCAAGGACATATCCAAACGGTTGCTATGGTGTGGCATATGAAGCGCGAGGGGATGAATTTAAAACATTTTGGGCTGAAATTTATGGAGATTTTATGTACACTTTTGATTTTATATTATGGAATAATGGTCCGTTAGAACAAGAAAACCAATTTTGGTACTTAATATCATATTTAAAATCCCTTGCCTCGCTAATTGAAAATCCAATTGATATTGTTGATGAAGACACATTTGATGAAAGTGAGGAATTAACTGCAAGTCTATTTTTGGAGTCACAGAAATTAATAAGGACTTTAAATGAAAAGTTAAAATTGATAGGATTATTTTGTAGCAAGATTGACAAATGTACAACCGCATTAACGAAGACACTGCGTTCTGTAGCGGCTGCGTCAAGATTAATAGCACCTACATTACAGACTAAGCTTGGGGGATAAATAAGCAAAACCGAATGATCGCCAGATCAACCTGGGGGGTTACTACCGTCTCTTAAGGTGATACCTCGGTGAACACTAGCGCCACCGTCATTTAAAAATCATTACTCACTGAAAACACAAGTTATCAAAAATCCCTCTGCTTTAATTATGGTTCTGGATCTGAATTTAATTTTAATCATATTCAATTATTAAATTATAGTTCCAAATAGTTACAAATTGCAAAACTGCTAAAAGTGGCCGTTTTAAGCAATAATGTAATTTGTAACTATAGGGAATTATAACTTAATAATTTAATATGTGTAAAATTAACTTCAGATCCAGAACCTTAATTACAGCAGAGGGATTTTTGATAACTTGTGTTTTCAGTGAATAATGATTTTTATATGACGTTAGCGCTAGTGTTCACCGAGGTATCACCTTAAATAAAACCATGCAAGATCCAGTGAGTAAGCGAGACAGCGTGATACATGATCCTTCGAACATTTCTTCTTCGTCAGTGTGTTTTCTAGTTGCCTCTTTAACTGCGCTTTAGAGCCCATAGTAAAGGTACGTACTTACCTACGCTTTAAGGCTCCTCCTTCGGTCTCCATAGCACCACTTCCCATGATATGAGTGTGTGGCGTGCTTTTCGAAGCAGAAGCTCAAAATGAGAAATGTTTCTAATTACGACCAATCCAAGATAGGCGCCCATGCTATCTAAGGTATTGGTTTAGTTATGCATTCAAAGAATAGTTTCTGGAATTTTTGTTTTTTCTTGTTATGAAAGGAGTCAATAGACACCAAAATTTAGAGATCGGTTGAAAAATACTAAGTTTAAAAATATAAAAAAAAACAGCATTAGGATCACATCATAGTTTAATTGCTAAATAGAATTAACACATTCTTTAACATCATTTAAATATGTGAATATATTAAAATTATTACGAGTACATATACATTTCTTTTCTATATTAATTACCTATCTAATTTTACTGTTTCCACAGTTACTCAGTTTCTTTTTAAAAATTAGAGCCAAATTAAAACATATTTTAACAGTGATTTCTAAAAGCGTTTTATGGCGCGGTGTTAGAATTTTGACATTTAGGTAAATTAGTATATTATATATTACTCTTTTATAATACCAAGGATTTATTATGAAATATATCTATTTGTATAACATATAAATCCGGTCGATACACAATTATGTTAACCTTAACTTAATACTCAAACTTTTATACTTAACTAATTGTGCTCGCGGCTTCGTCCGCGTGGAATTTAACAAAAAAGGTTCAGGTCGCCGAGTTTATGACAAAAAATCTAAAACCAAACTAGCATAAGTTACTTTTTCTTACATTAGCTATCTTCCGGGTAAGTTAAGTCTTTCCGGGTAAGTAGTAGTGTAGTGTCTACAGACAGATAGACAGACAAAAATTGTAAAAAATATATATTTTGGTAAGTATATGTATTTAGTAAAAGCGGTTATTTTATTATTTATTACAAACAGACACTCCGATTTTATTTATTTGTATATTGTATGCACAATACACCAATGTATTATACCGTCATAATTTTTTTGTAAAAGTAACAAGTAATGAGGATTCCCCGTAGAGGTGAAACACGTGTCGCAAGGAATGTGTGTGCCAACTTATGGTGGCGGGCATGCTGTGACCAGTAGTAGGTGGGCGCTGGCTGGCAGTGCATGAACTAGTGGCGGAAGCACGCAAATAATTTGGCAGTAGAATAAGGCAAGTACTTAGAAAGAAGAAAATAATGTTGAATTATAGTAAAAAAGCGTGGGGTGCAATTTACAATACTTACTCGTCGCGTACCTATTTTTCTAATGACTTTTAATTTTAAAATAGCTTCTAGTGAAATAATTGTAACATTTAATATCAAGCACCCTTTTTCACTATAAGTATAATTTATTTCGCTGATGTCCTACCTAACCCTACGGAATAAAACTCAACATCCGAACACAATTTCTTATTGAAAACTCACGTTCTAAGCATACTTATACACTATATTTAGCACCTCTCCTGCTTGGACGCGAAATGCAAAACGAGGAGCTTCGCCATGAGGAGCAGCAGAAGGATTGCCCCGAGCAGGAGGAGGTCCAAGTAGTATCTCGCGTTTCATTCAATCCAGTCATCACCGCCGAAGTCTGCGCTCTCCGAAAACGACACCACGTTCACCTGGCGGGGAATGTATTCGACGATTGGTACAATACAAAGCAATATTATTTATTGCAAATTTCATCATCATGCGAAATTGTTTCAAAGTTACATCTTCAGCTTCCACAGAGCCCAGAGTACACCTTTTAGGTATTCCTTTTCGCAGGGGAACCTTACCATTGATAGGATCATGATCTGGGTGTGGCCAATTTCAAATTTTAGGCTGCCTAATGGCATCTAACACTTTGTTACATTTATGTACTAACAAATTTGGATAACGGTTATCTGAAATAAAGACAATTTGTTTTTTTTTTTTTTTTAATTGACATAACTTGTTTTTTGTTTGATTCTAGTGCAAATAATGATTATATTAGAGGCCATGAGTTTTGTGGGTAGGTACATTTATTCGAGTGTACTTATGGAACTCATGGTTCTGTACCATGCTGTAGAATTCTTCAGGTTTTCAGCGAAAGATTCATAATCATCAGACCGTCGTCGCGTAGGCCCAAGCTTATTTGATTTGATGCTGGTATTGTGTCGATTCTCAAATCCTCTGTTTTTCTCTCCTGGGGCCTAATTCTCACGCCATCGAAGTTCACTTCACCGATTTTCTCCAATTTTTTTCGATGAGTTTCAGTCAATTCACAATCGAAAAATTTCGATCGATCAATGCGTTCGATTAAATTCTTTCAATTGTGATTTTTTGAAAATGTTTAAATCGTGAGAAACCATTGAAAAAAATTGGAAAAAATCGGTGAAGTGAACTTCGATTGCGCGAGAATCGGGCCCCTGTACTGCAAATCTGACACACATCCTGGTCTCTATTAAGTGCTCAACTGGTTTCTCGGATTCAGGAACAGTGCACCAGGGTGGTGGTGAGCAGCCGCACAAGAGGAGTCTAGACAGTACAGCTCCGTACACGCCAGGGCCGGACTGTGCGGCTGCACCTTGCTAAGCTGGAACTCAGTCCTACAACCTTTGCAGTCTAAGCACTAGCTGGGCGGGCACAGAACTGAACTGAATTCACCGTCGCGTGGGCCTAGGCCTTGAATAACGATTATTCTTCTATATATAAGGTGGACTCAAATCAACTGCAAATATTTTTTCAGACCACTAAACTGAACAACTTTTCCAAATAAACTTATGTCGAAATACGAAAAAAAAAATGTTGACCACCCATACAAATTGAGAATCAGCTGATCTGTTTAAGTATGGATAGTGAAAAAAAATCCATATCCATATAATATTATAAATGCGAAAGTCTGTCTGTCTGTCACCTCTTCACGGCTAAACTGCTGGACCGATTGTGATGAAATTTGGTAGGGATGTAGTTAACGACCTGAGGTCAAACATAGGCTACTTACTACTTTTGGACGCGATGTAATTAAATATTTTTATATAAGTTTATTTGGAAAAGTTGTTTGGTATAGTGGTCTGAAGTAAAATATTTATATATAAATAGTTATATTTGTATTTATATATTCCCTTAAAATATTTGCAATTAAGTTCCCCTTATATATATCGATTTCTATTGAAAAACTGACCTCTTCCCGTGGCGGGCTGTCGCTGCTGAAGCCGCCGCCGAGCGCGTAGCCCGCCAGCCCGCCCGCCACCAGCGCGCCCGCCCCCAGCCCCACCGCCGCGCCCGTGCCCAGCCCGCTGCGCTGTTGTTGTACCGCGTATGTCGTCGCGTAGCCAGGCTGCTATTTTAAAATATTAAATAAATTCAAATTCAAAATCAAATTGTTTATCTGTCTGTCACCTCTTCACGGCTAAACTGCTGGACCAATTGTGATGAAATTTGGTAGGGATGTAGTTAACAACCTGAGGTCAAATATAGGCTACTTTTGGGCGCGATATAACCGAGTCCCTCGCGGGGCGGAGCCGCGGGGAACAGCTAGTATTAAATAAATTCAAATTCAAACTCAAATTGTTTATTTTCAATATAGGATATTCTTATCACTTATTGACGTCAATTGTTACTAGTTTATTTTAAGTTTACCACCACTTCCAAAGCGTAAGTGGAGAAGAAGAAGACATAATACATTTTATTTTATGTTTATTAGATGTAGTTAGCTAATAGCGTACTGCATAAACGAATAAAGATATCTTACCATTTCAGCTGCTGGTGTGAAACCTGTAAATTAAAACCAAATTCAAATTGTTATTTTTACATATCTTTTCAACCTCTTGTTCGGAAATAGCTGCATTATTTAAAAAAAAGCAAAACGATACTAGACTCATTGGCACTCATTGCTGGGTTAGGCCAACAATGTAATTGTGAAAAAAATACGTAGTATATTACTTACTTTCGAGGCCGGAAATAAAGCAATTTAAGATCGAATAATATTGCATGGCCGAAGCGCAGGGAAGGCCATGCCAAGTGCTTTTAAACGGACGAGGCGAAGCAGAGGCTTTTAAAAGATACTAGGATGTAAATTGCTACAGCGCTTGCTTTGATCTATTTTCAATTTTTTTGAAATGCGTACACATTTGCAAATGAATAAAAGAACCAAATGGTTGGTACCAACACTACCAACCTAACAAAAGTGTCTAGCAATTTCCATTACCGACTGCTAGAGAGTAAAACTAAAAAAAAAAAAACAATGAAAATATGTACGTTAAAAACCTCCATTAACGGCTGGCAAAGTAGTTTTTTTAATCAATATTTTTTTAAAAAGGACAAAAAGTCCGTCATTGCTGGCCTAGGCCTACAATATACCTAATAATAAAAAAATAGACGGCCGTTAATGAAGGCTTTTTTAATGTAAACATTTTCATACATTTATTAGGTTTTTTAGTTTCACTCTGGCCAGCCTACTTACCAAAAAAACCTATACAAGCGGTCGGTAATGGAAATTGCTGGACACAATGCATTGTTACTCCGCCGTATTTATTTCGCCGCTTTATTTCCGTTCTCAAGAGTAATGTAGGTACTATTGTTAGTTGACTAATGATTTGGCGTTAGTAAGTACTACCTACTAAGTATTCTGTGGTTTATGTAATGTTTTTAAAACATAGAAATATATCGGCCAAGCACGAGTTGGACTTGCGCCCTGTGGGTTTCGTACCACCATACAATACTAAAAGACTTACCAGATTATTTAAAGATTTTAACCTTTAAATGTTATAATCTTTAAATAATCTGTTATTTATTATTTGTAAAAAAAGTTTTGTTATTAATTTTTGCTATATGATATTACTTCTTACCTATTTTATGATTCTAGTTCAAGGGGGTAGTACCCATAGGGTCTGATTCCAAGTAAAATTGCAAAAAATTTCCAAATTTTGCAACTTTTACGGTCATATCTTTTGATCGCGTTGACGTATAATTTTGATTATTTTTTAGCCAAAAGAGAACGTAAACATCAACTTGATGTTTCTCAAAAAGAAAATGCCAGATAGAGACGGACGGACAGCTAAGTGGTTCCGTTTTTTGCCAATCAATTTTCTATACTTTATACATTAGGAAACTTATATGTACTTATTATATTCTTTATTTTATAGTAGTTTTTGCCCGCGGCTTCGCCCGCATGAACTTCCCTCGGGATCCACCCTATGTCCTTCTCCTGGTTCTAAGCTACCTCCCCACCACCAATTTTCAGCCAAATCACTTCAGCCGTTCTTGAGTTATAAATAGTGTAACTAACACGACTTTCTTTTATATATAGAACAAGAAACCCGCCCCGGCTTCGCATGGGCATAAAAACCTTCCTCTTGAATACCTATTAAAAAAAAACCGCATCAAAATCCGTTGCGTAGTTTTATTAAAGATTTAAGCATACAAAGGGACATAGGGACAGGGAAAGCGACTTTGTTTTATACTATGTAGTGAAGATTATTAATATTACTTATTTCATCTAATTTTTTTATATTCTATATACCTACATAATTAATAAATATAATAAATAAGTAATAAAATTGCAGTTTTCGTAAATATACGGAGTATACTGTAACAATTACAATTACATTTACTTACGGAGTTTTCTTGCTTTACACTTCATCATCGGTAAGCACATCATACAGGTGTATTAAGGTTCTTTTTTTCTTACCTTAAATCTGATATTTTTTTCTTTGTTCAAAAGAACAGGTCTTCTTCGTCCGAGCGTGTTTCCCGGTTGCATCTTTAGCTTACGCTTTAGAGAACAGGGTACGCTATTAATCATGGTCCTGATTTGGCGAAACTTACCAGGGAAACCAGACCCATAGGAACATTACCCGGGTGTGTTAGTGGCCAATACAGTCGGTGGTTTGTATGATATATAGCGTAGGCGGCATAACGGCAGGTTTAAATTCTAAACAACTAGGAGGCAATTCGTCCAGTAACAAACATTAAAAAATAAGATCGGAATTTCTGTCTGTCTGTCAATTAAATCTACCCCTTCAGAATCGGTGAAAATAGTTAATAAACATTTTTCTAATGTAGGTACACATTATGAAACAAACATACATACTCCATTTATCAATATATCTCATTATCTAAACCCCTTCATTCTTGAAATTCATTCCTTTATGAACATGAAATATGTTAAAGAAAAAACATATGTCAATTTTAATTAACTTTAATAAAAATTTAATAATTATGAGATAATTTCACTTTAAATGTGAATCACTTTACAATAAATGTTTATTATGCAAAATATAATATGTTTCACTTAAATATAAAATGTTATAAACAATTAAATGCAATATAACAAACACAATTCCCAAAGTAACATATTTTTATACAAACATAGTTTATAAATAAGTTAACTAATACAAAAAATACTAATTGAAACAATAAAAGTGATTTAAAAATAATAAAAAACAACATACACTCAATTTAAAAAAAAACATAGCTTATATGTTTACATTTGATTCTTTAAATCGTACAGTTAATTTAAATATCCGAGCTAATTTGCTTGGAACCACAGAATAGATAATAGTACTGAATACTGAATAGATATTATCTGTATTGAGTAACTATCTATAGTAAAGTACTATTTGTATGAAAAAAACTATCAATAGTTAAATTACTACCGATCACGGAGGATATATAGATTCGAGAGGAGTCGAGAGGGTGATTTGTATTGTAATTACTCGCCATCTAGAGATGAGTAGCGAGGTTAAAAAGAAATTTAATAAAAAGTAAAAATTAAAGCATGTTTTAAGATGCCATGTAGCGAGGAAAAAAAAAACTTTATTCTTATTGAAAGTTGCGTTCTTTTCCTTAAAAACTTTCGCTTAAATGTTGCGACTTAAAAGTCAATTTTTCGCGTTGCAATGTAAACTTAGTTGTGAAAGTATTACATTTATTAAGATAACCTTTAATTTTTTTGCCCCGATAACTGCTTTTCATTTACGAACACGTATCAAGTAAACACGTGTGAATGACAGTGATGACTGAGGAATGTTCTGTATTGATCAGAGCGCCACTGGTGGCGAGTAACTGGAACTCCCTCCACCCATGGCTCTACCAACCTCTCGGGAGACGAATCTCGAAAGAGTGCGCTGTAATAGCATTTTGCATCTCTTTCCAGTCGCACCTGCTTGATCTCCCTACAAGTTCTCTATAGTTTCGCCTATCTATGCAATCAACGAGAACGAGCGCAGTCCCGAACTTTGTACTTGAACTATCCATGACCCTAACTTGAATTGTATCACTCTCGAAATAAATACTAAAAAAAATTATTTATCTCGTTCTACTGAATAACACTAACGTTATAACCTGGAAACCCTAGGCGCAGTGCATCCTTAGCCGGCGGATAGTATCGATACTATCGATAGTCCCATCAATATTGTTCGTGTTAAGGCCACAATAGTATACGACAAAATGGGCGTGTAAAACATATTGCTGTGTGAACGTGCACTAACTTTATTATAGAGCATTAGACCAACCGGAGTGGCCACCGACAAGCAAACACCATCTGCCATGACCGGCGATCATACTGCTTGTACGTATGTGCGTGTATTTTTTGCTTGTGCTGGATAATTTCGTCAAGTGTGTGCTTAATATAAATATAAAATAATGCATTACCGCCGTATTAAGAAACGTTTGTTAAGCCTATTTTAACTAAACTATGTTTTGTCTCTTTTTCTCTTACCTGACACTGAAACACACTTTAGCTAACATGGGCTTAAAAAACGTTTCTAAACGGGGTAACCCCCGTTTAGAAACAGTTTATACATATTGTGGGTGTATCCTCACCCCGCGTGTAGAATGTAGCAGACTTTTTTACGTAGAAAAAAGTGCGTGTGCCGTCTACAAGGCATCGATAAAATATTACTAAAGTATAGATGATAACTCACGTACATTGAATCTGTACCTCACCAAATTCGGCTTATTTCTAGATGGCGCTACTGAGAAGTGTTTGTTATAGGTTTCCATAAAAATTCCGTAAAATTGAAAAGTGTCGCTGCAGTCGTAGCTTGAATACCATACGAGTTAGTTTATTTTCAGAAGCCATAGATGGCACCACTATCTCACGCACCAAAAATAACCACCACCAAAGAAATTGAACTATAGATAGGCAAACCATCAATAACCACGTCTACGCACACGCACCGACTATTTTTTTTGTAGGTAGGTACAAGTACAGGATACATTTAGCCACAGCCACAGCTAGAAAATATACCTACACTACCCGACCATACCGTCCGAGACATGGATTGTTTTTGCCAAAAAAAAACTAAACCGACTCCAATTAGGTACTTAACTAAAAAGGATGAAATAATTAATACATTGTTGTTTAAATATGCTTCATAACAATACAAACATTTTAATAAATCTGAATAAAGTCGGTGATAAAACATTGTGGATATTTTATGTGGCAAGGGTACGGCTTGGCTAAACACATGGGTATAGATTAGCTGGGCATATTGGTTTTTGTTTTTTGGGAAAAAGGTTAACAAAACAGACTCTTGGTGGGGTTTTTTCGCAGCTCGCCCTACGGGCTCGCATCACTCGACCTGCGGCCTCGTACAAATAACTCTGCCTTCGCCCTTGCGAAGGGCTAGCTACGCCTTCGGCCTTAGGCACCAAGTTACTTAAGGGGCCTGCTGTGTTACTAAGTTACCCCTTTTAGTCATATACAAAATGAAAGGGGTACCTTAGTAACAGAGCAGATATTAAAGAAATCCAAAGCCCATATAAATTTCATTAATGGTCCCATAAGTAACTTGGCGCCTAAGGCCGAAGGTGTAGCCCTTCGCGATGGCAAAGGCAGAGTAACTGTTACGAGGCCGCAGCAGGTCGAGTGATGAAGGTCAAGGGGCTGTTTTGTTAATCTTTTTACCCAAAAACAAAAACCGACTTCCATTTCTTTATTGAGGCCGATTTGAACTTTGACAGATTATAAAACTCAAGCACCTAGGTGTGCAGGGTCAACTGACCAAGTACTCACATGGACTATAAATAAAGTGCAATGCCTCATTTTGGAACAATAATACCTACCAAAGCATACAGGTTCGATTGACCACTCTGACACCACAGAGTGCAGGGTCAAATAAGCTTGTTAACAACACTTATGAATTAATACCAAAGGAAATCGAACGTTAAGTAAAAAACCGTCACAGGGGCCGTGGGGATTTTAAAAAGTTAATACCGGGGCATACAGGGTCGATTGACCTTGAAAATTATTTCATTATCAAGCAATCAACTTGTAAACATACGAAAAATCAAGAAATAGCTTGCTAGGATCAACGTTAAGGCGTAATCGGAGTCCGGGGAATATGCAGGGGTCGTTAATAAAATCAATGAGTATAAAAATACGAGAACGCAACACGGAAAGAAAGAACACCAACAACGCTACAAGCTACAACCTACCTAGCTGTGAACACATCGCTCACTCACACATACATCTCTCAAACTTGACTTCAGATATGCGCTCCGGTTTATGTATTTGGTCATCATCCAATATATTTTTTTTGTATATTTATATTTTGCAATCTAACATAACAAATTAACTTATGTCTTAGAAATACATCAAATACCAAACAAAATATTTAATAATTCTTACAATGGATAATTAAAATATTCTGTTTCTTAGCATTTGCAAGATATATTGATATGCATAAAACAAAACATAGAAAATTTATTCTAAGAATTGCGCCATCTAGTGAATTTGTGCGAAGCTACTATCATATTTACTTTGTGGTCACACGAGGTTTGCTTTGATGGTTCTAATTTTTAGGAAAAATTGGCAAAAATAGTAAGATTGATACTGGTAGCGACATCTAGTTAATCAAGGAGAAAGTAAAATTCAGGCACACTTTGATGTATGGAGGATAACCATCTATACTTTAGTAATATTTTATCGATGCTACAAGGGCACTAACGATTTTTCGTTCAGTTATAGTCAACTCTTAAGACGATACCTTGGTGAACACTAGCGTCACCATCAGTTAAAAATCATTATTCACTGAAAACACAAGTTAGTATAATATAGTATAGTTACTAATTGCAAAACATCTAAAAGTTGCCGTTTTAAGCAATATTGCAATTTGTAACTATAGGGAACTATAATTTAATATGTTTAAAATTAACTTCAGATCCAGAATCTTAATTACATAAGACGGATTTTTGATAACTTGTGTTTTTAGCGAATAATGATTTTTAAATGATGGTGGCGCTAGTGTTCACCGAGGTATCGTCTTAACCGCAACTAGCGTTCAGAAACTTCTTAGAATAATAAATTAAAAAAATACATATATATCGATACATTTTTAGACTACTTGACTTGCTGTTACATCGCTAAATGTAACTGACACTTCGAAACAATATTGCTTATTTTACATTAAAAAAAGAATACGAAAAAGTTAAGGTAGATACAAGCTTAGAATTAATAATAGAAACATCAAAAATGCTATAAAAATCTACTAACTTCAAACTGCAATAATATATGAAGTAGATGCACGTTTTCATACACACGAAACAAACATACTTACATACAAACACAAAATCCAGCGCCGCGTCTAGGCAATAATAGGTTCACATCATAACTTTACTTCGTCAACTTTTAGAAAATAGCTGTTGCTTTGGACATATATTTATTTAAATGTTAACTATAGAAATTTTCACATCACATTCCGGAATGGTGGCACTCTCAATATCCGCGCGGATTAAGCGACTGAGACGTGAAACATGTCAAGTTCGTGGTATACATCATTTAGTGGATCATCTTTTAAAACCAGTATTCGTGCATCTACTATCTCTATAACTTTATAATCAAAGATTAATAACAACATTTTTTTTTATTCCGATGCCAATAAATTGCTTCACAAGGCACCTGAAATAAACAATTATTTTTATTAATTTTTGCCTACGCTAATGTCAAAAACTCGCTGTTCACTAAGCTATAAACTAAGGGGGTATTTATTTATATACCCAAACTAAATAAAACACGACTCTCTTATTTTATGATGGCATCAATACTTTTTAACTATCTTTACTAATATTATAAAGAGGAAAGATTTGTATTTTCGTGTGTATGTTTGTCATTATTAACTCAAAAACACCTGTGCCGATTTCAAAAATTATTTCACTTTTGAAACCCTACATTCACCCTGAGTGATATAGGCTGTGTATGTACCACGGGCGAAGCCGGGGTGGACTGCTAGTATATTATACTAAGATCTGAATATACGTACGTATTTTTCGACAGCGGGCTAAACAGAAATCGAGTACAGTAATAATTTAATCCCACGGCAAGATGAGTGCAAAGTGGACATAAACAACATCCGTGATTTAAATAAAGAAATAAGGCGGCAAGCTTTCTGATAATTTGATAGGTAGGGTATGAGGGTGCGTATGTACAAGGTAGACTCAAATCAACTGCAAATATTTTAAGGGCAGATTCAGAGCACTAAACTGAACAACTTTATCGAAACACGAAAAAAAAAAAATCCCTCCCATATAAATTGAGAATCAGCTGATCTGGTTAAGTATGGAGAGTGAAAAAAATAATTTCATATATTGACATAAGTTTATTTGGAAAAGTTTTTCAGTACAGTGGTCTGAATCTGCCCTTAAAATATTTGCAGTTGATTTGTGTCCACCTTATATACACGGAATAGAGAAAGCATGGAAATGGCAAGTAGTCGTGGCGTAGATGTCAGGTCAGTCATGTTTTGACTAAGCGCCGGTCGTTCATCTACACAACTGACATATTTTGTAGAAAATATGCCGTGTAACTTTGTTCTGGAGTGTAAAAACTATAGCAAGCGAAATAATATTAATAATGGAGCCATTTCTTACCATCTGTAAGCAATATTTTATCATATTTCTTAAAGTAGTACTTCACATACATTAATCTAATTTATCTACTACAATCATTTTGCGAAAATCGACCTTACTCCTTGTTTCATAGGTTTATTGCCGAATATTATTATTTCATTCATTTAGTCTATAGTCAATACGGGTTAAGGCGATACCTCGGTGAACACTAGCGCCACCGTCATTTAAAAATCATTATTCACTGAAAACACAAGTTATCGAAAATCCCTCTGCTGTAATTATGGTTCTGGATCTGATGTTAATTTTAATCATATTCAATTATTAAAATAAAGTTCCATATAGTTACAAATTGCAAAACTGCTAAAAGTGGCCGTTTTAAGCAATATTGCAATTTGTAACTATAGGGAATTATAATTTAGTGGTTTAGGGACACTGGTTTTTAAGTAGTTTTTGACCTGTACCATTTCCATGCTTTCTCTATATTCCGTGCGTATATAGGTCTACTAAAGTTAAAAAAATCTCTCTTACAGTTTTCGCGCAACTTAAAACAAGGCAATCACATACACTGTGTGTGAGTGTTATCACTGATATCACAGATTATAGAATGCTATACTAGCACAGATATTCAACCGCCATACAAAGAAGCGCGCCTATTTTTAGTGTACCAATGTAGTCCCCCCATACTGAGACTTACTAACGCCATCTATCGATCACTTGGGAAACTGAGATTCTAACTCCGATAACTTAATAAATAAAGCACTAAATCAGTTTGTGATAGAATGACGATACTTGAAAAAATCATGTTTTAATAATTCACACTCTTTTTTGCCAAAAACAAGCGGGATAATAACTAAATTCGATTTTGTTCAATTCTTGTAGCGCCCACTATTGGCAAAAAAGGAACTAAATCTTTTTACTAGGCAATGGGACCACATGCTGATATGTAGTATCTTAAAAATAGGCATATCCCCTCAGTGAATGATGAATGAATGAATATCTAAATGCCAGACATGCGGAACGTTACCAACGTTTTGCGTGACTATTTTACTAATAGGGCTACTTGACTCAAATCAATTCTTATGCAACAAATGGTCATGCTTTTCAACATTCCATATATGAAATCCTCTTAACGCGAGACAAACTCTTGGTCTATGAAAACCATAGTGGAAGACTCAAGAAGGAAAACGAAAAGTATAAAAAAAAATATAAGCGTATCAAAAATATATACGTACTTGTACTTGCCACTACTATTAGTTGCATCCACGGTCATCTAGTAGAAGCCTGTGCCAAAGAAAAACAAAAATGAAATTTTAAATTTTAAATGTACCTAATATATATTCCAATTTGTGACAATTATGCGAATGATGAAGACGTGCGTGCGACAAGTGCAAATTCTGGAAGCTGCCAACGGCGACAGCAGACTTAAGACGATACCTCGGTGAACACTAGCGCCTCATTTAAAAATCATTATTCACTGAAAACACAAGTTATCAAAAATCCGCCTTTTGTAATTAAGGTTCAGGATCTGAAGTTAATTTTAAACATATTAAGTTATAGTTCTCTATATAGTTACAAATTGGAAAACTGCTAAAAGTGGCCGTTTTAAGCAATATCTCAATTTGTAACTATAGAGAACTACAGAGAAAAAAAAAGTCTGTCTGTCTGTCTGTCTGTCTGTCACCTCTTCACGGCTAAACTGCTGGACCGATTGTGATGAAATTTGGTAGGGATGTAGTTAACGACCTGAGGTCAAACATAGGCTACTTTTGGGCGCGATATAACCGAATCCCACGCGGGGCGAAGCCGCGGGGAACAGCTAGTAATTTAATATGTTTAAAATTAACTTCAGATCCAGAACCAAAATTACAGAAGATGATTTTTGAATAACTTGTGTTTACAGTGAATAATGATTTTTAAATGTTGGTGGCGCTAGTGTTTACCGAGGTATCGTCTTAATTGAAAATAAAAAAACAAACAATCCGTCCTGCGATCATAGGGTCCCTCCTATCACTGTTCTATTTTAGCAGGCCCGAAACGAGTGAGTAAGCGAGATGTTAGCCCCAAAGTAAGTTTGAGACTTGTGTTATGGGATACTAACTCAACGATACTATATTTTATAACAAATACATATATAGATAAATATCCAAGACCCAGGTCAATCAGAAAAAGATCATTTTTCATCTTGACCTGACCGGGGATCGAACCCGGGACCTCCTGAGTAGCGGTCAGGCATGTTAACCATTACGCCACGGAGGTCGTCATGATGTCGCCATACATCATGTATTGCGCCATCTCGCTTACTCACTCGTTTCAGGCCGGCTAAAGAGTTGATGGCTAGTTGATGGTAATCCCCCAGTACACGATCGATTCGTTTATTTGAGGGCGCAAGCGACTCAGTCGTCTACTGATCACGATAATATTAATCAACTCACAGATGACGTCACATAATGGCGGATAGCGTTTTTAAGCATTAAATGAATTTTAAGTGAAAAAATCAAATTTGAAATTGAATTTATGCTGCCATTTTACGTTTTTTAAAACTGATCGTTATACATATTCGTTTCGTTATTGCAATAAAATTGATATTCTTATTTTATCTCTTCTTTTCCATATAGCACAGAGAAATTAAGCAGAAGAGGTGTTACAAGCAAAGTAGTGCTGTCCCCACCCCATTAAAGAAGCCCGTGTTTAGTTCCAGATACTCGCCAACGGTGTCGCTCTATCTATACAGAACATGCCTCATTGTCATCAAAATAATTATAAAGCAGTTTTAAAACATGCTAATGCTTAACTCAAGAACAACGGAAATCACAAAAAAAATATTATCACTACGTAGTATAAAACAAAGTCGCTTTCTCTGTCCCTATGTATGCCTAAATCTTTAAAACTACGCAACGGATTTTGATGCGGTTTTTTTAATAGATAGTGTGATTCAAAAGGAAGGTTTTTATGCCCATGCGGGTCGCTAGTTGTATTTAAGTTAAACTTTAGCTGACGATAGTGATGAACTAAGTCAGTAACGAAGCATCTAAATGTCAAAGAGTACGCTCGGATAGTGTATTACTTTCGTTATCAATTAGGGTTCCAGGTGGCCTACTATCATCTCTTAAAACCATGCAAGATCCAGTGAGTAAGCGAGACAATGCAATACATGAGGTAAGGCGACATCTCCCTTACTCACTGGATCTTGCATGGTTTTAAGGGATGGTGGTAAGCCACCTGGAACAAGATATTATTTTAATTATCGGCAAGTATTAGGGTATTTTGAGTAACTCCAGTCCGTCCCGGTGAGCCTCCCCGGTGACGGGACGGTTGGAAAAAATTGATTTATCGACCTCGGTATTTCGGTCCCGGCGAAAAACGGGGTAGATAGATGTCACGGATTAAATACCAACTATCCCGATGTGCGTTTTAAACGGGGCATACCTACTTGGTATTTATATATTTACTTGGCTATATATATATACTAGCTGTTCCCCGCGGCTCCGCCCCGCGTGGGACTCGGTTATATCGCGCCCAAAAGTAGCCTATGTTTGACCTCAGGTCATTAACTACATCCCTACCAAATTTCATTACAATCGGTCCAGCCGTTTAGCCGTGAAGAGGTGACAGACAGACAGACAGACAGACAGACAGACAGACAGACAGACTTTCGCATTTATAATATTAGTATGGATATTTTTTTTTTTGGTGTTGTCTATTTGAGACCAGTCAGTCGATTCTAATTCATTTTTAAGTGATTCATAATCAATTACAATTTTAGATCTCTTTTATATGTTTAATACATTTACTGCATTTATTTAGCGTAACTCCTGTCATGTAGTTTCTGTTGCGATATTGACTCTCCTTACGATAAGCATGCTAAATTTGTATCGTTTCCGCGCATGGTATTATGAACTTTAGAAGTGTTTTAATTAGACTCAAATTCTCATGTTTGCTATCACAGTTTTCCATATTCTATGCTATTTTTAGGTGCGGTGGGTTGAGTGATCGACATACACAAACAACAATAAATAAATTTATACATCACTTACCTTAAAATTATAAACACACCACTCGCGTTTTTTTTTTTAACTTTCATCGGTGTATTATACAATATAATTTATATTTTTATCTGCATTGCGTTATTTTATTTTCATAGCGTTTTTTTTTCTTTTTTTTTTTACTTAGTAAGAATAGTTTTCCGTCCAGCCGAATTCTGATAATGAACATGTTAATTTGATATGGCCGAAAAACGACTAAGTCTATGCCGTCCAAATCACCTCCAAGTAAAATAAACTGAGCATTTTTAACTTTTCCGCTATTCATAAGTTGCTTGCTTCCCTATCGACCCTATATGCCCTGGTGTAAGCGCGGTGACGGCTTCCGTACAGGAAGGGAGCAGCCTTCACGATGTTTTCCTATTCCAATAGATCTGGCGATTTTTGCGGGGGGAAATATGCAAGAATACAGTTCTGCATACCAACATACATAACTTATACTGTCACCTGAATGTAATGATGACACTAACACATAAAAAATGAAACAAACTATTAAATAATTTGTGTACAGATTACACACACTAATACATTGCATATGCCGATTGGGCTTATACCTTGACAAGAGGGGAACGCAGCGATGGACTACTCCTATTCGGTACGGAGGCCTTGTTGCTCAAATCATTTGCCTCTTTACGCTTGAGGGTATCACTAGCCCGCTGCAAACTCGTGGCCCGCACGTGTCGCCACAATACCCAGTAATGTTAAAGTTAGTAAACTGTATTCTAAATATTAAAGAAGCAAGGCTGGAGTTATTTTATGTAACAAAAACAGCATAACTTAGTTTTTTTCCAATTTTAGTTGAATAAATAAATAAAATGAAAAATATAAAAATAAAATAAATATTCAAAATCAGGAAAAAAAAAGACCAATCTGCTATTTTTTTGATGAAAAAAAAAAAAAAAAGAAAGTTGTGCCCTTTTTTGTTACGACGGCAGTATTGCATGCACCGTGCTGTTATATTAGTATCGAACATTAATAGTACATTACTGTCGAGGCCTGATATAAAACAATTTACAGCCGAGATATATTTAAAACGACGAGGTCAAGCCGATATATTTTAAAAATACGATGACATAAATTAAAATTTTGGTTGAGGCTTGTACAGTGCTTTTCTTCCTCTTGAGAGGAAACAACATCGTGTTTAAATTGGCGCAAGCAGCAAGCCAGCGCTCGCTTTGTTCTGTTTTAAAAGTGTTGAAATGCACATATACATATTTAAAACATTCAACATAATAACCTTTTTTGTTGTATAAAGCACAGAATATAATAGTACCAACCACTACAATTGTTAGTTTCTGGTAGGCTGGCCTAACTAAACCTAATTTATGAAAATGTTTATATATAAAAACTTCCATTAGCGGCCGGCAATATATATTTTTTAATTACACTATTGGCCTAGGCTTGAAATGAGTCTATGGAGGTATTGTTTTTTTATTAAATAACGAAGCTACTACCGAGCAAGAGGTAGTAAATTAATTTTACTTACAATATACGAGTTATAATTATTAATCGATATAGAAATTCATACATTCATAATATAATTCATATATAGAGGCAGAAAAAAATTGAAAAAAAAATTATAGTAATTGATTTGTTCACTTACCTTGTGGCGCGCCGTAGCCGGGTGCTCCGTAGGCCGGCGGCGGAGCGCCGTACGAATACTGCGCTGGCTCGGACTGAAATTAAAATGTGAAAAATTAATATTTGTATTTCATTGTTAACCCCCGACTGTGTCTCTGTCTGTCCGTCTGTCTGTCTGTCTGTCTGTCTGTCTGTCTGTCTGTCTGTCTCTGGCATCATAGCTCCCGAACGGAACGGATTTTTTATCACTACATAGTATAAAAAAAAGACGCTTTCTCTTTCCCTATGTCCCTTTGTATACTTAAATCTTAAAAACTACGCAACGGATTTTGATGCGGTTTTTTTTTAAATAGAGTGATTCAAGAGGAAGTTTTTTATGCCTATGCGAAGCGGGGGCGGGTCGCTAGTTTGATCATATATTAGACTAGCTGTTCCCAGTGGTTTCACCCTCCCGTGGTGTGTATGTACTATAGCCTATAACTAATACGTGTCCGCGTTTTGTAAAAAGGCGCTAAGTTTCTGGGCTTATTTGATTTGACCAGGGAAGCTCTCTTTTGAACTTCTCTTTTGGTGAAACATGATATTCAATATCTTAAAATGGAGTCGAAAGGTGGCTACAAAAACAACTAAACAATATACATGATTCATAATAAAACCTAAAAACCAGGACCAGCATTTCATTTTCTACAATAATGCCGTGTTGCCTAGTTCTGGAGTGTATAAACTTTAATAATGGAGCCATTTCCCACCATCTGTACGCAATATTTTATCATATTTGTAATAAAATCAAATAAACTACTTCTTCACATAAACTAATCTAATTTTACTACAATCATTTTGCGAAAATCGACCTTACTCCTTGTTTCTTAAGTTGTTTGTATGAGAGAGCATGTTTTTTTTACGTTTGTAATGTAGTACAGTTCCAGGCATGTCAGTTGGCAATAAACTGAAATGACCTTGAATGCGCAGTAGCCGATTTTCATACAAATTTTAACGTGCGCTGCCCCCCGCACCTACCGTTTGTGGCCGGGAATTATAGTAAGCCACCAGATATCGTATCTACAGGAGAGATACCACCTTCTCTTTAAAACCATGCAAGATCCAGTGAGTAAGGGAGATGTCGCCACACATCATGTATTGCACTGTCTCGCTTACTCACTCGTTCTTGCTTGGTTTTAAGATATAGTATAGTTCCCGGCATGTAAATTGGCAATAACTGAAATGACTATTATATCAGTCTTTTATGTTTAGCGGCTCACCATATAAGCCGGCTGCGCAGGCGCCGAGCCTTCGAACCCGATAAACTGTATGGAGACATCGCCGTCCACCGTCAAGTGAGAGATCCTGTGGAAGGGCACTCGGTGGAGGAACTCGCAGAAATGCATTCCATTCAGCGCCACCTGGGAAAATTGACATCATCATAACCACAGATTACAGAACACTACACTTGCATGTCTGGTGCTGCTCCCATCGGAGCCAGCCCACTATTTCCTTTTTGTCTAGTTCAAAAATGTCCCAACGTCCTTTGAGACGTCGCATGGTTTCAGGGATTGTGAGTTGGCCCGCTAAGGGGTTATGCCTTTCTAGTCTCCATTTGTAGCTTTCTCCATGGCTAACTATTTCCTTTTTAACTGTAGACATACATAGATTTTCATAGACTTCTGTTGTTCTGGTCCATGGTGTGTTTGTTTTCTGCTTTAATATGTAGTTTTGTACTCTTTGGATTATCATGATATTCGAGGCACTACCTGAATAACATACTAGAATACTATACTAGTAGTAGTACTAGTACAAAGAAACGCGCCGATTTTTAGTGTACTAATAGAGCCTCCACATAGGTATATTAACTAACTCCCAACGTTCTTTTTATATGACGCGACCTGTAGTACATCTATACTAAAGGTTGTACTTAACTGCCTCCGTGGTCCAGTGGTTAAGGCGTTTCCTTGTAGACCCAGGGGTCGAGGGTTCGATTCCCACGGGAAGTATACTTTGTTTAGTTCTTTCCAGTTTGGTTAGGACATTGCAAGATTGAATCACTTGATTTTCAGATAATAAATGCTGCCATCTGGTAGTCATTAAAGGAACCACGTCAGACGCCGAGAGGCGGTTCCGAAGAACTTTGACACCGTTTGTGCATGGTCGACTGACCGTGACGCCTACTCGAAATGACGATGAGGCAGTACCTATATAGCAAAGCAAGCACCCACCTTCATGGATTGCGGCTCGCACAGTATGAGCGCCTCGAACTGCTCGCCCCTGCGCAGCGGCATGCCGCCGTCGAGCTCCTCCACGCCCCAGTCCATGGCGGTCAGGTGGTTCCGCACCACGCACTGCTCCACGAACCGGAAGTTGAGGTGGAGGGCGATGTCGTCGCGGGGGTCCGTGTTCGGGCCGCATTGGAGGTTGAACGCAAATCTGAAATATGACTTAACTGTATGAATATCGAAATAGCTGTTCCCCTGCCCGGTTTTACTCGCCCTTCGTGTTTAATACATCAAGATCAAGATATATATATTTATATAGTATATATCTTGTACATAGATAAACTAGAAGCTCAAATAAACATACAAATTTTACAAAAACAAGCAACCATCCACACTAACACTATTTTTTTATCCAAGGTACTTGGTAATACTATTTATATAGGGGATGCCGACGCTCCTCTTCCCCGAGGGATTCAGGGCGGGACGTCGGCAAAAAACCGACTTGCAGTCGAGAAGCGACAAAGCTTAAACACCTATATATTTTGGCCTATAACCTTCCCCAAGAACCAGCTGGGTTACTCTTGACGAGTTCGAGTTACGATCGATATCGAATCAAAGTCGAGATTCAGTCATTTGGTACTCTGGAAACCGACTGAAGCGCCAATCGAGTTGTGGGCGAATAGTGAACTACTTGAAATCGAAACCGCCGTTAAATGCTTACCACCGACGCTATCAAGATCGAGTTATCCTCGCGTTTAAATCGAAAACATATGTCAAAGCTCTCGATTGGTAGGACGCTACTTTTTTATGATCGAAAGTGTGGTTTATAAATTATTTTTTAATAAATAGGTAAGTTTCTTAATTGAAAAAGCTATGAAATCCAATAATCTTTTTTCGTGAGTGAAAGTTCCTAAAATATTTGATTTATTTTAAGTTTATTCAGTGTTTATTGGGTGTTTGTGTATTTGTAGCAGGATGGCTCGGCTTGCAGCACAATTTAATTTATTAGAAGAAGCCCAGAGAGTTGACGCACGCCAAAGGAAACGTATGAGGCTGATAGCTCGCTATAGTGCAGCAGCTATAGAAATTAACGATGACGAATTTGTGGCAAATTATAGAATTACAAAAGCCATATTTTTGGAGCTTGTAGAGATGCTCTCTCCATTTTTAAAAGCACCATCTCGTAAAAGTGATATTCCCATAAAATTTAAAGTGAGTTTCTAGTTATATTTAATTTATTTTAATAATAGTTTTTTTAAATAATAATCACAAATAAATTAAATGAAATGTATTAATTTCCTTTTGTTTGTTACAGATATTGGTTGCTCTCTCTTTTTATGCAACAGGGAGTTACCAACGCCTTGTCGGAAGATCCCATGGTACTGTCATGTCACAGCAGTCAGTATCAAGGTGCATCAGAGAGGTGACCAATGCTTTCAATGAGCCAACCATTCTAAAAAAATATATAAAGTTCCCTACTAATGCTGATGAACGGAACGCTATAAAGATAAAGTAAATATTTATCCTGACTATTTTAAATATTGAATTTTTTCTCATAGAACCCATGCATTTTATATTAAATAATATTTTATAAATTTTAAATTGTGTTAATTTTAGATTTTATGAAAAATATGGACTTCCCGGGGTGATTGGTTGCATAGATGGAACTCATGTGGCCATGGTGAGACCATCGGAGAATGAGGATTGGTATTTCAACCGGAAACATTACCATTCCAGAAACGTGCAAATTGTATGTACATTCACTTTTAATTACTTATTACTGAATAAAATAATTCATATATTTTTATGTCATTATTGTTATTAGGTATTAAGAATGAGTATTTATATTTGTTTCAGATATGTGATTTTAATTTAAATATTTTAAGTGTCGACGCATGTTTTGGTGGGGCAACCCATGACTCGCATATCTTTAACCAGCATGCTGTCAAAAGTCACTTAATAGATCTAGTTAATCAAGGGGAGACAGTGTGTTTGTTAGGTAAGTGTTAATTTAAATTTATTGATATTTATTTATTGGAGAAAATAGTTGAAGGCCAAGTGAAGGTTACCAATGCCTAAAGATATTATAATCCATTGATCATGGGTAAATAAGATAACTATTATCAACAGAACAAGCTAGGTATTTGAAGTGTTAACTTATTAATTTGTTATGTAGAATTTAAATAATGACATTGTTTTTATTTTCAGGTGACTCAGGGTATGCACAAAGAGAGTACATAATGACTCCAATTGTTAATGCCGCAGCTGGCTCTGCTGAAGAACTCTATACGGAGAGACACTGTTCAGCACGCAACCGAGTGGAAAGAACCATAGGGCTGCTCAAGGCGCGCTGGCGGTGTCTACTCAAACATAGGGTTCTTCATTACAAACCGGACATGGTTTCAAAAATTATTAACGCTTGCTGTGTGCTACATAATATGTGTAACACAGCACGCGTCCCCGAGCCCAGCGACGCGCGCCTCGTGTCAGCGGAAGGCGCCGCGCGAGAGCCGGCAGAGCCAGCGCCCGCACACGGCGCCGGCGCCACCCTAGAACTGCGTCGGGGGGTTGAGGCGCGGCAACGCATTGTCAATATGTTGTGGACGAGGAGACATATTAATCAATAAATTGTGGAGATAAAATGGTAAAATTGTTTTATTTAATACATACATATTGAATATTAAATAACTACCACTTTATACTATAAATAAAATTCTAAAGCTGAGATCAATAAATACTATATTTGTAAGACTAAAATATGGCACAAATAAGTCTTTCGGTTAAAATAAATTAACTGCCCTTAATTAATCGCCGACCTAATAATGTCTGTGTGTCCACCTAACGAAATTGCATTGAAGTTTCTATAGCATTGACCAAATTTATACCAAATGTACATATGGCTTCAGCTATATTATTGCAAGCTGCAGCAAGGCCCGCCATATTCTCTTGCAGTGCTCTAGCCTGGATGAGCTCTGCCTCCACCCGCCTTTCTTCAATAGAGACAAGGCGATCTCTTTCGACTTGAACTTGAGATCGCCTTCCTCGGTCTATCGGTGGTCTAATAGATTGACGACTTGACCGAGCTCGAATGCGAGGGCTTCGTCTTGGAGCTGCAAAAATAAAACATAATACTGAGTATACAAATAAATAATATAAGATAAAAAACTTTCTTAATTTTCATTAATTTCGGTTCAGTGTGTCCTATTTCTATTTTGTTTGGTTTTATTTGTTGAAAGAGGGGCCGAAATTCAAAGTTTGTAATGCATTACAAAAATACAATCAAAAACTTACTAGATTGGGTAGAGGCTAAAAGTGGAGTGTGGTCTGGACTTTCCGGTAGTGGTAAAATTACAACACTCTCCTGTTGCTCTACTATTGCTGGTGGTGTAGTGCTTGTTGATGGTTCAGCTTGGTCCTAAAATACAATTATAATTTAGAGCTAGTTAACATGTAACAATAGAAAAACAAATTTGTCAAATCCTTGGTTTGCACCAGAGCAAATCACAATAAACTCTTTATATAATTTAGCATAGATAAAGAAGGTAATAGAAAATGATAAAATCTTTAAGATGACATTTAAAAGATTTTAAATATATAATTTACTACCATGCTATTTTAACTCATTATTTATAAAAAATATATATTACCTGAGATGGCAGTATTGGAACACTAAACTGAGAGTCCCCTTCTGCAAAACCTCTTCCACCCAGAATAGCCACCATTCTCTCCTCTATGCTAGTGAGTGACGGTAAGTTAGCCGGCCCACCACCTCCGGTTCGGTTTGCATCTGCATTACGTTGGCCTAAAAATTTTTTTAGGGCATATTTTTTGTCAGTCCAAAACTGAAAACCATAGGACAAAATATCCATGAACTTAATGTGCATATTATGTTTATAAAGAAACAATTATTAGTATGTTTATATAAATTAATGTTGTATCTGAAAATATAAAAATATGTACATAGTTTAAGAAAATGTGAAACTCCCAAACTTGTGAGTATTGTTATAGTAATAATTGCTTTACTGCAGGTTTAGTACATAAATAAAGACTAGCATAATATTTAAATTCTGTACTGCTTCAGAGAAAATTAGTAAGTTTAAGTACATAGTAAATTAGTCCAAAACTATGATGGCTGTTCTAAGAGTAATAATAATGCCAATAATATTCATTTCTCAAACTACAATTTTACTTAATCATATAATATTACCTTAGTCCAACCTTTGGCATCTTTTTGCGTTCCTCCCATAGCATTTAAAGTAGTTGTTATTTGCTCCCATTTTCGCTTGGTTTCCCACTTTGCTTGAGCAGAACGCAGGTGACCCTTAGCGATACCTGGATTCTCTTCTAAAAAATTTACTAACGTTTCCAATTGGGGATATGTAGGTCTTGCACTCTGACTCATGTTCTAAAATTTAAGTTGAATTACTTATTAGGCTAGGTTTATTTCAACTAGCTCTTATAAAAGTGATTGAATATTGTTACAAAAATTTCACTGTATAACTCTTCAAAACAAACTTCCTAGCATGGGGCTCACTCCTTGACTAACTTTTTCAACCCATATGATAAATAACAAAAACTTTGACATAATAGGCACCTCTAAACCACTTGAAATATTTTTAAGCAAACACTTAAAAGTTATCAACATATTTTACTTACATACAGAGTTTTGTTTTACAAATCCGCCGCTACTTTATTCAAGTGTCACTGTCACTGTCAAAGGACTACTTTAAAAAAAAAACAGGCAACAATAACAAAGAATTCCACAAAATTCTAATGTCTTATCAAAAATAAGTAGTGTTGTATAATTATTGTGCATATATTTGATGTGATAAAGCTTTTATTTCCAAAACCATACAAATTATGTAAGTATTTTAAGAAAAAATAGCCATTTTGAATGAAAAAAAATGTAAACTTAAGTGTCACTATAAAGAACCTTTCTGTCGATGGTGATTACGTCATCTACCGGAAATGGTTAACGCGTCGCCATCTTAGATCGATCTCGACTCGATGTTGATCTCGATTCGATTGAGCTCGGGAGTACCGTTTTGTGATCGAGATCAGATTTTGACGAGTTCGAATCGAGATCGAAAATCGAGATCGAATCAAATTCAAGAGTTAGCCTGCAGGTTATAATATACAAAGATAGATTGTTTTTAATCTGACCAGTAGTTGTAAGTTATAACATTTAAAAAAACAAACACTTCAGCACAAGAGTATGTAAAAATCAATTGATATTCGTTAGTCTGGCTAAAACTCGAGAATAGCTTAGCCAATTTGGATAATATTGGTCTTGAAATATTTGGGGAAGTTCAGGGAAGGATTAAATGGTGAGAAAAGTGCATTCAGGCGGTAAATGTTCGCCACACTGTTATGTGTGTACCACTGGGGAAGCCCGGATGGACTGCTAGTAGATAGATACCTATATAAACAGAAAATGTAACATTTTCCATGAGTTTTCAATCTAATTAATGACCTCACCTTTGCGCCCCAGGGGGGGTGTTGCCTTGTATTCTGATCATGCGACCTGGGTACACACCACCGGGAATGGGATGTACGCATGGTATCATCTGGAAATTGTATTTATAATATATCATCATCATCAACTAAAATAGTTAAAAATCAATTGCTGTTCATTAGTCCGGTTATAACTCGAGAATAGCTGGACTGATTTGGATAAATTTGGTCTTTGAATATCTGTGGAAGTTCAGGGTTAAATGGTGAGATAAGTGCGTTCAGGCAGTACGGAGTTCACGGGGTCAGCTAGTTTATAATGAAAATATCAGGCTTTAATTTTTTTCCTTTTCTATTCTTCTGCTTCACGGCAATATGTCAAATAAGCTGCTATTTAGTATGTAAATCAAGTTTTTAATAGAAGAACAAATAAATAAAATTGGAGTGTCTGTTTGTGATATTAAAATACGTGCTTTTTACTTATTGCATACTAGCTGTAGCCGCTCCCGATCACGTCGTCGGAAAGTCGGGAAATGTTCACGAAATTCGCAACATTAACTTTAGGGAAATTAGGGAACAATTCCCGCGTGAATTTCCAGGGAATCCCCGTTTTCTTTTATACAAACTTTGTCATGAAAATAACCAACACAAAAAAAATTATCCAATTTGGTGCATTCGTGTGAAATTGCTATATATTTGCAGGCAAACATGCCTCCTTGAGTTCAATCAAATGACGATAACTTTTTTCATAATATAAAAGTTATAAAATAGTAAATAATCATAAAGGTTTACTCGCATGTGCCCAAAAATATCCATATCCATACTAATATCATAAATGCGAAAGTCTGTCTGTCTGTCTGTCTGTCACCTCTTCACGGCTAAACTGCTGGACCGATTGTGATGAAATTTGGTAAGGATGTAGTTAACGACCTGAGGTCAAACATAGGTTACTTTTGGGCGCGATATAACCGAGTCCCACGCGGGGCGAAGCCGCGGGGAACAGCTAGTTTAACTATATATTTATTAGTCAACAAAGTAGGTCAATTGATTACAACTATAAATAATAACTGGTTTTTATCAATATCTGATGTAATTGACAATTTGTTTAATGATTTTTAAAGTGGTATGGAGTATGTTAGTATGAAATCATCATCATTAGGCATTCCCGCTTAATAATAGCCCAGTCATACACCCATTGTGTAGTTAAAATAAAACCCAGTCAGAATCGCAAGGGGTGCGTATGTTGAATGCTTGTGCGCTTATTTTGGGAGTCGCAAGGTAACCAAAACCTAACCTTTATAAGGTCGGATATGTGCAAAATCTCCATCTCCTCAACACATATCAGGTCCCCAAAAATTATGCAAATTTTATTAAATGTTGGAGAATGTTTGCTATTATAATAAAAAGCAAAGGTAAATCAAAATGACCCAGAAAACTTGTTAAATCAATTTTAATTTTGGTTTTTATTTTAGGCATCAAAAGAAAGGGGGAAAAAAATATAAATTCTTGCTCCCACCAGTACCTTGGGGAATTTTTAATTTTTCAGCTAATCCCAGGTGCATTGGTATTCCAAATGACATCCCAAAAAAGCAAGTGCTTTAATCATAAAGCCTGAGAATCATCTCAGGGCAATCGGCACCTTACCCACCCACCTGGTTGGAAATTGATGGTATAGTTTGATTTTCTACAAGCTAGCACTTGGACATAAATTGTGGAAAAAAAACCCGGTACCGTGAGTACCGTGACAGGTGACATATTGTCTAATAACTATGACCTTGAGACGGCGACACAAAACGAAAAACTAGACCTACGTCACAAATTATTGCGAAACTTTGGCTGTTACAACTTATTCAACGCAGAAAAATGATTGCTGAAAAGAAATTACAATAATCTATAAAAGTAATATGCAAAAAATATTGTTACCGGGTTGTAGATCGGTGCTGCCATAGTTGCCTTGCTTTGTACTTTGCGGTAAACGCGGTGTTTATTGAATTGTACGCCGTATGTAGTGATAAAACTGGTGTAGCAGAGAATATTTGAAACTCCGACAAAAACTCCGACTGCACTGAGAAATTCAGAAATTCAGAATTAAGCAAGCAAGATTTTAGATTACGATTTACGATGAATCATACAATTTTGACATTTGACGTTTTGATATATATTATTTTTATTATTCATATTTTTTACGGTCCTGGAAGCTAGTCCTACAAGGCCTTTTTTGAACTTAAGAAGATTAAAATTAATTAACTTAATTTTAAAGTTAATTAATTAATCTTCTTAAATCCTACTTTAGTCACAGAAGCGGGACCGACAGCGCACGCAATACATGATGTAAGGCCACATCGCCGTTACTCACTGGATCTTGCATGGTTTTAATTTAAGAGATAGTAGTAGCCACCCAGGGCCGTAAAGTTATTAAAAAAAACAATTTGACATTTCAACATTTATGTTTGTGGTTATTTTTTGTAAAATCTTAACTCAAAATATTTAGTCTAAATTAATACCTCTGACGAACTATCCTAAGTTCGTTCTTCTGAGATTAATACCTATTTGAAAATCACTTATTTATTATTTTCAGATACGGAGTAAAATTACAATGTTGTATATTTTTCTTATGACAATTTTTAGTGTTGTTTTCGGGTATGAAAAAGACATGACTTTTAGTGTACAGCCTGGTAAAATAGACTGCTTTTTCCAAAAAGTATCTCCTAATGAAATTATAGATATAGAGTATCAGGTAAGCCATTATAGGTATATATTTACAGATAATAAGCAAATGTAGTACCTACTAACTGCCCGTTAACGACCTGTGGCCGCTGAACGGAAGCCTAGCCTGGGATGGGCGAGCGGTTTCCTATCAATCCATAAATAAAAAATACTAGCTGTTGCCAGCAGCTCGATCCGCGTAGGTCTGTAATATTGCGCCCAAAAGTAGCGTATGTTGACCCGGGCCTTCACTATATCCATATCAAATTTCATCAAAATCTCTCCAGCGGTTAAGTGTGAAAGCGTAACAGACTGAGATTGGCGATTTGTAGTGAAACTCATGAATAAATTTACATTAAAAGAATCAATAAATAACGCATCCTGTTCCTCCAATTTAGAATAGTATGTAATCCAATAATAATTCTCTTGAAATTTGCTATGTATACCATCATAGATTTAAAAAAAAAAATTGCGTCACTTGCCGCGTTCCTAGTTCTATGTATACCATAGACTGCCATGAGGATTTCTTCTTGATCTTGCGGAACTGCATCACAGTGTCTTTCTTTGCTCAGCCAGAAAAGGGCCCTTAAGTTTTTTCGTCTATTTATACTAATATAATAAAGCTGAAAAGTTTTTTTGTTTGATAATAAAACTTGAAAACTACTGGTCGGATTTGCGAAATTCTTTTTGTATATGAAAGCCTGATTCTTGGGGAAGGTTATATCTTATCTTATCTTATCTTCTTATGGGGTCCCAAATTATAGGAAGCACGTCGAACCTTTGGGTCCTTTTGTACTTACCCCATTCCTTACTCACCCATACCAGGATTTCCGAAGAAGGACTGCATGAGCTTCAGAACATCACCTGGTGCGAAGTGCCTATAGTCCTCCAGGTCAGGATACGCTGCTCCAAAGAGGTCCATTCGCTTGTTGGCCAGTGAGTCACAGCAGCACAGAATATGGCTCATGGACTCCTCTGCTGTTGCACATGCCCTGCATTCGGGGCTTTCGACAAGTTTTAGTTTCAAAAGGTGGCTGCGGTTTTCAAAATGCCCGGTCACCGCTCCTATTATCATTCTTGTCTGTGCTCTGCTGAACTTGCAGATACTTTTGCGCCACCATGTGCTATCGGCACCAATCGTCGCTTTCGAGTGTGCGAGTCCACTCATCGTGTTCCATTCTGCCTTGTGTCTCGTTTCGACATTTGCTTTAATTGCCGTAATTGCTGTTCCATATGCCAGCCCTACAAAGGGCTCAGGTCCTATTAGTGGATTACCAGACCCTTCCCTTGCCAATTCGTCAGCTTTCTCGTTTCCCCTAACCCCAACGTGACCCGGCACCCAGACCAGTCCCAGCTTGTTGTGTCTACCCAGTTTATTGAGGGAGTTCACACAGTCCAAGACCAGTCCGGAACCGATTCTGTCGGAGCCGAGGGCAGCGAGTGCCGACTGGCTATCAGTGAGAATGTAGATAGTTTGGTTTTTAAGGCCTTTATCTAAATTCAGTTTGGCACATACAGTTATCGCATACGTTTCTGATTGGAAAACAGTAGACAACTGTCCCATGCTCTGATACATTTGTCTGTCCTTGGAAAAGATGCCTGCTCCCGTTCCATGGTTAGTTTTTGATCCATCTGTGTACCAGATCAGGCAATCCTTTTCTGCGGGTCGGAATTCTCCCTTCCATTCTTCCCTTGTAGGGACATATATCTTATAATTCTTTCCGAAGTTATACGTGGGTAGTATTTTGTCGCTTCCCATGTTTAACATCCTGTCGAGTTCTTGCGTGGTCTCCATTTGCAAATGCTTTGTCCTTGGTGCGTTCCTGTTCCACAATTCAGCTGTAGACAGCCGATAGAGTGCTTTACAGGCTTCGCCTTCTATGTGTATATGTAACGGAGGCAGTCCTAGGATAATCTCCATGGATGCTGTTGGTGTAGTGGGAAATGCACCAGAGATCGCACAGCAGGCCATCCTCTGTAGTTTTCTGAGGGCATTTATACATGTCACCTGTTGGACTTTCGGCCACCATACTAGTGCTCCATAGGTCATAATAGGTCTCACCATTATTTCGTACAGCCATCGTACAATGAACGGTTTAAGACCCCAAGTTTTGCCATATGTGTTCCTACACATGCCAAATACTCTTGTTGCCTTTGTTATACTATTGTTAACATGTGTGTTCCAAGTGAGTTCTCTGTCCAGCGTGACACCTAGATACTTCACCTCCTTGGCCAATTTAATCTCCGTACCGTTTAACCTGAGGTTGTTTAATCCCGTCAGTTTCCGGAGCCTTGTAAAAGGTATAATAACAGTTTTGTTCGGGTTAATGTTCAGATGATTCTCTGAGCACCACTTTTGCACATTCCCCAAGACTTTGTTCATTATATCTTTTACCGTGTTCGGAACTTTGCCATTGATAAGGATGGCAATGTCATCTGCATAACCAACCGCAATTACTGGTCCTTTATTGAGGCAGGCTATTAGAGAATCTACGACTAGACTCCACATTGTCGGAGATAGTACTCCTCCTTGCGGGCATCCCTTCGTCGTCATCACCGACAGCTTATCTCCCATGAGCTCAGTTGTAGCTATTCTACTTTTGAGCATATTATTCATCCATCTACAGAGCGTTTCCGGAATACCGTGCTCTATTGCCGCTCTACAGATAGACTCAAACGTAGTCTGGTCAAATGCCCCCTCTATATCAAGGAAGGCACCTAGACATAGTTCTTTACTTTCGAGCGCCTTTTCCGCCTGGTTCACTACATAGTGTAGAGCTGTCTCTGTCGATTTACCAGGCTGATAGGCGCATTGCATCCTGTGAAGCGGATTCCTCTTAAGTGGACCATCCCTTATGTATCTGTCCACCATTTTCTCCAGTACTTTCAGTAGAAAGGATTGCAGACTTATAGCCCTATATGATTTAGGCTCATCATACGTTGCTTTTCCTGGTTTTGGAATAAACGTCACATTGACCAACCTCCACGCTTTTGGAATATATCCAAATGCTATGCAAGCTTTTAGTAGTCTACATAAGTGCGGGCTAAGTATAGATATCCCTTGTTGCAAAAATATCGGATAGATGCCATCTGGTCCTGGGGCTTTGTACGGCTGCAGAGTGCCCACCGCCCATTTCAGTTTCCTGTCATCTACCACATACTTTGCCACCTCCCAGTCTCTCTTAGAGGTTTTTATCTCCCAAGGTTCTAGGCTATTTAGATCCTGCTGATCAATTGTTGTCTCTATGCAACCTGGAAAGTGAGTTTTATACATCACTCTCAATGTTTCTTTGCCAGATTCTGTTTGCATACCTTGTTCGTCTTTAACGCTCGACAGTGGGTTTGCCTTAGTGATAGCTATTGATTTAGCTAATCGCATTCCTTCAGGCAGGGTTTTTATAGAGTCACATTGGTGTCTCCAAGCAGCCCTCTTTACCTTTTTAACCATTTTGCCATACTCGGTTAGGGCCTTATGATAGTCCTTAAAATCCTTTTTGGCCTTAGCTTCATTGAAGAGCCTTCTTGTTTCCTGTCGCATTTTTGCTACCTCTGGCGTCCACCAAGGTTCTTTTTGGCTCCTAGGTTTACGCTCTGGGCAGCTGTCCATCCAGGCAGTTTTTATGCCATTGACGATTCGCTCAGCTTCCAGTTCAAGGTCAATTATAGAGTTGAGCCTTGATCGCGGAGCGCCTAATTCTATTTTTAGCATTTCTCTGTACGATACCCAGTCAGTATGCCTTGGGTTCCTTTTGCGAACATTTTGTGATTTTAACTCGTCACCTTTATACCTGAAGCATATGTAGTTATGGTCGGACAGTGTGGTTTCATCCGACACATGCCAGTCCTCAATTTTACTAGTTGCCTTCCTACAGGCCAAAGTAACGTCAATGACCTCTCTTCTCGCAGAGTTGAAGAAGGTGGGTTTGTTACCTTTATTTAGAATAAGAAGAGGTGAACTTACCAAGTAGTCAGCTAACTTCTCTCCTCGGTCATTGTTGTTAGTGCTGCCCCACATGATGTGGTGGGCGTTAGCGTCACAACCTATGACAAGGCCCAGTTTTCTATCCTCGGCATGTTTCACAAGTGTGTCCATCTCCGGTGTAACTGGGTCCTTTTTCTCGTATGGCAGGTAGGCTGCAGCCATGACTACCGCCTGCCCTGCCCCATGTTGGACCTTGACTGCTGTCAGGTCCCTGTAACATAAGGAATTAAGGAGCATGGCGTCTATACCATCTCTGATAAAGACACATGTCCTCGCATCATTAGTAGTACAGTGAGTGAAAATTCGACTGTTAAGACTACCAAAGCCACTTACTTGGCCTTTGTACAGATAAGGTTCCTGTATAAGAGCTATATCGTACTTATTCAGCCGTAGCTCCCTAGCAAGAATAGCTACGGCTGCCTTGCAGTGATGTAGGTTAATTTGTACACACCTTAATACCGCCATTGGAAGGCCTTAGTTTTGCCGGCGTACCGCCGACGGTCCACTGTCAGCGTCCGAGGACGCCTCCGTCTCCATCGCGCCGCAGGAGTCTCGGGGCGACGATGCCTCCGTCAGTGCGCCGAAGTCCATCGGCCCATCCGACGTGGCGGGTGACAGCACCAGCTGTTCGGCAGCATCCACCAGTGGCGAAAGGGACGCCGGTGGTCTATCCGGTGGCCTGGTAATTACCAGGCTTGGCCGCGGTGACGGTGCGCGCGGCCGCGTAAGCTTGCCCAGCCCCCGTCGTCGTAGGTCCAGCGGTCGCGGAGGGTTGGCTAGCTCCCTACTCGTGGACGCAACCGCCAGCCGGTCCTGAGCTCTCAACGGCGGCCTTTCGGCCGGCCGAGGGCTCCCAGTCCCGCCTACTGGCTGCTGCTCCCGCGGCAGCGGCTGTGGCAGCGCATCCCGCTCCTTTTCCCCCTGCCCACCATGACCCTGCCGCGTTGAGGTCCCGGCCCCGCAAGCAGCAGGTGCAGTCGACTCCTCAAGAACCTTGAAGAGATCGATGCAAAAACCGCTGCGCAGCCTGAACCCCACGGACTTGATATAGTCGGCAGAGCATTGGTCCATGAGCACGATGCGCCTCACATTCCCCCCCTCAGCAACTGTGTCTACTACCTTCCATTCGCCCGTTTTCAGGGTCGGATGGTATCGTTGCAGGATTTTGAGGAGCCTTGCGATGTCACGAATGACGTGGTTCCTCGTCTTCCAGGCCATCTTGACGGGTTTAGGTAGGTCTTTGGCATGCATTACCTTGACTTTCTTCCCGTCGATAGTCTCGCCTTTGACAGCATCACGGAGCCATTCCGCGTCACTCTCTCTACTGCAAGAGAAGTGCATGGCACCCGCAACTATGCCCTTCATCTCGACCTCCGGTAGATTGGTGGTCGCCTCTAACTTCTCGAAGAGTAGTGGCCCGAAGAGGTCCCACCCATCGCCTTCAAACTGAATCGTCGGGAAACCTTCCGGGACGACTGCCATCCTAACGGCTGCAGTGGCCTGGCTATATGTGGTGGAGCTATCCACTCTTGCCTTTTTGGCCCCAGCAGCCCCTTCGACGGTCTCATCGCTTACCTCACGATTCCTTTTAGGCGTCGATGCTTCAGGTCTATCGACTGCCCCTTCCTTTCTCATTTGCATACGCAACTTACGCTTCGCAGAACCACTCAGCCGCTTGCTCCGTTGCGTCTGCCATTCTGAAGAAGGTCCAGCCACGGCCACCGCGTCGTCACGAGGTACATTACCCTCTCCAGGTCCCTCCTGCCAGGTCCGTAATTGGCCCTGAGCAGGTGGCCCGGGATTAGGCGCAACCCTCTGTTCAGACGCGGGACGACCTAACAGCTGTCCCTTGACCTCCATACTTACCGCAGCAGATTGTTGGGGCAGTTTTCCGCCCTCCGTACGCCCTGCTTTGGCTGTTGATGGTTGCGGGCAACTCAAAGCTACCTCGTTCCCATCCTGTCTCTCCTTCCTCCCTTCTTCACCAGCGCCGTGTTTTCCATTTTTATTATGGGGTGCCATAACAATATGTCAAACTATTTCGTCTCTTCAACTCCCCACCCTCCACGGAGTCCTCAATTGGGGATGTCTGCTAGACACCAGGGCTATTGAAGAGATATAGTACTCCGCCAGAGCAACCTGCGAGACCAACCCAGGCGGTAACGGCCGCGCGAACAGCGCGGACACGCAAAACCGATACCGCCATCGACTGCAGGCCGCGATCCTTTGGAGCACTCACCGAACGTCGTCTGAGGGACGGACGTTGCAGCCGATTGATTCACTGCTGGCTAGGCAGGAACCGCCCGTGTGAGACGAATAGCCAGACCGAAGAGGTGTGTTGCCGCAGTCCCTTTGGCTCAACCTCCAGGATTCCTTCATCCGTCCGCACGGGTCCCCGCGCACGGCAAAAACACGCGGGTGGACTCAACCTAACTACCCCTCATCAATATCTTGTGATGGTGGGCCCGCGATACCGGTCCACAGAGTACCGCAGTGGGATAGTGGATAGGAGTTGGGAAGGATTAGATAGGAGAGGGATTTTGTGTAAGGTAGAGTAGAGGTCCGTCTAATAGTTTCGGTTACGTCTGTTTCTGAGGGAACCAGACCAATAACAGGCAGCAACCACGGGAAGGATAATCTAAAAGACTTGCCAGGATAGTCTTCGCGACCTGCGCTCGTACCATGACCATTCGCCAAATTGTACACCGGACAGGTGCACAAAATGAGATTCCATATGCTGGAAACCCTCAAGGGAAAATGTTACATCCAGCACACCGAACCTCGCCCAAGGTTATATACTATAATACATACACACTAATGGCAAGTGAAACCGCAGGGAACAGCTAGTTACTTATTTAATATATTTCATGTCTTTAATACCCAAATTACTTATTAATTACTCTCTTACAATGCTTAGCTGATGATCCTGGGGTCTGGTAGAATGGGCAAACCCAAAAGGTACTGGCTTGATGTTGTGGTGCGGGATATGCAAATGGACACCATCAGGGATGCTGAAAACCAGGCAAAGTGGAGTAGAAATAGTAGGAAAGCGGACCCTGGGCCTGGGCTTCGAGGCAAACTGCTGAGAATGGAGGAAGAATGCTTAAGTGATGAATTTTTATTTTATTTCAGGTCATAGATGCAACCCATGGAGAGTTAGATATATCGTTTCAACTAGGTGATCCCCTGGGCCGAGTGATAGTAGCAGACTACAAGAAACCAGAGAATAGTCACCGTCATACTGCCATACAGGAAGGAGATTACAGATTCTGTTTCGACAATACTTTCAGTACTTTCAGTGAGAAAACAGTGAGTATAGCATAGCACCCTTACAAACTTCTTATAACTATGGGATGTTTGGGTCTATATTGGCTCCCTCAATTTTTTGTGTGCCTAAATTAGTTTGGCTCAGACTTATGAATTTCTAAGTCTAGCAAGCATGCAAAATTAGTTGAGATTCCCTCTTCCTCCATATTCATCACAATACGAAGGCTTAGCATGGGCTTAAAAACCTTCCTCTTGAATCACTCTATCTATTAAAAAAAAAACGCATCTAAATCAGATGCATAGTTTTAAAGATTTAAGCGTACAAAGCGACATACATAGGGATAAAGAAAGCAACTTTGTTTTATACTATGTAGTGATCTTACAGCACACAACTATTAGGAACTTTATAGGACATTCATATTGCTAAGCCTTAACCACTGTAATTCAAGTTGTATGCTTTTAAGAATAAGATTTAAGTCATGTTAGAAATTACTATTTCCAGGTGTTCTTTGATGTAGTGATTGATGCTGAAGAGTCGCAGGATAAGGACTACGATGGTGATGACCGGGAGTTAGAGCTTAGTAAGTACAATACAATACAAATACTATTTATTGCAGCACAAAATAATGACTGCGGTTTGACCTCGGTTACCGTTACAGGGAAGCCAGACCAATAGGAACATGATTCGGTTTGGTTAGTGGCCAACACTGTCAGATTTTTCAGGCTGCCTAAACGCATTTAAAATAGCCTAACGACTGCAATCTATCAATAACAGCCGGGACCAATGGCTTAACCTGCTTTCCGAAGCACGGAATAGCTTAAGATAGAAATGCCACTAATGGCGACCAATCCAAACATGGCCGTGCACTTGCCTAAATTATCGAGCTCCTCAAATTGAATATGTATAAATTGACTAGCAGGTAATGCAGTGGAAACATACGTGATGCGAGTCCGCGACATATCCGAGTCGGTGGCCAGGGTCAAAGACAACGTGTCAGCCGCCAGGAGGCTGCAGGAGCTGCATTCGGCACACGAGGCCCGGGACAGGAACCTTGCCGAGGAGATGTGCTATAGGTCGGTATCCATAAATCCATATTAATAATATAAATGCGATAGTCCGTCTGTCTGTTTCATGATTTCAGGGTTTTTCACGAAATTGTTATTTCATGGATTTTCACGAAATTGTTATTTCATGGATTTTCACGAAATTGTAATTTGTATTCGTTCATAAGTAGAGGAAAATAAATAAATTTTCAACCGCGATTTCCAAAAAAAATGGAGGAGGTTCTCAATTCGATTCAATTTTTTTTTTGTTTAACGGTTTTTTGATAACTGTGTTTTCAGTAAAAAAATATTTTTAAATGATGGTGACGTAGTGTTCACCGAGGTATCATCTCAAACAAATATAAGTGGGTTTTCGTTTTTTGGAAAGAAGATTATTATTTATTTATTTAATCTATCTTCTCTTTTTTTCAGAGTAATGACGTGGTCTATCTGGCAAATAGTGCTCATGCTGATTGTAGGAATAACGCAGGTATGTCTTTTATATCATTAAGTAGGTAAAAACCCAAAGGTTGACTGTTAGTTAATGCTTTTAGTATAAAGTCTGCCTATTGTATCTTTTCAATAAAGTTTCAATAAATAAATGTTAAGGCATTTGATCCGCCTGATGGTAAGTGGTGACCGAAGTCAATGAACACTTCCCACTTCCCACTCTTATGTGGGAATCAAACCCGAGACCTCCGGGTCTTCGGGCATACGCCTTAAGGTTACCTTCAGAAGACGTTTTGGTTACTTGACATACCATTTTAATACATACATACATACATATAATCACGTCTTTATCTCATACGTGGTAGACAGAGCCTGGTGTCATACCTTAGACCACTTTTAGCATGATGGTAGTTGAAACAAGAAATTAATAGTGATGGGTTGCTAGCCGCATCGGCTATGTCATGATTTCCCCATTCGCCAATTCCCTCAGACAACTTTAGCAACCAGCGTGGGAAGAGAAACAGCAGATATATTCTATATTTTTCTTTTTTTCTCAGACCATGTAAATAATAGTTAGAAAATATTTACCAAAAATCACTTTTTCCATTGTGTTTTGTGTTTCAAATAAACATTTCGTTTTAGGTAGTCTTTGTGAAGAACCTATTTGAAAACGGACACAGTTCGGGCTACAAGCGGTTTTTGTCAGGAATAGCAAAATGACCAAACGGAGATTAAATTAAATAATTTATTACCAGGCCCTAGGACTGGTACATCTAGAATCTAGGGTTGCCAAACGTACTCTTAATAAAAACAGTTTAAGGTTGCTTTTCCACCAAAGCTGTGCTAGGAATTTGTGTCGTGCGAGGATGTATTGCTTAACTTTTATTTATTTATTTCTTCCAAGCTTATATCTATCCTTACGATATCACACCATGTGTCGGGCTGATACAGTATGACTCACACCTCGCAACGGATTCCTCGCAACACATCCCTTGTAACACATTAATAGTACACTCTCTCGCTTGTTTTGTACGTACAAAAACTTAGCTAACCCGTTTCCACAAGAGCTGTGCTAAGCGAGGCTAGGTAAATGAAGCGATTCTATTCAATTAATGAATGAATAAACACTTTATTGCACCAATTACATAAATACATCATTGGATTGTACAGGAACGAACTATTGGTTCTTTAAAAACACATCGCTCACTACGCATGCTCGCACAGTTCTGGTGGTAATGCAGCCTTATAGTACTCTATATCATGCAGGCGTACTCTATAATCTATAACACTCATAGAGTACGCTTAAATACTCTTTCTTTCACAATGTTTTTAAGACTGTACAAAATGTTAGTTGTTATATGCCTGTTGCTGCCACCTCAGAATTTACCATTTTTTTCCGCCGCTTTTTCATGACCATGAGTTTAAAGAAACGGCGGGAAAAAAGAAACAGGACTTCATTGAAATTTTATTTAAAATGAACTCCGTATCACAAAAACAATAAAAAAATTGTTATGCTCAAAAATAAAAACATTTCATTAAAATTTGAATAAATAGTACTCTTTGAGTCTACTAGTTTTTCTACCTTTTTAGAGAACAGAAATACTCTATTTCTGTTGGTTTATATGACTTAGAGCTTTAAACCACTGGAGTGGCCACTGACAGGTGACCCTCTCTGCCAAAGTGAAAATGACAGCCGGACATACTGCTTGTGCTACTTGTAGTTGTTTTGTCAAGTGTGTGCGTAGCGACGTGATCGAACAATGCATTAGTTAATACTTACTGTGTGTGTTACCTCACCCCGCGCGCATGTGGCAGACTTTTTCACGTAGAAATGTGTGCGCATGGCGTCTTTGGTTGGTTATTTGGTTTAATGCTCTAAGCAATATGATAACACAAATGCCATATTATTAAGAACATTTATTTTATTTTTTACTACCGTCTCGTAAATTTTTGTACAACATGCAATAAATTTCATCCCCCTTATTCATTGTTAAACCCGTTTTAATTAAAATGTGTTTTGGCTCTTTCAATAAAAGGGAACAAAACGTCTATATCTATCTCAGATGGCGCAGCGACCCAAAGCTAGTCTTAGTCTGAATTTTGGTCCGAAAATAAGGATCTACATTTCGAATTGTCTTGCGCCATCTCCTGCCACTTGTCGGCGTGAAGCTTGCGCCAAAACTTATTTTAGTTAAAATGGGCTTATCAAATCTCTAAGTAGAATCAAATATACCTGATATGCCTTTTTGGGACATACCCTTTTCGATAACATAGTCGATGATTAGATAAATTCGTGTTTTGCCAAAGATACTTTAGTATTAACTGATTACTAATAGATTTTTAGTTTTTAAATTTATAGCTTTTACTTATATTTAACGCTAGAAAATGCCTAAGGTCCATTCTCAAAGACGAGAGTCGAAGCGACTTTAGTGCGTTAGTTCCCGAGTATGTTCCGCGTAGCGGCCACTCAGTGGAATGAGCCCCTCAAAACAGAATTGAAGCGGGGCGAAACGATCGAATTTTATTATTACAGCCTTGTATATCCCATGCACAAACAAACTTACTTTTATTTCTATCTAATTTTGTAAATACGTAACTAGGTAAAATATGTGAAATTAGAACCTAACAAACGAAATTATGAACTATGTGTAAAGATATGTGCAAATTGTTAATAATAGATATGTAATAAATGAAAGAAATATTCGTGTTCGATTTTTATTTATTTTAACCATATAGGTACTATACAAGCATAAGGACATGGTCAACGGCAAGAATAATTCTCAAGGAATAGAGAAGGGGGCAAATATTTTTTGTTTGTGCTCGAATTTACACGCCCAGTGGTAGTTATTGACTTTGAGATATACACTAAATAGGTACAGATTTTGCTGCGAGAACGTTACGCCAGCAAACCTTTTCAGGGATTAGAAAGACGGTGGGCGCAAAAAATTGTGTGTAACAGGGAGTAAAAAACTGTGGCACGTTGGCATGCGTGTCCCGTCCTTGTTTTGAGCGTGCGATACACAGGATTTAGAATTATTAACAAGAAGTGGCTTAGCGAACGAAAAACGTATCACTCATTTGGCTTGCAAGCAGGGCTTCTTTTAACGTTGAAAATCTGGTATCGTTACCTCCTAAAAACACAGGTATAACTCGGGTACCTAACGTTAATTTTCAACAAAATTATCGTTAAAAATTTTGTTACTACGAACAAAAGTATCGGTACCTTTTTGTTACTACGCCTTTTAACGATACCCACATTACCGATACCAAAACTAACATAATGGAATTAACGTTAATTACCGCTACTTATAGTGTTCATTTGGTAACGGTAACAAGCCCTGCTTGCAAGCCAACGTGGCACACAACAACAACGTGAAAACAAATGGTAGGGGAATTTATTGCGTCATTTATTGCCACTGTTATTGGTCGATAATATTAGGCAGCTTTGTTCTAAACTACGTAATACATTTCTAATAAAGTGTGGTGCGGTTTACATGGGTTTACACATGTAAACCCATGTATGAAGAGAGAATACACTGCCACACTGATCCTGGAACTAAATCCGCGTCAAAACATTTATATTCGGATAATTTCTCTGTTCTGCAAAGAATTTATATAAAACACTAGAATGCTTACGAATAATAATAATCGCAAAAAACAACATTCAAAATTAATCCTTATTACTCTACTGCAAAGTTGATTTTTCATTTAAGCCTACATACAAACACCTAAAGTTCTAGTGAATGGTCCATTTGTAGGTGTCCGATTTCCTCTTGAATTTTATACAACCTACTAGAAAGAGACACAAACTTTAGTTTTTATTTCGGAACGCCTTTTGTCTTCCGTAAGCATTCTAGTGTTTTATATAAATTCTTTGCTGTTATGTCGGTTGATACATTTTTAATACTCAAACTCTTTTTGGCGTGTATCCCTTGATATTTTGAGTACTTTATTCAGCTCCACTATCCGCGCTGCTTCATACGAGACGACTACTGGCTTTTCCTAAAAAAAAAACCTAGATAAATATAATACACTAGCTGTTTTCTGCGGTTCCGCCCGCGTTAAACTCGGTTATATCACGCCCAATAGAAGCCTACGTTTGACTTCAGATCCAGAACTTTAACTTATCCATACCTTTCATCAAAATCAATTCATCGGCTTAACTGTGAAAGTGTAACAGGCAGACAGACATATTTTTTTATTTATAATTAATTTGGAAGCATGTATTGCCAGCTAAGTAGTTAAGCAGTAAGCTTGCTAAAAAGACATCTGCCACTCATATTGTATCTTTCTTTCATCTTACCGTTCTTAATGCGTCCTCTGCTTGATTGGTCCTTCTGTGGGCCGTCGACATCACAGGTCGACGCATAGCCCGTATCTCTACATGACCGTTTCATCGTAAATGGCCCTAAAGATATATTTCACCAACTGACATTCCAGTCGAAAGCGTTGTAGGACATTACAGAATTTTGACACGTTACTATTAGGTACTACTTTACTACCTAACGTAATTACGCCTAGCGTGTTTAAATCAATCTTAAGCGAACCCCTACTAGAAGGGCAGCGCTCAAAGACCTAGCTGTTTGAATGTAGGTATAGCTACAGATAGTTTTTTATTACAATACTTTCAATAAATTCACAAAATAGCTATAGTTTCTAATTAATGTTTACCTCAATTACCCGTAGACCCACTGGCGAACAATGTTTGACAACGGGTAAAAAAAATTACCCGTGGACCCACCAGGGGGACATGTTAGTGGAACGACGGGTAAAAGGCGAGGATCTGTAGCATCACACACCGTAATTTCAAAGTGGTCCTTGACATCTGTCTTCATGAACGACCTGAAAGCCCTCACGAATAAGAAGTAGAAGATTTCTACGAAGCTGATGAAGCTGGCGCCGAGGAAGAGGCCTGCCGCTCCACCGAACGATACTGAAAAATTATCATCATGCTGATTATTGATTGACATATCCTATACTATTAAACGAGCAATATTTGTATGTATGTATATATATATGTATATATATTTGTCTCGCGTTTTCGAAAACGGCTCAAAAGATTTCTTTGAAATTTTAAACATAGGTTCTTATAAAGTCATAAAATTAATCTAGCCAGGTTTCATGTCGGGGAAAATTCGTATTTCCCATATTTTCCAGCAAAAAAGATTTTCCGCATGAAATTGTAGTTATAGTACAATAATTTCGGCGTCGGCCGGTCTGCTTCGATAGCCCAGTGGTTAAGACATCTACTTTGTACTCTGGTGGTTCCAGGTTCAAATCCCAACTAAAGAACGTTTTTTTTTCTTAGGTTTTTTTTTGTTTTGGAGTATAAAAGTATTGAATCAGTATAAATTGCGAATATATTATTTTAAAATGACTTGAAAGAATTATTAATTCTGTTATAACGTATTAAAATATTTTTCTAAGAAACATTATAGATTCAAATCGCAAGTCATCCAAGTATCACCATTTTCTCAGGATTCCGTCATCAGAACCTGTTGAAACTAATATGGGACCAACTAGACGGTCCAACCTTTCAGACAAAAAAAATTATTTTAAATCGGTTCACGCGTCTTTGAAAAATCGAGTAACAAACATAAAAAAAAGATTCCGACGAATTGATAACCTTTTTATTTGATAACATTTTTATGAAGTCGGTTAAAAATTGAATGATAAATTCTACCACTGACCCAAAGGAAATACTTACCAATCCACGGAGTAAATAGTGTACCCAGTGTACCTACCAATTCAAATAGGACTGTGCCCTTAGTATGAGTTTTTCTTAACGCAGACGCTAGCGACTGCGTTAGCGATTTAGTATGGCAAACCTGTACAGCGCCTCTGGCGGATAGTAAGGCAACTAAGAAATTCCATACAAAATCCTAACGCAGTCGCTAGCATCTGCGTTAAGGAAAACTCATACAAGGGGCAGTGAAACGTGGAAAGTGCTTAAGGAATGCAACTAACAACGGTTGACGTTAGATGACGGTAATCTATTTACTGAAAAAGTACAACGCGCTATCGTTGTGTTTTCACAAAAAGTGATTCTGTTTTACATATATACCACCACTAGCGGTTCCCCACACCTCCATATGCGACTGAAAGTAACTTATGTTCGACCCCGGGTCTTCAACTAAATACATTCCAAATTTCATCAAAATCCGTCCAGCCGTTTGGCTATGAAAGAGCAACAGACATTATTATGGATATTAATATGGATGCATACCATAACTACCGAGCAGAGCTCGGTCGCCCAGGTACTATAACGTGAAAAGCCAATATCGCAAAAACATAATCGAATTCATTGGTATATCAGGAACAGCTTGGACCAGAGAAGCACAGGATAGATCAAAGTGGAAAGACTTGGAGGAGGCCTATGTCGGTGGACAATCTATGGTTAAGAAGGCTTAGTGCAAATAAATAATAATATGTAAACCGAAATATTGTAACCTAGAAATAAGAGCTATCTTTATATGATTCGACCAGTACATAGCCACGTCCACCGCCCTGCCGTTTGCCTCCCCCAAATCCTCAGTCGTACAGGAGACTGGGCCACTGGGGCATATCAGGAGATGAGCCATAGAATGGACAACACCGCAATTATTGCACAGGCTGTCAGTTGAAAAACCCCATTCTAACTCTGTTCTCTTGGTACCTCCCAACACCAGTCCGGAGTCTAATTAAAGACTTCCAGGAGTGCTATTTTTGAGATGTATGACTCACCCAAAACCGGTGAGTCGAGTGATTATCGTTCGACTCACCGGTTACGTCGCTTAAAAATCATTCGAAAACGAACGATAATCACTCGACTCACCGGTTTTGGGTGAGTCCATACATCTCAAAAATAGCACTCCAGACTGGCCAGGGGAGATTACCACCGGGTGGAAGTTTTTCGACTGGTAATGAATCCACTGATGTATGTGGGCATTTACTTTTCCACCGTTCCAATCTAGCTTTAACCTTACCTGAGCTATTTAAGCACTTACCGACAAGATCTTGAAAGTGAAATACGATCTCCCTTGTGTACCGGCTCCGCGGAGCCTCCACGGTGTACCTGATTGAGCCACGCTCGGCGAATTGGCCTTTGCCCCTAAAATGGAGGAACATTTTGGACATTTGCTCGGATATTGGCCTTTATTGCATATAGTATTGCATTTTCACTGGTCAGTTACTCGGCTTAGTGTGGTTATATCTTAGAATAGTACTAAACCAAACAAGTGGCATTATCATCTCTTATAACCATGCAAGATCCAGTGAGTAAGGGAGATGTCGCCTTACATCATGTATTGCGCTGTCTCGCTTACTCACTGAACGGCAGTAACCCCCCAGGAGGCGGCACGCGCACTTTTTTTTAAGTGAAGTCTGCTTCATTCTGCGCGCGGGTTAAGAAAACATACACAATAAGTACGCTACGCACTTGACAAAATTATCCAATACAAACAAATACACGCACGCAAGAACAAGTAGTATGACCGGCGGTCTTATACTTTTTGCAGAGGGTCGTCTGTAAGTGGCCACTCCAGTTGGTTTAATGCTCTATGGGCCATATATACGGTCACAAAATCTCGGCCCTGACTGTCCACTCGATATTCTTTAAAACGAGTGCCCGCTGGTTCCATGAAATTATTTATGTATGTTATCATCTTTTTATTATAAATTTCACTGTACATATATAAGAACTTATAGATATTTAATGCTACAAGTAAAAACGCGGACTTAACCCGTTGAGTAGTTTCATACCCGTGTGACTAAGGAAAATGCCCGCGTAATGTCCCAGTTACATCGTGTTATTTATTACAAAGAATGTAGAATCGAGCGCAGAGCGGTCTAGGATTTTTGATATTAACAAAAAACATTCTTTATTCATCAACCGCCTGATTGATAGTGGTTACCGTGCTAGTATTCTGTGCCGTTACCATCTAATTGCCGAAAAATTAGATTTGCGGCTAACGTACGAATGTACATAAGTATAGGTATCGAAAAAAAACCAGATCTGTTCCGAAGTGGCCACATCTCTGAAGACAGCATCCTGACACTGCGGACTGCAGAAGCACTTGACCCCTCCGTTGGTAATGAGAGCCGTTGTGTGTTTGGCCAGACAGTACATGCCTTTCATTGTACACTGAGGACCGTCTGTAAAGGAAGTGTTTTTATAGGTAGTTGCAATTAGACAAGACACAACAAAACATATTTATACAATAAATATGTTATTCAGTAAAAATAGTAATTTTGGAAATTACAAACATACATGTATAAAACAATAGGCGGTTTTAAATAAATGCATAATTTGCCATAGATACTTAAACAATAATAAAGAAATACCAATAATACAAGTAACACAAAAAGTCAAATCAACATAAAAAGGAACACGATAGCCTAGCGCAGCGCACGAGTGCGTGGTTCACGGCCATGAGTGGTATTTTTGAGATGTATGACACCCAAAACCAGTGAGTCGAATGATTATCGTTCGAGTCACCGGTTATGTCGCATGAAAATCATTCGAAAACGAACGATAATCATTCGACTCGCCGGTTTTGGGTGAGTCGTACATCTCAGAAATATCACTCCAAGTTTGGTTTATAAACTTAGGTAGTTAGTTGGGTTACCTTCACGAGGATAGAAAAATGGACGGCATCCACAAAGACGTACAGCCAGCTTGGCCCGACACGACAGACGACACGTATTGGTGCTGTAAACCTTAAATTAAATTGTCACCGTTATTTATCATCGTCTTAGCGTTCTAACCGTGGCCTACTATCATACACACGTTTGGTTCGTTTTAACACCTAAATAAATCTAGGGGGTTACTATTGTCTCTTAAAACCATGCAAGATCCAGTGAGTAAGCGAGACAGCGCGATACATGATGTAAGGCGACATCTCCCTTACTCACTGGATCTCGCATGATTTTAAGAAACAGTAGTAACCCCCCAGATTTATTTAGGTGTTAAAACGAACCAAACGTGTATCTAGGCTTTCGCTAGGTCGTCGGGTGGCCTACTATCATCTCTAATAACCATGCAAGTTCCAGTGAGTAAGCAAGACAGCGCAATACATGATGTAAGGCGACATCTCACTAACTCACTGGAACTTGCATGGTTTTAAGAGATGGTAGTAAAGTAACCCCCCAGTATCCCTAGTATGAGATTTTATAAACGCAGACGCTAGCGACTGCGTTAGCGATTTATAGGACAAATGGATTAACTTGTACAGCGTCCCTGGCAACTGGAAAGTAAGAAATTCCATTGAATACAAAATGGTAACGCAGTCGGTAGCGTCTGCGTTTATAAAATATCATACTAGGGGTACCTACTGGAGGCGGTCATTCTTCAGGACTCCTTCTGCCGTTTGCTTGCCCTTCTTCGCTGTCGACAGAAGGAAGGCAACATTATGTTTGTTTTATCACAGACTAGCTACCCGCCCCGGCTTCGCATGGGCATAAAAACTTTCCTCATGAATCTTAGCAAGCACTTTATCAGTTTGTAGTTTGTACAAAAATGACGATACTTTAAAAAATCGTGTTTTAATCATTCATAAATTAGCGGGATCTTAACTTTTATATTTTCAATCCTTGTAGCGCCATCTATTAGCAAGAAAAAGAGCTACCCAAATCTTTTGCTTAGGCAATGAGACCACTTGATCTTACCTTGCCACCTTTTCTTTGCGGCTCGTCCGTGTAAAGACATCTCCTCCTCTGAGGTGACAGTTCTCTAATACCCTTCCCGCACTCCGTCTCTATCACTCTCAACTCTATGCTGCGATCCAGCGATGTGTAGATCATGGACTTGGGGCCCATGGTGTCGACGATGTCGTAAGGGGAGTGAGTGTAGAACTGTAAAACATTTTTCATTTCTCATACTCGGAAAGTAGTGTTTTCCTGATCTGAGTACAGGGTGGAAAACGCTTCATGCCCTCCCACGGGCCGAAAATCCCATAGTAATCACTTTCTTCTTTAGGGCGGGAAAGAAATTTCAAAATTAGAATATAATTTTGCCTGTGAATTTGGAAGGAAAACGGCAACAAAAAATTTCAACAACAAAAAAAAAATGTGGAAGTATGAACAGCCAGTGTTAATTTAAAAAGTATTTATTAGGGTCAGCACTCACTAAGAGCAAAGCATTTTCTGATAACACTAAAATATTAACTTCATGAATATGGGCATACAGTGAAAAATAAACACATGTACCTACAAACGCGAAGGTCCTGAACATCACGTTAAGAGGTTTATTTAATTTTTCATTTTAATTTTTTTGATAAAACTAAACTCGCTAAAACAGTTAATGGTAACCTATCTGCAGTGCTCTTGGTGTGCGCTGATCTTAAGCGGAACGGAGAGGCCCCCGTGAAGCGCGCGGTATGTTCTATATTTAAAATTTAATACTGAATTACAAACACAATATCATTTAAGAAGGCATCACTCACACACTTATTAATTTTAGAAAAATTTATTTTTTTACTTTCCTTATATTTGAAATGAAAAGTTGAGTGTTTAACACGGGTAAAAGGAATAATTCCTGATCGGACTATAGCCTCGCACGGGAATTATTCCTTTCTTCCCTTGTATAATATTATATCTACTATAGTAACAACCACTAATTTGCTGACATATTTATTCAAGTAACAAAAACTCAGTTTTTTGTTATATACAAAGCTATAGGTATGTTAGTAAATTCTTTTTAGGGTTCCGTACCTCAATAAACAAAAGCGGAACCCTTATAAGATCACTTTGATCATCATTCATAACATATACTGCATAAAGTGCTACGGTCCCTTTCGGCTGTAAAATAATGAAAATTACGGGTTTTAGTCGCGATCAAAAGATATGATCGTAATGTTGCTTTTTTGGTGAGAGAGGTTTCATGAACTAATAAGACTCCAAGTAGTGTGCAGAATGGAATGATTTATTGAGTTTTTTTTTTTTTTTTGACGGACCTACAGTATTAGCTTCGATGAGCTTTTATACTTACAGCGGGACAGTTTGAGGCGAGGGCTTGACGCCACTCAGCCTTTTCGGCAAAAGCGCAAGGGGCTCCCAGTTGGGACGAACCTCGGCCATGGGCTTTGCCTTTGAGCAATGGCGAGCGATGCAAACTCGCGAGCGATGCAAACGCTCATTGCCTTAAGGGCCGACACTAGGGTGCCTTAAGGGCCTAAGAAAAGCCTACTGGTGGCGAGAAGCGCCCTGGTACATTCCGGTACCTGGTAAACGAGCTACTGTTCCTACTTCGTCGCACTCGCCGGCGAGTGCGGTGTATAAGTGTACAGGTTGAGTGTCCCGGTCTCCTGAGAGACGCGAGATCTTCGAACGGCCTATTTGCAACCGTGATGGGGTCATCGGGGTCCAAGAGAACATTCCTCGGGCGTCGAAGCCGCAAGGTGGGATCCTTCAGGGGATTGTAGTTGGCTGCCTTTACTACTAACGGATTTGGATGAGAGGGGCATTTCTCAAAGTAACGTTGGGACGTCTCTTTGAGATATCTCGATATGGTTGGAAGCTCAAGATCCTTGTGCAGATCGCGGGTACGTAGGCCCGGGGGTGCTCCCGTGGCTCTACGTGCGAACCTATTCTGAATGAGTTGGAATTTATTCAGAAGAGATGGTGCTATGTGTGCGAAAATAACGCTAGCGTAAGTCATGACAGGTCGGATGCACAGCTTGTAAAGAGTCAACTTATTTCTAAGCGACATTTTTACGTTACTGATCATGGGTGAGAGTCTGCCTAGGAAGAAGGCTGCTCTGTTGCGTACTCTTTGGATGTGGGGTCCAAAGGTCATCTTGCTGTCAAAGATAACGCCCAGATATTTTGTGCGGTCAACCCATGGAATGGATTTTCCGAACAAAGATATCGTTTTTAAGAGCGATTGTGTGCTCCATGCCGGGGGTCGTGTTGCACCGCGGGAGTCTTTGGAGAAGAACACTGCTGCGCTCTTTTCCGGATTCACCTCGATGCGCCACTTCCTGAACCAAGCGCCGAGCGCGTCGACTGCTTGTTGGAGGCGTTTGAAGATAAGGTCCTTGTTTCTACTGGATGTGTAAAGTGCAGTGTCGTCAGCGAAGAGAGCCAACTCCACGTGCGGGGTCCGGGGTACGTCGTTAGTGTACAACGCGTATAGTATGGGTGAGAGCACAGAGCCTTGAGGGACTCCTGCTGTTAGTGGTCGGGGGCGTAAGAGCGTTCCTTCTACTCTGTAGCGGAAGGTTCTATTCGACAAGAAGTCTCGCATGATGCGCACGAGACTGTCTGGCAGGCCCATGATGGCCAGCTTGGCTACCAAGCCGGCATGCCAGACTTTGTCGAATGCCTTCGCTACATCGAAGAAGAGCGCTCCAGTAGGTTGACCGCGGCGGCGGTTGTCTAGGATGTGCTCTGTTAGGCGGTGCAGTTGGTGTACGCAGGAATGTTTTGCGCGGAAACCCATCTGTTCGTTCGGGATCAGATTCATAGATTCGATATAAACCTTGAGTCTGGCCGATAGGATTCTCTCGTATATCTTCCCGATGCAGCTGAGGAGGCTGATTGGGCGATAAGAGGTCGGGTTCTTCAGGTCTTTGCCTGGTTTTGGGATGCCTATTACTGTTGCTTGTTTCCAGGCGTCTGGGAACGTACAATTCGCTAAGCAAGCATTGAAGATGCTCACTAGCAGCAGTAGTAGGGTCTGGGGTAGACATTTCAATATGCCATTGGATATACCGTCAGCACCGGCGGCTTTTCGGGGTTTTAGGGATTTTATTATCGATTGCACCTCGTCAATCGTGGTTGGAGGGAGTGCGATCGCGGGGGGAGCCGATGCGGAGGCGGCGACGCTCTCTACATGCGATTCTACCCGTTGTACGTGATCTGGGTCTACTGGCTCACGACTAGGAGAGCATTGGCTTTCCAGGTTGTCTGCGAGGCATTCAGCTTTTTCGTCATCATCGAAGGCGATGGAGCCATCCGGTCGGTTGAGAGGAGGAGTGGATGAGATCTGATCGCACTTGAGACTTCGCGCCACACGCCAGTAAGTGACATGTGACGGGTTGAGTTCAGAGAGGAAGTCGCTCCACCTTTCGTCCCTGAGTTCCTTCATGCGCTCCTTAACTCGACGTTGAAGGTAGCGTAGTCTAGAACGGGCCACATCGGTGGGGTACAGGTCGTGTTCTCTTGTCGCGGCATTCTTTTCCGTCAACAACCTCCTTACGTCGTCAGGCAGCTCGAATCTATGGTTGGGATCCACAGAAGGGACCTGCCTGGTGCAGTCCTTGATGGCCGCTTGTAAGTGGTTGGTGAGGGACGAGACTGCCAAGTCTGTCTGTTCGGTGGATGTTATCCTGTCCGGAATGGCATCCAGGTTCGGGGACGGTTGGTCGAGCGCTTTCGCTAGCTTCTTCCAATCCGTGGTCATTCTTGTATGGGTGGGACGCCCATTGTCTGTCTGTCCTAGTTGCAGGAGGACCGGTCTATGGTCTGAGTTTAGGTCCGGATGCACCTCTATTGAACACACTGTAAGGGTGATGTTCTTTAGTAGGGCAAAGTCCAGGACACTGGGATTGTGGCCGTCCATGGTAGGATAGCGTGTCGGGGCCAGGGGCGCTATAACGTCGAAATCCAGAGTCTCTTCGAGTCTCGAGAGGGTTTCGCCGTTCGTCGAGTTGGTTAGCGAGTGCCACCTGGTATGTTTACTGTTGAAATCGCCAGCCAGTATGGTAGCGTTTCCCATAGCAAACAGGGCTTGAAGGTCGCTCTCAAGCAGGCTTTTGTTGGGGCTGAGGTAGATGGAGGCGATTTTTATTGGCGAATGGCCAGTCATTGCGATTCTGAGGATTGAGCATTCCATATTCGTTAGAGATGGAGGGTCTAGTTGGCAACAGTGCAGGGACCTTTTGTAATAGATTAGGGTTCCGCCTTTGGCGTTGTCTAATCTATCATTGCGAACGATGTTGTAGTTCGCTATTCTTGGGTCTCTCAATGAAGGTTTTAAGAAGGTTTCCTGCAGGAGAAGGATATCCACCTGATGTTGGGTGAGGTACCGAGCAATCTCGGCCCTCTGGTCGCGGAGTTTACCGTTGGCGTTGTAAAACGCCAAGGTCAGCGATCGGGGTTTGTTCCTATGGGTTGTACTACCCATTATGGTTGAGTCGTGGGGCGAAGATGCGGAGGGATTTTGACCTCCGATAGCTTCGTAATTTGAGCCTTGTAGCGCCTAATAACCTTCGTCCGTTCGACCCAGTTGTCGCCGGCGGCTATTAGGGCGTGGCCCAATTCCTCGATCATGTCGAGGTCGACTGTGTCCAATATTTGGAGGGCTATGTCCGTGGCCTCTTCGGCTGTGGCTACGCGGGGAGCCGTGTTCCCGTGGGGGACTTTGACTACCGCGTTGGCCGCACCGGAGGGCTTGTTGGTCTTTTGTGGACGAGGAGGCGCTGCTGCTGGTTTTGCAACCGCTGTAGCTAAGCTTTTCGCTTGCGCGTTAGTCGCCTTGGGGGCTACCGAGGGGGCTGGAGTTGGGGTTGAAACTTGAGGTTTCTTGCCCAATTCCGGAAACTCCGCAGTGTTGCTAGAGTTCGGTGGGGTTGGTTTGGTTTTCGGGCTGGGTTGTTTCCTCGCTACAGAGGACCTCCCTTTTTGGGCCTGCCCTGCGTTGCTTTTTGGGGCTTTCGGGCACCCGCGCCAGTTGGCTGGGTGGCCCTCTTCCCCGCATAGCACACAGGCGGGATTGCCCGGGGATTCTCTGTTGCGCTCACACTCCTTTGTGGCGTGGTCACCCAAACACTTCACGCAGCGAGGACGTGCGTGGCAGTGACGGGCGGAATGGCCATAGAATTGGCAGTTATGGCACTGCCCTACTACTCCGCGTTTGCGCGGGGGCTCGATGGAGATTCCGTTGAGCCCCGCGACAGTCTTGACTTTGAAGACTGCTTTCCCTTCGGGTGTCTTGTCCAAGACGACTAGTACCATGTCATATGGTTGGCGGGGGTGTTTGGCACGGTACATACGATGTACCTCACGTACCGGGATTTTTTGCTCCATAAGAGTCTCCTTGACATAGTCGGTTGAGACGTCTTTGGGGATGCGTCGGATCACGACTCGAAGGACGCGCTCCTCCTCGAGGGTGTACGTGTGCCAATCGATATGTCTTTCAACTAAGAGGGCGGTGAGGGCCCTGTAGTGGACCACCGTTTGGAGGGTGACCCTAATTCCAGTTTCGCACTTGCGTGCGTTTGTGAAATTGATCTGTCTTTCTTTGAGAGTTTTCGAGACTGATTCCCATTTTGATGGGTCTCGGATGATGACAGGAGGGGGGGCCTTTGCCTTCGGGGAAGCCGGTGAGGCGGGCGTGGTTTTGGTTGGGGTTGGGGGTCGGCGGGCTTGTTTGCCGTCCGCGACCTTAACGATTTTAGCGGATTGCTTCCGCTTGGTCTTCCTCTGGCGTTTGCCTCCGACGGTGATGAAACCGTCCTCCGAGGATGAGGACACGGACGCTTGCGAGGCGTCGGAATGGTGATCGTCGTCGTCCTTCACAGGAGAAGTGTCCATTTCTTGACTAGATTCAAAAAGTTCTTTTCAGAGCTGGTAAAGGTAATCCTTGTACACGTATCACGTGGAGGTAATTGGTAATGTACTCTGTAATGTTGGTTGTGCTGATGGTAGCCACACTTTCAAATCGTAAATTTTGCTAATTCAGATGAGAATGGATTGAAATAAAACCAGGTAAGAAGCTATATACATACAAAACTAATTTGAGAATTATTCTCATCATTCATCATCATCGACTCGCTGATTTTTAGAGTCATGGACACCGAGCTAAGATAATTCAAATCAATAATTTTCACGTGCTCTATGGACATGGGTTTCAAAACTTTCAAGCATAGCGCTCCGAGCTCCTGCTAGTTGGTATGCAACGAGGATAACGCTTTTCTAAGATTCTAACATCATCTGGGGCGTTACTACAGTCTCTTAAAACCATGCAAGTTCCATTGAGTAAGCGAGACAGCGACGTCCCCCTTACTTACCGGATCTTGCATGGTTTTAAGAGATGATAGTAGGCCACCTGATGTATGACCACACAGCCGACTTACCGTGGTGTTGGATGTTATCTCCAGGAGTACGTAACAGCGTTGTGAGGAGTACTTGCAAGCAAGCGGGAACATCTTTGTATCGTTTGGGTTTGGTGTCCTATAAACAAAATGACATTGTAATTGTTTTCTTTGAAGGGGAAGTCCAAAAAGTGAAGTATTGGTAATGTCTAATGGTCTTGGTAATGTTAGTTGAATGTAAATACTGATGGAATATATACAATAACGGAGACAGCAGTGTGCTTACAGCTTATTATGATAGATAAACGCTAGACTTTATCGTGGTGAATATTATTTATTTCACAAGCTTCAGGTGACAATATCAGTTATAAGAATATAAACAAACCGTAACTAGGTACATTTAAATATGACAGTAGAGTAATAGATTATATGGCCAGCATATAATAATACAACCTCCAATACGCCCCCTTAATCTATTACGTACAGGCATCAACCAATACTATACATGTCCATCAACAGCAGGTACATAAAATAAATTATAATGTAACACTTTTGTGTCTGACTATACCAAACATACACTTTAGTAAACCATGAGTATAGTAACATCTAACAAACTTAACTATGCATAATAACATCACCAAAAATTAATCTATTACAACTTAACAAAACAGTTTTAAAGTACATCAATATCAAAAACTAAACATAACTAACCCGCCCCCTTAATAGAATAATTTGATAGGGATAAATCCTTCAAAAAATCTTTCAACTTCGGGCCATGAACACTTTTAGTTAAAATGTCCGCTATCATTTTATCAGTTGGCATGTACTGAATTTCTACTTTATTGTCCAGTACACATTCTCTAATAAAATGATACTTAATATCGATGTGCTTTGTCCTATTATGCATCATTTTGTTACCTGCTATTTTATGTGCAGACTGGTTGTCATTGAAAATAACTACAGCTTTATTTTCAACACATATCAAACTACTTAACAATCTGTTCAAGTAAAGTGCCTCTTTTGAAGCTTGACTCAGTCCTACATACTCTGCCTCTGTGGAACTCAACGAAACAGTTGGTTGCTTCCTACTCTCCCAAGAAATAACATTTTTACCAATTTTAAAAATTAATCCTGTAAATGATTTCCTATCTAGAGCTCCACCCCAATCAGCATCTACATAGCCACGTAAGTCTAAGTCCCCAGATTTTCTAAATGTAAGACACATATCAGACGTACCCTTTAAATATCTTAAAACCCGTTTAGCACACTTAAAGTGAATTTCATCATAACATGAATTGAACTGTGATAGTACACTAACCGCGTGTGCTATATCTGGTCTTGTATTACAGGCTAGATAATTAAGACTTCCTATCAAACTTTGATATGGCAGATTACAACGCGTACCTGTCGACCTCTCCAATTTCATTCCTACCTCCATTGGAGTTGAAACAGGCTTTGCATCAGACATTTTGAAGTTATTTAAGACTTCCTGAATAAATTGTTCCTGATCGAGATAAATAACACCATTATCTCTCCTTAATCTCATGCCTAAAACATGCCTAGCTGCGCCTAAATCTTTTACTTTAAACTTCTCAAGCAAACCTGTTTTTAACCTTTGCTTTTCTTTATCACAATTTCCAAATACAAAAATATCGTCCACATATATGACAACAATTAACTTCTTGTTATTTTCAAGCTGTTTTTGATACAAACATGGTTCTATTTTTGATTGTTGATAGCCTAAATTTAACATTTCACTATCCAATTCTTTAAACCATGCATTTGATGCTTGTTTTAAACCATACAGTGATCGCTGTAACTTACAAACCATTTTCTCTTTGCCTTTTACAACTGCTCCTTTTGGTTGAAGCATATAAATATCCTCCTTTATCCTACCATACAAAAATGCAGTTGTTACATCCCATTGGTCAATAAACCAATTATATTCTACAGCTAAAGATAACAATAATCGTAAAATAGAGTTTCTAACTACAGGAGAATAAGTCTCTGTATAGTCTATTCCACTAACCTGTGTATAACCCTTCGCTACTAACCTGGCTTTATACTTTGTTATCTTACCATCACTATCCTTTTTAATTTTAAACACCCATTTCGACTGTATCGGCCTTTTATCGGCTGGTAAGTCAACCAAAGTCCATGTCTCATTCTCTTTCAATGACATTAACTCTTCGTTTATCGCTTTTTGCCATAATTCGGAGTCTGGTCTTGCCAAAGCTTCCTCTATGGTCAATGGATCACCTTCATTATTATTTGGTACAATAAGACATCCGTATCTATCAATTTGTTTTCTTTCTCTCAAAGGATATCTCCTTTCTGATAGATCTGGTAGTACCTCCTCTTCAGTATCAGTGTTAGCTTCTTCGAGTGTTTCCGCAGGTTCATGTACCAACTCTTGGTTACCTATATTCTCATCAACAGCATCATCATAGACGTCGTCATGATTTTCCAATACATCAGGTACATTTATACAACTGCTCGGTAAAATAGACTGATCAGGCTCTGGATTCAAGTTTATAACAACCTCCGATGACTCTTTTACATCATCTTTTGCGAGAAAAACATTTTCTAAAAATTTTACATCTCTCGCCGTTGTCACTTCGCCTGTCTTTGGATTCATCAGACGATAACCCTTCTGATTATTTGGATATCCAATAAATATCATCGGTTCAGTCTTCATATCCATTTTGCGTCTCTTTTGTTTTGGTAATAAACGATAAGCTACACAACCAAATATTCTCAGATGACTAACATCTACATCTTTTCCAGTCCAAAGCTTTTCAGGCACTGCATTATTCAAAGCTTTTGTTGGGCTTCTATTTTTTAAATATACAACAGTATTAACTGCCTCAGCCCAATACTTCTTGCTTAAGTTAGATTCCGACAATAAAGTTCTTGCTTTCTCTATTATAGTCCGATTAGCTCTCTCGGCGACAGAATTTTGTTCCGGTGTGTATGGTACACTAGTTTGGTGTTTTATTCCTGCAGACTTCAAAAATACTTTGAGTTTGGCATTACAATATTCTCCACCGTTATCAGATCTCAGACATTTAATAGTTTTGCCAGTTTCGTTCTCAACTTCCGCCTTGTATTCACGAAACTTATAATAGGTCTCGTTCTTATTTTTCAAAAAATATACATGAGTCTTTCTAGTAAAATCATCTATAAAAAGTAAAATAAATCTCGAACCTCCAAACGACGGCTCCTCTATCGGACCACAAATATCACTATGAACTAATTGCAATACCTCGCTTGCTCTTGTACCTTTGTTTTTGAAAGGACTCTTACATGTCTTCCCTTCAATGCATGGTATACACGGTTCACACAAATCTGTTTTCTTAAATTCCATACCCGTAACCATATTTTTCATTAAAGACATATAATTTCTATTTAAATGACAAAGCCTTTTATGCCATAAGTTCGAAATATTTTCATTTTGTTTTGACAATGTCACATTTACGACATTATTTCTCTTTTCTGTCAACTCGTAAATTCCGTCAACTTCTTTACATCTTGCAATGACTTTGTTCTTATTTTGAATCATGCAACCTCTTTTGTTAAAATTTATCGAAAAATTCTTTTTAGTCAAATCGCTCACCGAAATAAGGTTCATCGACAAATCAGGAATATGTAAAACATTTTCTAAAATCAATTTCTCGTTTCCGCTGACTTGTGGTTCAGCATTCCCTCGTCCTTTGACTGACAATTTTTCTCCATTTGCTACAGAAATTTTCATGTTGCTCTTTTCAGGTTTATATGACACCAAATTGTTTTTATCATGTGTCATGTGATTGGAGCATCCACTATCAAGATACCATTTATCTTTGTTAATAGTTTCTTTCGTATTCAGGCATACGTTCGCTGTCTTCTCATGCTCTTTGCATTCCGACGCCTTATGCCCTTGTTTATGACATCTAAAACACTTGAACACAAATTTCTGCTTACGATCATTTGTTTTAGTATTAGATCTGGCATCATTTGGTCCTTTACGTGTAACCAAAGCTTGCTCGTAGTCTGTACTCATTTTGCTCTGTCTACTACCTTCTTGCAACAATTTCATTTTAATTTGCTCCAACGTGATCTCTTGTCCACTATTATCAACAGCCATAATAAGGGGACTGTACTCAGGAGTCAAACCACCCAGCAATATAGATATGATCCAATCATCAGGAATTTTACCATCAATATCATCCAATTGTTGTGCAAGAAATGTTACTTTTGAAATATAACTCTCCATAGAACTAAAATTATCCAGCTTACTATTAAAAAGCTCTCGCTGTATTTGGATTCGTCTACCCCAACCCTTATCTTTATATGCTTTTTGCAAACTGTACCAAGCCTCCTTTGCTGTTTTTGCTTTATAAACGTGCATAAAGCACTCAGGCTCTAACAACAAGCAAATTGTAGTACGTGCCTTTCTATCTAAATCAGCATAATCTACATAATCATTTTTATCGTCAGAGATTACTTTCCACCAATTTTTATTTTCCAAGTAATTTCTCACCATAAATTTCCATGTTGGGTAATCAACAGATCCCTTCAGCTTTTTAATTCCATGTACGCTATCTTCCGACATAGTTACAGCAAAAGACTACTCACGTATTATTCAACCACTCAATTTTATTTTTCTAGCACTATCAGTGCGTGGTGCACATAACCTAATGAAATATATACAATAACGGAGACAGCAGTGTGCTTACAGCTTATTATGATAGATAAACGCTAGACTTTATCGTGGTGAATATTATTTATTTCACAAGCTTCAGGTGACAATATCAGTTATAAGAATATAAACAAACCGTAACTAGGTACATTTAAATATGACAGTAGAGTAATAGATTATATGGCCAGCATATAATAATACAACCTCCAATAAATACTACCTAGTGATAAATAAAGTAGCAAAAAGTAAAATTCATTTGAAATTTTTGAGTACACTTTGGATTGATTAAAAATATGATGACCGAACGGCATCTGTCGTCTTTTTCTATTGACACAAGGACGTGCGTCGTGCAGGATGGCCGTGTCGTGTCGTGATGAAATTACATTTAAAATAAAATGTGGGTATACGGTTCTATGCACAGAACCTGCCACTTGTGCAGTCATCCCTACCTTTGGAACGTTGAAAGTTAAATTATTACGATGGCGATTGAGAATAGATGAAATAGATCTCGCTCAGTCAGTCCGAATCCGAACATAGACGCGCGGCAGTGTACTGCAGATAAAGCATTGATAATAGTTGATGTGAATTGTTTTAAGCGTTAGCGCGTGCGTGTGACCCGATACGTTTAGACTTTAGATGTGTCCTGATAACTAGCTACCTAAACCTGGTGTGCAGAAATGGCGTGATGAGGCCTTATTATCCGCCAGGGGCGTTGTAAAGGTTTATCATACAAAATCGCTAACGCAGTCGCTAGCGTCTGCGATTATAAAATCTCATATACCTACTAGGAGTACAGGGTGTGCGTAAACCAAGTGTTTCTTGGGTTCCGTTTTTACTTTTTGAGTTAAGAAACCCTAAAAGGATGAAATTAACTTACACAATGTTTACATCAGCAATGGCAATTGAATTTGTGCCGTAGCAGGCTCCCGATTCCGTCATCACAGGAGTCCAGGCGACATCCCGCCCGTGAGACCAAGTCGCCTTGATTTGAAACTTCGGCATTACCTTGCGAAAATAGGGTGAATAAGTAATTATCGCCCGGCATTTGAAACAAAACGGTGGCGGGCCTACGAAGCAAATACACGTCAGATCAGAATCATTTTTCATCTTGACCTGGCCGGGGATCGAACCCGGGACCTCCTGAGTAGCGGTTAGGTGGCATACCACCGTCTCTTAAAATCATGCAAGATTTAGTGAGTAAGGGGGATGTCGCTTTACATCATGTATTGCGCTGTCTCGCATACTCACTGGATCTTGCCTGGTTTTAAGAGTCGGTAGTAACCCCCCTGGAGTGCTATTTTTGAGATGTATGACTCACCCGAAACCGGTGAGTCGAATGATTATCGTTCGTTTTCGAATGATTTTCATGCGACATAACCGGTGACTCGAACGATAATCATTCGACTCGCCGGTTTTGGGTGAGTCATACATCTCAAAAATAGCACTCCAGGGGGGTTACTACTACTAATGGTTAACATACCATTACGATAGAGCGTGAAAATGTAACAAACAAACAAACTCACTTTCGCATTTATATACTCATGTTCTTCATTTCTCAAGCATTATCTTGAAGTGATTCAAATTTAATCATTGCATTGTCCGTGGTTACGTGTCTCCCACGGGTTCCTTTTTTGTATGCGAAACCATTGATACATAATCGCCAACCTTACTGTAGCCTTCATAGTGCGAAGTCTCGATACTGCGAAAGGTTATTTGTTCGATGTTTGTAAACATCGAGGAGCAGCTTTGATACCTACCTTATTTTTCCAAGTTTTCGTTTATTGATGTAATTTTACGTCTTATAGGAATTAAAGTTTCCTTTCTTATATTTATAAAGTTTCTTCTGGCGATTCTTCTATACAATAGTCATTCTGAATTGCATGATAATTCAAATCATGAATAATTTCTTAACTTGACACTAAAAACATTTGCAAAGACTCACGTCAACAGCAAGCTGGTACAAGTCGACCGCTGCTAGTTGGTCGTCGTTGGCAAACTCTTTATAATTCTCCAACTGCTCCAGGTTTGAATTAGCGACAGTATAAACAAAAGACTTGTAGTAATCGTACTTGTCATCGTTAGTGCTCACGCCGAAGTATGCTTTGAGGACTTCATCGATTTTCTTGAGGTTTACACGATTCTGAAAACCACAAACTGATTTAATCTTTATTAAATAATTACATGTGTCTCAAGTAGAGTTGCAAATAAACCGTTTTAATCAAAATCCGTGGTTGGTGGAAATAAATTTAAAACAGTTTAAAACCGTGCCACGATTACTACTTACTGTTGAAAAGTAAAAATAAAAGATATTCATTGAAAACTTTTAATATTTTTCGATATTTTTTTGAGGTGGCTATAATCCACAATATGGCAAACAAACTTATAGCTTATTTTTGCCAATATCAAGTTTTATTAAATGTTCTTCACTTTGTCGAGTCACAGAGTCAAGTCAAGTCAGTAGTCAAGTTAGTCAAGGGCACAAACTAAATAGAGATACTACGTATGTCAAGGGCTAAGTGAAGCGGTGGAAGTTTCACTTAGCATTATCTTTGGGAGATTTTGGTGACAAGGATTAGTCACTTATACGACATTGTACCTACCACTTCCCAACACGCTTGTTTACAATACTTAGCGAATAATAATCCACCTTTATTATGCACAAATATTTGAAAAAACACATATATTAGAAAATAAATATAATGACGATAACTGAGTGACTTAAGCTTGGCGCCAAAACTCTCTTTTAGTATTTAGAACTATCAAAAACAATTTATTTAGTTCCAACCATCTCTATTTAGTTTGTGGTTCCAACATTCGACAAAAAATGGCGATAGTATTCAATTTATCTCAGTGCGCCATCTAGTATTACATTTAAAAACTAGAGAAAGCACAACGTATTTAGTTACATATACTCGACACAAGATAGCGCTAAAAATAATATTTAACGCCATCTAGTTTTAGTATTTAGAACTAGCAAAAGCAATGTTTATTTAGTACTATTACTCGACATATGATGGCGCTAGCATTCATTTTATCTTAGTGCGCCATCTAGTATCATATATTCAACTAATAAAGCAATAAACATATTAAGTTACAGTTACTCGACGATAGATGGCGCTAGTATTTATCTTAGTGCGCCATCTACAATTAAATTTTAAAACTAGACAACAACGTATTTAGTTGCATATACTCGACACAAGATGGCGCTAAACAATATCTAACGCCATCTAGTGTTAGTATTTAGAACTAGCAAAAGCATTGAAATTTATTTAGTTCCATTACTCGACAAATGATGGCGCTAGTATTCATTTTATCTTCGTGCGCCATCTAGTATTGAAATTTTGAACTAATAAAGCATTAAAAAATACCTATTAAGTTGCAGTTACTCGACGATAGAGTGCGCTAATTTTTATTATTTCACACGCCATCTAGTCGTTAAATTTAGAACTACAAAAAGCACATTGTTTTAGTTCTGTATACTCGATAGTATGTGGGGCTAATTTTTATCCCGCAGTTCAAGCAAGGTTATAGCTTGATGTTGGAAAATGTCATGAGAGCCGTGTAAGATGGAGTAATCATAACGGCCGCTGCGATTTGGGCGAGTAGACAAGTAAGTTTTAGCACATGAGCACATTCTCATGAGTATCAAATTGTCATGACTTTCAAACATAACGAATGCCATGGCACGCGTCATTACAGTTGTATACCTACGAGCATAGTATTCTGTAATCTGTAGTTGTAGAAACGCGTGCTGCCAGTAAAACTATATTTTAACCAAAACCACAGAATACATTAAAGTTAATATAAGGGTTACCATATCTCAGGATTTGTCCTGAGATTTCAGGATTTTTCGACTCTTCTCAGGATCCCGGCCGGATTTAGCAAATCTAGCTCAGGATTTTCAATAAAACACAGGTTACATTTTAAAGATCTCTCTTATTAAACTACTAAAAATAATTTTCTTTGGTAACGATTGAACAGTTCAAATCAGTACTTATTTATCAAAGTAAAACAAACTAAAAAATATAGAGTGCGATGTACATACAAGCTTGCAACGCGTCGTGTAAAACGCGTGCGCAAGATAATAATACTTTTTTGAGAGAAAATTCTCAAGCTGTAGAAAATCTTTTCCATGGAAATCAGGCCTTTTCTCCGGACTTTTGATTTTTTTCATCTGGTAACCCTAAGTTAATAGTACTAACGCCAATACGTTATTTTAAAAAATAACAAAATTTGGCAGTAGACCTTCATATGGTAAGTGATACTTAATATCACCTCACATGACATGATTAATAGGTACTATGCTAGTAAAATTACGTTGAATGATTCTCGGGAATAACGTATTGGCTTTCAAGCTAATATTTAACAGGTATTTTTGTTATGAAAACTAATTTAATTTTCGCCCTAACCATTTATTTTAGAAGACTCCGCCCATATCTACACTTATTCGAATTGAGAGGTTTTTAACCGTATGTAATTTATCTCTAAGGTACCTTTGTACTAACGATGGTACTTAGGTACTGAGTAGAGATTTTGGATATCCGATAGTTTCGGTAATAGTAGTTCGGTAGTAAATCACAAATTCCGAGTACCTGGTCACATGTAGTGATAGCCGGAATGTTGAACAACCAGCTTCTGAAATCCTTCTCGAGGGTAACCACGGTAGGGTTGTCGTTATACCGTGCGAGTTGTCCCAGAGAAACATCCAGCGCACCCCAGATAGCTGCTACGGTCACGCCAGCCCAAAGCAATCTGCGATAATAAAATTAAATAATGATATAAGTAGTCACAGATTATAGAAAGATATTCAACCGCCATACAAAGAAACGCGCCGATTTTTAGTGAAAGTACTTACTAAGCGGGACAGCGCAATACATGCTGTAAGGCGACATCTCCCTTACTCACCGGATCTTGCATGGTTTTAAAAGATGGTGGTAGGCCGCCGCCGGTCGCCGGCCGCAGGTCGGTGCGGTAGGTGTCCGCAACGCTGCGCTTGCCGGTGCGTGGTCGCCAGTGAACACCTTTCAGCACGGTAATACATCTTGTGGTCACTAATCCCCGCCCACTGCCACTTCAAATTGAAGAGCTAATCCGCTGGGCTATGTCGGCAACCTTTGTTCTCCCAAAAAATTTTCCGTTGCCAAGCTCGATATTTAGGCCAATTAGTTTGGCCTAGAAAGACGAATTTATCCTAAAATTGGGTTTAAGATAAAAGAACCTACCTTTCAAACCAGTGTCTCCCAGGGACAGCTATATGATTAAATCCGTGTATGGTTGTGTCCAAACAAAAATCTTTTGCACATCTATTAATAAAAAAATTACACATTATTTATCTAAGTAATTTTTTCTCCTTTGATTATTCTCAGTTTTTTTCGTAAATAAATTTACACCATACAAATTGCTATTACCAAAAAAAAACAATTATATCTGAAACTTGCGACCCACCCAGCTTCTTAAAAAAACCGCATCAAAATCCGTTGCGTAGTTTTAAAGATTTAAGCATACATAATGACATAGGGACAGAGAAAGCGACTTTGTATTAATACTATGTAGTGAAGTGATACAATCAAAGTAATTTAATTTTAAAATTATTATTTAAATAATATTTTAATTTAAACATAATCACAAGAACTCATCCGCAACACGCATTATCGCTTGTTTCCTAGTTGCATCTTTAGCTTATGCTTAGAGCCCAGGGTCCACTTGCATTCGTGGTCCTAGTTGTTGCGGAGTTCTTTTATGAGCAAGTGTCGAAAATTAGATTTTTCTGTTACATCAAATAAGGAAAAGTTTTGAACCAAATTCTAAAGACTTCTTCATCTTTACTATCACTATCACTACATAGTATAAAACAAAGTCGCTTTCTCTGTCCCTATATCCCATTGTATGCTTAAATCTTTAAAACTACGCAACGGATATGGTTGCGGTTTTAATAGATAGAGTGATTCAAGACGAAGGTTTTTATGCCCATGCGAAGCTGGGGCGGGTCGCTAGTATAAAATAAAATAAAAATGCTGTTCGTTGGTCTCGCCCTGTCTCGCCCTGTCTCGCCCTGTCTCGCCCTGTCTCGCCCTGTCTCGCCCTGTCTCGCTATTCGAGAGACAGTCTAACTATTTGAGAATAGCTGAACCGATGTGATCAATTTTGGTCTCGAAATTTTGTGAAAATTCAAGAAAAGTGCATTCAGTCAGGCAGTAGGGAGATTCGGGTCAGCTAGTTTTTAATAAAAGCACATCCAAGGATGCCAAAGGTATCTAGTAAGGATGTGTACCTGTAAGTAGCTTCAGCTATATTCGTACACAAACTGTTCTTCGGAGCATCAGGTTTCTTAGTACCGGGTGTGTTTACCAGTTTAGGTGGATTCGAGGCACCGATGATCGAGTACATTCTTTGCTTACATAGGTATTATTCTGTGCTAATTGAAAAATAAGTCGAATCTTTGTTTTATCTATAAAAAAATAAACAACAATTTTCTTTGTGTTCCGTGATATTGCAAAATTATTTCAATATTTTTTACTTATTAATAAATAACTATTTATTGAAAGCACGATTTAAATTAAAATTATATTACTGTGGTTTCAATGGTGCTTTTGTGGTTGCGTGATATTCAAATAGAAACGAAATATATAATACTATTTCAATAATAATTAAAGTTCCCTGCTTTTTACATAATTATTTTGACCGTAGCGTGTGGAATAAATGCACGCGATTACAATATTGCAATTAGGTAGATTTCATGTGGTCCTTGGATAGCATTACTTACATAAAAATGTGTAACTTATGTAAAAAGCAAACTTCCATTTATCTATTTTATTTTACATCTCTAGCAAAGTTTAAGGTAAATTAAAAAAAAAAAACGCTTGTTGTGTTCAGTCTCGCCATTCATTCCGATCACAGAATTTAGAAATTACTAACAAGAAGTGGCATAGATTAAGAAAAACCTGTCACTAGTTTGGCTTGCAAGCCTTCACACAGAAAAAATGGGCGTGGAATTTGATTGCGTCATTTATTTCCATTGTTATTGGTCGATAATATTAGGTGGCTTTGTTGTAAACTACGTAATAAGTACATCCATACTTCCATACTTCCATATCCATATCCATACTAATATTATAAATGCGAAAGTCTGTCTGTCTGTCTGTCACTCTTCACGGCTAAACTGCTGGACCGATTGTGATGAAATTTGGTAGGGATGTAGTTAACGACCTGAGGTCAAACATAGGCTACTTTTGGGCGCGATATAACCGAGTCCCACGCGGGGCGAAGCCGCGGGGAACAGCTAGTTTCTAATAAGGTGTGGTGTTGTTAACATGGGTTTACATGTATTAATTGAAATTAAGAAAAGAGAACACGCTGCCACACTGATTCTAGAACTAAATCCGCGTCAAAATATATCTATTCGGATAATTTCTTTGTTCTGATTCCGTTCATAGAAAAACTAAATTCAAAAGTAAATCCACCCAGTACTTTTTAATCATTATACACTAGCTGTAAGCCGTGGTTTAGCTCGCCCGTGGTGTGTATCCACCATAGCTGTAACCCTCTAATAATCAGGCTGACATATCCAGAGATAAACTTTTTTAATCTGAACGGTTGCTCTGGAGTATTGAGCGCTCAAACGAATTAAACACACTTCAGCTTTATTATAGTAGAATATAGATTAGAATAACGATAAATAGTATTGATAAACAAAATACAGACAACTAAATATGAAACAGACATTTCCAATCACACTACATGTATAATATATGCACACAGGGACACTTACACTATAAATTTACATAATTGACATCCACATAACACTTACATATAACTAAATGTCAGACGGACGAGAGAGCAATATCTTGTTGTAATAGAAATGTAACAATAGATTATTTTACAAGACTTTATATTTGTTTAATCTCTATTACACTAATTCCCAAAACACAGATGTATCTAGTTTGGGAATTACTGAACACAGTCTATAGTTAATTTTGTTTTTCTTAACATAGGTATAATAAAATTAGATAGTTTCTTCTGTGATGCTCCCCACCACTCGAGATACAGGTTCGTTCCTAGTTCGATGGTGGGTTGCTGACCATAAGGTTCTAATTCACAAAATAATGTACATATAATAACTTTAATGTAACCTATGTTAAAGTCAATAAAATATTATTTTATTTATTTATTTATTTTAATCCAAAAAGTAATTTGATATGAAATTAACTTTAATTCATAATAATATATATTTACTACGAGTATGTACTGTGGTAACGTAGTACGTTACCACAGTATACTACGAAACGTTACTACAGTTTATATATCCCTCGGGAAAACTCGGGATCTTTAATTTTTTGGGATGAATACATACACATAACACATATAACGTATACGTAATTACATAAGAACGTAGGTACTTGTTGAATGTCCGGTAGAACGTCAGATTCCACGGAATCCTTCATTTTTCCGGGATATCCCCGGTTCCTATCTAAAGTATATCCATACCAAATTTCAAGTTAATCACTCCAGCCAGTAGTCTTCCTGTAATACGTGAACAGGCAGACAGACGGACAGACAAATATTCCAACAATAAGTACCTTTGTGATTTGTCATCTATCCAAATAGCTAGTCCATGTCCTGCACTAAACATTTCAAAAAAATAAAAAATGTAAGTACAAATTCGGTCCAGCTACAGTTTTACTATCGTATCTATAGATAAGTAGGTTCATTTTATTTTAAGTAGGTCTTTAGGTTTTAAATGTACTTACTTATTATTTTCATAGATAAAAAAAAATGCCTGGTATGACTAGACCGCGATCGATTTCGTAAATCTATGATTATTTGTGTTAGCACAGAACTAGTAATAGGTAGTAACTTCATTAGTCTAGTTAGGTTTATATATGGTCACGAATCGCTTCGTGATGTACATTCAAATGAAGTCAGAGAAGATATACTTGGTATTGAAGTTATATCTTTATCATTTGTAATATTATTCACCCATACTCATAACGTTTCCTTTATAATCGTGAAATTGATTCACATTTAAGGACAAAGATTACAAATTCTTATCTCTTTCTGCATTCGTTCGTTTCATACAAAAAATAAAAAACAGGGGGCCAATTCTGCTAACGTTAAATCACAATCGTGTCAAAATAGTGTTTCAATGGTAGTGCTTTTTTACACACTAGTTACAAGAAATGTATATTTTTTTTTATATCACTTTTGATGATCACACTACACACTAAATTCACATCACATCATACTGTCATAACTCTTGTAAATAGTGTGTAAAATGCACTACTATTGAAACACTATTTTGATACGATTTTGTCTTAACGTTAGCAGAATTGTTGAAGAGGTAAATGAGGTACTATAACAATCTCTATGGTTAGTATTTTCAAATTATGAATTACTCATTCTTCTTTCGTGTGACACATTCCTTTTTTTACTGTCTTAACAAATGTCTATTATGTAAAACTATCATCTTTACTTTATTAATTAAAATATATTATATACTCCATTTTGTGTTGTTCTTATCTGCTCGATGACGCCTCTCACATGGTAGCAGAGCTTAAGAAAAGATAAGAACATAAATAAATATGGATCGTGGTGGTGCAGTTGGGGATGGTGCGCCGCACACCACATCTGGACCAAGTTATGGGAATTTGTTTGCAAGTGTTGAAAAACTAGACGGCGCTTCAAATTATGCAACTTGGAAGGTACAAGTAGAATTATGTCTTGTAATGGAAGATTTATGGGAGTATATAGAAGAGACACCATCGACTCCTGCTGAGTTAAAAATTGATAAAAAGGTACGAGCAAAAATGCTTCTAATGGTGAAACCACACTGTTTAGTACATGTGAAGAGAGCTACTACAGCTAGAGAGACATGGATAGCATTGAGGACTGCCTTTGAAGATCAAGGAGTAAACAATAGATGTAGACTTCTAGGACGTCTTGTGAGTCAGAAGCTAAATATGTATAATAGTCCACGAGAATATGTCATGGAGATACTGTCACTTGCAAGTCAGTTGGCAGATATGGGCAAAGAAGTGGATGATGAGTTGTTAGCTGCACTGATGCTTCAAGGTCTAGGAGAACAATATGAGCCAATGAGGATGGCCATAGAGAATAGCAACATAACATTGACTACAGACTATGTTAAAACGAAATTACTACAAATAGATGGTTGTAATAGTCAAGATTCGCAGCAAAATGCTTTTAATGTTTATAGAGACAAAAACATTAATAAAGCTAAGTTGAAAGGCAAAGGAAAGACATCAAACAAAACAATAGAATGTTATGTGTGTGGGGAAGGACATAAAGCGCGTTTTTGCCCTAAGAAACATAATATGAGGAACAGTCAAGCACACACGACGCATACAACGCATACGGCGCTCCATACATATCGCAACAAAAGTTCTGATTGGATTTTAGATTCTGGCGCGTCATTTCACATGACAAATCGAAAAGATTGGATGAAAAACTATGTGAAGTTACGTGAGCCAATCCAAATATCTTGTGCAAATGGTGATAGAGTTGAAGGTGAAGGCCGAGGTGACGTATGTTCAGATGAGTTGAACGTGAGTGTGAGAGGAGCTGTTTTCGTGCCTGGATTATCTACGAATCTTTTGAGTGTAAGTACGTTAGTGTATCGTGATTTTGTTGTAGTATTTTCGAAAAGAGGTTGTGAGTTGTATAAGGCGAATGAATGTCAAGTGAGTGGTAAAGTTGAGTTGGTATGTAAGGAAGAACAAGGGATTTATGTAGTGAAATCTAATTCTAATCCTCACATGTTTTCAGCTTTAAAAACTGATGCTGAGAATGAAGCCCAACTATGGCACCGCAGACTTGGACATTTAGGACTTAGCAACATGAAATTATTGCGAGACAAACTAGCTAATGGCGTGAGTTTTCAAGATCAAAAAGTAGTACAATGTGTGTCGTGCTTGAAAGGTAAGCAAACTATTTTACCTTTTCCGAAAGAGAAGAGTACGCGTGCTACTGAGGTCCTTGAATTAGTACATAGCGATGTTTGTGGCCCGATGGAAGCTACTTCATTTAGTGGATTTAGATATTTTTTAACGTTTATTGACGATAAATCGAGAAAAACTTTTGTTTATTTTTTGCGTAACAAAAATGAGGTTTATTCGAAGTTAGTCGAGTTTAAAAAACTTGTCGAAAAGCAGACCGGCAAAACTTTAAAATCGATTAGGACGGATAATGGAACTGAATACAGTAACGGCACCCTTTAATATACCTAACTATACATACATATACCTAACACTGCACACCAAATCTATATATAAATACTATATACTTACTCTACTAAAATCCTAATTTTAAGATGCTCTAAACCTACTAATTTTTTATTTTTATTTTACAATATCTATTTTTAAAATACCTATTTATTTTAAATATCTATTTGTTTTAAATATCTATTTGTTTTTAAATATCTATTTGTTTGGCTTGAAAATTTGGCTTATGATATCTAGTGGAGGAATACCCTGGTTGCAATCCGAAGCTTAACCAGATCCTTTTAAGAGTATTATCAATATCTATAAATACACAATGCTACTAAATACCAACTTTTATTAATATCCTACTCTCACACTATCTCCTCAGCTACTATTAATTTATTTAATATCCTACTCAACCTATTACTTGCCCTAATAAATGAATGAAATATAAATAAGAGTTTTATCAAATTTGGTTTAGTGAATCCACATAGACCTTTACATTAAAAGTCCTAGATTAGACATCATCCTACATGTTCCAACTGAATTATTTGTCTACCATGATTAGAAATTGAACTATTTTATTGGACATTATCCTACTACACAGAAGAGGTGTTCACCTACACTAAATATTTAATTATTATGCCTGGATTTCCAAGTCTTAGATTATAAATGAATAGTCTTATTGTTAGATAGATGTAGGTCTCTTAAACAATGTTGAATAGTTTATTAAATCTAGTAATAATCAATCTAGTAAATATAGACTTCCTATTTAGTATTACTCAGGTCTATGGAATGTTCTACAAGTATGAAATTTCTACTTGAAAGTTATATTTTACTTATTATTTACAAATGATAATTAGCTCATAAATATGGGTTTTTGCAGCAAGGGCAGAGCACCGCCACCGCTCATACCGATAGTCTTCGTCACCTTACTTGGCCTGACTTCTCCTGCAACCCAACCTTTATTGTATTTACACAAAAGACCATTCTACTAATAGTCGGTGAAGTTTAAGTAAGTCAGTATTGTAGACTTAAGTGGACAAGAGGAGAGACAAAGTGTCTCCAAGCGCTATCCCAACACTACAGTGTGTGATTTCTTCAACATCACTGCGATATTTGCTGAGCTGTTTTAAATAGTGAATTTAACATAATACAAAATATAGACTAATCTTATGTCTTCATATTTTGCTATCTCAAGACTTATTTTATGTCTTCATGGATTCAATCTTACAATCCACTCCTATAGATTGCCTACTAAATTAATATTTGTTAGGATAACTAGATTTTTAGATGAATTTAATATGTTTATACTAGGACGGAATACTTTAGTAACATATGCAGAGATCCAAGTAATATGTAGATAATTAAAGTAGGTAAATGTTATAAGAAGAAAGTACTTCTCTTTTGAGATAGGAGAAGATAGATCAGGTAGTAAATAAAATAGTATTAAATCTGATATTCAGATTAGTAGTTTACAACTATAGTAGGTTAGAATATAGTATTATCCAAGATATTTGATTAGTAAGTGATATTTAGTTAGACTATATTGTTCTTGTTCTTTCCATGAAAAATTATTCATTTATGTAGGTAGTTTAAGAGTGACATAACTCTGCTCAGGAATCTTTTTCCAAGTAATTTATGAGTAAGTGAATCAATCTTACATTCACATGAGTATTATAAAACAGGATCGAGCCCATGGCAAAAGCTATGTACACTATCAAGTAATTAGATGAATTTAATAATTATAGAAGGTATCCAGGAAAAGATGTCTCATGGGAAATCTCATGAAAAGCAAACTTATCTCACCGCTTCTGCATTTGGAGACAGAGGTTCGCTTGGCTTGACCATAGCATCACCAGATAAGACCTCCACACTCAAGAATCCCTCCAGGAAAACCAGACAAACATTAAAGTAGTATTCTCATAATTGTTATTATTTTCTAGAATGAACAAGACAATTTGTAAAATAAGTAAGTAGGTAGATAATATTGTTTGATACCACAATATTCTTGGACAATTCTGATATCCTTGATAGATATTTATATTGAAAACAAATTATTTTACTTTCTTTGCAAAGAATCAATATCATAGGGAAGATACATAGGAAAAAGAAATTTTATTTTATATATTTTTTTCTTTTGGGCGTGGCCATTTTGAATATGGAGCCTAGGTTCGCTTACCCCCATAAATTATAGTTTTATGTCCTTGGAATTTACTAATTTCACAAGAAACACAAGGTTTTCCACTATTATTTTCGCACTTTTCACTACACTGTCGATTACCGTAATGCCTACTAACTATACATCCTATTTTCCTAGAACTATGCCTATACTAACTATCCACTACCATTCCCTAGAGCTAATCGCGTCATTTCGAAAGTGTGATATGTGTAAGTCTGATTCCGGTGTAAGAATCAGGCTGTCTAAAGCTACAGAATAAGCTGTTGAGAGACTTTCTCTCGCTAATCTAGATATTTGCTCCTAATCACCCTAGCTCTGTAATAGTCCACTCGACCTTAGCCAAAGCCAGTGAACTCTAGTCTCACTACAAACTGGATTGGGCAGATCCCTCCTAATTCTAGCAACCCGTGTAAGTAGGTCAACCTTTATGGGATAGGATCAGTTGACCTAACCTGGTGATGACTGAAGCCATGAAGCGTTTAAGGAACAACACGACCGAGAAACGCGTACTTAGACGGATTCGCATGTATATCCTTCCTCGCTCATCCCTTCAGGTAGCTAACTAGACTCTAAAATGCGAGTCCCAAAGCCTCGCCACAAGACTTTGTCTTTCTACCTTGTCACACAGTCAAGCCTTTAAGTTAACACCGCTGGGTTTCAGGGCAAGACTGATGACCGTTGATAGCACCTCCCCGATCATAAAGCAGATCTTAAAAGAATTTTCTTCATAAAACCCCGAGACGCCTGGATTTAGGCTATCCTCTAGGTCCCATGAAAACTATCCAAAACAATCACGAAAATAACTAAAGTGTACTACAAAATGGCGCCCTTAACTTCAGACCTGTTATACTCACCATGAGGTCTGAAATTAAGACGAATAATACTAAACTACCGCGAATCTACACTGCCCTAAGCTAAAAATGTGCTATCAACCCCACGCAAATAACTTCTTCTTTCTTGATTATAAAAATACTTTACAGAGAAAATGTTGGCGATCTTCTTGTGTTTTCTTCCGAGTTGGAGTCCCCAAGTGTCCGAAAGTAAAGTGAAAAGTCCTCCGCAGCCGTCCAAGAAAAAAGTAAAAGTCCCCGCAGCCGACCAAGAAAAAGTGTCCGCAGCCGTCCAAGAAAAAGTGTCCGCAGCCGTCCAAGAAAAAGTGTCCGCAGCCGTCCAAGAAAAAGTCCTCCGCAGCCGTCCAAGAAAAAGTGTTCCTTGCGGCCTCCCGCAAGCCTATTTATCACCTAACCCCGTACCTCATCCCCCGTGACGTTAATGTTCATCTACCGGCGACTCGTGAGATACTCTTTATTCTATTTTGTACTTAAATAATTTAAAAAGCTAAGCCTGTCCCATTATACAAGATTTAAAATTAACGTACAAATTTTATAAGTAATATTCATCATTCATTGATGTATAAATTTATTAAATTATGATATCATCATAATAAAAGTTAGTCAACATTCACCGCGTCCTCGACATATTCCGTTTTCAAAAGAGGCTTCGGTTTTTCATGACTACCTACATTCATCGCGTCCTACTATACGTTCAATTTTTAAACGAGGTCATTCGTTGTTCGTGACCAATACATCTCCCTTTAATACTTAATTTCAGATAATTTAAGTTTTAACATTAAATTATTGATTTTATATATTTGTCATTTGATTATATATTATTGAATTCAAGCAAATAATCTTATTCTAAACAATTAATATTTATTAAAACCTGAATTGATCAATCGCGCAATCTTAATTTCCGTGACGATAGTTTACCACATCTGTCACCAGATGGAGCAAAATTTACCAATGAAGTCTTTTTATCTTCTCTTTAAAATCAAATTAAAAGAATATAATCAAACTACTAGCATTTTTATCTCTTAAAATTCAAATTCGAATATTTAAACTCGGAAACAATTCATAAATAATAGTTACAAATTAAATTTTCCTTGCGTGATGAACCATCACTAACGTACAATGTTGCCCCTCAATTAAATTTTCCTTGATTGATAAATCATCACTAACGTATAGTGTTGCCCCCTCATTAATCTAGACGGAGTGAAATATAATATTGTGCGTAAGCAAAAGTTACTGACTTTTCCGTAGATGGCAGCACGCGTATTTCTATCCTTATTTTATATTATCTATGGATTACAATTAAAACTCCAATCAAAAGCGGAATATTTGAGAATGAAACGAATGCACAAATAAGTGTTTCGTTACAATACGTCAATAAACAAGTGCAAGCTTTTTTGAGAGAAAATGGTATTATTCACCAGTTAACAGTGGAATATACACCGCAACAAAATGGAGTAAGTGAGAGGGCGAATCGTTCCATTGTCGAACGAGCTAGAAGTATGCTTGAAGAAGCGAAACTTAGTAAGCAGTATTGGGCTGAAGCGGTCAATACTTCTGTTTATTTAAAAAAATAGATGTCCTACTCGTGCTTTAAAAGGGATGACACCAGAAGAGTTTTGGTCGAAGAAAAAGGTAGATCTCAGTTATTTGAAGGTTTTCGGTTGTCGTGCATTTATGCATGTTCCAAAACAGAAGCGAAAGAAATTTGATTCTAAGACTAAAGAATTGCTCTTTGTCGGTTATTGTGAAACAACAAAAGGCTATCGACTTATTGATCCTGTGACACATAACTTACATAAAGCAAGAGATGTCATATTTTTTGAGAATCAATTTCTTAATCAAGTAAATGTAACTTCCGAAAATATGGGAGCAGTACAATCATCTACTGTAGATATTGAGGATAGGCCCATAATAATAAGAGATACTACTAATGAAGGTCATCAAGGTGAACAGTATGAAGTACCGAGAGAAAATGATGAATTTTTCGACTGTGAAGATGTTGGTGAACTACAACCTGTTAACCAAACAGTTGAGGATGTGCGTCCTTGTGGAACAGAAATTCAAAATGTGGTTGAAACTGAAATTTCTGAAAGACGATATCCTTTTAGAGAAAGAAGAAGACCTGCAAAGTTTGATGATTATGTACTGTATTATGCAGAACAGGACATAACAGAGGAACCTTTGACAGTAGATGAAGCTTTGTCAGGAGCAAATAAAGATAAATGGAAACAAGCTATTGAAGAGGAGCTTGATGCCATTAAGAAAAATAAAACGTGGGAATTAGTTGAAAAGGCTGATGGCTACTTTGTTGATTCTAAATGGATATTCAGAATCAAAAAGGAGGCGGGGAAAGTAAGATATAAGGCTCGACTCGTAGCAAGAGGTTTTACACAAATAAAAGGACAAAGCACATAGATGTGAGGTATCATTATATTCGGGAAATGATTCGAACAGGTAAAGTCAAATTAAGTTATTTACCTACAAGCGAGATGCCTGCAAATGTGCTGACGAAAGGTCTTGGCCGAGAAAAGCATGAAAGTTGTTTGAGAGGAATGCATGTTTGAGGAGGAGTTGGATTGGCTCTAGTATCTCAGTTAAGGAGGAGTGTTGAAGAGGTAAATGAGGTACTATAACAATCTCTATGGTTAGTATTTTCAAATTATGAATTACTCATTCTTCTTTCGTGTGACACATTCCTTTTTTTACTGTCTTAACAAATGTCTATTATGTAAAACTATCATCTTTACTTTATTAATTAAAATATATTATATACTCCATTTTGTGTTGTTCTTATCTGCTCGATGACGCCTCTCACAAGAATCGACGCCCAGGGCTAGCGTAAACTACGTAATAAACTAATAAGGTGTGGTTTACATTCTTCTTCTCTGTCGCTTCCTCATGACTGAGGGACGTGACCATCACGGTTAACACCTTTTTTTTTTGTTTACGGAGGGGAAATGCATTTACGGACAAAGTGTGGGACTCCTGAGCTGCTAGTCAGCCCAGACTACCTACTAAAACCCCTCCGGCGTTTCCGCACCAGCCGTTGTGAGGGCGCCATGGGATCGCTGACGCATTCTACCACGACGCCCTCAATAATCAATCCTGCCACAATCTTCATCCAGGCGATCCTGTCCTGAGCTAGGTGAATGGATTATTTATTATCATATTATATTATATTTATATAAAATCTCTAAACTTCAGATTCATAAGCTGCTAGTGTGTTTAAGAATAAATAAATATTACTAACATGTCTAGGCTAAGTTGTAGGTACCTACCTACTATCATTTTATATGGATCTTTCGTGCTCTATTATTTTTTTTTTTTTTATTTAGCTGACTATTTTGTGCGCCAACCGATCGGAAACTTTCAAGTAGTTAATTGTCATCCGCAATTCCGCTGCTGAGTTTCAGTTAGTATGACGATTTTTATCACCTTATCAGGATAGATATATCACCCACCTTTGCACAGTATTTTGAAATATGATAAGATAGCAGTTAGCCACAACGGTATCGTTTGAATAAGCTTTACATATGGTGGTATAGTATCGAACGCTGCAGTCAATTATTTTTGCAAAAAAATATATTTAATATTTATTTGGGCGTGGTCAGCCCGGTTAATTTTAAGAAGTTATTAGTGTAGGTTAACGTGACGCAATGGGATTAAGAGGACTTTTTGTTTGTTTTTTGGCGGTCGGCATGGCCAGTGCACAAGTCTGTGAGTATTATATAAATTATTTATATTATCAGTGAGTCACTATAGGCGTTGCCTGGTAAGTAGGTACCTTACACATTGATTGACTGACTAAAGCAGGAATTACTTACCTAATGTTTTCCGCTTACTAATCATAGTCATCATTTCGTGTGGGTACAAGGTCAATCGGTCATGCACACCCTGGTGTCAGAGTTCTTCGAAACCGCCTTTCAGCGTCTGACGTGGTTCCTTTTAACGACCACCAGATGGCAGCCGGGACCATTCGTGTCTTCCGAAGTACGGAATCATCTTTATTATGAAACTATAAAGTGATTCAAACCTGCAATATCCTAAACAAACTGGAAACAACTAAACAAAGTAGGTATGCTTCCCATGGGAATCGAACCCACGACCCCCGGGTCTACAGACAAACGCCTGGACCTCGGAGGCTGTTTGAGACAAAAGGGCTTACAATAAATACCTACTTACAGGTTTTTTTGAGTTTACAGGTGATTTCAGTTTGATATACGCGTATTCCATTAGTCATTATAGTTCTGTATATCTCTTCTTCTTTGCCCGAGCGTGTTTCCCGGTTTAGTTCTGTATATCTGATTGCAGAAAAACATCCTAACGGGTCTAGCGCGCGATCTGCTGCAACGGTTTAATAGATTACATATCTAAATTATATAAGTACTTATCTATTTTAGATTATAAGTTGTCACTACTTTTATGCTGTATCGATTTCTGTAAATTAAGGCGCTGTGCATCAGGGGAATACCGTAAAACGTCTATTTTTTCGTCGCGCAGTTAGCTTTATTCTTCATTGAATACAAGCATGAAAAAAATATGAAGTATAGTTCAAGGATCATAATAAATGATTACATCAAAATATTAAAAAAAAAAATTAAAACCTAGCTAAATAAAATAGCAAAAAAGCTATATCCAGAAAAGGTTTCGTCGCGAATTACTTGATATCTTCAGCGACAACTACCAATTTTTTTACGTCTATAAAAAGAATAACATAATGACCCAGATGGATACCTAAAAAAATTACAATATTTGGTCATAATTATTGAAATATTAAATTAAAACTGGAAAATTTCACCCGAAATGGCATTGAACGGAGACTAGTGACAGGCCAACCCAGTATCGCCACTTTCAACCTTATTTCATTAGACGTACGTACTATAATCGCACTTCACTCCTCTTAAATACCTAAGAGTTGGGGATACAGCGCCTTAATGTCGATTCGGGGCAGTGGTCCAACTGCTCTGTCCAACTAGTTGGACCATGGGTCTTTATAAGGGGCCGTTGTCCAACTTTGAAAATAGTTGGACCTGTGAATAAACCGTTCTTTTATGTCCAAATAATTATCTATTATAGCATAGCATACTTTGTTTAGTTGTTTCCAGTTTGGTTAGGACATTGCAGGCTTGAAAAACCTGATTGTCTGATAATAAAGATGATTCCGTGCTTCGAAAGGCACGTTAAGCCGTTGGTCCCGGCTGCCATCTGGTAGTCGTTAAAGGAACCACGTCAGAGGCCGAGAGGCGGTTCCTAAGAACTTTGATACCAGGGCGTGCAGGGTCGATTGACCGTGACGTCTACTCAAACGATGATGAGTATCTATTTATCAATGGCCAAATGGATGCAGTGCTCCTGTTACAAGCCATGGTTTCAACCATTTAACTCCACGTGGTGCGCCCTTTTTGCAGGATTTTCTACCATGCCACACTGTGGAACTAAATCCGCGTCTAAACATTTCTATGTATAATTTCTCTTTTTTGTGGTTTCTACTTATATGAAAACTAGCTGTTCCCCGCGGCTCCGCCCGCGTTGGACTCGGTTATATCGCGCCCAAAAGTAGCCTATGTTTGACCTCAGGTCGTTAGCTACATCCCTACCAAATTTCATCACAATCGGTCCAGCAGTTTAGCCGTGAAAAGGTGACAGACAGACAGACAGACTTTCGCATTTATAATATTAGTATGGATATGGAAGTATGGAAGTATGGAAGTATGGATGATCCGGGTGTGTTAAATAGCGTTGACTGACAGATTTTTCAACCTGCCTAAAGGCATCTGACATGACACCGCCTATGCGGGGTGTGTTAGTGGCCAACCAAACTAAACAAGCAAGACTAACCATATAAAAAACCATCTGTGAATATTTTCACGCTTTTCTAAAAGGTTGATCTGACCATATGTTAAAAATACGGACTGGCCATTACAGAATTCAAAATGACAATATTTTTTAATTCTATGCTGGCAACTTAGAAATTGAAGAGCACGTAGATGAAAAAAGTAGTGTTCTATTTTCATATATATTTTTACCGCCTTCTGCTAAAAATTTCTTTGATATAAAGAGGCATTTATAAGCTACAAATAAATTGAAGTGACTTTTTTTTGACTATAAAGTCTTTTTAATATGTGTTGATTGAGCCATCATCAACTGCAATATAGAAATATAGTATATCAGGTAAATATCTAACAATATTCTGAAAAGCAAGAACTCTTATCATAATGGGTGCCCCTGGCTGGCAACCAGTTTTCTCCGAAATGTAGATATATATCACCCTTACCTTATGACAAAAATTTCATGAAATAACATTTATTTGCTTTAAGATATGATAAGTAATCTAATCGGTTAATATAATAGCAGACAGTATTAATACCTATCTCCTCCCTCCTATACTCGTATATAACTTTAACATCCGTCGAATGAAGGCCGAGGCGATAATTTTGTTCTGTGGCCCAGTAGGCCCACGGTTGAATAAATAAATAAATATATACGGACAAATCACACAGATTGAGCTAGCTCCAAAGTAAGTTTGAGATTTGTGATATGGGATACTAACTCAACGATACTATATTTTATAACAAATACATAATATAGTATGTCAAAAATCAAAAGAAAGCATTACTCCCAGACAAAATCAGAAAATATTGGGAATTTTTGAGTGATGGCAGCGTTTACGTATGCATTTTCTGATGACAAATCAACTGTGATGGCAAAAAAACCGATGTGCTTGGTTATTTGACCTTGTAACTCAAACAATATGAATGAACATAAGAGATCCCATTCTGGAATAAGTCCGCCTGCATAGTCATTTTATTTTAATAAATATTGTAAATTACAAAAAAACATATCCCGCGCCACGACGTCAAGCCTCACGTTTTGGGTTTGCCCCTTCTACCAGGCCCCGTGGGGGGCGACATGGCCATACACTTGTTTCCACCGTACCATTGCAGGCGATTTTCCTGAAGCTTGTCCGCTATGTCACGAACATGAAGGTTAGTCCGTGGGAGATTTTAACGCGGTCTTACCGCGCTAGTCGACACATCCAGTATCCAGCGCAGCATTTTCATCTCCATGACACGCAGATTTGTTGCTTGTGCCGTTCGATTGATACTTAAACACTACGAAAATCATCGCTATCACTACATAGTATAAAACAAAGTCCCTATGTCCCTTTGTATCCTTATATCTTTAAAACTGCGCAACGGATTTTGAGGCGGTTTTTTTAATAGATAGTGATTCAAGAGGAAGGTTTTTATGCCCATGAGAAGCCAGGGCGGGTCGCTAGTTATAATTATATAATTTCCTTACAGACAGAGTATGTGTACCTGCCAGAGACACGGTGGCGTGTCAGAATCTCGAAACAGGTGGCAGCGAAGTGTCCTGCGTGCCGGTCGAAACCAGGTGATAAGTTTATCTTTTAACATTCTTAAATCTAAACCATATCTAGAGGTAGAAATTCAAAATCTTTGTTTTAAACTGTCTCTAGTCCGGTTGTTAAGAAAACCAAGAGTTGATTCTTGTTTGGTTAGTACATGGCTGGCTTAAACCTGCCCCCCCTGATCGTCTGATAATTTGGTATGTTTCCTTATTTCGAAAGGCACTTTTTAAGCCGTGGTCTCTGCAGCCTCCTGTTGGGTTGTTAAAGAAAACGTCTGAAGTCCAGAGGTAGTTCCGTAAAACTTACGCCAGGGTGTGCAGGGATAATTTACCTTTTAACCCCGAAGCGCGTGTTATGAACAGATCACTTTTTTTAATTGTCATAAAAGCAAACTATAAATTAGGCTATAAATTATTTCCTTGTACAACCGTTTTCCTGTTTTACAATGAAATTCAGCCTTTTATAATGTTTTGTAGAGTTGAAGTCAGTCAGGCTAGCCAGTCATAAAAATCTTGCCAAAAATCTGTATCGTAATCTAGTCATCATCGTCCCTGCCCTTATTGCCAGTAGTGCCAGGGCGTCGATTCTGCTAACGTTAAGTCACAATCGCGTCAAAATAGTGTTTCAATAGTAGTGCTTTTTTACACACTAGTTACAAGAAATGTATATTTTTTATATCACTGCTGATGGTCACACCACACACTATATTCATATCACATCATACTGCCATAACTCTTGTAAATAGTGTGTAAAAATCACTACTATTGAAACACTATTTTGATACGATTTTGTCTTAACGTTAGCAGAATCGACGCCCAGTACCCTCGACAAAGATATTTTATAATCGCAGACGCTAGCGACTGTGTTAGCGGTTTTTGTATTACAAATCTGACACTGCACATATATGTCATACAAAAACGTAGTGTAAAGCGCGAATAGTAAGGTAATTAAGAAATTCCGTACAGAATCCTAAGGCAGTCGCTAACGTTAGCGTTATAATAAGTACCTATACAAGTAACAACAACTTTCCTCTCGCCGCCGGATGTGTGAGTCTAACTTTTATTAACTGCAAATATATAATACTAGCTGTTGCCCGCGGCTCCGCCCGCGTGGGACTCGGTTATATCGCGTCTAAAAGTAGCCTATGTTTGACCTCAGGTCGTTAACTACATCCCTACCAAATTTCATCACAATCGGTCCAGCAGTTTAGCCGTGAAGAGGTGACAGACAGACAGACAGACAGACAGACAGACTTTCGTATTTATAATATTAGTATGGAAGTATGGACTAGCTGTTCCCCGCGGCTTCGCCCCGCGTGGGACTCGGTTATATCTCGCCCAAAAGTAGCCTATGTTTGACCTCAGGTCGTTAACTACATCCCTACCAAATTTCATCACAATCGGTCCAGCAGTTTAGCTCTAACTCTTTACGGCTGTCTTGACAGACAGACAGACTTTCGCATTTATAATATTAGTATGGATATGGATATGGATACAAGGCAGATTCCGACTGTTACGATTTTTTTTATAACTTTGTAAGGGAGGTCAAAAATATTTTTTCGTATTTCGAAGTTTATTTAGATTCGTTCAGTTATCTGCCCGTAATTTTTGTTGCAGTTAACTTGTGTCTACCTTCAGTCGATATTTAAAATGACTTGATTTTTATTGTGAATTCTTCAGATTTATTCAGTTATAAATATATGTTGAAATTATTATAAGATATACATCTTGAATTTTACATATGTAAAATTCAAATGAAATTAATAAAGGACTGATAAATTTCGAAGAAAGAGAAAAAAAATATAGCAAGTTTTTTTTTATTGCATGTCAAATTCTTAAATAAGTGAGAAATTAATAAAAGGCTATTTTATTTATTTATTTCTCAGATTGGACTGCGCTCTCAAATTGACCAGAAATGAGGTTGACTTTGGAGCCTTTTCAGAAGAGGAAACGCTACTGCTCTCACAGCTGCAACCGACGAGCCACCAGGTGATCGCCACCGTCAGAAGCACTGACAAAACTGGTAAACATTTCGATATTACGAAGAATTAACCCTTTTTATATAGAAAATTTTCACATTGTTTGAATTTTAAATTAATGTAGGCAAAAAATCATATACCTACTTGAAAGTCGTGAAATCAGTCTAGCGCGAGTCGGATTCCGATGCAGCCTGATGATACACAGTTAGGTGTCTTATATACCTTATAATAGGGGTCCGTTTTAACCCTTTGGATACGGCACTCCTAAAAAGAAACAAAAGAAGTAAGTAATGTAATTTAAAATACGTATACGATTTTAGACGTATCTCGTGACCAGAAGGCTGGAACTTACTTATCACATAGGTTTAGGATTGCCATACAACTCGACAATGCTGCCAGCCTTCTGGGTACGCTACCGCGGTGTGACACTTTGGCGGGACTGTACAACTTGTAAATATAGAACCTTATTATACAAGGTGAATTTAAATCAACTGCAAATATTTTAAGGGCAGATTCAGACCACTAAACTGAACAACTTTCCCAAATAAAATTATGTCGAAATACGAAAAAAAATTTTTGACCTCCCATACAAATTGAGAATCAGCTGATCTAGTTTAGTAAGGAGAGTGTAAAATAAAATTTCGTATTTCGATATAAGTTTATTTGGTAAAGTTGTTCAGTATAGTGGTCTATATCTGCCCTTAAAATATTTGCAGTTGATTTGTGTTCACCTTATATAATCATTATTTTAGTTTAATTTAATTTGTTATATTTTTAATTTAATTTAATGTTATAAATATTATACCTATTAAGCCATTGTAAAATCAATTTAAAATATTAAAGTTACCTTCATATGATTAAATAATGAAGATTATCGGAATTCCAGGCGTGGCGTATGCGTTCGAGTCTGTGGCCATAGTGCCTAACAACCACAGCGGAGGGTTGGATGGTCTGCGGAACGGGAAGTACTGCCACCCCGGACTGGATTCCACTGAAATTCGGTGGTCGCCGAGAGTGCTCAAAGCTTTGGAGGTTTTGGTAAGATGATTTATAATCTACTAGCTGTCCCCCGCGGCTTCGCCCCGCGTGGGACTCGGTTATATCGCGCCCAAAAGTAGCCTATGTTTGACCTCAGGTCGTTAACTACATCCTTACCAAATTTCATCACAATCGGTCCAGCAGTTTAGCCGTGAAGAGGTGACAGACAGACAGACAGACTTTCGCATTTATAATATTAGTATGGATATGGAAGTATGGATATGGATATCTATACTATCTATACTAATGTGGCGACAGTACACTCTCCAAACTAATATAATAAATCTGATGAGTTTTTTTGTTTGTTTGAACACTTATAACTTGAAAACTACTGGTCGGATTTGCAAAATTCTTTTTGTATATGAAAGCCTGATTCTTGGGGGTAAAAATACTTATCATGAATATAAGACACACGTACACAAACATATTCATAGACATACATATTATATAAGGTGAATTTTAATCAACCGCAAATATTATAAGGGCAGATTCAGACCACTAAACTGAACAACTTTCCCAAATAAACTTATGTCGAAATATGAAAAAAGAAATTAACCTCCCATACAAATTAAGAATCAGCTGATCTAGTTTAGTATGGAGAGTAAAGAATAAAATTTCGTATTTCGATATAAGTTTATTTGGAAAAGTTGTTCAGTATAGTAGTCTGTATCTGCCCTTAAAATATTTGCGGTTGATTTGTGTCCATACACACGTGTACATACACAAACATACACAAACAAAAATATACATAAATCGGCCATTCTCAGAAGGCTTAATTTAGAGCGTCCAGTGCAATGTTTTCATGTAAACATAATAATATTATGTGCTGTTTTTTTTGTAAAGTAGCTAACAACTATTTCTATGTGTGGCACTTTAAAAAATATCTCTATATTGCATAGTATAACAGAATTATTTTTTCAAAACATTGTTCTTAAATTACCACGACGCGTCCACGCGCTCTCCCAGTTTGGAAACTTGTCTAATACTAATTCAGAGAAAGAGTTTTAGTTATTTTAGATGGTTTTTTATATTAAGGAATATATATTTAACAACATATCAAAAATACAACAAGTTACTAGTACTTTCTTAGTCAAAATTATCAAATGAAGATGTGTCCGACCTTGGACAATAATTGCCAAAACCACTTGCAATCGAGGGCGCACATCCCTAAATAAGAATCTCTGGCACATCACTATAGAACAGGTCCCGAGCCGTCTGTGTTGTCGAGGTACTCGTCGAGTGTGGTTGTGCGCTGTGTCGAGTAATCGCCAATTAGCCACCTAAGTATCCAATTGCCATGACTTTGGTTTTCGACTTTTCTAATTCAAGTAGCCTTGATTAAAAACTTATGAGATAATGTTAACTTACTCTTGTTTATTGAAAATAAAGCAGATTTCTGGGCTCTATGGATTATAATGTGTCTTTATAAGAATTCTGTTTATTAAGTAGCTTTTTTTTGGAAAATCATGTTTCTCTCTAAGAGCCACGACGCTTATTGCCACAACTTTTCTAATTGCCATCGCTGCTGTTGTTTAAAAATAAGTATATAACAGCTGTTATTTAAGGTAATACCTCGGTGAACACTAGCGCCACCATCAATTAAAAACCAAAACAGCTGTTATTTCCGTTAGATTTAAGCAAACTCAAACAATTATAAACTAATTATAATGTTGAATTGTTGCGTTTTATACGATAGTTTCTTAACAAAATTAATATATAATATGTAAATATCTTCTTTAAAGACATAAAGCGGTCATTATTCAATATACTTATATGGAAAAATTCAAGTTTCTAATTACCGGGACGAGGTAAAATTATAATTTCTAATTGTCACAACCATCAAATATTTTAGATACCGATAACTTGGATACTACATAAGCTAAATAAATGCCAATACGATTAAATTCACAATTGATTCATATTCATTCTCTCTACAGTCATATTTCATGAATAAGTTCAAAAAATTAAAAGGGTTGTGGTAATTAGACTAAGAATGCCAAAATTGAGAATGGCCGAAATATAGAAAATTAACCTGGGCTTTGAAGCGTAAACTAAAGATGCACGTGTTATCAGGCCGCCCGCACAGACCGCTGTCCCGGTTCAGGTACAGACCGCAAAACCGCCGAGGAGCTGGAAGTGGAAACCCTCAGCAGCTTCTTCAGCGAGGCTTGCAGACCTGGCCCTTGGAGTTACAACAAGACAGTCGATGCTGATCTCAGTAAGTACATATTCTTGTAGGTATTTATATAGGCTCAATCTTTTATTGTTAAATTACACGCGGTTTTAGTTGGTTGACTGGTAGAAAAAGCCAAAAAAAAAACTGTAAATAGCGGACTTAAGGCCTTTGTGTGTAATTTTATTACTTTGTGCAATAAAGCCTATTGTGATGAATGTGGAGGAAGCGAGAGAGATATGTAAGGATCGTAGCCAATGGAAATCTCTGGTCTCTGTCTACCCCTACCGGGAGACAGGCGTGATGATATGTATGTATACATGTATGATATTCTATTGTAGCCTGAAGTCCGCCATTTTCATGTTATGTAATCAATTTAAACAAATAAATAAGTAGCGGGCCCAGCTAGTTTTCACATAAACGGTATCGATCACAGAGAGTCGATTCCCGAATCTGTGCGCACTGTGCGACAACTCCGCCTGCAACAGCGGATATAACACTGGGACGGCGGTGAACGTGGCCGGGGTCTCCAACAACAACCGCCACATCCAGGCCTTGGACTGCTTGTTGAACAGAGGCAGCGTGGCGTACGTGGCCTGGCAGCATGTGCAGGAGTTCTTTACCGTAAGTTCTCTGCCTTTCCAGCGTTTTAATGGGCGTCGATTCTGCTTATATAAGGTGGACACAAATCAACTGCAAATATTTTAAGGGCAGATACAGACCACTATACTGAACAACTTTTCCCAATTAAATTTCAAAATATCGAAATTCGAAATTTTATTTTTCACTCTCCATAATAAACTAGATCAGCTGATTCTCATTTTGTATAGGAGGTCAAAAATTTTTTTTCATCTTTCGACATAAGTTTATTTGGGAAAGTTGTTCAGTTTAGTGGTCTGAATCTGCCCTTAAAATATTTGCAGTTGATTTAAATTCACCTTATATACACCGGCTAATTTTGGTTTTGAAATATTAATGGAAGTTCAGGGGAGGTTTAAACGGTGAAAAAAGTGCATTCAGGCACGGAGTTTGCCGGGTCAGCTACTCACTATCACTACATAGTATAAAACAAAGTAGCTTTCTCTGTCCATATGTATGCTTAAATCTTTAAAACTGCGCAACGGATTTTGATGCGGTTTTTTTAATAGATAGAGTGATTCAAGAGGAAGGTTTTTATGCCCACGCGAAGCCGGGGCGGGACGCTATTCATGTTATAATAATGCGCCATCTTCTACCAGCTCCGCAACCCACAAAACGTGAACCAGTTCTCCGCGCTGTGCCCCAACGGGTCGCTGGTGCCGCTCAGCGCCGAGCTGGTGGCGCTGAGCACCTCGCCCTGCGCCATCGTCCGGCAACCATGGAAGACCATTATTGCTTCTCCGTGAGTATAAGACGTCGCGTTTAGACCACGAAGCAAATACACAGTACTATGTATTTGCTTCTTGGTTAAGACGATACCTCGGTGAACACTAGACTAGCGCCACCATCATTAAAAAATCTTTATTCACTTAAAACACAAGTTATCAAAAATCCGTGTTGAGTAATTAAGGTTCTGGATTAGAAGTTAATTTTAAACATATTAATATAGTTCCATATAGTTACAAATTGCAATATTGTTTAAAACGGCCACTTTTAAGGTGATACCTCGGTGAACACTAGCGCCACCGTCATTTAAAAATCATAACTCACTGAAAACACAAGTTATCGAAAATCCCTCTGCTGTAATTAAGGTTCTGGATCTGAAGTTAATTTTAAACATATTAAATTATTAATTTTTTTTGATAAATTTCGATCTCCGGTCAGGTCAGAATGGGAAATGACCTTTTTCAGATTAATCTGACCAATGATAATGAATATTTTTTTATTGCAATAATACTACAAACATTTTATTGCCAAAAAAAAAAATTAAAAAAAAATAACAAAAATTAATCACAATTAACAAATTATAAATACCAATTGTCTTCCAACGCGCCACAGGGAGGCAATGTATCCAGAATACTGGCAGCGTTTCCCCGCTGTATTGCGAGACTTATACGAAATATTATTGTTAATAATGAATATTAATGTTTTTACAGCACAAATGCTGCTGCTATCCGAAATCGTTTAGCAACTTGGTGGCCGAATGGCGCAGACTCTACTTCTGGATGGACTTCGACGTTGTACCAGAACTTGGTAGGAGGGAACGGCTTCAGGATAGTGCAGGAGGAGATTGCTACCACTTTCAACTACACTAACTCCAGTGAGTCGCTTTTGTTAGCTTAGTAGTTTTTTCAATTTTTTTTTATCTTAACAGCACCCGTAGCCAAGTGACAATTTCAAAACGCTAACGAATGTCGACAAGAACTAAATGTATGGGATTGAAATAAGCTGCGATAAATCACGTGGACAATCTTATGTCAATTCCATACATTTTGTTCTTGTCGTACCTCGTTAACGTTTTGCGATTGTGACTTTGGCTAAGCCCTCAGATGAGGTTACAAAAGTTTTTTAATCTATATTATAATATACAGAGTACTATAAGTATATATACTATTTTATAAAGAAACAAGACGGTGTGCAACCCTAAAAAAATCTAATAATCAAGTTATTAAACCATACATCTATTCAACTCGCTCCTGTTTGGAAAAGCTGAATGTCGAACATTTCAATCGATGTGACTTGAACTTGACTATTTTATGAATAATTTCATTTTATTTGAAAAACATACATACAGTCTTTTATACGAGTTTAAAACATAGCATAATACAGGGTTGGCAGGGTAAACATCGTTATCATTCAAATAGTGGATAGATAACTACATAATAAAAAAATCTAACAAAATAAAAATTTAAAAATAATTAGTTTAATAATAAAATTAAGATGTTTTATTCCCGCAAAGAACGTTTAAATGTATTTACCCTGCTTGTACTGCTTAAGAGCACTGTTTTTATTGTTTATTTGTATGTCAAATATCTCATTTTAGTGGCTGGCTTCTTGAGAAACCTCTAGGTCTCATTCATCACTACATAGTATAAAACAAAGTCGCTTTCTCTGTCCCTATATCCCTTTGTATGCGCAAAGGATTTTGATGCGGTTTTGTTTAATAGATAGAGTGATTCAAGAGGAAGGTTTTTACTCCTATGCGAAGCTGGGGCGGGTCGCTAGTTATAAATATTATAAGTATATGATTTGTCCTTTTTTATTTATATACAGTTCGCCCAATCGACAAGGTAGCAGACGCTTCCACCAGCTGCATAGCGGCCGTCCGCTGGTGCACGGTTTCCGTTTCCGAAATGGCCAAGTGCGCGTGGTTGGCAGCGTCCGCGTACACGCTGGGCATACAGCCTTACATCTCCTGCGAACAACGAGCTCACACCTTCGCCTGCCTCTCGGACATCATGGATAAGAGATCGGATATGTTTTCCGTAGATTCACACTATGGATACATCGCCAGGAAGTAAGTAGTAAAAAACCGAAGAATAGCAATATATTTTTTTAACTATTTAAAATACAGGAAATAGTAAATAAGTTTTCTTACTTTGTCTCAGTAAGTATTTCGTTTTAAAAATGTGTTGGTTTTTTACGTTTTGTGGCTTTTAACTTATTACGCAATATGTATGAAAAGTAGCCAAGTTCGGTTTATATAAGGTGGACATAAATCAACTGCAAATATTTTAAGGGCAGAATCAGACCACTGTACTGAAAAACTTTTCCAAATAAACATATCGAAACATAAATACATTAGAAATACATTTTTTTTACTCTCCATACTAGACTAGACAGATCTAGGACTCTCAATTTGTATGGGGAGGTCAAATTATTTTTTAATTATTTTGATATAATAAGTTTATTTGGAAAAGTTTTTCAGTTTAGTGGTCTGATTCTGCCCTAAAAATATTTGCAGTTGATTTGAGTCTACCTTATATAAACCCATAGATATAAATAATAAATAAAATTCATTTATTTCAGACAATTACCATACTTTGAAACTAAAATAAAATAATAAATTAAAACAACATTGAATTTACATCAAATTTTTCATCAAAATCTATGCATCTTAGTAGTACTTTGGTAGTAATACTATTACATAGATTATTATAATCTGTGCCTTAGGCTTAGTTTAAAAATATGGGTCAATATGGGGTATAAGCCTCCCTCTGTCTACGCCATCCATCCCTACTCTGAGCCACCGAGATCTAGTTGTTGCCAGCAACCAGTTTAAATGTACTTGGCAAGGCCTCGGCTGCGCTTAGGGCTTGCAATATACTCGGCCGTAAATTGCTTCATTTCCGGCTTCGAATAAATGAATGAATGAATAAACACTTTATTGCACCAATTACATTAATACATCATTGGATTTATGTACTACTAGCTGTTTCCCGCGGCTTCGCCCCGCGTGGGACTCGGTTATATCGCGCCCAAAAGTAGCCTATGTTTGACTTCAGGTCGTTAACTACATCCCTACCAAATTTCATCACAATCGGTCCAGCAGTTTAGCCGTGAAGAGGTGACAGACAGTCAGACAGACAGACAGACTTTCGCATTTATAATATTAGTATGGATAGTATGGATGGATTCCTTCCCTCCACCTCTCATGGCTCTACCAACCTCTCGGTTATACGAGCCGAATCTCGGGAGAGTGCGCTGTACTAGCATTTCGCATCTCTTTCCAGTCGCACCTGCTTGATCTCCCTACAAGTTCTCTATAGTGTCGCCTATCTATGCAATCATTGCATTTTAATAACTCTCCCCCATCCTTAGGGGGCTTACGTTCACAAGTACGCCTCGCAGTATGGATGGATTATCAGTAATGTACTATTATCGTAGGAACTACCGCCTTTCTGCTGTCAAGTTGGTACAAAATACCCGAGCAACTGCCTCCCGCGTGGCCGCCTTCGTGAAGGAGACCACGGCTCAGGGCAACGTGACGAGGTTCGAGAACCTTCGGGATAAGGTGGCTTGTTTCCCAGAATACGGCGGGCTCGGTAAGTATTATTATGAAAGAAAAACATTGAAAAAATTATAAACACCCCGATTGTCAATAGAATAAAAAAATAAAATAAAATATTTTTATTCCAGACTAGGTCATATGTTGTTAGTAGGTACAATAACTTAAAACTATGTTAGTAAAATAATTATATTAAGGAATACCGCACCCGCACACTATATTTTAATTAAGGTAGAAACCCCCTGCCCACTTGGTCCACCGGAGTATACGGAATACGGAGGCGTTTTGTTTTGTTAAAAACAAATTGTGACAGAGATGTGATAAATGACATCTCTTATACTTTTAATTAAAAGCTGTTGCCCGCGGCTCCGCCTGCGTGGGACTCGTTTTTATCGCGCCCAAAAGTAGCCTTTGTTAGATCCCTGGGGCCTTAGCCAAAGTCACAATCACAGAACGTTAACGAGGTACGACAAGAACAAAATGTATAGGATTGACATAAGATTGACCACGTGATTTGCCGCAGTTTATGTCAATCCCATACATTTTTTCTTGTCGACATTCGTTAGCGTTTTGAAATTTTCACTTGGCTACGGGTGCTGGTCCTTAAATATATTCATACCAAAGGATGATGCGCGAACTGGACCCATGTCAAGAGATGGCTTCAATGGAAATGAATTTACTACCGTTGGATAGCTCTTTTCAAGAGTATTAACAACTACTATGGCAGCATACCTGTCTTTAGAAGACAATGAATATTCAGGTCGAAATATAATTTTCAAAACATCATATCGCCGGTTTAGCTTGACCGCTTTGTAGATTCCAGTGTCCACCTTTTCTCTTTTGACCTTGCAATGTGGCCAGCATATCTCCATTTAAGACGCAAAGCATGTTGTAGAGTATCAGTAATTTTAGTTTTTAATCTTAGTTCTACAATTCTAGTTTTGTGTATTTTCTTTAATTATAAGATGCTTCTTTCCATGGAGCGTTGACAGATTGATAAATTATTTTTGTGTAAGTCCAAGTTTGGCTTCCATATGTCAAACATGGTAGAATACAGGTATCCATTATTATTCTCTTCAGCTTTAGATGATAGTTACCTTTCAAGATTTACTTCTGGGCCCAAAACTTTTTCCAGGCGTTGTTGATCCTTCTATCTACTTCCTCGTCATTACTTATTTTGCTGAAAGACATTCTTTTCCCTAGGTAGATATATTCATTTACGTATTCAATAGGGTTATCTGAGAGCTTTATTTATTTCTTGGCATGGTCATTATTTTAGTTTTGCTTTAGTTCATTTGTAGACCTATTTTAATGCTTTCTTTGTCTAGGGATTCCAGCATTTCCTCTAGTTCTGTTGCTGATTTGGCAAACAGCGCAATGTCTTCTGCAAATATTAGGTGACTTAGACGTTGGTTTCCTATCATAATTCCCTTATGTTTCCAGTCAATTTCCTTAACTATTTCTTCCAACACAGCAATGAACAGTTTAGGTGACAGGGGGTCGCCTTGTCTGACCCCTCTTTCTATTGGTATAGCTTCTCCTTTGCTTTCGAATTTTACTCTGCTTTTACTTTGAAGGTATATATTTTATAGGATGTTAAAATAAGATCTGTTCTTTCTGCAAGAGTTTAATGCCTTCTAAATAGAGTTGTGTAAGATTCTGTCAAAAGCTTTTGAATAGTTGATAAAACAAAAAGAAAAGATTAAAAAAAAAAGAATTTCTTGAAAACTAGTGTGTCGATTTTTTTAATTTTTCTGTTGCTCTCATAGGCGACCGTTTAAAATATAATAATTGGGCACAAATCAACTGCAAATATTATAAAGGCAGAACAACTTTTCCAAATAAACTTATCTCGAAATACGAAATTTTGTTTTCACTCCATACTAATCTAGATCAGACGACTCTCAATTTCAATCAATTCAAGGTAATTTTTTTTTGTATTTCGACAAGTTCATTTGTAAAAGTTTTTCAGTATCAGTATAGTGGTGGTCAAAATCTATGGCATTAAAATGTTTGCATTTGATTTGTGTTTATTATGCTATCGCCTCGTCTGACAAACATAGTCCCTTTTGTGAGACGGTCGGACAAAAATATTGAAATTAATACCTATCCTTATCGGAGTGTCCGTTGTCCAGCGTACGTAGCGTTCGTGCGTACGGCCCACGAGCGGCAGGTGGTGAGCGCGACGGAGTGCGACTACGCGCGCGCCGTCGGGGAGTACTTCAGCGGAGCGTGCGCGCCCGGCGCCACCAGCGACACGCACTCGCTGACACAGGGCTCCGTGAGTTGTTTGATCAGTCACTAGCTGCGCCGTCGGGGAGTACTTCAGCGGAGCGTGCGCGCCCGGCGCCACCAGCGACACGCACTCGCTGACACAGGGCTCCGTGAGTTGTTTGATCAGTCACTAGCTGCGCCGTCGGGGAGTACTTCAGCGGAGCGTGCGCGCCCGGCGCCACCAGCGACACGCACTCGCTGACACAGGGCTCCGTGAGTTGTTTGATCAGTCACTAGCTGCGCCGTCGGGGAGTACTTCAGCGGAGCGTGCGCGCCCGGCGCCACCAGCGACACGCACTCGCTGACACAGGGCTCCGTGAGTTGTTTGATCAGTCACTAGCTGCGCCGTCGGGGAGTACTTCAGCGGAGCGTGCGCGCCCGGCGCCACCAGCGACACGCACTCGCTGACACAGGGCTCCGTGAGTTGTTTGATCAGTCACTAGCTGCGCCGTCGGGGAGTACTTCAGCGGAGCGTGCGCGCCCGGCGCCACCAGCGACACGCACTCGCTGACACAGGGCTCCGTGAGTTGTTAGATCAGTCACTAGCTGCGCCGTCGGGGAGTACTTCAGCGGAGCGTGCGCGCCCGGCGCCACCAGCGACACGCACTCGCTGACACAGGGCTCCGTGAGTTGTTTGATCAGTCACTAGCTGCGCCGTCGGGGAGTACTTCAGCGGAGCGTGCGCGCCCGGCGCCACCAGCGACACGCACTCGCTGACACAGGGCTCCGTGAGTTGTTTGATCAGTCACTAGCTGCGCCGTCGGGGAGTACTTCAGCGGAGCGTGCGCGCCCGGCGCCACCAGCGACACGCACTCGCTGACACAGGGCTCCGTGAGTTGTTTGATCAGTCACTAGCTGCGCCGTCGGGGAGTACTTCAGCGGAGCGTGCGCGCCCGGCGCCACCAGCGACACGCACTCGCTGACACAGGGCTCCGTGAGTTGTTTGATCAGTCACTAGCTGCGCCGTCGGGGAGTACTTCAGCGGAGCGTGCGCGCCCGGCGCCACCAGCGACACGCACTCGCTGACACAGGGCTCCGTGAGTTGTTTGATCAGTCACTAGCTGCGCCGTCGGGGAGTACTTCAGCGGAGCGTGCGCGCCCGGCGCCACCAGCGACACGCACTCGCTGACACAGGGCTCCGTGAGTTGTTTGATCAGTCACTAGCTGCGCCGTCGGGGAGTACTTCAGCGGAGCGTGCGCGCCCGGCGCCACCAGCGACACGCACTCGCTGACACAGGGCTCCGTGAGTTGTTTGATCAGTCACTAGCTGCGCCGTCGGGGAGTACTTCGCAAATGGCGCAAGAGTCGAAGATTCTTGTAGTAGATGATCTAAGTTTTTGTTATTTGTTTGTAATAGCGAAGAAACAGAATATACAACAGACTTATCCCATTTAGGGATCTCCTCCAATCAACCAGCGCTAGATTGAGAGTACTGATATTTCAAAAGAAAGTCTGTGTTAGAACTTAGTTAAAAAAATAGAAAAGCAAAATATACCATATAACAAAGTACATAAGTAATAGTATGAAAATGATAATGATTTGAGAAATAAATGTAGGTAACGATACAACTTCTTTAAGTTGCCTTCTGACGTACTAATACTACTTTATTACAGGACTTCAACTCAACAGCCCTCTGCACAGCGTGCAAGCCTGCAGTAAACATCAACAACTCCCAATGTGAGTACCACTTTTCTCCTCGTTCGTAAAGAATTATTAACATGAAAATTTAAACCTACTTCCAATGTTCGCAATAACTACCATGTGTTTAAAATAGGTGATAAAACATAATTGTCTTTTTACATAAAAGTACGGTTGAAAAGAATTGTTTTGTGGGAAAAACAAAATATATATTTTGCCCGCCTTTGTGATTATTTTCTCAACAATGATTATATTTTGTTTTTATCGCTATTATTACCTACGTTTTATTAGTTTGACCTGTATTTCTCGTAGTGTATTTTCTTTGCCTGTTGTAGGAGTGTGTGATGTAGGTATATAAGGTGGACACAAATCAACTGCAAATATTTTTAGGGCAGATTCAGACCGCTACTTTGACCAAATTTCGAAAAATTTGTCGAAATATGAAATATTTTTTTGACCTGAAATTGAGATCATCTGATTTATATGGAGAGCAAAAAAAAATTGTATTTATATTATATTATATTGCATTTTTCCAAAGGAAACTAAAGCGGCTAGTATTTCAATGACTTTTGAGGTTCTAAGTTAAGGATACTAGCAAAAAGTTGCGCGAGGATTTCTGACACCTAAGCTCACTTACACAAAAGAGAAATATTTTTTTTGGGAAGTGGCGCTAATGAGAAATGAAATATTTATTTTGCGAAAACATGGTAGTACGGTGTGTTAGGCCCAAGGGCAAAGATATAGGTATCAACATGTTTCACCATATTCTGGCATGCAAAAATTTTTTTGCTTGCCATTTTTGAGTCTGAAGGAGGAGTCTTAAAGCTATAATACCTAAGTACTTAGATAGGTAGGATACGTAAGTAGGGTAGGTTTTATGGTCAGGAGTGCTATTTTTGGAAGTATGACTCACTCAAAACCAGTAAGTCGAATGATTATCGTTCGAGTCACCGGTTATGTCGCATGAAAATCATTCGAATACGAACGATAATCATTCGACTCACCGTTTTTGGGTGAGTCATACATCTCAAAAATAGCACTCCAGGATACATTCGCACGCATGTAACGATGTCGCATTCGTTCCAGTCACGTGCGCCTTCGACTACACCAACTACTACTTCGGCAACAACGGCTCGCTGGCCTGCCTCGCCGACCCGGCCTCCGATGTCGCCTTCCTCGAAACGCAAAACTTAGCCGGTGAGCACTTACACAATGTTATGTAAACAACATTAAACAAAATAGGAGAGCCGTTTGATCGTGAATTAACAAACAACTTGATAACATACTATTACGTCCTGGAGTGCTATTTATTAATAATCATTCGACTCGCCGGTTTTGGGTGAGTCATACATCTCAAAAATAGCACTCATGGTGGCTTACCACCATCTCTTAAAACCATGCAAGATCCAGTGAGTAAGGAAGATGTCGCCTTACATCATGTATTGCGCTCTCTCGCTTACTCACTGGATCTTGCATGGCATGGTTTTAAGTGACGGTAGGGGTTACTACCGTGTGCTATTTTTGAATCGTATGACCCTACGCAAAATCGGTGAGTCGAATAATTATTGTTCGTTTTCGAATGGTTTTCATGTGATATACTTAGATTCGAACGATATACATTCGACTCACCGGTTTTGGGTGACACATATCAAAAATACCCCGCCTGAGGATAATTCAACTTAGCGCTAACTGCAAATGGCTTGCCTACAGGTTTTAACTATCACAGAATGTCACAGTTTAAGACGCAAAATTTAGGTAGATAATAATTACGGGTAGGTACATTTTGAGTTGCTGCTTTGCTGCGTTGTAAATAATTTTTAATCATATATGTATATTCTTATTTATGTATTTATATATTTAGGTATATATGTTATGTAAGTGGTTTATGTAAATTTATATTACTATTATATTAAACCCACATTACGATCTCTGCTCGACCCAAAGGTTGACTGTTAGATGCTTTAAGCATTAACTTAGCCTATTATGCTATACAACTGTATTTTATACAATAAAGTTTAAATAAATAAATAAAATAATGTATATATTTCCAGCGCAAATGGCGGCGCAGAATCTGAACCCTTCACTTTTCCGAGCGCTGTGCCGCAACAACACGCTCGCGAACAGCACCGGCGTCGCCATCGACGACGGCTGTCTGCTCGCGCACGTCGTCGACGCTGAGGTTTTGGCTAGAAGGTATACATTTACGGCTGTTAATTTGGTCTCACTAGTAAGTAGTAGGAGCACATCAAGAATACTGCTACAAGAAGACGAAGAGAAAAACTGAAACTGAGACAAACTCAAAGACCTAGAAGACAGAAGCTGGCCTCTGGCCGAGAAGGCAAGCGAGGCGTACTTGTGAACGTAAGCCCCCTGAAGATGGGGGAGAGTTATTAAAATGCAATGATTGCATAGATAGGCGACACTATAGAGAACTCGTAGGGAGATCAAGCAGGTGCGACTGGAGAGAGATGCGAAATGCGAGTACAGCGCACTCTCCCGAGATTCGGCTCGTATGACAGAGAGGTTGGTAGAGCCGTGGGAGGTGGAGGGAGTGGTCTTACTAGTGACACTTCCTAAAAAAAAAAATTCTTTTTCTGTAGGGTCAGCTTATCATAAAATCCTCGCGCACCTTTTTTTGCTAGTATCCTTAACCTATATTAGAACCTCGAAAGTCATAGAAATACTATCCGCTATAGTTTCTTTTGCAAAAATAGCTAAAAATGGTGACACTTTTGTAAAAGTTCCTAAAGCGGATAATATTTTAATGACATTCGAGGTTACGTAAGTTAGGGATACTAGCAAAAAAAAAATGCGCGAGTGCTTCTAATAAGCTCACCAATAGAAATATTTTTTTTTGGGAAGGAGGATCCTTATCTGCAATATTTGCAAATTCTGAAGTAGGTACCTACTAAGTATTTATTTTTGATATACTACAAGATCCAAAATCGGTGAGTCGATGATTATCGTTCGAGTCACCGGTTATGTCGAATGTCGTTCCTATAGTAAGTCGTCGATTCTCGTTATTTTCGAATGAAAAACATTCGAAAATGCACGACATTCATTCGACTTTTGGAAAGTGTGACGGGAGCGATAGGGATATGTTCGACCGACACAAAGGAAAGATCGACAGACGATGTTTTGTCAAAGGTTGTATTTATGTTCCAATCTGTAGAACTAGCTGTTCCCCGCGGCTTCGCCCCGCGTGGGACTCGGTTATATCGCGCCCAAAAGTAGCCTATGTTTGACCTCAGGTCGTTAACTACATCCCTACCAAATTTCATAACAATCGGTCCAGCAGTTTAGCCGTGAAGAGGTGACAGACAGACAGACAGACAGACAGGCAGACTTTCGCATTTATAATATTAGTATGGATGGATATGGAAGTATGGATTTGCTACATTGTATGCAATTTCGATTTTCTTGCTTTTAACGCATCTAATTAGTAGTTAGTTGTTGTGGCGCTAGTGTCGCCACAGACTCACCGATCAGTGATACTTTTCAAAAATAGCACTCATGTATCTGTTATAAAATATACCTAGTATCGTTGTGTTAGTATCTCATAATACTCTCGAACTTACTTTGGGGTTAACTCAATCTGTGTGATTTATACCTATATATTTATTTAGTAATGTATGCCAACAGAGACGACCCGGCCAACAACGCACTGAACACCTTATTCGACGCTCTGGACCACTATTTCGGCTACAACGTGGGCGCCTCGCAGCAACTCATCAACCTCCACATGTACTCCCCGTTCGACGGCTCCAGCGATCTGCTATTCAAAGACACCACTATAGGTTTGTTTATAATTTTACTAGCTGTTCCCCGCGGCTTCGCCCCGCGTGGGACTCGGTTATATCGCCCCCAAAACTACATCCCTACCAAATTTCATCACAATCGGTCCAGCAGTTTAGCCGTGAAGAGGTGACAGACAGACTTTCGCATTTATAATATTAGTATTTGTTTCAACATCACTTACAACTATGATACAGGAAACCTAATGCGATAGTGAAGTTTAAAAATACAATATTATGCACATATGATTCGTGATCAATATTGTATGCCATAGTATATTACTTCTTGAACTATCTCCATGGTCCAGTGGTTAAGGCGTTATCTATTTTTTTGGACAAAAAGATGATTCAAGATTGCAATGTCCTAACCAAACTATAAACAATTAAACAAAGTATGCTTCCCGTGGGAATCGAACCTACGATCTCCTGGTTATCAGGCAAACTCCTTAATCACCGAAGTAGATCTGATGATTTTCATTTTGTATTTGGGAGGTCAAAAATATTTTTTTTTTTGTTTCGATATTATTAAGTTTATTCGGAAACAGGTGGCCATGCAACATCCAGTGAGTAAGCGAGACAGCGCAATACATGATGTAAGGCGACATCCCCCTTACTCAATGGATCTTACATGGTTTTAAGAGACGGTAGTAACCCTCCAGACCTGCCCTTTAAATATTTGCAATAAATTTGTATCCTCCTTATATGATCTGCTAGCTAGCTTTAGCCCGCGACTTCGCCCGCGTGAATTTCCCTCGGGAACAATGCCTTTTCCGGGATGAAAGGGACCCTATGTCCTTCTCAATACTTCAAACTATATATATGCGAAATTTCAGGAAGATTGGTTCAGCAGATAGGGCGTGAAGGCAGAACAAACAAACAAACTCACTTTCCCATTTATAATATTAGTATGATAGTATGATTCGGCAATAATGTAATAAATTGTATTATTAAAAAAAAAAAAAAAAATGCTTTAAAACGTGTTTCTTCTTAGGTCTTGAGGAGTACAGCTCCGACGCCAGCAATGAGCAGGCGAGGAATTACGTGGAGCTGTTCAAGCATTTGGAGGCTTGCACGGGGGCGGCCGCGCCCGGGCCCGTACCCGACTACGCCACGAAGGCGGTGTTCTCCACCGTCATTTTAGTCGTCATGACACTGTTCTCGAGCCTCTTAGTTTGAGAGGTTGATCGAGGACAACACGACAAAAAACAGAAATAAATGTTATTTTTTTATTTATTTTTTTAGACTACTTGATTCATAACAGTTTGGATGTACATTTTTATTTCCTACAGCATTTACCTTCGAAAATATATCGAATAAAAATGGAACGAAGGCAATTCCAAATTTGATTTTAATATTTAAAATTAGAAGAGTAAAAAATCTGTCCGGCCACCGCCATGATACGTCCACAATGGTCAGTTGATGGTCAGTTCAAACCGTTATGTCGTAATCATATGACTTTAAAATGCACTATTTTTTGTCGTGTTGTGGATATACTACATATTTTTTTAAATATTTTTTTGTACTGTGTGTTACCTACTAATTTTAGTACACTTTTGAAAATAAACAATATTGTTGTATTATTTTTATCTGCTAAATGTCCAAGATCGATGAAGTGGTACTTACTAGTTTTTCCTATTGTAAATACGGAAATATAGTGAGAGAAGGGCCTATGAACTATGACATATCGTTTTAAATATACTTAAAACATTGAACTAGAGAATAATAATGCGGATTTCAATGATTTTGAAGATTATCTCATTCAAATGTCTTCAGTCGAGTTGAACACACTGTTCAAAACAGAAGCTCGTTTCTCGCGCCACAACAATGAAGTAAAACTTGGTTCAATTATGCTTTTTTGGGGTCACCACACCACCACCCGAGGCCAAAAAACTGTATTAACAGACCTCGAACTTGATCGATAAAAACAAAAATATAAACATTATTTTTCTTTGGTTTAGGCTAAATTGTTAGTATCTATTAGTAAGTGTTGAAGACACTATAAACGGAGGTTTTTTATGTTAGCGTCCAAATTATATTCCTGCTTAGCCATGATAGAGAAGAGGGGAGATTTCTATTTAAATAAGTAGCACAGGTTGTACTAATTTTATTGTATACTAGCTGTTGCCCGCGGCTCCGCCCGCGTGTAGGTCACTTTTCGCGAAACCTGTGGAAACTACAACTATCCAGACCTATAGTTAATTCTATTGTATCCTTTTCCCGTGCCAATTTTATAAAGCCATTACATTGCTACGATATCGTTAAATATTAGGGCCACTTCTTTCTCAAATACCGTTTTTAAAATCAATAGGAATCAGTATTAAACAGTCGTAAAATTCTGATAAAAATATATGTTTTTAGTTGAGGATCTAGCAGAGTGAAATTCGCTTACAGTACCAGTAACAATATCAGACAAAATTCGCTCGATAGAAAAATCAAAGTTGCCTCCTTTGGAAGTTTATTTTCAATACTATGCCTAAAATAATGAACTTATTGTCCTGCTTTTATGTTATAGCCTTTAGATAAAGTATTTATATAGTGAAAATCGCTGAAGTAGATTTTGTAGTGTTATTTTCCCAAATATGATGTCTAAATGCCTACAAAATGAGTGAGCGCCGCGACTACGCGGCTTACGGACAACGGACCTTCAGAAGAAGGAGCTCTTAACATTCATCTATCAATCTTTGTCTCTAAAAGAGTAGACGCAGCCTATTACAGAGTCATTAGGACCTAAAATCCACTCCCAAAGTTTTAGTGGGCGTGTAAAGTGGAGAAAATCTCAATAAATAGTGATAAGTCAGATAAATTCGTCCTTACGACACGACCGTATGTTCCGTGAAACACTGATTTGATTATTTTTTAAACCAAAGCCAACCCAAACCAACCAATCAATTCAAATAGCTTACAATACAACACAACAAACGACCGATAAACAAACCAACCAATAGTACTAAATCAACAACCAAATTTTTTTTAAATAAGGAAAAATTTCAATCTGCTATTAAAATAAAGTCAGCGCCATCTATTGGTATTTTATGTAACTAAATCATACGCCCACAAACATTCAATGTGTTATTTTATTAAAATTTAATAGAGACTGCAGTGTGTTTCTGTCTTTATTGATATAAGTAGAAATTTTAGCTTTATCTAAATTAAATACGTTTATGTAAATCGCATTCAACTGTTTAAAAGTTTTGAAGCAGTGCTTGTAGTAAACTTTAAATGACCATAACTTCTATTTCCCTTAACCGATTTTGATGAAACAAAGATTTTACAACGCTCCTAATTATATGTAATTCACCTGTGAAAACAAAAATTGTTTTTTTTGGTTTTTATTACTCTTCTTTAATTGCCCCGTAGAGGTTTTTTAGAAAAATATTTAATGTACAGACACTCGATTTTTACTGTCTTATTATATGTATAGATAGATAAGTACAAAATACTTTTATATTAACGGAGTTAACGCTAAGAGCTTTCTCTAAGTAAGAAAATAATTCTAGAAAACAAATAAAAAACGAAAACAGAAAATTATTGTTTATGGCAGGATTCGATCCAGCTACTTTCTAGAAACATTTCTTTACTAAAATATTTAAAAAAATAGACTTCTAAAAAATTAATACAATACAAAAAAAGGGTAAAAACAAAAGAAGTAATGTCTAGCAGGATTCGAACCCTCTACTTAAAGAAATGATCCGCGACCTCTACCGATAGGCCAACATGCTTTGCTTGTTACTGCCGAAATTTCAAATGGGTTTTGTCTATAGGTACGCAACTTGCAGTGTTTGAAGTAAATTTTCAATCGACCATAACTTCTTTTTCCCTTAACCGATTTTGACGAAACAAAGTTTTGACAACGCTCCTAATTATATGTATGTAATCCAACTGTGAAAACCGCGTTTAAATCCGTTGAGTATTTCCGAAGTTATAACGTACCAGACAGACATACATACATACATACATACAGACAGACAAAAATTCCAAAAACTGTCTTTTTGGTTTCTGTTACTCTTTTTTAATCGCAATCTATCAGTTTTTTTGAAAAATATCAAATGTACAGACACTCGGATTTTAGTGTCTTATTATATGTATTGACAACTGTTTCATTTGTGATTTTTTTTGTATTCGATTGATTAAATAATCATAAATTGTGTACATTTAAAGTACCTTAAGGTATAGGTAACCAAACACAGATAATGTTTTACCTTAATACTTCTTCTGCTGACTTCAGATTCTTATAAGGTTAGTTAATACTTAGTTCCTAGTCTGGTAGGTAGTCAACATCTTAATGTTTTTTTCTCTCCATCAAGTGGAAAATTTTAATGTGCGTGGACAGAGATCTCTGGTTTGAAAATGTTCGCGGACACGCTTTACATTTCAATACTTGAGCAACCATACCGTGCACCTCGACTTCATGGGAGTTCTTCTTCGTGTAATCTGTGAATCTTTCCGCACAAAAACTACATTTGTTCCTCTTATTTTGTAATACATGAACCGCTCTTAAATGGGCCTTCATCTTCACTTGAGCATCGAAAATCTTGGAACATTGAGGACAAGAGAACTCCCCCGTTATGTGTCTGTAACTATGTACCTGCAACATTCTCTTATTGACAAAACCAGCATCACATTCCTCACAAACGAAATTATTATAATGAGTATTCATGTGTTCTAATAGCACTTTAAAACTACTAGTCACTTTTTCACATACGCAACAAGCCAACTCCTCGCTCTCAAATTTAAATGGGACTATATGGTTGGTTACACCAATATGTACCCTTTTCTCGTGTATTTTTGATAAATGTTCAAGTAATGCGTTCAAATCACAAATATTATGATCACATATTGTACATTTTAGATCAGTGATGTCCATTTTAACGACAAAAGACGACATCGTCTCATATTTCATGAAGTCTAATTTGGTTTGTATGTCGTGGTCATTTAATGTATGCAGTTTCAGTTCCTTGGCATCTAGGAATTTGGCATCACAAAAGCTGCAAATGAAGTGAGCGCCGAGGCGATTTTTGATTGGTGTGGCGTTCGAGTTGGTGAACATCTCTCTGATGTTCTGCAAATGTTTCAGTAAGACACTCTTCCGCGAGATCAACCATGACGTTTTGCTAGATGTTTCCTTAGCGTTGGGCACTTGAGTGTTTTTCTTTACAAATGTCTCCTTCGTGATGGTAATAATTGATTTTCTGGATGTCTTGCTGCCGATAGTTATGATCGATTTTCTTGATCGAGCTGTAACATAAAAACAAAAAGTAGTTAGTTACACCAAAATAGAGAACTTACGGAAAATGTCTTTTATATTAAGGCCAGGCATCGGTAAAGAAAGAAACGTTGAATTCATGGGGTGAGGGGTAGACGCCAAGTGTTCTAAACATTTACCAGGTACTTTTGATCGCATTGACGTAAAACTTTAAATAGTTCGGTCATTAATAGAACCGACAAATGACAACCTTTAAACGAACCTACACTCTTGATTTCTTATCCTAAATAATATAATTTGATAGTAAGTAGCGTTGTATAACTTTTATATCATTCTCATTCCTTTAGATGATTATGAATTAGGGGGACAAACCGCACTCAACGGCCGTACTCCTACAATAGAGATTATACACTACTAATTAATAAGGGTAAGTAAGTTATTACCATCCTGTAACATTCCGGTAATAAGACCATCGGTGCCGAGATATAAGTTCACCAGTTTTTATGACGTAAACATTATCTTTGAATAATATTTTAACAAATAAATACTTAAACAAATATGTTATCAATCGTTTTTTTCCAAAAAACAAAACGTACTTCTATTTGTTCACTGAAGCCAACTTGAATTTCGTATGGGTTAGCAAAATTTTGGCACCTAGGTGTCCAGGCTCAAATCACATTACTATACTGACTAAAAATAAACGATAACAATGGCAGTGCCCCATTTTTGAAACAATCATCATCATTTCGTGTAGGTGTCACGGTCAGTCGCCCACGCACACCGTGGTGTCAGAGTTCTTCTGTACCGCCTCTCGGCTTCTGACGTAGTTTCTGGTTAAACGTTGCCAGATACCTTTTAAAGGTTTAAAAAAAATCGTGTTGGCCACTATTATAATGATTAATAACGTCACAATATAGCTCACCGTGCATATATTAGCTACACTTTATGAACATTCTGTTTGTGCTCCACCATTTTACTTTTCACGATGAACGCCATATCGCAGAACTGACAGACGTAGTTCTTAGAGTGCGTCGCCACATGAGCCTCTAAGGCGTCAAAATCTTTACTCGTCTCATTACAAACACCACATTTTATTTCGCCGTCATCAATTTTGAAAGGCACCATTTGAGTCTTGATATTAGGATGTATGACTGCCTCATGATCGCCCTTGATATGATCAATCAATTCCTGCACGCTATTCATTTTTTTAAGACAAAATTTACACATAAGAGATGTGATATCTAAAAAGGTTATAAATTTTGACAAAAGCTTAGTCTTGAAACAAGCTGGTTTTCCATTTTTATGTTTTTCTATAGAATGGCATTTCAAGTCTCGTAGGTCAACGAATTCCTTTCGACAATAACTGCAGCCGTACTTTTCTCCGTCTTTGTAGCGTACAGGCGTCACATTCGACGCACTTATAATAGTTCTCACATTATCTATATGAAGGTCCAGTTCAGCGAGCCGTGTTTTTGTTTCTAAACTACTTTTAATTACTTCAACAGACTTTCTTTGTCGCTTCTTTTTAATATTTCTTTGTTTCTCTATATTTTCTTCCTCAAAATTGTCTTCAGGGCTCTCTTCCTTTTTATTATCAAGATCATTAAAAAACGGACCATCTAATTGGGGGCTGGTTTTGTCCGGATCAATAAAATCCGGTTCAATGATTCGCCCTCGTTTTTTCTTAACTTTCGGTTCTTTGCTGTCTTGGCTCCAAGGAGGAATACTGATAATACTAGTGAAGTTCACTTTCTTATCAAGACTGATCTTCTCTTGTTCTGAAAAGAAAATTAGTATTATTATAAAAGACCATTCAGTAATACAGTTTTTGATTTTTATACATCTTTGTTTTATTTTTTACCTATATCACAATATACAACGGGCGTACAGAATATTTAAATATAAAATACACTGTTATAGAGTTTTTCTACAGCACAAATAATCAAAAACGTTTGAATGTATTGTATGACAAATTTACAGGCTAACTTGTACCTATCTAGATATAAGCAAATAGAACTTAATTTGATTGGCAGTAAGGATATAGACATGATAATTTCCATTAAAATAACAACAACTCTTTCTCTCTGTATTTTTTAAATAATAGGTAGGTACTTATGTAATTTATCCAAAATATTAAAAAGAATTTGATTAAATCTGAGTTGGTATTGTAGATACATTTAGGATTCCTCAAACCTTATTTTCAAAAACTTTCTCTCCGTTCCTTTACTTTTCTAACCTGCCGACGTAAAAGCATTTTCACTACTCAACTATTGCAATATAATGTTTGTTTTTCGGGGTGTATTGATCGAAAAAACGAATACCTACTTATTTTCTAGTCTGTTACTATTACACCTTTTGGTATAGATTCGCTGATTGTTGTAAAAGGACCTTCAAATGCTGCAATTCTAATACGAACCGTATAAAAAAAACATCGCGAGACTCTGACAATTGAATATCACAAAAAAATTGCTTTGAAAATTTGATTCTGACTTAAAATCGCTGGCTAGCCATTTCATGAAATATGTAATTCCATTGCTGCAGTACCTTCTTCACTATTTAAATCATGTAGTCTACCAGGATCCCCCGGCGGATCCCCGTAAGATCATTAGTTCATTATGATGACCACTACTTATTTTATTTTATCCAGAACATATCCTCCAAAATGGCTTTCAGAATTTATAGGTGCTTTAGCCAGATGTTTTTCTTGATTCTGCGAGTAGTTTCGTTTTTTTTCCAAGATGAGACAAGTTAAACGTGTAATGATTTTCTTCTTTAATTTATTTAACATGGGAACAGTTTTTTACAAAAAAAAAAAACATTTTCCTCAAGCTCAATAAAACATTAAAGCGATCGGTCATACAAATGAAACAACTTTAAGTATCATTGTACCTTTCGGGTAACAAATAAGACTTAGTTTCAGCCATGGATGATATATAAAGTCTTTGTGGTTTCTTAGGGTTCCTGCTAACAGCCACGCATATTATGGACCGCAATCGAAGTCCAGAACGAATAAAAAATAGTTTTGAAATAGGTTAAATTTTTATTAACTAGTTACAGAATGTTTTGCTCTGACGTGGTTCTTCAAAGTGCAATGTTGAACAAAAGCTTGTCCACACACATTGCAGGAAAACCGCCTGTCATCAGCGTGAGACCTTAAATGCTGCCTCAAGGATTTCTTCGAGGCATACCACCGGCTACAAGCATGGCACTGAAAAGATTTCGCCCCTGTGTGAGCGACCATGTGGTCTTTCAATCTGTGCTTCAAGTAAAATTCCATGTCGCACACTGTACACACATGTTTTCTCTCCATCAAATGGTCTTTTTTGACGTGGCGAGTCAACGCTCTCTTCGTCACAAAAGTTCTGTCGCATGCTTGACAATTCAACACGACTGGAGGCATGCCATGTTTCTTGACCATATGATCAATCTTGGTCCAATAATCAGCGAATTTTTCGTCACAGAATTTGCATTTATTTTTCTTTTTTAGGCCTAGATGTATTCTTTGCTCATGGTCCCTTCGTTTCTGGTCGCAACTAAACACCTTCTCGCAGTGTCCACACTGGTGTGAGCCTTCCGTGTGTCTCCGTTTGTGCCCAACTAAAAGCCGTTTCGTTACAAAGCCTGCATTGCACACGTCGCACACGAAATTTCTAAAGTGTACATGCATGTGCTCTTGCAGTATTTTGAAATTACTAAATTCCGTTGCACAAACTGCACACCGTAAAACATCGGAATCAAATTTAAAAGGAATTAACTGGCTTGAAATATCCGTATACATTATCTTTTTATGTTCTTCTTGAAGGTGAGTTATAATTTCATTCAGATCATTACAAGTTTTGTAACATATATTACAGGTTAAATTGGTTACGTCTAATTTTAAAAGGTATTGAAAGGATTTCGGTAATTTTAATTGTTTTATGTTGTTGTGTTCTTCTGCGAAATGTAGTTTTAAGTTTTTCGGTTCTGGAAATTTCTTTGGGCAGAAATTACAAACGTATCCATCGCCATCTTTGTGCCGTATGAGCGAAGCGTTCGTATACATTAATATGCTTTTCAAATTTTCTTGTTGTTTTCTAGATTCCTTCAGTACAGGTACAGGCGTGTCCTTTGTTTGCCCGCTATCATCCTCTATAATTTTTGTTCGTGTTTTACCTACAAAAAAAGATATAAATTATTTGGAATGTCATTTGGTATTTTAATAATTCAAATAAGTATATATTGTTACTTTCTTCGCGGTTCGAAATTATATTTCAAAATGGCAGCAGTACTTTAATATTAGATAAGTCTATACTTATTGTGAAAATGGTGCGAGTTAGTGGAGTATGGTGCCATATATCAGGAGAAATTAAACCACAATTTCTTTATATAGCTTAAAGAAATAGCACTCATTAGATGCACATTTATCCAGATGTTTATATACTAACACAATACACGTTCAAACTTAGTTTCAATTTTTCTATTAATTTACATAAGGCTTTGTACAATATTTTCGATTTCGACCAGAAGAATAGAAACTAAAAAAGATTTTAAAGATTCACAATTATTTTGTTGACATTGTGTTGACCAGGCGCTACCACTTACTTGCTTTTGATTAGGATTTCGTTAAATTCTTAGTAATTCCCATTAGCATACATCAGGCTAACCATGTAAACTTGTGTCAACATTACCACAATGTTCAACAGTTTGAACTAGTTTGAAGGGATTACATTTACAATATGGACGGACAGTATAAAAAAAACAATGCAAATTATTCATGATCATTATTTATTTACCAAATTCATGGACACAGAAAATATTCAGGATAAAACATATAGAATAGGGAACATTAGTACAAGGATGCTGCTTATTTTTATTTAAGAAATCTCTTCCAGCAAACCCAAGAGGAAAGTATTTTTGATTATTGAGGATTTTCTTCTGAAACTCCAGGCAACATTTCATCTTTATGCTTCGACATCAAATGTATTTTTAGACGAGACTTCTGCATAAAAGCAAGGTCACATTTCATGCATTTGAACTGTCTCTCTGCATGCACCCTCCTCATATGATCTTTCAATGTCTTCATTCTTCCATAGTGTTTCATACAAACTTCACATCTATATTCTCTAGATCCTGTGTGCTTCACAGAATGATCGTTGAGCTCCCTTTTAGAGAAAAATTCCATGTCACATTCACTACATTTGTGCTGCTTTTGCATTAAGTGCACTCTCTTAGTATGTAGTAACCACCCTTGTCTTGTGTCAAATGATTTATCACACGCTTGACATTTGACGCTAGGGCTCTTTATACCATGGACTTCAGCTAGATGCTCATTTTTGTACCAATTTTCTCTGAACCTTTGATTGCAGTATCCACATTTGTGTAAATTCATATTACCATGTGCTGATCTAAAGTGGAATTTCCTTTTTCTCACCGTTTCAAATACTAGCTGACATTGTTTACACTTGAAGATGCCCGTCCTGTGAACCTCTGTATGACAGTAAAGTATGTGTTTATTGACGAAGCCAGCATCGCAGACATCGCAAACAAAATTTCTGTAGTGAGTATTCATGTGTTCTTGTAAAACTTTGAATTTGTTGAAAATGTTTAGACAAATAAAACATCTCAATGTATCACCTTCAAATTTGAAAGGCAATATATGGTTCTTTACTTCCGGAAACATCTGATGCTTATGGTTATTATTTAAATGATCTATCATGGCTTCTACTGTGTCGATATTAACTTCACAAAGTTTACATTTTAAAGCAGTTATATCTAATTTGACTATATAACTTATCATATCTCTTCCTTTCATGAAGGTAGACTTTACTGTATCATCATGGGCATTAATCGTATGCTTCTTCAAGTCAGCCGGGTCAGGAAACTGATCGTCGCAGAAGCAACAAGCATAACCAATACCTCCTCGGCACCTTATGGGTGTCGCGTTGGAGTAAAGTATGATCTCTCTGACATTAACTCGATGTTTCTCTAGTTCAGTTCCTGGTTTAATTTTACATTTGCTCTTCCTTTTTAATTTAGACTTGTTAGTGCGCGAACTCTTTTTCATATGACCTACAAAAAACAAGTTTGCGTTAATTTTATCAATCGTACGCCCTAAAAACAAATATTTGTTTAGCTACTTAAAACAAATTAACTATATCTTGGTTATTGATTCACGCGATTTCTTATTAATGAAGTGTACCTAGATATGTATTACCTACCAGTCTAACTGTTGTCTAAGGATTATTCCAACTCGCATAAGTAACGTATAAAGTTGTTGAGTAAACGCACTCAATTCTCACCAACAGGAAATAAAGTCCCAGAGTAAAATGAGTGGAAGTGGAACACATAATTAGCAGATTTTTCTGAAATTTGAGGCGACCACTGCGGCTTAGTGGGCAAAGTGTTAGGCTATCACGCTGCAGCTGCGGAGGTCCCCGGTTTCGATCTCCGATCAAATCAACATGGAAATCGTTTTAGCCAGCCATATTTGACACTTTTTGTTAAGGTTTCTAAAGCGGATAGTATTTAAATTACTTTCGAGGTTCTAATTCTAAGTTAAGGATAGGTACTAGCAACAAAAGTTGCGCGAGGAAGTCTGATAAGCTCGCTTACAGAAAAAGAAATTATATTTTTGGAAAGTGGCGCAAGTGAGTGAGAGGTGAGACCGAAGTAGGAGCCTTAAGAAGACAAATTGCCCTGCGACTCTCTTTTGCATTTAAGGAATTAAAGGAAATTTTACAATTTACCTTCGGTATATTACAAAACTGAGTTCATCTAGCTCTATGCAGCATGTTCGCGTGTATCCAACGCCCGAGATCTCTATATTATTCATTTGATGGTTAAATACGATATGTATACAAATAAATGAACTAGTGAGAATGATTCTAATAATTATAATATCGTGTGCAATTTTAATTGATATGTAATAAATTTTATTATCAAGAGCTTTATAAAATTACTAGCTGACGCGGCGAACTCCGTACCGCCTGAACGCACTTTTCTTACAGTTTAATTTAAACCTTCCCTAAACTTCCACAGATATTTATTTCAAGACTAAAATTAACTAAATCGATCCAGGCATTTTCGAGTTTTAGCGTGAGACTAACGAATAGCAATTGATTTTTATATATAAGAAGAAGAAGATATGTAATAAAATAACAATATAATTTAAAAAAGACATTTATTAAGTTCTTTTTTCAGTTTTCCGTTCCGTAAAAGTATCTAAGTACCTACCTCTAGGTATAACAAAAGATCGGGCTCGGCCCATATAATCAGAATAGCCCAGTTATGGCTTTCCCAAAGAGTTTCTTGTTTTATATTAATTTTTGTTCCGAAAATAATCGTTTATCACTAACTGTAGTCACAGGAATAAAGCTCGATAGCCTAGCATAACGATAGATGGCAGTCGTTAGGCTATGTCAGATGCATTTAGGTAGTCTTAAAAAATCTGACAGTGTTGGCCACTAAACTAACACACCCGGAACATGTTCCTATTGGTATGGATGGTTTCCCTTTAAAAAAAGATTACGGAGATCAGGCGGCAGTCGCTCTCTTGTAATAAACAGTACCATCAAATCAGGTCCATGATTAAAAGCGTACCCTAGGCAACCAGGAAACACGCTCGGACGAAGTAGTCACAGGAATTGTAAAAAAACATACCACCAATAAAGAGCAACAAAAAAATAAAGCAACCAATGGATGCATTCTAACATTGTACATCTTTTTTAATTTGTTGTACCTAATCCACAGATTAACTTGTAATCTTAATATCAATAACACCCAAAGGTCTGGTCGGGGCCCGTCTTCGATAGTTGTGCTTCCATATGGATGGTTTAAAATTACATTTACCGAAGTGCATTTAGCAGAAAGCTAGATTTACACTACGTCACGTTCGCGATGTTTCGACCTCACATGTCCGGCCCAGCTACACTTCTGAACGAAAGCTTGCCCACAAAACTCGCACTTGAATCGCCTGTCGTTCGCGTGTATACGCATATGCTCAGTCAAAGTCTTCTTTCTCCCGTACGACTTCAAGCAGACCTTGCATTGGAAATTCCTTTCACCGCTATGCTTTATCATGTGTTCCGTCAATTCGTGTTTGGAGAAAAATCTCATATCGCAATCAGAACACTTGTGACGCCTCTCCATCAAATGGTCTCTTTTAGTGTGAATTCTCAACTCGTTCTGACTATTAAAATCTTTGTCGCATGCCCTGCATTTCACTGTAACCTTTTTCACCCCATGCACAGCTGTCATGTGATCAGCCTTACTCTTAGTGCCTGTAAACCTTTCGTTACAAAACGCACATTTGTGCAGCAAATTAAAATGTATGTGCACCGCCTTCTCGTGCAATTTCTTTTTGCGATAAGTGTCAAATGTTTTCGGACAAAATTCGCATTTGAAATTCCCCAGTTTGTGGCAGCTTTTATGGGCTAGTAACTTCCTTTGCGTTATGAAACCGGCATCGCAGTCTTCACATACGTAATTTCTGCAGTGCACATTCATATGTTCAAGAAGAATCTTAAATTTATTAAAAACATTTGAGCATATATGACATTTGAGTGTATCACTATCGAACTTGAGTGGTACACAATGGTTATTTATGTCTGTATGTATATATTTTTTATGAATTGTTTGAAAATGTTCTAAAAGCAATTCTATAGTTTCTACTTTGTTATCACATATCGTACATTTTAGATCTGTAATATCCATTTTCACATAAAATTTATGTAATTGTTCTTTTTCTGATATCAGTTTAGATTTTTCGTTATCGTCATGCGATTCTAAAGTATGCTTTTTTAGTTCAGCAGGGTTTGAATAATTTTGACGACAGTAGCAGCATGAGTATCCGAGACTAGTGTTTGTGAAAATTGGTGTAGCATTTGAATGTAGGAGTACTTCAGTTATGTTTTTCTTGTGTTTACTCATTGCATGGTTTTTAATTAATGTAAGGTTGGTTCTATGATCTTCCTTTTTAATTTTCAAAACGGCCTTCGCTCTGACTTTTTCTCTTTTCGCGACCCCGCTCCGTAGGCCACCTACAAATAAAAGTTCAACTTAGACATTTATTCTGTCCGCTGTGCATGCACTCGTATAAAATAAGAGCAATAAGTATTTTTATTTGCGGCTCAGGTACCATATGGAAACATCGATGCTTTCCTCGTAACTTAGCAATCAGTAGGTAACTTCATGACATGAAACTAAACGTGATAGTAACGAGATAAAACTAAAGTATTCTGTGATATGTAATACCGTGTAAGAAAGCTCATTTAAATAATACTTACTAATATTTAAAACCAAACGTATAGTCTAAATAAGTTTCGTTTAATTATGCTTTTCCGTATTTTTTTTCTAAATTAACCAAAAGAAAAATAATGAAAAGTAGTATACTAGAAGTTATTTACTTAGCGACCTGCTTTCTTATATTGTCTTCAATTCGATCTGATTCTGATTAGAGTAAAAGAAATAAAATTATTGGTGGCGCTAGTTGGCTTATAACAGCCCCTTATCCATACTTAATATTATAAATGCGAAAGTCTGTCTGTCTGTCTGTCTGTCTGTCTGTCTGTCTGTCTGTCTGTCTGTCACCTCTTCACGGCTAAACTACTGGACCGATTATGATGAAATTTGGTAGGGATGTAGTTATCGACCTGAGGTCAAACATAGGCTACTTTTGGACGCGATATAACCGAGTCCCACGCGGGCGGAGCCGCGGGCAACAGCTAGTGTAGTAATATGTAGTTATAAGAACTATGGTTTAAAACGTTAAAGTTTTAAGGTTAGATAAAGATAAACCCCGCTCCTATCGCTGGGGTCCAGCCTGAATGCGTACAAACCACTCGCCCGTGCGTACGTACATAGGTAGGCACCTATATTAATCTAATATTACATGAACACATATTATTATTATTAGCAACAGCAATATGAATATGAAAAACAAATTCTAATAATGTGCCACGTAAAATCACTAGAGCACATAGACACGTCTGCACCGCTCGCCGGTTCGAAGAAGAAGCGTTACATTGATACCAACCATGACATTCCCGCCCTCTAAGAGGGGTTAACTCGTAGTGGGGATATACGTGGCAGGTATATCCCCAATACCATTACCAGGCCATGACATAGTGTTGGTCAGTAAAATTCACCAATCATGATTCTCTTGTTGAAAGTTTCAACAATATCGGTTCAGTCGTTTTTGAGATAGAGTTAAATAGTGTCACCGTAGGATATGAGATAGGTAGCTAACCCTCATGGAAAAAAAAGGGCTGATTTAGTTTATAAGGGCCATAGAGGGGTGGTGTAATGTACGTGTAGAAAATTAAACAAATATATTTATTTTTCATATTTATTCGTACATATGTAATGTAACAATAGGCAATAACTATTTACAGCACATACAACCTACTACTTATTCGTAGTTTGCAGCAATCAATAATTATAATTATAATCTATAAAATATAGAATGACGATTTTGACAACAAGATACAAATATGGATATTTAACATTGAAGTGAGACAGTAGTAGTCAAGCTATATTTTACAAAGTATAATAAAATATAGGTACCTATAGGTAACAAGTTTAACTAAAACTATGATATAATTTTTGCCTTAGACAAACAGAGCACAAATTTTCTTGTACTTAATTAACCACATGACGCATTTCCCCAGCAACAGCGTTCCTCAGAGGGATTAGCATCAGAAATGTTGCCAGATATATATAACTGGACCTCATCTTAACTAATGGAAAATATTCTAGATAGTCTAGAAAAGTGACGTGTCGCTGGAAATTCGAAGGAATTTGACCTTAGCACCCGGGGCTCTGTCTCTTAATTCTCTATTATAGAATGTTTATTGAGTTGCCGGTTGCCCGTAACGTGTTGCACTTAGTTTTCTTATTAGCAAATGCCTTATTAGATGATCACCGAGCAAGAGGTGACCAAATATTGGGCAAATTGAATATAGTGCAGATGCAGAGAATCGAGCGCGGGCGACGCAATTTTTTTTTATATCTATGTATTAAGGTTATAACAACCAACTTACTCAGAGCTGATCGAGCCACCATGTATCGTTTTCATATGTGTTTCTAAATTATGTTTCATTATGAAAAGATGACCACACTCCTTGCATTTCAATTGGCATCCCTCACGACGTTTCACATGTGCGAGCAAAGCTATCTGAAGGGAAAACTCTTTTTTACACACTTGACAATTAAAGTTCTTAACTTTCGTATGTTTAACTTGGTGTTCCTTCAGCAACGGTAAAAATGCGAAAGATTTATAACACACATTGCATTTATGAGGTTTCGTCATCATATGTGATTGTTGGAGATGTAGCCTGTACGCAGTTCTCTTGGTGAAATATTTGACACAATATCTGCATTGAATCAGGGCTGATATCACACCGTGTACTTCACGCATATGATTATCTTTCGCGTGTTGATATTTAAACACTTCATTACATTGACGACATCTGTAGTGAGGCTCCGGAGCAATGCCGTGTTCCGACAACTCGTGTGTATTCTTCTGTTTAAGAGAGTCATAATTATCGGGGCAGAAACGACACGAAATAGGAGACTTATTGTGTGTCTTTTTATGGCTTCTCAATTGTCTCTCCGTGATGAAACCAGACGGACAAAGATCACACATATAGTTTTGAAAGTGCACATTCATATGCCCCAATAAAGATTTGAATGTACTAAAAGTTATTGAACAGATGCAACAGGTCAGTTGTGAGGTTTCGAACACCAATGGTATTATACGATTTTGTATGTCTGTGTACAATTTCATGTCATGTCTGAAATTAAGGTGTTCTATCAAATTTTCTAAAGAATCGATATTGTCTTGACAAATGTAGCAATTAAGATGTGTAATGTCTAATTTGATTAAAAAGTCGTAAAATGTGATTCGTTGAAAGAAGCATGCTTCCGCCACGTCAGTATGGGTTTCTAAAGTATGTGATTTCAAATCAGAAGGAACTTGATAGTGTAAATCACAGAAACAACACGAATAACCAATGCCATAACAACCGCGTATAGGAGTAGCATTAGAATTTGTTAAAATCTGTTTAATATTATAAATTTGCTTTTTGATCTCATCAATGTTTTCGTCGTTTTCATTTATAGATGGTATATTTATATCTGTTAACGATTTAGTACACGAATATTTTTTCTTTTTGAACGTCAGAGGGCTTGATTCACGTGGCTTTGTAGTAGAGAATTTAGGATCACACCTAACCCCCAACTTACGTAGAACTTTAAATGTTTTTAAATTCCTTTGGTCTGTGATCACTTTTGGGGTGAAAAGCTGTCGATTACCTACAACAAAAGAGTATAGTTATTAAATCCGGTGATATCACTTTCGAAATTTATTAGGCGATTGATATTTAGAAACCACCGCATCTCAATATTAATTTACTGGATTTTCTTGCTGGATAGAAAACTTTTAAACAATGCATACAATTCTATGCATATTTCATTTACGTTATCAAACGGAGCTATCAAGTTTCGTCATCATACGAGTGAATTATGTTTTAATATGAAAAAGACAACAAATCTGTCTTACACTGATCAAAGGCACTTTCATAAGCAAAGACACAACATTACGATATTTAACATAAATAAATTAAGGTAGTAGAACAGTAGTGGGTGGGCGGCCGGTAGCGGAAGCACGCAAAGTAACTTGGTGAGCACTTGTTACTCATGCTAAGATAAACAGTATGGAAGAAGACAGTAAGGATTTTTCATTTTTCATAGAGCATCAAGATTCAAGGCCTAATGACTACATAAAAACGTTAAACTTTTCGGGTGTTTTTTGTGACCGTCCTTTACACACATATTTTATGGGTTTGAAAGTGAATATTCATGTTTTCCAGTAAAGATTTGAATTTGCTGAAAACGAGAGTTTTCGAATGTCAATGTTATTTTACGATTTTGTTTGTCTGTGTACAACTTGTCTAGGTATACTTAGTTCTATGCGGAATGATAAACTGTAGTTTTTCGATGCAGCGAAATACCGCATTAAGTATCGCAATAAGAAAGCGCCGATTTAACAAGACGTCGGAGTTATCGTAGAAAGGTTTTCAGAGCAAAAACTCGATGTTACGGTATTCGCATTAGATATCTGTGTCTTTCAATATCACGATGACGCTCCAAACCGTAAATAAATACCTGGTTCATAAAATAAGCATCAATCGTAAAAACCAAAAACGCTTGAAGTTGGCCGTGTGTTCATATTGTGATTTTTTTTGTGTACTTTTTAAACGGTAAGATTAAGATGATGAATAGTTGGCCGTATTTTATCTTGTATGTTTGTGTTTTACATAGTTTTTAGCCAATGACTCGATAGAAGAAGAATGTTTAAGTTGGATGAAGATGTATACCTTCATTCAACACTAATTATTTCACACATTTAGCAGGAAAATAAAGCAAATGTAAATATAGGTGACTTTTTTCCTCGTCTATTAAAAAATAAATAAAAATGGCACCTTTTTGTGTCTGTTTGTCAAATGAAATAATGTACTTAATCAGAACCACCATGTTTCGTCTTCATATGTGTTTCAAAATTATATTTCAATACAAACAGGCGACCACAAATCTCGCATTTAAATTTACATATGTCCTCATGGCTTTTCATGTGTGCGCGCAAAGTTTTATTGGTAGCAAAACACTTATTACATAATTCACACTTGAAATTTTTAGTTTTCGTATGTGAAACAAGGTGATTCTTGAGCATGTGTGATGATGTAAATGTTTTGTCACACACATCGCATGCGTGTGGCCTCATCATCAAATGTGCATGACGCAGATGGGACATGTACGCTGTTCGATTGTCATAAGTTTTACTGCAAGCTTTGCATTCAATCCGCCGGGTAGACACGCCGTGGAATTCACGCACGTGCTTCTCTTTAGCTACAAAATATTTGAAACGTTCATTACAATAATGACACTTGAGTCTAAGCTGTTCTACAGCTCCGTGTGCAGAGACCTCGTGTTTTTTCTTGTGCATAAGAGAATAAAAAATTTCATGACATAAATGACATGAAAACGTTAGCTTTTCGTGTGTCGTTTTGTGTTTATTCAACTGTTTTATTGTCACGAAACCAGACGAACAAACATCACATATATAGTTTTGAAAGTGCACATTCATGTGTGCCAATAAAGATTTCAATTTGCTGAAATCCGTTGAACAGATATGGCAAACTAGTTGTGGGGTTTCGAATTTTAACGGAATTATACGATTTTCAATGTCAAAATTTACTTCGATGTCATGTTTGGTATTAAGATGTTTCATGAAAATTTCTACTGAATTTATACTGTCTAGACAAATGTTGCAATTAAGATCTGTTATGTCTAGTTTGACTATAAATTCGTAAATAGTATTTCGCTGTAAGAAGCAAGCTTCCGTCACGTCATGGTGAGTTTCCAAAGTATGTTTCTTCAAGTCTGAAGGAACCTGATATTGATTTTTACAGTAACAACAAGAATAACCAATACCGAAGCAACCTCGTATGGGAGTAGCATTAGAATATGTTAATATCTGTTTAATGTTATGAAACTGTTTATTCAGTTCACTATTATTTTTTTGTTCTTTAATTACTGGTTTTATAATTTTGCTTTTCATTGATTTGTTATCCGAAAAATTCTTCCTTTTATTATGCGTTAAGTACACCTTTAAAGAAGAGTTTTCAGAATCTAATCTAAGCCCCGTCTTAAAGAAAGGATTAATTCCTGATATTTTGACTGCCTTACGGCCAGGATTCACTTTTGAGACGCTTAGCTGTAGATTACCTACAACAAAAGACAAGTTATTATAATTGGTACTTAATAATTTTACTAAATGAAATGTCTCTTGTTTTAAAAAAATATGCACAGTGATTTCAAACAAGTCAGAAATTTTTTTTCGTATCTCGAAATAAGTTCATTTAGAAAAGTTGCTTAGTTTAGTGGTATGAATCTGCCCTTTAAATATTTGCAGTTGATTTGAGTCTATTTTATATAAACTTTCACAAGAAAGTCGTGTTAGTTTCAACACTCATACATAACTCAAAAACTTAACGGCTGGACCAATTTATAAGATTTTTGTGCTGTTTGGCTTGGATGGTTGAGGAGTAGGATAATAAGTAGGTACTAACATAGTTTGTAAGTTTCTGTGCTACTAACACTAAATTGGCGTTTTGTCTGAATAAACAAATCTTTATTTATTTTTTGTTTTATTAAGAGTATTGGATAATCGACAAAAAAAATAAAAGAAAAAAATATTTTCCCAAACAAAATGTTACAGGGTTTCAAGGTTCTGTCAAAAAATGTAGAAATGAAATGATGAGGCTACGTTTTATCCCAAACATTACACCGGAACGAAACCCCGGGTTTACAATGAAAATTGTGATAAAGACTTCTTAACTTGTTAAATGACCCTTGATGTCTGGCTTGTTATACCGACTGGTCGTGTTTAGATTTCATGTGACTCCGCCAGCTACATTTCTGAACGAAAGCCTGGCCGCAGTGTTCACATTCGAATCTTCTGTCATTGTTGTGTATGCGCATGTGCTCGTTCAATGTTTTCTTCCTCGAGTATCTTCTCAAGCACACCTCACATTGAAATGACTTCACACCAGTATGCGTTACTATATGACTTTTAAGTTCAGTCGTCGTTAAAAATTTCATATCGCACCGGGGGCACGCGTGAGGCTTATGCATTAAGTGTTCCCGTTTCTGGTGCCTTGTGTAGCCGGCGCGAGTTGTAAATGTTTTTTCGCAAGCTTGACATTTTAACCCGCTCGATTTCACCCCGTGAACTTCTGATAAATGCTTCTCTTTTGTTTGGAACCATTTAAATGTCTCATTGCAGTATCCACATTTAAAAAGCTTGCTTTTATTGCTATGCTCAATTTTCTCGTGCAACTTTTTTGCTTGATTTGTTTTATATATTTTTGGACATACATTACATTTAAAGGCTCCAACTTGGTGCGCTATTTGGTGACCTTTTAAATTTCGGAGATTCACAAATCCCGCTTCACAAACATCACATATGAAATTTCTGAAATGGGTCGAGTAGGTGTGCGTCAAAAGAGTTTTAAACTTGTGAAAAGGACTGAAACAGATGCAGCATTGCAGACATTCCGTGTCGAACTTAAAAGGCAAGAAACGGTTTGAAATGCCTTTGTATACGAAAATATTGTGTGCGTCAGCCAAATGGTTCATTAGTTCTTCTATCGTTGCGATGTTGTCATCGCAAATGTTACATTGCAGCCCGGTTATATCAAGTTTAACATAAAAATCAAAAAGGGTTTCCTTCATGAAGTAAGCCTTAGATATATCTAGATGGTCGTGAGATGTGTGTATCTTTAAGTCGGCTGGGTTTGGGAACTGTTCAGAGCAGAAACTGCAAATGTAACCTATACCAGCGTGGCCCCTTATCGGTGTCGCATTCGAATTCTTTAATATTTCCATTATATTTGTTTTATGTTGATGCAATTCATTAATTGCTACTATTATGATGGGTCTGTCATCATCGTTTTTCTTAGGTAAACAGATTTTCCCTTTGTTACGTAACATAATTTTCGAAGTCATCGTTCTTTCTTTCTGTATCTCAATCTTTTCAATTTCCTTGGTTACGTTGCGGCCACCTACAAAAAAAAAACATCATTCAACTTCTTTGAATCGATTTACAATTTACTCTAAGTCGGAATATGTGATTCTTTTCATAAATCGATATTATATGAACTACTTTGTCGACGTGTAAATGAAATGTGGTTATTTAAACTTATGAAATTAATATACTTACTAACTTAACGATACTATATTTTAAAATATAATACACACCCAGAGTCCAAGGCCTATTGAAAACGCAATTTTTAGGGTTCTCGTATCCAAAAAGGCAAAACGGAACCCTTATAAGATCAATACGTTGTCCGTCTGTCTGTCTGTCCATCAAACCTTTTTTCAGGCGAACGCATGGACGTTTAAGGTTGGAATTCATAAAATATCATCAATTATATGGTCAGTTTAGTCTGTAATAATCAAAATTATTCGCTAACGCCATGAAAATATATGAATGTAAATGTTGAAAATTGTGAGATTTCAGTTGGGAATCAAAATAATAAGATGAACAATAAGAATCATGAAATTCGGTTAGAAGCAATATCATATAGCACGTACTTAGGAATAAATAAATAAATAAATAGGGACAAATCACACAGAATTAATGGAATGAGTCTAAATACTGAAATTAATTGTTAATTATGAATGAAGAAATAAATAAATATAACTTTTTCCGTAACAAAACAAAAACCGACTGTTATTAACACTCATATAAGTTAATACCAAGGGAAATGTTCGATTTTTTATTCATTTTAGCTAAAATATGTTTCGACTCGTTCTTTCACGTGAAATGTCGGTAAGAGATATAGAAACAAAACATACTTTAGTTAAAATGGGATTAACAAACGTTTTTTTAATACGGGGTTAAATAAATAGCTAAGTTATAAATAAATACAACGTAATAATTTATTAACAAATAAATAATTATAACCTATTCTACCGGTCGTTAATGAAAATTGCTGGACACTTTATTAGGTTGATAATAACCATTAGTTCTTTTATTGTTTAAAAATATGAAACTTCAAAATTTTTAAATAAAAGCAAAGCGAGCCTTGACTTGTTGTTGGCGCCATTGTAAAATTTGATACGTAGTTGTTTCGTCTTAAAAAGAAGTAAGAGGAAGAAAAGTATTGTACAAGCCTCGGCCAAAATTGCAATTTACGTCCTCGTATTTTTATAAGGCCTCAGGTTCGCCTCGTCGTTGGAATATAACTCAGCCGTAAATTGCTTCATTTCCGGCCTCGACAGTAATGTACTATTACCAGGCTTATAATTTAAAAATAATGTTTCTAAAGTATTATGCCATGTTTTGAGCTCAAGTGTCCTTTCAAACTACACTTTTGAATAAATGCCTGTCCACATTGCTCGCATTTGAACCTCCGATCATCATTATGGATTCTCATGTGCTCTCTTAAAGTATTCTTTCTGCCGTAGGATTTCTTACACACTTCACATTTGAACCGTTTTAGTCCTGTGTGTGTCAACATGTGGTTACTTAATGTATACGAGCTGGAAAAACTCTTATCGCACCGAGAGCATTTGTGCCGTCTTTCCATTAAATGATCCCTTTTCATGTGGACGGTGTACATTCTCCTACTAGTAAACACTTTGTCACAAGCCTGGCACCCGATCTTCAGCTCTGGCACTCCGTGAACTTCCACTAAATGTTTCTGCTTCGAAAGGTAAGTTTTGAACGTTTGATTACAACAACCACACCGGTTCATGCTCTTCGAAATGAGACTGTGAACTGCCTTTTCATGCAACTTCCTCTTCCTATCTGTATCATACACTTTGGAGCAAAAACTGCAATTAAATGTGCCTAAAATGTGACACTCTTTATGAGTCAAAAGGTGCCTTTCATTAACGAATCCCGAGTCGCAAACTTCACAGACGTAATTCCTATAATGCGTGTTCATATGCTCTTGTAGGTTCTTAAATTTTGTGAAGACGTTTTGACACATAAAACATTTCAAATCGTCGCTATCAAACTTGAATGCTAGGATATAATCTTTCAAATTCATGTACAGTTTCTTGTCATGAACTAAATGAAGATGTTCCATTAACGATTTTACATCATCGATATTTTGATGACATAGTTTGCATCGTAGCGAAGTTATATCCAGTTTAACAAAATAATCAGCCAGTCCTCTTTTCTTGAACTGCAGATTATAAATTATCGAGTGTGTTTCTTCTGTATGTCTTTTAAGATCGCCCGGTTTCGGGAATTGTTGATTACAGAAGAAACAAGAGTAACCAAGGCCCCCATAGCATCTGATAAGGGTCGCGTTTGAATATTGCAGGATTATTTTCAAGTTTATATGGTGCCTTCTCAATTCCTCCCTTTTCTCCTTTTTTTCACATAGAGTTTCTTTGAAAAGTGATCTATATATTTCTCCCTCCTTAAATACCTTGTCTCGGAGGGGGCGAAACTCTTTTTTAACACCTTGGCCACCTACGACAAAAACGATTGCTTTATAAATGTCAGTATTTAACAACTTGATAAATTGACGCAACGATAGTATCAATACTCGTAATTCATATGTGCGCACCGAAGAACATCAGAAGCGTAAAAAACAGAACGTTATCAATTTTAATTAAATAATTATGAGTTTCAAAAACAGTAACATCGAATTAGTTGCAATTTTGTTTTGGAATGTTTAAAATTTAATGGATTAAAGTGGAATTTGAATTACCTGTTAATTGGAGGTAAATCTGTTTTTTTTATTATTATTATTTTTTGGCTAGTTAAAGGAAGTAATTTTGTCTTAAGGTGCCAATTTAAATGCTCCGGACCAGACTATGGCTGTCAATATAGAACGCAGTATATTTTGGGCAAGAAACTTGCTGTTATGTAAAGAATTTTCAGTCGCATGAATTCGTTTTATGGCACTATGACCCCAGAAAAAAAGAAGATGAAGAGTGAGGAGAGTGGCTAAAAATTGAGGTAAATTAAAAAAAGTATAAATATATTTAAACCTTCCCTTAATTTTTTTGAGTTTACAAGTTTGTTGGTCGATAAATAAATGTGTACATATAAAATATATAGCTTATTTACTATTTGCTGGCTTCTGCAGAGACCTTACATATTTTATTTCATTGGACCATTAAATATTGCACTCCTTCATTAACTCATTATTATTATCTGGCACTGGATATGGTCACTATAGTATCAGATTATGTTTGGATTTCATGTGTCCTTTTAAACTGCATTTCTGAACAAAAGCCTGACCACAATGCTCGCATTTCCATCTCCTATCATTATTATGTATCTTCCAATGTTCTCTCAGACTTTTCTTCGTGGTGTAAGATTTCTTACATAATTCGCATTCAAACATCTTAACTGGTAAATGAGTTAGCATGTGATTTTGCAAACCAGCTTTGGCTGAAAATTCCTTTTGGCATTGGTTGCAATGAAACGGTCGTTCCATCAAATGATCCCTTCTCGTATGAAAGTCAAATGTTCTCTTATTCGTAAACACTCTATCACATGCTTGGCACTGATATTCTTCAGCTGCCAACCCGTGTTTCTCGACAAGATGTTTTCGCTTTTCACGAAATTCTTTGAAAGTCTCATTGCAATGTCTACAACGGTGCTTATACTTCATAGTATGAACATGTGACTCGTGTAGTTTCTTCTTCCTTTGAGTATCAAACACTTTTTCACAAAAACCACATTTGAATGTACCTATTTTGTGAACGGCCTTATGCATTAATAAAAAAGATATGTTTATAAAGCCTTCATCGCAAACATCACAAACAAAATTTCTATAATGGAGATTATTATGCATTAGTAAAGCTTTAAAATTATTGAATTCTTGTGAGCAGAAGAAACATGTTAATTTATCCTTGTCAAACTTAAAGGACATAATATAATTTTTTAAAGTAATGTATAAGGTTATATCGTGCACCGAAATTAGATGCGTCATTAGAATTTCAATAGTATCCATATTTTGTTCGCAGAGCTTACATTGTAATTTAGTTATGTCCATTTTTACACGATAATTCTTTAGAGTCTGTGTAGAGAAATTTAGCTCAGGATTGATGTGATCTTCTATAGAGTGTTTTTTAAGTTCTGTTGGATCAGGATAGCACTGTTCACAGAAGTAACAATTGTACCCGACGTCGGTATGGTGTCGGATAATTGTAGCATTAGAATGTCGCAATATCATTTTTAAATTGAAAAGTTGCAGCTGAAATTCACACATTGATGCAGACTTCTTATTGCGAAATAATTTTAATAAATCCTCGCTGTCTGTTTTCGTAAAATCCGGGTCGGGGTCCAAAAGGTGAAATACTTTACCGCTTTGAAAGCCCTTTTTGTGACTACCTACGACAAAAACAATAGCATTACACAAGCGTTATTTATCAAGATAGAAAAATTGACGATAAAGTTGCATTAGTAACTATGTTTTGGTGGGTTAACCATCATATAAGTACACGAAATAACTTTGTACGAATTTTATTATTTTCTAAACTTTAATTTGTCCAAACATTTAAGAATAGAATAGACATTTATTAAGATATTTTTCACATACAAATCAACAAGGACAAAAATTGTAGTATTGATGCCAATTACTCGATTGTTATTTTTATCGAATGCTACAAAATTACGTATATTTATAACGTTTTGAATTCGAACTCAATATTTAAACGCAGCAATTCTTCCTATTTTTTTTTTAAATATATCACCCTATGTTGAATCAAAGAATGAAATGCGGTCTGTTGAAACACTGGCTAGTGAGTTGTGCTGTAGAAGGGTATGTGGCTTGTACGCTCAAAAGCTTCGTTAGCCCAACACCATACGAGCGTTGAACCGAAGAAGGATATGGAAACACGCTTCTAGGTGTCTCCACCAGAAGACTCGCTCTGTCCCTTTGTTTCATTTGTGCAGTTGACCTCGCTCGCTTGGGAGCTCCTTCGCAAGCCACGTGAAGTCGAGATGCTTTAAGTTGGATTTATACTTATGAAGATTTTATGAATATGAAATTATTTTAAAAGTACATAAGATGTGACCAAAAACTTACTTATACTAAGTAATAATTTTGCAAAGTAACTAAGTTAATATATCAAAATAAGGTTCAGCAAAGTAAAATAAGAAATTTTTAAACTAATCGAATGCCTTTAGACGACTAAAATTACTAGGAATAAAGGCACCCCCTAACCTAACCAACTGTTGGTGGCAGTTCGTTTTTGTTTGAGGTCACCATTCTAATCTAACCTATTGTAGTAGCAATATTTTAATGAAAGTACAATCAAAATTTTCAAAATTGCCATATAATCTGATGAAGTAAGAATATTTGTTAATCTTCTATTTAAAGGAAGGATATAGAATAAATTAAAACGCATACACAATCTTATATAATCGAATTCTAAAGGCGCCTACCATGAGTTGAACGTGGCCCAGTCGGGCAGGACCATTACCAAGGCAAGCCTAAAGAACATTAATTCGCCTTGGCTTGCCATCGCTTGATGTTGCTTGAGCACAGTTATCTATTCTACCTGGACCTGGAGAGTTACTACCGTCTCTTAAAACCATGCAAGATCCAGTGAGTAAGCGAGACAGCGCAATACATTATGTAAGGCGACATTTCCCTCACTTAATCGTTCTTGCATGGTTTTAAGAGATGGTGGTAGGCCACCTGGACGTAGCGCAAGAGTTGTACACGCCAATGTATAGAGTAGATATTTTTTCTTGACTGTGACGTAGTCTGTCGGTATTTTTATAAAAATATATGGCGTGCAGCCTTAACATAAAGTAAAAAATAATAATACTCGTTTTAGATTATTTATTACACCATATTTCTCTCAAATACAATTATAATATTTCACCATGCCTGGAACGCATATGGCTCCGCCAACTACACTTCTGAATAAAAGATTGTCCACATTTTACGCACTTATATCGCCTGTCGTTTAAATGAATACGCATATGCAACTTGAGATTACTCAACCTAGTAAACTGTTTCGTACAGATATGACACGCGTGTTCCTTTAAGCTAGTGTGTGTCACCATGTGAGTTTTCTTATCTTTAGCGAAAAAGAATTTTGCATTGCACTCTGTGCATTCATGTTTCCTCTCCATCAAATGATCTCGTTTAACGTGCACTGTCAATTGCGCATTAGTGCTGAAGATGTTATCGCAAGCGAGACATTTAAAAATGCCCGGCTTCACATTATGTTCTTCCACCATGTGTTCATTCCTCTTCTTGTAATAAACAAATTTTGCTGGACAGAGCGGGCATTTGTACCTCATTTGATCACCTAAGTGCACGATTCTCTCGTGATTACTTCTCCGAGCGTTGGTACTGAAAGTCTTTGTACAGAAGCTGCAGTTGTACTCGCCTTGCTCGTGCCTTCTTAAGTGGTTCTGTAATGTATTCCTATTCACAAACGGTTTACTGCAAATACTGCACGAGTAATTACTGTAATGCAGGCTCATGTGCTCTAAAAGATGCTTAAAATACATATAAATATTAGGACAGAGGACACATTTGAAAATATTGCTGTCCTGAGTAAATTTAAAAGGAAGAATATGATTGTTTATATCAGTAAAGAATTCTCTGCCATGAATATCTTTCAAATGTTCCATAACGTCATGTAGATTTTCCATTTCGCTGTCACAAATAGAGCATGTAAGGCCTGTGATGTCTAATTTAACCAAATAGTATGCCAGAATGCAACCCTTCATAAATGTCTGTTTCTCTAGTTCGTCATGATTTTCTAAAGTATGTTGTTTTAAATCGGCAGGATCAGTGAAATGATCTTCACAGTAGTAACAGAAAAAGCCTAAAGTGGTGTAACCTTTGATTGGCGTAGCATTAGAGTTTAGGAGTATCTCTCTGATATTGTGTAAATGTTTAGACATTTCGATCCTGTCAGCAGCTATGGCTGCTCTATTTGCTTTTCTTTTATTTTCCGCGCTGGATACACATACACTCGGGCCCTTCTTTTCTCGTTTTACAGATTTCTCGGCCTTCAATAAGCGTAGACTGTTACTTACATCTGACTCAATTGTCTTTATATAAGCGGTTTCGCTGCCGTTACCTACAAAAAATAGTTGCGTATTAAAATCTTACATGGATCGCCTTTTGTTTTTTATAGTTCCATACCTAAGTCAAAAATGTTTAAAATTAAAATTTAATGTTTGCGGGAAAGAAATATGGTCAAGTGCACTCCGCCCGTTGTTGGTAGGAAATTATGCCTTAATTATTAGGGCACGGTTTGTACTGTATAATTTTTTCCTTATTAGCAACAGATTCTAGTCTAATCCCTAATTTAAGCACAGTAAGATCTTGGACGTGACAGTTAGTACATTAAAATCTAACCATATACCTAGATAGTATCTGATATTTTGCAATCCTTATCAGGTCCTTATTTTAAAGTAGAAGTTGAAGCTTACGTTCTAAATGATATTACCTCATACGCCAGATAGAACACACGAAGTTACATCGGCCAGAACTCAAATTCTAAATTCAAATTGTTTATTTTCAATATTGGATATGTTAGTTTTTTGTATTGTTCTTTGTATATATTATTGTAAGTTTGCGGAACCGTGGATTGGATATGGTCTCATCTGCACCATTAAAATGATACCGTATGCACCAATGACCTGCACCATTCATGGTGCAATCGAAACCGCTGATTGGATATGGTGTCATCTGCACCATTGAGATGAACTTTAATGGTGCAAACGAAACGGCGTTGGTGCTAGTATAGATAGTATAGTATTCTGTTATCTGTGGCATAACTCACTGACTGCGTCTTCTTAATGATGTACCTACTTAACAGTAGCATCTTAAACGAGACGGACCGATAAGAGATATTTGACTAACAGCAGCAGATTTGCTGCGAATTTTGTCTCCATGAGAGTAATCTACGGCTCCGGGCCGAGTAAGGCCTACGAAACGCGGAGCAATGGGATGATCGCCATATCAAACTAACCAGGTTCTAACATGTAAATCCTAAACATACTAAATACTGTCCCAAAAATGAGTATGCTCAAGTATGCACGACGACCTCCGTGGCGTAATGGTTAACATGCCTGACCGCTACTCAGGAGGTCCCGGGTTCGATCCTGATTGATCTGGGTCTTGGATGTTTATCTATATATGTAGTTCGTTATAAAATATAGTATCGTTGAGTTAGTATCCCATAACACAAGACACAAGTCTCGAACTTACTTTGGGGCTAAACTCAATCTGTGTCATTTGTCTCTATGTATATTTATTATTATTATAAATATTATAAATATCATAAGTGATGTCGTCATGAAAGAAAATTCTGCATACTATTTATACACGTTTTTATATTATGTAAATAAGATTAAATAATGTAAGTACACATTGCTACTTATATATTTGATGATTCATTTCTGCCCACTTGAGGCAATCATTGCACTCTTTGAGATTCCGTGATTCTTCTTCATATGCTTTCCTTTGCTATTCTGAGTGGCGTAAGCCTTTCCGCAGACTTCACATTTAAACTTCCTCTCATTGGTATGCGTCGCTAGGTAGTGACCCAACATGTGTCGTTTTACGAAGAAACCCATACTGCACACAGAGCACTCATAAGGTCGCTCTTTCAGATGCACGCCGCGCATATGTAGCATCAGATTGGATTTTAAATGAAATTTTTTATCGCACATGTCACATTTGATACCTTCAGCGTTGTGTACTTGAATCATGTGCCTTGTTTTTTGATAATAATTTTTGAATCTGGCTTTACAGATCTGACAGACGCTGTCTCCAGCTATGCCTTTGTGTTCTGTGTAGACGTGTGCCTTCCGTTTAGATTCAGCCGCGAAAACTTGCCCACAATGTTTGCATGGGAAGCTAGATTTCTTTTTTTCATGCGTAGTTTCGTGTCTGTTCAGGCGAAAACTATTCACGAAACCAGCACCGCACACCGTGCAGATGAAGTTCCTATAGTGTTTATTCATATGTTGCATCAAAAGCTTCATATTGTGAAATACTTCAGTGCAAAGGCAGCAGTTGAGTTGCTGTTCGCTCGTCAGTTTGAAGGGTTGGAAGTAATCTGATATTCCTTCGTAAAACTGCTTATTGTGAACCTTAACTAGATGATCCGTTAAATCGTTTAATGTTCCCATGGGCTGGTTGCATAGGGTACATTTAAGATCTACTATATCAAGCATGGCCACAAAACTGGCAATTCCTGTGCCAGCTTTGTACGACGGTTTGTCTCTATCGTGGTCGTTGTGCGTGTGATGTCTCAAAATCTGTGGATCTGGGAAGGTCTTGTAGCAATATGCGCATATATATCCTGCGTCGTTTCTGTCTTTGAAAGGAGTGGCGTTAGAGTGCCTCAGAATTAGATTGAGGTTGTGGCACTGCTTCTTCATTTCGGACACGTGTTTTTCGCGATACACTACATCTAGTATCTCATCTGTCTCACCTTCCTCCTTTATAGCTTTTGTCTTTTTTGACGCCCTCGTTTTACCTATAAAAGAAAAATAATCGTTCTTACGACGTTTAGTCTTCTTAATTATTAAGCATAAGAACATCTTGAATACGTCTAGTATCTATATAACCATGATCTGAAGCTTGACGATGAGCAGCCAATTAGTCTAAACATGCCATATTCTTTTAAAATTCTATTATGTCTTCATTTTCTTCTACATACAAATTTGCATCTCTCAAGACATTTTATCAAATTATTTTTATTTTAGAATGAACGATGATCGTGTGAGATATGAAGACGTGGTTTATCCAGAGTTGAAATTTGCCCCTTTCTGAGTCTGTTTTTTTTATACCCACTGTGTTTTTTTATTCGATGTAAAATAAAACAGATATTATAATTGGTATAATATTTATTCTTATATCTCAGGACAATTCATAATTAAATGATTGCATTTCGATTATTTGTATACTTAATAAACAATGGTAAAAAAAAAAAACAAAACTAGGCAAGTGATTTCGGAACGCACTGCGCACAAATTAAAAGTGTACAAATGCCACACAACGCGATTAAATTTGCTAAAGCGCCACCTTATTAGTATTTGTGAATTGGATATTATGAAAATTAAAGACAGTTTTTCCTATACTTCACTTATGAAAGGACAAATGCGCTTAGATATCTATAGATTTCCAATTTTAACCAAATATGATGAATGGTGTATAACCAAACTAGAATATGTATGTATATCGCAACAAATGTGTCAAAGTCCTCTATTTTACAAGCGTTTATTTAGTTCCAACAGTCCAGTTGTCTGTCTACAGACACGTGTGGATCGAAAACAACTTGCAAGATTTGATTACAATTAAATCTTTCAAGTTAATTTCGATCAACATCTCGGTTTCCAATTGAGCTAAAGTTTTGGGTGCTTACGTAAATCGGTTGACAATGCAATTTTATTATGCTATGGTGCTGGTCTGATGATGAACCTGGAAGGCCATGGCCATGGGAACTCCATAGCTAAACGACACAATCCTTTCGAGTTTGGGCTCGTTTAATTCGTCTTGACGATAATTCGAACTCATATTACAAAAAATAAAATAGCAATGGCACCAAAATTTTACTAGTAATATAACTTACTAATAACATAAACATCGATATGTTTCTGATTGGCAAATGTTATTATTATAGCGTAAATAACTTTTTAAACGATAAATTTTAATTTTGACTGTTTGTATGTGTTTTGAATGTCATAACGATTAATAAATGAATTGAAAGCCACATTTTAACGACAAAACATGGCGTTTCATTTAGTTATAATCTCTGTGCCAACTGCATGTAATGCTTCATGTCATTCATTCGTATGTTCAAGAAAATATAAATATTTTGTGTAAAATAATTGTTGCAAATTAATGAAGATTAGGTGCAAATAAATATTTATAGTAAAATTTTCTTATAAATAAAGTTTTAAAAGTAGTAAAAAGGGGTCTAATAAATTTACGTATAAAAAACGAACGCTCCAAGACTATGGATAGAGCCCTATTTCATAAACCCATCATAGTAAGTTACCCATTAGTCGATACTAGTGTTCGGTCTCTATATAGATCGCGCTAGTGTATTTTCGTTTCTGATTTTATTTTTTTATTGCTATAAAGATACAAATCGAGTGGACAATCAATGTGTTATCAATATTTACATCTCATATTTGTCGTCGCACTTAATATTTCTCACGACTAGCTGTTGATTTCGTTTTACAATAGGTAGGTCTAGTGCGTTCACGCGTATACGATTTTATAAGATTAATAATCTTAGGCACACATTACATGCTCAAGCACGCATGATGGTTTTCCATCAAACAAAGGGATGGTACTCGAAAGGTGAATTGAATCGACTGATTTCTAAACAAATCATTTTTTGACGTGACAACGTCTTATAATTCGATGGCACACATTACATGCTCATGCACGCATGATATATATATCTTGCGCGTCCTTCATCATGACACATCTTGCACCATCGTAGCTACGGCACTGCCGACTACAAACGTATGGATAAGCCAAATATAAGGTATCCATACTAATATTATAAATGCGAAAGTCTGTCTGTCTGTCTGTCTGTCACCTCTTCACGGCTAAACTGCTTTACCGATTGTGATGAAATTTGGTAGGGATGTAGTTAAAAACTTGAGGTCAAACATAGGCTACTTTTGGGCGCAATATAACCGAGTCCCACGCGGGGCGAAGCCGCGGGGAACAGCTAGTTTTTATATATATGTCAGATCTGCTTACGACATACAAAATGAAATTAGAAAACAAAACAGATCAAGGAATGGCAATTTTCAAGTACCTAATAAAACCGAGGCCTCATTTCTTGTTTTAGCATCCTTCCATCCTATCCGTAAAATCACTCTTCATTTTCTCCTCATGCTCCTTTCTCCTACTTTCTGCTGCGATCTCTTTCAGCGTTAACTCCCTGTTGTCTATCAAATGTTTGACGTCATCAAACTCTTTGAAGATGTCTAAATCGTCCTGATGCAGTCTGACGTGGCTTTTCAAACTGCACTTCTGCATGAAAGTCTTCTTACAAATCTCACACTGATACCTCTTGTCGTCTTCGTGCAATTTCATGTGTTCTTTCAAAGTCCTCGGCCTAGAGAACGTTTTTCCGCACACGTCACACGTGCAGACTTCGCCCCCAGTATGCCTAGAGATGTGGTCGACCAATCCGCGCTTAGAAAAGAATTTAGCGTTACACTTGTCGCACATAAAACTACGCTGCTGCAAGTGGTGATGCTTTATGTGTCTATTCAGCTCGAATTTCTTCTTGTATGTTTTATTGCACGCGTTACAAGGGTAAATTATTGGCGTCTCGTTGTGTACTCTAACTAAATGTTCGCTTCTATCGTAATAACTCACAAAAATTTCTGGACAATGTGGACATTTGTTTCTTAACCAACCGCCTGTATGTACACCTTTTTCATGATTTCGTTTTTTAGTTAGCGACGTGTACGACTTCTCGCAATATGCACATGGAAATATGCCTTGGGCGTGCGTCTTTCCGTGTTTCCTCAACGCCGCAATAGTAATGTAGCCGGCACCGCATTTCTTGCAACAATAGTTCCTGTAGTGACTGCTCATGTGGTGATATAAATTCTTAAACGACACATGAATAGCGGAACAAATGTCGCATGTAAAATTCTGTCCGTTGCCCAAACGGAACGGTAGTATAATGTCTTTTATGTGCTTATGTATAGTTTTATTGTGGACGCTAATCAAATGATCTTTGAGATCGTTGAGATCTCTCATTGGTAGATCGCAGACTGTGCATTTGAGATTCGTTATGTCTAATTTGATGGGGTTATAACTGAGTTTGTAGTCTATCATGGAGTTAAGTTTATCTTTCTCTGAAGGAAGAGCCGTGTGCGCCCTGAGATCGTCAATGTGTTGGAATGATTTCGCGCAATATAGACAGGAGAAGCCGCGTATAGTCTTGTCGCGGAACGGACTGGCGTTGGAATACTGTAGGATGGCTGTAAGGTTCACCCTGTGCTCTGCGCGCTCCGGAGTCGCGCTTACTTCCCCTTTTTTTTTCTTTTTCTTTCGCTTGGGCGCGTCGCCGTCCGTTCCTATAACAAGAAACGATCGTTCATTATCTTGAAGGCTTGATATCTTCATGTTATTTACTGGCGGTATATTGGTTTCTCCTTTTTTCAAATATTCTTTTGGATATCACTAACCGTTAGGGTAAGTGACATTTGTGAAAAAAAACCGCACGAAAATTTCTTGTTCAACGTGTTTATACGGAAATTTTAAAGAGTTGACCAACAAGAATTTGTGGATAAGTGTCCACGTTTCAATATAGACGTAATCCTGTTTAACCTGTAAAATATTGCTTGTACAGATTGTATTGATAAATCACTTGTTCGCCATAAAGCGTGATCATCAACATCATTTTTTTCATTTCAGCCGCAAGCTGTCATAGAGCCAAGCCAAGACATAGCCCCAAAGAATTTCCAGAATGAAAGGTTGGAAGCGGCCTGCGTGCTTTCTTCAGGTCATCTGACCATCAAGTCGATGGGTGTCCGACCCTGCGCTTGCCAGTGCGTGGTTGCCATTGAGAACACAAAAATCGTTTTTTTCTCTCCCACCCACTGCCACTTCAAAGAACTATTCGCAGCGACTTTTGTTCTACGGATCTCCTCATTTTTGGTTAGATCTCTTAGATATATAATAAGCGAGATAATTTGATGACTATAGCGCCATCTATTAGAACAAAAGGAAAAAAGTAGCGGTAAAAAGGACTCCGGTACTGTTTATGGGGCGTTGGTACGTTGCTTAACCGTTTGTTTTCGGGACTCAATACAGACTAATTTATAATTGGTAAGTTATTCATAGTGCAAGACAGTTACAGAAAGTTTTATTTAACATCATCGGAGGATCCTTTTAATGAATAAATGAGAAATTAAATAACTATGATTAAAATTGGCAGTTTTTGTACCATTATATTCATTCTTCTTCAACGGAACGTGTTCCCCCTGTTCTTTTGTGCTGTGTATAAATATTGGCCCAATAAATAATTATTCTATTCCCTATTTACATCCTTAACTTTGATTTCAGAGTAGTTTTTAATCATGATTCTAATATTTTGCACTATTAGTACTTATTACTTTTATAAAAATACTAGCTGACCTGGCGCGAACTCCATACCGCCTGAACGCACTTTTCTCACCGTTTAAACCTTCCCTGAACTTCCACAAATATTTCTAGATCAAACTTAGCCAAATCGGTCCAGCCGTTCTCGAATTTTAGCCAGACTAACGAACATCAATAGATATTTTAAATAAATAGATATTTACCATAACTAATTTACTCCCCAAAAAGGACTTCGTACTAAAAATTAGAAACATCTATACGTAGATCAAAAACATAACCAATCCCAGTAAGTTTATCTATAGGATATTATTTATGGGAATCCAAAGTACAGTAAAAGCCGAAACACACAGAAGCCGGAGACGTGGCGGAGACGCAGGCGTGCGATTTGTATCATTTGAGTTTTTATGAAGAACTACACACGCGATCCGCGGCGCGAGTCCTTCGTATAAGTTAATACGACCATATTACATCGAAACCACACATGCGTCTGTAGCTAACGGAACTCGTGTTAGTAGCATACTGTGTTTATTCATTTTAGGCAAATCGAGGTCAGGTCAATTGGACATAGTATCGAGTTTTAATATAATCGGCTAAACTTCAATTCGGCGAAAAAGAATATCTAGTTATTGTAGTAAATAAATCATAGTTGTTCAAATTATCTGGAATTTCTTACATCTATGCATATTCGGAACAGCAGAGCGCTTGGGTATTAGGATTTAAACTCCAAAACATTATTCAAAAAAATGTCCGTATTCGTTGCTATACTGTCCTAAATTATAGCTCTTATTTTTTATGTAGTTGTTTTTATGAGATACTAGCGACCCGCCCCGGCTTCCCATGGGCATAAAAACCTTCCTCTTGAATCACTCTATCTATTAAAAAAAAACGCATCAAAATCAGTTGCGTAGTTTTAAAGATTTAAGCATACAAAGGGACAGAGAAAGCGACTTTGTGTTATACTATGTAGTGATAGTGATTATTGCTTAACATAAGGTGTTCGTCTTAATCACTTTTACAAATATTGTTCAAATACAACGTTATCATACTCTCTTTGCTGTTCCGAAATAACGCACATACACATAAAACAACAATATTGCAAAATTATTGTACTTCTTTGGGTAATTCACACAAGTTTCTAAACAAAACCACAAGACTTTTGACTTACCTTTATAGTGACCACAGATAACAGAATTTTATACTAATTCAGATGTTCAAACCTGTATAAAGAAAACTGTTATGTGTCTTAAGTAACAATAGTAAGTACCTTTAATTTTTTCTTACACTTACCGATTTAGTTAGTTCTGTCTTAGTAAATCGAAATCAACTGAAGCTATATGAACTGAATTATACAGGTAGGTAATGCCAGCTTAGAACACAATTCCCGAAATTCCCACTGGACCGGGACTGAGGTAGGGGCCGCTTTTATAAGGAGCACGCCGCCGCTAAATAGCAGTGAGGAGCATTATTGGTTGAGGCAGTGAAATCCCTAGGCCACGAATTGACGAGCTCATATTTTTTTAAACTACCGACGTTTCTTATTCAATGATTTTACCCTGTTTTCTTCCTGGATTATGTAGATACATCCTAATATCCAGACCTAATATAGGTAGTGAAGAAGATTCTACTGCGAGGTCGATTCTCCCGAACTTTTTCCAAAACAAGTGGCGAACTATTGTTACGTAATGCGTTGCAAAACCTGGCCTTCCGAGGCCACCATCTTTTTGCCCATGCTTCGACCTCTCAGGCTCACGGACGATCTGATAAGAAGCTATGCAGTCTATGGACGCCTGCTCACCAGGAGTGTCACTCGCACGTTGTAAAATAAGCCTTGTGGTTGTACGATAAAATATACACATAATTTCGCAATACTGTCACCTAAAAATATCAACTATTAACTACTTGAATTACTGAGAAACATAGGAAGGCTGTTATTAGTTTCATTTAAAAAAAATAGTAGTTTAAAATCCAGGCAAATGCGATTCGAACTCGCACACTGACGGTTCCATACCACCAAACAATACTGAAAGATTTACCGGGTCAATTTAACATTTAACTTAATTTATACAACTTTTTCCTCTTTTTATTTTAATATATATTTAAATTTACAACAAATTAAGTTTATCGATTTTGTTTTTCTATACTTGTGCTACAAGACATTGCTTCTTGCCAAATCGTATGATTCTAGATCAACGGGAAAGAACCCTTGCGATGGAAAAGCGACATAAACTGGCACGTTAATTTTAATAAGGGTTCCGTTTTACTTTAGAGATACAGAACCCTCGTAACAAATCTATAATAAAAAAACTGAAATGGGACGTCAGCTAAGAACAGATTTCCCGAATTTCCCAAGGGAATCTGAATTGAGCTCAAGTCGTTGTTGTTGTATAATAATATAAAAAAAACAGATGACACACGTAACGCACATAACAAAAACAACAGCTTTCCCAATAACTCCCAAAGTCCAACGTTGGTAATGTGTGCATACTGTTTTCACAATAATAAATTTAGTTAGCGATTATCGAAATTGAATAAAAAATATTTCATATTTTATTCGGAAAATTAACTTTGACATGTTGTCTGAAATTTTTGAAAACACAATAGAAGTTTTATTGTTATAACTGCTATTAGTAGTCCTGTGTCCACTAACATGTTAACGTGAGCTTGTTAGGCATGATAAAATTACTTTAGCTTAGTTTCTCACTTTGATTGAGGGATTTATGGTATAGAAACAGACCACTCCATATTCTTGAATATTAAATAAAAAAAAACCTGTGCGGAAACCGACATAGGTTATCCAAATCAAATATGATTGAAATTCAGTAATAAATAACGCTACAGCAAACTTTTTTTTTTAATTTTCATTGAAAATAAAAAGAAGCTATCAAAATAATTCAAATTGGTCAAGGAACACGCGTGTCAAGTTTTGTAAAGATCCGTTCAGTAATGCGACCTCTAGGCGGGAACAAACACAGCTGCCACAATCCCACAAACAAAAGCAAAAATGAGCCAGTCTAGAATTAGACTGGAATGAGCCAGTCTAGAATTAGACTGGCTCGTTTCGCTCGCTCAGTCAAGAAACAGTGTGCACACACAACCAACGGGACCAATAAAAAAAACTATCGACTTACGTTTAGTGGATGTCTCGCCTTGTTCCACCTTAGCTTTTTTAGCTCTGGTCGACGTGCCGGCTCTGGCAGACCGTTTTTTGGGTGTTAACTCTTCTACCGACTCCTCTTTGATCGGCACTTCATATTCTGAAATGTGAAATGAGATATATTTGACGATTATAAATTTACTTAGTCCAAGTCCGAATAGAAATAAATAAATTAAAAATTGGATAAATATATTACAGACCTGCTCCAGAGAAGTCCTCAGATACATTGTTGTCATTGTCCGATTCCAGGGCATCATCATCTGGCCCTGGAAGTTCCACCTTCACTATGCTGTCTGTCAAGTAGAAAAATACAATTACAATGAGAATCAATGGTATAGCTTTATGTCGGTCTTTTTTTGAATGGTGAGTTCCTACCTACCTAGATACTGCTATAGTATAAAAATGAGCTGGCCATGCCTTCGATGACATCGCTGGGTTGGGAATGCGAAACTACCCTGTGGTACATAAGCAAGTAGTGATACTACTGAGCCATAGAGGTCGCCAAATTGTAATCATCAACAACACAATCCTCTTTTAATTTGTCAACGTTGGTTATCGATTTACATACCTAGTAGCATAATTTGACAGAAGAATTATAAAAAGTCCTGTAGGAGTTTTGGCGGGAAGGTAAAACATGGCAGTGTTGTATTTTTTTCCAAAATTTATATTTTTCAGAGTATTTGTGCAGTCCTCTGACTAACTTGACTAGTCATGATAACTGACTTGACTTAAATAAATTGACTTGATTTGAAATTAAAACTTATTAACAAAAATAAACTATAAGTTTAATTGCCATATTATGGAACAATGCCACAACAAAAAAAAACTGTACTTGATTGAAATTGGCATGTTTTCTTTTGTTTGTTTTACATTGCGTATCGACAGAAGGCGCATTGATGGTCCCTCAAAACAAAACCAGCCTCAGAAATACAGCAAGATTTAACTTTTGGATATCATCCATCAGTACCTAGTATGAGTTTATCTTAACGCGATTTTGACTTATAAGCACTTACTTTTAAAAAGTTTCTCTTGAAGCCTCTTCTTGAACTATCTTAACGCGATTTTGACTTATAAGCACTTACTTTTAAAAAGTTTCTCTTGAAGCCTCTTCTTGAACTGTTTTTCCGTGTGCAACACCTGTTTCTTAAAGTTTGCCGCATTCCGGAGCTGTGTGATGCATACTTCACATATACCGCCCACGTCTCTGTCCTCCATAGAGCTCAGCTGTAAACAAAATCAATTTAGACTACTGTAGACTGACCTCCTGCATGACATGGACTGAGTTCTCGGGATTATTATTGTTTGTAGAATCTGCCTCAAATTTCTACCTGTACTCAGGACGGTGTAGCGAGACACTCGCCACTCATATCAAACCTCAACCTATCGTTTGGCAACGGCTGCGCGCGCAATGAAAAACATCGACGGATCGCGGCGTTCTTCATTCGTCGGTTCTCTACCACATGACACGCGTCTCTGGTGTCGATATTCTTATATTGTAAACTGTGTTGTAAAATTGTAATATATCTATCTGTATATACTATCCTCTTTTGCTATCAAGTTCCTCTCTATACCTTCTCCGCTTTCTACCTACTACTGCTTCGCCTGCTTCCTACTGCTATACTTAACTACACATCGTGTGCGACTGAATGCCGATCTTGTTAGAAGTTGGTTTAGTGGAAACCCACACGCCACCTTCTACACATTAAATAAAATTCAGCATAATTTTTTACGCCTGTACCTCCTTGTCGTATTTTCGAATCGTCGGCTTTGAGAATGGCATTGTAGGTGGAATGTGCCCTATATCCCTCACTAACTCACTGGCATTTAGGTAGGACGTAAAATAAATTATTAATTTATACTAGCTGCATCCCGTGGTGTTACCCGCAATTTATCATACACAGCAGCGCCATCTACTTTATACAGCACCATTAACTGGATATGTTAGTTGAATAGTCATTTTAAAATTAAATATGTTATTAAATTAAATGTTTAATGGTATGGTATATCTTACAAATACGAATGAGCATTAGTGTAATTGTGTACTATAAAGAACTAAAGACAATAATGGAGAAGCACATCTGTAACTAGCTTTGGTCAATTGGTTGCCTCGCTGCTCCTTTATGACAATATGTGTGCTACCTCATACTGAACATCAGAACTGTCTGATGTTCAGTATGAGGTAGCACAACTACAGCATCTTGAAGACTGCTTCAAGATGCTGTAGTTGTGGTTGGAAGCATTCACCATACTCACCAAACCTTGCACCTACTGACTATTAACTATTTTTTCCAAAATTTTGGACAATTTTTAGTGAGACAAAAATTAAATTCATGAGTGACAGTACAAAATGCCTTTTAAGAATTTGTTGCCTCACACAACTACTAGTCTACTCTAGCTGATGCGACTAAAGGAGTTTTAAAAGAAGAGCATAATAATAATCTTATGGATATAATTGTTTTTGCATAAAAAACTAAACCGACTTTAATTCCTGAAGTCGGTGCCGGTTCTTTTAATAAAATAATATGCTAATTAACGAGCCAGCAGCTAGTCAACGAACTTGTAAAATTGGCACCAACTTCAAATTTATTAAAATTTTTGATATGAAGCATATTTAGACAACAATGTATTAATTATTTCATCCTTTTTAGTTGAGGAATTGAAGTTGGTTTAGTTTTTGAGGCAAAAACAATTATTTTATACTTTTTAGTTTTGAATACGCAATGCTTTACAACTAAAAAGTTGTAAACACTTTGCATTTTGGAAAGTCGGGTAAACGTCATCAGCATCGTCTCACCTTATTGACATGGAATATATCAAAAACTAACCCAAATTGCAATAAAACTTGAAGAGTTCCCTCGATAACTCCATGATTCCATCATCAGATCCTGATCTGATGACTATGGAACCATCTTGAAAGTATACCCTTTCTAACAAAAAAAGAATTTTACAAATCGATTCAGTGGCCTTTGAGTAATCGAGCAAGATACCTCCTCCTTTTTTTTAAGTCGGTTAAAAATGAATGTAGGTACCTACATTATATTACTGTATAATGCATGAATATTAGTTAAGAATATTAAAATATAATTAATTCTTTATCTGATACCTTTTAAGTACATGAAGGGAAAAAAAGAAATGTTTAATTGAATTTTTTAAATGAAACTAGTGACCCGTCCCGGCTTCGCATTGGCATAAAAACCTTCCACTTGAATCACTCTATCTATTAAAAAATCCGCATCAAAATGCGTTGCATAGTTTTAAAGATTTAAGCATACAAAGGGACATAGGGACAGAGAAAATGACTTTGTTTTATACTATGTAGTTGTGAGGGTTGACTAATTTCTCACCCCCACATATTATTTGCAGGCATTAGGTATTTTATACTGCTAGAGCTTTTTCACAGCCCAACTGATTTTCATTGAGCATTATTACTTTGTAATGTGCATGTGATGCGCTTTCATTTGAGACCCAACTTGAGTAGGTATATTTGCAGACATTCAGTTATTCTTCTCCACTTTTACCCCCACAACTTCTAAACTGATCAACCGGGTTTCATTAAAAATGTCTAAGAACACTTGCCCATAAGTCATCTTTAATAAAAAAAACTAATTTGAAATTGTTTTGTAAAATATATTAAAAGTAAGATATTTCACTTGAACTTTGTGATATTAAGAATCTTCATCTTTCCTATGTTATGTCAAAAGATTTATGAGTTAATAAGAACCTTAATTAAAATCGCTTCATCCGTTCGGGAGCCAAGCAGACAGACATGTCAAAATTATAACACCCCTCTTTTTAACGACGGGGGTTAATGAAAGTACTCGGTTCAAAAGCGATTAACTGAGAAAGAAACCGGGAAGTATTTAAAAATGTTTTTTCCGGCAAAGTATAGATAATACCTAGTACAAACCTAGAGCTGAGGGGTTCCTGTGACCGGTGACGCGATCGTAAATACTAAATAGGTATACAAAATAAATGCGCTAGGTACGGTCTAGCTATAGGATCAATCATGGCTCGGCATGTTATTTTAAATTTGATTTGACATAAAATGGTACAATTTTTAAATTAATTGTAATGTGAGACTTACATGGATATCGAAACATTCTTTTATCATATCAACATAAATTTCTTCCTCGCCCATCCAATGGTAAGTGCTTGTCAAATCTTTGAAAGTGCCTTCCGAAGCACAACACCGGCACATTCCATTGTTTATTAACCTAGATTCCATTTTATTCTAGTTTTACAACTTAGCCTACAGCACTACAATTCGACTCGAGAATAATTCAAACAACACAAAGTTGGTACAAAAAACTCAGCGTTGCTCCGCCATTTTGTCGGAGTATAATTTCTTTCTTTTTTTTGGAATAGTTGTTACGGCCATGGAAACTAGTCTTTTAAGACCTTTCTTGAATTTATAATCTTCTTTTGTCCTACGGTAGGTCGACCGCCTATCTCGATTCTTTCCTCTCGTAATGGCTACTTGTATCGCTTTCGCCACATTTCGCTCCGTTTTACGCTAAAACGCTAAAATTTTATTTTTTTTTGTTAACGTTGGCAAAAAATAAAAAAAAATTAAGGCCTTTTGTGCGTAAAACGGTGCGAAATGATACAAGTAGCCATTACGAGAGGAGAGAATCGAGATAGGCGGTCGACCTACGGGTCCTAGTTCCTACTTAAAGTCAGTGGCTAACACCCATATTCTCAAACGTTTCCCCAAACTCGACTCAACCTTACTACCTCAATGGTATTCATAGCTAGCTTCCTCACCTTAAGGAAATTACTCAATGGAGGTGAGAAACGAACTGTCAAAATATAAGGTTGGTCAAGAGGTACCTTAAGGTAGCTTCGAACGTTTCGTTTAACGAAAAGAAGGTGCATTTATTAAGAACCAGATTTAAAAGAACTTGTACCCACTGTAATAAGTTCTTTGTGTATTAAGTATTTTATTGTTTTATAATTAATCTATGTCAGTTAGCTAAAATGGAAAAGAAACTATGTCAAAAACTCTCTTTACGTCAAAAAGTTAATCGGTTTACCAACATACAGAAATGAAACGGAACGTTATTTCTTGACTCATCCTCACTGGAGTTTCCTCAAGGAAACAATCAAGAATACCGTTTTCAAGGAAAGTTGGAGGACTTCCTTGAGGTGTCCTCGAATGAGGTTGAGTGGAGGCGACCTATGAGGAAACGTTGAGAATATGGGCGTGATGTGAGTGTTGGGAAGTGGTACAGTGTCGATTACGTGACTTTTATCTTTGTCACCAAAGTCTTAGCCATCTGACTCTGACTAGCTTACTTACTTACTTGGCTGGACTAGACCACTGACTTGACTTTATGAATTGACTGACTTAAAGTAGGTACTGAAGAAGATTAATAAATTCAAAAAAGGCCTTAAAAAACTAGTTGCCATGGCCGTAAAAAAATACTCAAAAAAACCAATCACTTGTCTTGTCTTGTCATTTCTGTTGTTATTTGTCATGTCAACGTCAAAGCAAATCAAAAATATAAATGGAAAGAATTGGGAAGGGCTCAAAGCGCAGTGTAAATAAAAAAATAAATAATCACATCTTCGAATTTTATCAATCTTATACAATTGGTGATTAATAAATTATTAAGTAATGAGTTCTGTGACACTTTGCCGCTGCTGTCTCGTTCGCCCTCCAGACAAAGATCTAAAACAAATTTATAAAAACCTCGAACGAACAGAGGTTTATGCAGACATGCTCAAAGAATGCTTTGAAATTAATGTAAGAAAAAAATATTATTGTTTTACTCATCACTGCACAAGTTACACTGCTACAATTAAATTGTTTGACGTCCAACTTTCTTAAATTTTCTATTATCAAATTAAATTTTTACCTATGATTTTATTACTATATACTTTTATAATATGTAATTAACTTGGTTACATTGCTAACTTTAGCGCTGCTTTTACCTATGCTATGCCGACGCGTAGTCTTAAGCTACAGACTGGAGTCTTGGAAAATCTAATTTTGGAGTAAAAAACAGACAATATAAGTAATTTTTGTTTATATGTTTAATTTGAAAATATTTATACAAATGATTGTTATTTTCCAAAACTTCACTATTCTACCCTATTTTAATAATTAATAACAGAATTATAAAGGCAAAGTTTGTATGTTTGTTACTTCTTCATGCTCAAACGACTGGGCCTATTTTACAAATATCGGTAGGGAGGTAGATGATAACTTGGACTAACACAGAGATTGAAGGCAATTATTGTAATTTTTGTTAATAACGTCCTGTACAATCCAATGATACATTTAAGTAATTGGTATAAAAAGTGTTTATCCTTAATTAATTAACCTTTATTAGGAACATTTTTTTGGAACTTACAATACTACCTAATAAAAAAGAATATCTTTTAATGGACTAAGATTTGGAACTTGGGTCATAGTAACTTATTCAACTCAAAAATACCTATCCTACGATCTATCACACATAACTATCGGAGCATGGGCCCAGACTCCATACAAACTCGGGCATCCCATTGGCCGGCCGTCTGCCTGACATCCACTTTTGGGAATGCTGTTGCTGGTGGAATCCTCCAACAGTCAGACAGAGGTGCAAGTCGTGAATTGTGACACCCATGATAAGAGATTGGTATTGGTGATTTTTAAAGAATGGCAATTTGACACATTTTTAGAATAAATTCATTAATGGTGATTCATTGAAAAAATTGACAAATGAATCATGATGATAATAATTAGCAGATTAACTCTTTGAAGTGGCAATGAATGGTGCACATAGCGCAAAGAACTGATGGTTGATGGGGCAGAAAGGTTCTTGAATCTCGACCACACGGCAAGGCAGCACTGGACACCTGCCAACCAAATGGTTGGATGACTTGAAGATGGTTGCAGCCAAGCACTGGATACAAGCTGCTTCCAACCGGTTGCAAGCCTATGTTGAGCAATGGACAACCTGCGGCCGAAATGATGATCATAATAATCTATATATATATATATAAAAGAAAGTCGTGTTACTCTATTTATAACTCAAGAACGGCTGAATCGATTTGGCTGAAAATTGGTGGGGACATAACTTAGAACCAGGAGAAGGACATAGGGTACCTTTCCCGGGAACTGTTCCCGAGGGAAGTTGACGGGCGAAGCCGCGAGCAAAATCTAGTAATTTATTATTTATTAATTTCAGTTGAAACTGGGTGATAATGAAGGTGACAGTGGCATATGTGAAACATGCATCACGAGGCTACGTGACTCCTACGACTTCAAACATCAAGTGCAGCAGTGTCAGAAAGACTTCCAGACGAAGCTGACAGTTGGGTTTAATGTCAAAGGTGAGAACTGCATTGTCAGCCTATTACCGTCATCCCACTAATTTTATAAAGGCGAAAGGAGTAGGTATCAGCACTATCAGCTACCTTAATACCAATTAAGGTAGTTAATACCTCAAATTAACGCATAGGGTACTTTTTATTCCGAAAAGTATGTGTTTCCTGTATGCCAAACAAAGTCGCTTTCTCTGTCCCTATGTCCCTTTTTATGCTTAAATCTTTAAAACTACGCAACGGATTTTGATGCGGTTTTTATTAATAGATAAGGGGTTTCAAGAGGAAGGTTTTTATGCCTATTTTTTAGTACTGCATAAGCAAAGAAGGGAAAATACCTACTTAATTAATAATAATTCGAAATTATCTACATTGCGGACTGTATATATCTGCGATTAGGACTTTTCTGTGTATAAGTATTGGTTAGAAAGAGGTCCCGAAGGAAGACCACCTCTGGATGTTATAGAGCTCCAGCATATGCTGATTTGGGGCCTATCTTTTTAGGAATTTTTTTTTTATATTTTGTTACTTTTATCTGTTTTAGTACATACATTTTTCAAAAATAAATTTATTTAAATTTTTTTATGTTGTCCTTTTTACCGCGGTATTCATTTTATTGCTTTATTTATTTCAGAAGAGAAGACCCTTACGGTCAAACAAGAGATAACAGACCCCGACGATGACAATGATATATTTTTCATGGGTAAGTAATATGTGTTTTTATTATTTATCTTATATCTAGGTGTTCCCAGCGCCGGCGGTTTCACTCGCCCTTATTGTTTCTCCAAAAATCAGGCTAATCTAAAGTTATAAGCAAGCTTCAGTTTTATTATAGTTAGATGAATATTTATTTTTTCTCCTTTAAGATGATACCATGGTGAACACTAGCGCCACCATCATTTAAAAAATAGTTAAACACAAGTTATCAAAAATCCGTCTTATGTAATGAAGGTTCTAGACCTGAAGTTAATTTTAAACATATTAAATTATAGTTCCATATAATTGCAAATTGCAATATTGCTTAAAATGGCCAGCAATTCCCGCGGGAATTTCGCGAGCAATTCCTGAAATTCCCACGGGGACGAAGCCCACGCGCACGAAGTCGCGGGCTACAGCTAGTAATTAATATACAAGCTACTCCGTTTGGAGTGAATACACTGGCAAGATGTTTAGCGAATGCATCTGCTTTCTCTTGTTTTGATCTTGCCCTTTGATTCCTTCAAGGCGCAGAGGTGGCTTCGGATAAATGTATAGCTTTTTTTTCTAAATTAAACTATCTCGTTATCACGGTTTATGAAATACAGCCTGGGGGTCTAAAAACACCACTTTGAGCAATTCATCTATTCGATTCATATTACGAATTCCTTAGCAATTCTGTAGCAATTCCTCTTATTTTTTTGTAAAATGGCCAAATAAACTTTGCAATTATTTTTCAAAATAAAAATAGGTAAAAAAACTTTTTAAGTTAAACGGTTTTATGTTAAACATACATTGCAATGTTTAAGATAAATGTACTAAAAACCAAAAAATAATAAAATAGATACAGTCGTGGGAATTATAAACATATGCATAGACTAGACTAAAATAAAACCGTGGGGCACGTCAATTGTCTACAAATTATCGACTTAATGTGCGATAGAAGAATCGTTTAATTCGTCGTTAGGCAGTTGGCCCGCAGACTGTAAGGAAATTACTTACTATTTTCTTGCTCATGGAAATTCCAATAGTTATACACTCCATGTAAATAAAAGAGATGTTTCAACTAGTTTATCGTTGGACATTCACACTGCTGGCTGGCGAGGAATCGTTTCACTGCTCGTAGTTTGTCTTTAATCGACAAAACATATGATAAAAGTACTACTCGCTCACCACTATGAAAACTCGCTTATAATCGAGCTTGCTAGCTTGTTTCCACATTCTAGCCCTACTTATCACACGTCCATCGTTGTCGGTTGAACAACTGCCTAATTATAAATAGTGTAACATTACAAAACAAACATTTTAATTAACGATTGTAGACAATTGACGTGCCCCACGGTTTTATTTTAGTCTAGTCTATGCATATGTTTATAATTCCCACGACTGTATCTATTTTATTATTTTTTGGTTTTTAGTACATTTATCTTAAACAATGCAATGTATGTTTAACATAAAACCGTTTAACTTAAAAAAAATTTTTACCTATTTTTATTTTCTAATTTTTAGTTTTTATTTCGCATTCTGTTTAATTCATTTATATCCACCCTAATACCATACAGTTCTCGGCGCGTTTTAACCTTTCACCTAAACTTGGGTGGTGTACCGCTAACGACGTATCATTTTTAGCCACCCTAACGCCACACAGTCCTCAACACAATACAAAATCTTGACTTAGGTGGTGGATTCAGGCTGGATTAATCAGATACCTAAATTACAGATTCAATTTCTAAATTTAAATCTTATTATTATACGCCATTTAGTGGCTGCGCCCATCTTAAATATTGAGGTTGTATAGTGCACTGTATTCTTCTTGTCAAGCCCTTTGATACCCATATTGGTGGGATTGATAAAAAATTGTTATCAGACATTTGGTAGCGGCGGCCATTTTCGATTTCAATTTTGCATACTAAATTGTATTCTACTTGTTGAGACCTTTCATTTGATACCCATATTGATGGGATTGATAAAACCTACGTTATCCGCCATTTTGTAGCGGCCGCCATCTTGGATTTCAATTTTTTATAGTATATTGTATTCTGCTTGTTGAGCCCTTTCATTTGATACCCATATTGATGGGATTAATAAAACATAAATTATCCGCCATTTTGTAGCGGCGGCCATCTTGAATTTATAATGATAATGAATAAACATAATTGTATTGTCATCAAAATCCAAAGTGTATACAAAATTTCAGATTAATCGGTTGACAGGAAGAGGGTGAAATTTGAATTACTAAATTTGACCCAAGAATCCATACTATCCATACTAATATTATAAATGCGAAAGTCTGTCTGTCTGTCTGTCTGTCGGTCTGTCTGTCTGTCTGTCTGTCACCTCTTCACGGCTAAACTGCTGGACCGATTGTGATGAAATTTGGTAGGGATGTAGTTAACGACCTGAGGTCAAACATAGGCTACTTTTGGGCGCGATATAACCGAGTCCCACGCGGGGCGAAGCCGCGGGGAACAGCTAGTAAATAATAAAACAAACGGGGTGAGCTAAATAAAACCGTTTAATAAAAATTGAAAGAAATAGGAATTGCTAAAGATTTGCTAAGGAATTCGTAATATGAATTCGATTCGGTTAATTGTTCAAAGTGGCGTTTTTAGATCCACTGGTGGCAGACGGATCAATCCCTTGCTGTGATCAGAATTCAAAATAGGGCCTCGCCGTAAAAAAATGCATTTTGGTCCCTTGTTATAAGTACAATCTTTTTTTTCAGTTATTGTGATAATGCCTCAAAAAAAGGAGCTTTTGTTTCTTTTAAATATATAAAAAAAAGAAATGTTTGCAGATTTAAAAGAGGAATATTCGGACTACGACATGAAAGACGAGGACGACAAGAATCTGGCGGAGTTGCTCGACTTCTCATCAGAAGTCACAGTCAAGAAGAAGAAAAAGAGAAACGGCAGGAAACTGGACTTGAAGAGGGGCCATGGTACATACTTTCAAAGTTTCAAGTTTATAATATTAGTAGTCCTACTTTTAACTTTTGCAACGCTGTGGTTGTTGATTTTCTGTAATGTCATTTTCACATAAATTTTAAACCCCTTACCTTGACCACTTGACCTTGGGGGTTACTACCCTCTCTTAAAACCATGCAAGATCCAGTTAGCGAGACAGCGCGATACATAATGTAAGGCGACATCTCCCTTACTCACTGGATCTTGCATGGTTTTAAGAGTTGGTGGTAAGCCATCCTATCCATGGAATAGTTATCGAAATGGGTACATTAATTAATAAATAATTTAATTTAAAAAAATTTAAATTTTCAGATCGTAAATCAAAGAAAATGTTAACGGGACCTCTGAAGATATCGCTCAGGGCGCTCTCCGAAAAGCTGAAGAGTCCAGTGTTGTCCGAAATGAGATTTCTCAGCGAAAACAAGAAGCACAAAGTGAATATAGAAAACGTTCTCAAATATTCCAACGCCACCCCTTTTTCGAATAAGACCCTGTCCGGCATCGTCTGCGCTTACTGCAAAAACACATACACCAATCCCGAAGAACTGCGCACGCACATACAAGAAACGCACAAAAATTCCGAACTAAACGACAATAAGCGCATGGATAAGAACAATCTGTCAATAAAAATGGACATAACAGATCTAAAATGCAATATTTGTAACTTAAAAACTGATGTTATTACCAATCTGAAAACACATTTGATCAAAGAACACGATATCAAGTTTTATCCTGATGTATATGATTATATTTTAGAGTTCAAATTGACAGAGGGTGATGTTTTAAATTGCGCGTTATGTCATTCCACATTTGAGACTTTTAAAATGTTGTTGCAACATATGAACGGTCATTATAGGAATTACATATGTGATGTTTGCGATTTAGGTTTTATAAACAAGCATAGACTTAAAAATCATCAGAGGACTCATGAATTAGGTACATTTAAATGTTCGTTTTGCGATAAAGTGTTTAGTACGAGAGTGAGGAAGGTGTGTCATGAGAAGTATACGCATAATACAAGCGCTAGGTACACGACAAACTGCCCGCACTGCGCCCAGTCGTTTACGAGTTATTATCAGAGGAACAGACACATGTTCCAAGAGCACAACACCGCTGCAGCGTCTTACAAGTGCAATATTTGTGATAAGTCGTTTATTTTGAAGTCTAAATTGACTTCGCATATAAAGAAAGTTCACTTAATGGAGCGGAATCATATCTGCGCGGAGTGTGGTCAAGGGTTTTTTATAAAGCAATCTTTGGATGAGCATATGATAAAGCATAACGGTGAAAGGGTTTATAAATGTACTGTATGCCATAAAGCGTACGCCAGAAAGAAAACATTGAGGGAACATATGAGAATACATAATAATGATAGGAGATTTAAATGTGGCGTGTGTGGTTTGGCATTCGTTCAGAAATGTAGCTTGAAAAGTCACATGTTGTCGAACCATGGGATTACATTAGCGGAGTATGAATCCGCTAGAGCAGATATAGTTAGCCCATAATGAAAGACAAACGGAAGCATGTTACGGTGGCTTTAGCTTCCTATCATCCATACTAATATTATAAATGCGAATGTACGCCTGTCTACCTGTCTGAGTAGTCAGAAGACGTTACTCTCAGTGGCGTCCTATCTCACCTCCTTGGCTAAGTTTTACCTTATAATGTGTCAACATTAAATTGATTAATTGAACCCACGACACAATTTGTTTTTAGTAGCGAGGGTCGACTGATGATATTAGGTATTTCCCCACTTATATACCCCCAGAGCTTTTTCACAGCTCAACCGATATTCATTGAACCTAATATTTTGTAATGTGCACGTGACGCGCTTTCATTTGAGACCCCACTCGAGTATATTTGCAGACATTCGGTGATTCTTCCCCACATTTACCCCCACCACTTCTAAACGGCTCTACTGATTTTCATAAAACATGTCTAAGAACACTCGCCCAAAAGTCACCTATAATACAAAAAAAAACTAAATTGAAATCGCTTCTTCCGTTCGGGAGCTATGATGCAGAGACAGACAGACAGACACGTCAAACTTATAACACCCCTCTCTTTGCGTCGGGGGTTAAAAATAGGAGATTACTCGGAACAAATAGACAGACATAAAATACATATAATGTATAGTTTTTATTGTTATATAACTGTCAAATGCATTTAGTTTACAGCTCTTATTTTCACATTATAAACGGACACTGGAATTTTATTTATTTGTATAGATTACTAGTATTATGTTTTGTACATAGCAGTTTATGTAAAAACTGTACATGCAATATTGGTGCAATAAAGAGTTATTATTATGTTGTATTAACGTTAATTTACTGTTCTGAAAGCCGGAAGAAATATGAAATATGTATAAGTACATACACTTGTGTCAGCCTGTTGCGTGGCGTGACGTCACGTCCTGCCCGACCATGTTTAAGACGAGACCTTGGTGAACACTAGCGCCACCATCAACTAAAAATCATTATTCACTGAAAACACAAGTTATCAAAAATACGTGTTATGTAATTAAGGTTCCAGTATAGTTAATTTTAAACATATTAAATTATAGTACCATATTGTTACAAATTGCAAAACTGCTAAAAGTGGCCGTTTTAAGCAATATTGCAATTTGTAACAATAGGAAACTGTAATTTAACAATTTAATATTGACCCGACCCTTATAGGATCACTCATGCGTCTGTCTGTCCGTCCGTCCGTCTGTCACAGCCAATTTTCTCCGAACCTACTGGACCAAAACAGATGAAATTTAGTAGGATGGCGTAATCCTGTGATCCAAACACAGATGTGCAAAGTAAATAAATATATTTTTTAATTAGGGGTCATTTTCTAGGGACAACTTAAAAATTAAAAAAAACGTTTGGCAAATCTTAAATCTTATATATCAAATAAAAGGGCTCGTTATGAGGATCTCAAATATATTTTTGTTATTATTGTAACATAAATAGTTTTGATTTTTTTTCATGAAAGAAGACAAAAATTGACTATTCTCCCCCTGAGCTCCGAAACTACTGAGTCTAAAATTCATTCATTAGTTGCCTGTAGATTACAGGAAAACCTACAAGAATTCTATCATTTGACAATTAAGAGGTAAATTCAATATTTAAAACGTTCACTTATAGAAAATAGTTCACTAAAACACCGCTAGATAGCAATAGTAGTAGTTGAATACCACAATTGAATATAAAAACTAACATTGGCATTGTACGGAACCCTTTTCACGCGAGTTCAACTCGCACTTGACCGGTTTTTTTGTATCGATCTTGTCATATTTGAAAACAATATATAATACCTACCTAACCTATCCCTTAGAGTGCCAAACCCTCTGACGTCTAATGTTTAGATGAAATTATGATCCAAAGAAGTTCGAATCGCGCTGTCTTTTAAGTGACGCAATTTTTTTTTAATCTATGTTATGATCAAAGTAATAAATAAGGCCAAGACCACCGTTTAAAAAATAAGTACTATACTAGTACAGATATTCAACCGCCATATAAAGACACGCGTAAATTTTTAGTGTAATAAAAGAGTCCTCCCCTTAGATCATATACTTACCAATATATTTATCCTTATAATAGCGTGGTAATACAAAGGTTTAACTATGCGTTGATTTTTAGGAATTTTTATAACAATAGTATTTGCTTTTATTGATTCTGTTATAGCATGTATGTGTGAGTAATTTGATAAGGGGCTTTACATAAGAGTAAATTAGATAGATTTTTGCTTTGTAGATATTTTTGCGCATTTTCAAAGTAAATATTAGTTACTGTTTTGGGTGGGGCATTACATTTTTATTAATTAAAGAATTGATTATTATTAATTTGTTATAGATAAAAATGTTGTGTAAGATCAGTTATGGGCTTATTGCTGTTTCTAAACTGTTTTAAACGCGCTTAGGCGCTGTCGAAAGCCTTCTTGAAGTCGACAAAAGGCCAGACAACCAGGTTATATTATGAACTCTCCTCCATCAGCTATTTGATTGTAAATAAATGGTCTATTGTAGAGAATCCGCTCCTAAAACCAACCTCAACTAGTTAGCATTCGTCTGAGGTCCGAGTAAGGCGATTGCAAAGTACTTTGGCAAAGAGCTTAGGTACCTATATACTAGGGAGAGTAGGCTAATTGGCCGATAACTTGACAAGATAGAAGTGTCTCCTTTTTATGAATTACTAGCGAACCGCCCCGGCTCGCATGGGCATAAAAACCTTCCTTTGAATCACTCTTTTAAAAAAACCGGATCAAAATCCGTTGCGTAGTTTTAAAGATTTAAGCATACAAAGGGACAGAGAAAGCAACTTTGTTTTATACTATGTAGTGATTGTCTCGTATCTCTTCGTATTGTAAGAATGAAACAAGGAAATATTTGAGATTTTTTATTTATTAAAATATATTAACAAAACTATAAACTAAAACTAATATTAATACTAATATTAACTTATTTATAAAATTAAAACTAAAACTTATATTACTAAAATTATAACACATATATATACTAGCGACCCGCCATGGCTTCGCATGGGCATAAAAATCTGCCTTGATATTAAAACTGCTAAAAGTGGCCGTTTTAAGCAATATTGCAATTTGTAACTATAGGGAACTATAATTTAATATGTTTAAAATTAACTTCAGATCCCGAACCATAATTACAGAAGACGGATATTTGATAACTTGTGTTTTCAGTGAATAATGATTTTTAATTGATGGTGGCGCTAGTGTTCACCGAGGGTACGATACCTTGGTGAACACTAGCGCCATCTAATAGACGAAGAAGCAAACTATTATTCTGAAGGAGTGTTCATAATAATCGTAATGATTTTTAATAATCGTAATTAAAATTCACAGTGTATAAAATATGAGCTACCAGGTGGCTTACCACCGTCTCTTAAAACCATGCAAGTTCCAGTGAGTAAGGGAGATGACGCCTTACATCATGTATTGCGCTGTCTCGCTTACTCGCTGGATCTTGCATGGTTTTAAGAGACGGTAGTAACCCAGTAGCTGCGTTACGAGTAGGTTACAACTTAAATCCTCTGAGATTCTTCAGCCGCCTCTCGAGTTCGTCGACCCCCTCTTCGTCATCGGGCCACGCCGGCTGCTTTTTTCGCTCCCCCCCTGGTGCCATTTGGAACGAACCACCCGTTTTACCTGGACTTTCAGTACTGAAATAAAAATAGCCTCGTTATGGAATATTTACAAACATAAAACAGATAACTATCACTATATAGTATAAAACAAAGTTGCTTTCTCTGTCCCTATGTCCCTTTGTATGCTTTAAATCTTTAAAACTACACAACGGATTTTGATGCGTTTTTTTAAAAGATAGTGTTTCAAGAGGAAGGTTTTCATGCCCATGCGAAGCCGGGGCGGGTCGCTAATAATGGAATATTTACTCATTCATTCATTTTATGTAGGTGTCATGGTCAATCGACCATGCACACCGTGGTGTCAGAGTTCTTCGGATGGGATCCGCCTCTCGGCCTCTGACGTGGTTTTCCTTTAACGACTACCAGATGGCAGCCGGGACCAACTTAACGTGCCAATCGAAGCACGGTATCATCTTTTTTGTCGGACAATCAGGTCATTCAAGCCTGCAATGTTAGGACATTGCAGGCTTGAATGACCTGATTGTCCGACAACCTAACCAAACTAACATAAACTAACCAAACTAACATAAACTAATCCATACTTCCATACTAATATTATAAATGCGAAAGTCTGTCTGTCTATCTGTCTGTCACGGCTAAACTGCTGGACCGCTTGTGATGAAATTTGGTAGGGATGTAGTTAACGACCTGAGGTCAAACATAGGCTACTTTTGGGCGCGATATAACCGAGTCCCACGCGGGGCGGAGCCGCGGAGAACAGCTAGTAATATATATACTGGGAATATTTACTAATATAAAACACATATCTACTATTTTAAGAGTTGTAGCGTGCAACACATTTTTCCGGGTATGTTGTCCTATCTATGTAATGTCTCTCTCTCTCTCTCTCTCTCATCTTAGCACTGTCCCAGTTGCTTCCTCAGTTGACGCACTTACTTATCTTAAGATACCCTTAGTACTAGAATGTTGTAATTTGACCAGAACATACATATTAATCACGGTAAGAAAACAGTAGAATAAAATGGGATATTATTAATTGCACATCAAATAAATAATCACCCATCAATTTCTGTATATCAAATAAATTATTTTACTTTTAATTAAATTAAAAACTTGGTGACAGAAGCAACTAACGGTCAAAAGACGACTTTGTGACAGAAGGTAGGTTAGGTTATGGTTATACAGTGACCTTATCAGTGGGCGAGCGAGCGAAGCGAGCGAGTGTCAGACTTGGTGACAGAAGCAAAACAAATTTTGCTGTGCAATCAGTAATTTTGATATGTATTTAGGTTATTTTTGCATACAAAAATTGTTTTTATTGATTTCCGTTTAAATACTACCCAAATAAAATTATGAAAAATATTTTTCTCATCTAGCTTATTAAAGTACAGTTCCCTATAGTTATAAATTGTAATATTGCTTAAAACGGCCACTTTTAGCAGCTTTGCAATTTGTAACTATATGGAACTATAATTAAATATGATTAAAATTAACTTCAAATCCAGAACCTTAATTACATAACACGGATTTTCGATAACTTTTATTTTCAGTGAATAATGATTTTTATTCGATGGTGGCGCTAGTGTTCACCGAGGTATCGTCTTAAGAGACGGTAGTAACCCCCCCCCCCCCCCCCCAGAATGGCACTGCGTGGTCTTACCTGGGGTATTCAGTGCTAGCCGCAAAGGCGCCATCTTCCTGTTTGTTGAAGAACCACACCCCGTTGTCTATCTTGTGGTCGCGCACTTGAAACTCGTTGCTGTAAAGTCGCGGAGGTGACGTGTAGTCCACTTCCGGTGTCTGACCTGCAATCAACAAATCATTCATGGCATAAATGTAGAAATAGATAAGATGTATGATTTGTCGTTTGGTGCATTAGAGAGATGGCGAAATAGGAAAGTCCATGAAAACGATAAGGACCAAATACACATTTTCTGTCTTTGTCAGCGTGCCCGTTTTTCTTTGTTTGGCCTACTTGAACGCCATACAAACACTTAGGTCAAACAAACTTCTTTCTTTTTTGTAATATAAGCGTTTTAAAGACTCGTTTCAAATGATATTTAATGACACTTAAGCTATCAAAAATTGAGTTGCGTTTGAGTATTCGGGCGTTACATGCATTACAAAATACGATGTGCTAATGCTAAAATAATACATCTAAGCAATATCCCGAATGCATGCCAAGCTGCATGGCTTCGGAGACAGGGGTCAATCTAAACACAAAACATTCACAAGAATATCCGCCTTACATCTTGCATTGCGATATCTGGGTTACTCGTTTTTAGACCGCTTGTAAACCCCAAAAAAACCCTTTTTGAATTCTACTAGCGACCCGCCCCGGCTTCGCATGGGCATTAAAACCTTCCTCTTGAATCACTCCTATCTATTAAAAAAAACCGCATCAAAATCCGTTGCGTAGTTTTAAAGATTTAAGCATACATAGGGACAGAGAAAGCGACCTTGTTTTATACTATGTCGTAATAAAAGATCTGGACTCGTCGCATGTAGTACTTCATAGAAAGTCAAACGATACAAAATGTGTGTGTACTGTAACGAGAACTGGCCGCATACAAAAAAGTATGTAATTTTAAATATTGAATGTGGGCTCCGTTCACAAATAAGAGGTTAGAAATTGACATCTCAACGCGTCTCATCGAGTACTGGTGACCCTAAAGCGGGTATTTTCTTTGCTCAGCGTATAAGCCTAGCAGTGCAGCGGGGAAATGCTACTAGTATGCTGGGCACACTGCCTGGATGTGGCGCGTTTGAGGAAGTTTTTTATTTATAAGTTTACTAGCTGTTCCCCGCGGCTCCGCCCCGCGTGGGACTCGGTTGTATCGCGCCCAAAAGTTATATGTTATGCCTATGTTTGACCTCAGGTCGTTAACTACATCCCTACCAAATTTCATCACAATCGGTCCAGCCGTTTAGCCGTGAAGAGGTGACAGACAGACAGACAGACTTTCGCATTTATAATATTAGTATGGAAGTATGGATTTTAAAAAAATAAGAGATTGAGTCTGAAAATAAACATCAAATAGTAAACAAGTGTTTTCAATCCTGGCTCCCCGTTACAATACCTTGATGCAGTCTGTCGTCCTGCCGCAGCTCGCTGGGCCACGTGTCCGCGAGGCTCTGTCCGGCCGGCGGGTACCAGCTTTTCGAAGGCCTACTGGCTTTTTCTGTTAAAAAAAACAACATAAACGTGGACTCAATTCAAATGCAAATATTTTAAGGGCAGATTCAGACCACTATACTGAACAACTTTTCCAAATAAACTTATATCGAAATACGAAAAAAATTTTTTTGACTTCTTCATACAAATTGAGAATCAGCTGGTTAATTATAGAGAGCGAAAAAAATAATTTCATATTTTGAATGTTTATTTGGAAAACTTGTTAATTATAGTGGTCTGAATCTACCCTAAAAATATTTGCAGTTGATTTGAGTTTATATACATAATATACATATAATCACCATAAGACCTTAGGTCGTTTAGCATGATGGTAGTTGAAACAGGAAATCAATAGTGATGGGTTGCTAGCCGCATCGCCTATGTCATGATTTCCCCATTCGGCGATTTGGAGTACTAGGTCTATTGACCCTGCACACCTAGGTGTCGTGAGTTATTCTAATTTGACGAGGTTCAAATTGGCCTAGGAAGTCGGTTTTTGTTTATTGGAAAAAAAAGTTATTAGTAAATAAAGCAAGCCTCGCATGGGATGGGACCATGAAATAAGTGATCAACATAGTATAAAACAAAGTCGCTTTCTCTGTCCCTATGTCCTTTTGTATGCTTAAATCTTTAAAACTACGCAACGGATTTGGATGCGTTTTTTTTTAAATATAAATAGTGATTCAAGAGGAAGGTTTTAATGCCCATGCAAAGCCGGGGCGGGTCGCTAATTAGATATAAACCACTTCTATGCTCAACAGTACTTACTCAAATTTCTAGTAAAAAAAAACTGTTTTAAAACCGGGTGCCTCGCGGCCGGGGGCTTCGCGGATTGGGGGCCTAACCGACCGGACCCGAAACAAGTGATCAGCCATGAAATAAGTCACCTTCGAGAGTTTTGACGCCAAGCTACAATCACACATATATAGTCCTTGTATTTATTTCCTAATATTTGTGTTATTTCGAGTATTTGTGCATAATAAAGGTAGATTATTATTCGCTAAGTGTTCGTGAACAAGCGTGAGTGTTGGGAAGTGGTACAATGTCGTATAAGTGCAATAATCCTTGCCACCAAAATCTCCCAAGATAATGCTAAGTGATGCTTCCACCGCTCCACTTAGCCCTTGACTAACTTGACTAGACATGACAACCGACTTAACGTTTTTGACTCGACTAAATGAAGAACATTCAAGATAAAACTTGATACTGGCAAAAATAAGATATAAACTTGATTGTCATACTGTGGCATGATGCCACAAAAAAAAAGAAAGTCACCTTCAGGTTGGCACTCGGCCACAGCGACTCTCTCCGCGCGGCGCGGCTCGTCTTCCTCGACGTCCAGCTTCTCCAGCTCCTCCAGGACTCGCTCCTCGCCGTCGTAGACGAAATCGCGTTCGGATATTTTCTTTGGCTGCTTACTTGATGCTGCAACAAGCATTATCAACAGTAGCTTTAAAAGAAATGTACTATTTAGTTTACAACAAAGCCACTTAATATTATCGTCCAATAACAGTGGCAATAAATGACGGAATCAAATTCCCCGCTCATTTTTCTGTGAAACGTTGGCTTGCAAGCCAAACTAGTGACACGTTTTTCGTGCGCTATGCCACTTGTTGTTAATATTTCTAAATACTGTGGTTTTATCGCTGGTACTTTCGTCTGATACCACACTGAACAGGGACTAAGAACCTGGTGCACAGTGACATTAACCAGGAAGTGTTTTTTGATGATATGATGATACTTATGGTAAGGAATCAACATACATATCGGGAGTTTTTTGAGGGAAAGTAAACTGTCGCTATGTCCGCGCTGTATTTAATTTCCAAAACTTAGGTTTTTTCGAGTGTTTGTGCATAATATTGGTGGATTATTATTCGCAAAGTGTTCGTGAACAAGCGTGAGTGTTGGGAAGTGATACAGTGTCGATTACGTGACTTTTTATCTTTGTCACCAAAATCTCCATGTTATAGCTAAGTGAATTTTTTCCACCGCTTCACTTAGCCTTATGACTAGACTTACTTACTTGAATGGACTGGATTAGACTACTGACTTGACTTCACTAAAGTAGGACTGAAGAAGATTAATAAATTCAAGAAAGGCCTTAAAGGACTAGTTTCCACGGCCGTATAAACTATTAAAAAAAAACATCTAATCTGTAACTGCGTAACTGACATATTTTATATTATTCTACTTTATTTTATTTTGTAAAAGATAATTCATGGTTTTAAATTGTTTTTATTATTGTGACATTAAACAGTACTGCTTGACAATTTAATATGTATCTACCGGTTACTGATAGACTTTCGTAAAATTTGAATGCTATTCAAAATGGCAAAAAAAGGCTTGCTGCTTAATATTTGTATGTCCATGTCCACCTATTCATTGTACAATTACCCTATTTTATATGCAAACTAGCTGTTCCCCGCGGCTCCGCCCCGCGTGGGACTCGGTTATATCGCGCCCAAAGTAGCCTATGTTTGACCTCGGTCGTTAACTACATCCCTACCAAATTTCATCACAATCGGTCCAGCAGTTTAGCCGTGAAGAGTTGACAGACAGACAGACTTTCGCATTTATAATATTAGTATGAATAGTATGGATGGATAAATGATTTGATATGATTACCTTTCTCCGGTTTAGTCGGAGTACCGCCGCTGGGCGGTCCTGGCTTCTCCAGGAGCTCTTTCAGCTCCTGTTCGAGCTCCGCCGCGTCGTAATCATCCATCGCGTTGCTCAGTGCTTTTTCAACTTCACTGTATGATTCTAACACCTGAATGAATGAATGAATGAATAAACACTTTATTGCACCAATTAAATAAATACATCATTGGATTGTACAGGATCAAAGATAAAAATTAGTATAAAGGCGGACTTATCGCTAATGCAATTTCTTCCAGCCATCCTTAGGGTAAAGAGAAACAAGAATAAATGGATTTATCAATTTTTTCTCTTTTCAGCTTAATTAAAAATTATTCTTCCATGCTGGTCTGGGAGAAAAAGAAAAACATAGAATGTACCAGCTGCTTTCCTTCCCGCGCAAGTCGTAAAAGTCGTTTGAGGGAATCGCCGAATGGGGAAATCATGAAATAGGTGATGCGGCTAGCAACCCATCACTATTGATTTCCTCTTCAATTACCATTATGCTAAACGTGGCCTAAGGTCTTATGGCTCTAGGCTCTGTCTACCCCGTATGGGATAAAGACGTGATTATATGTATGTATGTAAAAATTATACGAAATTATAGGTCAATGCGATCAAAAATTATGACAGTAAGGGTAAGTTGCACCAAAGTACCAGTTATCGTAACAGTTAAAGTCAAATGTAACGTAGGTTGCACTGTCGTATTTTGTAGCATATTATATAGGAAGGAAAACTTACGTCTTTTAAGTCGTCCATCGTTTCGTGCACAGCGTCTTCTTGTAGACCAGACTCCATCATGCCGCGCTTCATGGCTTGAGAACTTGTTCTGTTAACAATAATATAACGTTATTGTTATACGATACAACTTTTTTTTTTTTTTCTGTTATATATCTGCAATCAGCGATGATATGCGCTATAAGCAGATGTGTTGGACTGCAGTATGCGTTCGAGTGTGTCCTCCAGTGAGAACCTCTACCCATCTTGTTAAGGAATAATAATGTCCTTCCTTTTCAGTCGCTTTCTGTACGAACACGTTAGCAGCTTGGTAGCCAGATCATTTGGGTGAATCTCCAGCCTCTCCCGGTATCGTTCAGCAGCCATAAGCACTTCTTCCTTTACTGTGGTCATTTGGAGTTCCTGGTGTATCTCGCTGTTAGTGACAAACCAAGGGACTTTACAGATTGCCCTGAGTATGACATTTTGCATTCTTTGCAGAATAGATAAGTTGGAGTATACAATACAACTAGATAAATAAAAGATGATATTAGAAATATACACTTACTATCTGTTCCCCGCGGTTTCACACGCCGTTAGTGTGTATGTACTTATAGCCCATAACCTTTCCCAAGATGCTTTCATATACAAAAAGAATTTTGCAAATCCGACCAGTAGTTTTCAAGTTGTAAGCGTTCAAACAAACAAACTCTTTAGTTTTATTATATTAGTATAGATATTAAATTCAATAGTTATACAATGAAGTTAGGGTCGTGGAGTACAAGCACAAAGTTGGTGATGGAAGTAAGAAAAGCAGTAATGTATTCAACTGGCAAATGTGAAGCGAAAGAGGACGAACAACTACCAGTCGAGCCATTTATAGGGCTCTTGGGGATGCCGCGGTGAGGGGAGGGGGTCGGCTGAAGGGTAGTAGTAGTGGCAGCCAAGCCACAATAATAATATTAATCAATCAATATGTAGTATACTTAAGTCTGCTGGAAGAGATTTCTTCAGTGATAAGTAGCAATCTTGTACTAATTTTGAACCGACTTCAAAAAAAAAGACTAGGTTCTCAATTCGTCGCAATGTTTTATGTTTTTTTTATGTATGTTACCGGATTACTTGAAGATTGCTGGACCGATTTGAAAAATTTTTTTGTTTGAGAGTGTATACTTTTCGATTGGTCCCATATTTATTAGGTCAGGATCTGATGATGGGATCATGGAGAAATCGAGGAAACTCTTCAAGTTTTGTATTGGGCATGGGTATTTTTTTGATATATTCCATGTTAGTAAGGTGAGACATAGGTGGCTTGCAAGCCAAACTAGTGACACGTTTTTCGTGCGCTATGCTGACTATATATATATACTGAAGGTGTTTTCTGATAGGTGGGACTCCCCCCTTCTTAAAAGGTTGATGGAACTCCACAAAATTTTTTGAAATGTATTACCTACTAACACTAAGTAGTATATAAGTAATTTTGTAATACTAATGGAATCTGTCAGAAATAAATGAATTTATTATTATAATGTCACTTGTTAATATTTCTAATTTCTGTGGTTTTTGCCATCGCCGGAACACGCGATGGTCGCATGGATGGCATCACTTACTAGCGCGATGATCACGCATTCGTTCTATTAGGACGATACCTAAAGAGTACTCACTTGTAAGTGTCTAAGATAGTAGCATTGACATCAACCTCCCTAATTTGCTGCAATAGTTGCTTGACGTTGTCTAAGGCGGACTCGCAGCGCACAAGGCGTTGTTGAAGTTTGTGTTTCCGCCTGAGATGATTTTTGGCCTGTGCAAGCAAAAAAAACATCATATCAAGAGAGAAATCACAACTAATCACTACATAGTATAAAACAAAGTCGCTTTCTTTGTCCCTATGTCCCTTTGTATGCTTAAATCTTTAAAACTACGAAACGGATTTTGATGCGGTTTTTTTTAATAGATAGTGATTCAAAAGGAAGGTTTTTATGCCCATGCGAAACCAGGGTAGGTAGCTAGTAAACTATAAATGCGAAAGTGAGTTTGTATATTTTATTTTATTGTTACCTCTTCACGCGTTATTTACTGAACCAATCTTAATGAAATTTCGAATACTCATAGCTAGGAGTATTGAGGACACTCCAAATAAAATATGATGTTAAATTACAAGATATTTAGACCACACTCAAACAAAGACAAGAACAATGACATAGTCTATATTTCTTTATGGTTTTGACACATTATTCTACTATTAAAACTATAGTTTCCAACACAAATAACTCTTTCTTCTTCATCCGAGCGTGTTACCCGGTTGCATCTACAGCTTGTGCTTAAGAGCCCAGGGTACGCTATTAATCATGGTCCTGATTTAGCAGAACTGGATATTACAATGGAGCGACTGCCGTCTGACCTCCGTAACACTTTGTACAGGGAAACCAGACCAACAGGAACATGACCCGTAGGTCGACCGCCTATCTCGATTCTCTCCTCTCGTAATGGCTACTTGTATCACTATCGCCCCATTTCGCTCCGCCTAACACAAAAGGCTTAAAAAAAAAATTTTTTTTTTTTAATTGTCTAATGCGTTGTCACTAACAAAAAATATATATCCAGATAGCTTAACATGCCATCCAAGGCGCCGAGGAGCTCAAGATAGAAATGCCACTAATGGCGACCAATCCAAACATGGCCGCGCTCTCGCCGTCGCCGTCGCCGTCGCTTGACGCGTGCTATCGTTACGAACACGCGCCGCAATAGGCTATCGAGCTCCTAGGAGAGGTGCAAATAACTATAATCATGTAAATAAAATATTGAAGGACTTACAGCAAGTTTATTCCCCAGCTGCAGTGCAGCTCGCGCGTCGCTCTCGGCCGCCGCGACGTCGCGCGACAGTTGCGTCGTGTCGCGCGACAGTCGCGCCTCGGCCGACATCAGCTTCACTAAAGCCTTGTCTGTTTCAGATACAGGGGAAGCTTTCTTGTCGGGTTCGGCTGTGACAATTAAAATTTACTTAATACAGGTTGAATTTTTTTTTAAAATTTTAACTAGCTGTAGCCTGCGACTTCGGAAATTGCTCCCGAAATTCCAGCGGGAATAGCCCGGGAATCCCACTTTTCTTTTATACAAAATTTGTCATGTCAATAACAAATACAAAAAAAAAGAATTATCCAATTTGGTGCATTCGAAATCAAACATGCCTTGAGTTCAAATGTCGATAACTTTTTTTTTACTAACCGATTTTGATTTAGGCCCAACGACCTAGTCAAACACACAGACATGTCAAACTGTATACTTAACACTTCTCTTTTTCATCAGAGGTTAAAAAGCCTTTCATCTCACCTAGTTTAACAACATCACCCTCCTTTACAGCACATCCCTGGGAGACGAGATACCCTAATAGGATCTCGAACGTCTGTCGACCGTGTTGAAATTCGCATGCTTTCATGAGTTCTTCTATTGTGCCAATTCGTTCTACACCAGCAGGGAAGTTGTATAGGAGGTCTGTGGCTTGATCCTGTGAAGTAAATACAAACATTACGATCTCTGCTTGACCCAAAGGTTGACTGTTAGATAATGCTTTTAGCATTAAGTTCGCCTATTGTGCTATACAACTGCATTTGGTACAATAAAGTTTAAATAAATAAGCATTATTATAATAATTATGAATGTTTTCTTTATGTAGCGTACATACTTTTCTATGTCCAATTCTAAAAATATTTTTTTTTAGAAAACTGTAAACACAATAGATAAATGCAAACAGTGCAAATAGAGATTGTTATATTATACACTAGCGACCCGCCCGGCTTCGCATGGGCATAAAAACCTTCTCTTGAATCATTATCTATTAAAATAAACCGGTGCGTAGTTTTAAAAATTTAAGCATACAAAGGGACATAGGGACAGAGAAAGCGACTTTGTTTTATACTATGTAGTGATAACATATAACCATCTGTTTTTGGTTTTCTTGCAGTCAGGGGATTAGATTTAGTATTAATTTTATGAATGCTGTTGTTGGTGGCCATCTTTCAGGCAGATGAGCGATTATATTATGTATATTAGGGTATTTTTAAGGTATCAGTTCAATTATAACATACCTTAACTGCACTTTCCAGCACAAATCTTTGCGTAGAATCTATACTAGCTTTAGGAAGCCCATCGTTATCCAATTGCTGTCTGGCTGGCAGTAAGGAACTCACTGCTGTAAGCGCAAAGGCTGCCGGCTTGAATGCTAACCGAGCACCCCAACGGACCCAGCCTTCAGGGCCATTGTGGAGGATTTGCTGGTATTTTGACAAAGGGGAAAGTTCACCACTCCTGAAAAGAAAAACATGTAGTGATAGAAGATACGCCTTTTATTTCTCTATAATTCATGCAAAGCTTTGCGCACCCTTTGCGACACTCTGACCAGCTTTGCAAATAGATACATAATTTGAAAATAACATGCCATTAACTGTATTTGAATAATATATAGGTACTCAGTTATGAATTGAAAATTGCAAAGGAATAAATAAAGGTGAACAATTACATCAACAACTAATTAAAAATAATAAGTACCTGAACATTTCTTCAATAACAAGGTCCATACAAGCGCAGGTTCTCCCCTTCCGTTGAAATGCGAACTTGGCGTCTGCTGAGCACAGTATAGGTTCTCCTTTGTATTTACACCACTGTCTCAACATATCTGACCAAAACTTCATCTTCATATCCCAAGATTCTGGGTTAGCGGACTTTATCCTAAACGGTGCAAATAACGCGTTCATTCGCACATCTTCCGACCAACATTGAGGTAATTTGTCTTCCGGGAATACACAGCCAGGCAAAACCATGATGTTTTCAGTAAACGAACTGTAGTTGTAGTTGCTTAACCCAATCCCAAGGATAGGTATGTACTCAAACCCAAACCACAAATTAGCAAAAGTACCTAGGAGTCCCCAATCTCACAAACAAAAGAAAAGAACGAACATAATAAGAACTATATATCCAAAGAGTATACATATAATCACATGTATATTATATATCAGACAAGAAAAATAATGTTATAAAAATATCACGGACGTATTAAGTACCACAAACTAAATAGAGAACACGTACCTACATAAATACGAACCAAAATAATATGCACAAACTAGGGAGGAGATACTATACTATACTATAATCACAGACTAGGGAAGAGATACTATACTAGTATACTATAATATACCCTTAGACAACATTCTACTAGATTAGATTCCTAAATAGTGGTGATCATTATTGCGATAACAGTTAATTTAATGCATTATTTTCATAAATGTAACACTGTTATTGGATAATTAAATAATGAGCTATCATTAATGCCTGTTATTGCATGTAAATAACATCAAGAAATGTAAATAACATCAATGAACTTTTAAATATGCCAGAATTAATAGCTTATTTCATTACTTTCGTAATGGATAATTAATTTATGTTAATAAAAAATAATTCTGCCAGTCCTAAGCCTGTGCAAAGTATGAAAGGAAGTTCATTGACCTTTTATTACAATTTAATAGCTCACGACGCATACATAACTGACATACATTGTTTCGTTATTTGATTATTTCAGAACTAGCTGTTATCTAAAATTTAATTAACACTTTGCCACAAAAATAGCAGGATAACAATAACAGTTTACGATAACAGTTATAGGCAAATAATTAAACAGTGTTATTCATTATTTTAAAATAGCCGTTATTTCCATCGCTATTCCTAAATAGCGTGGCCGCACATGAGACAAAGGATATTATACCTATTTCTCTTTCTCTCACGACGGCCAAGGGGGTTACTTACTACCTTCTCCAACGCAAGAACTTGCATAGTTTTTAGAGATGATAGCAGGCCATCAGAATTACTAATGTTTGACCAAAAAATGGTTGACAAATGATCATTCGACAAACAACGTTTCACCAAATGTTCATTTGGCAAACGAGACTTTTGACAAAACTATCATCTTACAAAAACTTACTTGGTAAATGATCCATTAGCAAACGTGTTAAATATTAAAATGTCAATTGACTTTTTGTCATTTCACCAAATGAAGTATTGGCTCGTGTGTACAAAACCTAACCTACTATAAAAGTATATAGCCGCCATTTTTCGTGATGCAGTATACTTATTTTTTTCCATTCTGCCTCGTATATATCCACCAAATACTTTTACTATTTTCAACATAAACATTGCTGACACCAGGGTCCAATCCAGTGAGTAGGCAAGACAGCGCAATACATGATGTAAAGCGACATCTCCCTCACTCACTGGATCTTGCAAGGTTTTAAGGGACGGTAGTAACTCCCAAGGGGTGCGTGTATTATATATAAGGTGAATTTAAATCAACTGCAAATATTTTAAGGGCAGATTCAGACCACTAAACTGAAAAACTTTCCCAAATAAACTTATAGCGAAATACGAAAAAAAAATTTTGACCTCCCATGCAATTTAAGATTCAGCTGATCTAGTTTAGTATGGAGAGTGAAAAATAAAATTTCGTATTTCGATATGTTTATTTGGAAAAGTTGTTCAGTATAGTGGTCTGTATATGCCCTTAAAATATTTGCAGTTGATTGATAAATATGATTGATAAATATGATTCATATCGTCTATCATCCTAGTTATGGTATCCTATTTGATTTGACAGCTAGCGTAGTAGCAGTAGTAAGTAGTATCATGTATCTACATGTGATAATGTAATACCATTTTAAGTTTTCCATCTTTTATTTTTTATTCGTACATTCTAAAGGACTAGTTTCCATGGCCGTAAAAAGTATTAAAAAAGGATATGTCACTTCCACAGCCACTTCACTTCACTCATTCATTTGTTTATCTTGTCAAGTTGTCACGTGCATCAATCAAATAATTTAACTTGCGATCAACGAACGACTGACGACATGACATGAACATGACATCAATCAGTTTTAATTCTTTCGTTTAAAGAAAACTTCATTATATTTTGTGAAGCTACAAATTAATATTGGTTTCCATTCCCGAAACTACTGTCAATCTTTGTAATATCGATCACTGTAAGTACACTATTTATGTTGTTAAATGTTATAACTAAAATATAATTTTTTTGAGATGATATTTTGACCGTAGTAGTCTCGTTGCGAGCGTTGCAGTTACTATTACGTTGTGCATGTGTTTTTTAATTTCCTAATTCACACTAAACATAGTACCTACGTCTCCAATTCACACAATTTGTTAAATAATTCACAGAGCAATCAATTCAAATAATTCGCTTGTACAATAAGTGGACTGTTGTTCGTTCGCAAACCGGTTTCAACGATGGTTTATAACTTCTTTTCGTTTGTTTTGCAACTGGAAAGTTAACTTTTCCATTATTTATATAATATCTTGTGGCATGTCATGTCTCAACTGAATTAAGTATCTTCTGACAGAGAGGTATAATATTTTTAATCATATCGGATTCTTATTAGATAATGCACACTGTACGAGAGGTAGACCTTTGTACAAAGGTCTTCTGCTTAGGTACAGTGGGCCACTTAGTGGTGGTTCGTCGACCAAACGAGCTGTTTTCCGTCAACTTTAAACTTGTTCATAAAACAGTCTGATTTTGGACTAGTTTACGTCGTCGTCGGAACCAAACTCAACTATGACAACGAAAATTAAGCATTATTGCACGATTCAATGTAAATTATTTAGCTTCTAGTTGCTGACTGATAAATGGAAGGCTAGGTTTAGAATTGTTTTTATTATGTTGGAGTAAATAGTTAATGCCAGATAAACTGTTGAAATAAAGTCCATTTCGTCCATTCAACTCTTATCTTTGCCACATAGAAAAAGTACACAATCTTAAGGGTAAGGTCTTAATTCTGATACCAGACAAAACCGAGTTAAGCAGGGTAAAATTAGTCTAAGAAAACTTGATGTCTTGTGGTTTGAAGTTGAAGGACCATCTTTCGGGAGTGGTATGTAATGCAATAAACAAAAACATAAAAAAATATTACATTTTATATCAAAGGTGAAAAATTCATTGTGTATTTTGTTTATTTATTTATTAAACCTTTATTGTACAAAACAAAAAATGTAAAGCACAATAGGCGCTCTTAATGCTTAAAGCAATATCTAACAGTAAATAAGCATATCAATATGATTTGAATTTAAAATCTAAAATAGTCAATTGTGCTCAGATAACATCATCCTCCATCCAAAGATATTCTGATAACCCATTTGAGTTAACCTTTATCTGTATCTTGACTTCACCATCACATGTTAAAAATATCCTTTCATTTTATTTATAACTAGCTGTTCCCCGCGGCTTCGCCCCGCGTGGGACTCGGTTGTATCGCGCCCAAAAGTAGCCTATGTTAGGTCGTTAACTACATCCCTACCAAATTTCATCACAATCGGTCCAGCGGTTTAGCCGTGAAGAGGTGACAGACAGACAGACAGACAGACTTTCGCATTTATAATATTAGTATGGAAGTATGGATTAGTATGGACTAGCTGTTCTCCGCAGTTTCACTCGCCATTAGTGTGTATGTACTAACCTATAACCTTCCCCAAGAGTCAGCCTTTCATATACAAAAAGAATTTAAAAAATCTGACTAGTAGTTTTCAAGGTATAAGCCTTCAAACAAACAAACTTTTCATTTTTTTCATAATCATTTATTTTTGTCAACTCAAACTCTTCAGCTTTATATTAGTATAGATTCGGATTTAAGTTTTAAATGAAAATATTCACTTTGGCATTGTAGAGACATGTACAGCATAAATAAGTAAATAGTATTTGTGAATTATTTGACAGAACATTAGTTATTTTGTATTTAAGTACCTAGTAAGTGTACTTTTCCGATCTGGCCACATTGGCAACTGAGATTCGCAACCAGTTGCTAAATAAGAATATATGTTCTTGCTACTTTGAAAGAAATACTACATAGTATGAAACAAAGTCGCTTTCTCTGTCCCTATAACCCTATGTATGCTTAAATCTTCAAAACTACGCAATGGATTTTGATGCAGTTTTTTTAAATAGATAGAGTGATTCAAGAGGAAGGTTTTTATGCCCATGCAAAGCCAGGTTGCTAGTTTTTAATAATTTTGAAAATGAGAAATTGCCATATTTACCTTTTGTATAACTTTAATATCTTTTGACCGAAGGCTTTGAGTACCAAAGAATGTAAACGTGGGACTTTTTCGTCGGAATTTATATCATTCATATTGCGGACTAGCCATCTATCTTCAGTTTTTGTAAATTTTCAATTCATACTTGTTAGTCTTAAAGTACTTACACACACCTACATGTACAACAGTTGACTTACATCATGAAACATGTTTTTTTTGTTCCACTCAGAGCCTTGACTTATCGACTTTGCTCCCACTTTGACTTTGAGACAATAAAAAACAGCCAAGTTTGAAAGTTTTAAAAAATTTATTTTAAAATAACACAAGTCTCATGCTAATGCTGCAATCCATACTTCCATATTTCCATACTAATATTATAAATGTGAAAGTCTGTCTGTCTGTCTGTCTGTCTGTCTGTCTGTCTGTCCATCCATACTTCCATACTAGTCCATACTTTCATACTAATATTATAAATGCGAAAGTCTGTCTGTCTGTCACCTCTTCACGGCTAAACTGCTGGACCGATTGTGATGAAATTTGGTAGGAGTGTAGTTAACGACCTGAGGTCAAACATAGGCTACTTTTTGGCGCGATATAACCGAGTCCCACGCGGGGCGAAGCCGCGGGGAACAGCTAGTATGAAATATTTATGTACCTGGTTTAGCCATAAATATTGTGAAAAAGAAAAATAATATTTTTCTATCGCAAATAACATTTATTATTACTTTTACAATGTGTTAGTTTTTAATACATAAATATAAAACAATTTAAAATATAAAAAGCTTTTTGATGTGGTCTTTTAAACGTTGAGGCCAGTCAATAGAAGCACGCACTCTCTTACTCTCAATTGGTCACTGCTAATGGTATGGATTGTTTTAAGGACTTGAAATTTTCATGGCGTTTAGAGCAATATATTACCTACTAGCTTTTGCCCGCGGGCTTTCCTTTGGGTACAGTGCTTTTTCCCGGGATGAAAGGTACCCTATGTCCTTCTCAATACATCTAGCTATGTGTATGCGAAATTTCAGAAAGATTGGTTCAGTAGATAGGCCGTGAAGGCGTAACAAACTAACAAACTCACTTTCGCATTTATAATATTAGTATGATGCTGCCAACGTCACACGTTGACCTTGTAAAAATGTTGGAAAATAAAGATCATTGGGTTTTTTGCAATTGTTTCAAAAAATACGTGCTAAATAAAAAATCTGAAATTACTACAAACTGCCTTATAACTAAGCCTATTCCTCGAAATGGTTTTCGAATTAGACATCTTTGTAAAAAATTGGACTGGCCAGTTGAAATAATACACGTGGCTTCAGTTCTAATGACAGTGCATTATCGTGTTAAGCATGACCTTATGTTGCACCCAGAATGGCTCCGAAAAGGCGAATTCCTCAACGAGTAACACCACGGACATGAAATATTGTAGGCGTGGCTTCAGATCTGGGGGTTTACTATCATTTCTAAAAGCCGTGCAAAAACGATCGAGTAAGCGTGATGGCGCAATGCGCCCTCGTTTCGGACCTGCTTATTGACCGAGCGAGCGAAGCGAGCGAGATTCTCTATTTCGAGACTGGCAAATTTTGCTTTTGTCCGGATGTGTGTCTGTCTGTTTGTACCGGGCTGGAGGTCGCATTTCTGAACGGATCCTAATGGAACTTGTCATGTGTGCCATGATTTTTCGAATTTTTTATGTAGCCACCTTTTTTTGACAAAAAAAAATATTTAATTTGGTGCATTCGTTCTAAATCAAATATGCCTGGAGTTCATTAAAATGACGATAACTGTTTTTGAATGAACCGATTTTGATGAAACAAACTTTAGATGTTCTTCCAAGTTAAATAAAACAAAACAATTGGTGAAAGTTTTAAGCAAATCGGTACAGTATTTTCGAAAATAAGCGTAATTTTACATACAGACAGACAGTCAGACAAAAAATTAAAAAAAAATGCCTTTCTCAAGGCAAAAACAAACAAACATGGCACAAGAACATCCACTTGCTGGGTCCTCACAAATATAAATTTGCCAGAGTCGACTCGCTAAGAAGAAGAAGAAAAAAAAATTGCTTTCTATTATTCATTTTAAATTCATTTGAAATGGATAGATTTCAGTCAAAATAACTAAGTGTACAGACAAAATATTTTTACTGTTTTATTATATGTATAGATTCGGATTTAAGTTTTAAATGAAATCATTCACTTTGGTATTGTAGAGACATGCTCACAGTACATATGTACTGTGGGATTATATGTATAGAAAAGATGTTACACTCACAGGATATGTACACTGAAGTTTTAATATATTGTGGATATGTACTTATTTCTAGTTGTTGGATTATTGATTATTGATTGATTGTTATTCAGATCACAGTGCATCCAGACCAACCTTCGTGGTTTTAGGTTAGTGTTACCTTTCATTTTGATGACTGCTTACTTTCAGGTTGTACCATGTATGCCTGCCGGTGACCCTAAATGAGGAGCCACGTACAATCACACCTGACGCGGAGCGCCATCATGGGTGAGTTTTTATCTTTTCCTAAGTTTCGATGAAAGGTAGAGGTTACCATCAGTTTTTGCAAACGCAGTTTTGCTTTGTAACTCTTTACTGTTTCTTCATAGTGATCTACTGATTCGAATCTGTAGCATCACTACTTTTTGAATTATTTAGATAATCTGACGACCTTCCGCGGTGTAATGATCAACAAGCCTGACCGCTACTCAGGAGGTCCCGGGTTCGATCCCCGGTCAGGTCAAGATGAAAAATGATCTTTTTCTGATTGGACCTGGGTCTTAGATTTATCTATATATTTATTTGTTATAAAATATAGTATCATTGAATTAGTATCCCATATATGGGTATGGGACACAAGTCTCGAACTTACTTTGGGGCTAACTCAATCTGTGTGATTTGTCCATATATATATTTATTCAATTAATTTGGCTCTGGCTCAAGTGAATCTCTATACGATCTGTATTTCGGTCGGTATACACGCGGTCGCGAGCGTAAATTTATCAATGAACTAAAACTAATACGTTGAATAATACATTTCAACAGCTGTTATGATGGTTTTTCGTAAGTTGATACATCATCATCATCATCATCATTTCAGCCGCAGGTCGTCCACTGCTGGACGTAGGCCTCCCCCAAGGATTTCCAGAACGACCGTTTGGAAGCGGCCTGCATCCAGCGTCTGCCTGCGACCTTCTTTAGATTAACTACCTCGAAAATTGATACACTTACGATTTTTCTTATTCTCCGGTGTATAATAACTTTTTTCCCGAAAAACACAAACCGACCCATTTGTTTAATACTTGAACTTTAGTCAAATAAAACTCAGATACCCAGGTGTGCATGGTCAACTGAGCTTGTTGTTAACTCATATAAGTTAATACCATATAATCGAACGTCAAGTATAAACCGTTACAGCGGCCGTAAGGGGGTTTTAAATAGCTAATACAGGGGCATACAGGGTCAATCGACCTTGCAATATTACTCCATTATCAAACAAGCTACTTGTTAATATACAAAAAAAAATAAAAAATGCTCATTTTATTTGGCTTACTTAGTCGATTTACGTTTTAGTAGTTAGATTTTAAAACCAAACTTCTGAGCTGATTTTGATAACATTTCTATGGGACCAACTTGAAACTACATATTTCCATTGGAACAAAAAGAGAATTTTTTAAATCTGTCAAAAAATTACGGAAGTATGAGGTAATAAAAATAACATAAAAAATATTCAGTTGAATTGAGACCTCCTCCTTTTTTGGAAAGCGCTTATTTTATTTAAGACTAGCGACCCGCCCGGCTTCGCATGGGCATAAAAACCTTCCTCTTGAATCACTCTATGTATTAAAAAAACCGCACTTAAATCCGTTGCGTGGTTTTAAAGATTAAAGCATACCATAGGGATATAGGGGCAGAAAAAGCGACTTTGTTTTATACTATGTAGTAATTACTAAAAGACACTACAATTTTATTTATTGGTATAGATTTAGTCTCCATATCTCTATTAGAATCCTTCCATGCCGGTCTGGGAGAAAAAGAAAAACAGAATGTACCTACTAGCTGCTTCTCCTCCCGCGCAAGCCGTAAAAGTCGATTGAGGAAATTGGCGAATAGGGTCATATGGTCATGGTAAATCATAAGGTCTTATGGTCCTAGGCTCTGTCTACCCAGTATGGGATAAAGAAGTGATTATATGTATATATGTTATTAGAACCCCGTGGAATCCTGAGAGGCAATTTCGAAAAACCTTGCCATTATCATCAATCTGTCAATCGATCTTTTAACCTGTTTGAATGACCACAACTGCTTCCAGGTATACCTTTCGTGAGAAGGCTAAACAAGGCTTCGCTCAGGATCCTTCGCCCGCTCCTAGTAAGATTTACCTTTACCTACACTCCTAGATCCTTCTTTTTCTTGTCGAGTCGAAATATCTTGACTTTTAAGACGATACCTCGGTGAACACTAGCGCCACCATCAACTAAAAATCATTATTCACTGAAAACACAAGTTATCAAAAATCCCTGTTATGTAGTTAAGGTTCTGGATTTAAAGATTTTTAAGTTGATTTTAATCATATTAAATTATTAAATTGTAGTTCCATATATACTTTTAAATTGCAAAACTGCTAAAAGTGGCCGTTTTAAGCAATATTGCAATTTGTAACTAGAGGGAACTATAATTTGATAATTTAATATGTTTAAAATTAAGTTCAGATCCAGAACCTTAATTACGTAACACGGATTTTTGATTACTTGTGTTTTCAGTGACTAATGATTTTTAAATGATGGTGGCGCTAGTGTTCACCAAGGTATCGTCTTAAGCCCGCCAATTGTAAAAGTATTTTTACTTGTGGTACAATAAAGTTATATAAATAAATAAATAAATAATTTATTTAAGTAGAATTTATTTAAATCTATAATAGCTAAAGATCGAATGATATGCGGACGAAGTCGCGGGTACAGCTAGTTATAAGTACTTATATATAGAACTGAAACGCGTAACAGTTACAATAGATACTTAGTACTTGCTTGGGATGTACATAATAATAAAGTTGTAATATATTTCTATCACTACATAGTATAAAACAAAGTGGCTTTCTCTGTCCCTATATCCCTATGTATACTTAAATCTTTAAAACTACGCAATGGATTTTGATGCGTTTTTTTATAATAGCATAGATTTTATGCCCATGCGAAGCCGGGTGGGTCGCTAGTATATATAAAACGTTTTAAATCGCATTTAGCTTCATCTTTATTCAACTACATTTAGAAGAATAGTCCAAGTCCAAAATTCAATGATAATTTATCGACATTGTTCAAAAAAGTTTTTTTATTTTAATATTTTTTATTGATTACGATTTTCATTGTCTTTGTAACATTATGCTTTATTTAACGAAAAAAAGGTTAAAGATGGCAAAGACGTATGTATTTTTTTTTAAATTTGCTTTCTGAATTTCTGGCCATAAATTATGTTTTCTTTTTTCAACGAGGAAAATCAAGTTTATATACTTCTTAACATATTAAAAAAAGTAAGAAAAATAAAATTGAGATTTTATTTAGCCTCTGACATGCTCTCCACCGTTCCCAGGACACCTCTTGCCAGTCGGTTTGTTAGAGGGCTTTTAGGTCATCCTACCTTTATCACTCCAGCGGTACCTACGACCTCCGCTGTATCGAAAGAGATAGCATTCGAGCGTGTTTCCTAGTTACATCTTTACTTACACTAGCTGTTCCCCGCGGTTTCACTCGCCCTTGGTGTGTATGTACTATAGCCTATAACCTTCCCCAAGAATCAAGCTATCATATGTAGAAATAATTTTTCAAATCTGATCAGTAGTTCCCAAGTTATAAGCGTTCAAACAAACAAACTCTTCAGCTTTATAATATTAGTATAGACTAGCTTTGCCCGCGACTTCGTCCGCGTAGCGAGTTATAAAAGAGAAGGTTAAAAAATGCTTAATTTTATTATTTTTAAATGAAGTTAAAGTATAAGTAGCTCAGTTGAATAATGAATTGTTATTAATTTTAAGATTATTAGTTTATGCTAATTTAATTTGATATAAATTTAGAAAAATACGATCAGTGGAGGCTAACCCTAAAGTACCTATAGGCTTCGTCTGGAATTCAGAGGTGAGAATGTGGATGTCAGTCGGTATGAAAGTAATAGTTTGACCACATGAAAACTAAAAACCGGCCAAGTGTGAGTCGGACTCGCGCACGAAGAGTTCCGTACAAAATTAACAAAAAATCATCGTAAAGACAGAAATTTAGAAATTACAAAAGAAAATTATAAGATATATATAAGGTTGCTCACTCGGGTACCCCCCCCCCCCCCCCCCCCCCTCTGCGCCACCGCTGTCACCGCCCTACAACCACGGCCGCGGCCGCGACGTTCCTTGGTTGCCACTACCGCGAGCTATAAATTTCAAGCCTCTAACTCGCTTCCCGTTCCGAGGGGAATTTTTAACTTTGCATACACTAAGGTATATGCATATCATATTTCAAGCATCTAACTTATGCAGTTTAGATTTTTTCATACAACATTTTTTTCCCGCTAACTTAATTTTCAAAATACAGCCATAACTAAACTTTATATTTACTAAGGTATGTATGCATGCATGTTAGATTGAAAACATCTATCTTACATTATTTTTAAATACAAAAGTTTTTTCCCAATAACTCCCGTTCCCGTGGGAATTTTGCAATATCGCGTTGCAAGTAAGCTTTACGTTCATTAGGGTACCTGCATGCCAAATTTCAATCATCTATCTTACGCGGTTTAGATTTTTTTATACTAAAACTTTTTCCCGCTAACTCCCGTTCCCGTGGGAATTTTGCAATATCCTGTTGCATTTCCGTCATACATGATTTCTATGTAACTTTAACCATCAAGACTTTACACGCGACGGAAGCTTAAAAATGAAGTAACTTCTCCCGTTTTCCCAACATTTCCCTTCGCTACTCTGCTCCTATTGATTGTAGCGTGATGAAAAGTATACTATAACCTGCCCAGGAGTATGAAGAATAGTTGTACCAAGTTTCGTTAAAATCCGTCGACTAGTTTATGTTTCTATAAGGAACATACAGACAGACAGACAGACAAAAATTTTACTGATTGCATTTTTGACATCAGTATCGATCACAAATCACCCCCTGATAGTTATTTTGAAAATATATTTCATGTACAGAATTGACCTCTCTACAGATTTATTATACGTATAAATAGACGATATCAGAGCCCAGGGTACGCTTTTAATAATGGTCCTATAGATTTGGCTTATTATTAATATTTGATTAGTGTTGCGGTTGTCCGATAATCCCTAAAGCACACGTTTATGTGGTCTCCAATTAAATATTTTATCACTAACATATCATTCCACAATATGCGAACTAGCATTCGGTTATCAGGGCGTTGCGCACACGCACACGTTCACACGCACATTTGCACACTGCACCCACACACAACATGTCGAATTTGAACTTGACGAACTGAATTTCATTGATTACGATTAGTGACTATCACGACCGCCTTATCGAATACACGCGTCTTCATGCATGTAGACTTACGATTTTTAATCGAATACGCATGTATCATATTTTTATATAATCTGTTATTTTATAAAATCATTGAATCTATCATCCGGGATTTGATGAATAGTGTAGCGAAGTTGTGGGATTTGGATATTGATGGTGATTAGTGGAATGTGTTAATATATTTATTTTATTTATTTATTCAATCTGTGATAATAGTTAAAATTAAATACCATGCAGCAACAGGGAGTAATCACTATCCATCAAGTAAGTTCTTAGGTATTTAATAAATTTCATAATAATCTTATAAAAAATTGAATTATTGAAATAAATGAAGACCATGATACAACGACCCTAGGGAGCATATGATGGATTCTCATACAATCATCTATCTATACTTATATACACATATAATAAAACAGTAAAATTATTTTGTCTGTACATTTAGTAATTTTGACTGAAATGGATAGAGGGACACTTAACAAGATTAATAGAAAGCAAAAAAAAAATTGAATTTTTTGTCAGTCTGGTATGATGACGCTTATCTCCGAAAGTACTGAACCGATTTGCTTAAAACTTTCACCGATTGTTTTGTTTTAACTCTGAAGAACATCTTATGTTTGTTTCATCAAAATTAGGTTCGGGAGCAATTCCCGGAATTCCCACGATAACGGTAACTAAGCCCACGCGCACAAAGTCGCGGGCTACAGCTAGTTTATTTATATTCGGTATATTTATTAACAGACTTCAAAACAAGGAGCGAGGTTCTCAATTCGTTGGAATGTTTTATTAGTTTGTATGTTACTGTAAATCTATATGTATGTATATCTATACTAATATTAAAAGCTTAGGAGTTTGTTTGTTTGTTTCAACACTTATAACTTGGGAACTACTGGTCGAATTTGAAAAACTTTTTCTGCATATGATATGATAGCTTGATTCTTGGGGAAGGTTATAGGCTATAGTACATACACACCAAAGACGAGTGAAACCGCGAGGAACAGCTAGTGTTTAATATTAGTGAATGTTAACATGCACCTGTGTATGAATAGAAAAGAAAGTATACATACAAACATACGGTTCGTCATCATCATCATCATTTCAGCCGCAGGCTGTCCACTGCTGGACATAGGCCTCCCCCAAGGATTTCCAAAATGATCGGTTGGAAGCGGCCTGCAGCCAACGCCTGCCTGCGACCTTCTTTAGGTCATCTGACCATCTGGTCATGACATAAACATACGGCGCCACCATCATTTAAAAATCATTATTCACTGAAAACACAAGTTATCATAAATCCCTGTTATGTAGGATCTGAAGTTAATTTTAATCATATTAAATTATTAAATTATAGTTCCATATAGTAACAAATTGCAAAAGTGCTAAAAGTGGCCTTTTTAAGCAATATTGCAATTGGTAATTATAGGGAACTATAATTTAATAATTTAATATGTGTGGTTTTTTGATAACTTGTGTTTTCAGTGAATAATTATTTTTAAATGATGGTGGCGCTAGTGTTCACCGAGGTATCACCTTAATTGTAAGATGCTAGTGCGGAACAATGTTGTTCGTGTTGTAAATAACGTAAATATACACGTAGGCAACAGCAGACGTAATCATTACGTCCATTGTAAATAATAATTTAAACATATATATATCAAGATTTCGTTCTGTTAAAACACTTTACATGTTATTTAATTATGAGTGTCATGATTACGAACATACCTAATATCACTATTCTGATGTCCGTGACGTCTGGTTTGTTCCCTCGATGTCGAGTCTCCTTCACGTTTACTCTGAAAATTCACACTCAGACTTTCAAATTTATATTGTCCTCGACACCCCTGGCTGTGAAACCAGTTTTTTTAAGCTATTGCATAGCTCTATCGCGGGCCTTGAGCGTGGATTCCGAATCCAGAAGTTCGGTAACGATAAAAACCTAACACCCTCGTGCCATGTAGCTCACCCGCTACCATGTACTCTGCCTACCGTCACAGAATTAGTTTATTTTTATTTTTTTATAAATAATTATAATTACATAATAAAAATGCTACTTATGCAATCATCTTGAGGAAGTAATATTGAGAGCAAAACTATTAAGAATAAATATTAATTTTTAACTAACGTCAAGTGTATTTGGGTTTTTCTATGTCAAAAATGAGTTGACCTGAAAAATATATGATACCTACGATACGGACGATGCGACAAACATACACATTATATGATCACACGTTACAGAAATACGAAGTAAAAAATTTGAACTGTCTGTTGCGTGGGTATATATTTACCCTTAATCAAAGTATCCACCAGATATTGCTGGAAACTTTTGTTAGGTTGGTACCATTAGCGTGTATTGTTTGAAAATATGTATGAACATTTCAAAAATAAAAAAGCGAACAGCTTCTTGTTGGCGCCATTGTAAAATTTGATACGATGTTGTTTCTCAAGAGGAAGTCAGAGGAAGAAAAGTATCGTGCAAGCTTCGGCCGAAATTGCAATTTACCTCGTTGTATTTTTAAAGGCCACGGCGTCGCTTCTTACTTTTAAAAGCACTTGGCAGCACTTGCAATATAACTCAGCCGTAAATTGCTTCATTTCTGGCCTCGACAGTAATGTACTATTTCCATACAAAATGTTCGTAGGTCCGGGAAAAACACTTGGACAATGTCATATCCAAACATAACACTTGAGTCGAGCGTAAGCTAGTTAAGTGAAGATTTCACATACATATCACTACATAGTATAAAACAAAGTCGCTTTTTTCTGTCCCTATGTCCGTATGTATGCTTAAATCTTTAAAACTACGCAACGGATTTTGATGCGGTCTTTTTTAATAGATAGCGTGATTCAAGAGGAAGGTTTTTATGCCCGTGCGAAGGCAGGGGGCAGGTCGCTAGTTATTGATAGTGTTATCTGTAGTTCAAAGTCACAACATGTGCTGATCACCTCATGGCACTTGATGATCTTCAGTAAGGCCACATCCGCACCCGCACTAGCAATAGCAAGTTTATTAAACGTGTAGCAAAATAAAATCAACGTGTTTTTTTTTACGATTCCGTACTCAAAGGGTAAAAACCACAGAATTTAGAAATATTAAAAAGAAGTGGCATAGCGCACGAAAAACGTGTCACTAATTTGGCTTGAAAAAATGGGCGGGGAATTTGATTGCGTCATTTATTGCCACTGTTATTGGTCGATGATAATATTAGGTGGCTTTGTTGTAAACTACGTAATACATTTCTAATAAGGTGTGGTGTAGTCTACATGGGTTTACATTTATTTACATGCATTAATTGAAGATAGAAGAGAGAATACGCTGCCACACTGATCCTGGAACTAAATCCGCGTCAAAACATTTCTATTCGAATAACTTCTCTGTTCTTTGGTAAAAACGGTACCTTATTACTAAGTCCACCCTCGATCTGTCTGTCAGGCTGTATCTCAAGAACCATGATAGCTAGGCAGTTAAATTTTTCTCAGAATTATGTATTTCTGTTGCCACTATAACAACAAATAATAAAACAGAACAATATAAATATTAATTTAAATTACCGTTAAAATATTTACTTTAGCGTTGTACGGAACCACGCCCATGCGAGTACAACTCGCACTTAACCGGTTTATTTTTCAAAAATATCACACGGGAGCGAATCCCCAGGTCGAAGCTAGTAGCGGCATTTGCTTAACATCGCAAGTGGGGCAAATGGGTGTTATAATAACTAGTTATTTTAAGTCAACACTGTTTTTGCGTAAGTATTAAGTATTCGCAAATATCTAGTTCTATCGCTCTGCTTCGTTGAAGTTTAAAATCTTGTTTGATCATCCGTATATAGGTAGACTAGCGACCCGCCCCGGCTTCACATAGGCATAAAATCCTTCCTCTTGAATCACTCTATCTATTAAGACGAGACCTTGGTGAACACTAGCGCCACTATTTAGCGTTACAAATTGCAAAACTGCAAAAAGTGGCCGTTTTAAGCAATATTGCAATTTGTAACTATAGGGAACTATAATTTAAGAATTTTATATGTTTAAAATTTAACTATTAAGATTTTCAAATGATGATGGCGCTAGTGTCCACCGAGGTATCACCTTGTTATTTTGCATCATTGCTCTCGTCTTAGCAACGAACGGGTAACAGCCAATGCTCTCACAAATGTTCATATACGTTACGGTATTCAATTCAGTATCGGTATTACTGATACGTCGTCATTTAATTTATTTAAACAGTATACGACATTTGACTTGTTGAATACAATAGAATGGACTACTTTTGTTGCTCTTCGTCGGGGTATTGAGTCGGGCGCATGTGGTGGGAGCAAATTGGGCCGAAAAAAGATAAAATACTATTCAGACAAAGAAAGTAGTTTGTAGTTTTTTATTATTTTTTACTAGCTGTCCCCGCGGCTTCGCCCCGCATGGGACTCGGTTATATCGCGCCCAAAAGTAGCCTATGTTTGACCTCAGGTCGTTAACTACATCCCTACCAAATTTCATCACAATCGGCAGTTTAGCCGTGAAGAGGTGACAGACAGACAGACTTTCGCATTTATAATATTAGTATGGATTAAGTAGTTTATCATTATTAGTGTTTAACTGAACGGCATACTAACTAGGTTATTATTACGACTCACGAATAAGTTAAATCCGTAGGAGTTACTAGCGACCCGCTCCGGCTTCGCATGGGCATAAAAACCTACCTCTTGAATCACTCTATCTCTTAAAAAAAACCGCATCAAAATCCGTTGCGTAGTTTTAAAGATTTAAGCATACAAAGGGACATAGGGACTGAGAAAGCGACTTTGTTTTATACTATGTAGTGATGGTGTGATATGAATGATGTAAAGAACGAAACTCAAATCGCATGACTGCATCTTTGGAGTTAGTTATCGTTTAACGCAAAATTTCATTTTATTTTACGTCAAAATTAAGTACTTATTACGTCCATGAGTTGAATATTAATAGTATTGTTTGGGTCGGGAGTAACATACATAAAAATAAAAAATAAAATATATTTTTTCGGAAGTCGGTTAAAAAATTTGCTTTAAAAGCATTTACTATGGCTGCGTTAGCGATTTATTATGGCAAACCTGTACAGCGCCTCTGGCGTATAGTAAGGCAACTAAGAAATTCCATACAAAATCCTCCACACAGTCCGCCGTGTTTGCTACCGTGTTTGCTAATTGGCAACACACTTATTCGCCAAGCATGTGGTGGATCCCTGTTGGTGCTTGCTGTTTGTGACAAACATCCAACGCGAGGATGGGGTATCATAAGTAAAAAGAGTGCGAAGCATCGCACTTCGTTATGATTCAGGTTTAGGTTTAGTTGCCCCCGACCATAGATATCATTTACCCCCGTATTAAGAAACGTTTGTGCCTATTTTAGCTAAAATGTGTTTCGTCTCGTTCTTTCGCGTGAAGTGTCGGGTAAGAGAGAAAGAGCCAATACATATTTTAGTTAAAATGGGCTTATCAAACATTTCTTAGTACGGGGGATAATATAGAAGATATATAGGTACGATTGGACATTTGGTGCAAAAATGAGATAGCAAAATAGGAAAGTCCATGAAAACGATAAGGACCAAAGATACATTTTCTGTGTTTGTCAGAGTGCCCGTCTTTCTCTGTTTGGCCTACTTGGACGACATACAAACACTTAGGCCAAACAAACAATGAAATTATTTGTTTTTTTGTAATCATCATCAGCTGTTTACAACCCACTGCTGGGCAAAAGCCCCCCTCTGTCTACGCCATGCATCCCTACTCTGAGCCACCGCAATCCAGTTGTTGCCAGCAACCTTCCTAATATCATCGACCCATCTAGCCGCTGGACGTTTTTTGTAATATATGTGTTTTAAAGACAACGAACAGTATAATTAGTATTCGTGCACTTGTGGATTGTGATATTTGGCCGGCGTGAGGGATATATACATGAAATTAGGTCTGATTTTCTGTCTCATGTGCGGGCTTTACGCTATTTATAAATCTATAAGTATATGAACTAAGCCCCCGACTGTACTAGTGTCTACGGCAACCCCGCTATTCAGTCAAATAACCTTTCATAATGTTTTTATTTTATTTTCAGATGCGATTGCATCGCTGTGAGGGCTGTCTCGCGGCGTGCGGGCGGGACGGCCGCGCTGCGCCGCTGCCCACCATCAACAGGTGTTTACCATCATACTTGATAGCTCTATTCTCGAGGAAGGGTATAGGCAGAACTACCAACTAGCTGTTCCCCGCGGTTTCACTCGCCATTAGTGTGTATGTACATAGCCTATAACCTTCCCCGAGAATCAGGCTTTCATATACAAAAAGAATTTTGCAAATCTGACCAGTAGTTTTCAAGTTATACGCGTTCAAACAAACAAACTTATCAACAGGTGCTTACCATCTTACTTGATAGTTCTATTCTCGGGAAGGTTATAGGCAGAACATGACGAATATTACCAACTAGCTGTTCTTCGCGGTTCCACTCGCCATTAGTGTGTATGTACTATAGCCTAACCTTCCCCGAGAATCAGACTTTCATATACAAAAAGAATTTTGCAAATCCGACCAGTTTTCAAAGATATAAGCGTTCAAACAAACAAACTCTTCAGCTTATATTAGCATAGAAGTGTAGATAGAAGTCGAGAAAATAAAATCGTCCGTAAAAGCCTTAGCGAAAACAAAGTACCTAATAAGGCTGGTTTTGGGTTCGATCGCCAGTAAGAACAAGTATTTTATCTTCTTATTTTTATAAATATCAACCAGTCTATTCAATCTTTCTCTATAGTTTTAATGCTCTTATTATTTTCCAAGTAGTCAAAGATTTGGTTAATCATTTTCCATATGATAACGCTGTTATTACAGTTATTTGTTTTACGTAGATATCGTTATTGTAAAGTAGAACTCGGTATGGTTTTAATTTGCCTAGAATCCGTGCAGTTTTTTTTTAGAATACCTTTTACGGCCATGGAAACTAGTCCTTTAAGGGTCTTCTTGAATTTATTAATCTTCTTCAGTCCTACACCTACTGTAATTGATATATCTTGCTATCTTTTTTAGGAAACAAACAATAAGACGAGCTAGAAGAACGCCGTATTATTACATGAACAAGCACAAAATGGCGGAGCCAGCGTGTCCGGTGCCTCCCAACAATTCAGCACGTATGTACGACTGTTAGTTAGTTTTTAGATTTTAATATTTATTCTCATTGAGTATGTACTTGGAAAATATTTACTAGCCTTCTTAAATTTTTTTCAATTTGACCTGATTTTAGAGTAAAAGAAATAAAATGATCGGTGGCGCTAGATGGCTTATGATAGCCCCTTAGCCGTCGAATGCCCCGCGTCGCTGGCGCTAGATGGCTTATGATAGCCCCTTAGCCGTCGAACGCCCCGCGTCGCTGGCGCTAGATGGCTTATGATAGCCCCTTAGCCGTCGAACGCCCCGCGTCGCCCAACAATTGAAAAACTGTTATGTCTGTGATTGCAGAGTTCAACGTGTAGTAGGTGGTTTCCAAAAAACTTTTGTCAACAGGGTCACTTGATGGTAACCGGTCACCGTAGCCCATGAACGCCTAAACACCAGAAGTGTCACGTGCGCATTGCCAACCCTTGAGGAATCTTTTCACGTTACCGTCAGAATGGCTGGTTGCCTATGGCATTTGGCTGTGAGAGTTTAATCAAAAATTGCTACATATTTGCTATTAATTGCTATATATATTAAATAATTGCTACATACGATATTATTTTAGATCTCAGATTTATTTTGGACCAGCCATTCTGACGTCAGGTTGGCTGGTCACCTCCTCGTTCGGCGCAAATTTTCAGTGTTTCCATAAAAATTCAGCGGTAATAATTGCTACATCATTATTTCATAAATATGCTGGAGTATGATCTTCGTATATATATCACGTAAGAAGATATAGCATTTATAAAATTTGTTCGGTAGAAGCGCCTGACAAATTATATCAGCAATAGTAGATTGTTATACAAGGGAGGAAAGGAATAATTCCCGTGCGAGGCATTTATAGTATATATATATATATATATATATATATATATATATATATATACATACTAGCTGTTTCCCGCGGCTCCGCCCGCGTGGGACTCGGTTATATCGCGCCTAAAAGTAGCCTATGTTTGACCTCAGGTCGTAAACTACATCCCTACCAAATTTCATCACAATCGGTCCAGCAGTTTAGCCGTGAAGAGGTGACAGACAGACAGACAGACAGAGACTTTCGCATTTATAATCTTAGTATGGATAGTCCGAATAAATATATATATATATATATATATAAATACTAGCTGTTGCTCGCGGCTCCGCCCGCGTGGGACTCGGTTATATCGCGCCCAAAAGTAGCCTATGTTTGACCTCAGGTCGTTAACTACATCCCTACCAAATTTCATCACAATCGGTCCAGCAGTTTAGCGGTGAAGAGGTGACAGACAGACTGACAGACAGACAGACAGACTTTCACATTTATAATATTAGTATGGAAGTATGGATTTGCCAATACAATTTGTCAGGCACTTCTACCGAACAAATTTTATAAATGCTATATCTTCTTACGTGATATATGTACGAATATCATACTCCAGCGCATAAATGAAATAATTATGTAGCAATTATTGCCGCTGAATATTTATAGAAACACTGATTTGCGCCGAACGAGGAGGTGACCAGCCAACCTGACGTCAGAATGGCTGGTCAAAAAAAAATCTGAGATCTAAAATAATATCATATGTAGCAATTATTTAATATATATAGCAATTAATAGCAAATATGTAGCAATTTTTGATTAAACTCTCACAGCCAAATGCCATAGGCAACCAGCCATTCTGACGGTAACCTTTTCACGCCACTTTTAAAAGGCCCATGTTGTTGTCTCTAGGGAAAAGCATTAAGCTCATTCCACACCCTGAGCGTACGTGGGAGAAAATTCATCTGAAAACTCACTGTACGCGACCCTTGTATTTCAATAAATAAGAATGGACCCCTGTCGATGGCGAGAGGTGCGATGGTAGAAAGTGGATGTTATAAAATAATTACACTAACAAATTAAAAATACATTGTTTTTATTAATATTTGTTATCAATTACAGCAATGCCATGGTTCGGCATGGATATTGGTGGCACTCTAACCAAACTTGTATACTTTGAGCCGCGGGAGACCAATAGAAGGGAGATAGACATGGAAACTGAAGTACTCAAGAATATAAGGCGGTATTTGACTAGAAACTCCGCGTATGGCAAGACTGGCAGGCGAGATGTGCATTTGCAGGTGAGTCGAGCAAGAATATATCGTATACACTCGTTCATTTCGTGTAGGTGTCACGGTCAAACGACCATGCACATTCTGGTGTCAGAGTTCTTTGGACCCGCCTTTCGGCCTCTGACGTGGTTCCTTTAACGACTACCAGATGGCAGCCGGGACCAACGGCTTAACGTGCCTTCCGAAGCACTGAATAATCTTTATTGAAGCTAAGCGGAGAGATGTGGAAATAACGAAATCTGATTGGTTATTCAAAACACATCTTTATTACGCACAAATACTCGAAAAAATACAATTATTATAAAATAAATACAATGACGATAACTGAGCTACTTTAGGCTTGGCGCCAACACTCTCAAAAATGTCTTTGCAGATGGACAACGTCACGATACGCGGTCGCCGCGGCACGCTGCACTTCATCAGGTTCCCGACGTCGGAAGTGGGCGCGTTCCTCCAGCTAGCTCGCTCGAAGGGCATGGCCGACTTGGTGAACACGATATACGCCACCGGCGGCGGCGCGTACAAGTTCGAGGAGGACTTTATTAAGGTGACATTATTATACAGTCCGGCTCGAAGGACCAAAATGATGTATGTTGATGTTGACACCTTGAGTAGCTGATGCTGATAAGATAAATAAAAGCTTTTTGAATATTTAAGATATTTTCAGAAAACTAAGAAGTAGATAATTTCCACTGCAATTCATTCACTTAAGTATCTACCTATATATATATACAAACCAATGATGCATTTATGTCAATAGTGCAATAAACACAAAAAAATGTTGTTGTTGTGGGGAAAAAGTGACGGATTACCAGGAGTGCTATTTTGGAGACGAATGATTATCGTTCGTTTTCGAATGATTTTCATGCGACATAACCGGTGACTCGAACGATAATCATTCGACTCACCGGTTTTGGGTGAGTCATACATTTTAAAAATAGCACTCCAGAAAGGATGTAGTTTGTTTATTCATACTTTCACCAAAAAACAAAAAAAAAATCCAAAGGGTATGGAATCTTTGCTTGAGTTTATGTATGTATGTTTTTTTTTAATATACACAAAAAACATTGAAAATTGAATACACTACACAACAAAAGATGAACTTATCCCTTCTAGTCAGCCAGTCAGTTGAGTTGACGATTTGTCGAAAATTTTAGGATCCTTACTAATAGGCTAGTTGACTTGTATTTTGTTTTTGTTTAAAGTAATTATTCTCTATTTGTTTAGATTGAAACCATTTTTTTCCATATTTATCCGAGCCGCAGCAAAATTTTATTTCATAAGTTCACTTTTAAAATCCCATGTAAAACAACGTCGGCCATTTTTGCAGAGTTTTGTGACGTCATTATTGTGTAAGGTGCTATTTTGTAACCTGATTCTCGCCAAGAACCACAGAGTCGCATGAAAATCATGCGATTCCACAGTTTTGTCGAATGAAAATCATTTGAATTAATGACTTTGAACGAATGGCAGAAGTCAAAAATAGGTTATAACATCAGTTTACCACAATAGTTGCGTCACGTCATGGCGGTTGATGGCCGGCCCGCGTTTTGACAGTTCTGATTTTTAAGTAAATTTGAAATTGAAATTATAATGCCATCTTGCATTTTTCTCAGCGGAAATCGATATATTTCGGTTTCGAGGGTCAAATACTGTAAGAAATGAATATTTGTTGCATCAAAATTGATATGAGTCAAGTAGTCTATTACACACTCAAGGTGTACAAAAATAGTATTATATTTATATTTAACCCGGACGAAGTCGAAACTCTTGTAAGTTATATAATTTTTTTTTTTTTTCTACCGCCGTTCTTACGATCAGTCAAGATTCTGATAAGCTCCTATTTATAAATAAGTTTTTAAGTGTAAATCTACAAGATCACTCATAAAGACTACCCAAACTAACTTGGACTGTGCCTGTTATTACCTGTGTATATTTATTAGTGCTACAAATTGGTTGACTATCCGACTATCATCGCAGGGACTTAATCGTGAACTGTGTTGCGTGATTGTGTTAATAGTTATCGGAATACTTTTTATCGGATGTACTCTATAGGCTGTGCTACTGTCTTAGTGTTAAAAACAGTAATGACTGTATTATGCATTGTTGTAAACCCTAAAATATAGTAAATTTTTATTACGATCCGGGCGCTGGCGCCATCTAGTCCGCATCGTAAACATTACTAATCTGATTCGTTGTCACCCTGTCCAGCTGCAGCTGCGTGTCGCGTGAGCCGCGTCGATCTTTATTTATCGTCATCTTTGTGCGCAGCTGCATTCAGATGGCGCTGTAAGTAATTAGTGCGCCCGATCACTCGCCCGATAACCATGCATTAGTTGTATCAATTTCCAAATGGACGGCGCTATAAATAATTAGATGCGATTTTTCCGTACCGCATTCAATAATCAAACGAACGGGCAGACGTAATTATATTGAGGATTTAATAAATATTTCATCGTGTCGTCGCTAGGTGGCGCTAAAAGGATAATCTGTTTACTTAGAGAAATATATTGACCACTCTTGGGCTGCTATACAAATATAGTTTACTCTGATAAACCCTAGATAATTTAAACAAAATTTAAAATGAGTTGCTCAGCCTGTATGGATTCTATAAATGATGAAAATGCCCTAAAATGTTCTAGCTGTAAATTACTGTATCACTGTAAATGTCTGGGGCTAACGAATGAACAATTCCTTGTTCTTAACTCTGAATATATATCAACCTGGATTTGCCCAGTATGCAGTAATGTTACGAGACGCACTAACAATCAAAACACACCAGTCAGACATAGGCAGATCCCGATCATGGATGAATCTATGAATGTATCCTTTGATGTCTCTAATAATTGCAATATTGGCAGTGGACCCACGGAGTGCAGTGTAATATCACCTGTTGTGCAACAAACTACTGCGTCACACTCACAAGTAGTCACCATGGACAAAATTAGCGCTCTGTTAGACAGAAAACTGAACGACACTTTATCAACCTTTATGGATAACTTCAGGAGCGCCCTCCAAAAAGATATTAAAGTTATGGTGCGTTCTGAGGTACATTCAGCGGCGCAAGAACTTAAAAAGGATTTCACGGCGTCCACAGATTTCATCTGCTCGGAGCAAGCATCGTTAAGGGCACAGATAGCCGATAAAGATAAAATAATAAAATCTCTCGAATCTGACTGTGGTCGACTGCAGGGTGATGTGAACAGTCTGAACGGCAGACTGAGTGCTATTGAGAAATCCTCTCGCAACTTAAATGTTGAACTTCAAGCGGTTCCTGAAGTAAAAACTGAGAACGTGTCGGCCCTTTTTAAAAAGTTGTGTGGCATTGTCAATTTTGCTATTGATGATAGCAACATTCAGGCTTGCCGCAGGGTGGCTAAGATGGATGTGAAGTCCAGTCGACCTAGGAACATCTTGGTAACGCTGACTACTCCCCGTTTGCGAGATTCACTGCTTTCAGCGGTCCACAGGTATAATAAAAGCCATCCTAATGACCTACTCGGCTCTGCACATCTTGGAATCTCAGGCGACCACTCAAGAATTTACGTGACGGAACATTTATCTCCAGATTGCAAGATGCTTTATGCTGCCACTAGGAAATTTGCCAAAGAGAATAGATACAAATACGTCTGGGTGAAGTACGGGCGTATCTATGTACGAAAGGACGACAGTTGCAATTGTATTATTATTAAAGACTTTGACACTCTGAATAAATTAGCTTAGCAACCTTTCAACATAAATTTTTAAATAATTAATATTTATAATATACATTGGTCTAAATTTTAATTTCTTACTTTTTTTTTTTTTTGTGTCACTAATATTTATTTATTTTTAAGTATTTTCTCCTAGCATAGAGAGGGTGGCATATTATTGTTTTTCTCTTCTTTTCTTTACTGTAGTACCCAATGCACCTTTACTACCAGAATGTCAATAGAATCCGTAGTAAGCTCGCACAATTATATCTAAATGTGCTTAACAGCAACTATGACCTCATATGTCTGACGGAAACCAATCTTGATTCAAATGTACAAGATGCTGAAGTCTTTGACGAGCGTTACATTGTTTATCGCAGAGACCGCCATAGTAGTGATATAAACAAAGTTGAGGGAGGCGGTATTGCTATCGCTGTGAAAAAGGATATTAGGGTGGTCCGTCAGACATCGTGGGAAACCAACATAGAGGATCTTTGGTTGAGCTTCACTCCTTCTCGTGATAATGGAGCAACTTTAAACGTATGTCTTTGTTACTTGCCACCAGACTTGCCTTACGAAAAGCTAAAGTCATTTTATAACAACGTACAGAAAATTATTCTACAGTCTGGCGTGGGCAATGAGTTTCTTTGTATCGGCGACTTTAACGTACCTAATTTAACATGGTCTAGCGCTGCTGACTCAACTTGTATGATTCATAGTCATGCGACTGATAGCAAGGCTCTGTTGCTGACAGAGATGGTGTCCGTCTGCAATCTATTTCAGTTTAATCATCTACCCAATAAAAATAACCGGCTTTTAGATCTAGTTCTAACCACATTTCAAAATGTTCATGTTTGCGGCGATGTGGCTCTCAGTCGCCTAGATAGGCATCACCCACCTATAGTTGTGGAATTTAATGGTTGCAATAACGAAACTCGCGCCAAAACTATCAAGCCAACTAAAACCAGGCGCCTTAACTATCACAAATGTAATTACGATGGAATCAAAACAGAGTTAGCTAACATTAACTGGTACAAAATCCTATCATCTGACGATATTGATGAGGCTACAAATGCTTTTTATGCCAACCTTAATAAAATTATAGATTCGCACACACCATTTTGCAAATCACACTCACAAGATTTTCCCTTTTGGTTTACTCCCGCATTAATACACTGTCTAGCTGAAAAGAATAAATTTCACAAACGATACAAGCGATACGGTAACCCCCGTGATTATGACACCTTTTCGCTTTTACGTAGTAGGTGTAAACGACTTATAAAGAAGTGTCATGATGCATACCTGTCATCCGTAGAAGATTCGCTAAAGTCAAATATCAAGTCGTTTTGGAAATTTGTGAATAGCAGAAAGGGTAGTAAGTCAATTCCAGTTAATATGAGGTTAGGCGATGAAGAGGCATCAGATGCGGCTGGTGTTTGTAATCTATTTTCTAGATACTTTGGCTCAGTGTTTGAGGAACCGTTTGAACCCACGAGCTCTTCTGTTAATGACAACAGCGCAAACAATAACACATTGAGCAGTTTCTCCATTGATATTGATAATATAAAACAAAAAATTAAACAGCTGGATTCTAATAAGGGGCCTGGTCCTGATGGCATTCCACCAGAGTTCATCAAGAGGTGTTGTAACGAATTGTCTGTGCCTCTTTATATTTTATTCAATAAATCTCTACAGGTGGGTTGCTTTCCTGCTGATTGGAAGATAGCACATATAGTTCCTATTTATAAATCCGGTGACAGATCTTGTTGTGAAAATTACAGGCCAATAAGCATATTTTAATTTTAATTTAAATATTTTATTTCAGACTGTGTCCATAATATGGTTAGTAACAATCAAAACTTATAACTATATTAGTAAAATACTGACTCAAAACAAAAATAATAATTAATAAATCAAAACAAAATAAAAATAAAATAAAAAATGAGAGAGAGGGGGAAAAGGGCCAGCCCGACTGTCTATTTCACTGCATGCAGTTTGATATTATCACATTTTGCAAAAATTTTTGAATCATTGGTTCTTGATGTTTTAACTGTACATTTCAAACCTTTAATATCAGCTAGTCAGCATGGCTTTGTTCCTAATAAATCTACCACTAGCAACTTGTTAGAGTATAAAAACTATCTGTGTCAAGCCTTCGCGGGGCGTCTTCAGGTGGATTCCGCATACACAGATTTTTCTAAGGCTTTTGATAAGGTGAACCACTTCATCTTGTGTTCGAGGCTACTCGCTGGTGGTATACATGGCACCTTGCTGCGCTGGCTTAAGTCTTACCTTGTCAATAGAAGTCAACTTGTGGCTATAAAGGGTTATTTATCTGGTCCAATTACTGTAACCTCCGGAGTTCCACAAGGATCCCATTTGGGTCCTTTGTTGTTCGTTATCTTTATTAACGACTTGGTTGAACGTATCTCCTGCCCTTGTTTGTTGTATGCTGATGATCTTAAGATCTACACTACTGTTGAGTCTATTAATGATGCTATAAAACTTCAGAGTGATCTGGATGAACTGTGCGATTGGTGCGACAAAAATCTGATGAAGCTCAACGTGGAAAAATGTTTTGTTGTAACATTCACCTGGAAGCGCCATGCGCTCAACTTTGATTATGATCTAGGAGGCCAAACATTGAGCCGTAAAGACGTTGCAAAAGACCTAGGCGTTTACTTTGACAGTAAACTCACCTTTCACTCACATTATGACCATATTATTGATAAGGCAAACAAATTAATTGGTTTTATTTCGAGGACAACCCTCACGTTTAGGAACCCCAGCAGTCTAATTTATTTATACTTTACATTGGTGCGGTCTATTTTAGAATACAATTCGGTTATCTGGGAACCATATTATTTAATTCACCGTAAGAACATTGAAAGAATTCAAAAAAGACTTTTAGCCATAGTCTGTTTTCGATGTGGGTTAAGCCGTAAACTTAAATCTTATAATGAGAGACTGGGAAACTTCAAAATACCCTCGCTAGAGTCTCGTCGTAGCTGTACTTCCTTAATCACCTTATACAAAATCGTACATTCTGAAATTGATTCACCCTTCCTTCTTTCTTTGCTCAACTTCAACACTCGATTTAGATCTCGCAACCGCAATAACAATACGTTCAACCTTCATGTCTATAGTAACAACACTTCCTATTATAACCCAATAGTCCGCATGTGTCGCCGATACAATGATGTTCTAGTCAACCACAGTGACCTGGATATTTTTAATCTGAACTTGCTCCAATTTCGCCGAGCTGTAATGAGTGCACTTGGTTCACAGGATCCTGAATAGATTTTATTTATACGTTATAATACTATTATATATATTCTGTGTTATAATTATACTTTACTTATTTATTATTGTATACTTTATTTATATTATTATAAATTTTATTTATATTATGAAGCTATATAGGTAGGTACTTATAATATCACGTCTCCTAATTGGTGTACCGAAACTTATAGTCACGTAAAATGTTGAAACGGTTTTCGTATCTATTATAACATCCGTTATGCCATAAATGTAATGTTAAATTTCCTTACAATATTTATGTAGATGCACTATAATTACATTTGTTGCGTCTAAATGTACCGTATCCGGGTAGATACCTATCTTTAATATGTATATTACCTTTTGTTCATCATTTTAGGATTAATTTTAATTATGTAAGCACTTCAATAATTCAACATTGTTATTGATACACCTTGTTTATCATAATCTTGTCTTTCGTTACATAAAAGCATTTATGCACATATATCTAAGGATTGTAGTCTAGTTCGAAACAAAATTAACCTTTTATTAACTGTATTGTTTGTGACTGCAGTTTGTAATATGTGCTAATAGATAAATAAATAAATAAATAAATAAATTACTATTTACTAACAAAAAAAATTGATCCTTGGTTGATATAATAAAGAAAACTTATAATTATTAAATTCAGTACCTTTTTTTCAGGAAGTGAACATGCGCCTGTCTAAAATGGACGAGCTGGACGCTTTGATAGCCGGGGTGTTGTTTATAGACCAGATGTATTCTCAGGAGTGCTACTACTGGGCGCCTCGAGACGATCCCGCGCCTGCTAATGACTCGGTAGGTATTATATGTTTTCCTTAAGGTGATACCTCGGTGAACACTAGCGCCACCATCAACTAGAAATCATTATTCACTGAAAACACAAGATATCCAATATCCGTGTTACGTAATTAAGGTTCTGGATCTGAAGTTAATTTTAATCATATTAAATTATAGTTTCATATAGTTAAAAATTGCAAAACTGCTAAAAGTGGCCGTTTTATGCAATATTGCAATTTGTAGGTATAGGTAACTATAGTTTAACAATTTTGTATGTTTGAAATTAACTTTAGATCCAGAACCACAATTACAGAAGACGGATTTTTGATAACTTGTGTTTTCAGTGAATAATGATTTTTAACATCATCATCAATATCAAGTCATCTACTAAATAAAGTACATTATTGATAGGCAACATTTGAAATAAAATATCGAAAGTAAAAATGCCGAGTAGGTAAGTAATAAGTACCTATATTCAAAATTTTTGCTTCAGATTCGACGCTCCGAAAGTGACTCGGTAAGATTACGAGCTTATACTTTTAAGGGGGTGCAAGTTTGGATGGTGTTGTTAAAATATATTTAAACCGAAATAGAGCATTTCGTAAATAAAACTATCTCGTTTTCAAACTCATCGTCAGACAATAGCAAAAGTACAATCGACAAAAAAAGTGACCAGTGCCCCTAGTATGAGTTATTCTTAACGCAGACGCTAGCGACTGCGTTCGGATTTTGTATGGAATTTCTTAGTTGCCTTACTATCCGCCAGAGGCGCTGTACAGGTTTGCCATACTAAATCGCTAACGCAGTCGCTAGCGTCTGCGTTAAGAAAAACTCATACTAGGGGCATTGATCTTATATTGATCAAAAATTATATTTAAATATAATTTTAATCAATGACTTTATCTTATTTAAATTTTTGGTCAAGGATAATACAAAATAGCGTGTACGTGCTCTTTATGTAATAGATGTGACATAATGTAGGCGACAGCAGGCTAGAGTTAGCGATACGACGAAGAAGAAATACATAATCAAAGCTTAGCCCAAAAGCTTGGGTACTTGCCCAATCTTACTGTACCAATCAAAAAAAAATATTTGAGCATGTGATATGGCAGGAAATGAGAGACGAGGTGAAGTGTACACCGTTTATTCTCTCGACTACTGGATAATATTAACAAAATATAATAACTATATATACTAAATTAAGACTTAGTTCATAACACGTATTAGCCAGACGTGACGCGATGAATCTTTACTAATATAATAAAGCTGAAGAATTTGTTTGTTTCTTTGTTTGTATGAACGCTTATAACTTGAAAACTACTGGTCGGATTTGCAAAATGCTTTTTGTATATGAAAGCCTGATTCTTGGGGAAGGGTATAGGCTAGTACATACACATTAATGGCGAGTGAAACCGAGGGGATCAGCTAGTTTGCAATAAAAATTTGTTTACAATTTATAAATATTTCCTTGACCACATCACCTCTGCTAATTAGGGACGCAATATGTGATATCTACATTCTACAAACAACGTAAAAAATCTTGTAATCAAAGATTTTGGTGGTGATGTGGCATGGTTGCGGTTTTGAGCTTATGGTGGCGGTGCACACTTATTAATTAGTTTCTTTTGACGCCCGAGGCGCAGAATGTTTTATCCGATATATACTATCTTTATCTACTAGGTCAGGTCATAATTTCTTGACACATATACTATATTAAATAAGTTTTACGGCGTTTTATATTACTTTAATTTTTTTTATTTTTTATTTAGTTAAACTTTATGGTACAAAATACATTTGTATAGCACAATAGGCGAACTTAATGCTAAAAGCATTATCTAACAATCAACCTATATATTTATAGGTATATGAAATGTAAAGTAATAAATAAAATTAAAGTTGTAATCCAACGAATCTGATTCTGGGCTGGAAAAGGGCTAATCTTTGTGCCTGAGGAAGTCGATTCCATGTACTGCGAGCGTTTTCATGCTGACAGAGCTATGGGCCGGCGTAGATTCTTGTTGAAATTCCCAGCGTCAGTTTTCGAAAATTTCTTCCAGTAGACCAGTTTCCAGTAGACTTTCAAGCATGTTCTAAATATAAAAATGTTTGCCTCAGCTGACACCGAGTGGCTGGCCTGATACTGACCCGTGGGTACGGTGAGACTATTTATTTTTTGCGGTTTTGGACGGTATTGGGCAAAAAAAAGGTTTTCGCTATTGGGATTAGTGATGTGCCGCTTGGAAATTTCCAGTTTATGGGAATAACTTCTTTGGAAATTGACGGAAATATTCCCGAAGTTACCAAAGACTTTGGGAACTTTTCAAAAATTAAAAGACTTGAAAATTTTGGGAATAAATCCGGGAAAATTTCCATAGTTCCTGGGAAAGTTATCAAAGTTCCCGGGAACGACACATCACTAATTGGGATACATTGGTACATTTTCCAAAAACATGGGTTTTGGCAACTGGGATAATTGGACATTTTAGACAGGAGGGGAAGGTGGTGGTGGTTACTGTAGAAATATAATAAAAAGTATATAAATAGTCCCGAAATTTTCAGGGCAGACAGAACTCTTCATGTGGCGTTATTGATCATTAGGTACCTAACATATTTTCTCATAGAGTCGAGAGTGTTGAGACCCTTCACTCATCATTTGCTGTAAGGTGCTGAGGACTTAAGTTTCCCGCAAACATGTTGCATAATCAGCTTAAGACGATACCTCGGTGAACACTAGCGCCACCATCATTTAAAAAATCATTATTCACTGAAAACACAACTTATCAAAAATCCGTGTTATGTAATTAAGGTTCTGGATCTAAAGTTAATTTTAAACATATTGAATTATTAAATTATAGTTTCATAAAGTTACAAATTGCAAAAGCGCTAAAAGTGGCCGTTTCAAGCAATATTGCAATTTGTAACTATCGGGAACTTTAATTTCAAATTCAATATGATTAAAATTAACCTCAGATCCATAGCCTTAATTCCATAACACGGATTTATGATAACTTGTGTTTTAAGTGAATAATGATTTTTAACTGATGGTGGCGCTAGTGTTCACCAAGGTATCGTCTACCATTTTGTATGTTTTTGGGATTCAATGAGAGCTACTGTCATTCGATTTGGTCTTAAGTGGTAAACCATTCTCATAGTCATTAAACATCACCGCGTAGCTGTTAGGTTATGTAGCGCTTCGGGAATGTTCGCGGAAGCCAGAATTGACTGTTTTTACCCAACGATGCGTAAGCGAGTACCTTCCTTCGCACAAAGAATTCGCGGCAGCTGCAATAGCTTACTGTCAGTCATCGCAGACCGACGGACGGTCCGTTCTTGAGGGCCGTTATTAAGATAATACCTCGGTGAACACTAGCGCCACCATCATTTAAAAATAATTATTCACTGTAAACGAAAGTTATCAAAAATTTGTCTTATATGTATAATTAAAGTTCTGGATCTGAAGTTAGATTTAAAAATATTAAATTACCAAAGTATAGTTCCATATAGTTGCAAATACAAATTGCAAAACTGTTAAAAGTGTCCGTTTTAAGCAATATTATATGATTAATAATTATTTTTAAATGATGGTGGCGCTAGTGTTCACCAAGGTATCGTCTAAATGGGCGCAAGATACATTATCCAGTGCCTCGGAATAGGTTCGGCAATTTTATTTATTTTAATCTTCTATACATTCCTATAATAAAACATTGAAAATAATTTATCTGTACATTAATTTTTTTGACTAAAATTGATAGAGGAACACTTAAAAATAATAATAGAAAGCAAAAAAAAAAAATTTTTAGTCTGTCTGTATTTATGTATGATCACGCGTATCTCCGAAAGTACTGAACCGATTCACTCAAAACTTTCACCAACTGCTTTGTTTTAACTCAGCACAACATTCAAAGTTTGTTTCATCAAAATTGGTTCAATAAAAAACAGTTAGACATTTGCATGAACTCAAGGCATGGGTTTGCCTGCAAATATCAAGTTATACGCACGCTCGCAATATAAGCATATTGGGGTCACAAGGTAACCATAACATAACCTACCGACTTGTTTTAAATTCGCATTAAACAGCTTAAAATATGTTATTTAAAGTCGCATCAAACAGCTGATATCGCTGCGTAAGTTATTTTTTTAGTTACAGATAGTTAGTCGCATAGTCGAAAATAATGAGGCTTTTAACTTATGGAGTAAGTTTTATTATATAAGACGATACCTTGTGATGTTTGATCACTCTTATCTCCGAAAGTGCTGAACCGATTTGCTTAAAACTTTCACCAATTGTTTTGTTTTAACTCGGAAGAACATCTAAAGTTTGTTTCATCAAAATCGGTTCATTAAAAAAAGGTATCGTCATTTGAATGAACTTAAGGCATGTCTGCCGGCAATAGCAATTGGATAATACTTTTTTTGTGTTGGTTATTTTCATGACAAACTTTGTATAAGAGGAAAAGGAGGATTCCCGGGCAATTGCCGCGGGAATTTCGGAAGCAATTCCCGAAATTTCCACGATAACGAAGCCAATGCGCACGAAGTCGCGGGCTACAGCTATTAGGGTTTATTAATCTTTGATAATGAATGAAACGCATTTAATAAACAACAATTTAGTTCTTTTTTCTTCCTTTTTGGTTAAGTATATAATATAACTTAAGGGTTATTTGGAGTCGGTTCCGTTTTTTTATCCAAAAATATTTATTATATTTTATTATGATGTGTTATTTTCCTTGCAGGTATATTATAAAACACAAGGTTAACAACCTTTTTGTTAATCGGTCACTTTCTCCCACAATCAACCACCATTTTAATTTATAATAATAATAATAATAAAAACTCTATTGCACCAAGATTAAAAAAATTCAGAGATTTTTACAAAACATAAGGTAATTTTATGTACAAAAGCGGCCTTATCGCAAAAGCAATTTATAATTGTTGTCCAAATATTACACTGTGGGTCTAAAAACGCCACTTTGAGCAATTCATCGAAACGAATTCATATTGTGAATTCCTTAGCAATTCTTCAGCAATTCCTATTTCTTTCAATTTTTTTTGAAGAGGAATTGCAAAGTTTACGTATCCTTTTACAAAAAATAGAGAAATTGCTACAGAATTGCTAAGGAATTCATAATATGAATTCGATTCGATGAATTGCTCAAAGTGGCGTTTTTAGACCCCTTGTTTACCGAGGGAGGAATGTGACTGATTATCAAATAAATGCATGGTGGTGGTTCTTGTGTATTATCAATATGGTTGACTGTACCTGCCTTATAGTGGGGGGAAAATAACCAGACTTTTTAGCAGACCCTGGGCTCGGAAGCCCAGGCTTGGGATGCAACCAGGGTAATAAGATACGATGACGATAACCGTTAGAACCACGGAGTGGTTAGAACCATATGTTTTCTCCACAAAAATGTCTGTATCTCCCTCCTCAGCCGCCATATTCGGAAGCTGCTCTAAGCATGTACGAGAGGAAACCCTTCAATTTCTCCAATCCGTACCCGTTTCTGCTGGTGAACATCGGCAGTGGCGTCTCCATGCTGGTGGTGAACGGCCCCGATGATTATTACAGAGTTAGTGGGACCAGGTGAGTTGATTTATTTATTTACCGCTTGCTTGATGTAGGTACCCACGGCATTTTTCGCGTGGAATATAAAACCAAGTTATTGAAATCAGGGCTAGTAAAACTGGTTAAAATAAAGAACCAGCTCGTTTTTTTGCCCATACATTTTTACAGCGACCGCTAGCATTACGGTTCCGCTTAACCGGTATTTCTCCAAAAATAACGGACTTAAACAAGTATTTAGGACTCTTAAATCGACTCTATACTTATTTACCTGGTTAAAGACCGTTAGTTTTGGGTCTTTAAAATACCGGTTCAGAGCCCTGATTGAAATCCATACTAATATTATAAATGCGAAAGTCTGTCTGTCTGTCTGTCACCTCTTCACGGCTAAACTGCTGGACCGATTGTAATGAAATTTGGTAGGGATGTAGTTAACGACCTGAGGTCAAACATAGGCGAAGCCGCGGGGAACAGCTAGTATTAAATAAAAAAAAACAGTGGAAGTGCAACTTATAATTTGGTGGCTTGGCAGTGCCCCCGCCAAGTCGAGCGCGAAGCAAACACTGCCGTACCATCCTTTTTGGAACCGTTTCGGCGTAACTTCAGGTTTAGAACGCTGAAATTATCGTCATCTAGTAAGCTATAAGCACACACTTATACCACGATTTTTTTCTTTTACGTGTATCTGAAACACGGCATAATTTAATAGTACGCTATCCATATAAATAATTTCTACATAAACACTTGTAGATTAGTTTTTGAATTAATCAAATTGGACAATTCATTAAAAAGGTATTGCGTCCTTTTAAAATGCTAGTTAGAAATTAAAAAAAGACATTAAACTATTCATTATGTAGTTTTAGTTTTACTTTGGTATTCCAAAGAATATTGCAATCTGAATCATATTAAACATAAATTTACAAATAGCAATATTGCTTAAAATGGCAATTTTAACAGTTTTGCAATTTGTTACTATAGGTGACTACAATTTAATAATTAAATATGATTAAAATTAACTTCAGATCCCGAACCTTAATTATATAACACGGATTTTTGATAACTTCTGTTTTTAATGAATAATGATTTTTAAATGATGGTGGCGCTAGTGTTCACCGAGGTATCATCTTAACTTTATGATCCCACATGTGATAAAAAGACCAATCATAGTTGAGGTCGACATTGCGCTACGCGGCACAACACTATTTGTTACGCACACATGCATATCATACGCACGCACACTTGTTTTTCTTTTTAGTGGAAATAATTTTTTTTCTTATCTATCTTATAGTGTGGTATGTATCATTAAATAGGCCCTAAAAATAGGCCTTAAGGTGATACCTCGGTGAACACTAGCGCCACCGTCATTTAAAAATCAATACTCACTGAAAACACAAGTTATCAAAAATCGTTTAATAGTTCCATATAGTTACAAATTGCAAATTTGCTAAAAGTGGCCGTTTTAAGCAATAATGCAATTTGTAACTATAGGGAATTATAATTTAGTAATTTAATATGTTTAAAATTAACTTCAGATCCAGAACCTTAATTACAGCAGAGGGATTTTTGATAACTTGTGTTTTCAGTGAGTAATGATTTTTAAATGACGGTGGCGCTAGTGTTCACCGAGGTATCACCTTTACGGAACAGTGTGTTAACCATTACGCCACAGGGATTTTTAAAGAAAATGCTTCGTTTTCAGTCTGGGCGGCGGCACATTCCTCGGCCTGTGCTGCTTGCTGACCGGCTGCAGCAGCTTCGAGGAAGCCATCGCGTTGGCAGCGTCAGGGGACAACACCACCGTGGACAAGCTGGTCCGGGACATCTACGGGGGAGACTACGCGAGGTTCGGCCTTCCCGGGGATCTGGTGGCAAGCAGGTATCGGGACAAGGGGCGTGACTATATGTGGGATGGGCTTTATATGACTAATTTCTCTGTTGTCACTCTAAAAAGTCGTCTGAGGGAATCGCCGAATGGGGGAATCATGACATAGGCGATGCGGCTAGCAACCCATCACTATTGATTTCCTGTTTCAACTACCGTTATGCTAAACGTGGCCTAAGGTCTTATGGCCCTAGGCTCTGTCTACCCCGTATGGGATAAATTCAATTCAATTTATTTATTTCAGACATTTTAGTTTTACAAAATTAGTCCATATTTGTTAGTAATTTGTCCTATCCTATGTTAGTAAAATATTGATTTTTAAAATTACTTAACATCTACGCTCCTGGCGGACCACAGGGACGTGCACTTTGATCCAATTTATCATGTACGGTCCGTCCATGCGATCCGCTACCACTGTCGGGAGGCGCGTGTCGTGAAAGCCGTCCACTCGCGCCTCGGCGAACATCCCTGACGCACTGCAGAAACGAGGCAGCCGCAGCAGCGCCCAGTGCCCCTAGTATGAGTTTTTCTTAACGCAGACGCTAGCGACTGCGTTAGCGATTTAGTATGGCAAACCTGTACAGCGCCTCTGGCGGATAGTAAGGCAACTAAGAAATTCCATACAAAATCTTAACGCAGTCGCTAGCGTCTGCGTTAAGAAAAACTCATACTAGGGGCACTGAATGCATTGTTATACTGAACGCGAAGGGAGTCTTGCGAGCGTCGAGAGTGCCTAGCCCACAGGCTGCAAGTGTAAAACGAAATGCAATAGGCCTTAAAAAGCGTTATTTTTACTTGTCTAGTACAACATGCGAACCTACGAGCTATCATATTGGCTCTCACCGACAAGGCCCTCCGTTCGCGCTCAATATCTGCATCATCCTTCAAATCCTCAGTCACGATGTGACCAAGGTATTTGAAACGGTCTACACGGTTCAGAGTCACGCCGCCCAGCCTCACGGGTGACACCTCTGTCGGAGAACAGTTACCGGCCTTGAAGACCGTCAGTTCACTCTTCTTGGCATTGTACTTTAGGCCATGACTTTTAGCATAGCCTTCACAAATATAGACGAGCTCCCTGACTGAGGCCGCCAATCGACGCGCTGAGCAAGACCTGATTATATGTATGTATGTTACTCAAAATTGAAGGAACTAACAATAATAGATACTAGTAATAAAACTATAGCGTCAGTAACTTAGAACAGCCCCCCAATTCTGCTATTTTTTAACAGAAACGGATCGGCTGCAGTTCGCCTTCGTTGCAGTTGCGTATGTAAAAGCAAGCGGTATTTCAGTAACTTTACGCTGGCAGCTGAAACACAAACGGTTGGTTATAGAGCCGGTTATGGAAGGCTTATGGTGTGGCAACAAAAAAAAAAATTAGTTGCGCGTATATTGCTGCTTTTGTAATACATTTGCTTTTGCTGATCCGGTAACGGAACGTTACGTGTCCTTTACCAGAATACGACAACCAAACCGTTTCGGCTGCGTAACCAATGCGTTACGGCTTCGTTTTGACAAATTGTTAGTATAATACCAAAAGTTGTTCCCAATGCGTTTCAGATCCATTTCGGCTTAAAATAAAATATCAGGATTGGGGTGCAGGCAACGATTGATGCTGTTCCCATCACTGACGCACCCTGTAGTGGTCTTCGTCGTTCGGATCGCATCGCCAAATTTCACCCTTAAGGGGCTATCATAAGCCAACTAGCGCCACCACTCATTTTATTTATTTTGCTCTAAAATCAGGTCAATATGAAAAAATCTAAGAAGCCAGGTCACTAGTCACTAGTAGATAACGTTAAGTATTTTTGGTATTACTTTTCATTATTTTTCCTTTGGTTAATTCAGGAAACAAATTAAAACCGCCAAAAGTGGCCACTATTTTCTGTTAGTTTTTTTTTTTTTAATTGACGAAAGGAAACACAATTTTTTTTACCTACCCCATATACTTTTGCCCATCCTCCTATCTCATAGTGTATAGTATGTTCTACTACTTAAGTCCATAACAATATTGTTCACCTTTCGTTATGTGTATCTCGCATTTTTTTTTTGATGTGTCAATAATCCACAAAATGGCGATCAAACTTAAAGCTTATTTTTTCCAGTATCAAGTTTTATCTGAATGTTCTTCATTTAGTCTAGTCACGAGAGTCAATTCAAGTCAGTAGTCATGTCTAGTCAATTTAGTCAAAGGCTAAGTGGAGCGGTGGTTGTTTCACTTTGATAGAGAATTTGGTGACAAGGATTAAAGTCATTTATACGACATTGTACCACTTCCCAACACTCACGCTTGTTCACGAACACTAAGCGAATAAAAATCCACCTTTATAACGCACATGTTCTCTAAAAACACAACTATTAGAAATAAATACAATGACGATAACTGAGTGACCTTAGCTTGGCGCCAAAAACTCGGTATCTCGCATTATTTCCGGTTGTCAGGTATTTTTTTTATTTTTATTATCAGCTTCGGCCACATGTGCTCGGCGGAGCGGCGCGCGAAGGTTTCCCGGGAAGACCTGGCGCGGGCCACGCTCGTCACCATCACAAACAACATAGGGTCCATAGCGCGGCTGTGCGCCAGCAACGAGGGCATCGAGAGGGTGAGCCTTATTGACTATAGATTAAGATATATTTTGTATTGTCCTGAGTTTGCTTGCTTAGATTGGAAAACACAAATGACAAAATTATTTATACTTTGTTATACGTTAATTTTTTACCCCGATGCAAAAAAGGGGTGTTAAGAAATTACGTGTCTGTGTATCTGTTTGTGGTATCGCTCCCACACACAGCTCCCAAATAGATGAATCCATTTTCGTTGAGTTTTTTTTAACCCGCGACTTCACCCGCGTGAATTTCGGGAACAGTGCTTTTTCCCGGGATGTAAGGTACCCTATGTCCTTCTCAGTACTCCTATTTGTATGCGAAGTTTCAATCAGGTTGGTTCAGTAGATAAAGCGTGAAGAGTTAACAAACAAACAAATAAACAAAAAACAACTCACTTTTGCATTTTTCATAGTAGTTGGGATTTTATCCCGTGTGTTCTTAGCCATCTATCTCTCATCTTAGCGCTTTCCCGGTTGCTTCCTCAGCCGATTGCTTTGGGGCCCAGGGTCCGCTTTCCTGCTTTTCCTCCTCCACTTCGCCCTGTCTTCGGCATCCTTAGTTGTTGTGAGACCTTTAGCACGCATATCGCTTACTGCGACGTCGAGCCAGCACTTTTTAGGCTTGCACCTTCTACCCGGCCCTGGCGGAGGTGGCATGGCTAGACACTTTTTCCCAACGTAATTAGCCGGTTTCCGTAAAACGTGGCCGTACCATCGTAGCCGGTCTTTTGAAGCTTGTCCGCTATGTCACGAACATGAATGCTGCCCCGAATGTGGGAGTTTTTTATGCGGTCTTTCCGTGATACTCCACATATCTAACGCAACATCTTCATCTCCGTGACATGCAACTCCTGCTTGTGCCGCTCAAGCACGGGCCACGTCTCACTACCGTATAGAAGGACAGGCCTTATCATGGATTTGTAGACCTGTCTCTTTAGCTTAACCGGAATCCTGGGGTCACAAGTGACTCCAGCCACCTCACGCCACTTCGACCATGCTGCTACTATTCGGGCTTTGACGTCGCAGTCGATATCCCCGGACGCGTCAAGTACAGTTCCCAAGTATTTGACCTGCTCTGTTTCGCTCGACCATGACTCCGCCTATGCGTACAGGTTGGGGATCTGTGGTGTTACAAGCCATGTACTCTGTCTTCGCCACATTTAGCTTCAGGCCACCGTTCTCAAGTGACTCCTTCCACGCGTTTGCGCGGCGCACCAGTATCACCCTATCCGCATCCGCCAGTGCGATATCGTCAGCATACATGAGCAGCCACGGGGGTTGCTCATGTGTACCTCTAATGCTGTTTGATACTTTGTCTAATATCACACTTAACATATAGGGACTGAGAACCGAGCCCCCCCCGAAACCCCGACAGACGGGGAAGGGTTTGGTGTCACCAACAGCAGCCCTAACTATTGAATCAGAATCGCGGTACATGTCACGGATAATCTCAATATAGATCTTTGGAACCCCTATGGACCTCAGTGTCCACCAAATCATCGACCGAGGAACACAGTCAAAGGCCTTCTTTATGTCTAAAAACAAGAAATGGAGAGGCGTATTCTGCCTCCTGTACTTCTCCATGACGATCCTTAGGGCAAAAACAGGATCCATGGTCCCAAGACCAGGGCGAAATCCATATTGAGACTCAGAGACTGCACTCTCCTGTCGGATTCGAAAGTCCAATATACGCTCAAGCAGCTTCATGGTGTGGGACATGACCTTTATGCCGCGGTAACTCTTGCACTGATTCCTTTCTTTTGAAGACTGGAGTAATAAAATTCAGACTCCATTGGTCAGGGATCTTGCCGCCGAAGATAATTCGGTTGAAAAGGTCTGTTAGGATGCCCACACCCTGCGAGCCCGTCGCCTTCCAGGCTTCAATAGGGACTCCATCTGCACCGACAGCTTTCCGATTCTTCATGTGGTGGAGAGCCAGGCGAACTTCGTCAGTTGTGATAGGTGGCAATAGTCCCTGGTTCGGAGGGAGATCTGGTGGCTGCACCTCTTTGTGTTGCTTATTCGGCAACTCGTGGAATTACAAGTGCCATCTCTCCTTCACCGCGAGATCATCGCATGAGAGTTTTCCATGGGGATCTTTGACACAGCGACATTTCGAAATGTCTTGCGCCGCCAAACCCCTAGAACGTGCCAACTTGTAGATTAGCTTTTGCCCCTCAGACGATTCTAACCTGTCGTATAACGGTTGCAAGTAGTCTCTTCTGGCTCTAGCAACAGCTTTCTTGCTGGCGCGTTTAGCAGCTCTGTATGTGTCGCGATCTTCAGAAGATCCGGACGCTTGCCACGCTTTAAAAAGGGCTTTCTTCACCCTTATCTCCCTCTGGACTGTGTCGTTCCACCACCAAGTCTCCTTGTCACCCTTTGACACACCGATTACCGCCTTCGCTGCACCAGTGATGGCGGTCTGAACGTTGTCCCATGTATGTTGCGTGGAGTCGCAATCAAAGTCAGCGTATTTTTCATCGAACGCTGACCCTGGGACGTAGATTCGTTCAGCTGCCACCATCTGATTTGACGTCGGCAGTGCTCAGTAGGCATGTCGGCAGGCTTAACGCGGAGATCCATGACAAGAAGACGGTGTTGTACAGTAAGACTCTCACCGGTAGGTCGACCGCCTATCTCGATTCTCTCCTCTCGTAATGGCTACTTGTATCGCTTTCGCCACATTTCGCTCCGTCTAACGCACAAAACGCTTTAAATTTTTTTTTTTTTTTGCCAATGTTAACAAAAAAATTTTTTTTTAAGCGTTTTGTGCCTCTTGAATCACTCTTATCTACTAAAAAAAACCGCTTTAAAATCCATTGCGTAGTTTTAAAGGTTTATACATACATAGGGATGTAGGGACAGAGAAAGCGACTTTGTTTTATACTATGAAGTGATTATATTATTACAGGTGGTGTTTTGCGGTAACTTTCTTCGTGTGAATCCTTTGTCAATGAAACTACTGTCTTACGCAATGACCTACTGGTCCAGAGGTTCGCTCAAAGCGCTGTTTCTCGAGCACGAAGGGTGAGTCACGCTTGTATTTGTAGATACCTAACTTAGTTTTTATTGTTCCGTTACACAAAAGGCAAAAACGGAACCTTTATAAGATCACTTTGCTGTTTGTCTATTTTTTTTTATTATTGAATTGTTTTTACGGCCATGGAAACTAGTCATTTAAGGCCTTTCTTGAATTTATTTATCTTCTTCAGTCCTACTTAGGTCAGTCAAGTCAGTAGTCTAGTAAAGTCAAGTAAGAAAGTCTAGTCAGAGTCAGATGGCTAAGTGAAGCGGTGGAAAATTTTCACTTAGCTATAACTTGGAGATTTTGGTGAAAAGATAAAAAGTCACGTAATCGACACTGTGCCACTTCCCAACACTCACGCTTGTTCACGAACATTTTGCGAATAATAATCCGCCAATATTATGCACAAATAGTCGAAAAAACCTAAGTTTTGGAAATTAAATACAGCGCGGACATAGCGACAGTTTACTTTTCCCTCCAAAAACTTATTTTTTGTCTATCTGTCTGTCTGTCTGTCAATCTTTTTTTTCTCTTAGGAACGCATGAATGTATCAAGTTGAAATTGAATACGTATACTCAGACCTACTACGGTCTCTTGCGGCTGCAAATTAATAAAAATTATACGTTATCGCGAACAAAAAATATAACCGTATATGTTGCAATTTTGCGATATCAGAGATATGCCACATTTTTTGAAGGACCTCTGTCTTTTTATTTTATTTTTTATTCTTTGTTGTATCTTATTCCTTGGGGACATTTGTTTATTACAGTTATAGTTTAGGACCGAATCTGTGGTTTAAGTTTGTCCGGTAGTTGGAAAAATACGGTGTATATATTACTAGCTGTTCCCCGCGGTTTCACTCGCCCTTGGTGTGTATGCACTATAGCCTATAACCTTCCCCAAGAATCAAGCTATCATATGCAGAAATAATTTTTCAAATCCGACCAGTAGTTCCCAAGTTATAAGCGTTCAAACAAACAACATATTTGGTACATACTCCACTGAACTTTATGATTAATGTATGTTGTTGTGCTGATTTTGTGGTACCAAATAAACTGCTTTTCTTTCTTTCAAACAAACAAACTTTTCAGCTATATATTATTAGTTAGTTGCTGTGTTTTTAAAACACTAACGTAGGTATAAATATTCTACTATAGTACACACACACACTCCAAGTCAGGATACCACTAAATTACTTGTATCAAATACATTTGTTGCATCATAATAATTGATATAAGTAAGTCAAGTAGCCTATTGAGGCACTTAGTTTAGAAACGTAAAATATACACTAGTATAGATTATTTATTATTTCAGATATTTCGGCGCAGTAGGCTGCCTCCTGCATCTAGAGGGGAAAAAAAACAAGAAAAACTCACACGAAAACAGCAACAGTGAAGACAGATGAGCACTAATGCGCCTTAGACCGAGAGTGACCCGAAACCAACGCTGCGTTATATATATTAATAATTGTTATATCGTGAAGGAAAACCGGGCCATCTTTAAAACCAAATTCAAATTCATTTATTACTTGTAAACATGTTGTACAGTAAGGTTTTACAAATCACTATAAGAAACAAACATGCCTAACCGTTACGGCATACAAGTTTGAGTTCTTGGTCGCGTCGTTACATCTTTAAATCAATGTCAAGCAATTTCAAATTTTGAATCTATAAAAAAGTCATGAATATTATAATAACATTTTTGAGTTAATACATTCTTCAAATGTCTCCTGAATTGGTTATTTGGCAGTTCTCTAATCCTACGAGGCAGTTTATTAAAAAAATATATTATTATCCAATATCAATAATTTTTGTCGTTATTAATAGGCTACTTGACTCATATCGATTTTGATGCAACAAATGTTCATTTCTTACAGTATTTGACCCACGAAACTAAAATATATCTATCTATGTTAAGAAAAATGCAAGATAGTATAATTTCAATTAATTCTGAACTGTAAAAACGCGGTACGGCCATTATCCGCCACGATGCGACGTCAACGATGTGTAAATGGCCAGTTTAGACCTATTTTTGAATTCTGTGATTCGCCCAAAGTCCAAAGTGATTCGAAAGATTTGCATGGAATCGCATGATTTTCATGCGGCTCGGCTTTCAGTGAGAATTAGATCTTAAACAAATTGCTTCTCTGATCCAGATGACGTCATAAGACTAGACTCCGCAAAATGACTGACAGTCTTTCCGATGGTAATTTTAAAGTGAACTTTTTAAACCAAGTTTTGCTGTTTTCTAGGGCTCAAAAATGTGGAAAAAATGTTTTAATCTAAATTATTTTAGACATTTAAAACAAATTACCAACAACTCTTGTTTATTTATTGTTTCTAATATATGTTACAAAATGTTGATAGATGTTATAGGATATAATTTATATGCCAGAATACACAATTAGCGGACACACGACTGTTATAGCAGTTATAACAATAAAACTTCTATTGTGTTTTCAAAAATGTCCGCCAACGTGTTAAGCTATCATAAACCAACTAAAGCCACCAATCATTTTATTTCTTTTACTCTAATAACAGGTTATATTGAAAAATTTAAGAAGCCAGGTCACCAGTCACTAGTATTATTTACTAGTGACTGGTGACCTGGCTTCTTAAATTTTTTACTTATATTTACTTTATTTTTCCTTTGGTCAATTCAGAAAAAAAACTGACAGAAAAAAAGTGTCTAGTTTAAGCGGTTATGAGTTGTTTTCTGAAATAACCAAAGGAAAAATAGTCAAAAGTAATACCAAAATTACTAAAGGTTATTTACTAGTAACCTGCCTTCTTAGATTTTTTCAATTTTACCTGATTTTAGAGTAAAAGAAATAAAAAGATTGGTGGCACTAGATGGCTTACGATACCCCCTTAATAACAAAAATCTATTATATTCCACTTAGAGGTAGGTAGGCACAATATGCACATATTATTAACACTACTGCTACGTACAATACCCAACAACTCGACTCAACTTGTTCTGATGGTGTTATATTTATTGAGGGTAGGTTTCGAATATGGGGGTGGTTTTTAGTAATTTAAGTGTTAGATACCGGCAATTAAATGAATGAATAAAACAATATTTATAAGGCCAAACATTTTAACGCCCGCGAATACTCAAACCCTACTCAATTTTGAGAGCTGCTCAAGTATCATGCTGTCTCGCTGAACGTCAACGATATGACAGTGACAGCATTATACTTGAGCAGCTTTCAAAATTGAGTAGCGTTTGAGAATTCGGACGTAAGAGTTGCAATTCCAAGAAATTACTTATTTCATTTGAAATTATTTGTGCAAATTTCAATTTAAGTATCTTTAAAATAAATTTCCTATTACCGTGTGTACCGAAAGGATAATTAGAAATAATGTTTTTGAGAATGATTAGCATTTTTATTTATTTTTAAGCAGGGTAAGCATTTTCAGTTTAGCAATGTGACTGCTATGAGATGTAAGATTGGGTTTATATTTTATATTATTTTATATTATAAAAATAAATAATTATTACAGCTCGCTGATTTTATTTCAACTTCAATTGATGGGTCAACAAAAATAGTAAATGTATCCACTATTCATAATACATTTCCTGTATTATGTATTTATATTATATTTATTTTATTTAAAAAAAAATACTGGGACAGAATTGAAGACTGTCAAGTGTGGATGTGCCCACAGGTGGTGATCGTGGGTTTTAACCACAAAATTTAGAAACCCTAACAAGAGTTGGCATAGCGCACGAAAAACGTGTCACTAGTTTGGCTTGCAAGCCAACGTTTCACACTGAAAAAATGGGCGGGGAATTTGATTGCGTCATTTATTGCCACTGTTAATGGTCGATAATAAATATATATTAATACTAGCTGACCCGGCGAACTTCGTACCGGCCAAATCGGTCAATCCGTTTTCATGCTATGTCGTGACAACGGAAAACGGGTTTCATTTTTATATATATAGAATGGTGGCTTTGTTGTAAACTACGTAATACATTTCTAATAAGGTGTGGTGTGGTTTACATGTATTAATTGAAGATAAGAAGAGAGTATACGCTGCCACACTGATCCTGGAACTAAATCGCGTCAAAACATTTCTATTCGGACAATTTCTCTGTTCTGTAATTAAATTAAATTTTTTATTTGATTTGATATTATTATTATGTAATTACCTATCACTATTTTAATGATAACGGTGTTTACCTGTGTATTTGCTTCGTGGTGTTTACCCTGCCACCCTGTATATAACAGCAGTTCACTGCAGGTAGATTTTAAATTCCGCTTACTTCCCAACTTGAAGTTTTGGTATAGAAGCGCTATCTCCATATGTTATAACGACATTATTAGATGACGCTGATAACAATGAATCGACTCCATTTAGCGTCATTTCCACTGCTTTTACTATTTGATCCATATAGTTAAAGGAATCCGAAACCGATTTAAGCCAGTTTTTATATTCATCGAGTTTTATATGAACAATGTCTTTAGGATTTTCAATGTTTGTAGCCAAAGTTTTTAAATATAAGATTAAATACCAAAATTGATTTTCCTTACGTTCCGGCAACATCTCATTCCATAATACGAAGTCAAATGTATACATAAAATCTCCATATATTTCAGACCAAATACTCCAAAATTGAGTTTCTTTATATGTTAAATCTTTACCATAACAATTATTTGGATACGGTTGGACTACTTTTCTTTGCTTTCCCACACAATCCCAATAAACATAGTCAGAGTTTGACCAAGGACGTGGAGTATACATTTGTGAAATTCTGTCGTATTTTCTACGTGATTTTAAATCATTTGGAGGAAAACTAGATATGGGTATATCTTCTAACCATCTTCGACTCGGGGCTTCCCTGAGTTTAATGTCATAAAATTTCATTGGACATTTTGATAAGGATTCCACCAACCGATTTGTCTCCATGATTTTATCTAAAATGTTTGTTATGTTACTATTTACGATGTTTTGTGAAGTCCAGTTATGCTTTTTGGAAACATGGTTTTTGTTTTGGTTTAATTTTCTATTGTCCACAAGACGTTTGTCTATCTTTTCTTCCGTCTCTTCTTCCGTTCCTTCTTCGTCGCCGCTCTTCTCAGCCGATTTAACTTTTTCTAATATAAGAAGTAATGCAATAGCAAATGTTGCTATTATCATTTTTAGTAGATTTATTATTTAAAACTAGAAATATATTCTCGCGTGGAATGGAATCACTTTTTAGAATAACGTAGAATTACCTGAAAAAAAAACAGAAAGAAGTCAGGGGTGTTATCCAGCACTACTGAGTGCATTGGTACCAAATATTTAACACTAGAAATGTTATTAATCGGATTTAATTCTAGAACCAATGTGGCAATCTACCTATATCCTCTCTTTTTACCTTCACTTCACACATATAAATAAGCCACGCCTAATTAGAAATGTATTTCGTAGCTTACCACAAAGCCACTACATGAAACTGACAAACCATATCGGCAATAAATGACGCATTAAAAACCCCATTTATTACTTCGTGTATATTTTACGTTTTTAAACTTAGTGCCTCAATAGTCTACTTGACTTTATATCAATTTTGATGCAACAAATGTTTATTTCTTATAGTATTTGTCCACTTGCTTCGTGGTATATGATACAAGTAATTTAGTGGCATCCTGACTTGGAGTGTGTGTGTGTACGATAGTAGAATATTTATACCTACGTTAGTGTTTTGAAAACAGCACTATGAGTACGTAATAAGGCTGAGTTTTAACTGATGCGGAGCAGAATTTCAATTAATAAATTTAATCACAATGCTCGATTAAATAAACTAAAGAAATACTTCATCGCAAATATTCCAAAATTATAAAAACTACATAGTATAAAACAAAGTCGCTTTCTCTGTGCCTATATCCCTATGTATGCTTAAATCTTTAAAACTACGCAACGGATTTGATTGTGATTTAAGAGGAAGGTTTTTATGCCCTTGCGAAGCCGGGGCGTGTCGCTAGTGCCATATAAATCACACTCTTCGCGATTATAATTAAATCATTCTGTACATAGTCTTTTGTATTTAAGCGTTCATTTAAACTACTTTGATTTGTTTGCACTCCGCGTCTACGATAGATAACGCACGCAAGACAAAGACTTTTACTTACTACCCTCCAGGCTTAATCAATACTATCCATACTAATATTGTAAATGCGAAAGTCTGTCTGTCTGTCAGCTCTTCACGGCTAAACTGCTGGACCGATTGTGATGAAATTTGGTATGGATATAGTTATGCACTAGGAGTCAAACATAGCCTACTTTCAGGCGCGATATAACCGAGGCGCACGCAGGTGGAGCCGCGGGAAACGGTTAGTATATAATAAAACTAGCGGTTCCCCGCGGCTTCGCCCCGCGTGGGACTCGGTTATATCGTGCCGAAAAGTAGCCTATGTTTGACCTCAGGTCGTTAACTACATCCCTACCAAATTTCATCACAATCGGTCCAGCAGTTTAGCCGTGAAGAGGTGACAGACAGACAGACTATCGCATTTATAATATTAGTATGAAAGTATGGACTAGTATGGAAGTATGGATGTATAATTTTTTTATTTACATTTAAAACACAAAGTTAAAACAATATGGCAACTCCAATGCAGATTAAATTTCGAACGAAATTGTAAGGCATAAGGTACAATGTTTTTGTAGCATATGAAAAATAGGTACAATGTTCTTGTAGCATATCTGTGTAAATAAATAAATAAAATATTTCCAGCATTTCAACATTGTTCAATAGGCAATAATTAATAAGTGTCAATTGCGAAACGGCTTGATTTAAATAAAAATATTAGATTTTTAGAATCGGCTAATTAGTTTTATCATATTACTAGCAGTCCACCCCGACTTCGCCCGTAGTATACACATAGCCTTTGTCACTCGGGGATAGTGTAGCTTTTCAGCAGTGAAAGAATTTAAAATCGGTCCAAAAGTTTTGAAGCCTGTTCGATGCAAACAAACAAACTTAGCTTGTTTAAGTACACTACATAGTATAAAACAAAGTCGCTTTCTCTGTCCCTATATCCCTATGTATGCTTAAATCTTTACAACTACGTAACGGATTTTGATGCGGTTTTATAGATAAAGTGATTCAAGAGGAAGGTTTTTATGTCCATTCGAAGCCGGGGCGGGTCGCTAGTAAATTATAAATATTTATTTATAAAAGGGAACCTTATTTCGGTAACAATTAATTTAAGGAATTTGACTCATTGCAAAGGCAATAATAGTAACAATCCGCTCCGCGTTAGTGGAACCGCAGCCTTATAGTAGCTTTGATTTTATTTTGAAGATTATAAACCCACCTATTGTAAACTTTTATTAGTGCAATGAATAATACTAATTACCTATACTGAACCGATTTGCTTAAAACTTTCACCAATTGTTTTGTTTTATATAACTCGGAAGAACATCTAAAGTTTGTTACATCAAAATCGGTTTATTAAAAAACAGTTATCGTCATTTGAATGAACACAAGGCATATTTGATTTAGAACGAATGCACCAAATTGGATAATTCTTTTTTTTGTGTCGGTTATTGTCATGACAAACTTTGTATAAAAGAAAAGGGAGATTCCCGGGTAATACCCGCGGGAATTTCGGGAGCATTTCCTGAAATTCCCGCGATAACTGAAACGAAGCCTACGCGCGCGAGTCAAGTTGCGGGCTACAGCTAGTTTTGAATACATGCCGTACGGTAAGTGAGTGTTTTTTTTAATTATTGTTGTTTTTTTTTTTTGGTTTGTTTGATTTTTCGTATGTTTACAAGTTGCTGGCTTGATAATGGAGTAATGTGCAAGGTCAATCGACTCCACTTCGTATGCGGCTCAACCGGTCAACTCGACCACCCGTAACGACTGTAAGGGCAGAAAGGAAGTTAGGTTCAATTTTTTTTGTGACCACCCGGAACGACTTTTAGGCCTTAGGCGCACATTAATAGACGCTTCATGCATGATGGTTTTCCATCAATCATTGGGATCACAGAACAGAGAAATTATCCGAATAGAAATGTTTTGACGCGGATTTAATTCCAGGATCAGTGTGGCAGCGCGTATTCTCTCTTCTTATTTCCAATTAATACATGTAAACCTACATCAAATTCGCCTATTTTCTTCTGTGTGAAACGTTGGCTTGCAAGCCAAACTTGTGACAAGTTTTTCGTGCGCTATGCCACTTCTTGTTAATATTTCTAAATTCTGTGATAGGGATGTACTCGAAAGGTGAATTGAATCGACTGATATCATCGAAGACAGAAGTCTTCGTAATAAGGCTCGATGTCGGAATTATTAAGAGTATACTGATCACTCTAAGCAGTGTTGGTCGAGAGATGGTTTAGAAAAACTGACACCTAGTTGTGCTTGGTCGATTAGGGGTGTCTATTTAAATACAGATATATTTTCGACATCGATTTTCATTTCCCAGAAAACTATTCTATGTTTTTTTTTTTAATTCTAAACACAACTAATAACTTATCATCGCAGTTTCATATTATCGAACAACATTTGTTAAAAAAATGTTGAAAAATTATTACTATTGCTAGAAAAACGATATAACGAACTTTCATGTCACACACTTATGATAAAACCATAATTGTGTTTGCCAAAAAACGAAACTATAAAAAGGAAGCGACTCATATCATTACGGTTCCGAGGGTATATATATAGTTATACCCAAAAATAACGGTCTTAACCAGGTATTTAGGACCCTTAAATGGACCGGTATTTTAAATTACCACGTTATTTGTACCGGTTAGAAGCCCTACTGTATAGTGAGGATGTAACTGGGAAAAACTTTAGGATGAACAATATATTGGAGATAAGGTTACAAAAAGTATAAAAACTAGCGCGTGCCCCCGATGCACGTGCGCTTGGCCGACATTGTTTACAAAGCACAAAGCATATACGGAGGTAGGTATATTTATGAAAACACATTCCACGCCATGGTTTAATCAGTAATACGAGGTGCTTCTGTTGCGTAGGTAAGAACAGGCCAAAACCACTGATTAATAAATTTATTATATATCGACACTACTACTAGCTGTTGCCCGCAGCTCCGCCCGCGTAGTAACGGTTATATCGCGCCAATAAGTAGCTGAAATTGTCGGATTGTAACGTTTATTAAACAGGGCACGGAATTATTGATATGTGGATTCTTAAAAAATAATGTGACATCCTGACCTTGCCTTGTTTCAATATTCTCTTTTGACGTGAGTTCCAGGCGTAGTGATTACATACTCTTTGGTTCCAGGGGCAATCCAGTCATGGACACCAGGGTGCACGGAGGTATTGCATAGATGTCTGAACCAGAGACGACGTATCTACTTCAGCTTAATATGCAACTGGACGACACAATACATAAAATATTGGTAACTGCACAAAATATTGGAAAAAAAATAAGTAGTAAGTAAGTACTAGACAGAGAACAAAACGGACACTTGCAGTACTCACACCCTCCCACCAGAATCACATGCCTCACCTCACCGCGCAGATCAAAGGTAAAAAGGGCAAAACAAACAAGGCCGTGCCGTGTATTGTATTGTCATTAGGTTTTGTAGCCTAAAATATTAAATTGATAATTATTTTTTATTAATTTTACTTGGGGTACTAGGGCTATTTAAAAAAAGAAAACAAGTAGACCGAGGGAGCGAAGCGAGCGAGAGTCTTCATTAAGAGACTGGCAAATTTTGCTTTTGTCCGGATGTGTGTCTGTCTGTCTGTTTGTTCCGGGCTGGAGGTCGCATTTATGAACGGATCCTTATAAAACTTGGCACACGTGTTCTTGATTTATTTGCAATTTTTTCTCAAAAGATTTTTTTCATTGGAGGAAAAGTGGGGGATAAAAGGGGGAAAGTTTTCTGTAACGTTGTTTACGAACCGATTCTAATGAAACATTCATTTTCATTCTCTGTAGCCTTGTATAAGTCCTCCAGCGTGCAGGTATCGGCGCATGCCGTGCACGTCAAAAGATGGCCCATGGTCTGGGGTGGTATCTTCTATCATAAACGACCACCTAGCCAGGTTATCCTTGCTACGGCCAACTTGGGTTCTACGCCTATATTTAGGCATTTCCATGTCGGCCAAGGAAAATAGTAGCCAGGTAGCAGTTAGAAAAAAATTATATAGTATATGTCACCCGAAGATAGTGTAGCTTTCCAGCAGTAAAAGAATTTTTCAAATCAGTCCAGTAGTTTCTAAGCTCGATGCAAACAAACAGTCAAATCTTACCTCTTTATAATATTAGTATATGTACGTAGCATGCCATCTAGCGTAGAAAAGTTCGCAACTTTATCAAAAAGATTAAAGTTGCATTCTAATCCACGCTAGATGGCATTTAAAACATGCATGACTTATTTCTTTTTAGCTACTCCACTCATCGCTAGATGGCGATTAGCCACTGACCCCCCTCGACGCGAGGGCACTGTGTTTCTAAGGAAGAGTAATAGAGGGAAACTCTACTCTATATATCTTCTATATCTCGCCAATAACTTTAAAACATGCCACGCCGTGCCGAGCAAGAAGGAGAAAGTTACATTGTTTGTCCATTGTTCTTATTTATTCTTTTCTTTTTCAGTTATGGCGTTCTGAATAAAATTCGGCTGAACACATGAAAAGATCTAAGTAATTCTTTTTATTTAGTTATGAAATAGAAAAAAAATAACAAATAGCAAAATGTCAACAATACCTGTTGCTATTGTGTTACTCTATATATTGGGTATAGTGATTCCAACTGAAACGATCAGTCAGAATAAAAGAGAGGATGATACTTCTTTAAGAGATTCAAATAACACCATTTTGGAAATGTATGACCGCTTAGGTTTCAATGACGTCGATGAAGTTGTGTCACTTTTGCAGAACTTCCAAAAAAGCTTTGCTGACATTGAATCCAGGAAAAAAAGAAAAAATAGAAGATGGTTCGAAAATATACCTAAGTCAAGTTTTTCTCCGAAAGATTTACATACACGTCGAAGATATAGTCATATCGGAGAATTTGAATCTCGTTTGGCTACTTTTAACCAATATGTCAAATGGGATTGCGTAGGAAAACTGAGGGTACTAGTGCGACCATACCCAAATGATTGTTATGGTAAAATACTTTCTTGCAACGAAAATGTATTTTATAATTTTTGGGCTAAAGTAGGTGGAGACGTAATGTATACTTTTGATTTTATATTATGGAATAAAATTTTACCAAAACGAAAAGAAAACCAATTTTGGTATTTAATGTTATATTTAAAAACACTGGCAACAAAAATCGACAATCCCAAAAATATAATGAGTGTATCTCGAAAGAAATATAGAAATTGGTTAAAGTCCTCTAAAAACACATTTAAGAGCTTAGATATATTTTTAGAAGCATACAAAGTTTTTATAAAAGTAGTTGAAGATTCATTGACATTAAGTTCAAATAAAATAAATATAACATATGGATCCAAACCATCAATGTCATTAACCTAGATTTCGCCGGTTTTCGGGTATGCGTTACCTTACCGTACACAGCAAATATGTATGTTACCGGTTATCTGTATAACCAGGTACCAAGAGAAGTTATATTATTTAAGATTGAAATTTGTACAAATTATTAAACAAATAAATAAATCTAAACTAAAAATAAATATATATATTTATTTTTAGTTTAGATTTAGTATAAAAACTAGCGCGTGCCCCCGATGCACGTGCGCTTGGCCGACATTGTTTACAAAGCACAAAGCATATACGGAGGTAGGTATATTTATGAAAACACATTCCACGCCATGGTTTAATCAGTAATACGAGGTGCTTCCGTTGCGTAGGTAAGAACGGCCAAAACCACTGATTAATAAATTTATTATATAGCGATACTACTACTAGCTGTTGCCCGCAGCTCCGCCCGCGTAGTAACGGTTATATCGCGCCAATAAGTAGCTGAAATTGGCGGATTGTAACGTTTATTAAACAGGGCACGGAATTATTGATATGTGGATTCTTAAAAAATAATGTGACATCCTGACCTTGCCTTGTTTCAATATTCTCTTTTGACGTGAGTTCCAGGCGTAGTGATTACATACTCTTTGGTTCCAGGGGCAATCCAGTCATGGACACCAGGGTGCATGGAGGTATTGCATAGATGTCTGAACCAGAGACGACGTATCTACTTCAGCTTAATATGCAACTGGATACAATACATAAAATATTGGTAACTGCACAAAATATTGGAATAAAAATAAATAGTAAGTAAGTACTAGACAGAGAACAAAACGGACACTTACAGTACTCACACCCACCTTCCCACCAGAATCACATGCCTCACCTCACCGCGCAGATCAAAGGTAAAAAGGGCAAAACAAACAAGGCCGTGCCGTGTATTGTATTGTCATTAGGTTTTGTAGCCTAAAATATTAAATTGATAATTATTTTTTATTAATTTTACTTGGGGTACTAGGGCTATTTAAAAAAAGAAAACAAGTAGACCGAGGGAGCGAAGCGAGCGAGAGTCTTCATTAAGAGACTGGCAAATTTTGCTTTTGTCCGGATGTGTGTCTGTCTGTCTGTTTGTTCCGGGCTGGAGGTCGCATTTATGAACGGATCCTTATAAAACTTGGCACACGTGTTCTTGATTTATTTGCAATTTTTTCTCAAAAGATTTTTTTCATTGGAGGAAAAGTGGGGGATAAAAGGGGGAAAGTTTTCTGTAACGTTGTTTACGAACCGATTCTAATGAAACATTCATTTTCATTCTCTGTAGCCTTGTATAAGTCCTCCAGCGTGCAGGTATCGGCGCATGCCGTGCACGTCAAAAGATGGCCCATGGTCTGGGGTGGTATCTTCTATCATAAACGACCACCTAGCCAGGTTATCCTTGCTACGGCCAACTTGGGTTCTACGCCTATATTTAGGCATTTCCATGTCGGCCAAGGAAAATAGTAGCCAGGTAGCAGTTAGAAAAAAATTATATAGTATATGTCACCCGAAGATAGTGTAGCTTTCCAGCAGTAAAAGAATTTTTCAAATCAGTCCAGTAGTTTCTAAGCTCGATGCAAACAAACAGTCAAATCTTACCTCTTTATAATATTAGTATATGTACGTAGCATGCCATCTAGCGTAGAAAAGTTCGCAACTTTATCAAAAAGATTAAAGTTGCATTCTAATCCACGCTAGATGGCATTTAAAACATGCATGACTTATTTCTTTTTAGCTACTCCACTCATCGCTAGATGGCGATTAGCCACTGACCCCCCTCGACGCGAGGGCACTGTGTTTCTAAGGAAGAGTAATAGAGGGAAACTCTACTCTATATATCTTCTATATCTCGCCAATAACTTTAAAACATGCCACGCCGTGCCGAGCAAGAAGGAGAAAGTTACATTGTTTGTCCATTGTTCTTATTTATTCTTTTCTTTTTCAGTTATGGCGTTCTGAATAAAATTCGGCTGAACACATGAAAAGATCTAAGTAATTCTTTTTATTTAGTTATGAAATAGAAAAAAAATAACAAATAGCAAAATGTCAACAATACCTGTTGCTATTGTGTTACTCTATATATTGGGTATAGTGATTCCAACTGAAACGATCAGTCAGAATAAAAGAGAGGATGATACTTCTTTAAGAGATTCAAATAACACCATTTTGGAAATGTATGACCGCTTAGGTTTCAATGACGTCGATGAAGTTGTGTCACTTTTGCAGAACTTCCAAAAAAGCTTTGCTGACATTGAATCCAGGAAAAAAAGAAAAAATAGAAGATGGTTCGAAAATATACCTAAGTCAAGTTTTTCTCCGAAAGATTTACATACACGTCGAAGATATAGTCATATCGGAGAATTTGAATCTCGTTTGGCTACTTTTAACCAATATGTCAAATGGGATTGCGTAGGAAAACTGAGGGTACTAGTGCGACCATACCCAAATGATTGTTATGGTAAAATACTTTCTTGCAACGAAAATGTATTTTATAATTTTTGGGCTAAAGTAGGTGGAGACGTAATGTATACTTTTGATTTTATATTATGGAATAAAATTTTACCAAAACGAAAAGAAAACCAATTTTGGTATTTAATGTTATATTTAAAAACACTGGCAACAAAAATCGACAATCCCAAAAATATAATGAGTGTATCTCGAAAGAAATATAGAAATTGGTTAAAGTCCTCTAAAAACACATTTAAGAGCTTAGATATATTTTTAGAAGCATACAAAGTTTTTATAAAAGTAGTTGAAGATTCATTGACATTAAGTTCAAATAAAATAAATATAACATATGGATCCAAACCATCAATGTCATTAACCTAGATTTCGCCGGTTTTCGGGTATGCGTTACCTTACCGTACACAGCAAATATGTATGTTACCGGTTATCTGTATAACCAGGTACCAAGAGAAGTTATATTATTTAAGATTGAAATTTGTACAAATTATTAAACAAATAAATAAATCTAAACTAAAAATAAATATATATATTTATTTTTAGTTTAGATTTATAAATATAGATTTATTTATTTCACACTTTATACCTAATGCAACCTAATCAAATGATACTAATGGGACGACATGCTTCATATAATTTAGAACCAAAAAGAAATCAGAACAATCATTAATTTAAAAATATTTAACCAAAGAAATATTAATTACAAAAGTATGGTTCAATATTAGTTGCGAGTAAGTTGCAAAACCTAACCAGATCAAAAAAATCTTAATTTATCGTCAACTAGCGACCTGTCCCAGCTTCGCATGGGCATGACCTTCCTCTTGAATCACTCTATCTATTAAAAAACACCGCATCAAAATCCGTTGCGTAGTTTTAAAGATTTAAGCATACAAAGGGATATAGGGACAGAGAAAGCGACTTTGTTTTATACTATGTAGTGATGATAGTGATTACGTATTCACTCAACTTATTAGCCTTTAATTTCTGGTCAATACAATATCAAGAAATTATAACCTTGTGAATAAACTTTATGCAGTAAATACACGTTTACATCCCATTATTATTATTAAGGGAATAGTTTGTATGTTTGTAACTCCTTCAAGCTTAAATGGCTGGGCCATTTTTTTATGAGATAGGTACTAGCTGCCCCGGCGATCTCCGTACCGCCTGAACGCACTTTACTCACCGTTTAAACCTTCCCTGAACTTCCACAAATATTTTAAGACCAAAATTTTCCAAATCGGCCTAGCCATTCTCGAGTTTTAGCGAGACTAACGAACGGAAATTGATTTTTATATAGATATATAGATATAGATGGAGGTAGCTCAAATAGGATTGTTTTAAAAATACGCGATTTCCGTAGGTTTAGTCCACAGAGTTCCACCTACACCTCTGTGGACAAACCTACGGATATCGATATATACCTTACTAGCTGTTCCCCGCGGCTTCGCCCCGTGTGGGACTCGGTTATATCGCGCCCAAAAGTAGCCTATGTTTGACCTCAGGTCGTTAACTACATCCCTACCAAATTTCATTACAATCGGTCCATAAGTTTAGCCGTGAAGAGGTGACAGACAGACATACAGACTTTCGCATTTATAATATTAGTATGGAAGTCCGAAGTATGGATAGTTTGAGCCAGTGAAAAGCTTCCTGTGTGTATTTGACCAGACTTGAGTTTTTGTACATTGAGCCCCCTATACCTACCATACATGAGATGGGGGTTCACTAAGCCGAGAGTGGTGGACGCGGCAAGAGATCAGGTAAGTAAGACTAAGTGCTCACCATGATTGTCTGATAAATAAAAGATGATTCCGTGCTTCGGTAGGCATGTTAAGCCGTTGGTCCCGGCTGACATCTGGTAGTCGTTAAAGGAACCACGTCAGAGGTGGAGAGGCGGTTCCGACAACCTCTGACACCAGGGTGTGCATGGTCGATTGACCGTGACGCCTACTCGAAAATGATGATGAATGAATAACCAAGTCCGCCAAATCAGGGCCATGAGTAATAGCGTACCCTGGGCTCTGAAGCACAGAATTAAAGCGTAAGTTGAACAGGCAACAGTGCCACTAGTATGAGTTTTTCTAAACGCAAACCTGTACAGCGCCTCTGGCGGATAGCAACTAAGAAATTCCATACAAAATCCTAACGCAACTAACACGCTAACTCATACTAGGGGCACAGGGAAAACACGCTCGGACGAAGAAGAAATAGCCAAGTGAGGTAGCAGCAGAGGAACAAGACAATGGCATTAAATCTCACTTATGTCGGCTATGATAGTTCAAAACTTATTTGTATGGTAATTATCTATTTGGTATTTAAAATAACCTAAAACATAAACAGATTTTATTTTTAGAAGTACTTACTACAAATTGTCTCTGCGCCATCTTTTATAAATCTTGCGAACTATTAGCGCCACTGAGGCACTGACTGTGGCGTGCTTTCAGCGAGTTTCTCGTGTGTTGATAATTAGTACTTAATATCATATACAGTGACTAGATGGCGCGCAGTGACGGTTTTTAACGAATATTATTGTAGCTTGTAGTAGCACTAAATGACAAATTTTGTAACAGCAAGCCACAAATCTGCATCTAACCATAAGTTTGAAGACACTCAAACACATTTTTTTTAAATAAATGTTCACGTATTAGTCTGCATTTATGAAATGTAGTAGTAGGTACTGTAGGTATGTAACATTACTTGGGTAGGTACTTTTATCCCAAATATAAATTACACAAGAGCGAAACCCTAGGCAAAAGTTAGTGCCTACAGTTCAATTTTTTGGCTAGTACTAACTAATAACTGCCGAAATGCCAACCGAAAAATCTTCCAAAGATTTTTGAAAAAAAAAAACATTCCGACAAATTGAGTAGAGACCTCCTCCATTTTTTTGAAATCGGTTATATAGCACACTCTTAAAAATTATCGCAACAATGCGTCTGTGTGCAGGGGTCACGTAGTATTCTCTCGCATGTACACTACTAGCGCAGTTTATTGATATGAAAGTGCTTAGGGCTACCGCTGTACGTGTATTCGATTTCTAAAAAATACAAAAATAACTTTTTTTTTTCTATGAAAAACTTATGTTTAAAATTTCAGAGCCGTTTTTAAAACGTGAGTAAAAATATATATACAAATAAAAAATAATATGTTTTCTGTATTTTATGGCCCCAGAAATGTTAAAACGAGAAATGGACGATAGGTAGGTACCTCGGTGAACACTAGCGCCACAGTAATTTAAAAATCAATATTTACTGAAAACACAAGTTATCAAAAATCCGTCTTCTGTAATTATGGTTTTGGATCTGAAGTTAATTTTAATCATATTCAATTATTAAATTATAGTTCCATATAGTTACAAATTGCAAAACTGCTTAAAGTGGCCGTTTTAAGCAATAATTTAAAAATAAAAGCCAGGAGTTTGACCACCTACCTCGATTCTCTCCTCTCGTAATGGCTACTTGTATCGCTTTCGCCACATTTCGCTCCGTTTAACGCACAAAACGCTTTAAAAAAAAAATATTTTTGCCAAAGTTAACAAAAAAAAATTTTTTTGAAGCGTTTTGTGCGTTAGACAGAGCGAAATGTGGCGAAAGCGATACAAGTAGCCATTACGAGGAGATAGGCGGTCGACCCACAGAACCTTAATTACATAACACGGATTTTTGATAACTTGTGTTTTCAGTAAATAATGATTTTTAAATGACGGTGGCGCTAGTGTTCACCGAGGTATCATCTTAAGACGATAAATTATTAAATTATAGTTCCATATAGTTACAAATTGCAAAAGTGCTCAAAGTGGCCGTTTTTAGCAATATTGCAGTTTGTAACTATAAGGAACTATAATTTATAATTGAATATGATTAAAATTCACTTCAGACCCTGAACCATAATTACAGCAGAGGGGTTTTTGATAACTTGTGTTTTCAGTGAGTAATGATTTTTAAATGACGATGGCGCTAGTGTTCACCGAGGTATCACCTCAAATAGTTAGATCTTACGTAACTGAATAAAAAATTAATAGCGATTATATATATTACACAGCCCTGTAACGCACACGGTAGCGCGTCGTCGTCTTCAAGCACGCACACATCTATATAACGGATATATGAAACCGAATGCTTGTCAAGTCAAACTAAATGGATACAGAGTAGTGATGTCATAGTTATCGATAGTGTATTGTGTTGTTCATTAATTCATATTTGGATAATTTTAGGTTTTCGAACAATAAGGGTGAAAACGAGACCATATTGCTTAGCCGCTGTTGTCGGTCCATCAACGCACCGTACCTATCACATCATCAGTACATAGTACAAAACAAAGTCGCTTTCTCTGTCCCTTTGTATGCTTTAATCTTTAAAACTACGCAACAGATTTTGATGTGGTTTTTTTTTAAAAGATAGTTATTCAAGAGGAAGGTTTTTATGCCCATGGGAAGCCGGGGCGGGTCGCTAGTAGTTGTAGTAGCACAAATTGTACGTCTGTCTGTATATGTAAACGTCAATAACGCAAAATCTGCTGTACGGGGATTATAAGATTTTGTATGATGATAGGGTTAACACCCCAAGGTACATATAGGCTATAAATTATCCTTGTACAAGTTCCTGTAAAACAATCGACCAACCTAAAACGAACTAGCGGCAACGCGCTTTATATTGTAATGAGAGATCAAACACTTAAAGCAAACAGGTTATACTTGGATTGGTAAGTTACACCTTTATTCTTTACGAGCTTCCCTCGGGAACAGTGCTTTTGAAACGTACCTATACCTTATGTCAATACTCCTAGCCATAGCTATGTGTATGTGATATTTGAAATTTCAGGAAGATAAATATACAAACTCGCTTTCGCAAATCAAATATCTTTATTTGCATGAATGTATGTACAAAATGATGTTGTAACAATATGAATGTGCGAATACATTATACCTTAGTAAGGCGTGCAAATCTATCATGTCTAAAAAATACTCAATTATAAGGATACATTTATGATATTAGTTGGGATTTGATTTGCATAAATGTAGGTAATACAATGATTGTTAGTTATGTAACAGTGTTAAGTGTGCCATTACATTTTGGTTTCGCCATTAGATGGCGTTTGTACACTTTTATAAAATATTTTAGTTCGTTTCCAGATGCATAAAAGTTTAAATATAATTGGTATCGAGTTTGTTGCACTACAGAAAATATGTATAATAGCACTAACGTTGTTACATCAAATTATCTTATAAATTATAGGTAAGGTAGCCATATTAATACGAGAAGGCGAGTAGGTAGGATGTTTTATCATAAATCCAGATCAGCGCGAGCTAGATTCAGCAACTTCTTAGGACCTTCGATTTAATTAACCCTATATGAAAAAGGGTAGTAAGTACCCTTTTAAATGTTACGTGTTTGTGTGTAAGTGTGCATAAAAGCGCCTACACACGAGTCAATTTGGATTAGGATTTTTAAACAAACGGTGTTTTGGCTTTTCATATAAGGCCCAGAGAGACAAAATATTTTTAATGAAACTTCGTACCGTATCGTTATCTCGCGGGGGTAAGATGGAATCTTTTTATTTGTAGTTGTTTTTCTTTGTTAGTAGACGTACTTTGTCTGTTTTCTCAATAAATTATATATATAGCCTGACATTAACAAACTGAAAATCATTAAAAAGTATGCTCCCGTGGGCGTGTGGCACCAGGCAAACGTCTTTTACTCAAATATAATTACAAGAATAGCATTATACGCGGAATTTCATTTATAAACACATCGGTAAAAGCTGCTCTTTTCTGCAAAATGAGGAAAAAAAGAAAAAAAAGTAAATATTCGAAAAGAAAAATAAATCTATCGACACTCGTCAATCCCTACGCTCTACCAGAGTCGCACAAGGTATGTTCGTATTATTATTAACTAGCGTAAAGCCAACGACACACTGGTCGCAATATTATTTAACTTAATTTACCACAAAATTTGTATTCCTCCCGTTTGGCAGTGTGACGTAACCAATATGTTTGATCTAATGTTAATTTTTTAATTATTTGATACAGATTGTAAATATTTTTATTTGCTAATAAAGTGAAACTTAATGTCATAAGTATATAACTTAAAGTACCTATGTATATTTATTCTAAAATAGTTGTTACTCGCGGCTCCGCCTGCGTCAAGGGGTTGTCTATGCGTTTTGTATCAATGATAATTACTATACAATTTAAGTACTTACACAAAGTATGCCTTAAATAAAAATACAAACGAGTTTTTATAAGTTTGTATCTCACCCAAACATGACCTAAAGGCCAAGCAGAGATATATATTTAGTGCACACTGATGATGATGACATAATTAATTAGGTAAAGCAAATTTTAAGGTTTTAGTTATTACCCAATACTTAAGTACTTACTAATGTACTAAAGTTTTGAAGCACCACCACTAACAGGAGTTTATTGGCTATTGTAAATTTTATTTTCAGAGATAAATAATGACTTAATTATTATATGTATATTACAGTTATATTTAGATCTAATTTTAATATATCTACGAGTATATCCTATGGTTTAAATAACGATTTGCTTCACATAGTATAAAACAAAGTCGCTTTCTCTGTCCCTATGTCTCTTTGTGCATACAATATAAATCTTTAAAAATACGCAACGGATTTTGATGCGGTTTTTTTTTAATAGATAGACTCTATCTAGATCTATCAGATAGTGATTCAAGATAAAGGTTTTTGAGCCCATTCGAAGCCGGGGCGGGTCGCTAGTATTTATATATGCAGTTTAGCCCCCCCTCGTCTAGTGAGATCAATTTAAACTGCCATATCAACAATCATCGCACACATTTCCACTCTGGCTGGTGGAGTCCGGGCCTTAAGTTTTACACTGAGCTGTATCTCTGAACAGACTAACCAAGAATATAGACACGACAAATATCTTATTTTATAAAATAACTAGCGACCCGCCCCGGCTACGCATGGGCTTAAAAACCTCTTGAATCACTCTATCTATTAAAAAAAACCGCATCAAAATCCTTTGCGTAGTTTTAAAGATTTAAGCATACAACGGGATATAGGGATTGAGAAAGCGACTTGTTTTATACTATGTAGTGATAGTGATGTTGCCAGTATCTTCGGAACCTTGCCTAAAGGGACTCCTTTTAATAATATATTTCAGCTATAATTTTATATAAGGTGGAAACAAATCAACTGCAAATATTTAAAGGGCAGATTTATACCGTTATTGTGAACAACTTTTCCAAATAAACTTAAATCGAAATACGAAAAAAAATTTTTGACCTCCCATACAAATTGAGAATCATCTGATCTAGTTTAGTATGGAGAGTGAAAAAAAAATTCGTATTTCGATATAAATTTAACTTTTGTCAAAATATGAAATTATTTTTTCACTCTCCATACTTAACCAGATCAGCTGATTCTAAATTTGTATGGGAGGTCAAACATTTTTTGCATATTTCGATATAAGTTTATTTGAAAAAGTTATGATCACTTAAGTCGTCTGAATCTGCCCTTGAAATATTTACAGTTGATTTGTTCCACCTTATATATTGTTGTTTTTTTAGCTTAAAATTTAATTTATTTTAATTTACGTTAATTTTTAATTATTATATTTTAGATATTAAATAGTAGCTTAGATCCATTATATTGTAGATATTGAATAATTAATATATATTATGCCAGGTCTACTAGAGTATAGCGTAATACTTCAAATATAAGGCACACAAACACACATTCTGTATTACCCATCGCACAGATAAGGTATGTACCTAATCGCATCATATTTGTGATTTTCATAGCTTTAAAAAAATCGGCCAATTGCGAGTCGGACTAGCGCCCCGAGGGTTCCTTACCACCACAAAATACTAAAACACTTACGAGATTATTTTTAAAGTTTAGTCCTTGCAATTTTTTTTAATTGTTTTAAATGGGAATGTTCTTAGATTTTGTTTATGTGGATGGTGCAGAAATTTTTTATAGGTATATTTCTTAGCATGCACGACTATTGAAACAAATTGTAACTTGAACTTGACCTTAGCGCCATCTAGTGAGCGGTGAAGTGACGTCTTGTTTCAATTTTTTTATTTTTATTTTAATAAATACTTACTTACCTATACAGTTTTTAGATTTATTCCTAAATACTTAATTGCTGTATGATATTGCTTCTTACCTTTCATGATTTTGCTCAACGAGAAGTGCTCCATAGGTTTTGAGATCCGCATTATGGGCGGTTTCAATTAATATGTGACACCTGCTCAGTAAGGTTTGTAAAATTTTATTTAATTTTCATTTATTTCCTAAAATGCCCCTTAAATAAAAAATTATATTATTTTACTTTGCTCATGTTAGAGTATCTATTTAAAACCAAAACATTTGACATTAGCATTGTAATTAAATGATCTAAGGAGGTTTTTGGAGGGAAAGTAAACTGTCACTATTTCCGCGCTGTATTTAATTTCCAAAACTTAGGTTTTTTCGAGTAATTATGCTTAATATTGGTGGATTATTATTCGCAAAGTGTTCGGGAACAAGCGTGAGTGTTGGGAAGTGGTACAGTGTCGATTACGTGACTTTTACCTTTGTCACCAAAATCTCCAAGTTATAGCTAAGTGAAAATTTTCCACCGCTTCACTTAGCCATCTGACTCTGACTCATCACTTGACTAGACTACTGACTTGACTTGACTAAAGTAGGACTGAAGAAGATTAATAAAATGAAGAGAGGCCTTAAAGGACTAGTTTTCATTGCCGTAAAAGGTATTTAAAAAAATAAAAAATTAAATGGTCTAAGTACTGTACAGAACCCTCTCCACGCGAGTTCAACTCGCACTTGGCCGGTTTTTTATAAAACTGCTTGTTTATTTATTTATAAGTACACAAACAGTTAATAAAGTGGGTTTATTGATAGGAAAGAAATATAATTTACATAATAAGACAACCTATAAACTCACCAATAATATGTAATAATATTAATAACTAGCTATTGCCCGCGGCTCCGCCCGCGTGTAGGTCGCTTTTCGCGTAACCTGTGGAAACTACAACTATCCAGATCTATAGTTAAATCTATAGTATCCTATTCCCGTGCCAATTTTATAAAGCCATTACATTGCTACGATATCAAACTGAAAATATTAACATTCATACTATCACATCTTTGTCTCTAAAAGAAAGACGCAGCCTATTACAGGGTCATTTGGACCTAAAAGCCACTTCTAAAGTTATAGTGGGCGTGAAAAGTGGAGAAAATCTCAATAAAAAGTGATAAGTTAGTTAAATTAAACCTAACGACACGACCGTATGTTCCGTCAAACAATAACTGAACTGACTTGGCGATTTCATTATTTTTAAACCAAAGCCAAACCAAACCAACCAATCAATTCAAATAGCTTACAATACAACACGACCGATAAACAAACCAACCAATAGAACTAAATCAACAACCAAATTTTTTTTAAATAATTTAATTTAATTGCCGTAAGGAAAATTTTCAATCTGCTATACCATATGCGAAAAAATAATTAAAATAAAGTCAGCGCCATCTATTGATATTTTATGTAACTAAATTATACGCCCACACACATTCAATGTGTTATTTTATTAAAATTTAATAGAGACTGCAGTGTGTTTTTCTCTTTATTGATATCGATAAAACGAAGTAGAAATTCTAGCTTTATCTAAATTAAATACGTTTATGTAAACCGCATTCAACACTGTTTAAAAGTTTTGAAGCAGTGCTAGAAGTAAACTTCAACTGACCATAACTTCTTTTTCCCTTAACCGATTTTGACGAAACAAAGTTTTGACAACGCTCCTAATTATATGTAATCCACCTGTGAAAACCGCGTTCAAATCCGTTGAGTAGTTTTGAAGTTATAACGTACCAGAGAGACAAAAATTCCAAAAATTGTTTTTTTTTGTTTCTATTACTCTTTCTTAATCGCTCCGTATCAGTTTTTTAGAAAAATATTTAATGTATAGACACTCGATTTTTACTGTCCTATTATTTGTATAGATAGATAAGTACAAAATACTGATATATTAACGGATTTAACGTTAAGAGCGTTCTCTACCAGTCAACCATTTGATTAATCTTCTTCTTCAAAGTCGTCAATGACAAACTATTAGTTGCGATATCGTTTATCCGGAAATAAATTTGCAAATGAATTTATTCGTTCCTTTTCAAAATTAAAATGAAAGTAAGAAAATAATTCTAGAAAACAAATAAAAAACGAAAACAGAAAATTATTGTTTGTGGCAGGATTCGATCCAGCTACTTCCAAATATTTCTTGAAACATTTCTTTACTAAAATATTAAAAGCAAAAATATAGAATTCTAAAAAACTAATACAGAACGAAAAAAAAGTAAGTAAAAAAAAAGTCATGCTTAGCAGGATTAGAACCCTCTACTCAAAAAAATAATCCGCGACCTCTACGATAGGCCAACATGCGTTGTTAGTAATTGGCGAAATTTTAAATTGAATTTGTCTATAGGTACGCAAATTCACCCCTTTTTTGGATGTAAGGGTCGGAATTGTGAACAACCCTTTCTTATGTGGGCAGTATATAGTATAACGAAGACACTGACCAAATTTCACGTTTATGGCTTTTATAGTTTCGGTTTTGTGATGATAAATTAGTTAACCTCCCCCTTTTTACCCCTTTAGAGGTTGAATTTCAAAAAACGCTAAAACACGCCATCAGTTATTTTTGTTGAGAAGCATTCTTGCCAAGTTTCAAGTACATCAGTGAAGATTTCAATTTTTTTTCATAGAAACTTTGCCCTCAATTTTAACCCTTTTAGGGGTCTAATTTTGAAAAATCCTTTCTTATCTGAGCACTACGTATTAACATAAAACTTCGATATAAATTTCAAGTTTATAGCTTTTGTGGTTTAGGCTAGGCGTTGATTTATCAATTGCCCTTGTTCTTTTATATATATAGAAATTACATTAATCTACTAACTAATTAGAAATGAATACAAATATACTTAAAGACCTACAATTTATTTGAGAAACCTTACAATATATTTAAGATATGCAACTAACTTATGGAAAATAACACAAAGATTTACCTATTTTCAAACTACTATTCGAAATCCGGAATCCGGAAAAATACTTTTCAAACTTAAATTAAACGTATCAATGAGTAGCCCAAAACGCAGACATTAAACTATACATACAATATACTAATGCCGCAATTACCACTCCATACTCCAATCAATTCCAATTTAATTTTATTATTTTATATTAAGCAGGTACCAAATCGTCTAAACACACAATCAAATCGTTAGAAAAGCAAAAAAAAATAAATATATTTTATTTATTTTGAAATCTCAATCACTACACAAGGACATGATGATTAAATGCGAACGACAAACCATATCGACTTTTAAAATGTATGGTGGCGTCATCTATTGACACATTACTGAACTAATAATATTAACAAATAAATAAAACCTTTGCACTCTATCTTCTATTATGTATTGTATCCTATTACAATATGTTGTGTACATACAATACAATTCAATACAAAATATTATACCAAAAGACATTTTCAATTTTAATTCCATGTATCTCACTTCAAAAATGACAAAGTTTCATACAAACTGGCAACCCTTATTTCACTCCTATAGGGATGTTATTTTCAAAATCAGATTGATGCATTATTATTTTTTACCAATTACAAATTCAAATTAAAAATTTCATGTATCTCACTTCAAAAATGACGAAGTTTCATACAAACTGGCAACCCCTATTTCACCCCTATAGGGATGTTATTTTCAAAATCAGATTGATGCATTATTATTTTTTACCAATTACAAATTCAAATTAAAAATTTCATGTGTCTCACTTCAATAATGACAAAGTTTCATACAAAATGGCAACCCCTATTTCACCCCTTTAGGGATGTAATTTTCAAAATCTGATTGGTGCATTATTATTTTTTACCAATTACAAATTCAAATTAAAAATTTCATGTATCTCACTTCAAAAATGACGAAGTTTCATACAAACTGGCAACCCCTTTTTCACCCCTTTAGGGATAAAATTCCCAAAAGTCCTTTCTTAGCGGACGTCTCTTAGTCACAATCTACCTTCCTGCCAAATTTCATCTTCATCGGCTCAGCAGTTTTGGAGATTTCGTGATGAGTGAGTGAGTGTTTTTCGCTTTTATATATATAGATAATATTAAGTACTTTGTTTATCTATGTTGACTATGTTTTAATATCGGGTTCGGGTCTCAATTTTTCGGTTCACAAACAGTACGTAAAACCTCAACCTTCAAAGGTGTGATTGAGAGGGGAATATGGTGAGGAAAAAAGACAGGTATAGATTGCATGGATAAGAGCAAGAGAGATCGAGATATAATTAAAAGTTTTGTCGCGCAGGCTTTCTGCGGAAAGGATGGTGGGAACAGCACGTGCCGTAGAAGAGACGGTTAATTTAAAAAAATACTTAATAAAAAATAAATTAAAATATAAAAGCCATAAGCCCGATTGCATTTTGATATATCTACCAACTCCGCAGTTAAAATAATAATACCCCACGCTTTTTACAATATTTATTTAGTTTGATGTGATATTAAAACATAGTACCTGGGCGACCTAGCTTCGCTAGTTTTTTGAAGAAAATAGTTTTGCGTGAAAATATGGGTAATATGAATTTTCCCAGACATGGAACCTAGCTAGATTATCTTTTTGACTATGTAAGCACTTATGTTTAAAATTTCAATGAAATCGTAGAGCCGTTTACTAAAACGCTAGCTTACAATTAAATTGATTGCTTGTTTAATAGTACTTATAGGATTTTTTAAACTGTTTTTTTTTTGCAGTATTTATTCTATTAAATCGGTTCAGTACCTAATTTTGGAAATAAGCGTGATCATACATATAGACAGACAGACATACAAACATTTTCAAAAAGTTTTTTGCTTTCTATTATCCATTTCAGTCAAAATTAAATTACTAAATGAACAGACAAAATATTTTATTATTTTATTAAATATATAGATTAAGTACTGATTAAATGTCTCAAAAACAACGATAATCATTCATTTTTTTCTAATAAGTTTAAATGTGCGAGTGAAATAGCTACCAACGGCCTTAACAGCCTTAATTTAAAAAAGTACCAGTAATATATTAGAGAAGTCTCCATAGCTCCGGTGTCCTTTTTTACGAGTGCATATTTCAATAAGTTTCGTTTATATCCCTTTTAACCGACATAACAGGAGAAGTGTTGTGTTTGGATTGTTGTTATTTACATATTGTTTACCGTTTAGTTATGTATACAATTAAAAACTATACATACATAAATAATATATTACTATATTATTTTTTAATGAAAATTTGCTACTATAACCAATTACTAATCTAACAGTTAATTTTATTGAAACGAAACATTGACATTAATACAACAAATATTTATTTAATATTTTTAAATTTAATGTGTACATTTTAAGACGGACTTCGTTTGTAGTTAGAACCGTAAATGCAATAAATTATCCGAATAGAAATGTTTTGACGCGGATTTTGTTCCACGATCAGTGTGGCAGCGTATTCCCTCTTATAATCTTCAATTAATATAATGTAAACCACACCACACCTTATTAGAAATTTATTACGTAGTTTACAACAAAGATACCTAACATTATCGACCAATAAGTGGCAATAAATGACGCAATAAAAGTCCCCGCATTTTTTCTGTATGAAACGTTGGCTTGCAAGCCAAACCAGTGACACGTTTTCGTGCGCTATGCCACTTCTAAATTCTGTGTTCAGTGCCCCTAGTATGAGTTTTTCTTAACGCAGACGCTAGCGACTGCGTTAGCGATTTAGTATGGCAAACCTGTACAGCGCCTCTGGCGGATAGTAAGGCAACGAAGAAATTCCATACAAAATCCTAACGCAGTCGCATGATTGCCGATACGTATCGGCAATCATGTTATCTAGTATTTAAAACTGCCTATAATTTCTTGGCATATACATTCAGCTGTACAAATATTATTTGAAACAGATGATTAATACAGGCGTTTAGGTCATAGATGGATCGCATACCTAAACCTATTACTTAGTGTTCATTTTCAATCGAGATCGGTAAAAAGATAATTTATAATAGATATATACTAGCGACCCGCCCCGGCTTCGCATTGGCATAAAAACCTTCCTCTTAAATCACTCTATCTATTTAAAAAAACCGCATTAAAATCCGTTGCGTACCTAGTTTTAAAGATTTAAGCATACACAGGGATATAGGGACAGAGAAAGCGACTTTATTTTATACTATTTAGTGATAGTGATGTGATATACAACTAGCTTTCGCCCGCGGCTCCGCCCGCGTGAATTTCCCTCTAGAACAGTACTTTTTTCCGAGATGAATGGCTCCCTATGTCCTTCTCAATACGCCTAGCTATGTAAATGTGAAATTTCAGGAAGATACGGTTCAGTAGAAAGGGCATGAAGAGGTAACAAAATAAACAAACACACTTTCGCATTTATAATATTAGTTGGGATATTTAAATAATCAGGTCTATAAAAAACTATCGGTTCAAAAATAAAATTCGTTGATTTAATTTTGTGTTTGACTGACAATAGACAAATTTAAATTTGCTTTTGTTATTCAAAGTTCGATATTGAACGAAGCCAAAATCAAAATTGAATAAATGTAACCTTTAAAATCAAATTACAATAATTTATTGTATTATACTTATACCTACCTACTTATTTAATTATTATGTACAATAAATTAGGTCTTCAAAATAACTGCTCGGTTTCTGGATCATTTAGAAAACATCAAAATTCAAATTTTGAACGTAAATATATGTATAACTATTATACATATTCTAAAATACAGGACAAACAGTAAGTAGACGTAGTATATGTAGCAGTTTAAGATAAAACAGCATAATTCATATTTTTTTTATAAAATTATATATATTGTTTCATTATACTGTCCAGTGCCGGCAGACAGATAAGTTACAAATTACACATCCATTATCACACATTTCCTCCGTGATACTCCCTCTCTCTTTCTCTCATCGGAGCGATTGCATACCGGTGGTATCTTTATACCCGGTATAATAACCCGACTCCTTGTACAAGGGTTATTTTTTCGAGTCGTATAAATATCTTATTGTTTTGCCCTCAAAACTTCTGATTTTAACATATCAATAATAATAAGTGCTCGACTGAGTGTAATTAAAAAACATTTCGCTACCGCTGTTGTATACTTAGTATGTGCCATGCAGGGGCATAGTATCTGCCGTATCAATTATACGGGGCCCCTGGGCCACGGGGGCCCCGTATAATTAATAACTACCTACCGACTATTTTCCCGTGTAAAATTTTGGAAAAACTGACAGATAATTATGTTGAACAAATATTTCTTTTAGTTTTATGCATTTTTTTTCTTCTGTGAGTAATCTTTACCCTTCCTATAACGGCCCCCAAACATACATATTTATACGTGGCCCGCCAAGGCAAGCTACGCTTCTGGTGCCATACCGTGATGCGATCATGCGAGAAAAAAAGACTTTATTCTCACGAATCTTTTGTTCTACTCTTGGCACTCGTAAATTTTTTAAAGCAATTACTAGTCTACCACTACCTGTATTTGCGTCATTATAAGTAATTAGTTAAGTACCTACCTTATGCGTAGTTTAAAGTAAATGCGACCAATAGGGAAAATTAAATTGTTTTAGTAGATTACTTCTTTATTTTAAAGTATATCTACTTACTAGTTTTATTTCATTATCAACAAAGATAAACTCGTTATTGATTTTATAGTTAATAATATATATATTTTTTATTTACCTATATTGTCCCACTACTGGGCCAGAGAGGGGTAATAATAATAAATTTATTTTATTTAACAAATGTCCAAATTAAATAAAATCCATTTTTTTTTTTAACAACAAAAATGTTATTCTAGGGTTTTGGTAATATACATTAAAACAGAATACAAAACACTGGCAGTCATTGCTGTACAGTCTCATTAGATAACTATTTAAATGTGTAAAGTGAGTAAATAAATAACAAATCACGAATAATGGCGATAAATTAAGAAATCAATGAATAATCTTATCTCCGTGTCCATACTATACCAATCATTATATTTACGTAAAAAATATTGTGTGCACGGATACGGCGCGCCTGTGTGTGTGAAGGTTCTGTGAAGACGCAGGGCTGCCAAATGTTGTTTGTGGAATTCTGCGGTAAAATAATAATTGAAATCGATCCAGTTGTCTTTGAATTTATTCGTAACAAACAAACAATAAAAATCATTCTGATCATTTCTATTTATAATAATACTAGCTGTTCCCCGCGGCTTCGCTCTGCGTGGGACTCGGTTATATCGCGCCCAAAAGTAGCCTATGTTTGACCTGAGGTCGTTAACTACATCCCTACCAAATTTCATCGCAATCGGTCCAGTAGTTTAGCCGTGAAGAGGTGACAGACAGACAGACAGACTTTCGCATTTATAATATTGGTATGGATGGATGTATTAGTGTCAGAATGAGAAGTGTGATGTATGTGATTAGTCTGATATGATGTGATGTGCGATTTGATGTGACTAACTGTTTCCTGCGGTTTGACCAGCCCGTGGTGATGTGTTATAGTATAGCCTATAAAATTCCCCAAGAATCAGGTTTTCATAGGCAAATTTTTTTTTTTATCTCAGACCATATACTGCTCGTAAAAGAGCTTGTGACGTGATGCGCGTTATTTAATTTTAATTTTTTTTGTATGAGGAATTATTTAATTTTTTTATTTTAAGTACGGACAAACAAACCGTTTTAATGTACATATATAGACGTCTGATCATTCAATGTTTTGCTGGAGGGGGCAGACTGTCGTTTACTTTGTCAACTGCGCACTTGGCGGCTTTTATTGTTAACCTCTAATTTTCTCTTAACTTTCATTGCCGATTTTCTGTTTAATGTAAAATATCTTATTACTTTCTTGTGATCATTCTACCCTTCTGTTTACTTCTGTATACTTATTCTTTGGACTAGGAAAGTATATTTGTGCTGTAAATAAATGGATCTTCTACATTATTCTTTCTTTACTACTACCTATCCTTCATCTCATTCTTGTCCACAAATTGGTGACCTCGACTTGATTTGACACGAAACCTTCTTACACATGTATGGCGAGATGGCGGTACTGGGACTATTCTAGAAGCATCTTTGTGCTGTGAATAAAATCTATCTTCTATACTATTGCTACTTTAATACTATCCTTCTCTCTTTCTCATGCTTGTCTACAAGCTTGTACAAAAATAAAGTATAAAATTAATATTTTGTTTAATATTCTTGCTTAAGACTAGGGCATGCATTTCAAAATTTCGAAAATTCACAATTTCGAAATTTCAGACTATATTTGCATGTTTGTAATTTTGAAAAAAAAAAGGGTTCTCAAGGATTGACAACCCTACCATCATCTGAGTGTGTGAGCGGGCTAGCACCAGTCATCGCATTCTCACACACAGACACGTCCCGGCTCCGATGCCGAGCGCCCGTGTCGTTGTCAAAATTGAACGAGAGCGTGTTATTACTTATTTTTGTCAAACGATCGCCATATTGTTTTATTGTCCCCATTATAATCATTAATTCAGAATAATAAACTGTTTGTCATAGAATCAATAGATTATATCCATGTCTTTGTCTTCAAAAATATGTGTTTTTTTTTTTTCTAATGGTGACATGGGTTTTATTCAAGTAGTGATGTACGCTAGATTAAATTGTACCAATTAAAATAGATTTAAAAAACCGGTTCTGTTCGACGTTTGAATTTTAAAATCGAGCATTTTTTACAAATGAGGATTTAGCGAGTGCGCGTGTGTAGTGTGTCTAAAAATAATTTGTTGAAAAATACACTGGTCTGGTACGGAACTCGCAGTGTTGTTTTAATTATAGTGCAATGTCTAAGGTGAATAGTTATAAATAATGCTGCATTGCATTTCTTATCCCATTGTTCGCGTGAAATAATGTTTATATTTTTTCGAGAGAAATGTACAGTATCAGTGTGTTTGTGAAGTTAAAGTGATTACGTGGATATTTTAAGCAGATATAACCTTTGGATTACACTAATTATGGATAAACCTACTTACAAGGTAATTTTGAAGCTTATACCTATTTGTACCTAAGTAGGTACTTAATTAATCATAAGCACTTACCTATCCAAAAAAGATGTTGTTTTTATTTTTTTTGTATATTTCTTATTTCAAAATTTTAATTTTTTATTTAAATTTAGAACACTATTTTGTTTGGTAAGTAAGTAAATACCTAAAGTACTTAGGTACCTACTTTATTCAATCTGTCTGGTATACAGTTGTGTGTTGTAGGTATCTATCTATTATCGATATAGCAGTTTTCGATTAATTAGCTAATTATAAATTATTGTATCGAGCTTCTTTTGCCACATGCTTGATCCGTAAACGAGTTGTACCTACATTATGACGTCACCTATTGTTCTACTACTTCACTGATCCTGCATTGTTAAGATTTCGAACATAAAGCGCATTTCAGACTAAGAAAATATACCTACCTATCAAATTAGCATTACTTCATTATACAACTAAGTACCTACCTACCTATATCGCTCACCATCAATTTATTTTAAAAAGCTACATACCTATATACCTACCTACCTATAAGAGGTATGCTATATAGTCGCTAGACAGATTTTTTTTTTTATTTATAGCTAAGTCTTGTTTATTATGCTATATGTTTGGTGCCTTGCCTACGTTACGTACCTACCTACCTACCTAATTCAAAATTATTTAATAATAACCCGGTGTAAAAAATTTAAGTAGGTACCTACCTAGGTACAAATAAAATATTAAAAATAAATTAATTATTATAGTACCTATCTGAATCATTACTTCCATATCCATACTCCCATACGAATTCCATATTTTCTATACTAATATTAAAATTGCGAAGTCCGCTTTTACCGCTAATCCGCTGGACTGATTTTGATGAAATTTACTATGGAAAAGACCAGGAGTCAAACATAGGCTACTCTCGGCAGCGATATAACTGAGCGAATCTCTCGCGGGCGGAGTCGCGGGCCACAGCTAGTATTATTATATTAGCATAGCGCTAGTATTGGTAGGGCCGCCGCTACGCTGCGCTATATCAGCAAAAGCTAGGGTTGTGACACACAATGTATTACGAAAAATCGTTATCGATAAAAATAATTTAGTCATAAACGTCATACAAAGTTGTACCTATCTCTTTGTTCGTGATGTGTTGTAATAATTTTACAATTTTAATTACTTATCTGATTATATATAAAATAAAGAACTCATAAATTAAACATTGACGATATACATTTTTTTATCTTTCGTGTTTAACTACTTTTTTGTTGTTTTGGTAAAAATAAGAAGTCTACTTTTTTATCACGTATTGTTCATCATGGTACATGGAAGTAATCAAGTGTTGCATTTACATTAGGTACCTATTTAAACAACATTATTTGTGCAATAAAATGTAGTATTGTATTGTAATAAATAATAAAAATTGGACTATAAAAATATTTCTCACTAGCTGTTCGTGCGCGGGGGCCTCGTTCCCGTTATCGGGGGAATTTCGGGAATTGCTCCCGAAATTCTCGCGGGAATTGTCCGGACAAAGTTTGTCATGACAATAACAAACACAAAAATAGATTATCCAATTTGGTGCATTCGTTCGAAATCAAACTAGCCTTGAGTTCTTTCAAATGAAGATAACTTTTTTTTTAATGAACCGATTTCGATGAAACAAACTAGAAGTTTTTCCGACTTAAAACAAAACAATTGGTGAAAGTTTTAAAGAAATCGGTTCTGGGGCCACCACCATCTTTTAAAAACATGCAATATCCAGTGAGTAAGGGAGATGTTGCGTATTGCGCTGTCTCGTTTACTCACTGGATCACGCATGGTTTTAAGTGATTGTAGTAAGCCACCAGGAAAGAATGTCCCAGACTAATATAAGTGGAACGCAGTTAAAAATACAACGGAACTGCATATTTCTTTTAAAAATGTGTCAAAGTACGATCCGTATATGACAGTTCTAAACTTATCTAGGGCCGCATTCAGATTTGGACAGGAATTCGTATTTATTCGGACAAAATTTATTGTTCGTACAATATCACAAATTGAGAAAAAAAGAACAGGGGAGTCTAAAAACGCCACTTTGAGCTATTCATCGAATCGATTCATATTACGAATTCCTTAGCAATTCTGTAGCAATTCCTCTATTTTTTGTAAAATGGCCAACTAAACTGCAAATCCTCTTCAAAAAAATTTAAAGAAATAGGAATTGCTAAAGAATTGCTAAGGAATTCGTAATATGAATTCGATTCGATGAATTGCTCAAAGTGGCGTTTTTAGACCAACAGGTCAGTGTAAACAATTAACACTGATATACCTGTTTGCAGCTGGCAACCCTAGCTGCGGCTGACTGAGTGCTGGCAACCATTTTTTTTTTTCAATTTAGGACATTATTATATTTCAAATGTCGTGAAATTCATTAAAAAAACATATAGTTGCAAGTTATATTAGCGAATTAATTATACCAAAATTAATTACATTAAGGTAATTGCAGCAATTTTTTTATACGCAACCTATCCCTAATCCATTGCATTTAAAATTTGTTGTATCAAAAAACTATATACTTGCAGAATCGAGCAGTGGGATCCTGGGGCCCGATTCTCGCGCAATCTAAGTTCACTTCACCGATTTTCTCCAATTTTTTTCAATGGTTTATCACGGTTTCTGCTTTTTCAAAAAATCACCATTGTAAGAGTTCAATCGAACGCATCGATCGAAATTTTCGATTGCGAATTGACTTAAACTTCTCATCGAAAAAAATTGGAGAAAATCGGCTAAGTGAACTTCGATCCTGTAGTAATAAAAAATTGTGCACATTTTACCAAACCAACACCATGCGCCATTTTGAAACAATATGACTGCGTAAACGCAAGGGCCGTTTAAAAATAGCTGATCTAATTTCAGTTTATGCTGATTACGATGCGTTGGCGGTGCTTGGATCGGTTTTTAGAATTCCGCGTATATAAATACAATTCATTATATGTATGTACTAGCGACACCCCACGGCTTATCGCACAGCAGCGCCCTTAACTTACGACGATACCTAGGTGAACATCAGTTAAAAATCATTATTCACTGAAAACACAAGTTATCAAAAATCCCTGTTATGTAATTAAGGTTCTGGATCTAAAGTTAGTTTTTAACATATTAAATTATTAAGTTATAGTTCCCTGTAGTTACAAATTGCAATATTGCTTAAAACGGCCACTTTTAGCAGTTTTGCAGTTTGTAACTATATGGGACTATAATTTAATATGATTAAAATGAACTTCAGATCCAGAACCTTAATTACATAAGACGGATTTTTGATAACTTGTGTTTTCAGTGAATAATGATTTTTAGTTGATGGTGGCGCTAGTGTTCACCGAGGTATCGTCTCGATTGATCGGGTATCAATCGAGGTATTATCATAATAAAACGTCAATGACTATCAGACTTTGTGTCCAAACCTACGGGTACCGCATAATTTTCTCGATAAAAAGTGTTAATCATCAAATCAAGGCAATAGCTACCACCATACCAAATTTCGTAAAAATTGTCCCAGCCTTTTGAGCGTGAAGAAATAAATATATAACTCGACAAACTTTCGCCTTTATAGTATAAGTGGGGTTAAAGTATACCATAAACAACTAGAGGTTTTCCGAAATACTTATGTAATTATCAGTATTTAATCAACTTTTAATCACTATCACTTCACTACATAGTATAAAACAAGGTCGCTTTCTCTGTCCCTATGTCTCTATGTATGCTTAAATCTTTAAAACTACGCAACGGATTTTGATGCGGTTTTTTTTTAATAGGTAGAGTGATTCAAGAGGAAGGTTTTTATGCCCATGCGAAGCTTGGGCGGGTCGCTAATTGTGAACAATATCCGAAATACAAGTAGGTAGTAAAAAAATAAAATAAATTTATGATTTACATATCACATCTAGTTGCCATCTATTATAAGACAATTTAGGAGAAAGGTTTGTACAAAGGGTTTGTATGAACACCCCCTAATATTGCAGCTATCTCTCTCGCACAATGCTGTCTCTGTCTTCGCCGGGGGCTGTTTCACTTTTATACTTATTGATTCAGAGGTCGTACGTTTGATCGTAGCGACAGCATAAGAATATTTATATTGAAATTAAATAATTAACAGTCCATAGATTTATCGTTTTTATTTTATACTAGCTTTTGCCCGGGGCTCTGCTCCCGTGGGAATTTAAGGATAAAATATATGTTGTTCCAGGGTCCAAGCAATTACCCTTTCAAATTTCAGCCAAATCAGTTCAGCCGTTCTTGAGTTATGAATTGTGTAACCAACACGACTTTATTTTATATATATAGATATCTAGATATAGTGTAGGCATACCCATACGTATTTTTTGGACTTTTTAAGTTTTTGTTTTAACAAAGAAAATATGATCTATCAAAATCCAAAATAATTCACTGTTTTTGCTGTCTATCGGACGACTACACAAATATAAAGATTTTTTTAATAAACGGGAAACGTACGAGCATAGATCTACTCTTTTGTTACCAAAACTTATAAAAATCGTCATTTTGATAACCAATAATGAAGTCACTATAGAAAACTGTACCACTACCCAACCATCAGGATACATTTTCCTGTGTACCCAACACACAACTACTGTATTTAAATTCAATTCCATAATCACTAGTAAAATGATTAAAAAAAAAAGTTTATTGTTATTCCACTTTTTTGCTGTCGGTATGCCGTGGAAACGACCATATCCGATGCACGGATTGTCTAACTTGCACACGCTACAAGATTTCACAACTTAAATGTATATCAGACCGTCATATGTATTGGAATCCCATGCGGTTTTACCCGGAATTGGCTAGTTTAAAAAAAATATGATAGTGATTTTTATGTGTTTTTTCGATAAAATAGTAAATTTTAGAAATACCATTTAAAAGAAAAAATTCTTAAAATTATATCCATACTCCATACTAATATTATAAATGCGAAAGTCTGTCTGTCAGTCTGTCACCTCTTCATGGCTAAACTGCTGGACTGATTGTGATGAAATTTGGTAGGGATGAAGTTAACGACCTGAGGTCAATCATAGGCTACTTTTGGGCGCGATAGAACCGAGTCCCACGCGGGGCGAAGCCGCGGGGAACAGCTAGTCCATACTAATATTATAAATGCGAAAGTCTGTCTGTCTGTCTGTCTGTCACCTCTTCACGGCTAAACGGATGGATCGATTGTGATGAAATTTGGTAGGGATGTAGTTAACGACCTGAGGTCAAACATAGGCTACTTTTGGGCGCGATAGAACCGAGTCCCACGCGGGGCGAAGCCGCGGGGAACAGCTAGTTATTATATATCCATACTAATATTATAAATGCGAAAGTCTGTCTGTCTGTTACCTCTTCACGGCTAAACGGATGGACCGATTGTGATGAAATTTGGTAGGGATGTAGTTAACGACCTGAGGTCAAACATAGGCTACTTTTGGGCGCGATAGAACCGAGTCCCACGCGGGGCGAAGCCGCGGGGAACAGCTAGTTATTATATATATTACACATAAAGATGCATCAGCGATGACGTCACTCCGCGTTGAAACAAAGTATTTAGGTTATGTTTACTAGAATAAAAATATGTCAATGACAGATTACGACGATTTGACTGGCTTGTGCTCGCAGTACTACCAAGCAAAGAGTATATAAATCCTATCTTGCCAACTTACTGAAAAAAATTGAGAAAGCCGCTTAAGTCATACGCAAGCAGCTTGTACAATTTATTTGGCCTTGTAGTAAACTTTTGAAAATGAATGGGTCATTGGGTTTTTTGTAATTATCTCAAAAAATATTTGCTTAATAAAAAATCTGATTACCTGAAACTGTTTCCTAAGCCTATTCCTCGAAATGGTTTTTGAATTAGACATCTTTGTAAAAAATTGGAATAGCCCATTGTTTTATTTTTAACTAGCGACACGCCCCGGCTTGGATCTTGAATCATTCTCTATTAAAAAAACCGCATCAAAATCCGTTGCGCAGTATTAAAGTTTTAAGCATACAAAGGGACATAGGGACAGAGAAAGCGACTTTGTATTATACTATGTAGTGATAACATGCATGAAAAATTATTGTATTCACAGTTGGTCGGTGCACCATGCGGCCAGCACGGGCAGTACACCTTCTACAAGGCTCTCAGGCTGTGCGGGTCTTTGGAGAAGATAGTCGCGATCGGTGACTTCTTCTTTGTCAGGATTTGGCAGGACTCCGAGCTGGTATCCATAGGTGAGTCGACTTATACCAATACTACAGAAATAGATAATTGTGCTAACGTACTCTTCCATGCTGGTCTGTGAGCTGCTTCTCTTCCCGCGCAAGCCGTAAAAGTCGTCTGAGGGAATCGGCGAATGGGGAAATCATGACATAGGCGATGCGGCTAGCAACCCATCACTATTGATTTCCTGTTTCAACTAACATTATGCTAAACATGGTCTATAAGGTCTTATGGCCATAGGCTCTGTCTACCCCGTATGGGATAAAGACGTGATTATATGTATGTATGTATATGTATGCTAATGTACTGACAGAAGAAAAGTCAAGGACACAAACTTAAAAACTCCAGGCTCCATATCACCGTTCAATCTATACTTCTATACTAATATAATAAAGCTTAGGAGTTTGTTTGTTTGTTTGTTTGAACGCTTATAACTTGAAAACTACTGGTCGGATTTGCAAAATTCTTTTTGTATATGAAAGCCTGATTCTTGGGGAAGGTTATAGGCTATAGTACATACACACTAATGGCGAGTGAAAGTACCTACAAGTGAGAACTTTTCTATCTCGACACAGACACCCACACACGCTATCCATATCTATATTGTCCATACTTCCATACTAATGTCTTTTTATGTGTCCGTATGTTACGCTTTCATGACTAAACCAAGCAGGACCAATTAAATTCAAATTGTTTATTTTCAACATAGGTATTCTTATCACTTATTGACGTCAATTGTTACTTATTTTAAGTTTACCACCACTTCCAAAGCGCAAGTGGAGAAGAAGTGGCGCCACAAACTCCACAGCAGCATTTTCTTCAAAAACGTCAATTCACAAAATTTGAGTCAAATCGGACGAGTTTACATTTGAATATTTTTATAATCACAATAAGTTTATTATTAAAGATTAATGAAATGTAATGTGGATATAGTTAAGGAAATGGGGTCATTGACATGAGCTACTTTTGGCCGCAATAGCGAAGCCGCGGGCAATAGCTAGTAGTAAATAAACAACTTGTATTGACAAGGCTCATTAATTATTTTTTGTTCCAGGTGAACTTCAGCTGTTATGGACGGACCGAGTGTCGGACCAGACCCTGGTCAGTCTCCGGCTGTACTTCCTCCCAGAGAACACGCCAGACGGCCGCAGCATACACGGGGAGGTAGGTGAATTTGCTGTTTAATATGATGAAAATACGGTTTCTTTTCGTATCTGTGGTATTTCTCCTAAACGGACAGAATTTTTTTTTACCTGAATGCCCGAAGTATAAATAATCTAATTAAGGATATATTCGGCTAAACGGATAAATATTTGAATTTGATACGTTTACGATGACTTCTTCGTTCGAGCGTGTTTCCCGGTTGCGTCTTCAACTTACGCTTCAGTGCCCAGGGTACGCTATTAATCATGGTCCTGATTTGGCGGAACTGGTTATTACAACGTAACGTTTGAGATGACTATGGTAACATTAATTTTGTAATTTGCGAAAATAAAAGTTATCACGCTGGGACCATGATTTCCGCCTATACTTTGGCAGAAAAAGAACATATCCTATAACATGTATTACTACTTACAAAAAAATATATAAAAAGGTCATGAATTACCGAAACAATGTTTAAATACTATATACGGCTAAATGGTGACACATTAAGTACTTAAACACCTAAAGAAAACATCAGTAATATTTAAATTTCGAACACCGTTTATCTTTCAAAACTATTCTAAAACCTAACCTATTTACCCAAATCATTTAAAACGTTGCGCGGAAACCTCAAAAATTGAGTTCATGCCGTCTCGCTCGTTCGCGATGCAGGTGGATGCGCTGTCTCCTTCTAATCCCTATTTGGTAACACCAACTATTTATTTCATGGATGAAATTACGACCGAAGTAATGTGCCAATTTATGGGACTATAGCGGTTTTAGTTTACGCTGATTGGGAGCAGCGATCTCTATAGAGTAATCCATTTTTTTATTGACAGTGTGACAAGCTCACTAACTCGTATTAGAAGCGTGAAACGTCTCAAAAAAGGAGTTTTCCCTATCAATAGCCCTGTACTAAAGCCTGTACACAAACATTTGACAAAAGAGAATTCTAATTACGACTTGTCGAAAATGAGTAACACAATATTCGATTTAGGTAAATATTAATGATAGATATTAAATAAAAATCAATTCAGAAAAGGCAGTAAACACGAATAAATAAATGCAAGTTTAGTCTGTCTTCAGCAAAAGCAAATCTAAATTTTTCAGAGCATATGTATTGACATATTTCTATATATTAAAAGAAAGTCGTGTTAGTTACACTATTTATAACTCGGGAACGGCTGAACTGATTTGGGTGAAAATTTGTGGGGATACCTCCCCACAAATTTTATTTGCTTTGAACCAGAAGAAGGACAACGGACACCATTCATCCCGGGAAAAAGCGCTGATTCCAAACGAAATTCAAGCGGGCGAAGCCGCGGGCAATAGCTAGTCCTATAAAAATATTTTATATAAACCTTTGTTTAACAAAATATAATAGTTTTATCAATATTCTTGTACCACACACCAATGCCTATCTTCTGCCTGTGCAAGCGAAACTCATCTTTATTACTGCTGAATAACCGCGCGATTCCCTTGCCACCGGGCAAGTGTAATTTTGTAGAACGCTATGGGATTTTCGTAGCACGCTGCAACGAGCTTGGTCCTTGGTCTTATTTATTTGAATTTGGAATAAGAATTTTATAATAGTTTTAGCGCTAATTTGAATTTGGAGAATATTTCCTTCCAGTAAATTTAGAAGACATTTATTTTTTAAAAGCTTTTGGTCAACTTATTTTAATAATAAATATTCAAATAAATATTGAAATTTTCTATTTTATTGAAGTAAAAACAACAAACTTATTAAATAAACCTTAAAAACTATACTTAAAAAGAACTTAAAATAAATATAAATCTAAAACTAATCTAAATTTAAAATTAGGTAAATAATAAAAAAATTAATCTGACAGTGATATTTATGTGATTTAACAGTGATGCCATCTGCATATTCCCAACGAGATATCGCGACCAAATTACATAGATCTTTTAAACTAATTGTGGTAAAAGTCGTCGAAAATTGATGGACTGTAAATCACGTGGTGTCGGATCGAAAGTGTACATGTAAGAGGAACATATTTTCCTATAAGATCATGTAATGAACTACATACTATCTAAGCATAACTTTTAGTAGAATGATATTACCGTTGAGATGGCGGCCATCGTGAATGAAATTGTACGGCTGGATTTCCTAATTAATGTGGAAAATATAGCGTATATTTATTTTTCTTGCTTTTGATATGGTACTTCAATAAAATTTAATATTTGTAGTAATAATAATAATAATTACAAGTATCAACACGGTGCAGTCGCTCACACAATACATTCACTGCGACGCGCCATGTGACGACTTTAGAACAAAAATTGCACGGAGTCGAGTTTGATTAATAAATGCCTTCAATATTTTGTTAGTTTTCCTAATTTTGTACGTTTTTAATTATTTTTCTTTTGTCCGCACACTTTATTTGCATAAAATTAGGAGTAAGTTTATATATTTTTTTTTACCTACTGTTGGCGACTGGCTAGATTGTGGCCTCTATTGTAGTTAGTTTTTCTATAAAAAGTGTATGTTCTTCTTAGTCTCTTTATTCGGTTGTCATGGTTTGATATCCCTGTATTTGCCTAGTTACACAAGGAGCTGTTGTAAAATTAATATAAAATTGTTAATACAGTACAAATTCCTCTGAAAACGTGTTTCCATCATCACCAACACCGTGAAATATTAATATTAGTAAATGCCTACCGTAAAATAAAGACTTTACGTTGAAAAAGATTATATGAAAATTAAAACAAGATGTGAAACAAGTAGAGTAAAGAAGAAATGAGATATTACTAACTTGGGACTGCATTTTAAGCATTCTGAATAAATAGGTAGTGAATTCCAAAGTCGAGTAGCTTAAACGTAAAGGAAAGTGTGAGTGACATTAGGACTGATTAGAAATCGCAGATTTTCAGCACTATGTAACCTTTGGTCCTGAGCTATATCGTTGAATAATAAAAAGCGCTTTTTATAATATCTAGGGGATGTAGTTTAATAAAATTGTTCATAAGAGGGATAATTAAGGTATGCCCGTAACAGTGAAGCCTGATGACCAACGGAGTGCATATATTACGGAGGTTATAAAATTTGTGAAGCAGCTGCACTATAAGAGGTTGAGATCTGCAATCATAATGACTCTGTTTAAAGTTAAGGTTTTAAACAAAGCTATGGAGAACATTCCACGTATTTTTAATTTTACCTAACTGACCTGGAACTTTGACAACAACCGAGCTATTTGTTTATCTTATCTTCGGTTCACTGAGTACATACTGATAACGGTGGTAACGTCGCGAGGGCAAGTGTTTACGTTGTATTAATGTTAATGAACACGTATAAATGGGAAGCATACTTTAAACAAGTTGTTTTCAGTCTGGCTTAGGACATTGCATTCTTAAATCACCTAATTGTAATAAAAGAATAGGCTGTGGTTTTATAATTATAGGCTTGTGGCTGTAGCTTTGGAAGGCACTTCACTCCATCTCCACTTTGCATGATCTTCTGCATTTTCTCTGGTTGTGCGAGCACTTGTGCACTTAACAACATAAATCCTTAACACCTTTTATTTTAATTAAGGCGTTTAGTTGAAGACCCAAAGTTTGTGGGTTCGATTCCCACGGGAAGCATATTCAACCTAAAAATAGGTGTAAGTAAAGGTATTAATGGCTGTACACATGTCATCCATAGCGACGTCAAACTTAGTGTATATATATATATATATATATATATATATATATATATATATATATATATATATATATATATATATATATATATATATATATATATATATATTTTTGGGTTTTTGGGTGATGATTTCCTAACACGTATTAATAATTATTATATATGTTTACGATAGCAATATATTCCCTATTTTTATCATTCATTTAATTTCTTTACTCGCCTGTACTACTACTAATAACACTTGAAATGACTTACAAGAGTCGTTCCAAGCCTCAATGTCCGCTCTGATAAGTGATTCCTAAATTTACACATCGATGTCAGATTGAAGCAAAATAAATCAAACAGAAATTTTACGATGCAGGATTATTCAGCGTGCGAGCGCTCCTTTTATTTTATCATCCAAGTGCATACAACATACTTCGCAAAAAAAATATAAATAAATAAAAATTAAAAAAATATTAACGATCTGCAATAGGTACGCTTTGTCAAAAGATAAATTGACTGCACCAAGTTAAATAGATACTGATTTGTTGTATCTTATCTTAGATTTAAATTTTTATTTTTGTAAAGTGTTAACAGGTAAGTTCACGTTAAAACAAATAGGAGATCAGCTGTATACTAATTTTACAAAACTCATCTTTAGCTAGGCGATGCAAAAAAGAAAACACTTTACACAGTAAGTAAGTATAAACCCTAATTATCCATACTTCCATACTAATATTATAAATGCGAAAGTTTGTCTGTCTGTCACCCTTCACGGCTAAACTGCTGGACCGATTGTGATGAAATTTGGTAGGGATGTAGTTAACGACCTGAGGTCAAACATAGGCTACTTTTGGGCGCGATATAACCGAGTCCCACGCGGGGCAAAGCCGCGGGAAACAGCTAGTTTTAAAATAAAATTTTGAATTTTGAGCCCAAATTACTGTCATTATATAGTGGTAATGTTAGGTAAAGTTAGGTAAAAGGCTGGCCGCATTACTTTGATATTATTTAATAAACATAATAAGAAATTCAATTTTTTTTTGTATATGAACAGGTATTGTAACACTGTTAGCAGATAATATTCAATGTAAATATATAAGTTTTAAGTAAATAAATAAAGAAATAAAATTGTATAAACACTAATACGCGACTGCACGACCACATTCGGGTATATGAAGTTTTGTTCAATAAATAAATTTAATAAAAGTCTCCGGGCGTGCCGGCAAAAGTGAAAACTTGAACAACTACGTATGTATTTTTTGAAGTGTCAGTTACGGAAATGGTGTCGCGAGTTCAATGGTTTTTTTTTCTCACCTTCAAATATGGCTCAACGCGCCTTTGTTAGTTTTCAATTCAATAAAATATACACGCGTTTTCATACAAAAAACAATAAATATTCCTAGAAATCACTAACGGAACCCTTGATTGGTGTGCGAATATTACTTGAGCTTATTTTATTTATGACTAGCTGTTCCCCGCGGCTTCGCTCCGCGTAGGACTTGGTTACATCGCGCCCAAAAGTAGCCTATGTTTGACCTCAGGTCGTTAACAACATCCCTACCAAATTTCATTACAATCGGTCCAGCAGTTTAGCCGTGAAGAGGTGACAGACAGACAGACAGACAGACTTTCGCATTTATAATATTAGTATGGATTATTCGTTTTCTTACTTTTTTAGCCCGGGGAACCTAAAATTTATTTAATCTGGTAAAAATTTCAAAAAACCAAGACAGAATAATGATTTAGATAAGTGCAACACGGCTCCATAGGTTTTCAGTTTACCAATTATTTACCGGCGAAGCGGCGGCGCCCGTGCAGGGTTGCCACGTTGCCAGCATAGAGTTTTTTTGATGGTGCCAACATTAAAATATTTTTAATGGTGCCAACATTAAAATATTTTTTAATGGTGCCAACATTAAAATATTTTTTAATGGTGCCAACATTAAAATATATTGTTTGTTTTGTCATTTGTATTTTACAATAACTGATTACCAATTCACTTATACTAAAAATACATACATTTGTAGATACAGTTTCGAATATTCATAAATCTAAGTCACGTTTATATTTTTTTTTTTTGTACGTGTTAGCGTGTTCTTCGTGGCTCTTTTGCATTTTTATATATAAAACTAGCGACCAGCCCCGGCTTCGCATGGGCATAAAACCTTCCTCTTGAATCACTCAATCTATTAAAAAAACCGCATCAAAATCCGTTGCGTAGTTTTAAAGATTTAAGCATATAAAGGGACATAGAGACAGAGAAAGCGACTTTGTTTTATACTATGTAGTGATACCGCTAGGTGTGCATTCCGAATTAATATTACAATGATATACTTAAAGCGTAGTAGTAAAATATTTATTGCTTTTAAGCAGCATGATATTGTACTTATTTTAAGTTAAGCAGTGATAGTGACAGTAACCTACTCACTTTTGTAATTATAATTAGGACATTGCTAACCCTATGTGTAGATTATAGTCATTGTGTGAACAAGGTTAATTTATGTCTGTCTGTTCGTGCATAACGTGGAAACTAAATTTTTAACCTCCAGTGCAAAATAAGGGGTTTTAAATTTTCTATTAGTGTTTGACAGTCTTTTATTAAAAGAATGACCGATTTTAATGCGGTTGTTTACCTGACTAAGTCGAAAAAGAAGTGTTATGTACGTGTCTTTACGCTTCTAGTAATTACTAAACAGGTTACTCGATTTTTATAAATGACCTGTCGTTCTTCAATGTTGTTAGATTCGTATTTACTGCGGGCTATATCACTATCACTACATAGTTTAATACAAAGTCGCTTTCTCTGTCCCTATGTATGCATAAATCTTTAAAACTACGCAACGGATTTTGATGCGGTTTTTTTAATAGATAGAGTGGTTCTAGAGGAAGGTTTGTATGTCAATGCGAAGCCGGGGCGGGTCGCTAGTTTAGATAGATAGATATACTCTTTATTGTACCATTATCATACAAGTTAAACATGTTGATACAAATTCAAACAATGTGTACAAAGGCGGACTTATCGCTAATGCAATTTCTTCCAGCCAACCTCAGTTTAATATATATAGTGTTGAGAAATACTACACTATATTGAATTGAACTGAGTTATGCCTATAGATTCAACCATCACCAGGTGTTGCTTGAAGAGTTAGTGCGATAAAAACGTTCAAACATACAAACTCTTCAACTTTATTAAATCCATACTAATATTATAAATGCGAAAGTCTGTCTGTCTGTCTTCACGGCTAAACTGCTGGACCGATTGTGATGAAATTTGGTAGGGATGTAGTTAAAGACCTGAGGTCAAACATAGGCTACTTTTGGGCGCGATATAACCGAGACCCACGCGGGGAGAAGCCGCGGGGAACAGCTAGTTAGATATAGGAATAATAGACGCGTTTATCCATAGCGTGATTTATTTCTTACCCATCACTACTATATTACAAAGAATAATGTATTCGTGTCAAGGTTTTGTATTCACAGCAGAAATGGATACTTATTAGTATACAGTTTTACATAATTTAAGGGTTTTAGTTACATGATCTCATTTATACACTAACTAGCTACCCGCCCCGGCTTCGCATGGGCATAAAAACCTTCCTGTTGAATCACTCTATCTATTAAAAAAAACCGCATCAAAATCCGTTGCTTAGTTTTCAAGATTTAAGCATACAAAGGGACATAGGGACAGAGAAAGCGACTTTGTTTTATACTATGTAGTGATATAATAATCTTATCCAAGACTTCTAAGCCAAAACTGTCATTATTTTCGGGTTGTCTACTGGCAAGCAGAGAACTTTGTTGGGTGTAAAATTTAAAGTTTTTTAAGTAAAGTCCTCGGATATTACAAGTTTACTTAAATATCTTTAACCGTTCTTTAAAAAATAACAGTTGTGTCTAGATTTTTTTCTAAATCAACCCTTGATTTTTGGACCATTCAAATATTGTTAAAATCTTAAAAACACAAAACGAGTACTTAACCGAATCCGTTACGTCACACAAAACGTCTCAAAGGATATTCGATCTTAAGCCATGCACATAGAGTTCAAGGTTATTTTTATTTCAATATTCAAACATACATAGCCATTTCGGATTTTATCATCTACCGTATAAAGCTGAAAATTGTGTGAAATGAATCAGAAATTCGACTCACGATCGGACTTATAGCATTACCAATGTGCTCTTAATTCGGAAATGTCATAGGTATATCATTCCGCTTTGGAATTTTCATCCTTATGTAGAGAACAATACGGTTGAAAATGTAAAATACTTTAGTGTTCCTGTTTTACGAGTGTGTGCGCGGCCATAAAATTAGTTGTTTGTGTGTGCGTATATTAAAGGTTGCTCTGTGTGATGAGTGGTGTAGTGTTGCAGCTCGCATTGTTAAGTGGTTAAAAATTAATATAATTGTATTTAATTTATTTATATTTAATATAATATTATATGATAGGAGTTCTTTCAGTGGCGCTTTCTGGATGAAACATTCCGAGACGTAGCTTTGAAATGATGAAATAACACTCAAACCTGCTAATTTTTTTAAAATAAGATATTATGTAAATCGTTATAAATTTAAATTGTTTTTTTAATTTTTATTTAATAATCTAACCTAACAACATTACATTACGTAGAGAGAACATATCAATATTAAAAATCTGTTATGTTCTAATTAAACAGTATTTATTTAATAAATATGTTTTTATAAATAAAATAAAAACTATGTAAAGGAATAATGATCGTCATATTGCCCTTAGCTTTAGAAGCATGTACATGTGCATAAAACAATCTCAATTTAAAATAAAGAACATAACTTTGCCGAGCTGCAACGCTGCGGCAGTGCGCCGCATAAATATCAATATACAATCGAGGTAATTTCTCCCTGCACTAGTTCGACACCCGGATAGGCTCGCGATAATTTTTGTAAAATAAAAAAAAAAACTATCAATACATCTTTTATACATTACCACAAGAATTACGTCATTAGTACAACGTATTCTCGGATGACTGGAAGAGATGATAGGATAAGTCCGCCGTTACCATTCATTTATTTATTTTTGTCAGTTTGTTTTTGCATTTATTACATTTATATTTATATTTGTGCATAAAGTTTACAATAATGTGTTTTTTTTTTAACCTATCAGAGCAAAAATAGGAAGGTATGATTGACATGTATGAATGACAAAGAATGTTTAAACCGTTTCTACCGTCAGTCTTTTGTACATATATTTTTTTTATCTAAAACCTAATGACTCATAACATAAAGGCGGTTATATATGATATCTTACATGTGTTTTTATATTCCTTAGTATAAATTAATCTTACATGCATCCACACAACAAGGATAATAACTAAAACTCATACTTATTTATTTTACAATTTTGCATAATTACTTTGTGTTTGACAAAATAAATTTAAAAAATGATTTTTTATTTTTTTTTATTTTAAATAGCTTACCGTGTTTATTTATTTGGGTCAAATCTAGTAACTGAAATTTTACCTCCTTTCTGTTGACCGATTGACCTAAAATTTGGTACACTTAATTTCGATGACAATACAATTAAGTATGTATGTTTAGAATTATTGTAAATCCAAAATGGCCGCCGTCACAAAATGACGGACTACATATTTTTGTTTAACTTAAACCGAACGAGGAGAATAATCTAACAAAATAAAAAACTTGAAAATAAAATTATGTAAAAAAACTATTTTTAAGTTAAACTGTTTTATTTATGATCACTAAAGATGCTAGAAATGTACTAAAAGCTAAAAAATAATTCAATAGGTCCTAGGTACCACTCTTCACACTACTTTTTTTATGTCCTTACACAGACAGATATACTCCTTATTGTACTTTATTTATGTATAACAAGTGTAAGAACGATGGGGTTATTATAACCATGGTGGGTGTTTTCGTTATCAGTACACACATACACACAAACCCTTATCAATGAGGCTAACGGTCGGCCTAGTAATATTTTTTTTAGAATCACACAATGGCTACTTAACTAGTGATACCTCCTGGGTTTCTCTTTTTTTTCTGCTAGTATTGTCAATCAATGAAACCGGTAAGCACGGGTCGGATTCGCGACCCAAGGGTTCCGCAAAATCCTGGCTCTCTAGTGGGGCTAGGGACTCTGTGGCATAGAAAATATTTTATTTTTACTAAATAAATAGTAATTGCGCGCGTCCATAGAGCATTAAACCAACACTGACACTAACAGGCGATCCCTTATGCCAAAAGTATAAGACCGCTGGTCATACTGCTTGTACAGTGAGCTGCAGAGAAATATGACCCCCCTTTCAATAGTGATACTTGTGGTATGGGGGTCAGATTTCTCTGCAGCCGACTGTACATGTGTGACCTACCCTTAGCGCAGGGACAAAATGACAAATATTAAAGTCATTGTCACCCTAAAGCATCTACAAACTCCATTGTGGCGCGTTCGACGACAAGCCGAACTTTACACAATCCGCCTTCGGCATATTGTAAAACAGCGAGCGTATAGAAACCGACGATGCCTTATTTTTAACTAGTGACCCGCCTCAGCTTCGCATGGGCATAAAAACCTTCCTCTTAAATCACTCTATCTATTAAAAAAACCGAATCAAAATCCGTTGCGTAGTTTTAATGATTTAAGCATACATAGGGACATAGGGACAGAGAAAGCGACTTTGTTTTATATTATGTAGTGATAAAATTCGTAACGTTTTTATACTGTTTTTGAGCAAAGTACTTACTCTTGGTTATATGGTTAAGTTTGCGAGAAAAGTCGCGCTCTAAACTAGTCTAAGCCAGATGCCATCTAAATCCGAATAGAGGACAGGTAATATAGTTTAAATAAATAAAAAAACTGGGAGATCTCATGTTGTGCCATTGTGGATGCCTTACGGTAAACGGCTGGCGGATTAATTTAACAATTAATATAATATGAATGTATTTTATTCAATCCATATTCATATTATGATTATATAAATGCAAAAGTAACTGTATATTTCTTTTTTTATGCTTAAACCGTTTGACCGATTTCGATGTAATTTGATATCTTCTACTCCTGATCTAACTCAAGGAAGGTCATAAGATACTGTTTCACAAATTGCAATATAATCTATATAGGTACGTATTTGATTACGTGAAACAGAAATAACTAGATAGCTAGTACCATTTGGTATAGACCCTGCCAATTTTCCTACTAATTTGTAACTGTACTACAAAAATATATTGATTTACTAGCTGTTCCCCGCGGCTTCGCCTCGCGTGGGACTCGGTTATATCGCGCCCAAAAGTAGCCTATGTTTGACCTCAGGTCGTTAACTACATCCCTACCAAATTTCATCACAATCGGTCCAGCAGTTTAGCCGTGAAGAGGTGACAGACAGACAGACTTTCGCATTTATAATATTAGTATGGAGTATGGATAAGTATGGATGAATATTGTAATTTAAATAATATACATACTCTGCCAGTAACATACAACATATTCCGGTGCGGGAGGTGGGGTTAGTAGTTATAACGTGCGAAAGAGAGGCAGATATTATTGTCCTCACGATGTGGCATAGAGCTGCATATCGTATTACGTATCGAATCCTTTGTTTAGATTTTATTTAATAAAATTTAACAAATCTTTTAATCCATAATTTTGTACGAAATCTTGTCATTACAATTAGTCTTATATCGTTTTATTATAAATACATTCATTCAGCTATCGTATCTAAATAAATTATGAGCACATTAATGTGGTTATTTGATTATGTTTTCTACGAACAAATATGCTAAATGGTTCAACTATTTAACCTTGCATGTAAATGATATAAAGTTTATTTTGCCCAAGTAAATTAAAGGTAATTCTTATACATATCTATATCGATCGATCAGTTGCGAGTTCAATCGTATTGTTATATGATATTTTTTCCATTTAATGCACGATAGTTACGAGCTAATAAAAAAAAATTTAAACATTCACAAATCCTGATTTATACCAAGCCGTATAGCATCGGGGCAGCTAAATCTAGATATCTTCGTCGTGACTAGACTACCAAATAGACAGATAGATAGATAAAAGCTTTATTTACCAATACTGCATCACATACACACAAAAATAGTAATAGGTATCTTACACTAAAATTATACACAAATAAAATATAAAAGTTACCTTAACTAAAACAACAATATAATCACTATCACTACATAGTATGAAACAAAGTCGCTTACTCTTTTAAAACTACGCAACGGATTTTGATGCGGTTTTTTTAATAGGTTTTTATGCCCATGCGAAGCAGGGGTGGGTCGCTAGTTAGTTAATCATTGAATTTCATAAACTGATTGGTGCAAATTAATAAACACATAATATGTATAGTATAAAAATGTTTAAAAAAATATATTTAGTCGGAGGCTACTCCACTCCTTGGTTCCGCTGTGAAAAAATATCGGCCGGGCGCATACTTGCCGCTGAATGTTCAGGGCTGCCACATTGACCTTATTATTATTATTACTTTTATATATTTAATATAAATGAATACTCATAATATTTTTTGTGTATGTATCTATAAATTAAATCTTTTAATTATGTAAGTGCATCATAGTAATATCATTTATATTGTTTAAACAAAATTGATGAAGATCTTGACTTGACTTCATTCATGACCAGAGGCGAACTTTTATAGGATATACAATTTTATAATTTTAAGGTTTGTTTTTATTGTTGGTATTATTATATTTTGTTTGATTATATTAAAATATGAATTATTTATAATATTTAAACATTTTTCTTCTACCAAAAACATACTAATAATTTAAATAAAAACTGATTACAAAACTGTTTATTCAAACAACGTGAAAGAGACTGATTTTGATGAAAATTAAATTATTTCGGTTTTTTTTATTGGATGATTATTGTAATTATTTAATTTATCAATATTTTAGTATTTCGTTGAATATTTAATTATTATAACCAGTATTAGTGTCACAATTTAAATATAACTGTTTGTTTGTTTGTAATATATTTAAAAAAAAGAAAACATATTATATAGAACTAGCTGTTCCCCGCGGCTCCGCCCCGCGTGGGACTCGGTTATATCGCAAAAGTAGCCTATGTTTGACCTCAGGTCGTTTACTACATCCCTACCAAATTTCATCACAATCGGTCCAGCAGTTTAGCCGTGAAGAGGTGACAGACAGACAGACAGACAGACTTTCGCATTTATAATATTAGTATGGATTAATAGTTTTATCGACAATTTTCCGCCAAGTGGCAGCCCTGTGCCCTCGCGCTGGCTTCGTTTGCTTGCTTTACTTAGCACGTCCCACCCGCAGATAGCTGCAACTGAATATTACTACTATTTAAATCTTTTATTGTCTATTTTATCAATTTCGATTTTATAATTGACTCGTTTTCGTTTGAGGCCTCGCTCCCGTGTGTTTTATAGGATAAAAAATACCCTGTGTTATTCTCAGTCATACCTTACCCATACCCCATTTCGTTCTTGAATAACAAATGATGTCGAGTTATTAGAAGTACCCGAATATTTTATAATGTAGATGAAGAATTAGAAAATATTCTAATAATTTAATTTTAAAATAAAGTTAAAATTATTAGAACATTTTTAATTGTATTGCATTTTATTGTTCAAAATAAAATGACTCCTGACGATAGAACAACTTAAAATAATACTTTTTCCCGACTTATTAGCACATGGTCGCAGTCAAGATATAAATAAATAAATATATACAGACAAATCACATAGATTATAACCGTGATGTAAAAAATTTAATTCATTAAAAAAAGCAAACATAGACACAGTTCAATAGAAAATAATATAGCTCCACTTTAACTTAACATATAGGTATCATTTTTGTTTGCATATTTTTATAACCTGTTATTGCTAGATAGTTGTGGATTTTATTATATGTATATAGATTATAGATATCTATGATACCATGCACATTCTTGTTTAATTTTATGATTAACTAGCGACCCTCCCCGGCTTCGCATGAACATAAAAACCTTCCTTTTGAATCACTCTCTCTTTTAAAAAAAAAACCGCATCAAAATCCGTTGCGTAGTTTTAAAGATTTAAGCATACATAGGGATATAGGGACAGAGAATGCGACTATGTTTTATACTATGTAGCGATGATAAACGCATACTGACAATTAGAAAACGTTATTTACAACATTTCTTTATGTGTAAAAACTCGTTAAAAAATAAATAATGGTTAATTTAAAAAAAAAATGATTTGCCGATCTCTCCCGAACCGCCGTCACTAACATTTCGTAAGCGACGCGCGACGTCGGACTCCGGTGAACTGCGTCCGATGCCACTTGATACTTACTATACCCCGGGGCTTCGCAACCGTGCACTTTTGGGATAAAAAGTAGCTAATGTGCTGTTCCTAGCCATCATACCCGTGTGTAAAAGGATGATTTATTTTGACACTTAAATTTTGAACTTAAATTGACAGAATTATCACTATCACTGCATAGTATAAAACAAAGTCGCTTTCTCTGTCCCTATATCTCTTTGTATGCTTAAATCTTTAAGACTACGCAACGGATTTTGATGCGGTTTATTTAATAGATAGTGATTAAAGAGGAAGGTTTTTATGCCCATGCGAAGCTGGGACGGGTCGCTAGTATTTTATAAACTTCTGTATTTTTTTATGGTCTTTTTTTCAATGCATATAGATTTAAGATCCTTGTAATAGAATTAAATCGATTGGAATAGGCTAAGTAGCCGAGTGTCTCATCATAATCCGTCGCTTTTACTTAGGTTAGATATTCAAATTTTATAATACAAAATGGAAACCTATATTATAGGTTTAATAAATATAAATAAGAGTATTGCTGAAATCTTTGGCAAACCGATATTTTTAAGACCCAAAAATAGCGGCCGTTAACTTGGTAAATAGAAAAAAACGGTCGCTGTAAGTAAATATGGGCACACCGCTGAAACGATTTTGATGAATTTCGGTACGGAGTACGTAGATATTTTTTATCCTGTATTTGTTTATATATATTATATATACATGAATTTAGTAAATAAATAAAATAGGCTAGTTCTACTTTTTTTAAAACAATATAAAGATTAATACAAAATATAGTACCAATTGAGTTCAAGGACCTAGTAAAGTTTTAATTCGAAATCAAAATAAGGACTGTCAACTTATTCTTACCAATACGTTTATAAATAAATTTGAAAGAGGTGGTTTGTTTGAACCATTTAACTCTGAAACTACTGGTTGAATTTTATATTCTTAAGTATTATAGGCCGGAAGAAACCACGGAACACGGCTAGTTCATCTATTTATAGCAACAGCAACAGTGTATTGTTTTATTTGTGGTGTGTCGTCTCAGTGGTGACATCTAGCGGGAGACATTTATGAAAGCACCCAATTACACCTAGTAAGTAAATAAATCATTCAAATATAGATAAATCTTTAATTTATTCGAAAAATAAAATATGATTTTTCCTAAGAAAATTATGAATTAAGGAATAACTTTTTTCGGGTGTTACGTAATATTAAAATGGTTATTGCTTCGAATTATTGGAGAAAGTCTAATTTCTGTGCGAGTTTGAAATGGCGGCGTTACGGCGACCATGCGGTTTTGATCTTTGATATATTTAAATTTATATCATCATTTATTTTTATCATTGGCCAAAAAAAGTTTTTTTTCTTTTGTCAATGCCATGCCCAAGTTATGCTAATAGATGGCGCGGATGTATCAAATAATACTGAATTGATTTTTCATTCGATTCTAATCGCTAGTTTTCACGGGCGCCTACTAGAACTATGGATTTTCCCAATAAATTTCACTTAAATATATCTACCTACTGCATTACATAGTTATATAGATTTACCACAGAATATATTGACTTTTTAAAGTTAACTGAAGAAATTCTGCTGGAAAAATTAACTATAAGGAACAGTATTTATTTTTAAATTATTTTTTTTATGTTATTTTTTATATGTTCAAAATGTTAACGAAAAAGAAGTTTCTTGACGTAAGATTTTTTAAATGTAGCTTCAATGGTAGTGGAATAAAATATTTTTTCTAATAACGTTTTCTGCATGTGATGTTACTATCGAAAAATTAATTTATTTTTATTGATTGAAAATTAAGTAGTTTACAAGAAATCCACAAATAGGACGCTTTTGTACACAATGGTACAGTCTACAATATAAGTTACTAGCAGTCCACCCCGCTTCGCCCGTGGTACATACATAGCCTTGTCACTCAGGGTGAATGTAGCTTTCCTATGGTGAAAGAGTTTTTGAAATCAGCTCAGTAGTTTTTGAGTATACAATACAAATATACTCACAAATCTTTCCTCTTTTTATAATATTAGTATAGACAAAGATAGATGATATATTTTTACGTTTCTAATTTTGAATTAGTGTTATAGGGATAAGTCCGCCATTGTATATTGGTTCAATCAACTTCCTATGTGTTTTTTTATACATTAAAGATATTACAAACAGTGCTGCAGTGGAGTTTGTGGCGCCGCTTCTTCTCAACTTGCGCTTTGGAACTGGTGGTAAACTTAATTTAAGTAACAATTGACGTCAATAAGTGATAAGAATGTCCTGTATTGAAAATAAACAATTTGAATTTGAAACAAACAATAAACTGAGACGTTACAAGAAATTTAATGCTTTTGTAATCTTTGGTTACTATACATTAGACGAATTTCTAAATGACGATGCATAGATTAGTTTTGTTTGCAATTATATGTACTTAACTACCTACTTATGAATTAATGGATGTTTTTATTTTTATCAATTTGTATGAATTTTTGCATGCTGTGGACAATGGCTAAATAGGTTAAGGACTCTAAATTGTTATTATCAACATCACATTGTACCCTATTTATTGCAAATAAAGGATTATCTTATCTTATCTTGTCGAATAAAAATATCAAATGTTGTAATTCTGTTGCCGACTGTACATTGAGGCTTGAGGTTGGCGTTGCCATGACGACGCCAGACCGGGTTAGGATAGGACTCCGGTCGTGGCTCGTAAATATTTGGAGATCACAATAATTATACATTTTGTTTGTATTGTATAATCATAATCACTACATAGTATAAAACAAAGTCGCTTTCTCTGTCCCTATATCCCTTTGTATGCTCAAATCTTTAACTATCTATAATCTATAGCAACTGATTTTGATGCGGTTTTTTTAATAGATAGTGTGATTCAAGAGGAAGGTTTTTATGCCCATGCAAAGCCGGGGAGGGTCGCTAGTAATAATATAAGTATAAAAAATATAATATGTAACTGACAAATAGATTGTCGTCAGCTATCTATGCTCCACGTTTAAGCTCCAAAAGTTAAAACCATAATGTTTTAAATCAATTTTATTAAATACAACATAAAAATTACAAACTACTTAAATAAAAAATTAAAACTGATATAAAATGTTTTAAATAAAATTTTACCTGAGTGTCTATTTATATATAATAAAAGAAATCTTAATAAACAGACTAGTCTATTTTGTGGTAAGACGTATTTAACGACACCTAATTTGCAGATTATAAATATGATATATGGGAAATTAAAAAAAAGAACTAATTTTTAGATATAATCGTAATATTAATATAAGTATAATAAATCTCAAGAGTATGTTTTTATGAACGCTTATAATTTTATAACTACTTGTACAGGTTGGATTTGTACAATTCTTTCTGCATACGATAGCCATTTTTGACTTCTCCAACATATAGGCTGTACATGCATACATCAAGGGCGGATAAAACCGCGGGGAACAGCTAGTAAGACTATAAATTATCACTACGCCGCCAGTACAACAAGCACACTATGATCTCTCTCTCTCTCTCTATGCCATCACCACGGCTGGAATTGAAAATATTATTTCGGATTAGTTTCGGAGCTTAGCGCTTTCAAACAAACAAACAACAACATAACCCAATCTTTTCGCTCTCGGTTAACAGTACGTAGTCTACGTACAAACACACTGTCACATTTAAGTCTGTTTATCGATTAGATACTAATAATAGAATCGCTGCGGGGAGCGGGAGTGACGAGCGATGAGCGATTTAATTATCATAAGTCCATAATCGAATCGGGTGACAATCTGACAATCCGTGGAGGTATTCCTTAATGCGCAACCATTTTGTGCAGGCAAAGTATTTAAAAATAAGTTAAAGAATTGGTTAGTTGGACAGTGTTTTTACGATATGAATGAATTTATGAATAATGATATTAATTAGATTTAATAATAATTTTATATTGACATTCTGTACCTATTATTTTACATACATTACAAAATTGTATTTTTTTTTAATTTTGAGCTTTGCGTGTTTGCGCCTTTTGATATTTGAGTTAATATCAACTAGTGTTTAGTGTAATAACAAATCGCTACTAGCCTATGACTCGCTCCTACCCTGGAATACTCCGGCTCTCCGGCTAGCCGACCCACCGTACTTCGACAACATCGCCGTGGTTACCAACAGCTGATTAGATTCCATAACCTATTCGACATTTTTGTGACTCTACTAATAGTTTTTGCAGACTACAGACGCTTGTATCTGTAGGATTTTGTATGGAAAAAGATTACTTTAATTCGTTAGGGATATAAATAATATAATCCTTTATGGTTTTATATACAAAACCCATAAATGAGCGTTGATAATGTGGGTAATTTAACATGTCCTATATTAGTATTTGATATAGCTGTTAATATTAATAGTACCTATGTGTTTATAGATTTACTGTAAATAACATAGGGAGGCACGGACGAGGGATAGGTACGCTTCTGGCTGGATCCCAGTGATATGAGGGGGTTGGTGCTCCTATCATTATCGTGATCAATGCCGAAAGCGGAGCTAATATAATAAAATAGGTAATATGTATTTTTAAAATAAACAAATATTTAAGAACGCATATCGTAGTTAAATGTAGACATAAAAAAATTATTGATTAAAAAGAATGTTTATTTTTTTACTAATTCGTTAAGCTGCTCCCATTAATATTAGCTTTTCAACTTATTTTTTTACATGTCAATGTTTTTAGTAAGAGATTTTGTATTTGAGGAGATAACAATGTAGATATAAGTAGAAATACTGATCATTTAGTAGAAAAGTAATGTTTACACGTTATCTTATCAGAAATCAAATAATCTGTTAGTATCTTTTATTGTCAAATAAAAAATAGGTCAAGCACGATTTGGATTCTTGCACCAAAGGTTCTGTAGGTACTCAGAGTATTAAACCAGCCGCTGGTATAATATTCTGAGGTTCCGTATTACCTACTGCTTAGCTTAGGAATTTTGCTGATGATGAGTGAGTAAATAATGCGTTTTTGGAGGAATAAATATTTTGTATAATTTAATCTTTGCAAGACCGCCAATTTTTCTTGTTTTTTTTTTTGTAGTATCAACTGATGTCAGTTGATAATACAAAAAATATTGTTTTTTTTTTTTATGAAATTTTATAAACAAAAAAAAAACATGTACATTACTTAACCTAACATATACACTTCTATATTTTTAACTTAATTTATTTGTAATCTATCTTCATGACTTACGCCCGACCCGAATACTCAAACTCTACTCAATTTTGAGAGCTGCTCAAGTATTATGCTGTCGCGCTGAACGTCAACGATATGATAGTGATAGCATGATACTTGAACAGTTCTCAAAATTGAGTAGCGTTTCAGTATTCGGGCGTTAGAAGCTTTAAACCAATCTGAGACGCCACACGCACTTATTTCAAAGTCTAATCTGCCACATTCTGCGCGAGCGCGGGGTGAGGAAACACACACAATGTATTAACACTAATGCATTATTCAAAAACATCGCTACGCACACACTTGATAAAACTATCAAACAAGAAAAAAAAATGCACACAGGTATAAGCAGTATGACCGACGGTCTTATACTTTTGACAGAGGGGATTACCCTGTTAATGCTTTTAAACTTTATGACGCCTTCCGTCGCGTAACGGTTTACATGTCTGTCTGCTACTCAGGAAGCCCCGGGTTCGATCCCCGGTCAGGTCAAGATGAAAAATGATTCTCGAAGTAATTTGGGGTAAATAAGAAATCTCAATACGTGTGATTTGTCCATATATAAGGATTTATTATTATTTACTAGCTTTCGCCCGCGGCTTCGCCCGCACAAATTTCCCTCGGGAACAGTGGATGAAAGGTACCCCTCTATGTCCTTCTCGATATACTCCTAGCTATGTGTATGCGAAATTTCAGGAAGATTGGTTTAGTAGGTAGACAGGGCGTGAAGATGTAACAAAAATATCACTCACTCACTTTCGCATTTATAATATTAGTTGGATATATTATCGGCTCACATTAGGTAGTTGTACCTACCAATACAAAACTTCAATACATTAGACTCACAAATTGATAAAAATAAATATAAATAGTTCAAAACCTAAACACAAGCAAAAAAAAAAAACATAAAAAGTATTTCCTAATCTTCAAATTCAGCCAGTATTAGGTATATTAACAAGTCAAGTTAAACCTCAAACGATATGCAGCTTTGTTGTAATGTTATTGTGGTTCATTTTAGCATGAGATCTGCGTATCCAATGCGGCATATAGGACGTTATTTATTCATTAAAGCTTGAAACTTCGTGAGCAGTTCAGAAGCGCGCGTAAACGGTTTTGAAACTTGGTGAAATATTTTGTTTACAATAATCTAAACTATATTTCTATATCTATACTTATATAATAAATCTAAAGAGTTTGTTTGTTTAACGCTAATAACTTCAGAAGTAATGATCGGATTTGAAAAATAATTATTGCATATGATAGCCTGATTTTCGGAGAAGTAGTACATACACACACCATGGGCGAACAGCTAGTCTATACTAATATAATAAAGCTGAAGAGTTTGTTTGTTTGAACGTTTATAATATAACACAGTACATCTGCTCTGCTTCGAAAAAAAAAATCTTGGAAAAGGTTATATCTTATATACCTACATACAAATGTATATACATGCATGTTTTATACATAGGTACACAACGAGCGGGTGAAACCACGCCATGATGAAGTGCTAGTTTATCAATCAATAGAAGTATAGTATATCAATAAAGTATGTCGATAAAATATGAATTAATTCATAAAACTGCCTGCCCTTGATGATTAGCCGCTGTTTCTGTCGCCAAAACAGCAGCAAAAATTGCATAGTTGTGTTCTGGCTTGAAGGGTAAGAAAGAGACTAGACTAGAAATCACTTTTTCAACCCATGACCACTGGATCTTAAAACAAACCGAGGTTAATACATTCAATCAAATAAATCTTACCAATCAGTCATTTATTTGTTGTTTACCAAATAGCTTTGAACCAGACAATGATGCCATTATTTAGTTACGTAACGATAACTATCAAAACTTGTTGATCGGCGTTCAAACAGTCATCTCTCCTCTTTCAGCCAGGGACGGAGTGTGATTTGTGAGTTTATAAATTTAATGTGATTGAATTGCATTATAATATTTTACTTACTACTACGAGTACCTACTTACTGAGCTGGCTCAGCGAGCCGAAATGGATCTTGACCTCCGAAACGAGAGAGTGCCGCAGTTTTTATTTTTTTAAGTATCTTAATTCTGTGTCTGCGCTATGGCTCGACAGATATCATAATCTTTTAATACAATACAATACAAAATTATTTATTGCACAAAAATATTACACTTTGTTAAATTTATACAAACAAAGATTAATTTGAATGACACAAAGTAAATTACATATTTACCTTACTTAGCTTATAATTAAGTAGTGTCATTATCATTAACTTTTGATTAGTATGGATTCGGCCTTGACGGAATATGCCTCAAACATTATCAAACTACTAGCTGTTTCCCGCGGTTTAATGTAGTATATACACATATATAACCTATAACCTTCCCCAAGAATCAGATATAATACGCGATTTTTCAAATCCAAACAGTAGTTATTAAACAATCTCTGGAGGTTTATACATCGTATAGTTTACAGTTTTAATTATAAGCTTTATATATTGGTTTCTAATTAAATGTTTATTAAGTATATTTATAATAGAAAAGTATCTTAATTTCTATTACTGAAATAAAACTTGAATTATATTTGGTTATGAAAATTACAACGATAGAAATATTTCGATATACTATATATTTCATATACTAAACAATACTACCTATATATGTATATATATTTATTGCCAACTATCAGGAAAAAAGTAAAAAATTTAGAAATATTAGATAATCCATACTAATATTATAAATGCGAAAGTCTGTCTGTCTGTCTGTCTGTCTGTCTGTCTGTCTGTCTGTCTGTCTGTCACCTCTTCACGGCTAAACTGCTGGACAGATTGTGATGAAATTTGGTAGGGATGTAGTTACAACCTGAGGTCAAACATAGGCTACTTTTGGGCGCGATATAACCGAGTCCCACGCGGGCGGAGCCGCGGGGAACAGCTAGTAGGTAATAAAAATTACATTTATGATCCATACTAGCTGTTCCCCGCGGCTTCACCCCGCATAGGACTCGGTTATATCGCGTCCAAAAGTAGCCTATGTTTGACCTCAGGTCGTTAACTACATCCTTACCAAATTTCATCACAATCTGTCCAGCATTTTAGCCGTGAAGAGGTAACAGACAGACAGACAGACTTTCGCATTTATTTGTATGAAGTATGGATTTACTGTAAGTACTTGTGTAAGGTTACTCCATACCAAACAAAATTGGTACCAACTCACAAAAATCATTTACCCCACCTCCCCTAAGTCCGTGCCTGCCACGTCGAGGAAGCCATTCCGTGTTATTGTCAATATATCGACAACTACAGCTCTACAACGTCGATACGTCGAAAGCAGCCTAATCGCGAACTATTATTGAGTTTTTGTGCCTTTTATGTAGAATGCGCGTAACTTAGAGCCAAAAACTGTTTGTACACAATTTAAACCGGTCAAGCGTGAGTCGCATATCAAGGGGCCAGATGTATTTTTGTGGAGGCCAAATGCATATTTCTTTAAACGTGAAAAACTACCATATTGTATGGAGACCCTTTTGTTTTATAAACTTAATAATTTGAGTTTTATTGTCTTACCTTTTTACAATCTTATATTTTTTTTACTTATGTGCAAATTTTCAATCTAAAATTACTATTCAGATATATTCAGCATACTAACAATAATATATACAAAGAGAAAAAAAAAATGTCTGTCCTTATTTAAAATGTTTATATATTTTTCTACTTGAAACAGCCTGCAGATGGATAAACGAAAACACGTAAAAATTATGTAGAATAATCGTCGTTTACATAATTGGCTTAGTCACAATTTCCAAAAATATTAAACAGATTATGGTGATAATTAGATGAAATTAATATTGTTAAATACGAAAAGTATATATTACTGTTTAAATATTAAAATTTTGTAATGAAAAATCTTTTCTTTCTTATGTTTCTCTTATATCCTTTAACATTTTTAATTTATTTTTCGTTGTTCTATCCCGAGTTCGTCTCTGGCCGTGACTGCTGTCCGCCATTTTGTGTATTTACAAATTTGTCGACTTATTCATTTCGCAATTATTTATTTTTGCTATGCATAAGACTCTGTCCTCGCCGTAAGTAATGTAAAAGTGAATGCATGAAGTTCTAATATAAATAAACCTTAAATTTTTTACCTAAAACTAAAACGCTCTAGACTCGGGCCGTGATGTTGAAAAACATACCCCTAAAAAAATATGCCCGGTGCGAGTCTGATTCCCGTACAAAGGGTTCACTTAAATATAATTTTGATTAGAATTGAACTATAAAATGCTTTTTTTATTATACGACTTCCACAGTTGGTGGTGTTAAAATTAACAAATTATTTTGCATTAATAAATAATTGATCAGATAACAAGGGTAACATAATACTATACCGCAAACGCATTTATTATTATTAAAAACGAATATAATATAAATTTACTTATTTAACAATTTGACTTTATTTTCAGACGTTTTATTAAAATAAATAATAAAATTTTAAATACGAAATAATAATAATAATCCCCTCTTAGTCCATCCCTGGCCGCCCCTCCCGCGCACCCCGCACCCCTCCGTGTTATTGAGAATTTATGTCGGTAAGGTGGTGTACACATTAGCGGTATATCGTATTTTTTTTATGCAAATCCTTATTTGTATAGCTAAATATGTATGAATAAATCGAAAATATCCCGAAATTAATCCAATTTTATTTATTGTGAATTAATATTATTAATAGTTTTATATACTTATTAGTATTATTTATTATTATTATTAGTTTTGATGAAATTAAAATTACTTAAACTTAATATTTTGTTTTTAAATTACCCTTTTGAATACTATATCTATTATTCATAAAATTCAAATAAAATATAGTTATAAAGTAAAACACATTATTACTTGTAAATTTAATTAGTGTGCTTATAATTAGAGAGCTCGCAACACGTTCCATTGTGTCCTAATCATCAAGTGTTGAAAATATATATCTTATTGTTTCTCTTTATAATAATTTTAAACACGACAAAGTTATTTCAAACAAATGTTTTTTTTAAATAATTTTAGGTCTTATTAATGAACATCACTATGGTTTCGTTTCTTTATTCAATACTTACATTTAGTTCATAATTATTAAATTTAGTTTACTTCTAGTTATGCTGTTTGTCAACATTATATCAGCGTTTATTACAATTTTGTTTAACTTTAAGCTAGTATGTGCCACAATTTTTTTTTAAATTGAATTGACATAATTATATAAATACTTAACATAATTAAAAATAAAATTCTTGTTGTGCCGAAACATCATAAACTGTCAACTTTATTGATAAATAATATAATATTATTTACGTGTACACACAGCCTTGTCCCGGGGCGTTGCACCGAATAGATCCAGCTATCAATTCATTTGTCTGTGTGCGTGTCTCTGTGTGCGTGTCACATGTGACATACAGCGTGTTGCCGGAATGTTTATTTAAAAACATATATTTTTTTTTCGTTTTGATGATATGATTTTATGAGTATATCAATTAAGTAATTTAAGTTTATTTATTGTATTATTCTACCTGATTTGTTTATTATTATTAATTAAATTGCCATAATGTTTATGTTTGTTTTCTACAATTTAATTATAATTTCGGTTTTGCTATAGTTTAGTAATAAATCTATCAGTGGAGATTAATTTATTAATTTATATGACTAGATTTATAACAAATTTGTATTTAATTAGTAGTCGTATATATTATTACCTACATAAGTAGCCGTATATTATATTAATACAAATATCCAAAGCTGACGCGTGTAAGTTTTCTCGAACTCCAAGGATTATTTTAAATAATAATTGTTATTTAAAAAACATATTTTCATTGAGTATTTTAATATACAACTGGCTGTACTGCGCGGTTTCACCTGTCCTTAAGCCTTAAGTCCTTAACGTGCCTAAATAAATAAATAAATAAACGTGTAAGTACAGTCATTTACCTTCGCCAATAATATATCTATAGAATTTATTAAAAAAAACTAGCGACCCGCCCTGTCTTTGCATGGGCATACCTTCTTCTTGAATCCCTCTATCTATTAAAAAAACCGCATCAAAATCCGTTTCGTAGTTTTAAAGATTTAAGCATACATAATTGGACAGGGGATAGAGAAAGCGACTTTGTTTTATACTATGTAGTGATAGTGATATAATATCTTCCAAATGCAAAAGGATTTTTCAAAACCGACTAGTAGGCAGTTCCAGAGAGTAAAGGGCGTTTAAACAAACTTTTCAACTTTTTTATATAAAATTAAATAGTATATATAAACGATTTATAAATGTTTTTGTTGTTTGTGTATTAAATTCTTAAAAACCGCGGGTATCAGTTAGTGCAAAAATAATCAATGCAATTTTTTCTCGGACAAAAAAAAGTCTTTACATATGTATAGATATACAACACACATATCTGTAACTTGTAACGTAATTTAATAAAATAATCTTAATTAATCTATATATATATATATATAAAAGAAAGTCGTGTTAGTTACTCCACTTATAACTCAAGAACGGCTGAACCGATTTGGCTGAAAATTGGTGAAGAGGTAGCTTAGAACCAGGAGAAGGACATAGGGTACCTTTCATCCCGGGAAGTCCACGCGGGCGAAGCCGCGGGCAAAAGCTAGTTTAGGTATAAAAAACCAACCATCACACTGTATATATTCACCTTGGCACAAACACAAGCGAGATTCACGCACACAACCGCGACATGTACGTATACGGTATGTTTAAATTTAATTGTAAACACAAATCTACTGAGTTTCGCTCAGGGCTGGCCAAAATTGGACATTTTAAATATATTTTATTTACTTATTTATTTATTAAAACTTTATTGTTCCATAAGTACAAAATACTTATACAATTGGCGGACTTAATGCTAAAAGCATTCTCTACCAGTCAACCATTGGGAGAAACAGAAAAACTATTGTCAAATAAACTATGTTTATTGTCGACGTCATTTTAAATATTAATAACTTATTATTAATACTTATTTTAATTGTTTTTTAGCCTCTTTTTCATGTGTCCCACTGCTGGGCAAAGGCTTCCTTCTCCACTCATCCCTATCCATGGAAACCTCTTGACATAGTACTTATATATACATATTATACTTACATTATACTTTGACATAATAGTATTTTTAGATATGAATCTATAATATAATAAAACATAGGAGTTTGTTTGTTTAAACGTGATGATATATATATATTTAGAAATACTGTTCGGATTAGAAAACAATCTTTCTATATATGATAGCATAATTTTTGAGGAAGGTTATAGGTTACACACCGCGGACGGGTGAATCCGGGGTGAACAGCTAGTATAAAATAAAATGTATAAAATTCTGTAGTAAAATACTTAGAAAAATTTATTATAATCGTATAATATAGATACGTGTATTAATGTATGTTATAATTATACTTAATAGACGAGCTCTCTTAGGAATTTTGAGACACTATGACTAATATCAATATCATCAGGTCAAAATTTATTGAAATTTTTCGTTTAATACATTAGTAAATAACCTTTATATAAATATTTTTAAATACATTCACCTACTTATTTTTATACATCGATAATATATTTTCTTACCCTATTTATGTTTTTTTTTTACAAACAACATTTATGTATTACTAGCTGTTCTCCGAGGCTTCGCCCCGCGTGGGACTCGGTTATATCGCGCCAAAAAGTAGCCTATGTTTGACCTCAGGTTGTTAACTACATCCCTACCAAATTTCATCACAATCGGTCAAGCAGTTTAGCCGTGAAGAGGTGACAGACAGACAGACAGACAGACTTTCGCATTTATAATATTAGTATGGATAAAAAAAAATGATATAAGCACAACCGAATTAAGAACCTCCTTCATTTTGGAAGTCTTTAAAAAAAGTCTTGTGAATATAAAAAAAAATATATACAAAAAACGTGAAGGGTTCCAGCGAAATCCATACCGACCGCTAGAATAGGTTTATTTTTGCTAGATTGGTCGGTGAAAGTTAAAATCTTAATGTATTAAAATGTGTATATTAAAGGTCGGCAATGTATATTTTTATTTATTCAATTGGCCTAGGCCCGCAATTGTGTCTATTGGCGTATTTAAAAAAAAGGTCCAAACTAAAAAAAAGCACTTAAAAACAAATTCTTCGGTTTTAATAAATTATTATAAGAAATAAAGAGGAGGCCTTTGCCCAGCAGTGGGACAATTAAGACTATTTAAAAAAAAATGTGTAATAGAAACATTGTTTTTATTACACAGACTTCAAAGCCACCAGTAAAACGTATTGATGAGCGACAACGATTGGTCTAGATTTTTGATAAACAGCTAGGTACCTATATAATTGTCTATAATAGAAGTAGTTAATTAATACAGTCAGACACACAGTTTCTGTACAAAAGGAGAAAATTACTTTTAAACACTCTCCCTGAAAATGCCAGGCGGGAATCAGCGGGCTTATTCTAGAAGATTTTTGTTTATGTAAGCGAAACGTGGTGCCATCTCTCGCCAAAAGAGGAAACTATTAAATATAACAATGCTGGTTATGAGGTTTCAAAGTGAAATATTTATTTTTACATCGTCAGAAGTGCGCGCGCGCCTCATTAGCTCATTGACCATGCGAGCGAGGGCAATTCATATCGGGCGAAATTAATCACATTGTTTGTCTGTATGTATGTTCCGCGATAATACTCGAACCGTTACTCCGATTTTGATGAAATTAAGTTGTGTAGCAAACGTTTATAAAATTTTCAAGTACGTTTGACATTTAAAGTCGGTTTATTATTATATTTTTTACATTAAAATATTAGTTAGTAATATTTAATTGGTCCTAAGAAATCCGTATGTTTTACATCGAAACAATATCGCCGAAGTGTTATAGAATAAGGACGGAGTGGTTACTTATTTGAAAGCAATTTTAGTGCCCCCTTCGTTTAGAACGGACAGGGGCGGACTAAGGGTTGTTGGCTTTATTTTTTATGGATATTTTTTGTATATTTTGCGTCGATAGGGAAGTAAACATTTTACCTCTTTAGCCCGGGAAAAGGTTATGTCGCTGCGTTATTCTTGTGCGTGTTGCATTAAAATCAGTTTTGCTATTAAGTATAATATAATACTTTGCTGTATAATGTATGTTTAAGGATACAATTGACAAAACGTGTACCGGCGGATACCGCAAATCTCAATTATAGAAGCACATAAGTGCTATTCTAACGCTTAAAGATAAGTTGGAAAAACAGTGATAACATGAAAATGTTTGATTGAAATATTAATTTAATCTATACAACTAGATTTTGAAAAATATTTTGCATTTTATAGCCGTATTCTTGCGGAAGGCTATACGAGTATTATACATTAAATAATAAAAAACATTTAATAAAATATATATAACTAGCTGTTCCCCGCGGCTTCGCCCCGCGTGGGACTCGGTTATATCGCGCTCAAAAGTAGCCTATGTTTGACCTCAGCTCGTTAACTACATCCCTACCAAATTTCATCACAATCGGTCCAGCAGTTTAGCCGTGAAGAGGTGACAGACAGACAGACAGACAGACTTTCGCATTTATAATATTAGTATGGATTATAGCCACCAAAAAAATATTTTTTTTAAATGTATGATTACGCTTAGCTCCGAAAATACTAAACCGATTTACTTAAAACTTTCACAAATTGCTTTGTTTTAAATCAGCAAAACATTTTTAGTTAGTTTTAACGAAATCGGTTCATTAATAAAAAAGTTGTCATTTGAATTAACTCAAGGCATAAGTATGCCTGCAAATATATAGCAATACTAGCTGTTCCCCGCGGCTTCTCCCCGCGTGGGACTCGGTTGTATCGCGCTCAAAAGTAGCCTATGTTTGACCTCAGCTCGTTAACTACATCCCTACCAAATTTCATCACAATCGGTCCAGCAGTTTAGCCGTAAAGAGGTGACAGACAGACAGACAGACTTTCGCATTTATAATATTAGTATGGATTATAGCCTCCAAAAAAATATTTTTTTTAAATGTATGATTACGCTTAGCTCCGAAAACACTAAACCGATTTACTTAAAACTTTCACGAATTGCTTTGTTTTTAATCAGCAAAACATTTTAAGTTAGTTTTAACAAAATCAAATCATTAATAAAAAAGTTGTCATTTGAATTAACTCAAGGCATAAGTATGCCTGCAAAGATATAGCAAAATATTGAACGAATAAACCAAATTATAAGTCTTTTTTGTGTTGGTAATTGTGATGACAAACTTTGTATTTAAAAAAAAAGGGATTTCCAGAAATCCCGCGATACGGGATTCGTTTCCGAAATTCCCACGGGAACGAGATCGAAGCCCACTCGCACGAAAGCGGGCAACAGCTTATATTCAATATAATAACACATATTGATGCCCCTATACAAAAACCTTCGAGAGTTCGACCCTGTCTTACCCCACCCCCATCCCAGCCACCCTCCAAATCTGTTTGTATTCGCCAAGAGATATCACTGACCTCTATCCGCGATAATAGTCCCGAAGATATTATAGACAACTAGACCTGAAATTATTATTACAGCAATGCTGTGTAAACCGCGAGTTAGACCGCGGGTCGCAGCTAGTTTTATTTACTTTAAGTGTTTATTTATTTACTTTAAAAAAAAAATCTGTTAACAGTGTAACAAAAATCATTTTTAATATTAGGTTTATACGTACTTAACACGTTTGCGGACGTTTTTAAAAACACAATAGAAGTTTTATTGTTATAACTGCTATAGCAGTCGTGTGTCCGCCAGCGTGTTAAACTGGCATTCAACGTCGAACATCCATAAATGTAGGTGATTTTACGTCTAGTGATTCTACATTTTTGGACATAAATTAAAAAAAAATGTTTGCGTCGCTTCGAAAAACGCGCGCGATTTGAAATTCTTTGTTTTTTGACCAAAGCTACAGGAATCGCGTATTTTTCGCGTAAAAAGGACCCCTCTCTGTTAATTCCAGGTATCAGCTACCTCAATACCAAATTTCCATAGGATAAAAAGTAGATATCACGTAAAATACATCATGGAGCTCTGAGTCCGAGCCTGTAGTTACCACCCCCACCCCACGTTCGATTTACAGAAATCACTGACCTCTACATACATGTTAGTGATTGGATAACACAACCATTGAATATTAATTAATTAATTATCCAAGCGTTTTTCCGGTTGCGTGCGGACTTTCACTGGCAGATAGCTAATGTAATAGCAGTAACTTAGGCTACTTTGATTTTAGATTTTTTTCATAAACTACGAACAATATCTTTTTTGTTAAATTCCACGTGGAGGCAGTTGCGGACACTGCTAGTTCTGACTTAAACGAAAAGAGAATTTAATTTACAATAAAAAAAAAAAAACAGTTCAAAAACCGTACTCTTGCTATACTGGAATCCCCACCACCAATAGCTTGACTAAAATGACAGCTGTCATACCGCATACATTTTCTTCTTACATCATGTATTGCACTGTCCCGCTTACTCACTCGTTAATGCATTGTTTTAAAAGATGGTAGTAGGCCACCTGATCGAGCTTCCAACGGGTGGACGCCGCAATCTCTTGGAAAACATCTTTGCAAAACTACGTTCAACAATAAATAAATGAATATATAGGGACAAATCTCACAGATTGAGTTAGCCCCAAAGTAAGTTTGAGACTTGTGTTATGGGATACTAACTCAACGATACTATATTTTACAACAAATACATATAGATAAACATCCAAGACCCAGGTCAATCAGACAAAGATCATTTTTCATCTTGACCGGGGATCGAACCCGGGACCTACTGGCTAGCGGTCAGGCATGTTAACCATTACGCCACGGAGGTCGCCAATATCTTCGTCAACGTGTAGAGCCGCCATTAGAACACTGAAAAAAATACTTAAATACACAACCAAGCTTTCGTCAATCTATAGCACAAAAAAGTGACTACATAACTCTTTGAAATATGTAACCAAACATTTTGTCTTTTTTTTTAACTTCATTAATGTCTTGCCAAACTTTGGTTATTTCTCAAATAGCCGAAGTAGTTAGTAGTTAATTTTCAGTGTGTAAATAGATTGTAGTTAAGATTGTATAATAATTGTAAATTTATACTATATATATATATATACTAGCTGTTCCCCGCGGCTCCGCCCGCGTGGGACTCGGTTATATCGCGCCCAAAAGTAGCCTATGTTTGACCTCAGGTCGTTAACTACATCCCTACCAAATTTCATCACAATCGGTCCATCCGTTTAGCCGTGAAGAGGTGACAGACAGACAGACAGACTTTCGCATTTATAATATTAGTATGGATATTGGCATAGTCAAAGTGCGTGTATGCAGCGTCCTAAAGATAGCTAAAGTATGTTATAAAAGTGAACGTCGATCCGCTAAGAAGAAGTAGGTATTAAATCGATATAGTGAAAAATTATAGTAGTTAGGTAAATCATTTTTTACAGTAAACACACATTTTTTCCAGCATGAGGTGCTCGCCATCAACGACAAGGTGGTGGTTCGAGCGGAGGACCTCCTCAGCTGGGTGTGCGACGGCGGCTCGTGGAGCTGGGGGCTGAAGGCCGTATGGAGGGGAGCCTGCGCCCCCCCCGCCGAGCCCAAGCACTCGGCGCCGCTGCACCACACCAAGATGGATTTTAGTGATATTGAAAGGGAGAAAAGTGCCATTGGTAAGATTTCAACGATTTCGACGTTTAAGGTGATACCTCGGTGAACACTAGCGCCACCGTCATTTAAAAATCATTTTTCACTGAAAACACAAGTTATCAAAAATCCGTGTTACGTAATTATGGTTCTGGATCGAAAGTTAATTTTAAACATATTAAATTATAGTTATATTAATAAAAAGGCCACTTTTAGCAGTTTTGCAATTTGTTACTAAGTATATGGAACTATAATTTAATATGATTAAAATTAACTTCAGATACCGAACCTTAATTATATAACACGGATTTTTGGTAACTTGTGTTTTCAGTGAATAATGAATTTTAAATGACGGTGGCGAAAATGCCAACTCTACGTTAAATTCCAAATACTCATACTACCAAATCCGTGAAATATCAACTTCGCGAAACACCATCATTGCTTTACGGGAAATACGAACTACTTTCAAAAATACGTAGGATACCAAATACTGAGAATAGCAACTTTTTATTGTAGAGCCTACGTCAATAACCGTATACGAAGAATACCAACTTTTGATACCTTTCTAGTACTATTATCATAAATAAAAAAAAATGCCAGCTTTGTTTCATCGAAAGCTGATGTCAGATAAAAAAGTGACAAGTTCAAAACGCTAAAGAATAAATGTATGGGATTGACATAGGCTGCGGTAAATCACGTGGTCAATCTTATGTCAATCCTATACATTTTGTTCTTGTCGTACCTCGTTAACTTTTTTTTTTTGAATAGTTTATACGGCCATGGAATCTAGTCCTTTAAGGCCTTTCTTCAATTTATTAATCTTCTTCAGTCCTACTTAAGTCAGTCGAGTCAAAAATTCAAGTCAATAGTCAAGTCCAGTCAAGTAAGTCTAGTCTGAATCAGATGGCTAAGTGAAGCGGTGGAAAAATTTCACTTAGCTATATCATGGAGATTTTGGTGACAAAGACAAAAGTCACGTAATCGACACTGTATCACTTCCCAACACTCACGCTTGTTCACGAACACTTTGCCAATAATAATCCACCCATATTATGCACAAACACTCGAAAAAACCTAAGTTTTGGAAATTAAATACAGCGCGGACATAGCGACAGTTTACTTTCCCTCCAAAAACTCACCTCGTTAACGTTTTGCGATTGTGACTTTGGCTTTATATATTCTTTAACACAAGTTTAGAACTTACTTTCAAAGTTTTTTGGACGAACAATGATTAGTGTAAGTACATACGTTAGTTGTCCGAGAATATTACTGGCAGCTACTATGGCAACCTCAAAAAAAAAAAACAGCTTTTTTTTTTGTTCGTCGTTCTTAGGGACTAAAGTGGTGAGTCCCTAAAATTCTCCTCTTCATAGTATTTCCATTTCATTTACAGCAATAGAGGCGGATTCACCAGGAGTGGTGGTGTTCTCATACCCTCGGTACTGTCGGTACCGGGCCCTGATGTCCAGGCTGGAGGGGCTCCAAGCCGATTGGCTCAGGGACTCCCTGGTCGCCGCTTTGGGGGGTTACGCTGCCCCTACTAAGAACACTAGGATTTTGTATTGTAAGGTGAGTCCAGATGGGCTTAACTACACTTATGTTTCGGTTGCTTGGAAATTATTTTATTTCCCAGAGACGGCGAGCGCGGATTGGTTGCCAATAATGGTATTCTTATGTTAAGTTTCGTTGGTCCCGACTGCCGTCTGGCAGTCGTTAAAGGAACCACGTCAGAGACCGAGAGGCGATTCCGAAGAACTCTGATACCAGGGTGTGCATGGTCGATTGACCGTGACGCCTACTCGAAATGAATGAATGAATTTAGTTTTTCCGTGATTCGAAAGGCGTATTAAGCCTTCGGTTTCGGCTGTTATGAAAAGATGGCAATCGTTAGGCTATGTCAGGTGCCTTTAGGCAGCTTGAAAAATCTGACAGTGTTGGCCACTAACACACCCTGATCCTTATGGTCCGGTTTCTTTATAAAAAAGTGTCATGGAGGTCATACATCAATTGTTCCATTGTAACCATTACTGCTAAATTTCGTACCCTGAAGATGCAACTAGGAAACATGGTCGATCGAAGATCAATCGCACTGTTACCTTTAAGTATTGTCGTAGTTACGTCCAGTGTGAGTTTAGTATGAGTTTTTCTTAACGCAGACGCTAGCGACTGCGTTAGGATTTTGAATGGAATTTCTTAGTTGCCTTACTATCCGCCAGAGGCGCTGTACAGGTTTACAATACTAAATCGCTAACGCAGTCGCTAGCGTCTGCGTTAAGAAAAACTCATGCTAGGGGCACAGGAGTGCTATTTTTGAGAAGTATGACTAACCGAAAACCAGTGAGACGGATGATTATCGTTCGAATCACCGGTTATGTCGAATGAAAATCATTCGAAAACAAACGATAATCATTCGACTCACCGATTTTGCGTATGTCACACTACATTTCAAAAATAGTACTCCAGTCCTTTTGTGACCAGGACACATTCGAGTACCCCGAGTTGGAGGGGCACGAGTTCGTGTGCAACCACCTGGCGCCGCGGCTGAAGGGCCGACCGCGCGGCCGCCGCCGCCGCCGGCCCTCGCACGGCCAGGACTCGCCGTCCCGCTCCAGCGACAGCGAGCCCGACAGACCGCCGCCGCTGCCCAGGGTGAGTGCGGCAGACATTGACAGGCTGCTGCCAGCGCTCGCACGCCAGGACTCGCCGTCCCGCTCCAGCGACAGCGAGCCCGACAGACCGCCGCCGCTGCCCAGGGTGAGTGCGGCAGACATTGACAGGCTGCTGCCAGCGCTCGCACGCCAGGACTCGCCGTCCCGCTCCAGCGACAGCGAGCCCGACAGACCGCCGCCGCTGCCCAGGGTGAGTGCGGCAGACATTGACAGGCTGCTGCCAGCGCTCGCACGGCCAGGACTCGCCGTCCCGCTCCAGCGACAGCGAGCCCGACAGACCGCCGCCGCTGCCCAGGGTGAGTGCGGCAGACATTGACAGGCTGCTGCCAGCGCTCGCACGCCAGGACTCGCCGTCCCGCTCCAGCGACAGCGAGCCCGACAGACCGCCGCCGCTGCCCAGGGTGAGTGCGGCAGACATTGACAGGCTGCTGCCAGCGCTCGCACGCCAGGACTCGCCGTCCCGCTCCAGCGACAGCGAGCCCGACAGACCGCCGCCGCTGCCCAGGGTGAGTGCGGCAGACATTGACAGGCTGCTGCCAGCGCTCGCACGCCAGGACTCGCCGTCCCGCTCCAGCGACAGCGAGCCCGACAGACCGCCGCCGCTGCCCAGGGTGAGTGCGGCAGACATTGACAGGCTGCTGCCAGCGCTCGCACGGCCAGGACTCGCCGTCCCGCTCCAGCGACAGCGAGCCCGACAGACCGCCGCCGCTGCCCAGGGTGAGTGCGGCAGACATTGACAGGCTGCTGCCAGCGCTCGCACGCCAGGACTCGCCGTCCCGCTCCAGCGACAGCGAGCCCGACAGACCGCCGCCGCTGCCCAGGGTGAGTGCGGCAGACATTGACAGGCTGCTGCCAGCGCTCGCACGCCAGGACTCGCCGTCCCGCTCCAGCGACAGCGAGCCCGACAGACCGCCGCCGCTGCCCAGGGTGAGTGCGGCAGACATTGACAGGCTGCTGCCAGCGCTCGCACGGCCAGGACTCGCCGTCCCGCTCCAGCGACAGCGAGCCCGACAGACCGCCGCCGCTGCCCAGGGTGAGTGCGGCAGACATTGACAGGCTGCTGCCAGCGCTCGCACGCCAGGACTCGCCGTCCCGCTCCAGCGACAGCGAGCCCGACAGACCGCCGCCGCTGCCCAGGGTGAGTGCGGCAGACATTGACAGGCTGCTGCCAGCGCTCGCACGCCAGGACTCGCCGTCCCGCTCCAGCGACAGCGAGCCCGACAGACCGCCGCCGCTGCCCAGGGTGAGTGCGGCAGACATTGACAGGCTGCTGCCAGCGCTCGCACGCCAGGACTCGCCGTCCCGCTCCAGCGACAGCGAGCCCGACAGACCGCCGCCGCTGCCCAGGGTGAGTGCGGCAGACATTGACAGGCTGCTGCCAGCGCTCGCACGCCAGGACTCGCCGTCCCGCTCCAGCGACAGCGAGCCCGACAGACCGCCGCCGCTGCCCAGGGTGAGTGCGGCAGACATTGACAGGCTGCTGCCAGCGCTCGCACGCCAGGACTCGCCGTCCCGCTCCAGCGACAGCGAGCCCGACAGACCGCCGCCGCTGCCCAGGGTGAGTGCGGCAGACATTGACAGGCTGCTGCCAGCGCTCGCACGCCAGGACTCGCCGTCCCGCTCCAGCGACAGCGAGCCCGACAGACCGCCGCCGCTGCCCAGGGTGAGTGCGGCAGACATTGACAGGCTGCTGCCAGCGCTCGCACGCCAGGACTCGCCGTCCCGCTCCAGCGACAGCGAGCCCGACAGACCGCCGCCGCTGCCCAGGGTGAGTGCGGCAGACATTGACAGGCTGCTGCCAGCGCTCGCACGCCAGGACTCGCCGTCCCGCTCCAGCGACAGCGAGCCCGACAGACCGCCGCCGCTGCCCAGGGTGAGTGCGGCAGACATTGACAGGCTGCTGCCAGCGCTCGCACGCCAGGACTCGCCGTCCCGCTCCAGCGACAGCGAGCCCGACAGACCGCCGCCGCTGCCCAGGGTGAGTGCGGCAGACATTGACAGGCTGCTGCCAGCGCTAGCGACCTACAACGGCCGCGCTTGCACAGCCAGAACTAATCCATCATTTTTATGCACATATACTCGAAAATTTTGGCAACGTTGAAACAGAGATTAATCAGCCTATATACAAAATTTTACATGGTTTACAATCGTTAACAGTATATCCCTTAATACCTTATTCTATCCAATAACATTTCCGAAGTAGACATTAGTCTGTATAAAAAGCCCCCAAAATAGTTTAGGAGCTAAAAAGAAGAAATATTCAGAGGGCTGAGCCGGTCACAATCGCAAAACGTTAACGAGGTACGACAAGAACAAAATGTATGGGATTGACATAAGATTGACCACGTGATTTGCCGCAGTTTATGTCAATCCCATACATTTTGTTCTTGTCGACATTCGTTAGCGTTTTGAAATTGGGACTTGGCTACGGGTGCTGGATCGTGTACTCGTTACTATTGTCGATCCGTGAGTGAGTGAGGGAGAGGTCGCCTTACATCATGTATTGCGCCGTCTCGCTTGCACACTCGTTCCGGTTCGTCTTGTTGTCATCGCTCATCGGTTGTCTGTGATATGTCCGTGATTACTCAAAAGGTGGCGGCTGAAAATCGGTGCTAGACATCCCTGCATGTCTAGTGTAATACTGAGCCGCCACCTTTTGAGATATTTGTCATATTTAATGTATGTTTGTTTGATAATTTTGTTCTTTATTGATTTGTATGTGTGATGAATCACTACATAGTGTAAAACAAAGCACAAAGCTTTCTCTGACCCTATGTCCCTTTGTATGCTTAATGCCTTGATCGCACGTACCGAGTAGACGGGCGAAACAGTAAAATGTTACTCGGCCGAGACAGTGATTTCCTCGGTAAATCGCTAGGCTGAGACGGCGCACTATTTACACGCACCGAGTATTCGGCCGAGGGCACTGTCTGGCCCGTCTACTCGGTACGTGCGATCAAGGCTTTCTTTAAAACTACGCAACGGATTTTGATGCGGTTTTTTTAATAGATAGAGTGATTCAAGAGGAAAGTTTTTATGCCCATGCAAAGCCGGGGTGGATTGCTAGTGTCTTAATAAATGTCTATTCTATCTCCAGATCCAAACACCTCGTCGCCTTTCTCTTCGCAACGGTGACAAAGCGAGCGAGGAAGAAGACGAGCGACGTGAAGACGGAGAAGACGGGGAGTTCCTCACGCAGCTGCGCCAGTTCTACCGCGACAGGAACCAGCAGCTGAGGCTCGGGAGCACGCTGAAAGACTGTGAGTACCTTCGATCATATCACTACATTACTACATAGTATAAAATAAAGTCGCTTTCTGGGGTGGGTCGCTAGTGTTTAATAAAATAAGTAATCTTTTACAGTATCCCTCCGCGCGGTGTACTCGGCGGTTCGTTCACGCGGCGGCTACGAAGCGGTGTGTCGCCTCAAGCTGTGGCGGACGCTGTTTGCAGAGCAACCGGCGAGGACACGCAGACACTACGAGCGGTGAGATACATATTGTCAGCAGCTGGAGGTTCCGCCTCAAGCTGTGGCGGACGCTGTTTGCAGAGCAACCGGCGAGGACACGCAGACACTACGAGCGGTGAGATACATATTGTCAGCAGCTGGAGGTTCCGCCTCAAGCTGTGGCGGACGCTGTTTGCAGAGCAACCGGCGAGGACACGCAGACACTACGAGCGGTGAGATACATATTGTCAGCAGCTGGAGGTTCCGCCTCAAGCTGTGGCGGACGCTGTTTGCAGAGCAACCGGCGAGGACACGCAGACACTACGAGCGGTGAGATACATATTGTCAGCAGCTGGAGGTTCCGCCTCAAGCTGTGGCGGACGCTGTTTGCAGAGCAACCGGCGAGGACACGCAGACACTACGAGCGGTGAGATACATATTGTCAGCAGCTGGAGGTTCCGCCTCAAGCTGTGGCGGACGCTGTTTGCAGAGCAACCGGCGAGGACACGCAGACACTACGAGCGGTGAGATACATATTGTCAGCAGCTGGAGGTTCCGCCTCAAGCTGTGGCGGACGCTGTTTGCAGAGCAACCGGCGAGGACACGCAGACACTACGAGCGGTGAGATACATATTGTCACCAGCTGGAGGTTCCGCCTCAAGCTGTGGCGGACGCTGTTTGCAGAGCAACCGGCGAGGACACGCAGACACTACGAGCGGTGAGATACATATTGTCACCAGCTGGAGGTTCCGCCTCAAGCTGTGGCGGACGCTGTTTGCAGAGCAACCGGCGAGGACACGCAGACACTACGAGCGGTGAGATACATATTGTCACCAGCTGGAGGTTCCGCCTCAAGCTGTGGCGGACGCTGTTTGCAGAGCAACCGGCGAGGACACGCAGACACTACGAGCGGTGAGATACATATTGTCACCAGCTGGAGGTTCCGCCTCAAATATTCCGCCTAAAAGACACAAATATGTCCACTGATGGTCACAAAATGTCCAAATTACTTGTTATTGACAAAAATAATCGCCGAGGCCGTTGGTTATCTTTTCTTAATATCTCTTCCAAGTCGCTTGTGTAGCTTGAAAATTCTCAAAACTGTCTCACGTCGTCACGATCCGCCACTTTAGGCCCAGATACTCGATCAGGTACTTTCCAGAACATTCCCAATACCTCCCGAAGAGTAAGAGAGAGAGAGAGAGAGGCCGAGATATCGCCATATCGTTTCCTTATTTCTCGTATCCACGAGCTAACCGATTCTAAGCCTTATTGCCATACATATAAGGTTCATGAGTATCGATCCAGTGTGTTCCACGGCGAATGTTCGTTTGCGGGGCTGTGTTATTTTAATTTTGTAGCAATATAGAGCTTGTTGACAGCTTGACTTAGTGCCTGAGGTCGCCAAGAAACTGCTCGTTTACCATGTACCACATTGTACCAGGGCACTTCACGTCAATAGGTTCTTTGTGCCTTAAGACACCCTATTTTTTTTAAACGACCAAGGAAACTAGTCCTTTAAGCCACACTGATCCTGGAACTAAAACCGCTTCAAAACATTTATATTCGGATAATTTCTCTGTTATGTGGGCAAAGCCCATGGCCGAGGGTCCCAACTTTTGGCAGGGGTTGCCAACTAAAGGGCCGCATTATATTTATTTATACACGAACTAGTTTAGAACTAGTTAATTAACATAAAGTTTATTTCTCCTCAGGTATCTCTTATCCTACGAGGTTCACGAACGCAAGCACTCTAAACTAAACGGAAGAGTGGATATGTCACGTCCGGTAGCCACAATTGACGTCACATCCTCCCCGCCCACCCATCACCGGCTAAGGACGCCGTCGCCGGTGCTTAACCTAAATAATGACGCGGAGGTCAAAGATGAGATGACAGTCGTTGATAAACCTGCTGAGGAGTTAAATAGGTATTCTTTTTTTCATTTTCTTATCGTTTTTCCCAAATACATCCTGGCTTACGCCTTTAAGATGATACTTTGGTGAACACTAGCGCCACCATCATTTAAAAATCATTATTCACTGAAAACACAAGTTATCAAAAATCCGTCTTATGTAATTAAGGTTCTGAATCTGAAGTTAGTTTTAAACATATTAAATTATAGTTTTTGCAAATTGCTATATTACTTAAAACGGCCACTTTTACCAGTTTTGCAATTTGTACTATAAGGAACTAATATAATAATTTATTAACTCGGCCATATTAACTGTCCCCGACAATAATGTACTATCGTTGATGGTCCTACAAAAAAGTAAATGCCATTTTGGGTGCGTTTTATGACATTTACGAATCTTTTTTATCAAATCGCAGGGAATTCCTCGAGTCACTACCAAAGGACGAGAAGGCGGTGAAAATATCCGTGAAGCCCGTAGAGAAACTGTTGGACAATGGCGGGCGAAAACTGTTCGACGCGGGAAATGACGATGGTCAGAAAAAAGACGGTTTCGTGAGCGAGCTGGAGAAAAAGCTCAATACACGTGAGTATACATGCAAAAAGTATTAAAGGTGATACCTCTGTGAACACTAGCGCCACCGTCATTTAAAAATCATTACTCACTGATAACACAAGTTATCGAAAATCCATGTTATGTAATTAAGGTTCAGGATCTGAAGTTAATTTTAAACATATTAAATTATAGTTCCCTATAGTTACAAATTGCAATATTGCTTAAAACGTCATTTTAAACCTATATTAAACCTCAAAAATTGGTTTAAAACTTTCTACACAAAAAATACGGACGTTTAAGACGATACCTCGGTGAACACTAGCGCCACTATCATTTACCTGACTTTCATCTTTGTGACCAAAATCTCCAAGTTATAGCTAAGTGAAATTTTTCCACCGCTTCACTTAGCCATCTGACTCTGACTAGACTTACTTATTTAGGACTGAAGAAGATTAATAAATTCAAGATAGGCCTTAAAGGTTGAGGTTTCGAAGAACTCCGACCAGGGCTTGCATGGTCTATTGACTGAGACACGTAGACGATATGAATGATTAAAATAATTAATATTGTTTTGGTTTTAGCCGAGAATGAGGGTCAGCCGCAGCCAGCCGCGGGCAGCCTGAGCCGGCTGGCGTCGCTCGGGGACAAGTACGTCAACGGACACCACGCACCGCCGCCCGAACAGGTAATGATATAATCAATCAATCAATCAAATAACAATAGGCTAGTTTACTTGCATTTTGTTTTTGTCTAAAATAATTATTCTATATTTTTTTAGATTGAAACCATTTTTTCCATATTTTTCCGAGCCCTGTAAGGCAGAAATTTTTTATTTCAAAAGTTTACTTTTAGAATCCCATCAAAAACACCGTCGGCCATTTTTGTAGAGTTTTGTGACGTCATTATTGTGTAAGGTGCTTGAGAGAATCATTATTGTGTATGGTGCTATTTTTGAAACCTGATTCTCGCCAAGAACCATTAGAGTAGCATGAAAATCATGCGATTCCATAGTTTTTTCGAATGCAAATCATTCGAATTAATGACTTTGAACGAATGACAGAAGTCAAAAATAGGTCTGAACGTCAGTTTACCACAATAGTTGCGTCACGTCATGGCGGTTGATGTAAGTAAATTTGAAATTGAAATTGTAATGCCATCTTGCATTTTTGTCAGCGGAAATCGATATATTTCGGTTTCTTGGGTCAAATACTGTGAGAAGTGAATATTTGTTGCATCAAAATTGAAATGAGTTAAGTAGCCTAACGCGACGCTACAGTAGATTGGCTAGTCCAAGAAAAATATGATAGTGATTTTTATGTGTTTTTTCGATAAAACAGACCATTTTAGAGATACTATTTGAAAGAAAAAAATCTTAAAATTGTGATTATTTTTGTATTTAATTATAAAGATACATCTATCTTCTATTCAAAGAACAACTAAAAATATATGGTTGAGGGTGCGCAGCGCCCGCGTTGGGAAGTAGCTCGGTGCGAGCCGTGGGCGCAGAGAGTAGTTGCTGCTAGAGGCGGCGTCTTACGTATGAATTGCCCCAGTCAGTAAAAGTTGTTATTTCTTAGTATTTTGTGCTGTATTGTATTGTACTGGAAGAAAGAAAGAAAGAAAAGGAAAAAATAATGTTTATTTGATATAACACAATGGAAAAAGTGAACAACAATTGACAAACTTGTGTATATATGAAACTGGCCCTCTCTCAGCATAATGTCGTGGCGACGTGCTGTATTGTACTGTATTGTATTGTATTGTATTGTATTGCACACAGCCGCCGCGGGCGGGGCGCTCGTCGCTGCGGCACGTGCGCGTGAAGCCCGCGCGGCCCAGCGTCGCCGCCACCACGCGTGAGTTACATTTCTCGTGTTCAATCATTATGTTACTGCCTCCGTGGTCTAGTGGTTAAGGCGTTTGCCTGTAGACCCAGGGGTCGCGGGTTCGATTCCCACGGGAAACATACTTTGTTTAGTTGTTTCCAGTTTGGTTAGGATATTGCAGGTTTGAATCGCCTGATTGTTTGATAATAAAGATGATTCCGCGCTTCGGAAGGCACGTTAAGCCGTTGGTCCCGGCTGCCGTCTGGTAGTCGTTAAAGGAACCACGTCAGAGGCCGAGAGGCGGTTCCGAAAAACTCTGACACCAAGATGTGTGTGATCGATTGACCGTGAGGCTTACTCGAAATGATGATTCATTTTGTGTCGTCAACAAGGCTTGAAATATCTGTATTTATAAAAAGCTGCACTAAATCACGTGGTTGATCATAAATATCATAATATATGTCAATCCCATACATTTTGCTCTTATTGACATTCGTTAGCTCTCAATTAAAACGTATTCTTAATTAAATAAATTTATATAAGGACAAATCACAATCAGATTGAGTTAGCCTCAAAGTAAGTTCGAGACTTGGTATTATGGAATACAGACTCAACGATATTATACTTTTATAACAAATACATATATAGATAAACCTATGACTTAGGCCAATTGGAAAAATAATTTTTGTAATGTTTAATAAAAAAATTATTCATTCATTGATATACTGGTACTTATTAAATACTAGCTTTCGCCAGCGGCTTCGCCCGCATCAATTCTCTCGGGAATAGTGCTTTTTCCCAGGATAAAAGGTACCCTATATCCTTCTCAATACTCCTAGCTATGTGTATGCGAAATTTTAGGAAGAATGGTTCAGTAGATATGACGTGAAGAGGTAACAAACAAACAAATTAATATACAAACTCACTTTCGCGTTTATAATATTAGTTGGATTTCTATCAATATTTAACAGGTTAAATAATAATATTTCAGGTTGGTTGTTGACATAGGCGATGCGGCTAGCAACCCATCACTATTGATTTCCTGTTTCAACTACCATTATGCTAAACGTGTCCTAAGGTCTTATGGCCTTAGGCTCTGTCTACCCCGTATGACGTGATTATATTATATGTATTTAACAGGTTGATTGTGAGGACTTATTCTTATTTCACATCTTTTTTTTACACATTCTATGCAAATAAATATATTCTTTCTTTCTTTCTTTCTTCCACAGCGCCGGCGGCCGCGTCTAGCTCGCCGAGCCCCGCCGTCACCAACTTCGGCATCCACCACCCGCCCGCCGCCGCGCACAGCGACGACGAAATCGTCGAGGTAACTAACGAACATACACTCTATTATCTAATACTAGCTGTTCCCCGCGGTATCACTCGTCCTTGGTGTGTGTACTATAGACTAACCTTCCCCAAGAATCAAGCTATCATATGCGGAAAGAATTTTGCAAATCCGATCAGTAGTTTTAAAGTTGTAAGCGTTCAAGAAAACAACAAACTCTTCAGCTTTATTATATTAGGAGAAGTAAGGAAACTAATATTGTGACACGGGAATTTTATATAAGATGGACACAAATCAATTGCAAATATTTTAAGGGTAGATTCAGACCGCTATTCTGAACAACTTTTCCCAATAAACATATCGAAAAACGAAATCTTTTTTTCACTCCCCTCTTAAACTTGATCAGATGATTCTCAATTTGTATGGGAGGTCAAACATTTTTTTTTCATATTTCAGCACAACAATGCAAGCACTCTGCCATTTGGCCAAAATCGCTGTTCTAATGCGAAATACATATTTAACTTAAGTATCTTTCTAGGTGCCATACAAACCAAAAACGCCAGAGATAATAGACCTCGATGAGTACCCGGAGAGTCCTCAAGGCCTCAAGAAGAAAAAGCTGGACATCCTCAAAGAGAGGGGGCTCGAGGTGACCGCCATCCCCAACCCCCCCTCCTGGCCAACCCCCGTCCCCCTCACCCCCCTCCTCAACACCAACCCCATGCTCCTCAACCCCGCGATGCAACACCAAATAATGACACAAGCGCAGCTATTCCAAATGTATAACATAGTCCCTCCTAATTTCGCCAACGGGCTTCAACCCCCCAGAGTGATCCAAGCCACTTCAATCTTCGGCTCGGCCGGCCCCGAGAAGACTGTCTACGGCAACCCCAAAGACCCCTTCATGCCTCCACCACATATACTACACGGCGCTCCGTTAAAACCACAGAAAAATGTACCATCTTCTGAGCATCAACAGACGCCGGCACGGCAAGATATTTTAGATCTAACGTGTAGTAAAAAATCGCCATCGCCGTCACAAAAACCCGCTGTTGAAATAGTTAGGATACCAACGACCCCATCGCCCTCAAAAGTGTCTAGTTCAGTCCAAAATTTGCCCAAAAACTATACCGTTATTGACGGCAAAGCGGTCGTCGGATCGAACTTAGAAATCACTTTAGTCAACCCCAAAGCCCAAACGCCATCTAAAAACAAAATTCCTCAGAAAAGATCGTCGAACGGCAAATTCGTTTCGACAAAAACGCCTCCCAAAGAATACAAGCCTTACGCTTGTCCGTCCCCTTCAGGGGTCCAAAAAAAGCCACCCATAACTGTACCTAATTACCAAGTGAATAGAGACGATGTTTCTCCAACGAACTCGTCTAGTTCAAGAGACAGTCAGCAGAGTCAGAATAATTTGATAAACGTTTTCAAAAGTCAAAATAGCTTAGCTCAATTTATAGAAATGCAGAAAAATGCCGTTCCCAATATTAGCCCGTTCATGGATCCCGTGTATATGAGCGCGTTGTACAGCTCTCTGGGACAGATGGATCAAAGACAACTGGCTGCGTATAGAGACTTGGCGAACCAATTTAGGGGTTATTCGGGTATTTTCAATATGGGGGCGGTAGGTAGCACTCCAACAACGAAAAATTAAAATCTAGTCGATAAGTGTATGTGATACGGTGGACTTGCATTGGGCTGGCTAGCAAACAACTGGATATCGAAACGCATTTTCAGTATAAATTTAAGAATCGGTATAGGTAGATCTCGAGCGCTAGGTTGTTTGTGTCGACACAGTGATCATGTAGTTTATAAAGTTATTATAAACTACATCCATACTAATATTATAAATGCGAAAGTCTGTCTGTCTGTCTGTCACCTCTTCACGGCTAAACTGCTGGACCGATTGTGATGAAATTTGGTAGGGATGTAGTTAACGACCTGAGGTCAAACGTAGGCTACTTTTGGGCGCTATATAACCGAGTCCCACGCGGGCGAAGCTGCGGGCAACTGCTAGTGATCACATAAAGTTTATAAAGTATATTCATTCGTATATTTTCGCGTTGACGTCCGCGCAAATGAAACTCCAGATCTGTAATAACCCTTTCATACTATTATATTATTATAAAGATGTATATTTTTATAATGTTCAATGCTTACCAAGATCCCAGATGTTAAGTGCAGATATGGTAGCTCCATGGCTCATAGCCTACCACTCTAGACTTAAAAAGGCCCAAGTGGTATGTGTCTGGAAATACGTCTGCTGGTTCCACTGCTGTACGAATTATGTGTGAGCTGCTGGTATTTCGACATATAAATATAATCTTTCACCGAGATATATTTATAACTTAAAATGCGTTTGGATATCCTGAGTGAAAATTTTAAGTTTATTTTTGTTGGTTAATGTGAATTTGATTGATTGATTATTATATGTTTTGATTTGTTTTATTGTAATGACTGATTTCAAAGTGATATTCATATGTAGCTAGGAGTTAGCTGTTTAATTTTTAGATATTGCAATACATACAATATTCAAATGGTACGGTTTTTTATTTTATTTTTCAACAAATCGTAGATTTCAGTGAGGGTTTTAATTTGAAAAGAGAATGGTATATTTTAAACCGCCTAGAGGAGTTCGTCTGTGGGCACCGGATGTCTCGACCATGCTTGTGCGAGTGAAATAATCTCAGCACTCTTGTATGAACCGTTATGAAAGTAATAAAAATAGTAAGTATATACGGTACAGTCAACAACATATCTATCTATATTTAATATTCACCTATTAAGGTTAAGATTCTCGGAAACTGATTATTTTTTTTATAAATTTAGCCATCACTATTTCAGCCGCGGGCAGTCCGGTAGGAAGCGATAAATTTAATATACTTTACTAATGACGACAAAGTTAATAAAAAAAAAACAATAAATAATCTTTAAAATACAGTCCAGTATAGGTTGGAAAATCAATTATGTTGACTGTACTTATATTCTGCACGAAAATAAATAAAGAACTTGTCATATTGTTAACCAATGACAAGAGTGCCACTCGCCTTTGTGGTGACATCTAGCGGGTTATGGGACAACTCAAATTCGGGCAAGTTGTGCCATAACCACATCTAGTGTCTGTTTGAAACCCCGCAAAACGAAAAATTAAAATTAAAACTGATATTTTTCACAAAAAAAAAAAAACAACTGTTACATTAACCAGCCCATGAGCCCGCCAAATCTCTTGATCTCCGGTTTTTAGGCAAATTGGGAACAATTCCTCTCTGTACATAGCTAATTATAATTATTCCGTATAGTATTAGACCAATTAATAAGCAATGAGTGAACATTTCAAAAACATTTCTTTCTGGTGGTGAATAAGCTTCTTTATTAGCAGAAAAAAATATCAGGTTTTTATTATTACTAGCGAATTAAACTCAAATATATATTTTTAATTCGCCTAAAATGCCTAAAATGGTCACATTGCAGCTTGTAACAGCGGTATCTCTTTGCTTGAGAAAGAATTCCCCGTATAACTAAATATTAAAAAAAAAACAGTTGATAACTTATTTTGCAATCTCCTTAAGATTTATATTCAAATTTAAACATAACAAAGAATTAATTGTCAAATGACATTTTTATTTTTAAATATTGAACTATCCACCAAACGTGGCAAACGGTATACTGATAGGAAACTGTTTTTGGTCTTTATGCAATGTGGCCATTTAAAGGTGTTTTCTTTTTTAAATTTTCTCTCATAGCCTATTGAAGAACGGTACCGAACGGGGAGCATCTCACATATATACATACAACCGGCTTCGCAGGGGCTAAAATTATATAGTTGTTTCTAAAACATTTGCATTTTCTGTTTCTACAATACAAATATAAACAAAAAAAGAAAATTAATTCGGTTGTCTTTCTTATGTTATGGCGTTTAATAAAAAAAGAAATTAATTTTTATTTTATTAGAGGTTTTTATTTTATTAGATTTCGGTTTATTGTCATTGTTGATTTCAGAAGAGTAAAAAGAAAATCGTTCGGCGCGAGATGAATGATAAAACGCTATTAACATATATGTGCCGGGTAGGGGTGACCAAGGAAGCCGAAGTTCGGGCGAAGTGAAGTATAGGTAAAGTTAGTAAAGTATGTGTATTCATGTATTATACTTTCTACCTACTTAACTAGGGGGTTTGTAGACCTTGGTCTCTGAGGCAACCAGCCGAGGGGATGCAACTGGGAGGCGAGAGGTTAACAAAGAGAATGCTCTAGACTGATGTGAAGGATGGTGGAACTAAGACCTACCGAATTATTTTTTATCTTTCATTAAAAAATAAACAATTAAACCCTTTCAATTTCAAGTTTGCAGTGGTTACTTTATGAGCCATCTTAAATTTGAAATATGTTAAAGTGTACCAGTATTCATGATTCTTCTGGTCATTCCTTTCACTTGATGCAGAGCAGTAAAAAATATGTATTTCGCCACTGTGGCGGCGGCCATCTTGGATTAACAATGATAATGATAGATTCTAATACGAGAACAATCTATCAAAGGAATGAAAATTACAATTAGTTACTAAATTTGACAAAATACAACCAACAATCAAATCAAGCTAAACAGTCGTTTTACAAACTAAGTATTTGTTTTGGGTGCATGACATGACGCACAGCAGAATCACTGCTCACTTTGTAGCTATCCACCCTAAGGTTGCCTGGAAGAAATTACATTAGCGATAAGTCCGCCTTTGTACACATTGTTTGAATTTGTATCAACTTGTATGGTTTGCATCATAATGGTACAGTGGACAACATTAACATGTTGGTACACCAGTATCCCTATTATGAGATTTCATAAACGTAGACGCAAGCTACTGCGTTAGCGATTTTGTATGACAAATCTGTACAGCGCCCCTGGCGGATGTTAAGGTAATAATAGTATGTTATTTCGAGAATAGATGTGTAATGCTCCTCGCACGTACCCAGGTACTATTGTTGATTTAGAATGGTTTTTTCACTCACATTTGTAAATATATATTATGTAAGTCCTTGTTGTAAGATATTGTCGTACAAATAAACGGTAAAATTTTATATGGCTTTTTAATATACTTACTTACCAAGAATGTTTGAAACCACTGCATTGCAAATGGGGAAGATTTAGCTAGTATAAAGCATAGGTATGCTTTATACTAGCTAAATCTCCCTTTAAAAGGTATTGAACGCGCTTAATTCAGTAATTTTATCTTAATATAATCATTTTGATCATTCAGGTATTAAATCAAGACGGAGGACATCTTAAAAAAAAGTATATTTCAAAATGTATAAACTGAAATTTTGTGGACGGAAGGAAAGCCCAGTGCGAAAGCTAGTTAGTAATTACACAGATTACAGAATACTAGTCTAGGTAGTAATTCAGGGACTTTAGCGGTAGCCGAATAAAGCGTTTTGAACACGTTTTCCATTTCTGTTTTTTTTTTTAATCTGTTACACTTTTAATCTGTTTTCAAGCAAACCCTGTTCGAACCTAAACAGCTTTAGTAAGCAGAGATTTTAGCGGTAACTGTTTTAAACATGTTTAAAACACTGTTTGGATCTATAAACGAAAAAAATCCTTTACAAACAGGTTTAAACAGAAAACGCATATCTGTTACAGTTTCAAGAGTGTTTGAAGCCAAACAGGTTTTTAAACACCCAAATAAGTGTTACAGGAATATTTCTGTAACAGATTTAATTGGTAACTCTTATAAAAGTGTTACGCTTATTATGGTGTTTATGTATCCCTGGTAATAAGTAATAAATTTAATATTACAATTTTTGAGTAGGTAATTTTTTTTGATACCTCTCGGAGGTACGAAAATAAAACGCTTAGTTTGAAACAAGTGCAATTGTTTTATTTCGTAGAAATTATCACTAGTCGTCTGCTTAATATAATGACTCAAAATATACATTTTGGGTTTCAGCTCCGGTTGTCCTTTCCACTGAAACAAAAAAAAAACATATTATCACTAAATTGTATAAAATAAAGTTGTTTTCTCTGTCCCTATATCCCTTTGTATGCTATTAAATCTTTAAAATTACGCAACGGATTTTGATGCGATTTTTTAATAGACAGCATTCAAGGGGAAGGTTTTTATGCCGGGGCGGGTCGCTAGTTACATATAATTTCGAATGACTTTCGTCCGAGTCACCGATCAAGAGTGAGAATCAATCAGATTACATAAAATACCAGGACCTACTGACGTCACAAGATTTTGCAACAGGGCTGACACTGTTTTCGATAGTTTTAAGTGGACTTTTCAATTATAGTTTTGAACTCCTAATTATTTTGATCTAAACGTATCCTAATATTATTAATGCTTGAATTAATATGTAAGTGAGTTAGTTTGTTTGACTTATACAAAATTAAAGGATTAATAAATTGTGTGGTCACGACGTGTCTCTTAAACTGCATTTAATTTGATATTATAAAATGTTTATTTACCGAAATTAAATCGATACAAAAAGTAGGAGAACTGAATGTCAGGTGTTTTTTCTGGTGCTGCGCTTTGCCTTGAAGTCATACGGTAAGCTTTTGTTTATGTATAAATATAACTGGTAAGATAAACAAAAGGCTATTAATTTTTTTTCCATTGTAAGAGATCTAGGAAAGAGATGGATTACTTGGTTTTAAGTAGGATGGACTACCTCGATGAAAAAATGTTACATTTCCAGCTCCTCGAGGTGATGATGATGGTGATGACACACATACATACAGTGGCGGTCACTTGGCGCGGCGCGCGGGCTCGCTGGCGGTGGGCGGCGGCGGCGGGCCCCTCTTCTCCAGCTCCTCGAGGTGATGATGATGGTGATGACACACATACATACAGTGGCGGTCACTTGGCGCGGCGCGCGGGCTCGCTGGCGGTGGGCGGCGGCGGCGGGCCCCTCTTCTCCAGCTCCTCGAGGTGATGATGATGATGATGACACACATACATACAGTGGCGGTCACTTGGCGCGGCGCGCGGGCTCGCTGGCGGTGGGCGGCGGCGGCGGGCCCCTCTTCTCCAGCTCCTCGAGGTGATGATGATGATGATGACACACATACATACAGTGGCGGTCACTTGGCGCGGCGCGCGGGCTCGCTGGCGGTGGGCGGCGGCGGCGGGCCCCTCTTCTCCAGCTCCTCGAGGTGATGATGATGATGATGACACACATACATACAGTGGCGGTCACTTGGCGCGGCGCGCGGGCTCGCTGGCGGTGGGCGGCGGCGGCGGGCCCCTCTTCTCCAGCTCCTCGAGGTGATGATGATGATGATGACACACATACATACAGTGGCGGTCACTTGGCGCGGCGCGCGGGCTCGCTGGCGGTGGGCGGCGGCGGCGGGCCCCTCTTCTCCAGCTCCTCGAGGTGATGATGATGACACACATACATACAGTGGCGGTCACTTGGCGCGGCGCGCGGGCTCGCTGGCGGTGGGCGGCGGCGGCGGGCCCCTCTTCTCCAGCTCCTCGAGGTGATGATGATGATGATGATGACACACATACATACAGTGGCGGTCACTTGGCGCGGCGCGCGGGCTCGCTGGCGGTGGGCGGCGGCGGCGGGCCCCTCTTCTCCAGCTCCTCGAGGTGATGATGATGATGATGATGACACACATACATACAGTGGCCGTCACTTGGCGCGGCGCGCGGGCTCGCTGGCGGTGGGCGGCGGCGGCGGGCCCCTCTTCTCCAGCTCCTCGAGGTGATGATGATGATGATGACACACATACATACAGTGGCGGTCACTTGGCGCGGCGCGCGGGCTCGCTGGCGGTGGGCGGCGGCGGCGGGCCCCTCTTCTCCAGCTCCTCGAGGTGATGATGATGATGATGACACACATACATACAGTGGCGGTCACTTGGCGCGGCGCGCGGGCTCGCTGGCGGTGGGCGGCGGCGGCGGGCCCCTCTTCTCCAGCTCCTCGAGGTGATGATGATGATGATGACACACATACATACAGTGGCGGTCACTTGGCGCGGCGCGCGGGCTCGCTGGCGGTGGGCGGCGGCGGCGGGCCCCTCTTCTCCAGCTCCTCGAGGTGATGATGATGATGATGACACACATACATACAGTGGCGGTCACTTGGCGCGGCGCGCGGGCTCGCTGGCGGTGGGCGGCGGCGGCGGGCCCCTCTTCTCCAGCTCCTCGAGGTGATGATGATGATGATGACACACATACATACAGTGGCGGTCACTTGGCGCGGCGCGCGGGCTCGCTGGCGGTGGGCGGCGGCGGCGGGCCCCTCTTCTCCAGCTCCTCGAGGTGATGATGATGATGATGACACACATACATACAGTGGCGGTCACTTGGCGCGGCGCGCGGGCTCGCTGGCGGTGGGCGGCGGCGGCGGGCCCCTCTTCTCCAGCTCCTCGAGGTGCGCGCTGATGATGGTCTGTCGCTCCTCCGGCGCATGCTCCAGTGCCAGATATCTGCCGCAATGAAAAACCTCACTCAAACATTTTAGTTTTAATAACCTTTAATAACCCATAGGCACACATTACATGCTCAAGCACGCATGATGGTTTTCTATCAAACTAAGGGATTGTACTCGAAAGATGAATCGACTGATTTCCAAACAAATCATTTTAATTTTTTTAATTTATATCAAGAATTTTGCGATGATTTGTTTGGAAATCAGTTGATTTAATTGTTCCATCGTCAATCGTCGCAAAATTCTTGATTTAAACTAAAAAATGTAGGATTTTTTGTTTGGAAATCAGTCGATTCAATTCACCTTTCGAGTACCATCCCTTTGATTGATGGTTTTCCATCATGCGCGCATGAGCGTCTAGGGTGCGCCTTACTTATATAATAGATAACAAAAGCACGATAGCCTAGCGGAGCATTGCGTTTTCGTAATGATAGCGCGTCAAGCGAAAGCGACGCCTAGTTTGTTCTCGTTGCGGCTAGTGTTTCAAGGCTGGGAAATACGTACAAAATTGTATGGAATTGGGTGATAGAACAAAGATATGTACGAGTAATATGGCAACGTTGCCACCCTTTCTACCAACACGGTGAATACGAAATAGAAGGCAGGCAGTGCCCGTAGTATGAGTTTTTCTTAACGCTGACGCGATTTAGTATGACAAACCTGTACAGCGCCTCTGGCGGATAGTAATGCAACTAAGAAATTCCATACAAAATCCTAACGCAGTCGCTAGCGTCTGCGTTAAGAAAAACTCATACTAGGGGCACAGGGATATAACCAAGAATTCATAAATAAATACAGCGTAGATGAAAATGCTATCACAGGTTGATAATAGATCAGGATAGTGCCCCGGAACGCTCTGTGAGTTAATATGGACGGCGTTGAAACACTTGGGAAACTTGAAGAATGTATCATTCAAAACTTCATTCAATGGTATAGGTATAGCTAGAGTGGAAACTATCCTCAGTTAAAGTTGTTGTCTTAAAACTATCATCAAGTTCATTGCTCATAATTTGCATGTTCAAAAAAAAATTATAGTGATTTTTATGTGTTTTTTCGATATAATAGAACATTTTAGTTTATTTTTTGTTACCATTTGAAAAAAAAAATCTTAAAATTGTAAAGATATTTTTATTTAATTTTAAAGATGCATCAGCGATGACGTCACTCCGAGTAGACAAAGTATTTAGGTTATGTTTACTAGAATAAAAATATGACAATGACAGATTACGACGATTTGACTGGCTTGTGCTTGCAATACTTCCAAGCAAACTAAAAGAAAAAAAATAAGCAAACCACTTACGTCACAATTTATTTGACGTTATAGTAAATTTTTGAAAATGAAGGTTTTTTACAACTATCTCAAAAAAGTCTAATTACCGTAAACTGTTTAATAAGCCTATTCCTCTAAATGGTCTTCGAATTAGACATCATTGTAAAAAATTGGACTAGCCAATTGCTTTTTTTCAGGCCTCTACAGGAATGTACTATTGTGTTTATGCATAGTACCTAGGCGACCGAGCTTCGCTCGTTTTATGCAGAAAATCTTTTTGCGTGAAAATATGGGTAATATGAATTTTCCCAGACATAGAACCTAGCTAGATTATCTTTTGACTATGTAAGAACTTATGTTTAAAGTTTCAAAGAAATCGTTTATATACAAAAAGTGCCGTTTTCGAAATATACAAATATTGCATTGTTTAATAGTATAGGATAGGATTAATAGTATAGGATAAACCAGCAGTTACCTAGCATCGTGTTTCAAGGAGTCATGGATGGCTTGCATGTTAGCGGGGCTCTCCATGGCGATGGCTCGGCTGCGATGCGTGAGACTCCTGGTTTCGAGCAGCAGCTGCCTGAGGGCAGTCTTCGCGGCACTCTGTTGGTCGCGTTGGTAGTCACGGAACTCGCGTTCCATCTGAAATGCGGATCAAATTGTTATGTACTAGCGCCCCGCCCCAGCTTCGCATGGGCATAAAAACCTTCGTCTTATATCACTCTATCTATTAAGAAAAGCGCATCAAAATCCGTTGCGTAGTTTTAAAGATTTAAGCATAAATAGTGATATAGGGACAGAGAAAGCGACTTTGTTTTATACTATGTAGTGATGATAGTGTTTCTACTCGGGTCGCTAGTTGTTGAACATAGGTAAATATATATCATAGGTTTTGAGTTCTTGATATTGCACCGAATACATATTTTTTGTTGTGAGCTATATTTTAAGTAAAATGAGGTCAGGTTTCCCAAACAGGTCGCAAATCGTGGGCATAAAATATAAGGTGGACACAAATCAACTTCTCTATTTCTACATCTATGGTATATCCATTTTATTTCTACATCTATGGTATATCCATTTTATTTCTACAATGTATAGTATATCCATTTTATTTCTACATCTATGGTATATCCATTTTATTTCTACAATGTATAGTATATCCATTTTATTTCTACATCTATGGTACATCCATTTTATTTCTACAATGTATAGTATATCCATTTTATTTCTACATCTATGGTACATCCATTTTATTTCTACAATGTATAGTATATCCATTTTATTTCTACATCTATGGTATATCAATTTTCCACAATAAACAAACAAACAAACCTGCGAGGAGCTGCTATACACAGGCGTGGCGGGGTCCGCCTTGAGCTGCGCCTTCACGTCCCGCCAGTGCGCGGTGCCCGCCACGCCCAGCTCGCTCAGTATACCGCGCAGCTTGTCGCGCCGCTTGCTCGCCAGCAGGGACGTGTGTTGCATGAACAAACGCTCCTTAACATAACATACATTTATATACACAAATAAATATCCAAGCTGGTCTGGGAGAAAAAGAAAAACATAGAATGTACCAGCTGCTTCTCTTCCCGCGCAAGCCGTAAAAGTCGTCTGAGGGAATCGCCGAATGGGGAAATCATGACATAGGCGATGCGGCTAGCAACCCATCACTATTGATTTCTTGTTTCAACTACCATTATGCTAAAAGTGGCCTAAGGTCTTATGGCTCTAGGCTCTGTCTACCCCGTATGGGATAAAGAGGTGATTATATGTATGTATAAATAAATAAATTCACCATCAAAATCATCCTCATATTCTTATTTTTCGATGTATTTAATTACCTGCATATAAAAATATGTATTGTATATTCAGTCTAAATATACGTATCGTTTTTTATAAATATATGTATTCAGTAGACATATTTTAGTACTTTTTTTTCTATATGTAAGGTATCATAAAATATGTATGTAATTCATTAATCGCCGACAATCACATTTTCTGCTTGGTCTAATGGTTGACTGGTAGAGAATGCCATATGGCATTAAGTCCACCATTTGTATACTATTTTTAATTTGTACAAAAGTTTTAAACAAATAAATAAATATATAGGGACAGATCGCACAGATTGAGTTAGCCCCAAAGTAAGTTCGAGACTTGTGTTATGGGATACTAACTCAACGATACTAGCAACCTCCTGAGCAGCGGTATGGCCTGTTAACCATTACGCCACGGAGGTCGTCGTTATCATGTTTTTTTTTTTCAAAAGTCGTGATATAAGATACAGAATAGTTATTATAATAATAATTTGTTGCCCCTTAAAGTAACCGGCACGAAAATGCCCAAAACACTGGCGGTATTCCAAGCTGGATTGCGACAGCTATCCTTTGCACCAGAGACTGTATGGCTTCATGTACATACTAGCTGTTCCCCGCGACTTCGCCCCGCGTGGGACTCGGTTAAAAGGCGCCCAAAAGTAGCCTATGTTTGACCTCAGGTCGTTAACTACATCCCTACCAAATTTCATCACAATCGGTCCAGCAGTTTAGCCGTGAAGAGGTGACAGACAGACAGAAAGACGACAGACAGACAGACAGACAGACAGACAGACTTTCGGATTTATAATATTAGTATGGATAGTATGGAAGTATGGATATACCTCTATATAAAAGAAAATCGTGTTAGTTACAACACTTATAACTCAAGATCTACAGAACCAATCTCTCTGAAATTTGGCATACACATAGTTAGAAGAATTGTTAAGGACATACCTTTCATCCCTGGAAAAAGCACTGTTCGCACTGGCGAACTAGCGGGCAAAAGCTAGTATACATATTAAACCGAGAACGGCTGGACCTATTTGGTTGATATGTCCAAATTGAATAAAAAGGTGAGAAAATATTAAAAAAATGATAGAAATAATAAATCGGACAAGTGCGAGTCGGATTCGGGCTGTATGTTTATCTATACTAATATAATAAAGCTGAAGAGTTTGTTTGTTTGAACACTTATAACTTGAAAACTACTGGTTGGATTTGCAAAATTCTTTTTGTATATGAAAGCCTGATTCTTGGGGAAGGTTATAGGCTATAGTACATACACACTTATGGCGAGTGAAACCGCGGGGAGCAGCCAGTGGTACAATAAAGAGTATATGTATCTACCTTGTCATTTTTAGTTAATAGCTCAGCGGTGCTGTATCGATGGTCTTTCTTCAGCTGCTTCTTGGCATCGCGCCACGCCAGGTCCGGATTACGGACCATATCAACTAAAAGCGCGTTGAAATTCTGAAATAACAAAATTATAAATATTAAATTATGGTTGACTGGTCGAGAATGCTTTTGGGATTAAGTCCATCAATTGGCTAGTCAAATTTTACAAAGATGTCTAATTCGAAAACCATTTCGAGGAATAGGCTTAGAAAACAGTTTGCCATAATCAGATTTTTTACTAAGCAAGTATTTTTGATCATTGCAGAAAACTCAATGACCTTAATTTTCAAAAGTTTCTACAAGGCAATGTGCGACGTAAACGAATCGGTCAATTTTTTTTGTGTTAGTTGGCAGCATAGGATTCAGTTAAATAATTGAATTAAACTTTTAGCCAGAGTGGTCATCTCTAAAAACCATGCAAGATCCAGTGAGAAAGCAGGACAGAGCAATATATGATGTAAGGCGACATCTCCCTTACTCACTGGATCTTGCATGGTTTTAAGGTCATTTAAAAATCATTACTCACTGAAAACACAAGTTATCAAAAATCCCTCTGCTGTAATTAAGATTCTGGATCTGAAGTTAATTTTAAACATATTAAATTATATTTCTCTTAGTTACAAATTGCATTATTGCTTAAAATGGCCACTTTTAGCAGTTTGCAATTTGTAACTATATGGAACTATTTAATAATTGAATATGATTAAAATTTACTTCAGATCCAGAACCATAATTGACAACATTTCATTTTTTTTGCCATTTGTTTTCTTATGCTCAGTAAATAGTATTTTGAAAACTAGGAAACATGTATTTTTTCTTTTCGTGATATTTTAGATCTAAGTTATAGAAAAATATTTTTAAAATTTTGTAAATACAAAAAATGCTTTAGAGGATAAATAAACCCATTACCTTTGCCTAAAAATAAAAATAATGAAATTGACATTGTCACGATTGACGTTTGACGTTTGTTTGTTTTTTTTTCGGTTGGTAGTGGTATACTGTATAAATGCGCAAAGGTATACACGACGTTAATCCGCCTTTGGGCCTGCACAAAGTTTTTTGGGAATATTTCGATAAATAAGCGATAAAAATGGTCGAATTTTTTTTTACGGTATATTAAAAACATAAACTTCAAAATAGTTAACAATTTGAGGTACCTATAAAAAATTGAAATGTTGTGAATTACAGCAGAGGGATTTTTGATAACTTGTGTTTTCAGTGAGTAATGATTTTTAAATGAAAGTGGCGCTAGTGTTCACCGAGGTATCACCTTAAGAGATGGTAGTAGCCACCTTGTACCTAGTTAGGTACAGTTTTTACATCAAGGGAGTCTCCATCAACTGTTTTAGCATTCCCGAAACGAGATCTATCATTTCACATTAATATTATAAAGAGAAAAGATTTGTATGTATTAAAAAAACTGGATCGATTTCAATAATTCTTTCGCCGCTTCCAACCGGTCTGGAAATCCCTGGGGTAGGCCTATGTCCAGCGATGGACAGCAGTACCTGCATGGCTTCGTCCTTCCTGTGGTACTCCCGCTCCTTGTCCCTGTCTCGTAGACTGGTGGCCAGCGCCCGCTGCACCTCTCGCTGCCTCTCCTTGATGGAAGCGAGCGCGCGCGCCTCTTTCTCTCGCGCCTGCGCTTCCGAGCCCGCGTCCGCTTCTGGTTCAGCCTCGCCGTCCGTAACCGCCGGCTCTATGCTCTCCTGCTTATTTACATTAAAAAGTACAATTTGAAGCAAAAAAGTATATCCTTGACTCATATTTCAAAAATTGTAGAATTGACGTCGATGACGCTGTATTTCAGTTCCAAAATTTGTTTTTTGTATACTTATATGATATAATAATACAAGCTGATACCCGCGACTTATTCCAAGTGTAATTAAGCTTTTTTCTTTCGCGAGGAACCTTAAAAGCCTAAGTTACGCACGCCAAATAATATTAGCCATCAACCAGTGAGAGATATTTGTCACGTATGGCCGTTTTGGGCTGTGGCCAACTGACAAAAAAATAGTTTTTTGTAATAAGTATCGTAGGTATAAGTGTACTTTTTTTCGTATAGTAATTGTCTTATTTTGACATTACAAACAACACCATAAAAACTTGAATTTTATTTATTTAAAAAGATAAGCTGAAGAGTTTGAGCGCCTTTATAGCTGTGAAAGTACTCGTAAGTACTAGGCGGATTTAAAATAATAGATTGTATTGTAATAAAAGGCCTCACCGTCCCGCTAATCACAGATTTAAAAGCAGCATTACGATATATACGCGAGCAGTTTCCTGTGGCTGCGGTCTGACCTTTAATAGAATGGAAAGACGCAGCACTGCAGAGGGGTTACCGTCAAATCATCTTCATTCATTACTATTTACTAAAAAAATAATATGCAAAATTAAATAATCCATTAAACGTGATGCTCACGACCATTGCGTTCACGTGTAGTAATTCAGCACTGTAGTCACATATTCATAACTAGCGACCCGCCCGGCTGCGCTTGGGAATAAAAACTTTTCTCTTGAATCACTATTTAAAAGAAAGCGGCTTTGTTTTACACTATGTAGTGATGAAACCTACAAAGCAAATGACTTAATTTATTCCAAGTTATCTCGGCAATATGATGATATTTAATGAAAAATAATAGAAATATATATATAGGGATATACGAAACGAACTACCAGAAAGATACAGTACACCACTTTTATAAGTTACACCGATGCACCTGCGCAGAAATGCACGAAAATAACAGTCCGCGGACAGAGTCACGGGCATAGCTAGTATTATGATATAATACATAATATATGTATAATGCTAATAAGTGCTAAAATAAAAAGACAAAGCAAACTGTTTACAATTATATTTATTCACACTTATAAGATTAAAAAAGTTGTAAAATAAAGGTATTTAAACAATACAAATTACAATAACTATACGTAACTGTACTTCCTTGAGAATTCGTGAGCTCAATATAAACTATAGGCTCAACGACAAACTATACATTAACTGATGTAACTCATCAATAAATAATAGTCTGTCTAAACAATACTTTATTAAGATTCAAAATACTAAGAGCGTTACGTGGTCTAGTGCTTTAAGAAATTAATTCATAATTATTTATTTTAAATCTGACACATATATGCCCAAACTATACTACTATACTCAAACGAGTATTCGGGCAATAGTTTCTCGTCTTTTCAATTAGAAAATAAAAATGTCACCTTAATTTTTGTCGGGTAGCCCATTACTACACTTAAACGGCGAGAGTAAAATAAAAGTGAATTGTCAAAAAAGCTTGCGCCATCTATTCGCAAAACATCATGTATTGGCAAGGAACATTCACAAAATACTGCGTCATAATTGACGTAATTTTTAAAAGTGTTGTTGACAAATTTTATTTTTAAGGTCTACCGCAATACTGTTCCCTATGCATACCGAATAAAGAATGCCATATGGCAGATGTATTCGGTACCTATACCACAGAATACTCTTATACACTTATTGCTTAAAACGGCCAATTTTAGCAGTTTTCCAATTTGTAACTATATGGAACTGTACTTCAATATCATTAAAATTAACTTCAGATCCAGAACCCTAATTACATAACACGGATTTTTGATAACTTGTGTTTAGTGAATAGTGATTTTTGACTGATGGTAGCGCTAGTGATCACCAAGGTCTCGTCTTCTCCAAGATGTATTATCGGTATATATTCGGTAAAGGTATCGAATACATCTGCCATAGTAGACTCTACACAGTTGACAATTATTCGTGTTATAATAATAACACGCGTCCACGACACGCCCAATTACGCTTATAATCTAATGACTGGGACACAATTAAAAAAAATTTGCACCAAGCACGATTCTTCGGAAAATGCTATCAAAATTTTCCATTTCTAGACAAGACGTATTTTTAAAATTAACACACTTTAAAATTTGATTTTATATATTTTGTGTTAAAAGTATTTATTTAAAAGAAATTAATCAAAACCATCCTTATTCACAAAAGTAGCAAATTCTATAACTAAACCTATATTAGTAAAACAATAAGCTGTTTTTATAAAAAAAAAAAAACAAAAACAAAAATGGAACCCCTGAGACAAATTTGATTAAACTACCCTGTTATAATTATAAATCAAATATGCCTATGATGGAGTTAAGGATACTCCTTTTTTTTTATTGGACCATGGGACTTTAAAATGGTACTGTGAACTATGGTCCACAGTACCATTATAGCCGATTATAGTCCGACTGGTTGGACATTACAGTTGGACCACTGCCCCCGACTGAGTTATTTTATTCTGGTACGAAAAGCAATAATGATTTCTAAACATTTGTTGGGTCAAGTTGAATGCTCTTTGAGAAATACCTCTGGTTTTGATTGATGTTTTATCGGATTGATAAGAACCCATTTTAGCCTTGGGAATAGAGAACCATAAAAAGAAGGTGTTCTTATCGGTAAAGAGCTCGAGTTTTGGCATACTAAAAGAAATAGCAACCAGACCCAAAAGTTGCCAACGTTACCCCTATAACTAAGACTGCTATCGGTCCATATATAAAACTATATACAAATTACACTAATATAGTATGCTTAACGTCACAAAACTATATAAGGTGTACACAAATGAACTGCAAATATTTTAAGCGCAGATTCAGACTGCTATTCTGAACAACTTTTCCAAATAAACTTATATCGAAATGCGAAAAAAATTTTTTGACCTCCCATACAATTTAAGAATCATCTGATCTAGTTTAGTATGGAGAGTGAAAAAAATTAGTTCGTATTTCGATATAAGTTTATTTGGAATAGTTTTCTGAAGTGGTCTGAATCTGCCGTCAAAATATTTGCAGTTGATTTGTGTCCACATTATATATTATTTCATTCAAATATATTCGATAAAATGTAATACTAACACTATTGAAGACAAAACATGAACCTTAATTACTTAATAAGTATAGCCTAAATAATGTTCTATTTTCATTATATACAATTCCGAATTTATGTAATGCCGCTGATCAAATCTCGCGCAGAAAATAGCGATTGCTATTTATTAAGATTAATTTGTAAGTAGTTTGTAATTTAATTTATTTATAAGATTAAGGTTAATTGAGTTTATAGGTATACATACTTACTTTTGAGAAAAAAAACTATGTATTTTATTTAAAAATATATATTTTTTATATGAATTTGTGATTTTGCAAATTGATTCTTATGTTATCGCTTAAATACAGAAATTCTAATAGAATAGAATCCACCTGCGCTGATAATTTTCGGGTACATTACGCCGGGATTGGTTGATATAATTTCTTAATCAAAATTGGTTTTTTTAGTTTTTGTAAATCTTTATTGCAGAAGTGTACTCTATCTTATATTAGCGTCGACAAATGTACATGCACGATTAATTCAATGTTGATAAAACTATCGCTTTGTACATTTTTGTTTTTTTTCTCTTTCGCTCATCTGTCAATAAACTCTAATATTTAATATGAATTTTTATCTATTTAATGGTTAAAAGCTGTCAGTTGAATGAGAAATGTTAGGTGGAGGTCAGTTCGTTTACCAATCACAACTGTATATTGGACCAGCTCCGTAGTACCAACATATAAAAACTTTAAACTGGCTGGTGACGACCTCCGTGGCGTAATGGTTTAACATCGATCCCTGGTCAGGTCAAGATGAAAAATTATCTTTTTCTGATTGTACTGGGTCTTAGATGTTTATCTATATATGTATTTGTTATAAAATATAGTATCGTTGAGTCAGTATCCTATAACACAAGTCTCGAATTTACATTAAGGCTAACTCAATCTGTGTGATTTGTCCCTATATATTTATTTATTTATTTAACTTTGCTTGGATTGACCTACGCTCGCCCGGTATGTATAACATTTGTCACGCAAATTTCACGTTAATAAAAAAGTTAGTTACGATATTCCGATTCTTCTACTTCCAAGCTTCTGCGTATTGTATAATAATTCTATTTTTAGTTTTTTTTTTTTTCCGGATTTTTAAGCAACGTCTCGTTATTTCTAGGCATAAATTAAATCGTTGTGTCTTCAAACTCAATACCAATGCATACAGATCAGAAAGGGAAACTTTAAGTCTTCGCCACAAAACCTATATAACGTCTGCCTTTCATGGACGATATATGTCAATGCCACATAATCAGTACATAATGGTTGATTGGAAGAGAGTGCATTAAATCTGCCGATTGTAAAAAGTCGTTTATTGATTAATCAAAATTATAATTAATATTATTGAATAGTCAACTCCAACTGTAAGTTAAAGGTTTAGCTAAGACACAAAAGTCACGCCATAATAACAGTTTAAATCATAGAATTTAGAAATATTAACATTTCTATTCGGATAATTTATCTGTTCTGTTGTTTAAAAAAATTAATTGAAATTAAAGTTAAAACTAAGTTAACGGTTGTTCCACCGGAAAGTAATTTAAATATTTCCATTGGAAATTATTTTCGTAAAAAGGTTCATGTAGTTCATTGTTTGGATGTATAGCAGAATGTGACCGACATTTTATTTATTTATTCATATAACTTTATAATACAACTGTAAACGTTTAATCTTAGACAAAAAAGAGTTCCTTTCCCTCTTTTTCTGTACCTATCGTAATATCGATAGAATTTATTATTAATTCAATATATTTTATGACACTAGTGTATTAAGGCTCCAAATTTAAAGTTCTACAGGACTGTTAAATGGTACAGTAAGCTGCAGAGAAATATGACCCCCTTTCAATAGTGCTACTTGTGGCATTTGGGTCAGATTTCTCTGCAGCAGACTGTACAAAGCTGTAAGTTAAATTTGTTAAATCATCAACACATTGAATTCACAACATTTCAATTTTTTATAGGTACCTCAAATTGTTAACTATTTTGAATTTTATGTTTTAATAATACCGTAAAAAAAATACGACCATTTTTATCGCTTATTTATCGAAATATTCCCAAAAAACTTTGTGCAGTCCCAATGGCGGATTAACGTCGTGTATACCTTTGCGCATTTATACAGTATAATTAAAAAATTGAGGTGTCAAATGTCATTGTCAAATCAAATAAAGAGATAGTCTGTGGTTTGAGCAATCCTATCATCCTCCTCCTATCACCTTAGATCATGTACCTATAGATGTACAAATAGCATGGTGGCACATGAGACAGAAGATGGACTTTCCTATTTCGCCATCTCATTTTCGCAGGAAATGACAAATCATAACTACATCTATATTATTTCTAAATCTATGTTATTACCACTACCAACCGAAAACAAAACAAACAAACGTCAAACGTCAATCGTGACAATGTCAATTTCATTATTTTTATTTTTTTAACTCGTGTAGGCAAAGGTAATGGGTTTATTTATCCTCTAAAGCATTTTTTGAATTTACAAAATTTCAAAAATATTTTTTCTATAACTTAGATCTAATATATCACGAAAAGAAAAAATACGTGTTTCCTAGTTTTCAAAATACTATTTACTGAGCATAAGAAAACAAATGGCAAAAAAAATGAAATGTTGTCAATTGGGATTCAGTTTTTAAAACCCTTGTTGCGACACTAGCGCCACAATAAATATCTACTAAGACGCACCACAGATGGCTTTAAAAGCAAAAAATCTCAGAACTGCATACAAGATGGCAAATTACTATGAATATATTATGTAGTGAACTGATATGGGCATCGTACAATAGGTACCGACCAACAAAGACTAATTAAAGTTTCCCTTTCACAAATAATCTTTGAGAACACATGCTAAAAGCGAGTCTGTGTTTCAATCACGAAATGATCACCGCTTGAAGAACACATACAGCAAACACTATTCCTTCTCAGTCTTCTTTCGCTTTCTCTTCTCTGTTTTGTCATTTTTCTCCTTCTTCTTCTCTACTTTCTTCTTCGGCGCCTTCTTATCCCCGGGCTCCTCGGGCTCTGGTGATTTGAATTCTTCAGTTTTCCGTTTTTTCGGCGGCGATTTGATTGGGGTCTTCTCTGGCGTGGGTAAATCTTTTTTCGACGACCGCAATTGTTTCGGTGATCGTACTTCCTTCTCGGGCGTCACAGATTTACACTTTTCAGATCTTTCCGTAGTGGGTTCTTGCGGTTTCTTTGTTGATTTCGATGATTTGGAATCTTCCTTGCCGGGGATGCCGAGGATCTCAGCCCATTGGTCGGGGGGCGGGGTGGGTTGTTTCTGCTCTTCCTCGGTCTGTTGGTAAACGGTCAACGTTAGGAGACTTACTTCGGATTTCAGTATATTTTCGTAACCATTGATTTTACCGTTTTAATATCTCTAAAAAGATTTTTTATATAATTCGATGTAGTTTATGACAGCAGTATAGGTTTAATCAATAATCTTAGGTACCTATTTCAAAATATTTTAAGTACTTATAAAAAAACGAGTACCAATGGTTACGTGAATGTATACGAAAGAAGCGAACCTGCATCGGACACAACGCTAGCTAACAGTGACGGACGGCCTTAGGAATTAAAACATCAAAAATAACGACCATGTTGTGTTATATACATATATAAAATATATTCAATTGTAGGTATGTATTGTTTCATCGTGTGTACACTGGAATAATGCCCCATGCTCCACAGTGGGCAAAAATCTAGTTGTTATGACGTTGACACCGGTATACATGTTGTACAATTATTTGTTTTTATTTTTCTTTTCAAAATTTCTTAGTTTTGCGTAGAATAAGTCATATATCAATTAATAAGCAATGTTCTTAGAATAAAAATAAAAAAAGACCTTGTACACCAAGAGTGTAGAATAAGCGACGGAGGTCCGGAACGATCATAGCAAATGAATAACTACATTTTCCATCCACGTTGCGGAAAATATGTCTGATAATAAAAAACGGAAAAGTTGGTCATATTTATTAGGTTGTTCACTTTTATATAAGAGGCAACATTAACAGGGACTAAAATCGCCATGTTTAAAACATTTAGTTACCCAAAGTTGATACCAATTAAATACATTGTACAACATTTCAGAAAGTTCCTAAGGCCGTGTGTCATTTATCTGCGGGGCGCAAGTCCGTACAGGCCGCGTCTCCCAACGCCGCCGCGCCACGCCGGATCAGAACCAACGACCCACCGGCGAAGGCCCTTTTAATCATTTCTTTGTGGCCATGTGGGCAAAGGGAAAATAATAACGCGGTCATCCTTTTACTTTCATCACATAAACTCGATTAAGCAAATAAATCCATAAGCTTATTAACGTAAACTGGAACAAATTTTCCTGGGAAACGTACATTAATATGAATGTGTAAATAAAAAATCGACCTCTTAGAAACTGATGCGAGGATTGCTCAATACGTATTGAGGAGCAATGCTAAGTTCTCCATTTGAATGATAACAACGAGTAGTATGTATTGCAAGTGAAATCAGATAGTTTATTTCTAAGTAAAATGTCAAAATGACTGGTAGTTTTCATGCTATCCAATGCAAAAAATATTCTTTGAATTCCACTTTTAATTTTTGTAAATAAATGTGTTTAAAGAAACAAAATAACTCGTCATCTTTATTATAGGAGTACCCGAAATCGGCGGGCGTGTATGACGAGAATGATGAGTCTGGTGGAAGCGAGAGAGGTATGTAAAGATCGTAGCCTATGAAAATCTCTAGTCTCTGCCTACCCCTACGGGAAACAGACGTGATGATATGTATGTATTTTTATTATGATAGTATATAAGGTGGACTCAAATCAACTGCAAATATTTAAGGGCAGATTCGGACCACTATACTGAACCACTTTTCTATAAATAAACTTATATCGAAATTAGAAAAAAAAAAAATTTAAACTCCCATACAAATTGAGAATAAGCTGATCTGTTTAAGTATGGAGAGTGAAAAAAATAATTTCATATTTTGACATAAGTTTATTTGGTAAAGTTGTTCAGAATAGTGGTCCGAATCTGTCCTTAAAATATTTGCAGTTGATTCGAGTCCACCTTATATATTGAAAATGGATCGGGATAGCAAGCGCAGCGAAGCTATTCCGATGAGCTAACCTTTACTAGTCGGAGCCCCTTAGACGAACAAGATAATAAAAAAACTTTTGATGTACCAAAAAAATTTAACTACGTAGCGTCGAATTATTTTCCCTTTTAAAACTTAACATGGCAACATTTCACCTCATTACCCAAGGTCGTTCACCAAAACGTCTTCAGATCCTGCAAGAATTTCGAAGCTCTGTCACTTAGTTGTCTTGAATTTTTTTCCATGAATACTGAACACTGCACTGTTACGTCTCAACACACTTGTTACTTAGGGTAATGCCCACAAGTGGGGTCCGCCCCCGCAGATTATGACAATCGGCTTACTAGTTAAAACATACAATTTTTTTTTTGGCTGGTTATTATACGTCAAAGGGAAAATAAGGTCATCATTATATCGTATGGCATTTATCTGCGTAAATCAGATTTCCATGTTAGTCTTACTTCTTAACCAGCGTGCGGCGGCATGTGTAAAGGTTAATGATATAAATAAACAAGAAATATCAAAAATTTCACGAACTGAAGCTGAATTTTAGTAGGTAGGTTATTTATAAATCAAGAGACCGTCATTTAAGGACGGGTATTCTCTATAAAAATCCACATATCTGAAGACCCGAATGGATGCAATTTTATGACAATTATTCTAAAAAAAATGTAAACGAATTCAAAGATTGGGCAGCTCATTTAAATCGTTGAAATAATTTTGGCCAAAGCAGGCAGTTGTATGTTTCTATTCGAGATCAATCAATCTGTTTTACCATGTATCATGATCGAAATACAGTCTCAGCAAAAGTAATAGTATTTCTTAGTATTAATAAAATATATATCTATCCATCACGATTTAACTTTTGAAATCCAAGTTACGTCTACACCGTGACAGATAAAAACGAATACATAAGTACCAGCCGTAAAAAAATATTTAAAAAAAAAAAAAGAAACCAACCTTAAGCACGGCGCGCCGACGTAATACTTCAAAACACTCAATGATGTAGTTGAATTATCAAATTAAAAAAAAAAATAAAAAAAAAAAAACAATTTTTGCAAAACACGTATTCAGTACCGAGTCAGCGCGAAACATTCGCAAAATGTTTTGCATATTTAAAAAGAAAAATTGTGTCCGAGGCAGATTACGCAAACATAATATGAAAATAATATCGCTTAGCATTTCATAATAGAAAACTGATGCCTTTAGGCATTAAGGAAAATGCTCAACCAGTTGAATGGTTCCATTTAAAAAAGGGCTATATTACGAAAGCCTAAGTCACGAGCGTGAGAGGATTCAGGCTGACTGTGAATGTTATGTAATACAATTCCTCTCATTTAGGCTATGGTAATGTAGTCCTATTTTAAATGATTTTTTTACTCGACCAATTAATCAAAAACTAAATCTGCATAAAAAATGTACAACGGCAGGTCACATAAAACCCAATTTTATTAATGAAGAAATCAAAAACCTTAGACTTGGCTTTGCTTTGATGTTTCATACTTTTTATAGGAAAATAAGCAGCTCCATCGAGATTTGGATAGTTTTTTTTTACATGTGTTTTTGGTGGGGTTAGCTTGATTACAAATAAAATGTCACGAATTGAATATGGTCTTGAGTTAAGATGATACCTCGGTGAACACTAGCGCCACCGTCATTTAAAAATAATTATTCACTGAAAACACAAGTTATCGAAAACCCGTGTTGTGTAATATGGTTCTCTGAAGTGATTTTTAAACATATTGCATTATAGTTCCCTATAGTTACAAAACTGTTAAAAGTGGTTTTAAGCAATATTGCAATTTGCAACTATATATGTTTAAAATTAACTTCAGATCCAGAACCTTAATTACAGAAGACGGATTTTTGAAAACTTGTGTTTTCAGTGAGTAATGATTTTTAAATGATGATGGCGCTAGTGTTTACCAAGGTATCGCCTTAAGCAGCTTTATTGTATCAAAATTCAGCTCCGATTCAGACCATAACGAATAATTCATGACGGATAAATGTTCAAGTGACTCTACCTCGGCTTCAATTGAAACATAGCAATTAGTCTTAAGCCAACGCGATAGAATTAGATTAGTATATAGCATTCCATATTTGTAATTATGAAAACTATATGAGTATACTTAGTATAATAATAAATTATATAACTACATAATATAGATTTACTAAATACTCATAAACGTCAGTGGATGTTTTTGTTTTTGACAGCTTTCGACAACGAAGGTTTGAATTGAGGTGAATGCCACTCCTATGCCCGAATACTCAAACGCTACTAAATTTTTCATGCTGTCACTGTCATATCGTTGACGTTCATCGCGACAGCATGATACTTGAGCAGCTCTCAAAATTGAGTAGCATTTGAGTACTCGGGTGCTAGTCTTTTTGGCAAAAGCGCAAGGGACTCCCAAATGGGACGAACTTCGGCAAATTCCATTGTCTTTAAACAATGGCGAGCGATGCAACCACAGATTTTAAAAATATTAACAAGAAGTGGCATAGCGCACGAAAAACGTGTCACTAGTTTGGCTTGCAAGCCAACGTTTCACACTGAAAAAATGGGCGGGGAATTTGATTGCGTCATTTATTGCCACTGTTATTGGTCGATAATATTAGGTGGCTTTGTTGTAAACTACGTAATACATTTCTAATAAGGTGTGGTGTGGTTTACATGTATTAATTGAAGATAAGAAGATAAAATACACTGCCACACTTATCCTGGAACTATATCCGCGTCAAAACATTTCTATTTGGATAATTTCTCTGTTCTGTGGACGCATCGCCCATAATGCAATGTCTGGGCCTATTCTTTGGGCTATACTGACGCCGTGTAGGGCACTGGTACGTTGCGGTACCTTTGGTCCTATTTATGAAACCATATTAAAACTGTGCTTTTGGCATTATACGAACTTCAACTGATTTTGGTGCTTCTAAATGTAGATTACAGGTAACCCGGTAAGGATCTTCAAATTGAAGAAATCTAGTCATCTTATTTTGGCATACTGAAGCTACTATAATCAAGAAAAGTACGGATATAGGAATTTCCCTAGCTATTTAGTACTCGGCTTAACTTTCATTGATTAGGGATGAGATAATAAAAACAGTAGCTACTCACGTCGGCCTTCTCTTTCTTCTTGTCTCGCTTGCCGTCCTTGTCTTCCTTCTTCTCCTTCTCCTTCTCCTTGTCCTTGTCTCGGTCCTTGTCTTTTTTCTCTTTCTTACTGCTGCTGCGCTCGCGTTCTGAAATCGACGTTACTACATAATATTGGTAAATCTTAGTTATAAAAAAGTTTATCACTGTTGCAGAGGGAATATCACGCGGGCGAAACCGCGGGAAAAAGCTAGTTAAGGATAAACTTGACTTCAAGAGACACTCACCCTTCTCCTTTCCCTCTTTCTCCTTCTTCCTCTCCTCCTTGACGATCTTGCAGTACTCTCTAAAGTAGTCTTCCTTCAGCGAGCTGCTGTCAACAGCTTTGTACCGCGGGTCGGAATCCACTTTCTTCTTAGCGTCAACCCAGCGCGCGTGTCGATCGACCGACTTCTCTTTGAGTAGCGCTATGAATTCCGCCTTGGCCTAGAAGGAGAGTGAACAGTGAGTCCGAGCAAAGACTGGTGCGGCGGGTGGTATTGGGTGGCGATTTGTGGAGGTGTGCCGTTTGTTCAAGTACCGTGATGGGCCTGAATCAGGATTGGAAACACGGTTGAAACGTCGCAAGTATAAAGGTATTTCGCGCACTAAATCACATAAATTATATTTTTTAAATTTATTACATAGGAAACCAATATGTTTTTGTTGTCTTAACTAGTCTAAACAGCTTAAATGTCTACTCATCATTAAAAAAAAATCCAAGAAAAATGTAAATAAAATTCAATTGCATTACTCGATTACTATGTAGGTAATTTGCTATGCTACAATACTACAATAAAAAAAAATACAAAAGAAAATACTATTTAGTTTTCGGTTATTTTGTAACTAAAGTGAAATTCAAGAATGTTTATATAAAATAAAAAACCCCAGCCAACAATATAAAGAATACTCAGGCCACAAAATACAAAAGCAAACCGCTGTCAAATCGTCACCCAAAAGCCACATGTCTTATCATAAATACGGACAACATTCGAGCGAGTCGCGCCTGGAAACAAAAAGGTATTAGTGCTGAAAAGAAGATTTATACTATTAATGGCTGAAAAGTAAAATATTCATTAGTTCCTGGAAGAGATATTGATTAGAATTGGAGGTTAGGAAGTAAATGTATATTGAATATAGAAATAATCTTATTTATTTATTGTACACTCAAATACAAACATAGGAAACTTAAAATTAGAAAACTTAGTACAAGGGTGCTTCTTATTTCTATAGAAATTTCTTCCAGTAGATCCGCGATAGGTAATTAATAACAAAAAGGCACTTATTACTTATTTTACGTGGTTTTTGTATTGTATGTAAGGTAAATTTTTGAGTTCCATTTACAAATTAGCTGTAGCCCGCGCTTCGCGCGCGTGGTCTTCGTCCCGTTATCGTGGGAATTACCCGGGAATCCCACTTTTCTTTTATACAAAGTTTTTCATGATAATAACCAACACAAAAAGAGAATATCCAATTTGGTGCATTCGTTCGAAATTGCTATATATTTGTGGGCAAATATATCTTGAGTTCATTCAAATGAAGATAACTTTTTTTGTCTATTTTATTGCATCGCGCCACAAACACAGCCGTCTCCATCCATACTAAAATTATAAATGCGAAAGTCTGTCTGTCTGTCTGTCTGTCTGTCACCTCTTCACGGCTAAACTGCTGGACCGATTGTGATGAAATTTGTTAGGGATGTAGTTAACGACCTGAGGTCAAACATAGGCTACTGTTGGGCGCGATATAACCGAGTCCCACGCGGAGCGAAGCCGCGGGGAACAGCTAGTACTTCATAAAGTATTAGTCATTGATAGTCAATTGAATTGATACCACCATGATTAATAGCGTACCCTGGGCTCTGAAGCGTAAGCTGAAGATGTAATCGGGAAACACGCTCGGACGAAGAGTCAATTGAATTGATAAGTAAATGACAAATGTTGCTTTTGCCATTCATAATCTCATTACTCTTGTCAGACTTAAATATTTATTTTAGCCTTCTGTTAAAGTGTCTACTGCTGGGCAAAGGCTCCCCCCTTTAAAATATTATATTTGAATTTTATTGAAAAGAGTGTTACTTGGTTTTAATCTTCCACTTGAACGTTTTGAGAAGTTGGATGTTTTGCAATTGAAGTTTCAAGATTTGGGTCTTATGTGATTAAAATATTTTTTGTACCTTGAACGTTCAGAGAACCGGAAAATTTAATACTGTCACCATCGTGAAATACATTTACTTCCTAACAACACTGCCTACGTGAATCTATCTTTAAAATTAAATTTAAATTAGATCAATTTTAAATAAAACAATCCAATTACATTTAAAGATATACATATTTAACTAATACCAGGATGAGAATTAAGGCGTTATTTTTAGTCACGCTAGAACTTACTTATTAGTCAAAAATAAACTACTATATGTTTATATATTACTAGCGACCCGCCCCGGCTTCGCATGGGCATAAAAACCTTCCTCTTGAATCACCTATCTATTAAAAAAACCGCATCAAAATCCGTTGCGTAGTTTTAAAGATTTAAGCATACATAGGAATATATGGACAGAGAAAGCGGCTTTGTTTATACTATGAAGTGACTATGTAGTGATATCAAATGTTACTAATGTAAATAGGGACTTTAAATTTAGTCTATGAGTATATGCATGTGGAAAGTAAACTTTGGAAGAACTGCACTTATTTGGAAAATTCTTTCACTTAAAATATAGATTACTAGCGACCCGCCCCAGCTTCTCATGGGCATATGAACCTTCCTCTTGAATCACCTATCTATTAAAAAAACCGCATCAAAATCCGTTGCGTAGTTTTAAAGATTTACGCATACATAGGGACAAAGAAAGCGACTTTGTTTTATACTATGTAGTGATTCATACGAACAGCCTATATAAGCAGTGCTACGCGGACGCGCACTGGGAATAGCTAGTATAATTATGAGTGCACCAAATTGTGTGTGACACAAGCTACAAGTTTTTTTTTAAATAGCTTTAATTGTGCCACTGCTGGGCAAAGGCTTCCGGGTCTTAAATGTGTGTCTAAAACGTGTAAGTGATGAAGTGATCAGAAAAGAACTGCTGATAAGACATGTGATATCCGGCTTAAGAATAGACCACTCCCTGTGAGGTCAAAATTTACTTGTACCTCAATCCGGTGGCGGATTTTTATAACAGCATTCCCAAGGGAAGTCAAGCAGACGGCCAATTATAAAAATAATGCCAAATCTTCCTTAAGACGAGACCTTGGTGAACACTAGCGCCACCATCAACTAAAAATCATTATTCACTGAAAACACAAGTTATCAAAAATACGTGTTATGTAATTAAGGATCTGGATATGAAGTTAATTTTAATCATATTAAATTACTAAATTACAGTTCCATATAGTTACAAATTGCAAAACTGCTAAACGTGGCCGTTTTAAGCAATATTGCAATTTGTAACTATAGGGAACTATAATTTAATATGTTTAAAATTTACTTCAGATCCAGAACCTTAATTACATAGCAAGGATTTTTGATAACTTGTGTTTTCAGTGAATAATGATTTTTAAATGACGGTGGCGCTAGTGTTCACGAAGATATCGTCTTAACAATGACTGCGGATGGATTGAACTTTTTCAAGTCGAATCGGAACGAGCGGATCATAAATAGATTTGAAAAAGAAAATGGCGGGACACAAGAGGCGTGCGGTCCGTCCTGTTGGAACGATATGGTAAAAATGACAGGAGTTTTTTTTTTAAGTCATTAAAGTAAGCCAACCAAAAATCAAACTATAAGGAGAGAATAAATCGACGAAGCCGAAAATTCACAAAATACAGTTGTATAGCACAATAGGCGAACTTAATGCTAAAAGCATTATCTAACAGTCAACCTTTGGGTCAAGCAGAGATCGTAATGTGGGTTTAATATAATACTAATATAAATTTACATAAACTTACATACATATACTTACATATATACCTAGATATATAAATACATAAATAACAATATATATATATATATATAGATGACAAAAATATTTACGAGATAAAGCAGCAACTCAAAATGTACCCGTAATTATTACCTAATTTTGCTCCTTAAACTGTGACGTTCTGTGATAGTAAGAACCTGTATATAGGCAAGCCATTTGAAGTTAGCGCGGCTAGAGGCTGTTCTGATGGATTCTGGAAGATTATTCCAAAGTCTGACAGCCGTCACAGCGAAAGAATTAGAGAGAAAACCGGTACGGTATCATTTAAGATTTGAGCTTGCATTCGACGAAGTTTATTTTTCATTGTTTTTATTTTATATATATAAACCGAATTTATATTTCTTATCAGACAATCGGGTGATTCAAGCCTGCAATATCCTAACGGATAGCTGCGACATATTTCAACAAAACATGCCTCTGTCAGGAATCGAACCCAAACAACTTTGGAGACTAATCAAACTAAACAAACGTTAAAAGCGACATCTAGCGTAACTTGTGAAAAAATTGATCTAATTTAATTTTTCTTTGTCAACTTTACATTGTTATTGATCCTGATATTACATGACTATTTTTAATTACAATAATTTGTGTTTCTCATTGATTGAATTTAATTTCTGCAATATTGTTGATTTTATGCAACATTAATTACTTGGAATTGTTTCTTTTCTACATTTATCATAAGATCAAAATGCACCAAGAAATTTTCAATTTGAATTAAATATACTTTGAAATATTATGATTGTTATAATTTAAAATACTACAAGATATTTCGAAATTGGTTCAGTAGTTTTGGAAATTAAAAGTAGTAGTAGTTATACTCAAACGTAGTGTCAATAAAGATAAACAATATTTTTTGTTATAATGGCATTGAAAATATCTTCGTGAATTCCAAAAATAAATAAAATCAAAAGTATACCTGTAAAAGAAATAATTAGTTGGGACTACAATCAAATTTAACTCAATTTCCTTTTAGAGAACCATCACCAAATCTACCAAAATGGTATTTTTCTGTTACCGTGACAATTTCATGCATACTGCTAAATTTGGGATTTGTTTTTCTGAATATAATAAAAAGGAGACTATTACTGGCTTCAAAATAATTACTTGTCATTGCAAAATCGGCCTTTGTCATTCATCCTCTATATAAAATTTGTATTTGCTTATAAAATAATCTAACCTTAATATTGTTGCAATATACCGTGATCATTTGACGATAGAGTTTAAAAAAAAGGCAAGTTCAATTAATCATTGCATCATCATGTTTCAGTCTTTAAAATTGTTAAACTATAATCAATCCAATTAAAGCGTAATAATCTTAATTTCAAATTACACATTGATATTTATAACATCAATGAAAACTATAATCAGATGTCTGATAAATTGAAAAAAAAAAAGTTATGCAAACTGTCAATGAAAGCTAGGTAAAGCGCTCGAAACATCGCAAACAGGAAAACGTATCGTTTTTCAACAACAACGATTGAATAACTTTGAATAGTTGCCTTTGTTCCTTGTTCAAGGGGAGTGCAAGGTCTCACCCGTTCGTTCGGAGCTATATTTTAGTATTGCACGTTCTGAAAATTTATAAGTACCATATAATATCGTCAAGTGACCATCCCGCGACCGCCGCCCGACTCCGCCCGACTGCGCCGCTTCGCCGTCGCTTCGCCGCTATCACAAACAAGCTACTGCATCTTTATTGGTTCTATTGGCGACTGTGCTTCTTGGTAATGTTTAAACAATTCATTGTTTTAGAACATTTTTTTTTAATACCAACATTTAAGAATTGTAATTTTTAACATTCATTGTTTTCATGTTTGTTAAGTGGTAAAATGCGGTGTCAAAAACTATTTAATTTCTTGATTATATATTAATGAAAAAAAAAAAATGTTTTATCGCTATTTATATACTTGCTGAGGGAGAGAAGTGTGTAAAAGGAAACTGGAGAAACGCGCTTTTTATTTAGCGCACGCGTTGATACCGAGGTTGGTATTGCCGACTAAAGTGAAATAATAGATCTTTACATATCATATGCGACAACTGTAAGGCTCATATAAACTCATATAAGCTCATATAACCAACTGGTGGCGGATTCCACCAACTACGGTCACCAGAGGGTTGTTTACTCAGACAGTCGGTCACAACAATAATTATGAATTATTTTCATTTTATGGCTAACGAGTATGGGTGAAATATATATTTTTTTAGAATTTTTATCAATCTTCTTGTTTTTTAAGTAACAGGTCATCAGCCATTATATTATGAATTATAGGACACGGAGGTATCCAAAATGTATTTATTAAAGATTATTTTATATATCATCTTGAAAATGTGATTCAAGTTTGGATCGCCTTATATTACAAAAATCAGATATGTTATGCATAAAAATACGACACCAAATATAATTTTAAACCATGAAACACAATCGCTGTTATTAGCTGTAGTGTAGTTAATCGACACATTTTAAACAATCGCTTTGGTACCGTCCATATTCAAATTTAATTTATATTAAAATGTAAAATAAATGTAAGCAATAAACAATTCTACACACGGCGAGTATATGTTATGTTATGAACAATACCAGAGACAAGAAAAACATGAGAAAAAAAGTATCAATATAATTACTATTATAAAATGCTGTCGCAAAGCAAGGTTCACATGAAGGAAGAAACACAGAAAATGTAAATTTTCTGTTTACTCTTATGGATACACCGGCAAGTTAATTAACAGGAATCGAACCTGCAAACACAGCGGTTTTGTACTTTCGGACATTTTAACTGTATTCATAACCTGTTTGCAAAAATAAACCATTTGATTGATAGCATTTAGTAAAAAATACTGAATATTGCATATAAAAATATTTAAGTGGTAAAAATCTGAACTGTATTCTGCAATTAACTATAATGTATACTTGTATAAATGCTAATCTACCGATATATAAGACTGAAAAGTTGGTTTGTTTGTTTGAACATGCTAATCATTAGAAACCACAAATTTGTTTGTTGAGGAGGGTTTTAGGCACATTAATAATCGGAAGCCACCCCATGGCACAGCTTGTTTTATATAGAAATCAGGAATCGAACCTGATACACATGCAATAGGGTTATGGTGACGTGTGAATAAATATATCGGGATGTCGGCTTCACTACACGCCTTGATATGCCATTCACTCGACCATCGGGACATCACCTATTTATATTTTTAAGCTGAGCAGTTTAGTTACAAAAGCAAAAGCACCTAATAAATCGCTAATTAGGGTTTGGTATATTTAAAATGGTTCCTTTGGGTTACACAAAGACAACCGGACTTTTGTGACGCTTGAGCTGTAATGTGTAATTAACACGTAGAAAACTTTTGGAGAATATTTTGTGGTACCAAATAAACAGCTTTTCTTTCTTTCTTTCTTTCTTTCTAATATGGCCAAACCCGTTCTCGGTCACATCAATGCATGATATGCCTAATTGCCCAACAGGTATCGGCCGAATGAATTGCTCATCAATAAAAACAATATATAAATTATTGGGCTTAATATGGATGGATTTAAATACCTAGGCTAAATTGAAATTATTGACTTTTAATATTATAATATAATAAAAAATATTCAATTTCAAACTGAAAACCTTTATCGATTATGATTGCTGAGCTAAATATTGTATATATTTATTAAAACGTTATTGTTCCACAAGTAAATAATACTTATACGATTGGCGCACTTAATGCTAAAAGCATTCTCTACCAGCCAATCATAATATTACAAGAATATCGTAAAAATTATTAAATATTCAAAAATAGTGCAAAAGAGCAGTTCCTTGAAAGTGTTGTAACAATAATTTATATATATAAAAGAAAGTCGTGTTAGTTACACAATTTATAACTCAAGAACGGCTGAACTGATTTGGCTGAAAATTGGTGGTGAGGTAGCTTAAAACCAGGAGAAGGACATAGGTCGTATCTTTCATCCCGGGATAAACCGAGGGAAGTTCACGCGGGCGAAGCCGCGGGCAAAAGCTAGTAGATTAGTAGTATTGGAACCCATTCTTACTATAGATAAAAAGAATACGGAATATAATAAACTAGCGACCCGCCCCAGCTTCGCATGGGCATAAAAACCTACCTCTTGAATCACTCTATCTATTAAAAAAAAACCGCATCAAAATCCGTTGCGTAGTTTTAAAGATGTATCCCAGCATACAAAGGGACATAGGGACAGAGAAAGCGACTTTGTTCTATACCATGTAGTGAAGTGATACAGACACCATTCTTTTAATATCTGCGAGCTAGACAAAATCTTAGTTATAAGTCGCTAGCCTATAATATACTAACATTTAAATCGATGAAATATATATATTCTTTTGAAAACACTAATCTAAAAATGCTGGTCCAATTTCGAAAATTTCTTGTTCTCTCAACGCTCAGTTTTTGAGTAAAGTTATATATAGGCATACGTCTCACATGTGGGTCGAACAGCCGCCGGGAAAAAGCTAGTTTTTTTTTTTTTTTTTATATAGCTGTATACAACACTAACAAAAATCCGCTCCTTCGACACCGTCCCCTCCTACCCCCACTTCCCCGGCACTTTCTTACCTGCTCCTTCTTCTTCTCCTTCTCTTCTTTCTCCCTCTTGCGGACCTCCGCCAGGTACTCGTTGAAGTATGTCTCCCTGTCGCGTTGTTTCTCTATAGCCTTGGAGCGATCGTCGCGGCCGTGCTTCGAAGAGAAGTCGCTGAATGACGATCTGTGAGGCGTTTGAACACATTAAACCTACGTGCATACTGTCAACTGTGTGATATACTTATAGATATTGATATGTACATTTCCACTTTACATATATATTTAATTTGATTTCACCCCATGACGTAATAATACAGAATACAACTATGGTTAATGGTTGTAAGACGGATATAATAACCACTTCATTTGGCTGAACGCTAAGAGACTTCTTCGCCGTCATAGAAGTAATCGTAATTTCAATGCTGGCAGCACTGACTTTGAGTGCTAGCAACAATAAAAAAAAAACTATTCTTGTTCTGTGAGTCTTTCGCGCGCTTCTCAATTTTGTGGTGTATTTTAATAATTCGAGGTTCCGCTTTCGCTGAAGTGTTGTGTGTGTATTTCCAAAAGAACTAGACTCCTTACCCCTGGCTAGCAAGGAAAATAAACTGAAACAGCAGTCCTATGGTGAAATTGGTGAGACGACAAAAGACGCAAGCTGAAGGCCCGCGTGGTTTAAAGGTACCGTCATAAATCTTCTTACCATAATAGGCTAGTTGACAAAATTTCAATAACTGCTTAATATTTTAGCTTATTAGGCATTTTATCGAAAAAAAAGGTTTATTTATTTTTAATAGAGCGTTTACATTATAAATTTCGCGTTTTAAAAAACCATTTTTCAATTTGGTTCCAAAACGCACAAGACTGTCATGGCGTCTTGAATGACGTCACGCCGTGCGAAACAAACCAAAGAGCGATCGTGTCTTCGTACGTTATAGCTAGTTTTAATCGTTTAAAAATAAATTTCTCATATTATAAGTACTGTATAGTGCCCCAGTGTGATAGCACGACTATAAAAACGCCAAACAAGTTATTTATATATGTTCCAAACAATGGAGAAATACGGAAAAAGTGGCTAAAACTTGCAAGATGAGATGATGCTCATACTTTTGAGATCATACTTTATGCTAAGAGATCCCTTCCTGGGATGAGTCCGCCATTGTCTTCTGATTTTAATAATGTTTTATTTACTATGTATTTTAAAGCAATAAAGATAAACAAACAAACAAACTTTATCAACAGGTTCAAGAATGTATTTGTGTGAAGATCATTTTGATTAAGTATTTCACACAATACAATCTATTACTTAATTCGAGCAAACTAGATGTGTTTTGTAGAATCCCTATTTTCTAAATAATAAATACATGAGTTCAGGTTAAGTTGTTTCACTTTTAGGAGTGAACGTTTCATTTTAGTTTTCTAATTAATGTTACAAACATACTCTTTTTATTATTCTAGTTGCCAAATGATATGACTAATTATATGGAGTATCATATAACAGTAAAATAGTAAACAGTATCTTGCAAAATGTACGTCACAACATTAAGTTCTTGTATACCGAACTGAAATATCACATAGCATTTAAGCTTATAATAAATATTTTATACTTACAAGGAAGTTTTAACATTGCGAAATTCAGATGAGCAAAAGTTACTGTTCGACGCGAAAAAATTTCCAAGCATAACGGCATCGATTCTGGGCAAATTATTACTGTCTGCTTTGCTGAATCCAGATTCCATGGTTAATTCTTTCAAATTATAATTAGCAAAAACTGTATCAACTTGATATTAGTTGTTAAAAACCTCATCATCATGATACTCGAAACGTCAAAGACAAGATTGGAGTTTCGCACGGCGTGACGTAACGCTTTCTGATTGGTGTTCACTGTCACGTGACTAAAGGTTTCATTTTACGAAATTTATTTTTAAAAAATATTATTAATCTTTAACGCTTTTAATAATTAAAATTGTTTGTTATTTTCTCCATAATATAATTAATCATTATAAACCCCTAATCATTATATTTATTCTTAATGGAAACAAGCCTATTGTGTTTTGGTCCTTCGAGCCGGATAATTACGTCTTTATTGGAAACGAGGTAGACAGATAACAGGATCATAAGGCCTTAGGTGAAGTTTAGCATGATGATAGTTGAAACAGGGAATCTATAATTGATCGTATGTACAATCAGTACATTATTATTATTTTTATAATTTAATTTTTAATTAAATGTTATGATTTCTTTTATTATTTGACATTTTATAATAATTTTTATAATCTTTAATGAACTTATTTTAATGATAAAAATATTCACGCAAATGTAAATTCGTCTGTTTTGACTCAAACTTTGTAAGTTGACGTTCTGGAGAAAATGCCACAAACACTGCTGCAGTGGTTTTTGTAGCGCCGCTTCTTCTCCACTTGCGCTTTGGAAGTGGTTGTTAATTTAAGTAACAATTGACGTCAATAAGTGATAAGAATGTCCTATATTGAGAATAAACAATTTGAATTGAAAATTTGACATAATGATATTTTGCAAGTTGCTTTGAAATAGTATATAAATGAAGAAGACTCACTTGGAATGCAGCTTGGCCTCCTCGCAGAGTTGTCTGAACGCAGTCTTCTTCTGTTGCAATCTGTTTTTTTTCTCTTTGCGCTCCTCCTCTGCCCTTTCTCGCACGTACTGGTCGAACACCTGATTGAAATATATATATATATATATATATTTATTTATAAGAATTAACAAAAAATAGTCTCACCAAAGCTCTGCACCGAGAAAGCGCTATAAGAATTGTTCACGATCCCAAGATTACAAACGGTATTGAGCCCTTATCTTTAAGGAGAGACTTTGCATCCTTATGTGTGTTCTACCGTTTGTGCAATGGCTTGTTCTCAGAGGAGTTGTTCGACATGATGCCAACAGATTATAAAAATATTCAAATGTAAACTCGTCTGATTTGACTCAAATTTTGTGAATTGACGTTTTTGAAGAAAATGCTGCTGTGGAGTTTGTGGCGCCACTTCTTCTCCACTTGCGCTTTGGAAGTGGTGGTAAACTTAAAATAAGTAACAATTGACGTCAATAAGTGATAAGAATATCCTATATTGAAAATAAACAATTTGAATTTGAATTTGAGATGCATACGGTATCATTTTAATGGTGCAGATGAGACCATATCCAATCCGCGGTTTTATTTGCACCATTAAAAGTGTAAAAGAAACCAATCTGTCTCATCTGCACCATTGATGGTGCAATTCAATGGTGCATACGGTACGACGGGCAGCTACCTTTTATCATCGCACCTCCCGCCACCGTCAGGGAGAGTTCACCCTCACATTCTGGACCACGAAAGGTATCACGAAAAGTACGCTTTAAGATAAATTTTATCCCGCGTACTCTGAGATTATGGAATGATATGGTTTTCCCAAGTGACTACAACATGGGGGGTCTTCAAGAAGGGCGTAAAAAGATTCCTCCAGGATAGACAACGAGCTCGCAATGCTCCTGGTATTGCAGGCGTCTCATAGGCTGCGGTTACCGCTTCCCATCAGGTGGGCTGTATGCCTGTTTGCCTACTTAATTGTATAACAAAAAAAAGACATCCAGCATAGAATTGCATCTGCCTGGATAAGTGGAGAGCTCTCTCAGGTGTTATGTGTGCTTCTCGAATGCCTATTAAAATTGCAAGGTATACAGGCAGGCTGTACGTCCCGCATTGGCTCAGAGTGCTGGCCGATGAGGAAGGCGGACGAACAAGAACTACACACCGCTGAAATGAAGATGCTTTGCTGGGCTGGTAGTGTCACAAAACTGGACAAAGTCAAAAACACCTATATTAGAGGAATATTTAAGGTTGCAAATGTTAGGGATAAATTGAGAGAGAACTGTACGAGATGGTACGGTCACGTAATGAGACGGGAAGAAAGTCACATGACAAGAAGTGATAGAGTGCTGGAGATAGAGGAGGGAAAGAGAGGACGTGGACGATCATCAACGACTTAAGTGAGGATGACGACTACACGGAGTGATATGCGAGCGGCTAATGTTGATACGGATATGACCCAACTTAGAGCCTTGTGGCGAAAATGTATAAGGAGTGCTGACTCCAAATAATATAGGAATAATAAGACAAGGCAGAAGAAGAAGAGAAGATAAGAATTACCAGACCAGCAAGCTTCGGAACAAAGTAAAAAAGCACGGATACGTTCTTCTCGTGAGCAGCATGAATGAATGAATTATTGCACCAATTACATAAATACATCATTGGATTGTACAGGAACGAAAATGAAAATTAATACAAAGGCGGACTTATCGCTAATGCAATTTCTTCCAGCCAACCTTAGGGCATAGAGAAACAAAAAAAACATTGGAGCGTGAGCGATGCAGAAAGCCAATTAGTAGATAAATATTTATAATTAAAATCCTAATAACTACATATATAGACAGACACACCAATAAACCTACTTAAATAAGTGTATGAAATATACATATATACCACGTACATAAATAGATACAAATAATAATAAAGAAAATATAATACTGATATATAAGACAGATTCTAGTTTTTTAAGCCTTAGAAAGGTAAAGGCATGAGTAGGAAGCTAGACTGGCAAGCTCGTTCGACACGTTCCTCCCGCTCGCAGGAAGCTGCGCACGCGCCGCACTCACCTGCCGGCGGTCCTTGGTGTTGAGCATGAGGTATCTGGCGTCGAACACGATCTTGTGCAGCTCCTTCTCCCAGGTGCTGAAGGCGGACACGTTCTTCTCGTGCAGCATGAGCAGGAAGCTGCGCACGCGCTGGTCGTGCGGCACGAGCGCGCGGTCGCGGGCGGCGCGCATCTCCGCCTCGCGCGCCGCCTCCGCGCCCGCGCTGATCTGGCTGCTCTGGCTGCTCTGGCTGCCCGGCGGCGGCTGCTTCTTGCTCGTAACTGGGGGGGGGGACGGGACTTATTGTCAGTCATCCCTTCTATACGAACAATTCTTTGTTTTCGTTAGAAACAAGTGGGATAACACCTTATATACTTACATACATTTTGCAAATAAATTGATTGATTGATATTAAGACTACATGTGAACACAATCACGGTTAAAAATCGTTATTAACTGATAACGCAAGATATTAAAAATCCGTCTTCTGTAATTATGGTTCGAGATCTGATTTGATTGATTAGTTTTAAACATATTAAATTGCATTTCCCAATTGCGATAACAAATTGCGATATTGCTTAAAACGGCCACTTTTAGCAGTTTTACAATTTATAACTAAATGAACTATATATTAATAATTTAAACTTCAGATCCAGAACCATAACATAACACGGATTTTTTATAACTTGTGTTTTCAGTGAACAATGATTTTTAAATGATGGTGCATTAATGTTCACCGATATATCACCTTAACGATTGCAAACCTCCCACATTTTATGATTGGAGCACATGCTTTTAGTTAGTAGGCTGTAACTGTAAATAATGGTGTTGTGACGTCGCGCATTCTCCAACGGCGGTCCTTCCCCGCTGCCCCGCACCGCATCACCCCGAGGGCCATATATAAGTCTGCGCGCTTAAGAAGCGCAGAAGACCTCTTGCGGATCATCTCGACATCCCTAAGTTAAGTGGCTGGCTATTTCATAGCGGCTGCCTGACTGGATCTCGTGCTTACTTCGATCTCACGACCCCTGTCTACATCTCTTATCCTTAAGAGTCTAAAAGTTGTAAAGTAGAAATAATAAATATTGTGCGATTCGCTGAAACCTGGATTTATCTTCTCACCTCAAACATACTAGTCTCAAAGTACTTAGTAAATTCTCCCTACGTTATAGTGTGTCCTCACCTGGCTCCTGCTTGGTCTTCTTGGCCGGCTCGGGCTCCTCGTCGGAGGAGTCGCTGCTGTTGGCGCGCTTCAGATCGCCGTTGGAGGCTGAGGTCGGCGCCGCGCCACCGGCAGCCGCTTCCTTCTTCTGGCAATCAATAAATACAATGACTAATTGCTAAAAATCAAATTTATACTCGTACATACAAATTATTAGTATGATTTGTATGTACAAGTATAAATTTGATTTTTAGCAATTTTCACATCCGCTCCCTTCTTCTGGCACAAGTTCAATCAATAAATACAATGACTGAATAATACTTCATATTCGGGCGGCACTGACCTGCAGCAGCAGGCGGTGGCGGCACTGACCTGCAGCTCCAGCACGGCGGGCGGCACTGACCTGCAGCTCCAGCACGGCGGGCGGCACTGACCTGCAGCTCCAGCACGGCGGGCGGCACTGACCTGCAGCTCCAGCACGGCGGGCGGCACTGACCTGCAGCTCCAGCACGGCGGGCGGCACTGACCTGCAGCTCCAGCACGGCGGGCGGCACTGACCTGCAGCTCCAGCACGGCGGGCGGCACTGACCTGCAGCTCCAGCACGGCGGGCGGCACTGACCTGCAGCTCCAGCACGGCGGGCGGCACTGACCTGCAGCTCCAGCACGGCGGGCGGCACTGACCTGCAGCTCCAGCACGGCGGGCGGCACTGACCTGCAGCTCCAGCACGGCGGGCGGCACTGACCTGCAGCTCCAGCACGGCGGGCGGCACTGACCTGCAGCTCCAGCACGGCGGGCGGCACTGACCTGCAGCTCCAGCACGGCGGGCGGCACTGACCTGCAGCTCCAGCACGGCGGGCGGCGGGTGCTGCACCGCTCGGTCGACGTCGGCCCGCCCCAGCAGCTCGGCCGGCCGCTTCCACACCGACTTGATGGTGGCGGTGGGGTTGTAGAAGAACACGCGCCCGTCCCCGGTCCACACCATGCACCTGCGACATCGGACAAAGCAGAGCGTTAGCTTATGACTCTGCATCACTCATGGTTTTTGGCAGTTTTTACTCGTAATCAATTAAAAAATAAAAACCCACGTCACAATTTGTTTTTAGTAGTGAGGATTCGCTGATTCCACCCCCCCCCCCCCCACATATATTATGCAGATTAGGTATTTTCCCCACTTATACCCCAGAGATTTTCACAGCTCAACCGATATTCATTGAACATAATAGTAATGTGCACGTGACGCGCTTTCATTTGATACCCCACTAGAGTATATTTGCAGATATTGTAACGTTATTTTTTAATTCACATTAATAATTCAGGTCGATTGTCATCGCAATTATTCAGTGTTCGATTTAGCCGACTTTCCGTTATTGAACTCTAAGAAACCCATACAACTGATATCCGATTCCGACTCGATTATGTTTACGCGATATTCGTATTCCCCTAACACAATTATGAATCTCTGGCTGTCTACAATTGAAGCTTGTTTAATATGTAAAAATCTGAGTAAAGCCAAACCAAGCATCGAATCGTTGAGACAACCGATATTTTGAAAATTTTCTGATGAACTACGATTTGGTCTTTAAATTAGTAGCGGAATACGAGAAACGTCAAAAAGTGTCGTTGCGATTCAACTACGATGCAATTGAGCGCTATGTGCAATTGCGGAATTGGTGGGTTACTTATATATTTATTTATCGACGCCTTTGTCAATGACGATTGCGATTGGTGATCGATAATTCACACGTAGGATTTTCGTTTTGCATTGTATAATTGTGATGAAAAAGAATCGAGTAGTCGATACCAGATTGTGATCGATTATGGATAGATGAATCGAAATTGTCGACCTTCGCCCCATCACTACGGACGAGCTAGATGTCAAATAGATTTCGTTGGTGGTTCGATTAGATGCCGGCTTTGAATTGATTATTCGTTATTTTGCAATTAAGTTGCTAAATAAACGTATTTTTCTATAAATATTTTTTAAAAAAAGTGCCGAGATATCGAAAGTCGAATATTTGAAATCGAAAAAGTACATGGAGGTTGTATTTTACCGACAACCAAGTTTTGTTAAAAAATATTTTGGAAAACCCTGAAAAGGTAATTTATTTTGTTCTAATTTTCTATTTCCACGTTAGTATGCTAAATAAACCAGAAATCCTCTCATTTGGTCTTATATTTTCTTGGTAAAATCAATCATAACCTAAATACTTTGTTTCAACGCGGAGTGACGTCATCGCTGTATGTATCTTTAAAATCAAATGAAAAATTAAACACAATTTTAAGAATTTTTTCCTTCAAATGGTATCTCTAAAATGGTCTATTTTATCGAAAAAACACATAAAAATCACTATCAATATTTTTTTGGACTAGCCAATTGAAAAAGATCAATAAATTGAATACAAGAAAACTCGACACTGGCAAAGATAAGCTTCTGAAAAAGTTGGACCGCCACAGCAATAAAAATCAAAACATGATACCAGAGCGTGCCGGGTATCTCCGTGATGATCTTGGGCCGGCTGCGGTCGAGCTTGGCCTTCTCCTTGTCCTGGCGCTCGGCCTCCTGCAGCTCGCGCTCCTTGCGCTCGGCCTCGGCCTGCCGCAGGCGCTCGGCCTCGGCCTGCCGCAGACGCTCGGCCTCGGCCTGCCGCCGCCGCTCGGCCTCCGCCGCCGCCGCCGACGCAGCCGCGGCCTCCGCGTGAGCCTCCACGTCTATCACTACAATTAATTGATTAATGATTTATTTCGCTATTGACGAGTCAAAATACAGATATTTTTAAAAGTCTTGTCCATTCAGCCTGTGGCTTGCAATGGGAAATGCATGCAAAAAAAAAAAGAAAAAGTTACACTCAAATTTAAAGCTGTATTTATTTTTCAGAATATTTTTTATGCAAACTGAATAAGCAATGAATCGTTCAAGTCACACACAGAAGGAAACATGGTCAACGAAGTGTTTTTATTTTTTCTTTAGAAGTACAGTGGGCAGCAGAGAAATCTGACCCCAATGCCACAAGTATCGCTATTGAAAGGGGGTCAGATTTCTCTGCAGCCCACTATACGACACAATAAAAAACTAACAATTTTTCAGATCCGAGTTAGTTTTTCACGCCTTCGGTATTGTGATCACCCATCACAAGGGTCGTATGCTTACTGTGCAACATAAAATACGAACCTTCTCCGTCCAACTTGGGTTCAACGAGATCAATCTTCTCAATTTTGCCATCATTTTTATCCGCGTTCAATTTCGCCTTCAACTCTGCAATTTAAAATTGTTCAATCACTACATCACTACATAGTATAAAACAAAGTCGCTTTCTCTGTCCCTGGTGGATGGAAAACAATACATAAACAATTCAAACGGCGAAGGCGCAGTATACATCCATACTAATATTATAAATGCGAAAGTCTGTCTGTCTGTCTGTCACCTCTTCACGGCTAAACTGCTGGACCAATTGTGATGAAATTTGGTAGGGATGTAGTTAACGACCTGAGGTCAAACATAGGCTACTTTTGGACGCGATATAACCGAGTCCCACGCGGGCGGAGCCGCGGGCAACAGCTAGTACGTAAATAAATATACACACAAAGATATAAACAAAATAAAACTGTAAATCTATACTAATATAATAAAGCTGAAGAGCTTGTTTATTTGTTTGAACGCTTATAACTTGAACTCCTGGTTGGATTTGCAAAATTCTTTAAAGCTTGATTCTTGGGGAAGGTTATAGGCAATAGTACATATACACTAATGGCGAGTGAAACCGCGGGGAACAGCTAGTTAATAATAATATGAATACTATTTATTTTTATGAATACTAACGACCCGCACCTGCTTCGCATGGGCATAAAAACCTTCCTCTTGAATCACTCTTTCTATTAAAAAAACCGTTGCGTAGTTTTAAAGAATTAATCATACATAGGGACATAGAAAGCGACTTTGTTTTATACTATCGATGTATTGATCATAATTTATGAAATTTTGGACATGTATATTTTAAATTGACATAATAAAATATGACTGACTGTTTTGGAAAAATATATAATTACTCTTTCTATTAAAAAAGAAAACCGCATCAAAATCCGTTGCGTAGTTTAAAAGATTCTATCATAAAAAAATGACATAGGGACAGAGAAAGCGACTTTGTTTTACACTATGTAGTGATGTATACTATTGTGCTTAAAGTTTCCGACATGTTTAGTAGTTAGTAGTAGAATAAATAACTTTTTTTTTTTTTTTTATCATAACGAACGCATGTTGTTCGCTTGTTCGTTTGTTGTGCTAAAACACGCGTGATATATATGTGATGTGGCGTGTATGTCTGACCGTTGAGCTGCCTCACGGGCTCGGGCATCTCCCACACGGACTGCCCCTTGCCCGCGTGGTGGTAGTAGGGGCGGCCGTCGGGGGCGAAGTGCGTCGACCACTCCGCCGACAGCGCCGCCAGCTCCGCCGGGATCTCCTGGCGACAATTAATAAATAAATAAATAAATATATAGGGACAAATCACACAGATTGAGTTAGCCCCAAAGTAAGTTCGAGACTTGTGTTATGGGATACTAACTCAACGATACTATATTTTATAACAAATACATATATAGATAAACATCCAAGACCCAGGCCAATCGGAAAAAGATCATTTTTCATCTTGACCTGACCGGGGATCGAACCCGGGACCTTCTGAGTAGCGGTCAAGCATGTTAACCATTACGCCACTGAGGTCGTCTTCTTATTTATTTCCTTTCCAACACTAAAAAAAAAATGTGTTTTTCATCCCTTCCGTTCGAAGTGCGACCAATGTAAGTCTTTTCCGATAGGGTTTTTTAGCGGGCAATAATGAGTTTGAAAAAAAAAAAAAAGAGTTTCAAATTTGGAACAATGTTTCAAATATAAACATAGATTTTTAGTTGTTTCTAATAAATATTATTAATTTTCAGTTATGTACCTATTTCATTTAAATTTAGTTCTGTACGTGTTTTGTTTTTTCTCATAGAGCGAGATGACAAGTAGAGTGTATCATTCGGGCGCAAACATATTTTTGGCTCGGGCGATGTACTTTGAATCCCTCTCTCCGTTCGGAATTCTACACTAGAATCCTTCACTCCGCTCTGGATTCAAAAATCGCCCTCGCCGTAAAAATATTATTTTGCTCCCTTGTGATACAATCTACTATTATTTTATAACTTGTACTTTTTTACGGCGCACAGTTTTCCCGTTTCCCCCAACGGTTGACTGTTGGATAACGGTTTAGTATTAAGGCCGATAAGTATTTAGTACTTATGGAACTATAATTTAAGAAATAAATAAATAAAAAAATGATTTACATTGGATTTTATACAATAAACCAGTCAGCAAATAGCTATAATAAGGTTGACTCAAATCAACTACAAATATTTTAAGGGGAGATTCAGACCAGTAAACTGAACAACTTTTCCAAATAAACTTATGTCGAAATACGAAAAAAAAATGTTTGACCTCCCATACAAATTGAGAATCAGCTGATCTAGTTAAGTATGGAGAGTCAAAAAAATATTTTCATAGTTTGATATAAGTTTATTTGGAAATGTTATCCATTCCAGTGGTTTGAATCTACCCTTAAAATATTTGCAGTTGATTTGAGTTCACCTTATATAAATCTTTCTTTTGCGGGCCGTATCAGCCCGTATCCTGCCAAAGTGCGTATATAAAAAAAAACAGTTAAACTTACAAGTTCCTCCGACTGAGGTGGCGAATCGGGAATGACTTCGGGCGCCGACATCGACATAGTTTGTGTTGCCGACGTCGGCATGCTCTGCATGTGGACACCGCTCATCGGCATCCCACCAGCTTGTACACCACCCATAGGTTTCCCACCCATAGGGGTTCCACCAATAGAATTCCCACCCATAGGATTTCCACCCATGGGGTTCGCTCCCATTGGGTTGCCGCTGATAGGGGCATTGCCCATTGGATTTCCTGTTATAGACATGTTGCCAAGGGCATTTGTGTTGGACATCTGTGGTGGCCCCTGGTTTGCTGTTCCTAAAATAAAAAAAAGGTTAATTTTTTTTCGATCGGTTTAATGGTTTAAGAACCCGGCAAATGTAATGGTAATGTTGTCGTTAGATAAACTCCTGCTGATTTTTACGTATTAACTTAAAAACTTAATACTAAAACTCCATCATTTTTAAACGTCTCAAACCAATAACCTTCTCGAATAATCAGGCTATCCTATGCAGAAATAATTTTTCAAATCTCACTGATATTTTTTTTTTCAGTGTTTTGATGGTGGCGCTAGTGTTACGAGTACCAAGGTCTCGTCTTAATCCAAGGTATCAGCTACCTCCATACAGAATTTCATTAAAACTCGCCAAGCCGTTTGAGCTTGAAGAAGTAACAAACATACAAACTGTGGCGACACTAGCGCCACAATAAATAACTACTAGGACGCACTACAGATGGCTTTAAGTGCAATAATCTCGGAATTGCATAGAAGACGGCAAGTTAGTATGAGTCTAAATAGCGCTTGCAAAGTTTCTACGGATTGGAGCTATATGTATAACTAGCTTTTGCCCGCGTGTACTTCCCTCGGGAACAGTGCTTTTTCCCGGGATGAAAGGTACCCTATGTCCTTCTCCTGGCTCTAAACTACCTCCCTGACAATTTTCAGCTAAATCGGTTCAGCCGTTCTTGAGTTATAAGTGGAGTAACTAACACGACTTTCTTTTATATATATAGATATAGATAACCTGGAATTAGACATCGTCTGTCGCCACTTGCCCAGGCACAACACCCGGCCTGGCGGGAAGGTCTTCCCTTTGTAAAGGTCGAGCATATCCCTATCGCTCTCGTTACAATCCAAACAAACTTTCACCTTGGTCAACTGGAGTTTTGGCGCCAAGCTAAAGTCGCTCAGTTGTCGTCATTGTATTTATTTTCTAATATTTGTGTTTTTTCGAGTATTTGTGCATAATAAAGGTGGATCATTGTTCGCTATGTGTTCGTGAACAAGCGTGAGTGTTGGGAAGTGGTACAATGTCGTATAAGTGACTTTAATCCTTGTCACCAAAATCTCCCAAGATAATGCTAAGTGAAACTTCCACCGCTCCACTTAGCTCTTGACTAACTTGACTAGACACGACTACTGACTTAACTTGACTGTGACTCGACAAAATGAAGAACATTTATCTAAAACTAGATACTGGCAAAAATAAGCTATATGTTTGATTGCCATATTGTGGATTATATCCAAATAAAAAAAAAAAAACTTTCACCTCAGTTGGAAGTACATAGATAAGTCTAGATTGTATATATAGACTACTACCTGTTCCCCGCGGCTTCGCCCCGCGTGGGACTCGGTTATATCGCGCCCAAAAGTAGCCTATGTTTGACCTCAGGTCATTAACTACATCCCTACCAAATTTCATCACAATCGGTCCAGCAGTTTAGCCGCGAAGAGGTGAAAGACAGACAGACAGACTTTCGCATTTATTATATTAAATATGGATATATGATACCTGAATCGGGAGGCGCGGCGTTCATATTAGGAGGTGGTTGCGCGACGAGTGGGGGGGGCCAGCCGCCCCAGCCCGCCCAGCCGGGGGGGCCCGCGAACGGGGGGCCTCCGGGGGGGCCGCCCGGCGGGAAACCCATGCCCATGTTACCTGTGGAAATGTGAGTCCGTGACTCCTCAGAATATTATGACGCTTGAAAATTTGTACTAGGCACCTAGGATTGCATAGATAGGCGACACTATAGAGAACTCGTAGGGAGATCAAGCAGGCGCGACTGGAGAGAGATGCGAAATGCGAGTACAGCGCACTCTCCCGAGATTCGGCTCGTGTCACCGAGAGGGTGGTAGAGCCGTGGGAGGTGCAGGGAAGTACCAGGCACCTCCGAATGTCTGAGACCAGAGTTCACCCCGAACCCTCGTCGGTACTGTTGAAGTGTTTTTAAGTTAGCCCCAGTTAATTAAAGCCGGTTATAGTTTTTTGGAAAAAAAAATAATAAGTTATTAGCATCAAGGTGATACCTCGGTGAACACTAATGCCACCATCATTTAAAAATCATTATTCACTGAAAACTCAAGTTATCAAAAATCCGTGTTATATAATTAAAATACTGAATCTAAAGTTTATTTTAAACATTTTCAATTATTAAATTATAGTTCCCTATAGTAACAAATTTCAATATTGCTTAAAACGGCTACTTTTAGCAGTTTTGCAATTTATAACAATAGGGAACTATAATTTTATAATTTAATATGATTAAAATTTACTTCAGATCCAGAACCTAAATAACGTAACACGGATTTTTTATAACTTGTGTTTTCAGTGAAAAATGATTTTTAAATGATGGTGGCGCTAGTGTTCACCAAGGTATTGTCTTAAGTCCGCCTATTGTGATAAACAATACAAACGTATGATTTTTCAGTGATGAGAAATAAAGTTCATCGTTTTGTTCTATAATCATTCCTAAATAATACTTTAAAGTACTCAATTTTTTTAGGCTCAACGATTTCTCAAGATTTGATTTGACTGTCAAATCATTTTTATAAAATAATATTATGTCATCGACATAGACTGCCAGGGTCACTGGTTTTGTCTTATGATTATAGATTCTCACCATTGGGCGGTTGGTTGTTGGGTGCGGATTCCCCTGGCGGGATGTCATCGCTGCCGTTGGGGCTAGCAGAGCCCTGCTTCTCTTTGTTGCCTGAAAACAAATTGCTATTAGTAAACAAAATACAAAATCTATCTATATCTATCGAAACTAATATAATTAAGCTGAAGAGACTGTTTTTTTGTTTTCGTTTAACACTTTCGCGGACAGTAAACGAGGTAAAAATAACAGTTAGTATTGTTATCTACGTCGAGAGGCGTTATTGTCAGTGAAAGTGTTCAAATAATTTTTTGCTATATGTTTGCATTGAAACAACTTTTTCCAAATTCGAGAGAAAATCATGCGATTTTCCAGTTTTGTCGAATGAAAATCATTCAAATCAGAGACTTTGGACCAATCACAGAGTTTAAGAATAGGTCTGAACTGGCCATTCACCGCACCGCGTGCGTCACATCATGGCGGATAATGGCCGGCCCGCGTTTTGACTGTTAGGTACGACTTTTTAAGAATTTGTAATTGAAATTATACTGCCATCTTGCATATTTCTTAACGGAAATAGATATATTTCGGGTTCGGTGGTTAAATACTGTGAGAAATGAACATTTGTTGCATCAAAATTGATAAGAGGCGAGTAGTTTATTGTTGACAAACCACACAGATTGAGTTAGCTACCAAGTAAGTTTGAGACTTGTGTTATGGGATACTATTAACTCAACGATACTATATTTATACATAAAAATAATAATCGCTATTAACTAATACCGTTTGAACCTGTTTGTAAAGGGTTTACAATTTTTTTCAGATCAAAACAGTATTGTAAACAGTTACCGCTAAAATCCCTGCTTACTAAAACTGTTTAAACACAAACAGGGTTTGCTTGAAAACAGATTTAAAGTGAAACAGATTAAAAAAAAAACAGAAATGGAAAAGAAATCAAAACACTTAATTCGAGCACCGCTAAGTCCTCTAAAGCCTGCACTGACCGTCTTTGATCCAGGGCGGCGGCTGCGTCATGAAGGGCGGCAGCGCGGCGGGCGCGGGCCCCTGCTGCGGCATCATGCCCATCACGCCGCCCGGCATCAGCATGCCCGGGCCCATGCCGCCCATACCGCCCATGCCGCCCATGCCGCCCATGCCGGGGATTTGACCTGGACCACGATGTTATCATATATAATAAATCATTTATTTAATTTATTTAATACATCTGGATGACCAATCTATCTATACTAATATAATAAAGCTGAAGAGTTTGTTTGAACGCTTATAACTTTAAAAACTACTGGTCGGATTTGCAAAATTTTTTTTTGTATATGGAAGCCTGATTCTTGGGAAAGGTTATAGGCAGTAAATGCATACTAAATACACACCTGATGCAGCCATCCCTTCGATTTCCTGCTGAGTGACCACTTTGCAAGTGGGGCTCTCCTGTGGCCTGGTCCAGGTTGTCTCGCGCGTACGAGCATGATAGTAGTAAGATTTGCCTTCTTCAGACTTCGTCTCTACCCACAGCTCTGGTGCGGGCTGCAAAAGTATAAACATTTATTTTAAATCAACTAAATTATGGTGATATAAAATTAAGACATTGTAATAACTGTACTATAATAGATTGTAGACTGCCAACTATGTTGTGCAAATGTGGAACTGATTGCTGATGATAAATGCTCTCAGTGTCAATAGTTTCAAAACGCTGCCTGTATTCCGAGTATGTTGCTTCCCTGTGGCGTGTTGGAAGACTATTTTCATTTATAGTTTGAACTATCCACGACCCTAACTTTAATTGTATCACTCTCGAAATAAATACCAGTGTTAGATTTCAAATTTTTTGACAATAAATTAATTTAATTTCTTGTTTATAACTTGACAAACACTTTTGACACACAAGTGAGGCGAAATGGGAGCAAAAAAATGCCTACAAAATTTATACATATAAAAAATACTTATCCGTATGTCTCTTTTATCCTACTCAATTTTAATAATATTTAAAGTAAAATATTAAAGGGTGTTATTATATATAATAGTTATTTTCACACTGAAAATATTAGCAAAGGCAGGGATATACCTACAGAGCTCTTACCACCATCTCGTAAAACCATGCAAGACTGATTGAGTAAGAGAGATGTCGCCTTACATCATGTATTGCGCTGTCCCGTTTACTCACTCGTTCTTGCATGGTTTTAAGAGATGGTAAATAAATAAATATATAGGGACAAATCACACAGATTGAGTTAGCCCCAAAGTAAGTTGGATTCTTTGGGGCTAACTCAATCTGTGTGTTCGGTAGTAGCCCACCAGAATTAAAATGTGGTTACCATATTAGGAGGTGGCATTCCCGGTGGGCCCCCGAACGGCGGCGGCTGCCCCATCATATTGGGCGGAGGGCCCATCGGTCCCCCCGGCGGCATCATGCCGGGGGGCGGGCCGAACGGAGGCGGGCCCCCCATCATGCCGGGCGGGGGAGGCCCCATGGGGCCCCAGTTGTTGTCGAAGTTCGGCCCGTTGTTAGGCCCGAAACGGGGGCCCCCCCGACCGCGGAAGAAACCTCTGCCCCGCATCGGGGGGCCCCCGGGACCGTACCCGCGACCACGGAAACGCATCGGTGGTGGACCGTTCATCCAGCCTGGAGGTGGGCCGCGACCACGTCTGCGAAAATGGAAACTTAATTTGAGTTATGTTTATTAGTTGTACTGTAATTTGACTGGAACAGATTATACGAAGTGGCAGGGCAAACACGTCATTCAAATAGTGAATAGATAACTACATATTAAATCTATCTGATTGAAAAAAAAAAGAATATAATTAGCTGTGTTGTCTCTGATTTAAATTTAATTTATGAAATGACCAACCATCTTATTGTGGTTGGCCTAATAGGCAACTAACAGAGCTTTGGTACTTATACTTCTATCCAACTAATGGAGTCCCAAAGAGGCAAGCATCAAATCATTAAAATAACAGCAAATGTAATCAGATATAAGTATTATATCAAACCATATAGAAAACTATAAGACATGCTAAAGCAAACAGGGCTCCAAAGCTATACAGTTTGGCCTTTAGCCTAAAACCTACCACAACGATTTGGCTATATAAGGTATATTATATGGGCCTATTGTTGATAACATGTTGTTGGCTGAGACAAATAAATAAAAATAGAAATAAATTTATTTATTTATATTTAATTTTAAGTCATCACACGCAAATGGCGGACTTAAAAGCCTTAGACTGAAATGTATTTTTGTTAATTTAGTGCAACAAGTTATTACAAACAAACATTTATAGAAATTGTTGTAAGAGATCGAATTACAAATGAAATGAATCGAGACTGAGACACAGAAAGAGAGCCGAAAGATCTAATCTACTTATTATGGACTCACTGATTGGGCGAGGTTGTGGCTCAAAAAGGAAAGATTGGATGTTTCAAATGAATACACTGACTTGATTTTATTATTATTATTTAAACTTCATTGTACAAAATACAGTTGTATAGCACAATAGGCGAATTTAATGCTAAAAGCATTATCTAACAGTCAACCTTTGGGTTAAGCAGATATTTTATTTATTTTAGTTCAAGAAATGCAATATAGCCCATCGGTGACAGACAGGGGCATCTATTATATTATAGTACACAATAATTTTTGAGCATTTGTATATTTAGTACTAACAACCCGCTAAAAACCTTCCTCTTGAATCACTATCTATAAAAAAAAAAACGCATCAAAATCCGTTGCATAGTTTCAAAGATTTTAAGCATACATAGGGATATAGGGACAGAGAAAGGTACTTTGATTTATACTATGTAGTGAAGTGATAGTGATAATCTCTGGTAGGTACTTATCTGATTTTGAAATTTCTCTAAATGCTATAGATTAGGTACTCTTTGACAAATTTAAGTTAAATTTGAGTAAATGAATAAAAAATAAAGATTTATTGCTATATCACATATACACATAACAGTATCAACCACTGATTAATCTAACAGACCTAACAGAAAAAGTTGCTGCCACTGGGAAGCGACTCAAAGAGTTTTTTTTTTAATAGATAGAGAGATTCAAGAGGATGGTTTTTATGCCCATGTGAAGCCGGGGCGGGTCGCTAGTAAAATATATGCAGACAAATCCAATATATGAGCAAGCCCCAAAGTAAGCAAGACTTATTAGATACTAACCCAACATACCATATCCGATATGTTAAAAAGATAATTTTCCATGTTGAACTGACAGGGGATCAAACCGGGGACCTTAGATTGAAAACCATACATGATGATCACTATGCCACAGAGTTCGTCGAAATAGGTAGTAGGGCACGCCTCACGGCACGGCCATGGAAGGATGATTAAAGGATGCATGCTCAATAATAATGTGTTTGGGTCACCTCACCTGAAATTTCCTCTGCCACGGCTTCCCCTAAAGTTGTTACCACCATCATCATCATCATAATTGTCATCATATCCTCCAGAATCGTTAAAATCTTTAGGATTGTCCACGGGCATATCATTACCGCCACCGGCGTCATTCGCAGTTTGCGAGTCCTGTGCATCCATATATTCGTCTTCCATGATTAAAATATTTATAACTGTTCACAAAAACTCAAGTTTTCATAGCTTTTTATGCATGCATGTAATGTAATTATCAAACACAAAATCACATTTCTATCACGGTTTCGTGCGTGACAGGCAAGGCAACCACAATAAAATTGCGCGTTGGGTTCAGTGTTGCCGATGTCTTTCTATATTTTCCCAAAAGTTTTCACTAAAATCCCCCAAAAAATTCAGGTTTTGAAGGAAACTCTCACAGTTAACAAAATATTTTTGCTCTTATTTACTGTTAAATTTTAGATATTTTGAAAACAATTTGTTTTCATTATTTTAGAGAAGGAGATGGCGGAGAGGAGACCTTTGCTCAGCAGCAAGACGATATATGTAAAAAAAATATTTCAACATTTTATTGTATTATCAGCATCTTTAAGAGTTTTTGGAGGGAAAGTAAACTGTCGCTATGTCCGCGCTGTATTTAATTTCCAAAACTTAGGTTTTTTCGAGTGGATTATTATTCGCAAAGTGTTCGTGAACAAGCGTGAGTGTTGGGAAGTGATACAGTGTCGATTACGTGACTTTTTATCTTTGTCACCAAAATCTCCATGATATAGCTAAGTGAAATTTTTCCACCGCTTCACTTAGCCATCTGACTCAGACTAGACTTACTTACTTGACTGGACTTGACTATTAACTTGAATTTTTGACTCGACTGACTTAAGTAGGACTGAAGAAGAATAATAAATTCAAGAAAGGCCTTAAAGGACTAGATTCCATGGCCGTATAAACTATTAAAAAAAAAAAATCAGCATCTTTAATTTCAAGTTCGAGTCGTCTGCCTGCAGGCAGATCCTTATATTTTTTACATGTTAGTTTTACCTGACCTGAATCCCTATGTCTGTCTGTAATCAGATCTTATAAAGACATGGAACTGATTTGATGCTAGAGCTAGATGGTCATAGGAACTCCACAAACTTATCGTATTTCAACTACTTGAATTGAATTCGTATTGACGAGTACTTCCTTTAGGCGTGACAAGGGTCTGATTTTGAAGTTTACTTATTTTAGAATTGATATAGAGAGCACATTTGAGCTTGGATTAAAATTTACACAGCACGGATACACAGTCATTTTTCAATAATTTGTTGAAATTAACTTTTTCGCCTTTTGACGTGACAACGTCTTAAATTAGGTTGCGGCTGGGAGTCACTTATGAAAAAGTGTAACGCTCGGTAACGTTACGATGCGCTCACAATGAGAGCGAGTGAGAGGCACGCGTCCCCTAAGAGCGAGAGAGACAGACTCAAAGTCGTTGTCACGTAAAACTTTCGCCCGTATACCGACTTTACAGGCAACCAATTTTTTTAGACATATTTTTATAAGGACTTGGGCGACCGAGCTTCGCTCGTTTTAGGCAGAATTTTTTTTTTTAAATATGGGTAAAATGAATTTTCCCAGAGAAATTAGCTAGGTTCAAATAAATCATTAGACCCCTTTTTCGTAAACGCGTGTACCGTTTAATAGAATATGAATTTGTGATTTTTTTCCTCTAACTGACGAAGAGACGACGCATCAACGGGTGCCTGCGTGCCCAGTGTTGCAATCTCGAAATTTTACTCACTGGATCTTGCATGGATTTAAGAGACAGTAGTAACCCCCTAGGTCAGATGTCCAGAAGAAGGTAGCAAGCACGCGCTGGATGCAGCTATACTAGTATAGTATCTCCTCCCTAGTGCAGCATGTAGTGATGCAGCTCTCCCAACTGCAGGTCGACCGCCTATCTCGATTCTCTCCTCTCGTAATGGCCACTTGTATCGCTTTTTTCGCCACATTTCGCTCCGTTTTAGGCATAAAAAAAAATTTTTTTTTGTCAATGTTAACAAAAAAAATTTTTTTAAGCGTTTGGTGCGTTAGACGGAGCGAAATGTGGCGAAAGCGATACAAGTAGCCATTACGAGAAGAGAGAATCGAGATAGGCGGTCGACCTACCGGTCATTCTGGAAATCTTTGGGGAAGACCAGGGCGTCGATTCTGCTAACGTTAAGTCACAATCGTGTCAAAATAGTGTTTCAATGGTAGTGCTTTTTTACACACTAGTTACAAAAAATTAATATTTTTTTATATCACTTCTGATGATTACACCACACACTATATTCATATCACATCATACTGTCATAACTCTTGTAAATAGTGTGTAAAAAGCACTACTATTGAAACACTATTTTGATACGATTTTGACTTAACGTTAGCAGAATCGACGCCCAGGTGACTTACCACCATCTTTTAAAACCATGCAAGAACGAGTGAGTAAGCGAGACAGCGCAACACATGATGTAAGGCGACATCTCCCTTACTCAATTGTTCTTGCATGGTTTTGAAGAGTTATAGGTTCACGGTAATGGCACACTGTGCGAAGGTATAAGTAGTAAAAATTTCAAATTATCGGTAACAACTGATATATTTATTTAATCACACTTAACTGTTTCTTATAAATTATTACAGAAATTATTGTAGGCATGTACATGAAAAACTTATTGGTAGATGTTGCATATTGTAGTTCAATTATGTACAGTCTGAATGAAATACCTATTCATTATTTTGGTATTAGTTATTTATATATAGTTAGGTACGGTGTCGGATGAGCGAAACCGCCAAAATACAGGCTAGCCCTAGTTTGGATTCGGTGTTCGTGAGTCCGTCGAATATCTACGTTTTCTACTTCTCTCACTTGTTATTGCACATTTTACAGTGTATTACTATTAGTTATTTAACGACGTTGTTGTATTGTACCTTGATCAATAAATATTTTTTTATTTTTTTTATATACAGTGATACAATTAAATTGTAATATAATTTTGGACTATATTCATAATATAAATCTTGTATAAAAGATGGGTGACGCAGTACAAAACCTTATATTCTAAAATTATATAATTCAAATAAGCGTCAGAAATATTTAAGGAAAATATAAATAAACCATACTTCCATACTAATATTATAAATGCGAAAGTCTGTCTGTCTGTCTGTCTGTCTGTCACCTCTTCACGGCTAAACTGCTGGACCGATTGTGATGAAATTTGGTAGGGATGTAGTTAACGACCTGAGGTCAAACATAGGCTACTTTTGGGCGCGATATAACCGAGTCCCACGCGTGGCGAAGCCGCGGGGAACAGCTAGTACTTAATATTTCTTTCAAAATAATTAAAGGGAAACCAATTGTTTTTAATGTACATATTATATATTTTAATAAATAATAAACATTTTTTTATTTCTCCCACGGTAAATACAATTTTTATGAGCATTACAGTTATTCAAACTTACTTAACAAGAACCAAAAATAAGTCAAAAAAAGACTGGGTGGGCGCCGGCCGGCAGTAGTTTGCATGTACTAACGTGGCGGAAAAACGCAAATTAATTGAGTAATTATAACAAAAAGTTGTCAAGACGACCTAGGTGGCTTACCACCATCTCTTAAAACCAAGCAAGAACGATTGAGTAAGGGAGATGTCACCTTACATCATGTATTGCGCTGTCTCGCTTACTCAATCGTTCTTGCTTGGTTTTAAGATATGGTATAGTTCCCGGCATGTAAGTTGGCAATAAACTGAAATGACCTTCAATGCGCAGTAGCCGATTTTCATATAAATTTTAACGTGCGCAGCCCCGCACCTCTCGTTTGAGGCCGGGTAGTATAGTAAGCCACCAGATGTCGTATCTACAGGGGGATTACTACCGTCTCTTAAAATCATGCAAGATCCAGTCAGTAAGAGAGATGTCGCCTTACATCATGTATTGCGCTGTCTCGTTTACTCACTGGATCTTCCATGGTTTTTAGAGATGGTGTTAAGGGACCAGTCCGTAGTTCTAAACAGGATTGGCTGTTCTCAGAGACTTCTCCAGGTTCTTAAGGGATGGTGTGATGCCGCTGCCCAAGTCCTCCACAACGCTCGATAGGTACACTTTTATAGAATAAACATATAAAATTATTAATTGAGAAGCGATAACATTATAAACTAGATGTATTTCGCGGTTTCACTCGTGCGTGTATTTATATACTGTTATGTTACTCATAGAGATAATGTATCATTATAATAATGAAAGAATTATTGAAATCGGTCCAGTAGATTTTTAAGTTTATTTATTACAAACAAAAAAATACAAACATACAAATTTTTCCTATTTTTAATATTAGTTTGATTTGACAAGTAAAGTAGTACTACATTTATTAGTCGAATCGGCAGTTCTCCCTGGCGCATAATAGCGCCTAACGCCGAATTAAAATTTCAATAAATTTACAAACTTATTGCCACCACATGAGGTTCAAAATACAATAACAACAGAACTCGTGCTATCTCGCTCATGACACTGTAACGAGCCCTGGATATGGCGTATACAGAATCCAACTAATATTATAAATGCGGAAGTAAGTTTGTTTGTCACGTCTTCAAGGCCTATCTGCTGAACCAATCTTCCTGAAATTTCGCAAACACATTGCTAGGAGTATTGAGGACATAGGTACTTTCATCCCGGGAAAAAGCACTGTTCCCGAGGGAATCTCACGCGGGCGAAGCTGCGGGCGAAAGATAGTCGAAAATATTTTCGCGACTTTTGAACAGGTACATCAATGCAGCTTATAAAAGTAATACTAAACCCTAATGTAAAATTGAATAAATAACAAGAATTGTAGCCAAATATTATCGACCAATAACAGTGGCAATAAATGACGCAATCAAATACCCCGCCCATTTTTTCAGTGTGAAACGTTGGCTTGCAAGCCAAACTGGTGACACGTTTTTCGTGCGTTATACTCAATACTTTATTGCACCTTAAATTACATGCAGATTATACAATATTACAGATATAATGTATTCTACACTCCTTCAAAGACCCTGTTGGGCGCTGCAATGTAGAGATGAGGAACTAGCTTTAATTTTACTTAATACTAATAATACTACTTTATACCACTTCTTGTTAATATTTCTAGACTAGCTGTTCCCCGCGGCTTCGCTTCGCGTGGGTCTCGGTTATATCGCGCCCAAAAGTAGCCTATGTTTGACCTCAGGTCGTTAACTACATCCCTACCAAATTTCATCACAATCGGTCCAGCAGTTTATCCGTGAAGAGGTGACAGACAGACAGACAGACAGACTTTCGCATTTATAATATTAGTATGGATATGGATACTGTGTGTACAGCCTTACCGATGTCGGTGAGGCATCGCTTGGTGCCGAGCGCGTCCATGTTTCTGATGTTCAACAACTTTTCCGCGTAGACGTCGCAGGTGTGGGTGCAAACCTGCAAATCATAGCAAAGTTGATATAAAGATTTACTTTATCTAATTGTTGCAAAATAAAACATCTGAGTCTCAAGAATGCTTATTTAATTGTGCGCGCGTAAAAACTCCGTACCACAGATAATCAAGAATCTAGTATGCAAATGAATTATGTACATAGGGTCTGTGGGTTATAGTGTTTACAAGATTTGTACTTGTAACATTTACATCAAAAGTACGGTCACTTCATAATTGCAGTCTATAGCGTTATTGTTATACCGCCGTATTAAGAAATGTTTGATAAGCCCATTTCAACTAAAATATGTTTTGCCTATTTTACTCTTACCTGACACTTCATGTGAAAGAACGAGACGCAACACGTTTTAGCTACAGTTTACACGTTTTAGAGACATGGGCTTAACAAAACGAGATAAATAGAAGATGATATCACTACATAGTATAAAACAAAGTCGCTTTCTCTGTCCCTATGTCCCTTTGTATGCTTAAATCTTTAAAACTACGCAACGGATTTTGATGCGGTTTTTTTTTATAGATAAGAGTGATTCAAGATGAAGGTTTTTCTGCCCATGCGAAGCCGGGGCGGGTCGCTAGTCATTTTATAAAATTAACTTTTATAAACAGCTTTTCTTTCTTTTTTTCTTTCAAATAATGATAGGTCCGTGGCATGCCTCTAGCGAGGAATTAAAACGAACAAAAATAATCATATCTTAAAGCATGTTTGACATGTGAAAGAAAGAAAAGCTGTTTATTTGGTACCACAGAATCAGCACAACAACATACATTAATTATATTTAAGTTCAGTGGAGTATGTGTAGTATTTATGTGCTTGACCTATTTCTTTTTAACTTGTCCACTCACCGCTAGATGGCGATTAGCCTAACGACCCCCCTCGACGCGACGACACTGTTTCTAAGGAAAAGATCAACAGGCCAACTCCACTATATATTATACTATACTAGCGACCCGCCCCGGCTTCGCATGGGCATAAAAACCCTCTTGAATCACTCTATCTATTAAAAAAACCGCATCAAAATCCGTTGCGTAGTTTTAAAGATTTAAGCATACAAAGGGACATAGGGACAGAGAAAGCGACTTTGTTTTATACTATATAGTGATATCTTTCGTGGTATAATCAAACCAGTGATTGGGTTACTTACTTCAGTCAGAAACTGCCACGGCGCCTGTTTCTCTGGTAAGTGCATCTCCAAGTGGTGAGGCAACGTCATGAGATATTGTCCGATCTAAACGTGAAATGAAAACAAATTACTATTAATCTCTCAGTTTTTCCCCTTCGGATGAGCTTGATAGCGTAGCCCCGCGTGTCAGTAACTATTGCCTATGTAAAGCGACAGCGAGCGCGACTAATGGTGTTATTATTTTTGATGTTTTTATAATCCACTATATGGCAATTAAATTTATAGCTATAAATAAAAAATAAATAAAATAAAAATCTTTTATTTCAGACCGTAGTCCATATTTGTTAGTAATACACAAACACACTTACATACTAATGTTAGTTCCTTACATAACTAAATTGGGATTTTAGTGCAGCGTCCCAGTGGCACTGCATGCGCCCGTCCCATCTCTCTGACAGCGCTCTTAGAATGCTATTGCCGCTGCCACGCATCCTGCCCATCAGGGAGTGCACTTTTTTACGCATCACAGCATGATAATCATCAGTGTGAGCGTCTGCAAACATCCCTGACGCACTACAAAAACGTGGCAGCCGCAACAGTGCCCTAAATATATTATTATAAAGGACCCGGAGGTCACTGTAGGCACGTTGGGTATATGAGGTCCACTGGCCACACGAATAAAATGATTGGCAGTAAGACTTAAAAAGTGTTATCTTTACTTCATTACTGCATCGTGCGAACCTGCGAATCAACATATTTTTCCGAACCGACAATGCCCTCCGCTCCCTTTCAATGTCCCTATTATCCTTGCAATCCTCAGTGAGATAGTGCCCTAAATATTTAAACTCCTTAACTCTCGCAAGAGCAGTCCCATTCAGCATAATGGGAGGCACGCTTATCGGACATTTCTTCCCTGCTTTAAAAACCATGAATTGACTTTTCTGTGTATTATATTTAAGGCCATGCTCGCAGGCAAAATCTTCACATACTCGTACTAACTTTCGCATAGCACTGACTGATGGGGCAAGCAAAGCCATGTCATCGGCGTAACTTAAATTATTTACACAGATGCCCCCAACATGGCACCCTACATACATGCTACTCAATTTTACAATGAGTTCATTAACATATAAACTGAATAGATTAGGTGAAGTCAATCCACCCTGTCTTACCCCACAGTCAAGCCTATAAGGGTTTGAAAACGCGCCTGCCCATTTTACTGTATTCGTCTGATTGTTGTACCAATACTAAAGCAAGGCCACCAACTCGACAGGCATGTCAGTGTTTCTCCACTTTTCCCACATAATGTCATAAGCTACCAAATCAAAGGCACTTGTCAAATCTAGAAAGCACACATAAACAGGTGTATTTCTGCTCGTGTAGTACTCAACCGAACGCTTGAGGGAAAATATGGCACTTTCCGTAGATAGCCCAGGCCTGAAACCAAACTGGGCATCGTGTATCTTTAGATGTTTTTTCAAATAGCTATCAAGCAGACCATCTAATATTTTTGCTAATACTGTTGCTAAGGATATAGGTCTGTAGTTTTTAATATCTGAAATATCTCCAGTCCTATTCTTGAGAATTGGAACCACAATCGTTTTCATTAAACTTAAGGGCAGATATCTATGACTTAGGCACAGGGAAAAGAACATAGCAAGGACCCTAGGCAGATGGACACCAGCATGTTGCAGGTGCTCAATGCTATATTTATATTTTTGCCGGTATCAAGTTTTATATAAATACTAGCTGTTCCCCGCGGCTTCGCCCCGCGTGGGACTCGGTTATATCGCGCCCAAAAGTAGCCTATGTTTGACCTCAGGTCGTTAACTATATCCCTACCAAATTTCATCACAATCGGTCCAGCAGTTTAGCCGTGAAGAGGTGACAGACAGACAGATTGACAGACAGACAGACAGACAGACTTTCGCATTTATAATATTAGTATGGATTCTTCACTTTGTCGCGTCACAGAGTCAAGTCAAGTCTACTCATGTCTAGTCAAGGGCTAAGTGAAGCAGTGGAAGTTTCACTTAGCATTATCTTGGGAGATTTTGGTGAAAAGGATTAAAGTCACTTATTTGACATTGTACCACTTCCCAACACTCACGCTTGTTCACGAACACTTAGGGAATAATAATCCACCTTTATTATGCACAAATACTCGAAAAAACACAAATATTAAAAAATAAATACAATTGCTTCCATGCTGCTCTGGGAGAAAAAGAAAAACATAGAACGAACCAGCTGCTTCTCTTCCCGCGCAAGCCGTAAAAATCGTCTGAGGGAATCGCCGAATGGGGAAATTATGACATAGGCGATGCGGCTAGCAACCCATCACAATTGATTTCCTGTTTCAGCTACCATTATGCTAAACGTGGCCTAAGGTCTTATGGCTCTAGGCTCTGTCTACCCCGTATGGGATAAAGACGTGATTATATGTATGTATGTAATTACAATGACGTTAACTGAGCGACTTTAGCTTGGCGCCAAAACTTCCCTAATCGTGGGTGTTTTTTAAACATATTAAATTATAGTTCCCTATAGTTACAAATTGCAATATTGCTTAAAACGGCCACTTTTAGCAGTTTTGCAATTTGTAACTATAGGGAACTATAATCATTTAATATGTTTAAAATTAACTTCAGATCCAGAACCTTAATTACATAACACGGATTTTTGATAACTTGTGTTTTCAGTGAATAATGATTTTTAACTGATGGTGGCGCTAGTGTTCACGAAGGTATCGTCTTAACCCTCCTTACAAAATAAAAAAATAAATAAAAATCAGACAATAGTAATATGATCCGTGGTTTTTTAGTGGCCAACACTCAGATTTTCAGGCTACCTAAAGACATCTGACACAGCCTAATCACTGTCATCCAGCGATTATAGCCGGAACCTTAACGTGCTTTCCGAAGCACGGAGGAGCTAAAGTTTGTGGCGAATCCAAACATGGCCTCGCACTCGCCGTCGCCGTCGCTTGACGCGTGCTATGGCCACAAACACGCACGAGAGCTCCTCAGTATAATTTAACTAGCGACCCGCCCCGGCTTCGCATGGGAATAAAAACCTTCCTCTTGAATCACTTAGTTTTAAAGATTTAAGCATACAAAGGGACATAGGGACAGAGAAAGCGACTTTTTTATATACTATGTAGTGATAGTTACCTTAGTGATATATTCTTGTGGTGAAAGGGCGAAGTCCGGCAAGTCAGTGGACAGCGCGTCGTTGTTGTTCCATACCGGGAGTAGGGGGATCTCATCTGACAACCAAAACGAGCGCCATTTTTTTATTATTAACACGTTAGCGGACGCACGACTGCTATAGCAGTTATAACAATAACAATGCTATTGTTTTTTAACAAAACAATTGGTGAAAGTTTTAAACAAATCGGTTCTGTACTTTCGGAGATAAGCGTGATCATACATACGGACAGACAGATAGACAAAAAATTTTAAAAAAAAATGCTATCTATTAGGTATTCTTTTTAAGTTTCCCTAACCATTTCTGTCAAAATTACTAAATGTACAAAATATTTTTACTGTTTTATTATATGTATAGATAGATTTTCGAAAGTATTTTCAACATTTTTGAAGCAATGCGGTTCGTGGACAACATAATCATCATCACCAATTTAAGAGGAAGGCTCTTTTCGGTAGAATTCCTTCCGAGCAAGAAGCAAGTTCGCATACAATACAATACAATACTCTTTATTGCACCACAAAATAATTAAATTTACATAAAACAGCTTTACTTAAAACAATGAGGCAAAAAGGCGGACTTATCGCTAAAGCTATCTCTTCCAGTCAACCTTAGGATGGCATGCCGCCTTAGTCACACGAGTATGGGACTAGGACATTTGGCGGGCTATTTCTTGATACGACACGACGTTTGTTTTTCTCTTTTATCGTGATTCGTGGACAACAGCAAGTGTATAATTATAAAACTTACCCAATATGATATCAATAGGGTTCCGTAATATAGCCCTCGCTAGAGTTTTAAGTTGGTCCTTCGCCCTCCACAAGTCAGGGAAAGCCGGGGGTTGTGCCTTGAGCATGGCCAGCTGTTGTCGCGAGTCGGCTTCGAGTACCAGGGAAGCAAGGTCGAGCAGTTGGTGTTGGTCTTTCGGTTCTGTTGATTTAACATTAAAAAGTTAACTACCATTTTGGCGTCTTTTCGGTTGCTTTTTAAGTCTTTGTTTCCCTTTATAATGTTACTAGCGAGCCGCCCCGGCTTCGCATGGACATAAAAACCTTCTTCTTGAATCAGTATCTATTTAAAAAAAAACCGCATTAATATCCGTTGCTTAGTTTTAAAGATTTAAGCATACATAGGGATAAAAGGACAGGGAAAGCGACTTTGTTTTATACTATGTAGTGATTTGTGCTGGCAACCTACAAAAATAACACTTCATTCTATAATCCGATTTTCCGCATGTGTCTTTATTATAATGCATAACGGCATGCGAAGCCTGGGCGGGTCGCTAGTTTATTTATATTACGGGGCCGACCCCGTATATGGATAAAAGAACAAAGAAAGAAGATTCTAAAAAATAGAACTAACGATATAAATTTTAAACCTTGATCGTCTTCAATTTTGAGTCTCTCGGCCGTGGTGTGCAGCAGCACTGCCACGGCCGCGTCCAGCACGAGGCAGGCCGGGAACGTCAGCGACAGCACGCCGCCGCCCGCCGGCCTGAATGAGGCCTCTATGCGGCGGATGTGAGCGAACACCACGCCCGACAACGATTGGATGAAATTCTGACATACAAAACACTTTTTCATCCCTTCTATTCGAAATGTTCAACTTTGCTGCTTCAAAAAGGGGAGAAATGTAAGTCTTTTCCGATAGGGTTTTAGAGCGGGCAATAATGAGTTTCAAATTTGGAACAAAACAATACGGTCATGCCGAGTGCACATATTATGAAATATAAAACACTGGCTGGTAAGAATAAACGCAACCATCGGATGAAATAAATTTCTCATAGAGCGAGATGAAAAGTAGAGTGTATTATCATTCGGGCGCAAACATATTTTTGGCTCGGGCGATGTTCTTTGAATCCCTCTCTCCGTTCAGGATTCTATTAAAGAATCCCTGCTGCGCTCGGGATTCTACACTAGAATCCTTCACTCCGCTCTGGATTCAAAAATCGCCCTCGCCGTAAAAATATTATTTTGCTCCCTTGTGATACAATCTACTATTGAAAGTGTTAAACAGACAAACTCAAAGACCTAGAAGACAGAAGCTGGCCTCAGGCCGAGAAGGCAAGCGAGGCGAACGTGTGAACGTAAGCCCCCTAAAGATGGGGGAGAGTTATTAAAATGCAATGATTGCATAGATAGGCGACACTATAGAGAACTTGCAGGGAGATCAAGCAGGCGCGACTGAAGAGAGATGCGAAATGCTAGTGCAGCGCACTCTCCCGAGATTCGGCTCGTGTAGCCGAGAGGTTGGTAGAGCCGTAGGAGGTGGAGGGAAGTACTTTTGAAAGTGAAATATTAGAGTATTTTTATAGGAAACTAGCTGTTGCCCGCGGCTCCGCCCATGTGCGCCTCGGTTATATCGCACCCGAAAGTAGGCTTTGTTTGACTCCTAGTGCATAGCTACATCCATATCACATTTCTTCACAATCGGTCCAGCAGTTTAGCCGTGAAGAGGTGACAGACAGACAGACTTTCGCATTTATAATATTAGTATGGAAGTATGGATGGATTTTATTAAAAAATCTTTTCAAATTCAAACTATCTTTTGAATTGAATAACTTTTTTTTTTCAGGAACAAAAAAGAATAAAAAGCTATATACAAAAGAGGTTTAAATGGCCCAATCTTTGACGTATGTTAACACAAATATACCCACTTAAGACGATACCTCGGTGAACACTAGCGCCACTATAATTTAAAAATCATTATTCACTGAAAACACAAGTTATAAAAATCCGTCTTATGTAAATATGGTTCTGGATCTGAAGTTAATTTTAAACATATTAAATTATAGTTCCCTATAGTTACAAATTGCAAAACTGTTAAAAGTGGCCGTTTTAAGCAATTACTTAGCCGCTTACGTGTGACGTAAGCGGCTTTCTCAATTTTTTTCTGTAAGTCGGCATCATAGCGATAATATACTCTTTGCATGGACGCACTGCGAGCACAAGCCAGTCAAATCGTCATAATCTGTCATTGTCATATTTTTATTCAAGTAAACATAACCTAAATACTATGTTTCAACGCGGAGTGACGTCATCGCTGTGTCATTAAAATAAAATAAAAAAATCTACAATTTTAAGAATTCTGTCTTTCAAATTGTATCTCTAAAATGGTCTATTTTATCGAAAAAACAAATAAAAATCACCATCATATTTTTTTAAGACAAGTTAATTGGCATAATGATTTCCTCTTACCTCCACAGCTGGGACATAGAACGGATAAACGGCATTTCCGGCGATTCTCTTAGCTCTGCTATACGCAGACTCGAGCCAGCCATCCGTGCGCTCAGCAAGGGATAATATCGCTCTTGACTGTTCTAGAAGGTTCTCCTAAACAATTACAAAACAAAATTAAAGAATCTTAGAATTCATAAAATGTGTAGTCTGGACCATATTGAATCGAGGGCGGAAATAAAGCAACTTACGGCCAAGTAATATTGCAATTTCAGCCGAGGCATTGTACAGTGCTTTTCTTCCTCTTGAGAGAAAACGACATCGTGTCAAATTTTACATTAGCGCAAGCAAAAAGCGGGGATTCGCTTTCTTTTTTCAAATTTTTATTTTATTTTAATTTATTTATTTAGGTACACCAACATAATTTACTAACAAAATTTAATTATAACATTTACAAATTTGTCCTTATTTAAAAACCAATTTAATAATAATTATTTTTACTTTCAAAATATGAGCTACCTCCACACAACATTTCATAAAAATCGGCCGTGTTGTTACGTGAAGAAGTGACAAACATACTTACAAACCTTTATAATACTTACTTACTTTGGGGCTAACTCAATCTGTGTGATTTGTCCCTATATATATATATTTTTTTTTGTACAAAAAATTAAAACTCACCGACTGCTGCAAATGAGTGTCGTTGAGATAGTTAGTCAGCAGCTTCGCCTGCAGTTCCATATATTTGGGCAACAACTCTCGCAGCGGCGCGTAAGTGGCTCTGCCCAGTTCGCGCACAGTCGCGGGCAAAAGCGTTTCTAGAAAGGCAGATATATTTATTCAGGAGACATTCCTTCTTCTTTCTTCTTTTTCCACTTGCGCTTTGGAAGTGGTAAACTTAAAATAAGTAACAATTGACGTCAATAAGTGATAAGAACATCATATATTGAAAATAAACAATTTGAATTTGAATAGACATTTATAGAATATATTAACTCAAAAATGTTATTATAATATTCATGACTTTTTTATAGATTCAATATTTGAAATTTATTATTTACTAGCTGACCCGGCGAACTTCGTACCGCCTTAGCGTAAATTTGATTTTCTTTTTCCCACGGGAACGGGAGTTATTGGGAAAAAACCTTTGTATGTAAAAATCACGTAAGATGTTTTCAATCTAGCATGCATGCATACCTTAGTAAATATAAAGTTTAGTTATGGCTGTATTTTGAAAATTAAGTTAGCGGGAAAAAAATGTTGTATGAAAAAATCTAAACTGGATAAGTTAGATGCTTGAAATATGATATGCATATGCCTTAGTGTATGCAAAGTTAAAAATTCCCCTGGGAACGGGAAACGAGTTAAGAGGCTTGAAATTTATAGCTCGCGGTAGTGGCAACTAAGGTACGTCGCGGCCGCGGCGGCGGTTGCGGGGCGGCGACAGCGGTGAGGCGCGTTGGGGTTGGGGCAGTATGTATGTATGTATGTATGTAAAAACTTTATTGTACAGAAAGAACATTGATGATACAACATAGAACACAACAAAAGGCGGACTTATCCCTAACAGGGATCTCTTCCAGTCAACCTGTATAATAATGGAAAAAGAGTACATGGGCATTAAAGAGGGTACATCGCAAAGATACACATGAAATTACAAACTAATTACAACATAAAAGTTACTTAACCTATACTATAAATCAACTCAAGTCCGAACGCTCGAAGTATTCCCTAACCCTAAATTTGAAGTGAATGTAGTGAGGACGACGTCTTGACCTCCAATGGGAGTTTGTTCCATAAAGTTGCAGCGAGTACTGCAAATGATCTGGCGTAACACTGGGAGGAGTGTGTAGGAATGTTTAATTATAAATAAGGCAGGCCATATAGGCAGTTGTAGATTACTGTTTTAAATTTTCCAGGCGGACGTTTCACGGCCCTTGAATTATCTTATAATTTTCTTTTGTAATTTCTAAATTTTGTTTAAATAATTGTAGGTTATATAAGTCTTTACGATAATTTTTTGTTAATTTTGTACGGAACTCTTCGTGCGCGAGTCCGACTCGCACTTGGCCGGTTTTTTAGTTTTCATGTGGTCAAACTTTTACTTCATACCGACTGACATCCACATCCTCACCTATGAATTCCAGACGAAAGCCTATAGGTACTTTAGCCTCCACTGATCGTATTTTCCTAAATTTATATCAAACCAAATTATCTTAAACTAATAATCTTTAAATTAATAACAATTCATTATTCAACTGAGCTACTTATAGTTTAACCTTATTTAAAAATAATAAAATTAAGCATTTTTTAACCTTTCTCCCACACACACAAAGATCTCTCTTTTATAACACGCCACGCTTACGTAGTCGCAGGCAAAAGCTAGTAGAACATAAATCAGTAAAGTTTCCACAAGAAAACAATACATAACATTGAAAATTGCTTGACATTGATTTTAAGACGATACCTTCGTGAACACTAGCGCCACCATCATTTAAAAATCATTATTCACTGAAAACACAACTTATCAAAAATCCGTGTTTCGTAATTAAGGTTCTGGATCTGAAGTAAATTTTAAACATATTAAATTACTAAAGAATAGTTCCCTATAGTTACAAATTGCGATATTGCGTAAAACAGCCACTTTTAGCAGTTTTGCAATGTGTAACTATAGGGAGCTTTACTTTAATAATTTAATATGTTTAAAATTAACTTCAGAACCAGAACCTTAATTACATAACACGGATTTTTGATAACTTGTGCTTTCAGTGAATAATGATTTTTAGTTGACGGTGGCGCTAGTGTTCAACAAGGTATTGTCTTAAGATGTAACGACGCGACCAAGAACTCATACTTGTATGCCGTAACGGTTAGGCATGTTTGTTTCTAATAGTGATTTGTAAAACCTTACTGTACAACATGTTTACAAGTAATAAATAAATTTAAATTTGAATTTACTAGCTTTTGCCCGCGGCTTCGCCCGCGTTTCCTTCGGGAACAGTGCTTTTTCCCTTGAAAGGTACCCTATGTCCTTCTCAATACTTCTGGCTATGTATATGCAAAATTTCAGAAAGATTGGTTCAGTAGATAGGCCTTGAAAGCGTAACTAACAAACAAACAAACTCACTTTCGCATTTATAAAATTAGTATGAAGTATATGATTGACTGTTTCACAGCAGTTCAACCAGGTGTATCAGACACCTGGTTGAACTGCTGTGGTCGTCATCATCATTTCGAATAGGCATCACGGCCAATCGACCATGCACACCCTGGTGTCAGAGTTCTTCGGAATAGCCTCTCCACCTCTGACGTGGCTCCTTTAACGACTACCAGATGGCAGCCGGGACCAACGGCTTAACGTGCCTTCCGAAGCACGGAATCATCTTTATTATCAGACAATCAGGTGATTCGAGCCTGCAATGTCCTAACCAAACTGGATACAATTAAACAAAGTATGCTTCCCGTGGGAATCGAACCCTCGATCCCCGGGTCTACAGGCAAACGCCTTAGCCACTGGACCACGGAGGCAGTTGGACCGCGAAGGCAGTTAAAGTTATCACATTGCCTCACCTTTATTCTGTCTAGGCGCGTCTATAACTCCACGTATACACGCTATAAACTCGTCGATGTCAGTTTTCAAGTCTGTCAGTAACATGATACCCTCTTCCGGGGTGGCACATAGCTTCAAATTCGCTGAAACCACCTGCAAATAAGAGAATATTAACCCTTCTTCAGATATCCCAGTGTGGGTGAGTAAGGGATGGGGTAAGTACAAAAGGACCCAAAGGTTCGACGTGCTTCCTATAATTTAGGACCCATATCACTACATAGTATAAAACAAAGTCGCTTTCTCTGTCCCTGTGTCCTTAAATCTTTAAAACTATGCAACGGATTTTGTTGCGGTTTTTTTTAATAGATAGTGATTCAAGAGGAAGGTTTTTATGTCGATGCGAAGCCGGGGCCGGTCGCTAGTTATGTATATACATACCGCACTGTTTCAATGATTTTGAAAACCACGCGAGGTGTGATTTCAGCATTTCATCTGATGAAATTTGGTATGTATATAGGTTATAGACTCAAAAATTGACTACTTTTGGATGGGATATAGCAGTTTCCGCGGCCGGAGTCGCGGGCAATAACTAGTTGGTATATTAAAAGTGGTTAGAGTATAATGGGCACAATGTTTATTTGTTTTTAAAAAATAATATAGCGAAACACGAGTCAGTCGAGAGCGAGACACAGCAACAACAAGTCAAATAAACCACAGCGGAACATGATATTTTTTTAAAATTAACAATTGTACCACAAACTACGAGACCGTTGGGACATTATTGGTGGGACCACTCATCATCATCATCAGCTGTTCACAACCCACTGCTAGGCATAAGCCTCACTCTGTCTACGCCATGTATCCCTACCACTACTCAAAAATAATTTAAAATAATCGATTGGCGTGATATTGAGCCATTTTTCATTTGTTGAGCACATACTTAATGAAAATGTCAGATTTATCAAGGTTTTTCATGGATGCCATTGTCCGAAAGGGACCAAATTGCTATGGGATCAAACGGGAAGCACCAGCTTTCAAATAAAATAAAAAACATCCAAATCGGTTCACCCAGGCGAAAGCTCTGTGGTAACAAACATAAAAAAAAATACAGACGAATTGAGAACCTCCTCCTTTTTTTGAAGTCGGTTAAAAAGACAAGTGGAGTGATATCAGCACTTCAACATACCAAAGTGGGGGTAGGCTCCAGCGACAACAGCAGGTCGGTGTACAACCTGAGCAGTTCGGCAACCGGGGTGTCAGATTTTAGAACGCTGGTCAACCAGTCCACCTGTGGAATTTAAAGAAAATTCGAAGAAAATGTGTAAAATTTACTTGTATATTTTTCGTTATTTTTCGGAATAATTTTTTAGGGGTTTTAAAGCCGAATCACTATCACTACATAGTATAAAAAAGTAAGTAGAAGACAGAGAAAGCGCTTTGTAGTGTACAAAGCGCTTTCTCTGTCCTTATGTATGCTTAAATCTTTTAAAACTACGCAACGGATTTTGATGCGGTTTTTTTAATTAAAAAGATAGAGTGAATCAAGAGGAAGGTTTTCATGCCCATACGAAGTTGGGCGGGTCGCTAGTTTAAAGACAATTTCAATGTCATTTGAATGCAAGATTATAACAAGACTATACCTATTAAAATTACATTCAGAACATAAAATATTTAAGACGGCCCGCGCCGGCCGTTGATTGTCGCTAAGCTATCCTCAGGCGTCAGGAATATTTTTAAATCTATCTTTGGCGGCCTGTATTATTTTTTATTACATTGTTCGCGTAGGCCACTTATGAGTTTTTATTTTAATAGGCTTGTTTCCATTAAGAATAAATATAATGGATAGGGGTTTATAATGATTAATTATATTATGGAGAAAATAACAAACAATTTTAATTATTAAAAGCGTTAAAGATTAATAATATTTTTAAAAAATAAATTTCGTAAAATGAAACCTTTAGTCACGTGACAGTGAACACCAATCAGAAAGCGTTACGTCACGCCGTGCGAATCTCCAATCTTGTCTTTGACGTTTCGAGTATCACTACCGGTTCTTGATAAAATTTTGGTTTTTAACAACTAATATCAAGTTGATACAGTTTTTGCTAATTATAATTTGAAAGAATTAACCATGGAATCTGGATTCAGCAAAGCAGACAGTAATAATTTGCCCAGAATCGATGCCGTTATGCTTGGAAATTTTTTCGCGTCGAACATTAACTTTTGCTCATCTGAATTTCGCAATGTTAAAACTTCCTTGTAAGTATAAAATATTTATTATAAGCTTAAATGCTATGTGATATTTCAGTTCGGTACACAAGAACTTAATGTTGTGACGTACATTTTGCAAGATACTGTTTACTATTTTACTGTTCCCTTCATATGATACTCCATATAATTAGTCATATCATTTGGCAACTAGAATAATAAAAAGAGTATGTTTGTAACATTAATTAGAAAACTAAAATGAAACGTTCACTCCGAAAAGTGAAACAACTTAACCTGAACTCATGTATTTATTATTTAGAAAATAGGGATTCTACAAAACACATCTAGTTTGCTCGAATTAAGTAATAGATTGTATTGTGTGAAATACTTAATCAAAATGATCTTCACAAAAATACATTCTTGAACCTGTTGATAAAGTTTGTTTGTTTGTTTGTTTATCTTTATTGCTTTAAAATACATAGTAAATAGAACATTATTAAAATCAGAAGACAATGGCGGACTCATCCCAGGAAGGGATCTCTTAGCATAAAGTATGATCTCAAAAGTATGAGCATCATCTCTTCTTGCAAGTTTTAGCCACTTTTTCCGTATTTCTCCATTGTTTGGAACATATATAAATAACTTGTTTGGCGCTTTTATAGTCGTGCTATCACACTGGGGCACTATACAGTACTTATAATATGAGAAATTTATTTTTAAACGATTAAAACTAGCTATAACGTACGAAGACACGATCGCTCTTTGGTTTGTTTCGCACGGCGTGACGTCATTCAAGACGCCATGACAGTCTTGTGCGTTTTGGAACCAAATTGAAAAATGGTTTTTTAAAACGCGAAATTTATAATGTAAACGCTCGATTAAAAATAAATAAACCTTTTTTTTTCGATAAAATGCCTAATAAGCTACAATATTAAGCAGTTATTGAAATTTTGTCAACTAGCCTATTATAAGCTACTAGAGACCCGCCCCGGCTTCGCATGGGCATAAAAACCTTCCTCTTGAATCACTCGATCTATTAAAAAAAACCGCATCAAAATCCGTTGCGTAGTTTTAAAGATTTAAGCATACATACAAAGGGACAGAGAAAGCGACTTTGTTTTATACTATGTAGTGATAGTGACAATTAGAACACAGTTTTTTTTTCTCTCTTTATTTACATTACTTTATTACAGTTATGGTTAATCACCTGTTTATTAGCTTCGCCCGCGAGCATCCGGCTTAGGGCTCCAACCGAATGTGAATCCAGGGCTCGCCAGCGCGAGGCGAGGAGAGAAGCCGCGGCGCGACGCCAGCATCTGCTGACTGACACGGCCCGGCCCATGCCGCGAAATAACAACTGATATGTCGATGTGCGATCTGGGGAAACCGATTAGTTAACGGTTACCGCCTCCGTGGTCCAGTGGTTAAGACGATATCTCGGTGAACACTAGCGCCAACATCATTTAAAAATCATTATTTACTGAAAATATACGTTATCAAAAATCGATAGAATAAAAAAAAAAATTTTTTGGCTCTGCGCGCGATTCGAAATTCTTTGCAAAAATCTGTCTTCTATAATTATTATGGTTCTGGATGTAATTTTAAAAATATTAAATTATAGTTCCATATAGTTACAAATTGATAAACTGCTAAAAGTTTTAAGCAATATTGCAATTTGCAACTATAGGAAACTATAATTTAATACTTTCTTCAGATCCAGAACCTTAATTACATAGCACGGATTTTTGATAACTTGTGGCGCTAGTGTTCACCTAGGTATCACCTTAAGGCGTTTGCCTGTAAACCCGGGGATGGGTTCGATTCCCACGGGAACCATATTTATATTTTAGTATTTTTTTTCTATATTTAAAAAAAAAAAATTGTTTTGAGTCTTTAGCCACTTAAGTGTGACTATGCCAGCCTCATGGGGAAACTCAAATTTGTATGTATCGTACGGTATCATAAAATATGTATGTAATTCATTAATCGCCGACAATCACATTTTCTGCTTGGTCTAATGGTTGACTGGTAGAGAATGCCACATGGCATTAAGTCCACCATTTGTACACTTTATTTTTAATTTGTACGATAAAGTTTTAAATAATTTAAATAAATAAACCATACATTGTATAGATGATTCTAATTTGGTTAGAATTTTTCAGACTTGAATCACCCGATTGTCTGATAATAAAGATGATTCCGTGGTTCGGTAGGCACGTTAAGCCGTTGGTCCCGGCTGCCATCTGGCAGTCGTTAAAGGAACTACGTCAAAGGTGGAGAGGCGGTTCCGAAGACCTCTGACACCAGGGTGGGCATGGTCGATTGACCGTGGCACCTACACGAAGTAATGATGCTTACGATACATAAATCGTAACGTAATCTGTCCGTAACAGACCTTGTTTCTATCCGGAAAATTTCTGGTCCAGCTGCAATGCGTGCGTGTTAAACGTGGTCGCGTGAAGTGGCTGGTGTCACTTGTGACCCTACAATGGCCTGTCCTTTTCATTTATTTAAGTAGGTTTATTGTCTATAAATGTAGTTCTGGCATATTTATTAAATAGTTTTTTGCAACACTCGCGCTTCAATGTTTTCTGTTTATTTCTACCAGGAGAACACAAGTCACACAGAGATCTCACCAGCGTCCATCTGAGTGAGGGCTTCGATCAGAGGCGGGGTGACGGCAGCCTCCAGTCTGTTGTACAGCGTCTCCAGCTGTATTCGCTTGTTTTCATAGTCAGGTGCATCGCTCAGGACCTAAAATATTGTTTATTTTTTAAACGTCTATTATTATCATCATCATAGATATAGTCCTCCATCTGTGGGACAGTGTTATAACTAATTATTATATTTGTGTTTATTTTTCCAGGTTTTAGTTATTTAATATCATACGGATCTCAAAGTCAACCCGGCACATCTCAAATTCAAATTCAATTCTTATCACTTATTGACGTCAATTGTTACTTTTTTAAAGTTTACCATCACTTCTCAGCTCCTTCCACATCTCAGCAGTGTAAGGGCTTTTTACAACCACCGTTTATGTTTCTGATGTATTTCCCTTAAAGATGGAGGAAACTAGATTATGTACTACCTGATAGTTTTATAACTTTGGATTTGATGAAATTCAAAAATAAATTAAAATTGCTTTTGACTGAAAAATGTTATTATACTGTACAAGAATTTTTGGATGATAGTTTTGATTGATTATGTTTTAATTTATTAGAAATTTTATTTATTTAATTGTATACAATTTTTATTTTATTTTTTATCACAGAATTTATTAATTTCAAATTTGTTATAAGTAATGACTAAGTTATTGACGCTAAAAATATAGATGATTTTGTAAAATATACGTCTTAGGACAGGTCACAGTGACACAAAATAATTATATTATGAAGATCTTATAAACCTGTGTTCCACAATAAATAGATTTGATTTGTAATATGTAGCCTGTACCTCCAAGCTGGTAGTCATAGCCGCGACTTGTTCCGCCAGCTCGCCGAGTCTGTCCTTCTGCGTCGGCACGCCTGCCTCCAATACATCCTCCAGCGAGGCGGCCAGAGCTGCCCATTTGTCCGCCTCGCGGAGTGCTGATGCTGCATTCTATAAACATACAGGACAAGAGTTAAATGAGAAGAGTCGGAGGTCAACTCATCTCATTTAACTCGTCATCTTTCGCTTAACATAACCAGTGCAAGTGTGGTTTCTCTCATTAAAATATGGCGCATGCTATCGTGCTCTGGGTGCTCGAACGCCTGAAAGTGTTCAAGTGGGCTGTTTTTGAGCAGACAATGTATAATTATATAGTATGGAGTATGGTATAGGGAGAATTGAAGGGAGAATTTTAATCTTTAGATGAAGATTGCCTGACTTGGTATAAATTCAAATTGTTTATTCTCAATATAGGACATACTTATCACTTATTGACGTCAATCATAACTTATTTTAAGTTTACCACCACTTCCAAAGCGCAAGTGGAGAAGAAGCGGCGCCACAAACTCCACTGCAGCATTTTCTCCAGAACGTCAATTTACAAAATTTGAGTCAATATGTTGATTCAATGAGAGAAACCAAACTTGGTTATGTTCGGCAAATGGAAGGAACTCCATCGACAAGACAAGAGCCTAGCATAGCTTATTTATGTTGTAGAGTTTATTCTCACCTCAAGCCGGCTCTTTAAGTGGTCTATTCGCTGCAAGCTTTCAATAGAGTTTCCAGTCTGCTGTTCAACACCCGACAGTTTTTGCTCAAGGGAAAGCAAGCGCTGCTGCAGCAGCGCTCCGTCGAGTTGCAGCGCTGACGCCGCTTGGAGAATGCGCGGCACTGACGTCACAATCTGCGGTAATAGGCTAGTTGACTTGTATTTTGTTTTTGTTAAAAATAATTATTCTCTATTTGTTTAGATTGAAACCATTTTTTTCATATTTTTCCAAGCCTCTAAGGCAGCAAAATTTTATTTCAAAAGTTCACTTTTAGAATCCCATCAAAAACACCGTCGGCCATTTTGCAGTTTTGTAACGTCATTATTGTGTAAGGTGCTATTTTTGAAACCTGATTCTCGCCAAGAACCACAGAGTCGCATGGAAATCATTGGATTCCACAGTTTAGTCGAATGAAAATCATTCGAAGTAATGTCTTTGAATGAATGACAGAAATCAAAAATAGGTCTGAACATCAGTTTACCAGAATAGTTGCGTCACGTCATGGCGGTTGATGGCCGGCCCGCGTTTTGACAGTTCCGAATTTTAAGTAAATTTGAAATTGAAATTATAATGCCATCTTGCATTTTTCTTAGCGGTAATCGATATATTTCGGTTTCGTGGGAAATGAAGATTAGTTGCATCAAAGTGATATGAGTCAAGTAGCCTATACTTAGAAGTAAGTTTTTATACTGTACCAGCTTTTGACCACGGCTTCGTCCGCATAAATTAAAAATCCATCTGTCAATCAGTCTGTCTGTCTGTCACCTCTTCACGGCTAAACTGCTGGACCGATTGTGATGAAATTTGGTAGGGATGTAGTTAAAGACCTGAGGTCAAACATAGGCTACTTTTGGGCGCGATATAACCAAGTCCCACGCGGGGCGTAGCCGCGGGGAACAACAAGTATGTGATAAATGAAGAACTGCTAGACCGGTTTTGTGCAAACTTCACATAGACCAAATACGAAAAGACTTAACATTTGGTTTGGATAGATGAGCCCAATGTTATCTAAATAAATTAAGTACATTATCAGAATTTTTATTATTTATTTAAAAGGAAGACCAACAACAGATATATATACACATTGTCAATTTAAATAAGTTACTGATTTCCAATAAGAGCTCCTCACAAATAGAAAACTGCTTAAATAACAAAGTGCGAACATAAGTGGTAACAATATGATATGGTAATTTTTTTATATTTGCGAATGGTGCAGCAAAATTAGAGTGTGAAAGGAAGGCCGTAAACTTTGTAATATTACCTGAGTAGTTGTCTCGTCTAAGGAATTGGTTAATTGCTTCATATAAAGTTGAAGCCTAGAGACTGTATTGGCCACGAACACCTGAAACATGTAAAAATATATAATAATTGACTAAAGAGTGCTCTTAGCATTAAGGTGAGGTGAACACTAGCACTAACATTTAAAAATCATTATTCACAGAAAACACAAGTTATCAAAAATCCGTGTTATGTAATTAAGGTTCTGGATCTGAAGTTAATTTTGATCATATTAAATTAGTAAAATATAGTTTCCTATAGCTACAAATTGCAATATTGCTTAAAATGGTCCCTTTTGGCACTTTTGCAATTTGTAACTATAGGGACTATATTTTAATAATTTAACCTGTGAGCAAAAAGATCACATTTATTTATTTATTAGAACTTTATTGTTCCATAAGTACAAAATACTTATACAATTACACATTCAGCACCTTCTACCGATGACAGGAACACATTAAGTCTAGGAAGTCCACACAACACAGATGATTGTGCCCTAGCAACTTACCTCTTTTTCCTGATTCCCACTGGAACTCCAAGCCTTGTTTATCCATTTCTTAGGATCAAAATCTTCTTCAGTAAAAGTTTTTAACTCCTAAAACATTACATTGATTTGGTTAAATATATGAAATATAATAAATACCTGTAAGGAGAAGTCGTAGTAGGTATAACAAACTACTTTGAAAATTATTTGTCTTAATCACTTTACTATCACTATCACTACATATTATAAATAAAACAAAGTCGCTTTCTCAATCTCTGTCCCTATATCCCTATGTATGCTTAAATATTTAAAACTACTCAACAGATTTTGATGCAGTTTTTTTAAATAGACAGAGCGATTCAAGAGGAAGGTATTTATGCTCATGTGAAGTCGGGGCTGGTCGCTAGGTGAATAATAAATTGGCCAAATGCGAATGGACTCGACTATTATTTACATATGAGACAAAAAAGTTTTTATAAATAAATAATAATAATAACATATATTTTTGTACATATATTATGATCAATAATGCTCATGTTGGACAATTCGCCACCAGTACTATTAGTAATTCTGTGCCTATATCCTTAGTTGCCTTGACTCCTGTGGTTGCCTCTTACAACTTCCACAATAAGAAAGTATGTTATGTTAAGCCAAAGATTACACCAATTTCGCACAATCAATTAATTATACATACCATGTTAAAGACCAACTATGCAATAAGTAGTTTTTTATTTGTTTGTAAATATATATTAGACAAATGTTTAAGTTATTAGTATAATTGTACTCTAAGATTAATAACGAGACTTAAATAATTGTAAAACAAGGTGATACGGTAAAGAAAGAATTAGATGAATCTTTCATTATCTTTCATTCCCCGCAATCAAAATTCTTTCCAGACAAACAAAACAAAATGAAATGAATGAATACAGCACAAACTAAATAGAGATACTACGTAAATACGTTCGCTTTTTTTTTATAGTTTATACGGCCATGGAATCTAGTCCTTTAAGGCCATTCTTGAATTTATTAATCTTCTTCAGTCCTACTTAAGTCGGTCGAGTCAAAAATTCAAGTCAATAGTCAAGTCCAGTCAAGTAAGTAAGTCTAGTCTGAGTCAGATGGCTAAGTGAAGCGGTGGAAAAATTTCACTTAGCTATATCATAGAGATTTTGGTGAAAAAGATAAAAAGTCACGTAATCGACACTGTATCACTTCCCAACACTCACGCTTGTTCACGAACACTTTGCGAATAATAATCCACCAATATTATGCACAAACACTCGAAAAAACCAAAGTTTAGGAAATTAAATACAGCGCGGACATAGCGACAGTTTACTTTCCCTCCAAAAACTCCTCGTTTTTGTCGTATTCATTCTTTATTCTGTTCTTTTTTAATACTTTTTATGGCCATGGAAACTAGACCTTTAAGGCCTTTTTTGAATTTATTAATTTTCTTCAGTCCTACCCACAGAGTACTTTTGTATGGTCCTACCTACCTGTCAGTCAGTATCAGACAGACAGCCACAGAGTACTTTGTATAATATCAGACAGCAGTATCTCTATTTAGTAGAGGTGAGACGTACTAGGTAAAACGCGGACTAAGTCTTGCGAGTACGCGTCCAGAAAAAGACTAGATCCAAAGACTAGGTCCACGAGTATTTACGAGTACGCGACTCAATGGACTCATTGCGTATCCAAATGATTCCCGTAAATGCGCGTCTTGCGTATATGGACATTATGGACTAGTTTTACAAGTATTGAGTCTTCACACTTCGTATTTTTTTTTATCCAATTTTTTTAATATCGACTAAAAACTTCCCTTCATACTTTATTATTCGAGCGACGACTGTAGAAATGTCATTTTAAATTATGGGCCATAAGTCGCCTGAAATAAACAAATTTTATTTTTATTTTATTTTTTTTATACAGGCTTAAGGCTGTCAGCAGTTTTTATTAAAATTTCAATCAAAAAGTGTATTTAAGTAAAATTTATATATTTATGAAATAGCTTGCGTATTTATAAGTTTTCAATCGATTTTATATACATTGATTATTTTTATTTAAATTTTTTTTATGTACAAAGTGATTCTTAATCTTTTTTTTATTTTTTTTTCTTGTTTTTTTTTTTTCAATTCGTTCATAATTAACCTAATGAACTCAAAACGTGAGTAAAACTATTTATAATCACTAAAAGATCCGCACTTTCATATTGAACTTTCGGCGAAAGCTAACAACTAGCAACTGTTTGTTTTTAAAATTGCAAATTGTAAGTAAACAACAAGTATTATTATCACACCAAAACAAATATGATACCAAAAGAAAAATGACCTTATTGTGTTTGTACTAAAAGTGTTATTTGAACAAACAATTACTCGCAAAATACATCGCTGGGCGGCTCGGTGCGGCAGCGGGCTAGTCGGGCGACCCCAAAGTTTCCCGACGCGTCTTCCGAATAGTACCGAACGCTCGCATCCTAGTTTTTAAGTTGCGCGGACCGGTGAAGTCGCCGTACTCGTAAATACTCGATACGCTAAAAGACTCGCATGCGGGAACGCGTACTTACGTGTCCAAGCCAAAACCTATTCCAAAAACCTGTTCCAGTAAATACGTCTCACCTCTACTATTTAGTTTGTGACAGACAGGAATGGATTGGATATAACGTAGGTAGAATTTACTAATTACTTAAGGTATGTGTGAGGAGAGAAGATAAATCCAGGTTTTAGCGAATCGCACAATATTTATTATTTGTACTTTACAAAAGGTTAGACTCTTAAAGATAACCGTTAATGAGAGATTATAGGGGTCGTGAGATCAAAGTAGGCACGAAATCCAGTCAGGCAGCCGCTATGAAATAGCCAGCCACTTAACTTGAGATGGTGAGGTCAGCCGAAAGAGGTCTTCCACTGGACGCGCGCAGCCTTATATATGGCCTCGGGGGTGATGCGGTGCGGGGCAGCGAGGAAGGACCGCCGTAGGAGAATGCGCGACGTCACATGGATTTGGATTTGATTTGATTTTTTGTCATGTATTCTTTCTAATTTTCATAGACATATTCATAGTGATTATATACTCTTCGGACATATTCTGTTATTTCTAATTTGTGCTTTCTAATTATTAGTTTAGTGGACAGCAGGAGTATAGTATTCCTTGGTGGACAGACAAGGAATCGTTGTATTTTCCTTGGAAGTTGAAAATAACTTATCCCTATGTCCCTATCGTCTCTGGAAACTGAAAAGATTATGGGACATACCTATAAACTTACCTAGGTAAAATTAAAATTGTTTGTGTTGATTATATTACAAAAAAAAAAATCTATCATATTTGTTAATCTGTATGTCTCCTTTCTCCTTGGCATTTAAGTTTACCGTATAAGCGTGTATACCCAATAACGATTGATTGATAAATCATGCAATACTTATATACTTACCTACTATAAATGCTAAAGTCTGTCTGTTTGTTTTTAACGCTTTGACTGATCAACCGTTGGACAGATTTTGATGAAGTTCGGTATGGATTTAGTAAGGGCGTAAAACAAAACATAGGCTACTTTCAGGATATACAATATAAGCAAGTAGTTACCATGCGAGTAAAGCAGCAGGCAACAGCTAGTAGGTACTTATTGTATAATTTTGGTACAGAAATACACTACATATGCCTAAATTTACCATGGATTTAAATGTGATCTCGCAATTTTTTTTTTTCAGTATACAAAATGAATGGTCATCAAACAATAAGTATATCCAGTAGCAGTGATGAAGATTTACAGCCTTTGTCAGTTAAAAGACGTGTGGAAAAGGACGATATATATACATGCCAAGTAGTTACTTGCGAATTTTGTGATGAAGCATTCTGGAACCGGTAAGCTTGATATTGATAACAAACGCATTTGTTTTATTTATTTAAATTATAGTAAATTACCTTTCGCGCACAGCTTCGCCTATGTGATTTTTCCTCGGGAACAGTGTTTTTTTCGGCATGAAAGGTACCCTATGTCCTTGCAATACTCCTAGCTATGTGTATGCGAAATTTCAGAAAGATTGGTTCTTTAGATAGGGCGTGAAGATTAACAAACAAATATACAAACTCACTTTCACATTTATAATATTAGTTGGGATTGAATCCACCATACTAATTGTTCCATTGGATAACACTATTACTATGTCCAAGACTATCGAAGTGGAGAAGAAAAAGCTGGAAAGTGGATCCCAAGCCATGTTAAGCGGTTGGTCCTGGCTGCTATCAGTAGATGGCAGTCGTTAAGCTATGTCAGATGCCTTAAGGCAGCCTGAAAAATCTGTCAGTGTTGGCCACTAACACACCCCGATCATGTTCCTGTGGGTCTGGTTTCCCTGTAAAAAGGGTTACGGAGGTCAGACGGCAGTCACTCCAATGTAATAACCAGTTCCGCCAAATCAGGACCATGATTAATAGTGTACCCTGGGCTCTGAAGCGTAAGCTGAAGATGCAACCGGGAAACACGCTTGGACGAAGAAAACTTTTTGTTACTTACCAATTTTTATGGTAACTAGCAGTCCACCCCGGCTTTGCCCGTGGTGGCATACATAGCCCATGTCACTTGGGGATAGTGTGGTTTTCCGGCAGTGAAATAATTTTTCTAATCAGTCCATTAGTTTCAAAGCATATTCCACACAAACAAGCAATCAAATCATAGTATAGATAAAATATTTTGATAATAACCCTCCATTTTTGGCTGTCACAGTCTAGTTAAAATGTACCAGTGGTAACTTGTTAAAATGAAACTTTAATACATCTAAAACATTATAAAAATAAATCAATGAATACAAGTCACAACTACTTTTCTTGACTCATACCATCTCCATTACTAAACTGGTGGCTTACTACCATCTCTTAAAACCATGCAAGATCAAGTGAGTAAGGGGGAACGCGGAATACATGATGTAAGGCGACATCTCCTGTGGTTGACTAGCGAGCGAGTGGACTGTAGTTTTTGGCTGGCTGATGATGGTTGGTTCGATGAGCCGGGCTGGCGGGATGTGGAAAGGCTGCCACTATATCACACGACGTATTCCGCTTGGCGTTTTTAGACCAGAGGTCGCACTTGCAGGGATTCCTCTTATTAAAACCACAATGTTCTTGATAGCACTTGTTTTTCCTTTTATTTTCGAGCTGATTCACAATTCAATGATATTGGCACACTTATAATAGCACTGGAACACACTTATTTATTTATTTATTTATTTTTTTTTTTTTTGACTGGACCTACAATATTAGCTTCTAAGAGCTTTAATATTTACAGCGGGACGGTTTGAGGCGAGGGCTTGACGCCACTCAGCCTTTTCGGCAAAAGCGCAAGGGGCTCCCAGTTGGGACGAACCTCGGCCATGGGCTTTGCCTTTGATCAATGGCGAGCGATGCAAACTCGCGAGCGATGCAAACGCTCATTGCCTTAAGGGCCGACACTAGGGTGCCTTAAGGGCCTAAGAAGAGCCTACTGGTGGCGAGAAGCGCCCTGGTACATTTTGGTACCTGGAAAACGAGCTACTGTTCCTACTTCGTCGCACTCGCCGGCGAGTGCGGTGTGTCGGTGTGCCTAAGGAAAATCCCCGTCTCCTTTGAGACTGGAGATTTTCGTATGGCCGATTAGCTACCGTGATGGGGTCGTCGGGATCAAAGAGAACATTCCTCGGGCGTCGGTGCCGCAAGGGGACATCCTTGGACGGGCTGTAGTTAGCAGCTTGTTCCACTAACGGGTTCGGATGGGAAGAGCATTTCTCAAAGTAACGTTTTGACGTTTCTTTGAGGTATCTCAACATGGATGGGAGCTCAAGGTCCTTGTGTAGATCGCGTGTGCGTAGACCCCGGGGGGATCCCGTGGCTCTACGTGCGAACCTATTCTGAATGAGTTGGAGTTTATTCAGAAGAGATGGTGCTGCGTGTGCGAAAATAACGCTCGCATATGTCATGACAGGTCGGATGCACAGCTTGTAAAGAGTCAACTTATTTCTAAGCGACATTTTTACGTTACTGATCATGGGTGAGAGTCTGCCTAGATAGAAGGCTGCTCTGTTGCGTACTCTTTGGATGTGGTGTCCAAAGGTCATCTTGCTGTCAAAGATAACGCCCAGATATTTTGTGCGGTCAACCCATGGAATGGATTTTCCGAACAAAGATATCGTTTTTAAGAGCGATTGTGTGCTCCATGCCGGGGGTCGTGTTGCACCGCGGGAGTCTTTGGAGAAGAACACTGCTGCGCTCTTTTCCGGATTCACCTCGATGCGCCACTTCCTGAACCAAGCGCCGAGCGCGTCGACTGCTTGTTGGAGGCGTTTGGAGATAAGCTCCTTACTTGTACTGGATGTGAATAGAGCAGTGTCGTCAGCGAAAAGGGCTAACTCCACGTGCGGGGTCCGGGGTACGTCATTGGTGTACAATGCATACAGTATGGGAGAGAGCACAGACCCTTGCGGGACTCCAGCTCTTAGTGGTCGGGGGCGTGAAAGAGTTCCTTCGACTCTGTAGCGGAAGGATCTATTCGACAAGAATTCTCGTATGATGCGCACGAGACTGTCAGGCAGGCCCATGATGGCCAGCTTGGCTACCAAGCCGGCATGCCAGACTTTGTCGAATGCCTTCGCTACATCGAAGAAGAGTGCTCCTGTGGGTCTTCCGCGGCGGCGGTTGCCTAGGATGTGTTCGGTTAGGCGGTGCAGTTGGTGTACGCAAGAGTGTTTTGCGCGGAAGCCCATCTGCTCATTCGGGATCAGATTCATAGATTCGGTGTAAATCTTGAGTCTGGCCGATATGATTCTCTCGTATATCTTCCCGATGCAGCTAAGGAGGCTGATTGGGCGATATGAGGACGGATTTTTCAGGTCTTTGCCTGGTTTTGGGATGCCTATTACCGTTGCTTGTTTCCAGGCGTCTGGGAACGTACAATTAGCTAGGCAAGCATTGAAGATGCTCACTAGCAGCAGTAATAGAGTCTGGGGTAGGCATTTCAATATACCGTTAGATATTCCGTCAGCTCCGGCGGCTTTTCGGGGTTTTAGGGATTTGATTATCGATTGTACCTCTTCAATCGTAGTTGGAGGGAGTGCGGTCACGGGGGGAGCCGATGCGGAGGCGGTGATGCTCTCTATATGCGATTCTACCCGTCGTAGGTGATCTGGGTCAACTGGTTCACGACTAGGAGAGCATTGGCTTTCCAGGCTGTCTGCTAGGCATTCAGCTTTTTCGTCATCATCGAAAGCGATGGAACCATCCGGATATTTGAGAGGAGGAGTGGTTGAGATCTGATCGCACTTGAGACTTCTTGCCACACGCCAATAAGTGACGTGGGACGGTGACAGTTCAGAGAGGAAATCGCCCCACCTTTCGTCCCTGAGTTCCTTCATGCGCTCCTTAACTCGACGTTGAAGGTAGCGTAATCTAGAACGGGCCTCTTCGGTGGGGTAGAGGTCGTGTTCCCTTGTCGCGGCGTTTTTCTCCGTCAGCAACCGCCTTGCGTCTTCCGGCAGTTCGAATCTGTGGTTAGGGTCCACAGAAGGGACCTGCCTGGAGCAGTCCTTGATGGCTGCTTGCAAGTGGTTGGTGAGGGAGGAGATTGCCATGTCGGTCTGTTCGGTGGACGATATCCTTTCGGGTATCGCGTCCAAGTCGGGGGAGGGTTGGTTGAGTGCTTTCGCTAGTCTCTTCCAATCCGTGATTGTCCTTGTATGAGCGGGGCGCCCATTGTCGGTCTGTCCTAGTTGGAGAAGGACCGGTCTATGGTCCGAATTTAGGTCTGAGTGCACCTCTAATGAACACACTGTCAAGGTGATATTCTTTAGTAGGGCAAAGTCCAGGACACTGGGGTTTTGGCCTTCCGCGGTAGGATAGCGGGTCGGAGCCAGGGGCGCTACAACGTCGAAATCCAGGGACTCTTCGAGCCTCATTAGGGTTTCGCCGTTCGTCGAGTTGGTTAGCGAATGCCACCTGGTGTGTTTACTATTGAAATCGCCAGCCAATATGGTAGCGTTTCCCATAGAAAACAGGGCTTGAAGGTCGCTCTCAAGCAAGCTTTTGGTGGGGCTGAGGTAGACAGAGGCGATGTTGATTGGCGGGTGGCCAGTCATCGCTATTCGGAGGATTGAGCATTCCAAGTTTGTTAGGGAAGGAGGGTCGAGTTTGCTGCAGTGCAGGGACCTCTTGTAATAGATTAGCGTTCCGCCTTTGGCGTTTTCTAATCTATCATTAGAAAAAATGAGAGATGATACATCACTGGATGTGCAAATCGAAATGACTCTAAACCTGCATTAACACATCTGAATAAAGCTGGCTCTGACTGACCGAGGCTGATTGCAGATAGATCAAAAGAAAAAGAAAAAAATTGTATAAAAATAGATGGAAACAATAACTTTTCTCTAATAACTTTGTTTTTATTTTTCAGATATAACTATCTAGTTCACAATGCAAACCATATTATAATACCCTTATTAAGGAAGACATATTTCAAATGTGGAGAATGTCAGCTACAATGTAGAACGGGCAAAAAGTTACAGAAACACATGAAAAAACATCATGCTCACAAAGAAACATCACATTTTAAAAAGAAAAAAGAGATAGTAGACACTGTGAAATCACAAATAGTTACCAATGATTATGTTAATTCAAATAAAGAATACGATAATATATTTAAAAACAATACTTCTAAAATAGAACAGGAAAATGTTAAAATTGGGCCTGCAATAGAAAACTCTGAAAATAGTATTACAGAAAAAAATGTTCTTACTAATACAAATATTGGTGTGGAAATTATTGAAATAGAATCCGATGATGATACTGCTACGTTGAAAAGTGAATTTGGGGCTGAGAAAGAACCTAGTCCTAATGATGAAAGACAGAGAATTCAAAATAGATTAATATTTGAGGATGAAGAAGATATTTATCCAAATGATTTGCTCCACGATCTGATGGCTGATATTAAAGTTAGTGTTGACCTGGAGCCCTGGATGAGTGCGATTGCAGATGTATCAAAACATGACGATGCAGGAGTTAAAGACAATCAGTTTGACGAAGAATGTCGGAGCAAGACTGTGGATTACCAGAAATTGATAAAATTAAAGGACACTTCATGTAAATATTGTAAAGAGTTATTCCCTAATAGGTAAGAAAGAAACATCTACATTTTACTGATATTGCAAAAGGCCCATCTCCATAAGTGGGAGAATTGCTACAAGTTCTGTATATATAACCTCCTGTACATATGACCTTCCTGCGGAGTGTCAGACGTTGGATGTAGCTTGTTATTCTAGTACTGAGACGGACGTAAGTCAACGCGCATTGCACGCCTTCCCCTTCCCCGCTACACCCCCCACTCCCCGCTGACGCCCTATGTACCTCCCCCCGCCAACGTCTGTCACCCCGCAGGAACAGGAAGGTCGCGCAGGACTATACCGGACACAGGTTTCACTATAAAACAAATGAATAAAAAAATAACCACTTTTTTGGTTCTAAGGCCATGTCTGCACCGGCTGCGCCTGCCTGCTTCGCTAAAAAAAAATAAAAACAGTTTAAAAATATGAAAATAATAAGTATAGTCCAACCGTTCGCAATCCCTGTATTCTAGGTGGACAGCCAAATTACATTAATGGAATGAATGTGTGATCTCTTGGGAATATATACTATAAAATATATAATTATTATATAAAATTATTTAAAATATACCTACCACTTTCGACAAAAAATCATAGGTTAAAAAATTATTACTTTTTTAAGACTTTAAAGGAAAACTATAGTATTTTAGTTAGTAGTATAGTAGTTACAGGCTTACAGCATTTTTAAAATTTTGGTATCAATGCTTTTATTAAGCTTTTATTACATTTTTCAGATTATCAGCAATAATGCACGAGACTACCCACATGACCTCTAAGAGGCGCCATCCGTTCCTCTGCCAATTTTGTGACTGGTATGTGGCCGGTGATCCTTATAGTCTACGCAAGCACCACACAAGAAGTCATCCGGATAGAGAAGCTAGACCTATGCAAAATATACTACGAGAGACTTGCTCATTGTGCAATTTAAAATATATATCTAAAAATAAGCATATGAGAAATTACCATCCAACCAAAGGCAGTGATAATGATGACGAACAATTGATGAAAGATATACCCAAACAAGATTATAATAGACGAATAATTAAAATTTGTGATTTGTGTTCTTTGTTTTTGAAAAGTAAACCAAATAACGTATATTACAAGAATGTTGGTGAAGAATCAGTTTCTGGTGTGCGGCAGACGTGCGAGCGGTGTTTCAAGCAATATTTTACTATAAATCTAGTGGAAATCGCGACTAAGTACAAGATTAGTCACGATAGAAAACCAAAGCCAATAAGCAATATGGATAGGCTGAAAGTTTTTAAAAATAGGTTGAAATTGATGAATACAATAAGGAAATATTTGTTTTTGTTTTATTTTCCTACACTCATTTACATAAGGTAGTTAAGTTTCAAAAGCGGATTAATTAATGGTAATAATAATGTACCTAAGCACATAATTTTAAAATATTAACAAGAAGTGGCATAGCGCACGAAAAGCGTGTCACTGGTTTGGCTTGCAAGCCAACGTTTTACACAGAAAAAATGGGCGGGGAATTTGATTGCGTCATTTATTGCCACTGTTTTTTGTCGATGATATTAGGTGGCTTTTTTGTAAACTACGTAATACATTTCTAATAAGGTGTGGTGTGGTTTAAATGTATTAATTGAAGATACGCTGCCACACTGAACCTGGAACTAAATCCGTGTCAAAACATTTCTATTCGAATAATTTCTCTGTTCTGTGTACCTAAGTATATAAAAAAGCAACTACGCGTACCCAGTGCCCCTAGTATGAGTTTTTCTTAACGCAGACTCTAGCGACTGCGTTAGGATTTTGTATGGAATTTCTTAGTTGCCTTACTATCCGCCAGAGGCGCTGTACAGGTTTGTCATACTAAATCGCTAACGCAGTCGCTAGCGTCTGCGTTAAGAAAATCTCATACTAGGGGCACAGGGCTCTGAACCGTAACCTAAGTTTGTCACGGGGAAACACGCTCGGATTTAGGGATCACTTTCTTTTACTCGCACCGTAATTGAAGCCGTGGCCGATGCTGACGCCTGACCCGTTGAATTGTAATAATAGATACACTTACACGCATTTGGCGGCTTGCATTAGCACAGAAAATGTATGGAATGGACACGTTTATTTTTATTTATTCTCTGACGCGATTAAATGGCATTAGTTTATTTGAAGAAAAAAAGTCTTGAATGGGCATGTCCAAATCTCTTAACTAGCTAAGACGGCGGGGCTGTCGCAAAATGTCTCTTCGTAAACTCTCACCTAGTCGTAGTGTATCTTTCTCTTAATTCCTTTTCTGTAAAATGTCGCTACCGGTACTAAAGTAGAGTATAATTTCATTATTTATCTATACTAATATCCATCCATACTTCCATACTAATATTATAAATGCGAAAGTCTGTCTGTCTGTCACCTCTTCACGGCTAAACTGCTGGACCGATTGTAATGAAATTTGGTAGGGATGTAGTTAACGACCTGAGGTCAAACATAGGCTACTTTTGGGCGCGATATAACCGAGTCCGACGCGGGGAACAGCTAGCACTTAATAAAGCTTGATGAATTTGTTTAAACGCTTAAAACTACAACATTTTCAAACTAAGTGGAAATAGTGGAATAGTCATGTTTGTAGAAGGGATGATGGGAAATACGAGCCGCAGAGTAGTCGAATGGAGACCGATATAGAGCCGCAGAAGTTCGAAATCCATCAGCAAGATGGGCAGACGACATGTCGCGAGTGATGGCAAGATCTGTGCCCCTAGTATGAGTTTTTCTTAACGCAGACGCTAGCGACTGCGTTAGGATTTTGTATGGAATTTCTTAGTTGCCTTACTATCCGCCAGTGGCGCTGTACAGGTTTGTCATACTAAATCACTAACGCAGTCGCTAGCGTCTGCGTTTAGAAAAACTCATAGGTACTAGGGGTACTGGAGGCTACTACCATCTCTTAAATCCATGCAAGATCCAGTGAGTTAGCGAGACAGCGCAATACATGATGTATGTAAGGCGACATCTCCCTTACTCACTGGACCTTGCATGGTTGTAAGAGACGGTAGTAACCCTCCTGGGTGAGTAAGGCTGATTAGGCCTGATTCGTGGGAAAGCTGTAAGTAGCACTAGTACCAAGTTTATGTGTATAGCACAATAGGTGAACTTAATGATAAAAGGACACGGCTGTAGTGGTATACCTATACATACACTAGCGACCCGCCCCGGCTTCCCATGGCCATAAACACTTTCCTCTTGATTCACTATCTATTTTTAAAAAAACGCATTAAAATCCGTTGCATAGTTTTAAAGATTTAAGATACAAAGGGACATAGGGACAGAGAAAGCGACTTTGTTTTATACTACCTATGTAGTGATAGGTACCTATATTGACAGTAGTTTGGGTTAATCCGGTTGACCGGACTAGGGCAACTTTTGGTATATACCTACCTACTTTGTAGCAAGGAACCCCGTTTTAAAATCCTATTAGTGCAACTCTATGTATTTTTTTGACTCCTTGCCAAAGCAATGCAACTAAAACGCATCCAGTTTGTGACTGCGACTTAACAAAACCAACGTCCGTGCTAAATGCTATTACGTACCTACTAATATAAATTTATATGAATAAAACGCCCCTTTCGGCAATAAAAATTAAAATTGATTGGTTGATTGGCTTTAAATAACAAGTGATACATGATAACAGTGAAAAAAAATCAATTTTCCCAGAATGTTACTTATCAAAATAAAGTGACCAACATTTTTATTTATTTTTATTTCCAATCATCTTTTATAGAAACTCATAGTAAATCCGGATTTAACATTATTGCGAAAAAAAATTGCGTAAGCTGCATGTGATTCTAAATTTGAAATTAATGTGGCCAAGTACCTACTATTGTCCACGTACGAAGGTGAGCGATGAGCGATAATTGATTGCAGTGAAATGCGCGTGTGTTTAAAAATATTGTTGGATAGTGTTGCCATTTTATGAAACTACACAAGTCTAGATAAGTATAAATAATTTCCTACGTTTTAGATGAATGGTATCTTATTTATCTATAAAATTTCAAAACAATCAATTAATTAATTTTATTGTGAAAATTTCAAACTAGGTACTGAAAAATCATAGTGACATCATAGTTCGAGTACCTACACTGCCTATAATTCAATTTCTTTGACCTACTCTACCTACCAGTATTCCATAGTTACTTATTATATATACTAGCTGTTGCCCGCGGCTCCGCCCGCGTGGGACTCGGTTATATCGCGCCCAAAAGTAGCCTATGTTTGACCTCAGGTCGTTAACTATATCCCTACCGAATTTCGTCAGAATCGGTCCAGCAGTTTAGCCGTGAAGAGGTGACAGACAGACAGACAGACAGACAGAAAGACAGACAGACAGACAGACTTTCGCATTTATAATATTAGTATGGATATGGATTTTAGCGACCATTAGGTAGGTCAGTTAAACCTGTACAGCTTCTCTTCTTGTTTCTTCTAAATTATCTCTCAGACTCCGATGTTTGGTATACTTTGACACCTGTGTTTGATATAGACTAGGTAGACACCAAGGGGACATGGGTACATGCTAGGCACACACATTATTCACCGAGGCTTTATGTCCCATTAAAGCAACGACAACTATTACTAATTCTGTGGCAGCGATTACACTACACAATTTATAGGGCACATTTTCAGTTAGTCCCTAATTAGGGACAAGTCTAATCTCTAATTACAGTAAGTGATTTAGTGCACTAATTATCGGAGATTCACGGGTCCTGTTAACGCACTACAGCTACCATATGCATTACGCACACAAATAAACAACTTATAAGGCCATTAGGCCCGCGCGCGACCAGCCGCGGCCGTTCACTCGATCTCAGACACCCATCTGTTCCGTACATCTTTGCTTACCAAATATACATATTTGTAAATTACAATAAACCAAGTACCTATATTCGAGTCACTTTATCATTCCAATCATCATCATCACAAGAACACACCTTCCCACGACTGAGAACAGCTCCAAAACTAATCAAGCCCGTTTCAAGTGTTCAACACACGTCTGTATCTGCAAAGCTTGCTCGAGGAGGGTTACCACCGTCTCTTAAAACCATGCAAGTTCCAGTGAGTAAACGGGATAGCGCGCTATGTGATGTAAGGCGACATCCCCCTTACTCACTGGAACTTGCATGGTTTTAAGAGACGATAATAGGTCACCAGATCTCAAGAACTTCAGAAGAGACTAGTGTAAAATTCAAATTGATATTATTGACAGTAACCAGTGTGTGGGGCGCACCTGCAGTGAGTTGGGTAGTGATGAGGGTAGAAAAAAGATGAAGTATCACGTGATGCTACCTTAACATAGGCATGTGTACCTATGTTACAAGGACGGTATGCATTGTTCTTTGAGCCTGGATCATGGAATAAAAGCAGCGTAGTGGTAACATTGCCATCACTTCGTTAGTTGACTTCTCTCCTTACGCAGTAAGGAAGTCAACTGAAGATTGTCTAGGACAACAGGCCGTCGTTCGTTATTATCATTTCTAATTCTTACTAGCTGACTCGGCGAACTCTGTGCGCCTGAACGCACTTTTCTTACCGTTTAAGCCTTTCCTGAGCTTCGACAAATACTTCAAGACCAAAATTAGCCAAATCGGTACAGCCATTCTCTAAATTTAGCGAGACTGATAGTAGAATATATATATGTTCTCCGTGGTTAGTTTTAACGAATATTGAATGTTCTCTTCGTGGTTCCGGCAAGCTGTGGTATGTGTGTTGAGCTGGTTGTTACATAATATGGCCTAGATTATTATTTGAAACTAACTTTTGCCCGCTGTTTCGCCCGAATAAATTTCCCTCGGGAACAGTGCTTTTTTCGGGATGAAAGATATCCTATGTCCCTCTCAATACTTCTAACTATGTGTATGTGAAATTTTAGGAAGATTGGTTCAGTAGATAGATCCTGAAAGCGTAACAAACAAACAAACTCACTTTCGCAATTATAATAGTAGTTAGGAAGTTAGGATTAGGATTGCCATTGGTCATGTTATTATATAGGCATTGGCGTGTGTGTCCCAGTGATAGGGGTTGAAGGTCCTGTCTTTATCGTGTGATGAGTTGTTTACCTTTTATTCTACCTTATTAAGGTTGGCGGAAAGATTTCTTAAGTTAAGCAATTTTGCTTTTACGGTATTATTTACTTAATTTATAAACTGTTAATGTAACAACTCTGTGTAAATAGTGCTGATACTTAGTTAATTAGTGAATCTTGGCACTCGAACGGGTAAATCCGTTTATGCTAGAGTAGGCAAGCGCTGTACAATAAGTAACTCGTCGCTACGAACACACTTGACAATATAATCCAACACAAGCAAAAAATACACTCGCACAAGTACAAGCAGTATGACCGAGGCGGTTATATATTTGGCACAAGGGTTCGCCTCTCGGTGGCCACTCATGTACCACTATTGGTTTAGTGCTCTAAGGTGGTCTCAGCTCAGCTGATAGGTATGAGCATAAATTATTTTCTCTTTTGATTCTAGCAATCGCATCTCGAGAAGATAGATCTTCATTCACTCCTGAATGCACGGACGGAGCGAATGCTGCACCTAAATTTATATTTGGCTGACATTTTCTCGCGAGTGTATTAATTGTAATTTTATAATAACAATTGCTGGTGCAGCTCTTCTGGGTCGGTCACATGCTATTTTTATCCGGCTGACGTAGGAGGGTTATGTTTTAGAAACTACATACAACTATAATATCTATTTCATTGACCCTTGTACTTAAGCGGCTGGACCGGTTTAAAATGTGTGACACTGGGTAGGTAGAGGTTTCCATTTTTTCAACCGACTTCTGAAAAAGTGTGTTCTAAATTCGGCATAACTCCGACTTTTCACTAAGTACCAATTTAGATTTTTTGTAAGAACGGATATAATTTGTCTTGGTCTTCGTTTTCCCATAATGATATTTAGATCGATTAAAGAAAACCTGGCAGCACTCGGTGACATTTCGATCAGGCTAGTCGCCAGAAAGTCTAGTATTTGTATGTTGACCGAGTTATCTGGTTAGTTCCTGGTCACAGTTGTTATTCTTCTCTATCTATGCGTTTAACGTTTTAACACACTGCGCAGGAGTGTGTGTCAGTGTCACAGTAATGGTCGTGAGTTTCATGATAAAGCATGGAGGATATAGAAAGTTTAGAAAAATCAGGCATAGGTACCTAGCCTTGATCTATAATTTATGTTTTGAAACAGTGATACCAGGGTATACTTGGTAGGTTGACCCTTCCATCCCATGGTATGCAGGATCAATTGACCTTGTACACCATCCCAACAAACGGACATTTTATAGAGGGTTCTGAAACACAGACACCATACAGGGTCGATTGACCTTACAAACCTCCATGATCAAGAAGGCAACTTGAAGATATTTTTTTTTTACAATGCTTACTTTTTTTATAAGACACAGACGACTGCGTGAGTTGTATCCCAGTTATTATTAATTTAAAACTAAAAATACGGTACCGACTTTTGATAAAGTTTCTTTAAAAATTAGAGTTATTTATAGACAAGTCTACATATTATTATATCCTTTTATTTTCCCTTTATTTATACTGTTCATCTAAAACAAATATTTTGAAACTTTAGAGCGCTGTAGTGACATTTATAAATAAATAAATATTTTTTACAAATTTCTAAACTGGTAACACTGGTAAAATTAATGGAAATAATTCAAATTCAACATTTAAATGTTGTGGGCAGTTTGCAATGAACGAGGCGCGTTCGGATACAGACACCGATAGTTGTGAAGACTTGGATTCTGGTATCGCAGACGAGAGTGAGCACTGTGAGAAAAAAGACGTTGACTGCATGGATTTGTCGGAGTTTTTTGGGTATTGGTAAGTGTTAAAACTACGTATTGGAATTGGATAGTGGCTTACCACCATCTCTTAAAACCATGCAAGAACGATTGGATAAGGGAGATGGATGTCGCCTAGTCGCCTTACCTACATCATGTACCTATTGCGCTGTCTCGCTTACTCACTCGTTCTTGCATGGTTTTAAGAGATGGTAGTACATAACCCCCCTGGACTTAAATAAGTTTAAGTACTTACCTGGAGTTACGTAGTACTATTACTAATTCTGTGCTGGAGTGCTGTTTTGAAATGTATGACATACCTACCTAGCAAAATCGGTGAGTCAAATGATCATCGTTCCTTATCAAATGATTTTCATGCGACATAACCGGTGACTCAAACGATAATCATTTGACTCACCGGTTTTGGGTATTAAAAGGATGCCTTATAAAACTGCCACAAATTGATTATCATTCTCATCATCAGTGCATAGTATAAAACAAAGTCGCTTTCTCTGTCCCTATATCCCTATGTATGATAAAATCTTTAAAACTACGCAACGGACTTTGATGCGTTTTTTTTTAAATAGACAGAATGATTCAAGAGGAAGGTTTTTATGCCCATGCGAAGCCGGGGCGGGTCGCTAGTAGTTAATAAAATATAGATTTGAAAGTTCGCTAATTTTCGCTCTACTACACTGCAAAAACTTTTATTATTTTTGCGTGGTTTTTACTGCTTTCGCAATTAACTTCAGATCCAGAACTTACTTATATAACACGGATTTTTAATAACTTGTGTTTTCAGTGAGTAATGATTTTTAAATGACGGTGGCGCTAGTGTTCACCGAGGTAGGTATCACCTTAAGCTTGGTGCGGAGTCCTCCAAACTCTTGCTAAATTAATTGATCGTATCAATCAGTCATGAACTAGGAATCACGCGCCGAGACGCATTTTTTTTAAATCTATGACAATCAGTACATTATTATTATTATTTTTTTTTATTTCTTTTATTATTTGTCATTTTATAACAATTTTAATAATCTTTAATATTCAATCAACTTATTTTAATGATAATAATATTCACGCAAATGTAAATTCGTCTGTTTTGACTCAAATTTTGTAAATTGACGTTCTGGAGAAAATGCTCTACCATCTCACTATTTTGGTATTCGAGGTGCACCTAATCAGGCGCACCTGCCTTTTCCTCGAGCGCAATTTTTAGTTTTTTTTTTATTGATAGAGCAACTACGTTAGTACTATTAGTACTTAACATATTAGTACTATTAAGTATTCTGTGGTATTATTAGGTATTCTGTGGCGCAACTAAAACTTGCGCCTCAATATGATTATACTAGTATATTATCTCCTCCCTAGTCTGTGATATGATTGCGCTGCGCTTTGAGGTTACCTACATCAAAAGTTTGAATCAAAACTTTTATCCAAAAAACATTTACACGTTAGGAACTACTTCTATAACTTTTATTTGATTCTGCTGTTTCCATCTGTAACAAAATAAATGATGTTAAATATAATTAGAATTAACCAGCTTCCGCCGGCAGCTTCGCCGAACAATAAAATAATAATTTTAATTTATAGGTAGTAAGTATTCGATAAAAGTATGACTTTTTCTCTTGATACTTCTATACTAATTAGCCGAAGAATTTGTTTGTTTGTTGGTTTGAACGCTTACAAAATTAAACTAACAATCGGATTTGAAAAATTCTTTCTGGATATTGATAGCCTGAGTTTTGGGGTAGATTATGAAACACACAACTACATTTACACATCACGGGTGAGTGAAACCGGGGGAAACAACCTGTATAAAATAAAGTCTCGAAACAATAATGCCAACTAACCTCTTTTTAGTGATTTATGATTTGGTTCAGCGGCTTATTCAACAATATTGACCCCACCATCGTCCACAACGTCTACTCTATCCAGTGGGACGTGGGCTCCTCCATCCACGATGTTAATACCTGCTGTTAAGAAAATAAAAAATAACGCTATAGTAATTATCCTGCTTCTGCACTTGTCATGAAAACTTGCATGAAGTCACAGAATACTTTGATGAGGTCGAGAGAGAAAGGAGCATTCAGTTGGGTTGGGCAGCTTTTGGGAAGTTCAAAGATACCACATACCTTTAGGCAGCCTAAAAAACTGATAGTGTTGGTCAGTAATCCTATCCTATGTTTGTATGGTCATGATTCATTTTTTATGGTTTCCATGTGAATAGATAGATGGCAGTCGTTAGGCTATGTTAGATGCCTTGGCAGCTTGATAAATCTGACAGTGTTGGCCTGTCTGAAAAATCTGACTAACACACCTGTGTCATGTTCCTGTTGGTCTGGTTTCCCTGTAAAAAGGGTTACGGAGGTCAAACGGCATTCGCTCTATTGTAATAACCAGTACCGCCAAAACAGGACCATGATTAAAGGACTAGGAAATACCTACGCTCGAAAAAAGAATCCTCAACAAAAAAAAATTAACCATGAAGGATAGGTAGTATAATCATCTAGGACCATGATTAAAAGCGTACCTTCTCTGGACTTTGAACTGAGGTTGTAACTGGAAAGCGCGCTTATCTTGTGAAGAGAATTAGTGCAGTCTAAAGCCATTTTAATTAGACAAGAAGAAGAATAACATAATAATATATGTATATTGTTATTTATGTATTTATACATATCTAGGTATATATGTAAGTATATGTATGTAAGTAGTATATGTGAATTTATATTACTAAGTATTAAATTAAACCCACAAAGGTTGACTGTTAGATAATGCTTTAAGCATTAAGTTCGCCTATTGTGCTATACAACTGGGGGGCGTCCACCATCTCTTATAACCATGCAAGATCCAGTGAGTAAGGGAGATGTCGCCATACATCATGTATTGCGCTGTCTCGTTTACTCACTGGATCTTGCATGGTTTTAAGAGATGGTAGTAAGGGACCTGTATTTTGTACAATAAAGTTTAAATAAATAAATAACTTACTACCCACACCGTCCACAACATTCACCCCACCAAAGCCTCCGTCAGCGACATTTATACCATCGACCACATTCACCCCCCCAAAACCTCCATCTGCCACTTGGACCCCATCCACTACATTGACGCCCCCCTCCACTATGTTGGTCCCACCGAAGTTCCCGTCAGATACGTTTACTCCGTCGACGATGTGAATACCACCTTCGTTGTTGTCTACGAACTGCATAAAAGAGACTTATTAAAAACTGTGTACTTACCATCTCTTAAAACCATGCAAGATCGTGTGAGTAAGAGATGTCGTCTTAATCATGTATCGCGCTGTTTCGCTTACTCACTGGATCTTGCATGGTTTTAAGAGACGGTAGGTAGTTAACCTCCCTGGACAACAAAGGCAGTTGGCTAAATGATTCCTTCCATTTACTATTTCAAAACGAATAATCATAAAAATTAACAAGACGATGCAGACGTTGAGTTATTATAGACTAGAATTGAGGTTTTGTCCGTAATGATGATCAAGATGATAGTAATACAACTTCACAAGGTCCAATATCCCTTAATTCTTCTTCACTTCATCTGTGAGGGTTGACTGTCATCTAATTGAATTTTGTCTATGAGGATTGGCGTGTCAGAACAGCTTTTACTCTGTTTTTAACCCCCAACGCAAAAAGAGGAGGACGACCTCCGTGGCGTAATGGTTAACATCCCTGACCGCTACTCGGGAGGTCCCGGGTTCGATCCCCGGTCAGGTCAAGATGAAAAAATTATGAAAAATAATCTTTTTCTGATTGACCTGGATCTTGGATGTTTATCTATATATGTATTTGTTATAAAATATAGTATCGTTGAATTAGTTTCCCATAACACAAGTCTCGAACTTACTTTGGGGCTAGCTTAATCTGTGTGATTTGTCCCTATATATTTATATTTATTTATTTATTAAAAAAAAGGGGGGTGTTATAAGTTTGACGTGTCAGCTCTGGCATCATAGTTTAGACATGTTTGATGAAAATCGGTTGAGTTATAAAGTTCTGGGGGTATAAGTGGGGAAAATACCTAATGTCTGCAAATAAATATATAGGGGGGGGGGGGGGGGGGAGAAATCAGTTGACCGTCACCACTAGTTATATGTATATCCTGGTGTCGGACTTGTCTCGGCTGACCGCCTATCGGCCTCCCTCGTAAATAAATAACCCAACCACACAGACTTTACAATATACTAACGTAACTAAACGGAAAGAATGATGGCGGAATTTGTACGAATAAAAATTTAAATATAGAGAACTTAAAATAAATCGCATTAGTAAGAATACTTCACTAGTAACATGTTTACCACCACAAAAAAATTTTAAACCCCAGGGTTATTTTAATATTCATTTTATAAAAGTCGACCTTTAGTTTCGTTTTCATTCGCCATTTTTAGCGCAACTGAAACATTATGTCACCCTGACAGTTATTAACATTGTCAAAGCGATATTGATAGTTCATTATGGTACCTAGGTTAGATTCATCGATTTAGTACCTGATGGCTATACCATTTCTTAAAACCATGCAAGATCCAGTGAGTGAATGAGATGTTTAAAACCATGCAAGAACGATTGAGTAAGAGAGATGTCGCCTTACATGATGTATGACGCTGTCCCGCTTTCTCACTGGATCTTGCGTGGTTTTAAGAGATGGTAGTAAGCCACCTGGGGGGGGTACCATCAACTTTTTAAGTAGCAGGCTCACTATCAAATGGTTTACTACCATCTCTTAAAACCATACAAGAACGAGTGAGTAGGCGAGACAGAGTAACACAGTAAGACGTCATCTTCTTTCATCATGTATTACGCTTTATGAGATGGTGCCTACCACCATCTCTAATAACCATGCAAGATAAGCTGAGTAAGGGAAATGTCGCCTTGCAATTTAAGAGATGGTGGTAGGCACCCTGGAATGTGTTCCTGAGCCAAACAATTTATGTAACAAATGCCCTTATTTTTACAAATTCTACTACTTAAAATGAATATTTTTCTTATTACAAAAAATAAATATTTTCACTGTTAGTTTGGTGTAAGATTTTGTTTGGCTTCGAATTGGCCAAACAAAGAAAAAATGGCCACGTTGACAGAGACAAAAATATAAAAAATATCGTTGGTCCTTTTCTTACTCATGGACGTTCCTATTTCGCCAACTCACTTTTTCACCAAATAATAATTAATTGCTTAATCACAGGTACAACTACTTAATCTATTGAACCTAACCTACCATAATGAACTGTCAATACCGTTTTGACAATGCTAATAACTGTCAGGATAACATAATGTTTCAGTTGCGACAATAATGGCGAATGAAAACGAAGCTAAAGGTCGACTTCAAAAAAATTAAATATTAAAAAAACCCGGGGTTTATTTTTTTTTGTGGTGGTAAACATGTTACTAGTTATGTATTCTTACTAATTCGATTTATTTTATGTTCTCTGTATTTCATTTTTTTATTCGTACAAACGATGTATGGAGTTTCGCCATGAGTCTTTAAACTTTTTTAGGTACTTACGTGCACGTCCATTTTTTCCTTTCGGTCGTTGTTTTTGTAACTTCAAATATTTATAGTAATAATATATTTATTTGGATACATCCACGATCAGCTAACACAACGAACTAACTCTATTTAAAAGTATAACATGAAAAGATACAAGGACAAAGATAACCGGTTGAAATCGATAATGTATATGATTAATGCGATAATAACATGGAAATTATTGATAGTTTGATACGATAGCTATAGATACGATACCTTAGATATGCATATTTCATTGGAAACTTAATTATTACAATAGTTGACTAATTGTATTTTCCTGGTATAATTTATAAAGAGTCAAGTACCTACCTCTATTCCTACTATATCTATTGAACTCCGCGGGCGGGTATAGTCGGTAGGTAGAGTCTGTAACAGACTCTACCTAATAAGTACATGGTATTATCACGAAAGAAAACAAAATTATTAAATTATTTTTTTTAGGCAATGGAAGCCCAGCTTATATAACTCTTTGGTCATATCATAGTAGGTACTCGTACAGCACAATTTTTAATTTACGAAAGTTTTATAATTATACAAACTGGACATATTGAAAACATAGTTAAAAAAAAATTGGCCAAGTGTGAGTCGGACTTGCGCCCTGAGGGTTCCACACCAACACACAATACTAAAAGACTTAACAGGTTATCTTTTCTTCTATTTGTTGGTAATAAATAATTTTCTTCATACTTACTTATTTAATACAAATTTATTTATTTTTTTAAAATTATCTTTTTAGATTTATTCCTAAACTATTGCGATATCATACCCCAGTGGTGACAAAGCCAGTGGACGGTGGTTACTTACAACCGGGAATAGACGGAATTACGAAATCGCGCGCGTGACGCAAGGCAATTTTTTTTAATCTATGATTTTCCTAATATAATTCTGGATCAACTGGAAGTAGGTACAAACCTAGGTTTTGATTTCCATCTGAAATAGTAAAACTTAGGAAAAGTAACTTTTACGGACATATCTTTTGCGGCCTGTTTTGGCTGTAAAATATCTAAATAACAATATGTATTTTTATCGATCAAATGAACGTCAGACACAGAATTTAGAAATATTAACAAGAAGTGGCATAGCGCACGAAAAACGTGTCACACACACAGTTTGGCTTGCAAGCCAACGTTTCACACAAAAAATGGGCGGGGAATTTGGTTGCGTCATTTATTGACACTGTTATTGGTCGATGATATTAGGTGGCTTTATTGTAAACTATGTAATACATTTCTAATAAGGTGTGGTGTGGTTTACATGTATTAGGTAATTTGAAGATAAGAAGAGAGAATACGCTGCCACACTGATCCTGGAACTAAATCCGCGTCGAAACATTTCTATTAGGATAATTTATCTGTTCTGTGACCTCAGAATTCGTTAATTCGTCTCTCGCTTTCAAAACTTGTAACTACTTACCCGAAACATTAGATAGTAGGTACTTAAAATATTTACTTGTCTACTTACAATTAAACACAAAACAGTGAAAATTTTCTTATGCAGTTCTTTTCACTCGCACACCCCGTGAGTCATAGGCTGTCCCCAATGCTCGTCCCTAAGCTAACGCAAATACTGTTTCTATTTACAACTCAGTAACTCGAAACTCATCAGACCAGTCTTGACGCGAACGGCTACGAGTCGCACAAGTAACTGGCCGAATACCGACTACAGAGCCGTAAACCGATAAAAAAATATTCTTTGCAATTCCAAACTTGGAAAAGTACCTACCTAAACTCAAAAATGTCGCCGGTGAAAATGTGATGGGCTTCTAAGCTTGTTTACGTTTTATTTGTTTACATTGTTTATTAGTAACTGACGTGTAATTTACGTGGAGTTTGTGAGAGTTTTCTGGTATTTTGTGTAAACAAAACAATTTATATAAATTGCGCATAAATGAATTATAAAATTGTAATGTTCTGTTTGTATGAAAATTTTGTAAGTAATAACTAAATCTGTATCTATCTATCTATATCTATCTTCTTCTTCTATCCATACTATAACTTATAATATATAATATACTTAATAATAATAATTTTCATTTCAAGTATATGTAATGCCTTAACACGTATATTGTGATGCGTTTCAAATTGTATTCAGAGGGCTTAGTGAAGCGGTGGAAGAATGTCACTTAGCACTATCTTGGGAGATTTTGGTGACAAAAATTAAAGTCACTTACAGGGCATTGTACCACTTCCTAACACGCTTGTTTACGATCACTTAGCGAATAATAGTCCACCATTATTATGCACAAATACTTGAAAAAACATACATTTTGGAAAATATATATACACTACAATACAACACCCGTAATGTTGTTACCTTACTTTCATTCACCTTCGCGTCAAAACTCAGATTAAGAACTTTTAATATGGCAATCAAACATAGCTAATTTTTTCCAGTATCAAGTTTTATATAAATGTTCTTAATTTTGTCGTGTCACAGAGTCAAGTTAAGTCAGTAGTTATGTCTAGTCAAGTTAGTCAAGGGCTAAGTGAAGCGGTGGAAGTTTCACTTAGCATTATCTTGGGAGATTTTGGTGACAAGGATTTAAGTCACTTATATACGACATTGTACCACTTCCCAACACTCACGCTTGTTCACGAATACTAAGCGAGAGTTTTTGGAGGGAAAGTAAACTGTCGCTATGTCCGCGCTGTATTTAATTTCCAAAACTTAGGTTTTTTCGAGTGTTTGTGCATAAAATTGGTGGATTATTATTCGCAAAGTGTTCGTGAACAAGCGTGAGTGTTGGGAAGTGATACAGTGTCGATTACGTGACTTTTTTATCTTTGTCACCAAAATCTCCATGATATAGCAAAGTGAATTTTTTCCACCGCTTCACTTAGCCATCCGACTCAGACTAGACTTACTTACTTGACTGGACTTGACTATTGACTTGAATTTTTTGACTCGACTGACTAAAGTAGGACTGAAGAAGATTAATAAATTCAAGAAAGGCCTTAAAGGACTAGATTCCATGGCCGTATAAACTATTCAAAAAAAAAATACTAAGCGAATAATAATCCACGTTTATTATGCACAAACACTCGAAAAAACCACAAATATTAGAAAATAAATACAATGACGATAACTGAGTGACTTTAGCTTGGCGCCAAAACCGATTAAGTACCTACTTATCTGATAAAAATATATTAAGTACCACAGAATACTTAATAGTACTAACTACTAACGTATTAAGTTTCACTAATATTCTGTAATCTGTGGTTTCACCAATAGTGAAAATGTTAACCGCCTCTACGATAACTAATAACTACTTAGGTAGGTACTCAGCTTGCAAATTAGCTCATAAATTTCTCCAACAGTAAAAACTCGTATCGCCCGGTCGAGGTCGCATTTATGTTTTTGTAGAATTTTATGCATTTTTTCGAAAATAGATAATGGCAAGATAATAGAATGAATTAAGTAACCTTTTCATTTCTCATACTCGGAAAGTAGTGTTTTTCTGATCTGCGTGTAGGGTGGAAACGCTTCATGGGCCTCCCACGCGCCAAAAAAAATCCGTAGAACTTAATCACTTTCTTCCCTAAGGCGGGAAAGAAATTTCAAAATAGAACAAAACTTTGTCTGTGATTTTGGAAGGAAATCGGCAACGAAGAATTTCAACAACAAAAATAACGTGAAAGTATATACAGCCAGTGTTAATTTACAAAATAGGTACTTATTTGGGTCAACAGTCAACACTCACCAAGAGCAAAGCATTTTCTAACGTCATGAAATGGGTATACAGTGCAAATAAACACATGTACAAATGCGACGGTCCTAAACATCGCATTAGGAGGTTTATATAATTTTGATCGATTTAAAAAAAAATTGCCTGGTGACAAACCGTACGCGTGTTCCTAATTCTATGATTACTAACCATAATAAGATAAGATGCAGTGGGCCCTAGGCCCTATTTAGGTATCAAGGGTTGCCAACCATACTTTAAAATTTCAATAAAAAAAGAAAAAGCTTCGTTAAAATGTATTCAAAATGAGCTTCAGATTTTACTTCAGTTTCGTTGGTACTATCACAGATTATAGAATACTATACTAGCAGTACTATTAAGTATTCTGTGCTTCAGGTCAAGTTGGAGTCATAAAATCGTTTCGTTTTGTTCAATTATTGATTTATTGGAAGGTTATTAAAAAGTAAGATGAATCAAGAGATGTTCTCTCGGCGCCTTGCCAAGTGCTGCATTATGGTATGGTATATTTTGAACGCGTATTTCGGATTTAATTCCTCCAAACCAAGGATAACAACAGGATGGCGTGGGTGGGATTATAAATATAACCCAAATTTCAATAGTAGAGATTAATGATACATATCATCACATCTGTTTCCCGTAGGGGTAGGCAGAGACTAGAGATTTCCATTGGCTACGATCCTTACAGACCTCTCTCGCTTCCTCCACACTCATCACTCTCGTCATACACGCCCGCCAAATTCGGGTACTCCTAATGTCTCCCTTTTAAAAAGTTCTGCGATTTGGTCGCAGTATGTTTTTCGACCGACCCTGACCGCCGCTCCCAGCCAACGTTGCTTTGTATACCTTTCGTCAGTTTCCTTTCATCCATTCTCTGCATGTCCAAACCATCTCAACATCCCTTTTTCTATCTTTGTCACTACTTTTCATTTACATCGCATCTTTTTTAATCTCACTATATCTTATTTTATCGCACAAGCATAAACCACACATACTCCTCAAAGCTCTCATTTCAACCGCATTCACTCTATTACTACTATTTTTTTGCCATACCCAACTTTCACTACCATACATAAGGGTCGGTATTAACACTGCCCTATGAACAGCCAGACGTACTTTTTTGGACACAGCTCTACTGCTTATAAACGAATGTAATGCCCCATTTACCTGATTACCAGCAGCCATTAATTTAAGCAGATTAATGATATTACTTAATAACAAACTAAAAAACTAGGGAAGAAAGCATTTATGAGTTTTTTCTGCCCGAGGGAGGGACGAAGCGTTTTCAACACATACATATTCAGACACAGAATATATAAAAATAAATAAGACATACAATATAAAAAAAACTATTCCTCTTTAATTAGAATTCAACGTTGAATTGACGCATTTGCTTGACCCCTTATTTAATATTTTCCAGCATTCGACCTGTTGACTTATATCGTCCAAAAGAACGCCCATTTTATTTTCCACCATACATAGATCATTAATATCATGTGCACAGAAATCTTCAACGTTCTTACGTTCGATGCCCAGTCTCTCAGCAAGAACGCCGGTCACAAATACATCTTCAAGAGCAATATACGGCTCAGTTGGGGCTATCACCAACATGTCACTTATTACATCAGTGGACAACATATACACAGCACCTCGTGTATGGTCTGGTAATATCGCGTCATGAAACTGTTCGATTGGGACAAAATATTTTGAAGTCTTCATGCGACTTGAATACCTCTTTGTGTTCACCTTACCCCATATCATTTTTGTCGCATTCACCTGCTGTGGTGCATTTGCAAATAATATCAGTCTGTTTACATTTATAAACATATCATCATCGGTTTTGACCACTTTTGGAACTAGATTGCAGTATTTATCAACCCATTCGAGCATAGATATAGTTTTAAGCGTAAGATTCCTGTACGAATCTATAAATCTACCGACTATTATGTCTTTGTATACTTTATCTTCCAATTCTATAGTTTTTTGAAGCCAATCTGGTAAAATACCAACGAAAAATGCAACTGGTACTTTTAGTCTCCTTGAATCTTGTGCCCAAGTTTCACGAATGGTATTCCTCTGGACTATATGAGACGTAGCTGATGTAACTAAGATGATCATTGAAAGATTGGCACCTAAAGATGGGCATATTTCACTATGAGTGTTATCATGACCTCCAATGTAAATATCTTTGAAATAGACTGTTTTATCACGCTTCATCATCACGATAAGTATACAGTACATTAGTAGTGAACATATTAGATTAAGTAAAACCATACCTTCTTTATGTTTCTTTACATTTTTCCCTTTTTTCGTTAAGAATTTCATTTTTTAATCTATCGATATATATAAAATTCAATTGCTGTTCGTTAGTCCCGCTAAAACTCGAGAATGGCTTTACTGATAAAATTTGGTCTTGAAATATTTGTGGAAGTTCAGGGAAGGTTTAAACGGTGAGAAAATTGCGTTCAGGCGGGATGGAGTTCGCCGGATCAGCTAGTAGTTAATATAATATTCTTCCGAATAATAAATTAAAAGCTCTGTTTTGACAATATCCCACAAATTCTTAAAACGCAAAAGATTTGACGTTTGTTGCAAATTTTTTCAAAAATTGGTATGAATTTACCTTGGATTTACACATAGGGCATTTTTTTTATCCCGAAAATTAAGCTATTCCTGTAGGTTTGGTCAAAAATGCTTTATAAAGTTGATGGCGCTGCTGTTTATGATAAACCGCGGGTTTCAGTTAGTTGTATCAAAGTAATTTCAGTTGTTGGATAAAATCTACCCAGATGAATTTAACACGAGACTATGGCTGAAAAGAACTGTCTTTCTTACTCCACAATTTACATTTTCTTTTAAACAATAATTATATAGGTAAACTTACCAATAATTTACTTATTAATGTCACGGAGTCATGACACTTCAATTATTCTGTCGTGACTTTGCCATTGACATAAAACTGTTTTTTGAGAATTTTACATTATTTTGTTACTTGAGTACGGCAAAGCCAAAATGTATATGTCGCAGTATGATAGATAAAGCCGTAATATAGTTATAACCCTAGGTATATGATTATATGCCGTAACATAGTTATACGAAGGCAATTCATGACTATCTTACTAGGAACATAATTATAATACGATTCTAGTTTAGTGATATGGTTATATTACTGGATTAAGTTTAGTAAATTTGGAACTTCAGTTGATATTCTGAAAGATTGGTTACCCAGAAATGCAATACAGCTAACAAACATTACTTTGAATGATCCTGTACCAAATGAAGAGTTGTCGCTGAGAGAAATATGCCAAAATTTATTGCCATTTGGTGGCCAAGGTATATACTTAATACTATTAGTTGAAGGAGGCTTTATGTTTAAATGTTGGCAACCTGTTGCAAACATGACTACATAGTTTAAAACTTTAAACATAAAGAAGAGTGTTGTTTGGAGAGAAATATTGAAAAATTTTTAGACGTTAAAAACAGGAGTGACGTTTGCCCACAATAACTTGATTTATTCCTGGTGTATCACCATTTACACAGTAGTACAAGCAAGGCGCTATTTCAATTATCAACAATATAGTTACAAATTACATCGTGCAACTAGAACGCCATTTTTGAAAGTTTTTGTCAGCACTGTCTGTCAAACAAAAGTTTTGCGGAAAGAGCATGAGAGCTACTTCCGCCGGCAAAAGTGTTGCCAGAAATCAGTGGCGATAAAAGCGCCACACCACCCCCCTACGGAGAAAAATAGGCAAGGAAAATAGGAATCTAATCGTAAATTTTAAACTTTACCTGTCTACCGGAGCGAGTGACTACAGGTGGTTTTGGCAAAGAAATCGTAGGGGGATCCGGCTTAGCCGGTACAGTCTTAGGTGCGGATGGCAACCCTGATGAAATATTAGGTTCCTCGATAAAAGCTGGTTTTAATCGGTCTATACTAACTATCGTAGTTTTCCCTTTACAGTTAATGGTAAAAGTCTTACCGTCTGCCGACCTTTGCAGAACCTGGTAAGGTCCAGTATACGGAGGCTGTAGAGGGCGACGAACAGTATCATCGTGTAGGAAAACATGGGAAACAGAATTTAAATCTTTAAAAATAAAAGGTTTTGTATTTGTATGTCGCGATGCTGGAATTGGTCTTATTTCAGACATATAAGTACGCAACGTAGAGACAAAATCCGCGGCGTCGTTAGGACTCGGATTTGGGACATCAACCAACATCTCCCCAGGAAGGCGAAGAGTTTCCCCATATAGCATCTCAGCTGCTGTTGATTTGATATCCTCTTTATAAGCTGAGCGCATTCCTAAAAGTACTAGGGGGAGAGCTTGTGTCCAAGAAACACCGTGGCACATAAGAGAAGCTTTGAGCTGTCGGTGAACGCGTTCAATCATACCATTTGCGGCAGGATGGTATGCGGTCGTACGAATACGTTTAGTGGCAAAATTGTGCATTAATCGTCGGAACAAATCGGACTCGAACTGAGTTCCTCGATCTGTCGTAATAACTGAAGGCACACCAAAACGCGATATCCACTCTCGAATGAAAGTTGAAGCTACTTCCTCTGCCGTCACTGAACGCATTGGCCACACTTCTGGCCACCTGGTAACCCTGTCAATGGCTGTAAGACAGTATCGATATTCGTCACTTACCAGTAGCGGTCCTATGATGTCTATATGAACATGTAGGAAACGACCAGATGGGACGTCAAATGTACCAAGTGGAGCTGTATTATGCCTCGATATTTTACTACGCTGGCAAGCCTCGCACGTACGTGACCACTCCCGGCAGTCTTTTTGAATTGAGGGCCAAACGTAGCGTTCCGCAACTAGGCGAGCGGTAGCGTTACCACCTGGGTGGCTTAGATTATGAAGTTTTTTGAAGATATTACGACGTAAGTCGGGAGGGACGTACGGACGAGACTTGCCAGTGGAAACATCACAATAAAGAGATAACCCCGTGCCAGGAATATCAACCTTGGTCAATTTAAGGCTTGTTGAGTTAGATTCTAAGATATCAGACAACTCTTTATCCGATAGTTGTGAAGATGAAAGCGTTTCATACTCTTGTTCCAAAGAGATGGCGTCTATCCGTGACATGGCGTCAGCTACTACATTGTCCTCTCCTTTAATATGCTTAATATCAGTAGTGAATTGACTAATGAAAGAAAGTTGATTTAATTGAGAAGGTGGGAGTTTCTCACGACGCTGTACGAAAGCGTACAGCAGTGGTTTGTGGTCAGTATAAATAGTACAGTGTTGGACCTCAAGAATATGACGGAAATGTTGCACGCTTTCGTACACCGCCAGGAGTTCCCTGTAATAAGCTGGCCACTGGGACTGGGTGGGAGTTAGTTTCTTGCTGAAGAAAGCAAGGGGGAACCACTCTCCATCTATTTGTTGTTGTTGTAAACAAGAACCAATGTGGACGCTTGAAGCATCTGTGAAGAGTCCCAAAGCTGCACCACTGATGGGATGTTGAAGGAGTGTAGCATCACACAAACTTTTCTTACAATCCTCGAATTGTTTAAGAAGCTCAGGTGTCCATGGATATGGTTTTGCACCTTTACTTTTGGTAGAAACCAGGGCATCAATTAACGGTGCCTGAAATTGGGCGGCGTGAGGAATGAAACGGCGATAAAAGTTTATCATGCCGAGGAATCTCCTCATACCCTGTACGGTTTCAGGAGGGGGAAAATCTAATAAATTTTGGATGCGGTCCTGAGGAGGGCGAGTACCTTCAGCACTGATGACGTAACCGAGAAACTTGACTTCTTTAGCACCAAGCACACATTTGGAAGGGTTGATAACTACACCATAATCTTTAAAACGTTGAAACAGGATGCTTAGGTGTTCTTTATGAGAAGTCTCATCGGGAGAGAAAATGAGTACATCATCAATGTATGGAAAACAGAAATCCAAACCCCGTGTGACCTCATCGATAAACCGCTGAAAGGTTTGACCGGCGTTTCGTAAACCAAAAGTCATGAAGGGAAATTCGAAGAGGCCAAACGGGGTAACGATGGCTGTCTTCGAGATATCATCCTGATGAACCGGAATTTGATGATACGCTTTTACAAGGTCGCAGGTACTGAAGATGGTAGCGCCAGCAAGACTGTTAGCAAAGTCATTAATGTGCCTAACAGGATACCTATCAGGTACGGTCCTGGCGTTCAGGGCGCGGTAGTCGCCGCATGGACGCCAGGTGTCATCTTTCTTAGTCGCCATATGCAGTGGTGCAGCCCAAGCGCTCTTAGAAGGACGTGCAATACCACTGCGCACCATGTCTTCAAATTCCCGTTTGGCTGCGACAAGTTTAGAAGGAGCCAGTCTGCGTGGACGACATGACACAGGTGGACCTTCAGTGGTCTTAATATAGTGGACGGTGTTATGCTTAACGACCCTGGGTAAGCCAGGTGGTCGTGTGATTTCAGGGAACTCAGCCAAAATGTCAGTAAATGGAGAACTTCCAGAAGAAACAGCTTTTATACTTTCCTGGTGAGATTGTGCAATAGAAGCACAGACATGCAACTTAGTGTTTCCATCAATCAACCTTTTATTCCGACAATCTGGCAGTAAGTTATAATAACTTAAGAAGTCAGATCCGATGATGGCTGTACTGACATCAGCAATGATGAAATTCCAGTGAAAGTCACGTCTTAAACCTAAATTTAGGTGGAGAGTAATGTTTCCATATGTCTTTATAGTACTACCATTTGCAGCGCTAAGATTATAGTCAGCCACCGGAGCCCGATTTTTTACAAGCCTACGGGGATAACAACACAGGTCCGAACCAGTATCAATTAAAAATTGGTGCTTGGACGTGCGATCAGTTATAAATAGACGGCGGCTGGTAGGTGAACAATCAGAGGCCGCCTCTACTGATTGTTGGGCGAGTTTTCCGGGGCCGTCCAAGTGCATGGTTTTACTTGCTTTGGCATTAAATTTTTTATGGTACCAACAGATTCGGTTAGGTGTATTACTGCGAGACTGATTGTTGGAAAAAGACCTATTTCGAGACCTACTGCGGGTTTGAGGTACCGAAAGTGCAGCCACTTGCTTACTAAGCTCCTCAATTCTTTCTGATAATCTTTCTAATGTTGCTGAAGACGAAGGAGGGGCTGAACAAGCAAGAACCTGTTTCGGGTTGGAAATTTCCATGACTTTGTCTGCTAACTCGGCCATTTTATCTAAAGGCAATTCCATTTGGGACGCTACAATAGCCTGAACCTGCTGTGGGAGACGACGAATCCATAATTGGCGAATAATGTTAACATCAGATAATACTGAACCGGCCAGGGAGCGGAGATGCCTGAGGAACTGGGATGGTTTCCTATCTCCAAGCTCCTCGTCGCTAATGAGTTGCCTAACTCGCTCTTCCTCCGACATTGAAAGCCGTCTGATGAGTTCTTGTTTAAGCCTAGGGTACCTCTCCCCAACCGGGGGAGGGCTGGTTATGATGTCCTCGACCTCCTGTGCATACTTATAGTCCAAATGACCAATAAGATAACTATACTTGGTACTGTCCGTAGTAATTCCCGCTATGTCAAACTGAGCCTCTACAGTAGCAAACCAAACAGCTGGTTTGTTTGGCCAAAATGGTGGAATTTTTGCTGTAACCTTACAGATTTGAGATTGGGACTGAGTGAGCTTTAATTGCTCATTCTCGGCCTTAAGTCTATCCAACTCTGCCTGAACCTCCTCCGGTTTCATTGCCATGTTTATGTTATAAAAAATATCAAAATGTTACTTGAAGGATGTTAAAAAAACTTAATTTGAATTATTGTGGCAAAAAGAGAAATACTATGGTAACAAGACAGAACTATTTTGATAGAGGTGTGATGTGGGGCTTTAACCGTCTTACAAATTTTTCTCAAAATTAAAATCTGAAAATTATTTTTTTAGTGTGCGCAGGCAAATAAATTATTTTTCAATTGTTGAATACAATTAGCAAAACCTTTACCAAATTAAATTAAATAATATGCACAGCAAGACAACCAGTTATGAAAATAAATATTTTGTTAGTAGTACATGCCCCGTTCTGACCAAATGTTAAAAAATTTCAAATTATGTTAAGCGTAGCACATTAAAAAGTAACACCACATAAACCGTAATAGCTATAAAATGAGCACCAAATAGTCCTGGATCAAAGTTCAAACGCAAACACCGAAAATAAATAATAATGGAATTGTCCGACCTCACTGTCCAGTAGTTGATGAAACAGGAACCTGTTGCTGCTGTCCGGCAGGAACTTTGCAGCCTCTGTGGATGGTGCGCCTGGCGGAGACCTCTCTGTCTTATGCCCTGCGCCTTCAGACCCACGTAGCAACACCAAGGCCAGTTAGCGGATGGAACGGTTCAGTCGACGTTTTTTGACAACGAACTGCAGCTTTTTCTTTGTGATGGCGTCTTCCAGACGCCCACGTCGGGTCACCAATTTGGGGATATGATGGGTGCGAGTCATGTAAGCACGTGTAGGTTGCGATCCCCTTGTTCAATAAGCAATGCAGCTATGTCGTTGAATGAAAACACGTTTGTCCACAATAACTTGATTTATTCCTGGTGTATCACCATTTACACAGTAGTACAAGCAAGGCGCTATTTCAATTATCAACAATATAGTTACAAATTACATCGTGCAACTAGAACGCCATTTTTGAAAGTTTTTGTCAGCACTGTCTGTCAAACAAAAGTTTTGCGGAAAGAGCATGAGAGCTACTTCCGCCGGCAAAAGTGTTGCCAGAAATCAGTGGCGATAAAAGCGCCACAAATTAATGCCCGGCGGATTAAATAAGTGGAAATTGTTTTAAAACTTACTTCCCTTTGACCTGAAATTTAACCAGAAGTAATTTCATTCAGCTCATATTCACAAATGAAGTTGTAAATTTTTTTTATTGAAAAAACAAATCGGTGTCGTACGAGTCCGACTCGCACCTGTAGGGTTCCGTATCACCACACAATACTAAAAGACAGATTATTTAAGAACTTTGCTTTCATTTAATTAGTTTGTTAAAATTAATATTCTTTAGTTATTATTTTATTACAATATTTATTTATTTTAATTATTTATCAGCGTCAGAGGGGCCTCTCCGTTCCGCTTAAGATCAGCACACACCAAGAGCACTGCATAGGGGTCGCCATCAACTGTTTTAGCGAGTTTAGTTTTATCAGAAAAATAAAAGTGCAAAATTAGATAAACCTCTAATCTTAACGTGTTGTGCAGGACCGTCGCGTTTGTTACATGTGTTTATTTTGCACTGTATGTCCACATTCATGAAGTTAATATTTTAGTGTTATCAGAAAATACTTTGCTCTTGGTGAGTGCTGACCCTAATAAGTATTTTTTAAATTAACGCTGGCTGTTTAGACTCACGTTTTTTTGTTGTTGTTAAAATGTTTCGTTATTTGGTTGCCGGTTTCCTTCCAAAATCACAGACAAATTTTTGTTCTATTTTTTGAAATTTCAGTCCCGCCTTAGGGAAGTAAGTGATTACTATGGGATTTTTCAGCCCGTGGGATGAATGAAGCGTTTTCCACCCTATTTTTTTTTCCGAGTATGAGAAATGAAAAAAGATTTTCTGCATAAAATGGTAGTGACAGTACAACACGCGAGCGAAGCCTGGTCGCCCAGGTACTACCTACTAATGCCACAAAGACAGTTTACGATAAATTATACTGCGTATTTTACGTAGGTAGGTACTATTAAAATAAATATTTTATTTTTACACGTGTCAATTTTTTAAATTTTCATTGTCGGCACGCGTCTAATTTTTGCGTTTTATTTAGTTGTTGTTGTTAGTGTAATGTTAGCAACGCAACGTGCACTACGAAGTACGCACTCAGTCAGTTCTGTGACGCTACGCTTCCATGTGACGCTACACTAATTTCAGAACCTTTATAAATAGATAACTACGAGTAAGTTCGATAGGAGATAAATTGCTTCGAATTTTTTAATTTATTAACGTCACAGCTCACAGCTGAATAAATGACTTAATGGTAGTTAACACTTTCACTGACAGTAACGCCTCTCAACATATTGTTATATCGATTATTGTCTGCGAAAGTGTTAGGTAATCATTATTTAGAAGTAACTAACAAATAAGCTGAATAGTTTATTTGTTGCGGGATGACTTGCCCGTTTTATAGCACACATCTCACTATGGTTGGAGTGAGTATTTTTGAAATGAAATGTTTCACTCAGCATTTGTTCAATATCGATGAGTCCCGCTCCTCCTACCTAGCAGAGTTTTGATCAGAGGAACGGGAAAACTCGAGTCCATTGATTATTATTCGTTTTTGAATGATTTTTATTGGGCCTAAGGCTGCTATCAGCGCCAATGACCTTGAATACTTACAGAATTAAAAAAAATATCTTTTTGTAAGTGAGATAATCAGAAATATTCGCGCAACTTTTTTTTTGTATCTTTAACTTATAAATATTAGAACCTTGAAAGTCATTGAAATACTATCCGCATTAGAAAACCTTTACAAAAAGTGACAAAAGTAGCCGTTTTTAGTAATTTTTACAAAGGAAACTACAGCAGTACAAGTTCTATTACGAAAACTTATGCCTCTAGGTTATTGAGCTCCTCGTATATCTCATTCAACATAAATTACTATACCACAAACTCGTAATACTTAGAACATCTGAAGGACACCATTGTATATCTAACATTCACATAACATTGAACTATTGCCAACACTAAATTGTATTTTCGAATAACGCAGTAAAAAATATGTTAAAAAATCTCACCAGGTATAATTTTGACAAACTGTTTCGAGAGAATGTTATCATAGGTAAATAAGTTGCAAAATCGGTAGTTCTCCCTATTAATCGGGAGGTTTAGGAACGCTGGTTGCCGATTATGAACCCGCCAACCCCGCTAAGCTAACGTCACTAATAAAAAATATTTTGAAATTATATGCGTACTAAGCTTTCACCCGCATATATAAAGTTCCCTCGGGAACTTTTTCTCGGGATGAAAGGTACCCTATGTCCATCTCATACAGCTATGTGTATGAAAAATTTCAGAAAGATTGGTTCAGTAAAGAGGTAACAAACAAATAAACATACACTCATTTTCGCATTTATAATATTAGTTGAACTTTTAATATCTGTAGATTTTTGTCCTTTTGTAGCTATGTCATATATGTATATCTTACAAAATATTTAGCCAATAACCGCTAGTAAGTAGTAGCGGCTACGCCCGCGCAAAATTCTCAAAATGTGATAAATAAAGAACCACTCGACCGATTTTGTACAAACTTCACATAAACCATCTACTAAATAGTCCGAATAAAGCCTAAAAATTTGGTTTGGATACCTAGAAGGGCCCGTTCTTGAGTTATAAAATTAAATCGAAAAGTGGCATTGATTTTTATTTATATATAAACCAGCGACCCGCACCGGCTTCGCATGGGCATAAAAACCTTCCTCTTGAACCTATTAAAAAAAAACTGCAACAAAATCCGTTGCGTAGTTTTGAAGATTTAAGCATACAAAGGAACATAGGGACAGAGAAAGCGACTATGTTTAATACTATGTAGTGCATTATTATAAGCCGTTCAAGACTTATGGTAAAATTAAAAAAAACCTCGCATACCTACATACAATACACATACATAAACATACTTACATGAATGCTGAAAACATAACACCCCTTTTCTTGGTCAGTCGTGTAATAATAACAATTGCAAGCATCCATCAAACATTCAATGTCAATTAATGTACTAGTATACAAAATATTTCACAAACAGAACATTATCCCGTCCACTAAAATTAGAATCGTTAATAATATGTGTGCAGGAATCCATTCAGTTGTAAAACGAACGTCGGTTAAAACAGACATGGTTTCTGAACGCTAGTCACCGCCATGTTCAATTTCTTTAAAAAGAAAGGAAGAAACGAGACGGCGATAGGCGAGGGCACGCGCAAACATCCGCCTGTCGAAACTATTCAAACAGTTGCGTGCGCGCTTCGACCAGACGACACAACGACCGAGAAATCGAAGGATGTAGTGAACTTGCTACTCCCAGAAACAAACTACAACGAAAAATCTGGAGTCAGTACCATATTTCAAATAATGGCAGGCAAGCGGAAAAGGAACAGAAAAAAAAGAACCGAATCCTGCCGAGTTAGTCCTCAGAAAGAGACACCAAGTTTACAGCGTAGCAAGTCTGACGTCGAGGCGCCTACGCCGGACAAAAATATCCCAGATTCAGATTTCGTCAAAGCGTTAGTTCTGCAGAAGTACGCGAACAGGGATAAACACGTGTCGCTTGTCTACGTTAATGAACCTCACTTGGACGAGAAAAAACATGCAGAGGCATTACTTCGCGAGATCGCGAAGAGCATAGACTGCACTATTGACAAAATTAATGATCAAATGGGAGGCACTGATAGTAAGGAGCGAAATGAACCTGTATACGAAACGATTGATAATAGAGGAATAAATAATTACAAAAACGAATTGAGGGATGAATTAGATAAATTATTAGAAGTCGAAAACGAGGAAAGAAGAGAAGAATCATCAGTAGCAAAGAAATCGAATTTGAAACCTCCAAAATCTGATACAGAAGGATGTTCGGATGATGATCGATCAGATTGTGGGAAGAAAAAAGTTACGTTTCGAAAACATATCATTTTTGACGATGGAGAACAACAGACAGACGAAGACATTGATTCTACATTCGAATCTATTACCTCAGAAGAAGAAGAATATTTAGAAGATTCGGTGCCAGACAATGTTGAATTATTAGAAGGAATCGTTGTGTCGAACAATGAAGACAATAAGACAATTATAAATGTAAATGAGTGCGAGGAGTTAAGAAGAATTTCTAGTGATAATAGTGATAGTGGTTTCATAGAGGGAGACGGAGAGAAAAGTCTAGTTATAGAAGACAGTTCAGAAAGTGAAGTGAGTGAGAGTGAGACAGATGAGGAAATAATTGAAGAGATAGTAGAAGAAATCGATGAAGAGGAAGTTAGTATAGCAGAGATCATCGAGCCTGATGACCCAAGGCATGTTGACAACACGTGAGTATTTGTCAGAAATACAAAATATAATACGATCAAGTAAACAATAACATTCCTTAATAATTCTGTGTTTTCACTAACTCACTATACAATGGTGGCAATGGTTTTTACAGGTTTTTACTGTTTTAAGTACTTTATTCTGTGAATATCTGTGGCTGTAGTTGAGTTGAGTGATGTGCCGTTCCCGGGAATTTTGGAAATATTACCGAAAGTATTTAGTTTCCAAGGTCATTTGGTAACTTTGGGAATATTTCTGTACCTAAATGGAAACTTTCCAGCGGCACATCACCATTTGCGCCGTGTTTGACTTCTTTTTGTGGCGCGGACTTTACTTCGACTTTATATTTAAACGTCATGCACAGCCGTGGCACAGTACTAAGTTTTTTATTTGTTTTTTTTTTTTTTACTTCTAAGTAATATCTTTTTTTTTGTTGGCTAGGCTATTGATGATGGCCCGTGATGGGTGATGGATGGCACATTACATAGACTATAGCTTCATGATTCATTTAGCCGAAAGTTTCGCGCGCTTTTTTGACATCTCAAGGACGGCCATTTATAATTTTGACGCACGAACTCGTGCTTGACTCATATTTTTATTATAATTTCTTGTTTTTATTATTAATACACCGTTTTCAAATATTTTCATTTGTTGTGCGTGGTCTATCTAAATCCCGTCCCAACTAATATAATAAATGCGAAAGTGAGTTTGTATATTTGTTTGTTATCTCTTCACGCCCTATCTATTGAACCAATCTTCCTGACATTTCGCATTCACAGCTAGGAGTATGGAGAAGAACATAGGGCACCTTTCATCCCGGGAAAAGCACTGTTCCCGTGGGAAATTAATGCGGGCGAAGCCGCTGGCGAAAACTAGCAATCATTTTATCTACTAGTATACCCGGCGAAATTCGTAGAAGATAGCTTAGAATTAATCCATACTAATATTATAAATGCAAAAGTCTGTCTGTCTGTCTGTCTGTAACCTCTTCACGGCTAAACTGCTGGACAGATTGTGATAAAATTTGGTAGGGATGTAGTTAACGACCTGAGGTCAAACATAGGCTACTTTTGGGCGCGATATAACCGAGTCCCACGCGGGGCGAAGCCGCGGGGAACAGCTAGTATAAAATATATAAGCGACTCGCCCCGGATTCGCATAGGCATAAAAACCTTCCTCTTGAATCAATCTATCTTTAAAAAGAAAAACCTTTCCGTACCTACCTTAAACAGCAAAACACTTTGTTTATCACTTTGTTGTCCGTCTGTCCGTCTGCTGTCAAACTTTCTGAGGAATGCATGAACCTATCAAGTTAAGGTTCATAACAACTAAGGTAAAGTCTGTAAAAAAAAAACATTTTTTTTTTCTTATTTATTTCTTTATGCTAATCCTTTGAGCAAAGTAATTACCAGGTCACGGGATACCTCTATCAGCCTTTTCGACAAAAGCTGAAAAAGCAGATAAGCATTTAACTAATCATATCTAAGAATTTTTTATTACAGAGTTGGCTTAATATACATATAATACTAGCTCCGTTAATTCCCGCGGTTTTACTCGCCATTAGTATGTATGTAATATAGCCTATAACCTTCCCCAAGAATTAGGCTTTCATATACTTACAAAAAGAATTTTGCAAATCCGACCAGTAGTTTTCAAGTTTATAACTTGCGTTCAAACAAACAAACTCTTCAGCTTTATTATATTAGTATATAGATTTATAAGATTAAATTAAATTAAAAAACTAACAAATTAAATATACCTAACTAAAATAATGACAACTAATTTAACTTCAATTCATTCATAATATTATTATTATCTCAAGAGATACCACTCCATCGCATCGTCTGGTTTTCATCTTGCTAACTTTGGATCTGACTTATCTTTGCTGGATCTAGGCATTTGGTACATTACATTCTGCAATATAGTTATTTGAATGTGTACTTGAGGCGGTATGGTATGTGTGTTACTCGAAAGGTTATTTTTAGACTTCCCGAAATGCAGACCTAAAAAACCGGCCTAATGCTGAACACTGGTTCTGTACGTACATTTAAAGTACGTACACGTTAGTTGTTGAACTCGAGGGTTTCTTTTTTAGTAGTTCCAATTTATTTTAAGTAGGTCTTAATTTTTATTTATTTTGAAGTGAATATATAATTAATATTCTGTAAATATTTCAAGCCTTACATGTTGTCGTTATTAATATCGGATAAAAACGGCTAAATATCACGTTTCGTTTGTTTTATCCGGAAGCATAATAATGTAGAATAGAATAAATAATATCAAATATTTATTCTATTCTACTTTTAATACTTACTTTTTTTTGGTTGTGGAATTAATCTACAATATGACATCAAACTTATAGCACACAATACTTAATAGTACTAACGTTATAGGTAGATTATTTTGCCAGTATCAAGTTATAGTAGAATTTTTTATTTATAATTTAGGCAAGTCACAGTCAAGTCAAGTCAAGGTTTGCCATACTAAAACGCTAACGCAGTCGGTAGCGTCTGGGTTAAGAGAAACACATACTAGGGGCACAGAGGGCTAAGTGAAGCGGTGGTAGAAATTCACTTAGCTTTATCTTGGGAGATTTTGGCGACAAGGATTATCCGGCTCGAAGGACCATAAAGATGTATGGTCTAATTGTTAAACCATACAACTTTTGTGATAGAGTCAAATGAGATTGATTTGATAGAGTGAGAGTTTATTGATATATAAATTGATATGATATGAGTGCACGCGATGTATGATAATTGTGTACTGAATGGATGGCGATGCGGCGCGGGTAAAAGCTGACACAAGCTAAAATGTATGAAGTGCATTGCACTGTACACGCATCTTAGACGCGTATTCATGCATGATGGAAAACCATCAAACAAAGGGATGGTACTCAAAAGATGAATTTAATTTGTTTGGAAATCAGTTTGATTCCATTGTTCCATCGTAAATGATCGCAAAATTCTTTATTTAAATTAAAAAAATTAAGATGATTTGTTTGGAAATCAGTTGATTTAATTGTTCCATCATATATGTTTTAATTTAAATCAAAAATTTATTCGGAACGGCAACTTGATTTGTTTAGAAATCAGTCGATTCAATTCGCCTTCGAGTTCATCCCCTATGTATGATTGATGGAAAATCATCATGCATGCATACGCATTTAAGGTGCGCCTAACACTCACGCTTGTTCAAAAACTACACTTGTTCAAATACACGAAAAAACATAAATTTTGGAAAATAAATACAACAACGTAATGTTGTCACTTTCACCTTCGCGCCAAAACTCCTAATTAATTAGTTAAAATGTTTCGTTGCCGATTGGTAGCCGATTTCCTTACAAAATCAGTCAAAAATTAGTTCTATTTTTAAATTGCATTCCTGCCCTAGGGAAGGAAGCCAATAAGTTCTTCCCGCCCGAGGGTTGAAAGAAATGTTTTCTACTCGATAATTGAATCTAACACTGGAAATGAAAAATAACATATTTTATTTTTCTCCATTTAACGACCACGATACACACGACACTACTAGTATCGGGGGGCACGGCAGTGCCCCCGCCAAATCGAGCGCAAAGCAAACACTGCCGTACCATCCTTTACTGGAACCATTTTGCCGCATTTTCAGGCCCCTATTTGAGAACATCTGGATAAGACCAGAACTCAGAAATTATCGTTATCCAGTAAGCTATAATCACATACTTAAAATCCAAAATTTCAAGCCTGTCATTTAATTCCGAAGTGAATCGAAAGCAAAGTTTAGCATATTATATACGACTAATACGACACTCATTCACTCACTCACTCATGCATGATCATCAAAATAGAACTAGTACTTCCCATAAACTCAGAGAGGTGAAATTTGGTACAGAGTTAGGGTTTAATGGCCACATAAAGGGAAACATATAAAAAACTAGAATAATTGAAGATCTGGAGTACCTGGTGATGGTGACCCTGATTAGAAAACACAAGTGCCCAACCAAGCTATTAGAGATCGACATCATATGATTCTCCATTTGTATGAAAGGTGAAAAAATAATTTTCTGATTTCGATATAAATTTATTTGGAAAAGTTGTTCAAAATAGAGGTATTTGCAGTTGATTTTAGTCCACCTTATATAAATATAACCGAACCGATGTAATGGATGTTGGTCGAAATTAAAATGTGATTCTCTCCAGGAAAACCCTGGTGAGCCAGGAAAACAAATTCCAGTCACAAGTGGCAGCTCTCACAGAGCTCGCCGACACCAGATGCGGAGAGTCGGAGAGAGCTCGGGAGCTTATAGCAGCGTATAGCAAGGAGATTGAGGAGAAAAACCAGCAAATAGAACGTAAGTGACAAAATTTAGTGATTTCATGACTTTTTATAATTTATTTTCCTACGCGCTTTCAGCCCATTTTGCACGCATTAATAACAGGATAACACAGATTAAAAAAAAAAATTGCCTCGCGCGCGGTTTGAAATTCTTTGGGATAACATGACGCTTGAAAACACCATCTCATATTTCGTTTCCCAATTCAAAAATAGAATCGAATGCACCAATTGTGTAAAGTTCATTGTCTCAGCACTAACAAATTCATCGAAGTGCAACATACACAACACACTCGGTTGGACTGTCGCCAATTTCTTTGTTTAGATCTCACTTTTATTTGAAACAATGCGTAGGTATCGTACCTACCTATCGTTCGATCGGAACCCGATGTTCTGCGGAGAAAAGGACTTATAGTTACCTACCTATGTCTGCTATTGTTTCCTCGTAACTAAAAAATGGCTAAACCGATTATCGATACGTCGTTAGATTCGTCATTACTCACGACCTTATTGAGTCGGTGTCGATCGATATTAAAATAGAAAAATCTGATTTGCGCTCTAAAAAGTGCATATTATTATCTGATTTGAGGCGGTTATTATGAAACATTTTTGTAAATATGTAAAAAAAAAATATACTTAGTGGGTAAAATAAGATATTGACGATATAACTAAAATGTTAAAAATGTTTAAAATTATCGTTGATATTTGTTTGAAAAAAAAACGAGTTTTTTTTTTATTAAGTATTTTTGTTGGTAATATAAACTATATTTATCCGCCTTTTATATACCGTTTTATAAGGTTGATAAAGTTTGAAATAAATATAAATAGTACTTTAAGTAGTTTCCCGACTTTCCGGTCACTCATTTAGTTTCCTCCCTCGTTGGATAATGATTATTATTTAGTTGGACTTCCAGTTCTGTGTTTGTGTTTAGGCTCCTGCCTCCGTTTTTTCCACGAAACGGATGATATAGATACATATGATTTATTTTGCCATAGATTTTTACCTAGAAAATTATTGTTAAAAAAATACTCCTCCAGTAAGTAGGTACGGTAGACTATTATAACTATAAAATTATTCAACTCGCTAAGTAGGTTTAGGGGAATTTAGTCCGGTTCTCTAGATTTCTAATACGTCTGTATTTGTCCGTGCTGCCAAAGTTCACTTTCTTCGGGGTCAAAGCCCCGACCTTGGGCTAAATCCGGAATCGAAATGGCGGGAAAGTGAACGGAAATAACATGTGGCTTCCATATTCATGTTATTCGTTTTTTATTGGTTTTGTATTGAAGAAAGGTGCAGGGTTTTGGTTTTAGTTACTTATTTATTTATTTCAAAACTTTATAGATTAATAATTTAAGTAATCATGGGCGTATATACTTATTTCTTATTGCGTGGGAAAGAAAAAAGGTCTTATTAGATCTAATTAATTGGATGTGGACTGGATAATTTAAGGCTGAGGAATTCGAAGAAGAAACACGAACAATTATTGTGTTAGTTAAAAGTTCCTTCGATCTGCAATCCATATAAACTCGCGAGTTCTGGATCTCGGCAGCAGGGGTGGGTGAAAGAAAGTGTATAAGAAAAACACATAGGTATTACAATAATAATATGTTTCTGTTGCGGGCGGAGGTCCTAAAAATAGCTTCTTTTAACTGTTTTTGTCGCACTGCTGGGCAAAAGCCTCCTCATTAATCTATAAAAAAAATAGCTAGTAATTAAAATTAATTGTTTCAGAGTTAAAATGCGACCTTGCAGCGGCGTACAAAGAGTCAGAGCTGATCAGACAGAGGAGCCGGTCTTTGGAAGAAGATCTAGCGGCTGCCAGAGGGTGTTCGGCAGAACTGGCAGAACAACTACATGAGCATACGAGGACAGGTGGGTTATTTATTTAACTTCATTACATACAAATGTAAATGGCGGACTTAAAGCCATAGGCTTTTTCTACCAGTCAACCAACCAGTGGTGCAGAGAAGAACATATTTTTGGGGTAAGTCAAATGAGAGAACCTCAGATCACATTTGATGTGATCTGAGGAGAGAACCAAACAAAAAAATATGGTTTGGCATAGACACAGAACAAGGAATTTTCATATCGCTAGCGTGCAAATTTTTCCTTGCTCTGTGGGCACAGATATATAAAGGTATGATAAGATTCCTCTCGGGTGTTTCAAACTTTGCTTTATTATCACTTACATAAAGTATTTATTAAGTTTATTTATTACTTGCTCTCGTCTTAATTATTATTACAGAAGAAATACTTCGTCAGCTCAAATCAGAGCTAGACGATGCGCAGACGAGGCGAGCAGAACTGGCTTCGAAGGTGCTAGCATTAGAAAGAGATAAGGAAAAATTAGAGCAAGAGAAATGTGTGCAAGAGCAAAAGGCACAAGAGGTAAAGAACCTAATACTTAATTTAAAAAAAACGAATAAGCATTTAACAAAACTTCATTTTTAGTGATAAAAAATAAATTTCCGTGCAGTAAATAGTTGACAAGCGTTGACCCTCGTTGAAAGCCCATTTCGGGTGCACCATTAACAATAATGTACTTACTTCTCTGTTTTTCATATATATTTTTTCATTCCTAAACCTACACCCACTTATTTTTAAGGAACAAATATCGGCACCGTAAACCGTAACATTTGAACATATCGCTATTAGTACGGACACTGGCGACTATTAGAGTGAAACAAGTACTTAAATTAAAAACAATGATTCCAACTATTGGAAACTGGGAGAGAGAGGAAGAAGAGGTTAATTTAGTCATTATTTACAGGCGTTAGCAGCAGCAGAAGCGAACACAGCGAAATGGCGGTCGGCGCACGAGGCGGCGCGCTCGCAGGCCGCCGCCAGGGCAGAAAGGATGCTCGCAGACTGCGAGTGGAAGATGAGGGAGCTGGAGAAGAAGGCGCGCGACGCGGAGAAGGAGAAGCAACAGGTAAGGAAGATGCGGGAGCTGGAGAAGAAGGCGCGCGACGCAGAGAAGGAAAAGCAACAGGTAAGGAAGATGCGAGAACTGGAGATGAAGGCGCGGGACGTGGAGAAGGAGAAGCAACAGGTGAGGAAGATGCGAGAACTGGAGAAGAAGGCGCGGGACGCGGAGAAGGAGAAGCAACAGGTTAGGAAGATGTGGGAGCTGGAGAAGAAGGCGCACAACGCGGCGTAGGAGAAGCAACAGGTAAGGAAGATGCGAAGACTGGAAAAGAATACGCGCAACGAGCGGTAAGAGAAGCAACATGCAAGGAAGATGCGGAAACTGGAGAAAGGAGCGCGATAAGAGAAATCTCACTGGAATATCGAAACCTAAAATAAATTTTAAAAATAAAAAAAATCATAGTTATTTTGCGATACAGATTGTTTTTTTATTGTGTAATAATGAATACGTCTTGCAGCTCACGGAAGCAGTGGAACAGTTAAAAACCGCATCGCCATCGCCAACCCAGATCGCAGAGTTGCAGCAGCTGCGAGGCATGGCCACAGAACAGCAGAGGTCCGTGCAGTCTCTCACGATGCAGTTGCAGAGAGTAGAGACAAGGGAGGAAGCTTTGAAGCTAGAAGTACACAGACTGAAGGAGCTTTTGGAAAAGCAATCTAATATCGCTAATGAGAAGGAAGACGTGCATTTAAGGGTGAGACTATTATTTAAATTACTACATGAGTATACACCGTAAACACTGCACAGGGGGGTTACTACCGTCTCTTAAAAGCATGAAAGATCCAGTGAGTAAGCGAGACAGCGCAATACATGATGTAAGGCGACAATCTCCCTTACTCACTGGATCTTGCATGGTTTTAAGAGACCCCCCTGTATGTACCACGGCACAGTAGCAACACGGTAACTCTTCGATAATTTTTGATGGCGCAGAATAGCACTTGAGATTTAAAATACAAAATACTAGACATGATTCACATGATGCACGCGGATCAGTAAATTAGTTTGATATACATAAGTGCACTATGATGACAGAGTATTTTTGCGACGCGCAATTTTATTTTGCGCAGTTAACTCGGTGTTCTGGTGGTAGAAAGGTTAGATAATAAGTTGTATGTATTTTTGAAATCTCTTTTCTTTAACCAAATTTTTTTATGCCTGCCATTTATGGTAAACTAGCGACCCGCCCCGGCTTCGCATGGGCATAAAAACCTTCCTCTTGAATCACTCTATATAGACATCTGATCCATGCAGTGCCCCTAGTATGAGTTTTTCTTTACGCAGACGCTAGCTACTGCGTTAGCGATTTAGTATGGCAAACCTGTACAGCGCCTATGGCGGATAGTAAGGCAACTAAGAAATTCCATACAAAATCCTAACAGGACGAATGCCATACGCAATGATGACTGTATATATTAAAAAAAACCGCATCAAAATCCGTTGCGTAGTTTTAAAGATTTTTAAAGCATACAAACGGACAGAGAAAGCGACTTTGTTTTATACTATGTAGTGATAGTTATGTAGTGACGATAGTGATTGCGAATATTATAATCCGCCAATTTGTTTTTATGTTGACGCCACATAAGTAAACCTATTCCACTGGGAAGAATACGGAATCGAAATATGTCTCCAGCTATGTCAGATGCTTTTAGACAGTCTGAAAAATCTGACATTACACAACCCGATCATGATTCTATTAGTCTGGTAAAAAGGGTAACGGTGGTCAGACGGCTGTCGCTCCATTGTTATAACCAGCACACCCAAATCTGGACTATGATATGATTTAAAAAGCGCACCTAAAGAAGAAAAAACAGTTACTAACTTTCACATTTAATATAGTGGGGAAGAGCCATAAATATTTTTGACATTTTCCAGACTATCGAACGACTAAAGAAACGCCACACTGAAACCATAGAGACCCTGAAGGCGGAACATGTGACAGCTATGGCTAACTCCCGCGCAACGCTCGAGAGAGCCAACGCGGAGAGGACCAGGGCGGCGCTTGCGCAGCTGCGGGCAGAAGCTGAACAGGAAGCGAGGAATGCCGATAGGAAACTAAGAGAAGTCACTACCAAGGTATGTATACCTTTAATTATGGTCGATCATGAAAGAGGACCTGGTGGCCTACCAACACCTCTTAAAATCATGCAAGAACAATTGAGTAAGAGAGATGTCGCCTTACATCATGTATTGCGCTGTCTTGCTTACTCACTGGAACTTGCATGGTTTTAAAAGATGGTGGTAAGTGTGCTGATATTTAAAGCCCGCGCTTATTTTTCCACTGGCATTTCTATCTTGAGCTCCTCCGTTCTTCGGAAGGCGCTTTAAGCCGCTCCATTGCAATAACTAGTACCGCCAATTCAGGGTCATAAGCGTAAGCTGGAAAGATGCTGGAAGGACACGCTCGGACGAAGAAGATTAAAGATTTCCGCTTGCACCTTTATAACACACTAAATACCTATCGGCAATAAGTACCTTTCCACAATCGGCGGACATAATGCTGGGAGTCCTCTCCAAGATCTCTAACTGTTATGTCAACCTTTGGTTTTAAAGAACAGTTTAGTTTAAATCGTTCACCTTGTTATTTGTTCACAGTTTGAGAACCTTAAAGAGACTCTAGCTACCAAAGAAGCCCAGTTCGAGCGCGCCATCGCTGAAGCCCACAGTAAAGCGGATTGGGACATCATGCAACTAAGACATTTGTTGGACAAGGCCGATATCAACTATGCCAATACTGTTGAGTCTATGAACGAGAAGTTTGAAAGAGAAAAAGGTAACATTTTTATAAGTAAATTTTAAGAAAAAGTTACTACTTTATCTCGTAATTTATTTATTTAGAATATAGTATTCATTGCAATAAAAAAAAAAAAATTTTTAAGGTTCATTTAAATTTTGATTCAAAAGAATCAAATTTTTCATCAGTGACAAATAGATTACGCTTGCACCGATCGTTTTTTTTTTAAGAATTTTGTCAAAAAATATTTTGCCATTATTATCAACCATTGCATGTATTAATTCGAAAACCCTCACAGAAAAACCTGCTTTTGAATAGTTAGTTTTTACGCAGCTTTCTAAAGTAAAGCAAAGCACAAAATGGTATTTTTCTAATGAGATCTGAGGTTTACTCATAGCATGACCTCTCTTTTTTAAACCTGAAAATAAAAATAACCCTATTCACTATACATATATATCACATATGTTTTAATCATGAATGATTGTTAATCCTTTCCAACTATAATATTACTAGCTTTTGCCCGCGACTTCGTCCGCGTGGCGTGTTATAAAAGAGAAATCTTTGTGGGTGTGGGATAAAGGTATAAAAATGCTTAATTTTATTATTTTTAAATGAGGTTATAGTATAAGTAGCTAAGTTGAATAATGAATTGTATTTAATTTAAAGATTATTAGTTTATGATAATTTGGTTTGATATAAAGAGTCATGGCGAAACTCCATACATCGTTTGTACGAATAAAAAATTGAAATACAGATAACATAAAATAAATCGAATTAGTAAGGATACATAACTAGTAACATGTTTACCACCACAAAAAAATTTTAAACCCCGGGGTTTTTTTAATATTTTTTTTTTTAAAGTCGACCTTTAGCTTCGTTTTCATTCGCCATTATTGTCGCAACTGAAACATTATGTCATCCTGACAGTTGTTAGCATTGTCAAAACGGTATTGACAGTTCATGGTAAGTTAGGTTCATAGATTAAGTAGTTGTACCTGTGATTAAGCAATTAATTTTTACTTGGTGAAAAAGTGAGATGGCGAAATAGGGAAGTCCATGAGTAAGAAAAGGACCAACGATATTTTTTATATTTTTGTTTCTGTCAACGTGGTAATTTTTTCTTTGTTTGGCCATTTCGACGCCAAACAAAATCTTACACCAAACTAACAGTGAAATTATTTATTTTTTGTACCTATTAAGAAAAATATTCATTTTAAGTAGTAGAATTTGTACGAAAGATATACAAAAAATAAGGGCATTTTTTACATAAATTGGTGGCTCAAGAACACATTCCAAGGTGCCTACTACCATCTGTGAGACAGCGCAATACATGATGTAAGGCGACATCTCCCTTACTCAATCATTCTTGCATGGTTAATAGAGATGGTGGAAGGCACCATCTCTTATAGCGTAATACATGATGAAAGGAGATGACGTCTTACTGTGTTACTCTGTCTCGCCTACTCACTCGTTCTTGTATGGTTTTAAGAGATGGTAGTAAACCATTTGATAGTGAGCCTGCTACTTAAAAAGTTGATGGTAACCCCCCCCAGGTGGCTTACTACCATCTCTTTAAACCACGCAAGATCCAGTGAGTAAGCGGGACAGCGCAATACATCATGTAAAGCGACATCTCATTCACTCACTGGATCTTGCATGGTTTTAAGAGATGGTATAGCCCCCCAGGTACTAAATCGATGAATCTAACCTATCATAATGAACTGTCAATATCGCTTTGACATTGCTAACAACTGTCAGGGTGACATAATGTTTCAGTTGCGTTAAAAATGGCGAATATAACGAAATTAAAGGTCGACTTTTATAAAATGGAATATTAAAATAACCCTGGGGTTTAATTTTTTTTTGTGGTGGTAACACAAACATGTTACTAGTGAAGTATACTTACTAATGCGATTTACTTTAAGTTCTCTATATTAAAATTTTTATTTGTACAAATTTCGCCATCATTCTTTAGGAAAATACGATTAGTAGAGGCTAACCCTAAAGTACCTATAGGCTTTCGTCTGGAATTCAGAGGTGAGAATGTGGATGTCAGTCGGTATGAAAGTAAAAGTTTGACCACATAAAAACTAAAAACCGACCAAGTGCGAGTTGGACTCGCGCACGAATAGTTCCGTAAAAAATTAACAATATCAATTATTAAAACAAAATTTAGAAATTACAAAAGAAAATTATAAGATAATTCAAGGGCCGTAAAACCTCCGCCTGAAAAATTTAACAGTAATCTACAACAGAAAACTACCTACCAAAGATTTAAACCGTCCAAGAATAGTGAAAAGTTCGCCCGCAAAATTCAAAAGTCTGCCCTCACGCGTCTGTCGCGTTCCGGTTGCTTACTCGGGTATCTGCCCGTTATAATATAATATCGCGTTGCAAGTAAGCTTTACGTTCATTAGGGTACCTGCATGCCAAATTTCAATCATCTATCTTACGCGGTTTAGATTTTTTCATACAAAAGTTTTTTCCCACTAACTCTCGTTCCCGTGGGAATTTCGCAATATCCTGTTGCATTTCCGTCATACATGATTTATATGTAACTTTAACCATTAAGACTGCACACGCGACGGAAGCTTAAAAAATGGAGTAACTTCTCCCGTTTTCCCAACATTTCCCTTCACTACTCTGCTCCTATTGATTGTAGCGTGATGAAAAGTATACTATTCCCTGCCCAGGAGTATGAAGAATAATTTTACCAAGTTTTGTTAAAATCCGTCGAGTAGTTTTTGTTTCTTTAAGGAACATACAGACAGACAGACAAAAAATTTACTCATTGCATTTTTGGCATCAGTATCGATCACTAATCACCCCCTGATAGTTATTTTGAAAATATATTTCATGTACAGAATTGACCTCTCTACAGATTTATTATAAGTATAGATAAATGCGAAAGTGAGTTTGTATATTTCTTTGTTTTCTTCGCACCCTATCTACTGAACCAATCTTCCTGAAATTTCGCATACACATAGCTAGGACTATTGAGAAGGACATACGGTACCTATTATCCCGGGAAAAGCAATATTTCCGAGGGAATCTCACGCCGCAGGCGAAAGCTAGTTAATTTCATATATCCTTATCATTCCAGATAGTATAATCGCCGAGTGGTCGGAGAAACTCCGCGAGGTAGAAGAGCAAGCTGCAACAGCAGCAGATGAAGCTAAACAACTACTGGAAGCAACGAAGTCGAGACTTGTAGCTGAAAGACTGGAACAAGTTAACAAGCTAAAAGAACAACATAGACAGGAGATGGGTAAGATCGGAAACCTAGTTAAAATAAAAAACCAGGTCATTTAAACTCATTTTTCTGCCCATACGATTTTGCAGTGACCTATCATATCATTCGGTATTTACTCAATTATAGCAGTCTTTACCAGGTATTCAGTTCTATAAAATCGACTTCTATGTCCATTTACTAGGTTTAACATTTATTTCATATCAGCATTTTAACTGCCTCTGTGGTCCAGTGGTTAAGGCGTTTGCCTGTAGACTCGTCAGTCATGGGTTCGATTTCCACGTGACGCATATTTTGTTTAGTTGTTTTCTTTCATTCCTAATTTCTGATTCCTTTTCCCAAACCTGTAATGTCAATCCGTTTGATGGAAATTGAAGGTTTGAATCACCCGATTGTCTGATAATAAAGGAGAGCACCTTAAGCTGTTGGTCCCGGCTGCCGTCAGGTAGTCAAAGCCGAGAGGCGGTTCCCAAGAACTCTGACACTAGGGTATGGATGGTCAATTTGACGTGACACCTACACGAAATAATTATATAAGTGACATCATAAAGGACTTAAAATATTTGTACCTTTTAGAAGAACAATGGGAGCAGTTTATGACCGACAAAGAAAGCTGTCTTGAGCGTATGAAGTCGGAGTGTCGACAGGAAGGAGACGAGGAACGGATCAAGAGGGAGAAGGAGCTATTAGAGGAGATTGAACGTAAGTAAAAGATCACGTAAAGTAAAAGACAATAGTTACAAGTTCCGAACAATATTTAAATGTTTAAATGTTAGATATATTTGTTGATATGTGAACATAGTATACTTTTTTCCTCTTGCTCGGAAATAGCGCATTTCAAAACTTTAATAAAAGAACAAAGCGAGCGCTGGTTGTTTGTTGACGCCATTGTAGTTAATTCGTCTCAAGAGGTCAGAGGAAGAAAAGTACTGTAAACCTCGGCCGAAATTGCAATTTCCTCGAATTTTTAAAAGGCCGCGGCTCCGCTTTTTTATTTAAATGCACTTAGCAACTTGGCAAATATTACTCGGTCGTGCATTGCTTCATTTCCGGCCACAACAATAATGTAGTATTTTGTCATATCACCCGACTTGAAGGATTATAGTGAACTACACTTGCTTCTTTCTCTTCGAATTTTGTACAAATAAACGTTAACGATGAGAAGCCTTATGTGCTCAGCAGTGGCAAAGAATAAATATTAACTAGATAAAATAAAGTCTTTTATATTTTTGTGATTATAATCATACATTACACTAATTACACATGATTAATTATTACTAATTACACTGATTACACTAATCAATGTAAAGACAGAAACAAAAATGTACCAACTTAGATGTATTGAAAGCATTTCTTAAAATTTTGTTTACAGAGCTGAAGAATCAAGTTCACATAAAAACGGTGGATTTCGACAATCTAGCTGTTAAATGGGCAGCTTGTGGACGCACTCTAGCCGTAACAGAGCAAGAACTCAGGTAAATTTTATTTCTTCACGATATTTGTTTGTAAATATTGTATATACATTTATGGATGACATCATTGTCTGTGTTTAGTCTTCAATTAGCAAAATAACCCTTAAAAGTTTGAAATAACTAACAAATTTTCACTAAGTATATCTTTATTTAGTAAACTCTTGCTACAGTTTGGCAAGATCTCTAGTAGACTTCATCACAAAACGATAATTTTAAACCAACTTTAAAAATATGATTCATTCATCATTCCTTCTTAGCATTAATTGAAGTCGGTTCTGTAATTTTTTCAAAAACAATCAAATAATATTATGGACATTATTGTAGTAATCGTTATTAGTGGTCGTCCTGTTTTAGCTTACTAAAAGAAATAATAATAATTCAGTAAATTGATAAAATAGATTACCTAAGCTAAGCTAGCTTTACCTAAGCTGTTAAAAAAATAAGTATCAACCGAAATGTAATTTCATTATTTCTGCTAGTAATCTCAGTTCAGGATAATAATGATGCATTGAATTCACATAAATAATATTATTATTTTTATTTTATGTACCTACATTAGATACCTTAATAACCTAAAAAACCAAATGTAATTGGTAGCCAAATCTAGTCCTAAATAAATCCCAGTAAAATAAATGTTTTAGATGTTTGACTAATTTTTAAACATACCTACTTAATATAAGTATTGTCTTTTGGACTAATTTAGCTACCATGAATGCATGTCAAAATTCGGACCATATATTTTTCTTAAATGTCAAAACCAGAAATGTTATTATTTTTTATTACACCTAAGTGTGAACATCGTCTAAGGCATTTATGGCTTTTACGAATTATCGCCAACACAAAAAATTAATGATTTTAAATAGAAAAATATTTATGGTCAGTATGCCAATCCTAATACAATTTCATTTGCGTATTCATTTCATCAGCAAACAAATACACTAGTTGTCATATTCATTTGTTCACTTGCCACTAAAAGTCCAAAAGGCAGTATTTTAATAACAAAAGTTAGACACGGACAGTAGGTATACGGAAGAATGTTACTTCATTTTTTAATGTTATTGAAACTATGCTATCGATGTTTCCATTGCTAATAGTAATCTTATTTCTAGAATTTTTTATTGTATAGGTAAATGTGAAGCAAAAAACTGTGGTGTAATTTTATAGTTATTAATATATCAATTAATTGAAACTTAACTATATAAATGGAAGAACAAACAGATGGATGCAATGGAAAGGATATCTGCTCCAGAAAGCCTTTTAATAATCTTAAAACCTACCAAGGCATCTTAATTTGCTGACAGATACACCATTCTGTGCGCGGCGGTGGCAGCAGGAGCAGTTTGCGCTCTCACCGGTTCACTCCGTTTCACTCTCGCCACGTTTTGCCTCTCACTCGCACTCATGATTTATGTCAAAATTGCTAACAACAAAGCAAGGCTTACTAACTAAAGTCGTTATTAATATACTGCCAAGGACTCATTGAAAACATTATTTGAAATTAGAAATGAAAGAACAGTATAATCATATCTAATTATGAAAACAAGTCGTAAACATTCTAAATCGTTTAGGTACTATACTTCACGTTATATGTATAAATAACCACCCGCCCCGGCTTCGCATGGGCATAAAAACCTTCCTCTTGATTCACTCTATGTATTAAAAAAACCGCATCAAAATCAGTTGCGTAGTTTTATAGTTTTAAGAATACATAGACCGATTAAGAGAAATGGTACATACTTGTATCTATGTCTAAACTCTGAACATATGTAGGTACGTAGGAGGTTCAAGGTGGCTTACCACCATCTCTTAAAACCATGCAAGATCCAGTGAGAAAGCGAGACAGCGCAATACATGATGTAAGGCAACATCTCCCTTACTCAATCGTTCTTGCATGGTTTTAAGAGACGGTAGTAACCCCCCAGGTGGGTTACTGATATGTACAAGACTTACATCACATCTTGTGAGGATTTGAAATACCTACCAACACGAATTTACCAAGATATTTTATTTTTAAATTTATTGAAATGTTTACAGATGATTTAGGTGACAAAATTAAATATTTGTAAGGCCCTATACAAAAAACGTGATTTATTTGCCCTATTTGTACGGAACTATTCATGCGCGAGTCAGACTCGCTTAGACCGGTATTTATTTAACGTATCGGAATCCTTTAATTCTTCAGGGTGTTGGAAACTTATAGAAACTCTTTGATATGTTTTATTTTATAGTTTATTTTTTTATATCTGACTTTGTCACTTGTGAAATAAAAGAAATTAGAAAAATATAAAAAAACTAATCATCATCACTATCACTACATAGTATAAAACAAAGTCGCTTTCTCTGTCCCTATGCCCCTCTGTATGATTAAATCTTTTAAACTACGCAACGGATTTTGATGCGGTTTTTTTTAATAGATAGAGTGATTCAATAGGAACGTTTTTGATTTTTATGCCCATGCATAGTCGGAGCGGGTCGCTAGTAAACTATAAAATAAAACATATCAAAAAGTTTCAATTAGTTTCCAATAACGCGTTCTTAATCAAGGAAAAAATAAATAAAACTAAAGCTTTATTTTGTAAATGTGCACCAATATTAACTCGGGTATTTACACTGCAACATAATTAATATTGTTCTTTCATTAAAAATATTGATTTTTTGTCTGTAAAATATATACTTACTCATTATTTAAAATCCATTCATTTGTGCTCAAATTTATACTTTTATATCGTTACCAATTTAAATTAATAAATGTTTATTCTTATTTGGAATGGAATTTTCTTTAATTTAAGATTTTACATTTTTTTTTTTTTTATGTGGATATAATCCACAATATGGCAATCAAACATAAAGCTTATTTTTGCCAGTATCAAGTTTATAGATAAATGTTCTTCATTTTGTCGAGTCACAGTCAAGTCAGAGTCATGTCTAGTCAAGTTAGTCAAGGGCTAAGTGAAGCGGTGGAAGTTTCACTAAGCTTTATCTTGGGAGATTTTGGTGACAAGGATAAAAGTTACTTATACGACATTGTACCACTTCCCAACACTCAAGCTTGTTCACGAACACTTAGCGAATAATAATCCACCTTTATTATGCACAAATACTCGAAAAAACACAAATATTAGAAAATAAATACAATCACGATAACTTTAGCTTGGCGCCAAAACTCCGATTTTACATTATTTATTTGAATTGCATATCTATATTGACCATAGATTAAAAGTTCCCGCGCGCGATTACAAATTCTTTGATATTCACTATTTTTTTAAAGAATACTTTTACGGCCATGGGAACTAGTCTTTTAAGGCCTTTCTTGAATTTATTTATCTTCTTTAGTCCTATATACTTAAGTCAGTCAAGTCAAAAAGTCAAGTCAGTAGTCTAGTCCAGTCAAGTAAGAAAGTCTAATCAGAGTCTGATGGGTAAGTGAAGCGGTGGAAAAATTTCACTTAGCTATAACATGGTGATTTTGGTGACAAAGATAAAAAGTCACGTACTAATCGACACTGTACCACTTCCCCACACTCACGCTTGTTAACGAACACTGCGAATAATAATCCGCCAATATTATGCACAAATACCTATTCGAAAAAACCAAGTTTTGGAAATTAAATACAGCGCGGACATAGCGACAGCTTTCCCTCCAAAAACTCGATATTGACAAATACAATTTTATTACTGTCAAAATGCCGAATACACACGCTTACATCCTTGTTTTTATTTTTTATTTTTAAACTGAGACCCCGAATGTAAACCGCATTTTTTAATTGAGAGTAGATTTTTATCCCTACCTTTACTAACATAGAGAGGCCCTGGCGAGAGAGAAGGAACTACGAGAGAGGAGATCAGAAGATGCGTTGAAGATCAAGCAGGTAGAGCGGGCGTCGAAGGACCAAATAGACCATTTGAGTAGGAAGTGCTCTTGTTTGAGGAAACTGTAAGTATTATTTACTAGCTATTCCCCGCGGTTTCACTCTCCATTAGTGTGTATGTACTATAGCCTATAAACCTTCCCCAATAATCAGGCTTTCATATACAAAAAATATTATGCAAATCCGACCAGTGCCCCTAGTATGAGTTTTTCTTAACGCAGACGCTAGCGGCTGCGTTAGCGATTTAGTATGGCAAACCTGTACAGCGCCTCTGGCGGATAGTAAGGCAACGAAGAAATTCCATACAAAATCCTAACGCAGTCGCTAGCGTCTGCGTTAAGAAAAACTCATACTACACAGGGGCACAGCAGTTTTCAAGTTATAACCGTTCAAACAAACAAACTTCAGCTTTAGTATAATAGTATAGAAGTATAGATTACAATAGGCTCTTTTATTATAAAGAATTCGAAGATTTACTTCACGCAATCCATATAATTAAGTAAGTACAATGCAATAGTACTATAAATATTCTGTGACAGTGCTATCACTTTTATGTCTCGGGTTTCTTTTACGACCGCCAGATGGCAGCCATCTTTATTATCAGGGGGGTTACTACCGTCTCTTAAAACCATGCAAGATCCATTGAGTAAGCGAGACAGCGCGATACATGATGTAGGGCGACATCCCCCTTACTCACCAGATCTTGCATGGTTTTAAGAGACGGTAGTAACCCCCCAGTAATTAGGTGATTCAATCCAGCGATGGCCTAACCGTACTGGAAACACCCTAAATACTACAGAATACCTAATAGTACTTACGCTAATACTATATGCTTCTTGAGTATAGTAGGTCCGTGTCCTACTACTTAATTAAGTATAGTATATTAGGTCTATGCGGCTTTCCATGGAAATCGAATCCTCATAAGTTTTTATTCTTCACTTAATTTCACGCTTTAAGAAGCTCGATAGCCTATCGCGGCGCGCGTGTTCGTGACGATAGCACGCGCCAAGCGACGGCGACGGCGGGTACGCGGCCATATTTGGATTGGTCGCCATTAGTGGCATTTTATCTTGAAAAAAATTCTTGAGCTCCTCCGTGCTTCGGAGGGCACGTTAGGCCGTTGGTCCCGGTTATTATCGGTAGGTGACAGTCGTTAGGCTATGTCAGATGCTTTAGGCAGACTGAAAAATCTGACAATGTTGGCCAATTTGCGCGGCCCAGATGTCCCATAACCCCCACTAACACACCCGGATCATGTTCCTGTGGGTCTGGTTTCCCTGTAAAAAGGGTTACAGAGGTCAGAAGGCCGCTCCATTGTAATAACAAATTCCGACAAATCAGGACCATGATTAATAGTGTACCCTGGTCTCTGAAGCGTAAGCTGAAGATGCAACCGGGAAACACGCTCGGACGAAGAAACTTTGGAAGGCACAACGGCCGAGGCGAGGAAATTCTGACACCAATGGTCAATTAACCTAGTGACACACGATATAATGATGATTTCAATGCAAAAAAACTTTACAGTTTTGACGATATTCGAGCAAGGCTGGCGGCGAGGGAACAAGCATCTGCGCAGGACGCAAAGACCAGGGAGAAGGAACTCATACAACTCAGGGCTGAAGTCTCCAGGCTCACTAAGATACTCGTAGAACAGAGGTAAGTAATGTGCAAACCGTACCGGTACGAATGTCGACAAGAAACAAAATGTATGGGATTGACATAAGCCGCGCTAAATCACGTGGTCGATCTGGGGGGTTTACTACCGTCTCTTAAAACCATGCAAGAACGATTGAGTAAGAGAGATGTCGCCTTACATCATGTATTGCGCTGTCTCGCTTTACTCACTAGTGGTGGGTCGTCGACGATTTTATAGTCGACGCAACGAGACCGTTTACCGTCGACGATAAACTAGTTTAAAAAACAGTCTAATTTTCGACTAGTTTACGTCGTCGTCGAAAAGACTACTTCATCACATAAACGATTAGTGAACGTGAACGAACGAAAGTCTCGTTTACCAATTTGACGATGTGAATAGGTATGTACATACGTCGTCGTTTGCCATCGGCCAGACGCTCGCGACACGACAACGGACTCGTCAACCAGTCGACGAATAAACTAGTTTATCTGTGAACTATAAACTAGTTGAATCGTTCACGTACAAAAAACAGTTTAGGTAAACGGTTCGTTCATACAACGCCCACCTCTATTACTCACTAGATCTTGCATGGTTTTAAGAGACGGTAGTGACCCCCTTATGTCAATCCCATTTTGTTCTTGTCGTTATTCGTTGCCAAGTGACAATTTCAAAACGCTATCGCAATGACGACAAGAACAAAATGTATAGGATGGGATTGACATAAGCTGCGGTAAATCACATGGTTAATCTTATGTCAAATTATGATTGTGACTTTGGCTTAGCCCTATATTCGGTGTCCTACGTTGCTACATTACGGGATATTATTAATTGCACATCAAATAAATAATCACCCATCAATTTCTGTATATCAAATAAATTATTTTACTTTAAATTAAATTAAAAACTTGGTGACAGAAGCAACTAACGGGCAAAAGACGACTTTGTGACAGAAGGTAGGTTAGGTTATGGTTATACAGTGACCTTAACAGTGAGCGAGCGAGCGAAGCGAGCGAGTGTCAGACTTGGTGACAGAAGCAAAACAAATTTTGCTGTGCAATCAGTAATTTTGATATGTATTTAGGTTATTTTTGCATACAAAAATTGTTTTTATTGATTTGCGTTTAAATACTACCCCTACATTACACATAGGTATTCCTGTTTCCCGCAGGTTCGCCCATCTTTCACCTCTATTGCGGAATTTGCAGATTGCGACCCCTTGAGTTGAAGAAAACCTATATTTGTCTCCGACTTTTCATCAAAATCGGTCATTCGGCTTAGCCGTCAAAGCGTAAACAGACAGACTTTCGCATTTATAATATACATACTTATTAGCTTTTCGTCCCGGCTTCGCACGGGTGGGTCGGTGCACTCTGACTCTGACATATTTTTTCTTTTACACAACGAACACAAGAAAAAATGAATTAAGTATTCAATTTGGTGCAATCTGTTGTTTGGGGTCCTAAATCATAGAAGCTCGTCGAACTTTCGGGTCCTTTTCTTACTCACCCACACCGGGATTTCCGAAGGACTGCATGACCACCCATCTGGGAACCCCACACAATTTAGAAATATTAACAAGAAGTGGCATAGCGCACGAAAAACGTGTCACTAGTGTTGTAGTTTAGTAGTGTAGTTTGTAATGTGCAAGCCAACGTTTCACACAGAAAAAATGGGCGGGGAATTTAATTGCGTCATTTATTGCCACTGTTATTTGTCGATAACACTAGGTAGCTTTGTTGTTAACTACATAACACATTTCTTATAAGGTGTGGTGTGGTATTACATGTATTAATTGAAGATAAAAAGAGGGAATACGCTGCCACACTGATCCTGGAACTAAATATGCGTCAAAACATTTCTATTCGGATAATTTCTCTATCCTGTGGGGAACCCCTTGCGCTTTTGCCGAAAAAGCTGTTGGGGTGGCGTCATGCACTCGCCTCAAACCGTTCAACTTTTTGAGCAAGTTTAAAAGCATCGATTTTTAATTAGCCCAGCGGATTAGCTTTTTGAAGTGGCAGTGGGCAGTGCACATAGTGCGACGAACCGATGGCCGATGGGGCAGAAAGGTTCTCGAATGGCGACCACGCACTAGAAAGCGCAGCATCGGACACCCACCGACCAGATGGTCAGATGCCCTGAAGAAGGGCGCAGGCAGGCGCTGGATGCAGGCCGCTTCCACACGGTCATTTTGGAAATCCTTGGGGGAGGCCTATGTCCAGCAGTGGACAGCCTGCGGCTGAAATGATGATAATGATGATTTTTAATGTGTATTTTCCACAGTTTACCAAAACTCGGTGCTCGTACGAACGCGGACGGCTGTGAGGAAGAAGGTTCACAGTTACAGAAGAACAGTGAAGGGTCTCGCAGGAAGGGTATGTGATGGTGTTTCGTCTTCGCCTCTGTACAGAGCTAGAAACTACTTAAGTAGGTGAGCAAAGCACTAACTTACTTCCGCATCAGCACTTGTGACTTTAATGCACTATGCTTTCACACTGTCTTTTTTTTTATCGTCATCCTAAACCTTAAACTATATTTTAATAATAAACTAGCTGCCCCGGCGAACTCCGTACCACCTGAACGCACTTTTCTTTAGCCTTTCCTGCACTTCCACAAATATTTCAAGACCAAAATTAGCCAAATGGCCCAGCATTCTCGAGTTTTAGCCAGAGTAACGAACAGCAATTGTTTTTTTTTTATAAAGATAGATAGATAGAAGATCATAGCAAAATTTCAACTAACAAAATATGTTTAAGTTTCATAAGAAGAGGTAAATATTACATTATGTATGATTTTGTAACCTTTATGCCATATTTATTATGGGAATTCGTATGCTAAATCAGGGACTATATAGCAAGGATGGACCGAGAACGGTGGACCAGAAAGATTATGGAGTGGCGAGCATGGGCAAACACCCGAGGTAGAGATGATATCAATCAAGCGCCATGCAGCTCGGTGACAGAAATGGAAATTTATGGAGGAAGCGTACGTCCTTAGAATGACATCATAGGCTGGCTGCTATGGACATGCATACGTGCCCACATAGATTTAGAATTACTATACGGTAGTGGACGGTTTTGGACAAGTGGTCAGAGATTTCCATGGATAGGGATGAGTGCAGAAGGAGGGGGAGGCCTTTGCCCAGCAGTGGGACACATTAACAGTAGGCGAAAAAAAAAATAAAAAAAGAAGGTTGTGGAATTTCGTAAGTATAATTGTGTCCTTTTTGCACGGAGCTAAGTGATTTTCATTTTTCTTCTTAAAAAGGAGGAGGTTCTCAATTCGGCTGAATAATTTTTACTTCTAATATTTTTTGTGGAATGTTGTAAATAATGAATGCCGTCATAACTCTTGGGTTTATTTTTTTATCTCATCATTCGATCATGTTTCCCGTTAGGTACATTCTCAGCTTGCGCTTTGAAGAGCCTACCTACTACACTTAGTATACTATTCCGATCATTCAGATGTAAGTAGTTATGTATTTTTTAAACTAACCAAACTAAAAATATATGTAAGTATTAGATACATATTTATTATAAATAAATAAATAAATAAAGCAAGTATAAGCCTATATAACACGTTATACTTTTATACAATATACATAAATACTAGATTTTTTTCATAGTTTTACACCCAGGCCTAAACTCGTCACTTTTTTTAAAAGTTACTTTTGAGCTATTTTTATCAGAGTGTGATATATTATATTAATCTTTATAACACAGGTTTCCGTACGCCTGAATTCCCGCGCAAGCGCACCCTACCCGACTTGCTGTTGCCGACCCCGCCGCCCACCCCAATACAAGTTCAAAATGGCCGCCGTCGCTCTAAGAGCGTTGACCTCCCTGCAGTCCAAGTGCCAGTAAGGATAAAACAGTTGGAACTGAAGAACAAGGAATAAAAATATTTATAACATATTTTTGTCTTTATCATTTCTTGCCTTGTGGTCTTCGGCTTATAGACCATCCCCTCTCTTCCCGCGGGTATCGTAAAGTAAGCTTGGGACTTCGGGGTAAAACCATAGATTTAGAACGAAACCACAGCACAGAGGTCTCAATTTACTTGGTACTTCTGTCACACTATTTGGGTGTTGGTTGGGTGTATCGACAGCGAATTCGGGGGGGTTACTACCGTCTCTTAAAACTTTGAAGAGTGTGACGGGAGCGATAGTGTTATATGCTCGACCGCCACAAAGGGACGAGATAGATGGTCGACCTAAAGAGTGTTATGCCTGGGGAACCGCAGCTCCGACGATGTCTTGTCGGAGGTTGTATTTATGGTCCAATCCGTATAAACTTTGCAAGCGCGATATAGACTTTCATAGTAATTTTGCCGATTTGTATGCAAGCTTGATTTTCGTGCTTTTAACGCCATCTGTTGTTTGTCTTCGTAGTTATTTTGTTGTGGCCCTTGTGTCACTACAAAACCTTGCAAGATCCAGTGAGTAAAGGGGATGTCACCTTACATCATATTGCGCTGTCTCGCTTACCCACTGGATCTTGCATGGTTTTAAGAGACGGTAGTAACCTCCCGGTAGTCCCACAGGCTATCCACTAATCTGGAGGTTCTGTGTATGATTTCGATCACTGAAAGGCTTGATCACGTGATTGTCAGATATGTAGTTTCCCTATTTGAAATCTTATGCCCTTTGATCAAATAAATCTGTAGAAGGAGGCGTGTGGGTTTCCACTAAACCAACTTCTAACAAGATCGGCATTCAGTCGCACACGATGTGTAGTTAAGTATAGCAGTAGGAAGCAGGCGAAGCGGTAGTAGGTAGAAAGCGGAGAAGGTATAGAGAGGAACTTGATAGCAAAAGAGGATAGTATATACAGATAGATATATTACAATTTTACAACACAGTTTACAATATAAGAATATCGACACCAGAGACGCGTGTCATGTGGTAGAGAACCGACGAATGAACAACGCCGCGATCCGTCGATGTTTTTCATTGCGCGCGCAGCCGTTGCCAAACGATAGGTTGAGGTTTGTTATGAGTGGCGAGTGTCTCGCTACACCACTCCCCCAACCAGACCGTAACTACGGTCGATAGTAATTCGGAAACCTTACTCGTCTGCCGCTCCGGGTTGTTTTAACCTCTTGTCCCTCTGTTTGAGATGTTGTCGTCGTCGTTGGTGGCATCGTTATAGGACTATGTATATCTTTTGTCAAATAAGCTGGCTTCAGTCTGTCAATAGTGACGTTGGATGGTTTACCTCGGACATCTATCTTGAAAAATTTCTCCTGCCTCTCGAGGACTTTGAAAGGTCCGGCATAGGGTGGTTCGAGTGATGCCCTTACGTGATCTTGCCGAAGAAAGACATGGGATGCGGTATGAAGATCGCGTGGAATGTAAAATGGAGAAGTACCATGCCATGAAGCAGGTTTTGGAGAAAGCTTAGCCATATTCGTTCGAAGTCGGGTTACATACTGGGTGATATCTGCTGTCGTGTAGTCATCTTTGGGAGATAGAAATTGACCAGGTAGCTGGAGTGGCTCACCATAGACGAGCTCAGCTGGACTGGCTTGTAGATCTTCTTTCCAAGTATTTCGGATCCCCAGCAACACCAGTGGAAGCGATTCGGTCCACTGTGAAGAGTCATGGCACATTATGGCAGCCTTGAGCTGGCGATGGAGACGTTCTACCATGCCATTAGCAGCTGGATGGTACGCTGTAGTACGAAGATGTCGCGCGCCGATCATAGACGTGAGTGCATTGAAAAGGTGGCTCTCGAATTGACGACCACGGTCCGTAGTCACGCGAGCGGGACAGCCGAATCTAGCTATCCAGCCAGACACGAGGGCAGCTGCGCAGGTCTCTGCTGTGATGTCCTGTAGGGGGATAGCCTCAGGCCATCGAGTAAATCTGTCGATGACAGTGAGACAGTATCTGTAACCACAAGACAATGGTAAAGGTCCTACGAGGTCAATGTGAATATGAGAAAACCTCGCAGAAGGAGTAATGAAAGATGAGAGATGAGAATGAGTATGACGGGTGACTTTGTTTTTCTGGCAATTTAAACATTGCCTAGACCACTCTCTACAGTCCTTACGAATCCCTGGCCATACGAATCTTTGTGTAACCAGTCGTACTGTAGCTGTATTCCCTGGGTGATTCCAGTTATGCACCATATTGAAGACTTGCCTTCTTAAGTTCGGAGTGATGTATGGTCGAGGTGGCTGAACAGAAGTGTCGCAGAATATTGGTAAGTTAATGTGTGCTGTTCGTATCTTCCTTAGCTTCAGAGCGGTACCATGTTTAAGAAGACCTTGCAGCTCAGGATCAGCTTCCTGGGATCGTGCAAGTTCTTGGTAGTCGATGGCCACGGAGATCTCATCTAGGCGCGAGAGAGCATCAGCAACCACATTCTCGGGTCCAGGTATGTATCGAACGTCTGTTGTAAATTGAGCTATGTAGTCTAGATATCTGAACTGGCGAGGTGAACATTGGTCTCTATTCTTTGTGAAGGCAAAGGTGAGTGGTTTATGATCAGTTAGTATGGCAAATGTCCTCGCCTCGACCATGTGGCGGAAGTACTTAATGGCCTCGTAAACAGCTAATAGCTCCCGGTCGTATGGGCTATACTTTTTCTGAGATGGGCTCAGTTTATGCGAATAAAAAGCCAAAGGTTGCCATTCCTTTCCTTTTCGCTGTTGTAAGACTGCACCGATACCAAAGTCTGATGCATCAGTCACGATGGCTAAATCTGCAGTTGGGTCTGGATGGGCAAGTAGCGTGGCATTTGACAATGAGGTCTTACAATCTTCAAATGCTTTAAGCATATCAGGTGTCATATTCACTGGATGTGAACCTTTAACTTTAGGGCCAGATAGTACTGCGTGCAGCGGTGCTTGAAGTTGAGCAGCGTTTCGTATGAAGCGACGGTAAAAGTTCAGCATGCCCAAGAATCTTCGAAGCTCTTTAACAGTTTTGGGAACAGTGTACTCCTGAAGCGCTTGGACTTTAGTAACGAGGGGTTTAGTACCGGCAGCTGAAACTGAGTATCCTAGAAAGGTTACCTCTTCTTTTCCAAGGAAACATTTTGATGTGTTGACCCATATGCCATATTGTTTGAGGCGTCCGAAGAGTATGCGAAGATGAGCTTTGTGTTGTTCCACGGAATTTGAGAAAATCAAGATATCGTCGATGTACCCATAGCAGAAATCAAGGCCCAGGAGCACTTCATCAAGGAACCTTTGAAAAGTTTGGGCAGCGTTTCTTAAGCCAAAAGTCATGAACGGAAATTCAAAGAGTCCGAACGGTGTAGTAATCGCTGTTTTGGGAATATCAGCAGGATTTACAGCTATTTGATGGTAGGCCTTAACTAAATCGATGGTGGAGAAGATGGAACATCCAGAAAGTTGATGTGAGAAGTCATGAATGTGTCGTATAGGGTAGCGATCAGGTATAGTGCGGGAATTCAGAGCTCGGTAGTCCCCACAAGGTCGCCATGAATTGTCCTTCTTTCTCACCATGTGCAAAGCCGAAGACCATGGACTCTCCGAACGGCGAGCAATGCCACTGGCAAGCATGAACTCAAACTCCTTCTTGGCAGTCTGAAGTCGAGCTGGATCTAGACGTCGTGGTTTACAAGATACTGGAGGTCCTGGCGTAGTCCTTATATAGTGTAGTGTGCTTTGCTTTGGCGGTGAATGCACACCAGCAGGCCTTGTAATCTCCGGAAACTCTCGAAGTATTTGATGGAATTCTGACTCACCATTAACAGATTTCACAGAGGCGATATCGTCAGTGGTTCCTGTTCTTTCTGAAATGGCGGCGACATGTAAAGTTGTAGTACCGTCAACCAGACGTTGATTCCTGCAATCAACTAGTAAGTTGTAGTGGCTAAGCAGATCAACACCAATGATGGGTTTTGACACGTCGGCTATTGTGAAGCTCCAAGAAAATATGCGTCTAAGTCCTAAATTGAGATGAAGCTGTATAGGCCCGTAAGTATGGATGATACTGCCGTTTGCCGCTATTAGATCATACTTGGAACGAGCGCAGGACGTCTTGACTGCTGATCGTGGGAAAACGCACAAGTCTGAGCCAGTATCCACAAGGAATTGCATTTTCGTGGCGCGGTCGGTGACAAAAAGACGGCCTGTAGATGGAGGGCAGTCGTTGGCCGCTACTTCCGACCGCCCTGGGCGTTTCCCGACTCAAATGTGCAGGGCTGCCTACACTTCTTCGCCTGAGCTCCAAAAGTATAGTGGTAGAAACAGTGCGGGTGGTCTGGCGGTGGCTGTGTGTAATTCGAGCGACTGCTTGAGCGGTTTCTCTGAAAACTAGGCTTGAAACGTGAGTGACTTCTGTTATTCCTGTCATTAGTAAGGGCTGCTACTTGCCTGGTTAGCTCATTGACCTGCCTTGTTAGCTCTTCCATAGGCGAAGATGGTGTGATGACAGTAGAAGTGCTAGCCATGGAGACCTGAGGTATAGCAGGAGCAATTTCGTACACTTTATCAGCCAATTCTCCCAGTTTATCTAAAGAAAGATCCATCTGTGAAGCAATAACAGTCTGTATATTCTGTGGCAGTCGACTAGTCCATAAAGTGGCCAAAAAATCACTGGGTATTGAAGGACCCGCTAAACTCTCCAAGTGACGCAGGAATTGCGAGGGCTTTCGGTCGCCAAGCTCCTCGTGCATAAGTAATTGTTTCACGCGCTTTTCCTGTGAAGCGGACAGACGCCTTATAAGCTCGGTCTTCAATTTCAAATATTTGTCCTTTTCAGGAGGCCTAGTAATGATATCTTTCACTTCGATGGCGTATTGGTGATCAAGCTGTGCTACGAGATAATTGAATTTTGTATCATCAGTAGTAATTCGGGAAAGATCAAATTGACACTCTAATTGGGCAAACCATAAAGCCGGTTCTTCTGGCCAAAATGGTGGTACTTTTACACCAACTCTCAATACTTCATCAATTTTAATCACTTTTTCGGACTCGCACATTTTAAAAACAAAAGTCGCTCACCACTCGTGTAAGTAAGGCCACGGCCAACCTCTTTGTTGCTATTGGCAACGAAGTTTGTTTGACAGGAAAAAATTTTTATTCAAAATTATTTTTATTTTATGCTCACGATTTCCAGGTCACAAATCGGCGCAAAAGGTGCTTCTTGTTCGTAGTCGGTGGTCACCAGTGTAGAAAGAGGCGTGTGGGTTTCCACTAAACCAACTTCTAACAAGATCGGCATTCAGTCGCACACGATGTGTAGTTAAGTATAGCAGTAGGAAGCAGGCGAAGCGGTAGTAGGTAGAAAGCGGAGAAGGTATAGAGAGGAACTTGATAGCAAAAGAGGATAGTATATACAGATAGATATATTACAATTTTACAACACAGTTTACAATATAAGAATATCGACACCAGAGACGTGTGTCATGTGGTAGAGAACCGACGAATGAACAACGCCGCGATCCGTCGATGTTTTTCATTGCGCGCGCAGCCGTTGCCAAACGATAGGTTGAGGTTTGTTATGAGTGGCGAGTGTCTCGCTACAAATCATTTCTTTTCTAGAAAACTTTACTCGATTAATGTGCCTGCTATAGTTTTTCAATCAATGCATCAAAATCTGTAAGGCGCACCCTAGACGCTCATGCGCGCATGATAGAAAACCATCAATCAAAGGGATGGTACTCGAAAGTTGAAGCGACTGATTTTCAAACAAATCAATTTAATTTTTTTAATTTATATCAAGCATTTTGCGATGATTTATTTGGAAATTAGTTGATTTAATTGTTTCATCGTAAATCATCGCAAAATTCTTGATTTAAACTTCAAAATTTAGGATTTTTTGTTTGGAAATCAGTCGATTCAATTTAACTTTCGAGTACCATCCCTTTGATTGATGGTTTTCCATCATGCGCGCATGAGCATGTAATGTGTGCCTTACGATTATAATAAGTAGGAAATTTTGATGGAGTAGGTACTCCCTATGAGTACTTTAAAACGCGTTTTCTTAAAATTTCTTTATTGTTATTTATTTTATCTATTTATTTTACCAATATACAAATAAAAAAATAATTGTTAAATAATGGGTAAGTATTTAACAATTATTTTTGTTTATATTCCGTGGCAATGTATACGACATAATATAGTTATTCTCACGTAAGTAAGTGTACAAAAAATAAAATATAATCTACCTATATAAGATTCCGTGCTGCGGAAGGCGCACGATGAGCTAAAAAGGCAAAGCTTAAAGCAAAGCATTGGCCAAAAGTACGTCATGCGGCTCACAGAGAAATGACATACCTAGACACGGCCCTCCGCCAATGCTGCGGCTACTATCTAGCTTATCTGGTGAACTACCACCATCTCTTAAAACTGTGGCGACACTAGCGCCACAACAAAAATAACTATGAAGACAATCAACAGATGGCGTTAAAAGCAACAATCTCAGAATTGGGGATGCTAAGTTAAAATATGTTTATAGTTTATACGGCCATGGAATCTAGTCCTTTAAGGCCTTTTTTGAATTTATTAATCTTCTTCAGTCCTACTTAAGTCAGTCGAGCCAAAAATTCAAGTCAATAGTCAAGTCCAGTCAAGTAAGTAAGTCTAGTCTGAGTCAGATGGCTAAGTGAAGCGGTGGAAAAATTTCACTTAGCTATATCATGGAGATTTTGATGACAAAGATAAAAAGTCACGTAATCGACACTGTATCACTTCCCAACACTCACGCTTGTTCACGAACACTGCGAATAATAATCCACCAATATTATGCACAAACACTCGAAAAAACCTAAGTTTTGGAAATTAAATACAGCGCGGACATAGCGACAGTTTACTTTCCCTCCAAAAACTCCAACCAACACTTTGTCATTGTCAGAGGCCACTTGACATGCTTGACATTGTCAGATTGTCATTGACAAGTATGACAGTATGACAACAACGTGAGCAATGTAATGGAAAGGAAATGTTAATTAAAAAATGGAAAGAAAATAAAAACACAAACAGATAAGTTAAAGGAACGGAACTTTTGAATTCGATTATTTCACAGGAATAAGTAGATTCATAATATCTGACTAAAACATTAATAAATAAATCATGTCTCCATCAGAAAACAAAGTTAAGGAGTTGGACTGTAAATACGATGAAGTGGTGGTTAAATTTGTGTCTGATGTAAGAAGTGGGTAAGTCTTAAACATATTAATCAAAGTCAATCAAAGTTCATGTTTATGAATCGGTCGGTCCAGACCATGATATAGGCAGCAGGTGTCATAGGGTGTATATCCTAGGAGCTATCATAGGGAAAAAGCAATAGGTAGGGTACCTAGGTACTGTACTACAATGGAAAAAATACAATAATGCTTATCATGATAGTATTGTCGTTTTTTTATTGCAGAAATATCTTGTTGTCATAATAATAATATATAATTTTTAGTACTTAAATAACCTCAAAATATATGATTGATACTTTGTGGTTGTGTTCAAAACTATGCTTAGGTTGCACCAGCTACTATTTATTACCTATAAAATACTTAAAATTTTCTTGTATAAAATAGTTTTTAACTTATAAGTTGCATCCAAGTTCTTCTAAGGAAACATTATCATTACTCTTATGCCGGAATACTCAAACGCTACTTAATATTGAGAGTTGTTGTGTCACTGTCATATTGTTGACATTCAGCGCGACAGCATGATACTTGAGCAGTTCTCAAAATTGAATAGCATTGAGTATTCGGGCGTAAGTTGCTTTAATCGGTCAAAACTTCAGCCTAGTTTAATTGGTCCATTCCCGTATAGCTGTCAAGTCAAAAACACTCACTATAATGAGGTTGCTTCCAACCCGTCATTCTGGAAATCCTCTGGAAAACCTTCATCTGAAATGATGATGATGAAATTATTTATTTTTAGGAAGCTCCAAGGTTCATACAACATAGCGGATGCGACAATATGTTTACTTGAACAACTGATTGGGGACTGCCAAAATGCTACAGCTTTGTAAGTTCATTTTTTTATAAAAAAAATCACCCACCAAACACTTAAGACGAGACCTCGGTGAACACTAGCGCCGCCATCAACAAAAAATCATTACTCAGTGATAACAAAGTTATTAAAAATCCATGTTACATAATTAAAGTTCTGGATACAAAGTTAATTTTAATCATTTTAAATTATCACTATATAGTATAAAACAAAGTCGTTTTTTTTGTCCCTATATCCCTTTGATATATACTTGATAGTGTTTCAAGAGGAAAAATTTTATGCCCATGCCAAGCCGGGGCGGGTCTCTAGTAGTTGCATATAATTACAAATTGCAAAACTGCTGAACGTGGCTGTTTTAAGCAATATTGCAATTTGTAACTATAGGGAACAAGAATTTACATTACACACTAATGGCGAGTGAAACTGCGGGGATTCAAGAGGAAGTTTTTTATGCCCATGCGAAGCCGGGCCGGGTCGCCAGTTTATTATGCACATCAATAAAATATTACTATGGATACGGAACTATGGATATTCCAGCAGACCTGCGATAGAAATTTAAAAAATAAATGTAAATGTGGCATCATGTGGCCTACTGTCATCTCTAAAAACCATGCAATTTCCAGTGAGTAAGCGAGACAGCGCAATACACGATGTAAGGCGACAACCCCCTTACTCACTGGATCTTGCATGGTTTTAAGAGATGATAGTAGACCACCATACCTGTTTTCCTTTCTAGTGAGCTGTGTAGCTTGGTGCGCGCGGTGGGAAGCAGCCTGTGCCGCGCGCTGCCACAAGAGCTGGTTGTCGCCAACATGGTGCGCCGCGTGCTGAGAGCCATCCGAGATGAACACAGCACACATGCTAACCAGGTGGGGTTGTGTATGATAGCGGCAGTCGAGTCGGAATGTGAATGTGTAGTAAACTAGCTTTTGTGAACAGTTTTTCCCGGGATGAAAGGTATCCTATGTCCTTCTCCTGGTTCTAAGCTACTTCCCCACCAATTATGAGCGAAATCAGTTCAGCCGTTCTCGAGTTATAAAATAGTGTTAACTAACAAGACTTTCTTTTATAATATGTAGATTAGTAGCTGCGCTTGCGGCGCTGTATGTGCGGGGGGGGGGGGGGGGAGTCGTCGTCCGGCGACCGCGTACATTACTATCCGCCAGGGGCGCTGATTGTCATACAAAATCGCTATAATTATAAAATCTCATAGTAGCTAGGGGTACTAATCATTGACTGGCAACTTACGCCCGAATGCTCAAAACGCTACTCAATTTTGAGAGCTGCTCAAGTATCATGCTGTCGTGCTGAACGTCAGCGATATGACAGTGACAGCATGATACTTGAACAGCTCTCAAAATTGAGTAGCGTTTGAGTATTCGGGCATAATAAATCTTATATACGAATATTTGTTTACTACAGACAATTTTCAGAGTGGCGAGAGCTTGGGTGAGAGTCTTCAGCGATTAGTGCTGGCCGCGCCGGCGCGGAGGGCCACTCTCGGTGGAGAGTTCGCTGACCTCCGCGGGCCTCTCAGAGATCATATTGCCGAGGTGAGTTCCCTTATCTTTTCTTACTACGACGACACAACGAGTGCTTGAATGCACAACATATTTTATTACTAGTGGTTCTGTGAACATTGCACCTCGCGAACCTCCTCCGTTAAACCCCTTTCATAACTCTGTAGCGAGACACTCGCCACTCATAACAAACCTCAACCTATCGTTTGGCAACGGCTGCGCGCGCAATGAAAAACATCGACGGATCGCGGCGTTCTTCATTCGTCGGTTCTCTACCACATGACACGCGTCTCTGATGTCGATATTCTTATATTGTAAACTGTGTTGTAAAATTGTAATATATCTATCTGTATATACTATCCTCTTTTGCTATCAAGTTCCTCTCTATACCTTCTCCGCTTTCTACCTACTACCGCTTCGCCTGCTTCCTACTGCTATACTTAACTACACATCGTGTGCGACTGAATGCCGATCTTGTTAGAAGTTGGTTTAGTGGAAACCCACACGCCACCTTCTACACTGGTGACCACCGACTACGAACAAGAAGCACCTTTTGCGCCGATTTGTGACCTGGAAATCATGGATCTTTCTTTAGATAAACTGGGAGAATTGGCTGATAAAGTGTACGAAATTGCTCCTGCTATACCTCAGGTCTCCATGGCTAGCACTTCTACTGTCATCACACCATCTTCGCCTATGGAAGAGCTAACAAGGCAGGTCAATGAGCTAACCAGGCAAGTAGCAGCCCTTACTAATGACAGGAATAACAGAAGTCACTCACGTTCCAAGCCTAGTTTTCAGAGAAACCGCTCAAACAGTCGCTCGAATTACACACAGCCACCGCCAGACCACCCGCACTGTTTCTACCACTATACTTTTGGAGCTCAGGCGAAGAAGTGTAGGCAGCCCTGCACATTCGAGTCTGGAAACGCCCAGGGCGGTCGGAAGTAGCGGCCAACGACTGCCCTCCATCTACAGGCCGTCTTTTTGTCACCGACCGCGCCACGAAAATGCAATTCCTTGTGGATACTGGCTCAGACTTGTGCGTTTTCCCACGATCAGCAGTCAAGACGTCCTGCGCTCGTTCCAAGTATGATCTAATAGCGGCAAACGGCAGTATCATCCATACTTACGGGCCTATACAGCTTCATCTCAATTTAGGACTCAGACGCATATTTTCTTGGAGCTTCACAATAGCCGACGTGTCAAAACCCATCATTGGTGTTGATCTGCTTAGCCACTACAATTTACTAGTTGATTGCAGGAATCAACGTCTGGTTGACGGTACTACAACTTTACATGTCGCCGCCATTTCAGAAAGAACAGGAACCACTGACGATATCGCCTCTGTGAAATCTGTTAATGGTGAGTCAGAATTCCATCAAATACTTCGAGAGTTTCCGGAGATTACAAGGCCTGCTGGTGTGCATTCACCGCCACAGCACAGCACACTACACTATATTAAGACTACGCCAGGACCTCCAGTATCTTGTAAACCACGACGTCTAGATCCAGCTCGACTTCAGACTGCCAAGAAGGAGTTTGAGTTCATGCTTGCCAGTGGCATTGCTCGCCGTTCGGAGAGTCCATGGTCTTCGGCTTTGCACATGGTGAGAAAGAAGGACAATTCATGGCGACCTTGTGGGGACTACCGAGCTCTGAATTCCCGCACTATACCTGATCGCTACCCTATACGACACATTCATGACTTCTCACATCAACTTTCTGGATGTTCCATCTTCTCCACCATCGATTTAGTTAAGGCCTACCATCAAATAGCTGTAAATCCTGCTGATATTCCCAAAACAGCGATTACTACACCGTTCGGACTCTTTGAATTTCCGTTCATGACTTTTGGCTTAAGAAACGCTGCCCAAACTTTTCAAAGGTTCCTTGATGAAGTGCTCCTGGGCCTTGATTTCTGCTATGGGTACATCGACGATATCTTGATTTTCTCAAATTCCGTGGAAAAACACAAAGCTCATCTTCGCATACTCTTCGGGCGCCTCAAACAATATGGCATATGGGTGAACACATCAAAATGTTTCCTTGGAAAAGAAGAGGTAACCTTTCTAGGATACTCAGTTTCAGCTGCCGGTACTAAACCCCTCGCTACTAAAGTCCAAGCGCTTCAGGAGTACACTGTTCCCAAAACTATTAAAGAGCTTCGAAGATTCTTGGGCATGCTGAATTTTTACCGTCGCTTCGTACGAAACGCTGCTCAACTTCAAGCACCGCTGCACGCAGTACTATCTGGCCCTAAAGTTAAAGGTTCACATCCAGTGAATATGACACCTGATATGCTTAAAGCGTTTGAAGATTGTAAGACCTCATTGTCAAATGCCACACTACTTGCCCATCCAAACCCAACTGCAGATTTAGCCATCGTGACTGATGCATCAGATTTGGGTATTGGTGCAGTCTTGCAACAGCGAAAAGGAAAGGAGTGGCAACCTTTGGCCTTTTATTCGCATAAACTGAGCCCATCTCAAAAAAAGTATAGCCCATACGACCGGGAGCTGTTAGCTGTTTACGAGGCCATTAAGTACTTCCGCCACATGGTCGAGGCGAGGACATTTGCCATACTAACTGATCATAAACCACTCACCTTTGCCTTCACAAAGAATAGAGACCAATGTTCACCTCGCCAGTTCAGATATCTAGACTACATAGCTCAATTTACAACAGACGTTCGATACATACCTGGACCCGAGAATGTGGTTGCTGATGCTCTCTCGCGCCTAGATGAGATCTCCGTGGCCATCGACTACCAAGAACTTGCACGATCCCAGGAAGCTGATCCTGAGCTGCAAGGCCTTCTTAAACATGGTACCGCTCTGAAGCTAAGGAAGATACGAACAGCACACATTAACTTACCAATATTCTGCGACACTTCTGTTCAGCCACCTCGACCATACATCACTCCGAACTTAAGAAGGCAAGTCTTCAATATGGTGCATAACTGGAATCACCCAGGGAATACAGCTACAGTACGACTGGTTACACAAAGATTCGTATGGCCAGGGATTCGTAAGGACTGTAGAGAGTGGTCTAGGCAATGTTTAAATTGCCAGAAAAACAAAGTCACCCGTCATACTCATTCTCATCTCTCATCTTTCATTACTCCTTCTGCGAGGTTTTCTCATATTCACATTGACCTCGTAGGACCTTTACCATTGTCTTGTGGTTACAGATACTGCCTCACTGTCATCGACAGATTTACTCGATGGCCTGAGGCTATCCCCCTACAGGACATCACAGCAGAGACCTGCGCAGCTGCCCTCGTGTCTGGCTGGATAGCTAGATTCGGCTGTCCCGCTCGCGTGACTACGGACCGTGGTCGTCAATTCGAGAGCCACCTTTTCAATGCACTCACGTCTATGATCGGCGCGCGACATCTTCGCACTACAGCGTACCATCCAGCTGCTAATGGCATGGTAGAACGTCTCCATCGCCAGCTCAAGGCTGCCATAATGTGCCATGACTCTTCACAGTGGACCGAATCGCTTCCACTGGTGTTACTGGGGATCCGAAATACCTGGAAAGAAGATCTACAAGCCAGTCCAGCTGAGCTCGTCTATGGTGAGCCACTCCAGCTACCTGGTCAATTTCTATCTCCCAAAGATGACTACACGACAGCAGATATCACCCAGTATGTAACCCGACTTCGAACGAATATGGCTTAGCTTTCTCCAAAACCTGCTTCATGGCATGGTACTTCTCCATTTTACATTCCACGCGATCTTCATACCGCATCCCATGTCTTTCTTCGGCAAGATCACGTAAGGGCATCACTCGAACCACCCTATGCCGGACCTTTCAAAGTCCTCGAGAGGCAGGAGAAATTTTTCAAGATAGATGTCCGAGGTAAACCATCCAACGTCACTATTGACAGACTGAAGCCAGCTTATTTGACAAAAGATATACATAGTCCTATAACGATGCCACCAACGACGACGACAACATCTCAAACAGAGGGACAAGAGGTTAAAACAACCCGGAGCGGCAGACGAGTAAGGTTTCCGAATTACTATCGACCGTAGTTACGGTCTGGTTGGGGGAGTGGTGTAGCGAGACACTCGCCACTCATAACAAACCTCAACCTATCGTTTGGCAACGGCTGCGCGCGCAATGAAAAACATCGACGGATCGCGGCGTTGTTCATTCGTCGGTTCTCTACCACATGACACGCGTCTCTGGTGTCGATATTCTTATATTGTAAACTGTGTTGTAAAATTGTAATATATCTATCTGTATATACTATCCTCTTTTGCTATCAAGTTCCTCTCTATACCTTCTCCGCTTTCTACCTACTACCGCTTCGCCTGCTTCCTACTGCTATACTTAACTACACATCGTGTGCGACTGAATGCCGATCTTGTTAGAAGTTGGTTTAGTGGAAACCCACACGCCACCTTCTACAACTCTATAGATAGGTAGTTCCCATTCTGTTCATTCGTTTTCCTCGTCTATTCTCAAAAGGATGTTTTCCATAGTAACTACCAAAAAAAATAATATCTATGACCTAAACGAATCCATAGCGCATATTAATTTGTAAAAGAACCATCTTGCGGCCTGTCATAAAAGCAATATAACACAATGTAGCAAACTTCCCCCATTTTCCCCCCATTTTCTCTCCAATCAAAAAAATCTTTCGACAAAAAATTGCAAATAAATCAAGGAACACATGGGCCAAGTTTCATTAGGATCCGTTCAGAAATGCGACCTCTAGCCCGGAACAAACAAACAGACAGACAGACATCCGGACAAAAGCAAAATTTGCCAGTCTCGAAATGGAGACTCGCTTGGTTCGCTCGCTCGGTCAATTAGTGACCCCCACCACGATTTTAGGCTTACGTATTTCATTTTTTGTGTCGTATAGGAGATTATCTCGTATTTTATAAAAACTTTCCTTTTTTAGCTGCGCGCCGAACTGGAATCTAGCAAATCTTTAATCAGCGCGCAAGCCCGAGAGCACGTACACGCAGACGAACTATTGTTGACGTATGGCGCGAGCGCGCTCGTGGAAAGGTTCCTGAGAAACGCCGCGCAGAGGCGATACAGACTGATACTCGCTGAAGGCAACGATGTCGCTCAAGTACTTACACAAGTTTTCATAATCTAGTACACCCTAAGGTTGACTGGAAGAGATTTCTTAAGACGAGACTGTGGTGAACGCTATTACACTATTACATTTTAGACATCTTTTAAAAATCATCTAACCAATGGCGGTATTTTGTGCCAACATTAACACCCATATTCTCAAACGTTTCATCATAGGTCTCCTCCACTCAACCTCATTCGAGGACGCCTCAAGGAAGTCCTCCAACTTTCCTTGAAAACGGTATTCTTAATTGTTTCCTTGAGCAAACTCCAGTGAGGATGAATCAAGGAATTACGTCCCGTTTCATTTCTGTATGTTGGTAAACCGCTTAACTTTTTGACGGAAAGAGAGTTTTTGACAAAGTTTCGTTATCAATTTTAGTTTACTGGCATAGATTTATTATAAAACAGCAAAATCCATACTAATATTATAAATGCGAAAGTCTGTCTATCTGTCTGTCACCTCTTCACAGCTAAACTGCTGGACCGATTGTGATGAAATTTGGTAGGGATGTAGTTAACGACCTGAGGTCAAACATAGGCTACTTTTGGGCGCGATATAACTGAGTCCCACGCGGGGCGAAGCCGCGGGGAACAGCTAGTACATAATAAACAAAGAACTTATTTTAGTAGGTACAAGTTCTTTTAAATCTGGTCCTCAATAAAAGCACCTACTTTTCGTTAAACGAAACGTTCGAGGCTTCCTTAAGGTACCTCTCGACCAACCTTATATTTTGACAGTTCGTTCCCCACCTCCATTGAGTAATTTCCTAAAGGTGAGGAAGCTAGTGTCAACTATGAATACCATTGAGGTCGAGTGAGGATGAGTGGAGTTTGAGGAAACGTTTGAAAATATGGGTGTAAGAGTGTTGGAGTAGTTTTGTGTTTGCGCGAGACACTCCCTTTACATTCCTGTAGAGAAAAGATCAAAGTACCCATGTACTTACATTGTACGTTTTTTTTCTGCAGCCCATTGTACCTGTATAATACATGTGCAATGCAAGCTAGTGAGGAGAGCTGTTTTCGATCTCGCCTTATTTTGGCGAAATTACCGCGAGCGGAACTTCTCTATTAGAATGTGAAGCCATTTTTATAAGATATACCGATGTACCTGTTAATATTTCTACCAATCATATTTAGCGCGCCATAAAAACAAACATTCTTTGTTTTACTTCCAATAGACATAAGATTTACTTTAAGTGGATGTCTATTGTTTAAGTTTAAAGTCTCCCCCGTATCAAGAAATGTTTGTTAAGCCTATTTTAGTTAAAACTAGCTTTTGCCCGCGGCTTCGCCCGCGTGAATTTCCCTCGGGATCTTTTTCCCGGGATAAAAAGTATCCTATGTCCTTCTCCTGGCTCTAAACTACCTCCCTGACAATTTTCAGCTAAATCGGTTCAGCCGTTCTTGAGTTATAAGTGGAGTAACTAACACGACTTTCTTTTATATATATAGATTTGTTTCGTCTCGTTCTTTCACATGAAGTGAACAGGTAAGGGAGAAAGAGCCAAAAGATATTTTAGTTAAAATGGGCTTATCAAACGTTTCATGATACGGCAGTATGTATTATATAAGGTGAATTTAAATCAACTGCAAATATTTTAAGGGCAGATTCAGACCATAAACTGAACAACTTTCCCAAATAAAGTTATGCCGAAATATGAAAAAAAAAAATTCGAACTCCCTAACAAATTGAGAATCAGCTGATCTAGTTTAGTATGGAAAGTGAAAACATAAAATTTCGTATTTCTATATAAGTTTATTTGGAAAAGTTGTTCATTATAGTGGTCTGTATCTGCCCTTAAAAATATTTGCAGTTGATTTGTGTCCACCTTGTATATAGTGTGCTGCAGAGTGCAAATATTTTATTTATTTATTTATCTATCAATCTAACACATTCGCTATTGGCTTATCTTGGGTTTTTAGTCCCACGCGATGGCGTCACGTTTGGCCTCGTGCGGTGTGGCCGTCACTGTCCTCGGGAATGCTTCAATATGCGCCGTGATGCCGAGGATCAACAAGGTACAATCACATATAAGACTGGAGTTGCCCCCTATTGCTCTTTTCCTTACAAATACAATGTCCCCCTGTTGCAGAGACTCGAGAGGGTGATTTGTTTCAAAATTATGCTAAACGCCATCTAGTGGTGAGCAGAAAAGTTAAAAATAAATAGGTCATGAATGTTTTAAGATGCTATCTATTGTGAAATAGAACTCTTGATAAACTTTATTAAACATGACTAATTACTGATTTGACCCTGTGACTTGACCAAATGAAGTTGAAGAACATTCAAATAAATATTGATACTGGCAAATTACTACATAGTATAATACAAAGTCGCTTTCTCTGTCCCTATATCCCTATGTATGCTGAAATCTTTAAAACTACGCAACGGATTTTGATGCGGTTTTTTTTAATAGATAGAATGGTTCAAGAGGAAGGTTTTTATGCCCATGGGCAATTTTCGTCTTCTTTCATGAATAAATTCAAAAGTATTTAAGTTTAATCAAATCAAAGATATATTTGAAATCCTCATAACGAGCCCTTTCTTTTGATATATCACATGGTGAGGTTTGCAAAACTTTTTTTTTATTCCTAATTTGTCCCCCAATAATAGTACTTATTTTATAAAAGTACCTATTTATTTACTTTGCACATCTGTGTTTGGGTCACAAGATCACGCCATCCTACCAAACTTCCTCTGTGTTGGTCCAGTAGTTCCGGAGAAAATGGCCTCTGACAGACGGACGGACGGACAGACAGACGCACGAGTGATCATCCTTTATGGGATCACTCGCGTGCGTCTCTCCTTATGGGTACCGTTTTAACATTTGCGTGAACACAACCGGAAGCCGTTTCGTGGATGAATGCCACAAAGAAGAAGAAGGAACAACTGGCTAAATGCGAAAACCGTAAAAGCGGTTAAATAAAAAAAAAAAAAAAAAAAAAAATTGGTTGCCTGTAAAGTCGGTATACGGGCGAAAGTTTTACGTGACAACGACTTTGAGTCTGTCTCCCTCGCTCTTAGGGGACGCGTGCCTCTCACTCGCTCTCATTGTGAGCGCATCGTAACGTTACCGAGCGTTACACTTTTTCATAAGTGACTCCCAGCCGCAACCTAATTTAAGACGTTGTCACGTCAAAAAAGAAGAAGGGAACCTCGTCGTGTTCCAGGTGGTGGTGGGCGTGCGCGGCGCGCTGGCGGGCGGCGCGGCGCTGGGGCGGGCGGGGCTGCGCGCGCTCACCGCCGCCGCCCAGCACTACAGCGTGCCCGTGAGTACAACTCTATAGCCACATTATACCACACTAGCTTTTATCCGCGGCTTCGCTCGCGTGGAATTACGAAATTTTTGCCAGGAAGAATTTTTTTTTTTAATTTACTAGCTGTTCTTCGCGGCTTCGCTCGCGTGGGACTCGGTTATATCGCGCCCAAAAGTGGCCTATGTTTGACCTCGGGTCGTTAACTAATCCCTGCCAAATTTCATCACAATCGGTCCAGCAGGTTAGCCGTGAAGAGGTGACAGACAGACAGACTTTCGCATTTATAATATTAGTATGGTAGTATGGATATGGCCGATATTTGGTATAAACATATTCCAGTAATCTCCCTTGGGAACTTGATGCTTTTTCAAGACCAAAAGTAGCCTATGTCACTTTCCATCCTTTCAACTTACTATGCCAAAAATCAGGTCGATTGGTTGCTTAGCTACGGCGTGAAGGAAGGAAAAACAGACACACTTTCACATTTATAATATTAGTATGGATATGGATTTACTCTCAGCCCCTGCCACTGCTCCTGTCGCTGCCGGAAATATTTCCCTAAATACTTCTGCGGCAATAACGACGCGAGTGAGCGTTTACACTCTCACCCATATTCTCAAGTTTCCTCATAGGTCGCCTCCACTCAACCTCATTCGAGGACGCCTCGAGGAAGTCCTCCAACTTTCCTATAAAATAGTATTCTTGATTAGTTCCTTGAGGAAACTCCAGTGAGGATGAGTCAAGGAATGACGTTCCGTTTCATTTCTGTATGTTGGTAAACCGCTTAACTTTTTGACATAAAGAGAGTTTTTGATGAAGTTTCTTTTTCAATTTTAGCTTACTGGCATAGATTTATTATAAAACAACAAAATACTTAAGACACAAAGAACTTATTCAGTGGGTTCAAGTTCTTTTAAATCTGGTCCTCAATAAAAGCACCTACTTTTCGTTAAACGAAACGTTCGAGGCTTCCTTAAGGTACCTCTCGAGCAACCTTATATTTGACAGTTCGCTCCTCATCTCCAATGAGTAACTTCCTTAAGGTGAGGAAGCTAGTGTCAACTATGAATACCATCGAGGTCGAGTGAGGATGAGTCAAGTTTGAGGAAACGTTTGAGAATATGGGTGCCAGCCTAAATACTTCTGCGGCAATAACGACGCGAGTGAGCGTTTACACTCAACCCTTCATACTTCTTATTGCTCATCTGGTGGCCTACTATCATTTCTAAAACCATGCAATTTCCAGTGAGTAAGCGAGACAGCGCAATACATGATGTAAGGCGACATCCCCCTTACTCACTGGAACTTGCATGGTTTTAAGAGATGGTAGTAACCCCCCTGATTGTCTGATAATAAAGATGATTCCGTGCTTCGGAAGGCACGTTAAGACGTTGGTCCCGGCTGCCATTTCCGTTCCCGGAATGTAAGTTGGCAATAAACTGAAATGACCTTAAATGCGCAGTAGCCGATTTTCATACAAATTTTAATGTGCGCAGCCTCACCTCTCGTTTGTGGCCAACTTTGTGCCGGGTATTATACAAAAGCGGATTGATCGCTTTAAGGTGATACCTCGGTGCACACTAGCGCCACCATCTGTTAAAAATCATTATTCAATGAAAACACAAGTGTTCTGGAGGTAATTTAAAACATATTAAATTAAAGAAAAGACAAAAAAAAATTTATATGCAGTACTATCTTTCGCCCGCACGAATTTCCCTCGGGAACAGTACTTTTTCCAGGGATGAAAGGTACTAGCTATGTGTATGCGAAGTTTCAGGAAGATTGGTTCAGTAGTCAGTATGTGAAGATGTAGGAAACAAATACATATATAAGGTGAATTTAAATCAACTGAAAATATTTGAAGGGCAGATTCAGACCACTAGACTGAACAACTTTCCAAAATAAACATGTCGAAATACGAAAACAATTTTTTGACCTCCCATACAAATTGAGAATCAGCTGATCTAGTTCAGTATGGGGAGTGAAAAATAAAATTTTATATTTCGATACAAGTTTATTTGGAAAAGTTGTTTAGTATAGTGGTCTGTATCTGCCCTTAAAATATTTGCAGTTGATTTGTGTCCAACTTGTACAAACTCACTATCCCATTTATAATATTAGTTGGGATCCCGCAGGTGGTCGTGCTGTCTCCGCTGTACAAACTGTCGCCGTTGCACCAATTTCACTGCAATTGGCTGACGGCTCCGCATACGGCCCTAACTTACGGGTACGTACAGTTTTTAACCCCCGACGCAAGAAGAGGGGTGTTATAAGTTTGACGTGTATGTCTATCTGTCAGAAATTGCATCAGCGATAAGTGCGCCTTTGTACACATTGTTTGTATTTGTATTCAACATGTATAATTTGCATGATAATGGTACAATAATGAGTGTATCTATCTATCTGTCTGTCTCTGACATCATAGCTCCCGAACGGATGAAGCGATTTCGATTTAGTTTTTTTCGTATTAGTGGTGACTTACGGGCGAGTGTTCTTAGACATGTTTGATGAAAATCGGTTGAGCCGTTTAGAAGTTGTGGGGGTGAAAGTGGGGAAAAACAATCGAATGTCTGCAAATATACTAGAGTGGGGTCTCAAATGAAAGCGCATCACGTGCACATTACAAAATAATATGTTTAATGAAAATCGGTTGAGCTGTTACAAAGCTCTGGGGGTGTAAGTGGGGAAAATACCTAATGTCTACAAATAATATGTGGGGGGTAAATCAGTCGGCCGTCACCACTAAAAAAAAAATGCCGTTGTTTTTTTTTTTAATTTCTAAACTTATACTATTTTTGTATATATTTGTATCAGACGTCAACGTTGGGGCACAGATTACAGAATACTATACTAGTACAGATATTCAACCGCCGTACAAAGAAACACGTGGATTTTTGTATACTATATAGTCTCCCCATACTTTGACATATTAACGCCATCTATTGATCACTTTAGACACTGTGATTCTAAATCCGATAACTTCACTATCACTACATAGTATATATGTCCCTTTGTATGCTTAATTCTGTAAAACTAGGAAACGGAAAATTCAAGTGGAAGGTTTTTATGCCCATGCGAAGCCGGGGCGGGTCGCTAGTTTTATTATATATTCGAAAACAGGGCTCTGAACCGGTATTTAAAGACCCAAAAATAACGGTCTTTAACCTGGTAAATAAGTTCAGCGGCCGATTTTAGGGTCCTATGTCTGTATATTGTTCGTTTAACAGTATAGGATATGTTTTGTTGTCAGTTCACGCGCGGTGTCTGAGGCGCACGTGGTCGCCCCGCTGTATGACTTCGTGCCCCCCGACCACATCACCCTGTTTGTAACCAATCTGTAAGTGGGCTATAGGCTATTTGGCTAATTTTGTTATGTTACTAGCTGATGCCCGCGTCTCCGCTTGCGTGGTAATGGGTTGTATCGTGCCAAAAAGGAGCATATTTTTTACCATGCATACTTACCAAAAAATATGTTCAAGAAATTTTTAATGCAATATTTATAAATATGATTTACTAGCTTTCGCCCGCGGCTTCGCCCGCGTGAATTTCCCTCGGGAACAATGCTTTTTCCGGGATGAAAGGTACCCTACGTCCTTCTCAATACTTCTATGTATATACAAAATTTCAGGAAGATTGGTTGAGTAGATAGAGCGTGCAGGCATAACAAACAAACAAACTCACTTTCCCATTTATAATATTAAGTATGAAGTATGGTGATTACATATAAATGACTTAATATGGTTTAATCGCTATTTAAATTATTTTACTTCCTTTTGCTTGGAAATAGCTTCATTATTAAAAAAAAATAAACCGTACCTTTAAGGATCAGATATTAGTTCTTTAATCCATACTAATATTATAAATGCGAAAGTCTGTCTGTCTGTCTGTCTGTCACCTCTTCACTGCTAAACTGCTGGACCGATTGTGATGAAATTTGGTAGGGATGTAGTTAACGACCTGATGTCAAACATAGGCTACTTTTGGGCGCGATATAACCAAGTGCCACGCGGGGCGAAGCTGCGGGGAACAGCTAGTAATAAATAAAATAAAAAAAAAAATTTTTTATTTTCAGCGGTGGAAGCTCCCCGTCTTACATCTACCGGTTACTGTCAGAACTGTACGACCCGAACGATCACCAGCTTTAGTTTGATATAAAAATAAAAAACAAAGTCAAATCAGATTTGGTTTCGTCTAGTGTTTCGTGCCAGCAACTTGGTCCAAATAAAGTGATTTTTGTATGATAAAAAAACGATTAATTTTATTTGTCTTAATCCTAAGGCTTGCAAACGTGCGCGACCATCACTACATAGTATAAAACAAAGTTGCTTTATATGTCCCTTTGTATGCTTAAATCTTAACTACGCAACGGAGTTTGATGTATTTTTTCCATGTACCGTTACGATGAAGAATTTTTAAATGTTATTTTATATTGTTTACTAGCGACCCGCCCCGGCTTCGCATAAAAACCTTCTTGCTCTTGAATCACTCTTATCTATTTAAAAAATCCGCACAAAATCCGTTGCGTAGTTTTAAAGATTTAAGCATACACAGGGACAGAGAAAGCGACTTTGTTTTATACTATGTAGTGGATTTTACTCACTTCCAGCTTGATGTAAATTTATGGACCAGACTATAAGTAAAGTAAGTAGGTAGTGTAATATATGTCTCACGAAGGGAATTGAAAAACAGTGTCTGAAACTTTATTTTTTATTTACATATTTTTTTACAATTAATAATTAACCTTAATTACGAATAATACCTACATCGTTAGTGTAAAATTTGAAAGCCTGTGCAAGCTATCTTACACCACCAAGAAACAGAAAACATAAACCTAATAATAGTAACGATGATAAGTTACAAAGAAGAATACGGAATATAAACGACGGCGTCGATTCTGCTAACGTTAAGTCACAATCGTGTCAAAATAGTGTTTCAATTGTAGTGCTTTTTTATACACTAGCTACAAGTAATGTATTTTTTATATCACTGCTGATGGTCACACCACACACTACATTCACATCACATCATACTGTCATATATGTTGTAAATAGTGTGTAAAAAGCACTACAATTGAAACACTATTTTGACACGATTTTGACTTAACGTTAGCAGAATCGACACCCAGCATAATTGCGTGCGTAGGTATTCGATGTTTCTTGTGAGATATGATAACTTGCACTCTCAGTATAAAATCAAAAGCTTTTACATTGTGTATAAATAAATACTTATTTAAAAAAAAAACTTTTATAACCATGAACTTCAGTAAAGTACCCTTGTACTTATTAAGTACGTGTAGATACGGGAACATGGTAACTCATTCTCACTGTAAATATTCTAGACTAAACTAGATTATCAACAAATTTAAAATCCTGATCCGTCCACCATATTTTGTGCGCAGAATCTGGGTAAATTTATTCCCTTCATAAGGAAGTCCGTTATACCCTGAAAACAACCAAGTCTATTTTAAAACACTTAACATACCTCCTATAGCAACGTAGGTAGAGTTTTTGGCGGGAAGGTTAAGTCACAACCGACATTATTTTCCAAAATGTATGTTTTTTTCGAGTATTTGTGCATAATAATGGTGGATTATTATTCGCTAAGTGTTCGTGAACAAGAGTGAGTGTTGGGAAGTGGTACAGTGCCGTTTATGTGACTAATCCTTGTGACCAAAATCTTCTAGATAATGCTAAGTGAAATTCTTGTCAGGGCCTCTGACTAGACAAAGTTGACTAAACTTGACTGACTACTGACTTGACTCTTTGACTTGACCAAATGAAAAAGTTGAAGAACAGAACATTCAAATAAAACTTGATACTGACAAAAATAAACTATAAGTTTGATTGCTATTTTTTTTTTTTGAATAGTTTTTACGGCCATGGAATCTAGTCCTTTAAGGCCTTTCTTGAATTTATTAATCTTCTTCAGTCCTACTTAAGTCAGTCGAGTCAAAAATAAGTCAATAGTCAAGTCCAGTCAAGTAAGTAAGTCTAGTCTGAGTCAGATGGCTAAGTGAAGCGGTGGAAAAATTTCACTTAGCTATATCATGGAGATTTTGGTGACAAAGATAAAAAGTCACGTAATCGACACTGTATCACTTCCCAACACTCACGCTTGTTCACGAACACTTTGCGAATAATAATCCACCAATATTATGCACAAACACTCGAAAAAACCTAAGTTTTGGAAATTAAATACAGCGCGGACATAGCGACAGTTTACTTTCCCTCCAAAAACTTTCTGATTGCTATTTTGTGGTTGAATGCCACAACAAAAAAAAAAAGAAAGAAAAAAAAAACAACGTTGTAGGAGGTAGGTAACTACCGGGACTACGAAATGGATCGTACTTTTCTAGTTTGGTCTAACTAATTCCTATAAAGTGTCAAAAAATTGTGCGAGTTTTCATTTACCTAAGTGCACGGCTGTCTTATAATTTTTCAATGTTAATAAATTTATTTTTGTTTCATTCGGTCAAATAACTTTCCCTAAAGAAAGGCTTAGCCTAGGGATCTTTGTCACTACTGTAAAGCAGGACTCTGAACCTGTATTTTAAAGACCCAAAAATAACAGTCTTAACCTGTTAAATAAGTATAGGGACGATTTTAGGGTCCTAAAGATCGTTATTTTTGGGGAAATACCGGTTGAGCGGAACCGTAATGCTAGCGGTCGCTGAAAATATATATGGGTAGAAAATCGAGCTGGTTTTTTATTTAAACCAGGTTTCAGAGCCCAGCTGTAAAGCATGTTTCAGTTTTTTTAGAGTGCCTATTGCAATCATGTAACTATGTTTAACATTGTAACATGCATTCATTTCTTGTATAAATAAATTAAAAAATATATATAGATTAGGAACAGGAGGCATCCTAGGACATTGCTTGAATCCGGCAAGCAGTGTAAACTTGTAATTACGCTCCTGATAACTTATGGTTTTAATTATTTATTTATTGGTATAATAGTTTGTATAATTATAATAAACGTGGCATGACTGTAGATGACAGTGAACATAACATATTTATATATGGGGAGAAACTAGCAGCTGCTCAGGCTGGGACTCAGTGATACAAGTGGGGTTGGCGCTCCTACATTCTTCTTCTTTCAAGTCTTGTTCCTCATAGCTGAGGGTCGTGACCACCATAATCCAAGCTGGCAGTTAGTATCCTCCAGTCATATCTATTCTGGGCCCGGTGTATGGCCTCTTGGGTGTTACATTTTAATGCTGCAAGGAGAGGGTCGGTCCAGCGCGTTGGTGGTTTGCCCCTAAATCGCGATCCCGCCAAACGGCCAACCATAATAAGAACTTCATGACTGAAAAAGGCTCCTACATTAAAAGTACTTACTATATTCTTGTTACTTGCGGCAGATGAAGCCTCTTAGCAAAGCTAGTTATAATATTGTATGATATTACTCACGGTTAAAGCATCTATGCATACTGTGAAGGGGATTAACCAAATATAGAAGTAAGCGCAGAAACCAGCAAGCCAAAATGAGAAGCAAATCAGGATAAGAAACCAAATAATTGAGTATAGTACGTTGCCCATTTTCTGAAAAGAATTTTTAAGATATAGTTGTTAAGTCTTTATGAATGTGTACTTATCAGAGGCTCAAAATCTAGTGTTATGATATTCATCGCTCGCGCTCCAATGTTTTTTTTGTTTCTCTCTACCCTAAGGTTGGCTGGAAGAAATTGCATTAGCGATAAGTCCGCCTTTGTACTAATTTTCATTTTCGTTCCTGTACAATCCAATGATGTATTTATGTAATAGGTGCAATAAAGTGTTTATTCATTCATTCATTCATGGAGGTGGTTCTAAATTCGGTTATTTTTTTTTAATGGGCTACCTCCGTCATTTCAAGACCGATTGTGGAAACTATTTATTGTTCGAAAGGATATAAGAACTATCAGTTTGGTCCTATTAAATTTATTAAAATCAGTGTAGTAGGTATTTTGGTTTTTAAATCAAAATTCACTGGAAAACGTAGATCGGCTAAGTCAAATAAATTGAGCATTTTTGATATTTCGTATGTTTACAATTTGCTTGCTTCATAATGGAGTAATTTAAAAAGCAATCGACCCCGAATGTGCCGGCGTTATTTTTGGAAACCTTACGGCATATAGTACTAAGTAACGTAAGTAGGTTCCTACTTACGACCGCTGTAACTTAATGGTTTGATTTCCCTTGGGACCAATTCATTCACTGTTTGTAGTCCATTACATAGGTCAACTGACTCCGCACACCTAGGTGTCTAATCCGATTTTGCGTCGGGGGTTAAAATAGCCATTTAAAATGGTAGTCAAGTCAAGGATCAAAATGGCAACCGGATTAAAAAGTAGTAAGTAATGGTACTGAACTGTAATAATTGACCAACAGTAATGATTTACGGAATCTAGCTACAAATGCATAATAATTACCTGCAAAAATCCACACTGCTTGTTCGTTGGAATAAAAAAATATATACAATAATTATCAAACGTATTTTTAGCCTGACAAAAGAAAATTACTAGTAAAATCACGATTGACAACTCCACTGGGTTCTTAAAGCTTTAAAATTCACAGAACAATGAGGTTCCCATAGCTATAAATTATTTTTTTTCGCCAAGGGAAAAGGTTCTTCGGTTTTCATTATTCTTTTAGGAAATTTATGTTTTTTTCATTTATTTCTTTGTTTAACCTTTATGGGTAAAGTAAGGTATAAGATATATATGTTACCGGCCAAACTCGATTTCAGGATAAACTAATTTTGCCTAGGCTAAACTAATTCTTCCCACATGCGATAGGATAAAGTGCTATAGCCTAGGCTAAACTAGTTCATCCTAAGCCTGATAGAATAAATCAGTTTACCCTAGGCCAAACTAGGTTATCCTGTTAGAAATACACTCTCTCAGGATAAACTGGTCTGGCCTAGGCTAAACATTATAGAATACCTAGAAAGACAAAATAAATAGGTAAAATTGAATAAAACATTATTTTATTAAAATCAATAATTTTTATCTATCTATACTTATAATAAATCTGTAGAGAGGTCAATTCTGTACATAAAATATATTTTCAAAATAACTATCAGGGGGTGATTAGTGGTCGATACTGATGCCAAAAATGCAATCAGTAAAATTTTTGTCTGTCTGTCTGTATGTTCCTTATAGAAACAGAAACTACTCGACGGATTTTAACGAAACTTGGTACAATTATTTTTCATACTCCTGGGCAGGTTATAGTATACTTTTCATCACGCTACAATCAATAGGAGCAGAGTAGTGAAGGGAAATGTTGGGAAAACAGGAGAAGTTACTCTATTTTTTAAGCTTCCGTCGCGTGTGCAGTCTTAATGATTAAAGTTACATAGAAATAATGTTTGACGGAAATGCAACAGGATATTGCGAAATTCCCACGGGAACGGGAGTTAGCGGAAAAAAAAATTTTGTATGAAAAAATCTAAACCGCGTAAGATATATGATTGAAATTTGGCATGCAGGGGGTTAATGACCGTAAAGCTTACTTGCAACGCGATATTGCAAAATTCCCACGGGAACGTGAGTTATTGGGAAAAAACTTTTCTATGTAAAAATCACTTAAAGATAGATGTTTTCAATCTAGCATGCATGCATACCTTAGTAAATATAAAGTTTAGTAATGGCTGTATTTTGAAAAATTAAGTTAGCGGAAAAAAAAATTACGAAAAAACCTAAACTGCATAAGTTAGATGCTTGAAATATGATTTGCATATACCTTAGTGTATGCAAAGTTAAAAATTCCCCTGGGAACGGGAAGCGAGTTAGAGGCTTTGAAATTTATAGCTCGCGGTAGTGGCAACCAAGGAACGTCGAGGCCGCGGCGGCGGTGTGGGGGCTTCGTCGCAAAACGTCCCTTTCGCAAAATGCCCCTTGGTCGCAAAACGTCCCTTTCGCAAAATATCTCTTTATCAAAACGTCCCTTTCGCAAAATGTCCACGTCGCAAAATGTCCCTTTCGCAAAATGTCCCTTGGTATCATACTGCCCCTTTCGGAAAATGTCCCCTGTACTAAAAAAACCCTCTCGCAAATTAAAAACTCAGTTTTTATTGAAATAAAACATGCATATCTGTAATTTCACAATTAGGTATATGTGTAGGTACTTTTTTATACATACTCCTTTTTTTGAAGTCGGTTAAAAAATGCAGCATAAACGCTTTAAAAATCCACGAAACTTCCTATTCAAACTTGCACCTGTCTAAATTAATAATAATAGTAATAGTGTTTACGAACAATACTTTCAAAATGATCGGCCCCACATGTATGCCTAGTTTCCCTCGTGATGTTTTTTCTGGTATGGTCCAGTGATAACGAAGCAGTGCATTCCGATCTGTTGACACACCTCCACAATGTGCTTCCTGATTTATTATTTCTGTTCTTGTTATAACAATATACACCGCGAATTAATGTACTTCGTCCCTTTTGGTTATTTTCAAAATAAAATTCTTCACTCATTGTAACTTAAAAACCACATCTAATTATAACAAACAAGTTAAGTACCCTCATAACTAATGATGTAAGTAAATATAATTTAGTGTTGCTAGTTTTAAATTCTCTCGTTATACGAGTTGTTTGTAATTTGTTTGCAAATTAAACAAATTATTTTCTTGCAGTTACATAATTAAAAAATAATTTTACATTCGTTATTGTTGAAGTAGTATATCATTACTCTTCTTAATATTTTTTATTCCACAATTTTGGAAAAGTAGGTATTTCTTTTCTCGATTTGTAGAATCAATTTATTTGTTACTATGTTGATTTTAACATTAACAATTATCGTGCCCACATATTATAAGACTAGCTGTTCCCCGCGGCTTCGCCCCGCGTGGGACTCGGTTATATCGCGCCCAAAAGTAGCCTATGTTTGACCTCAGGTCGTTAACTACATCCCTACCAAATTTCATCACAATCGGTCCAGCAGTTTAGCCGTGAAGAGGCGACAGATAGACAGACAGACAGACTTTCGCATTTATAATATTAGTATGGAAGTATGGATGGATTAGGTTTTTTGTGTTTATTTGATTAATACGTATGAATAATAAGACGATACTGTTTTACATTAATTGTTTATAATAAACAATCATGTAAAACTTGAGATTTCTTTGTGATTGTACAATTTTTAATCTGGTGATCCCCTTGAAATGTATATATTATAAACATATATACCGTGGAAAAGTATTTTTTCACTATTTTCAGTGGAATCATCAAATTATTATAACAAATGGTGTTCCTACATATATACCTACCCTAATTGTGAAATAAAAGATATGCATATTTCCTGAAAAAAATTGTTTTATTTCAATAAAAACTAATCGATAATTTTTATTTTGCGAGGTCTTTTCAGTACAGGGAACATTTTGCTACTAAGGGACATTTTGCGAAAGGGACATTTTGCGAAGGGGACATTATGAGAAAGGGACGTTTTGAGAAAGGGACATTTTGCGAAAGGGACTTTTTGATAAAGAGACATTTTGCGAAAGGGACGTTTTTCGACCAAGGGGCATTTTGCGAAAGGGACATTTTGCGACGAAGCGGGTGTGGGGTGGTGACAGCGGTGGCGAGGCGTGGAGGGGGGGGGGGGGGTCGTTGATGGTCGTGTGAAATATTGAAAATTTTGCGGGCGAACTTTTCACTATTCTTGGACGGAGTTTTCTGTTTTTAGATTACTTTTAAATTTTCCTAACTTTAAACTGCACTCATTAATTTAACACTTTAAACAGGACCGCACGGCTGGCAACTAGATGCAAAATGAGAAGCGAAGAGAGGCGCGGGGCGCTCGGGACGCGATTAGGAAATTCCCCGCATGTACAAGTCCTGACATGTCAGCTCAATTACTTTTGACTAGGCTAAATTAGTTTAGACTAGGCCAAACCAGTTTATCCTGAGAGTGTGTGTATTTCCATCAGGATAAACTAATTTTGCCTAGGCCAAACTAATTCTTCCTACATGCGACAGGATGAACTAGTTTAGCCTAGGCTATACCACTTTATCCTATCGCATGTAGGAAGAATCAGTTTAGCCTAGGCAAAAATAGTTTATCCTGAAATCGGGATTGGCCGGTAACATATATAAGACTTAATGCTGAAATCATTAAATAGGCTAGTTATTAATATATTTTTAATTTCTACTTGGAGTAGGTATACTTACCTATATCCAAAAATCGGACTGGTGCCAGCTGCGTGGCGTCAAGCGAAACATTTTATAGGTATTAGGAGAAACTGAGACGCCAACGAAGCGCGCTTATTTGAAAGTGTTTGCCACATTCTGCGTTCGGGGCACACGCAAAATAAGGTGGCTTAATTATTATGATCTCTTAAAACCATCCAAAAACGAGTGAGTAAGCGAGACGACGTGACATGATGTCATATCTCCCTTACTCAATCGGTTTTTGCATGGGATTTAGCATGCATTATTCGATCATGTTGCTACGCATACATTACAAAAGTATTCAATTCAAAAATTCACAAGCAGAATGACCGGCGGTCTTATATTATACTTTTGACAGGAAGTCCCTTTCTCAACCAATTTAAAACGATTTCTATCTTTCAATTTAATAAAACTAAGACAACAAATTGCGAAAAGAGGAGTGTTGTAAGTGACGTCTCTCTCTCGACTATCTCTATCTGATCTGGCTTTGATTTGCGGTCCTCAGCTCATTATTTCAGAGCCTTGGGTGGCAAACTACCACCTCTTAAAACCATGCAAGATCCAGGACGTCACCTTACATCATGTATTGCGCTGACCCGCTTACTCACTGGATCTTACATAACGCCGGGTGTCATTTTTTGTATAATTTTTTCTGGTACTAGTGATATAAATCAGTGCCATTTGTACCATTGATGGCACTGTCCAATTACTGTAAATGTTTAATTATGTAACGTGCGCTTTTATTAAATACACATTTACAGGGTTAATAATTGAAGTAAGTAGTCTGCCTGTTTGTCTGTTATTTTCTCCGGAACGCATCAAGGTAGCTATCAAGTTAAAATTCATAGCAAATACTCAGGTTTGCGGTCTCTTCATTTATTATAAACTAGCTGTTCCCCGCGGCTTCGCCCCGCGTGGGACTCGGTTATATCGCGCCCAAAATTAGCCTATGTTTGACCTTAGGTTTTTAACTACATCCCTACAAAATTTCATCACAATCGGTCCAGCAGTTTAGCCGTGAAGAGGTGACAGACAGAAAGACAGACAGACAGACTTTCGCATTTATAATATTAGTATGGAAATATGGGTAGTATGAATATAAATATCACATAAAAACGCACCTTGCATAATTGAAAAAATAAATATTGCTTATATTTAATAATATTGCGTTTATTTAATAAATTAAATCACAAACAGACGAAAATAATAAAGACCTTATTGCTACCAGCTAAAAAACATAGGATATTTTGTAGGGTGAAATTACTTTTAAATTTACAATATACTTATCTAAATGTACATAATCATAATACAATATTCCATATTAGGAGAAAAAAACAATTTACATTTTAACAAATACTATCACCGATTGTAACGAGTATTCCGCCATTCCATCCCGCTTAAGGTGATACCTCGGTGAACATCACTAGCGCCACCGTCATTTAAAAATAACTACTCACTGAAAACACAAGTTATCAAAAATCCCTCTGCTGTAATTATGGTTCTGGATCTGAAGTTAATTTTAATCATATTAAATTATAATTCCCTATAGATACAAATTGCATTATTGCATAAAACGGCCACTTTTAGCAGTTTTGCAAATTGTAACTATAATTTAATAATTGAATATGATTAAAATTAACTTCAGATCCATAACCATAATTACAGCAGAGGGATTTTTCATAACTTGTGATTTCAGTGAGTAATGATTTTTAAATGACAGTGGCGCTAGTGTTCACCGAGGTATCACCTTAAAACAGACCCGCGGGATGGTTCGACGGAATGCAATTTTTATTTAAAACTAGCTGTTCTCCGCGGTTTAACTCATCCTTGGTGTGTACGTACTATAGCCTATAACCTTCCCCAAGAATCAAGCTATCAAATGCAGAAAGAATTTTTCAAATCCGACCAGTAACTCCAAAGTTATAAGCGTTCAAACAAACAAACAAACTCTTCAGCTTTATAATATAATATTAGTATAGATTTCTTCCGTCAAACGATTCCACTGCTAAATGAAGTAATGTCAAACCAAATTTTGTTTGACACTTAGTTTAATTATTTACGGCGGATTTAAAAGTTATATTGCTGTGATAGGATTCATACGCTTGGAACATGTAAGAATATAAATAAATATATAGGTTGCTTAGACCCTGGAACAACACATAAGCTATATTTTATCCCGGAATTCCCACGGCAGCGGAGACCCGGGCAACAGCTAGTTTTAAATAAAAATTGCATTACCCGATTGTAACAAATATCACATAACACATATTTAAAACCTAAATAATAAAGACTGATGATAAAGTGTTTCTGTACTTTGTAAGGTACCTAACTATACTATAGCTATAGTGCCAGAAGTACAAGTTACATATTTATTATATTCATATATATTCTTTGGTATGAGGAGCTCAATAGCTAGCGCGGCGCGCGTGTTCGTAACGATAGCGCGCGTTAAGCGACGGCGAGTGCGCGGCCATGTTTGGATTGGTCGCCATTAGCGGCATTTCTATCTTGAGCTCCTCCGTGCTTCGGACGTTAAGCCATTGGTCCCGGCTGCTATCAGTAGATGGTAGTCTTTAGGCTATGTCAAATGCCTTTAGGCAGTCTGAAAAATCTGACAGTGTTGGCCACTAACACACCCGGGTCATGTTCCTGTGGGTCTGGTTTCCCTGTCTAAAAGGGTAACGGAAGTCAGACGGCAGTTGCTTCATTGGAATAATCAGTTTTCTTACTTGAAAGTAAGAAAAATGATTGTCATATCTTATGTATGGGATAAAGACGTGATTATATGATAGGTAAAGTAAAATTAAAAAATGCTATTTTCTTACTTGCCTTGACTGGGGATCGACCCCAGAACCTCCAGTTTAGTGGACTAACGCGAACCATATATCATTCGAGAACCACCCCGGTCGAATTGATAAGTTGAGTTCCAGGGGGTCTAAAATCGCCACTTTGAGCAATTCATCGAATCGATTCATATTACTAATTCCTTAGCAATTCCTCTATTTTTTGTAAAATAGCCAACTAAACTTTGCATTTCATCTTCAAAAAAAATTGAAAGAAATAGGAATTGCTAAGGAATTCGTAATATGAATTCGATTCGATGAATTGCTAAAGTGGCGTTTTTAGACCCACAGTTCTGTTTTTAAATCCCAACTAATATTATAAATGCGAAAGTGAGTTCGTTGGTTTTTTTGTTACGCTTTCACGTCCTATCTACTGAACCAAACTTCCTGAAATTTCGCATACACATAGAAGCATTGTGTAGGACATAGGGCGCCTTGCATACCGGGAAAAAAACACTGTTCCCGAGGGAATTCCACGCGGGCGAAGCCGCGGGCGAAAGCTTGTAAATAAATAATACATTTGTTTCGAATGCAAACCACATAAATCCTTCAAGTGCATTATATACAGCAAGTTGTGATGATATCCTTTACTAAGACTAGTTGACATTGAATTGTGAGTATCATAGTGACCGATCGAAGATTCGGTTTCGGAGTTTCGATACGGTTTCGATTTCGAAAAAAAAACTACCGCACCGAAAATTATTTATTTTTAGTTATTTACTAATTGGATAATTTATTTCCCCAATTTATATTTTTATATACTTGACATAACAGATTATACTAAGTTTCTGCATGACACTGTTCCTGTAATGTTATAATGTAATAACTAACCCCCGTATTAAGAAACGTTTGATAAGCCCCCCATTTTAACTAAAATATGTTTTGGCTCTTTCTCTCTTACCCGACACATCACGTGAAAGAACGAGACGAAACACATTTTAGCTAAAATAGGCTTATCACACGTTTCTTAATACGGGGGTAACACACTTATAATGATACACTGATAAATTTTGTATGCCTTATGGCGGAACATAGAGAAACCAGCTTTTGTAAACCATCTATTTGTTTTGTACTACCTATGTTCACGAAATAAATAAATTTGAATTTAAAAAGATTATCACATATATTGTAATGATAGCTGAGTTTGAATTTTTTTTTTTATAGAACAAAAAAAAATTAAAAATTGTTTTGCATGCTAGTGTCTGGTGAAATGTGAGAACCAACATTGTCATCTATCTGTGTACAACAATGGTATTTGAAAAAAAAATGACGAAGTTCTGCGTTCGGGAATTATCAAGCGTCGCTCGGCCTACTTCGGGAGAGTTCGGTCGCGTGTGTCACCCGCTAACGTCAGCTGTCAGAAATAAGTCACGGTCAATCGACCATGCACACCCTGGTGTCACAGTTCTTCGGATCTCGGCCTCTAACGTGATTCCTTTAACGACTACCAGATGGCAGCCGGGACCAACGGCTTAACGTGCCTTCCGAAGCACGGAATCATCTTTATTATCAGACAATCAGGTGATTCAAGCCTGCAATGTCCTAACCAAACTGGAAACAACTAGACAAAGTATGCTTCCCATGGAAATTGAACCCACGACCCCCGGTTCTACAAGCAAACGCCTTAACCACTGGACCACGGAGGCAGTTAGCACAATTCAATTATATAAATATACTAGCTGTTCCCCGCGGCTTCGCCCCGCGTGGGCGCTCAAAAGTAGCCTATGTTTGACCTCAGGTCTTTAACTACATCCCTACAAAATTTCATCACAATCGGTCCGGCAGTTTAGCCGTGAAGAGATGACAGACAGACAGACAGACTTTCGCATTTATAATATTAGTATGGATATATATTTACTTCATTATAACACGACACACCAGCTGTCTGTTTAAGCCAAATTTCGATAAACAATAAATGGATTTCCACATGGCAGAAAGTTTAGTAAGAAACCGGAACCGATACCGAAGATTCGGTTTCATTCTGTCTGACAAAATCTCGTTCGATCAGACCACAGAACAGAGAAATTATACGAATAGAAATGTTTTGACGCGGATTTAGTTCCAGGATCAGTGTGGCAGCGTATTCTCTCTTATTATTTTCGATTAATATTGTAAACCCATGAAAACCACACCACACCTTATTAGAAATGTATTGCGTAGTTTACAACAAAGCCACCTAATATTATCGACCAATAACAGTGGCAATAAATGACGCAATCAAATTCCGCGCCCATTTTTTTCTGTGTGAAACGTTGGCTTGCAAGCCAAACTATTGACACGTTTTTCGTGCGCTATGCCACTTCTTGTTAATATTTCTAAATGCTGTGGTTCGGACACTTAACAATATTGATGACAGCAGGTGCTGACAATATAACTTGGTGAACCGCCATTCTACCGATGGAACATTTGCAACTTTTCGCAACTCGGCGTCCTCAGTTTCTGTGCCTCGGCATACTGCTTCGAGTCCCCGAAGTTGCGCGCCTTCCACGCCATACTGTCGCGGTAGTTGCGTTCGCGCTGACAGGCGTGTCTCAGATTCACTGAAACCAGAAACAAAACACGCCAGTCAGATTCTTGCACTTTTTTTTTTTTGGTTGTGTTATTAATCTATATATAAGGTGGACACAAATCAACTGCAAATATTTTAAAGGCAGATACAGACCACTATATACTGAACAACTTTTCCAAATAAACTTATATCGAAATACGAAATTTTATTTTTCACTATCCATACTAAACTAGATCAGCTGATTCTCAATTTGTATGGGAGGTCAAAAAATTTTTTTCGTATTTCGATATAAGTTTATTTCGTTTATTCCCGGTCGTCCCCACCATGTCGTCCCCACTGGGGACGAGTGGGAAAAAAAAGTTTCGTTCGTCCCCAGTGGTGACGATTGGCACTTTTTATTTCCCACTCGTTCCGCTATAGACCGAGAGTCAAAATACAAGAGGGTTTCAATAAGAGATTTCACGGTTTGTTAAAATACTTTAATAACGCTTTTCTAAGCAAGACTGTCAATGGTTTTGATTGAAAGTAACTAAAAAATTGAGGTAATTAATACAGTATTAACGAATTTACAATAATTCTTGCAGTTCATATCACAGATAATCAACTTATTTACAATAATTCTTACAGTTTTAAACTGCTTATAACAGATAATCAACTTATTTACAATTAATAATAATAATTGAAAATAGGTTGATTATCTGAAGTAAGAATTATTGTAAATTCGTTAATACTGTACTAATTACCTCAGTGTTTTAGTTACTTTCAATCAAAACCATTGACAGTCTTGCTTAGAAAAGCGTAATTAAAGCATTTTGTCAAACCGTGAAATCTCTTATTGGAACCCCCTTGTATTTAAAGTCTCGGTCTATAGCGGAACGAGTTGGAAATAAAAAGTGCCAATCGTCACCACTGGGGACGAACGAAACTTTTTTTTCCCACTCGTCCCCAGTGGGGACGACATGGTGGGGACGACCGGGAATAAACCGTTTATTTGGGAAAGTTGTTCAGTTTAGTGGTCTGAATCTGCCCTTAAAATATTTGCAGTTGATTTAAATTCACCTTATATACATCTAATAAAATAGTAAAAATATTATGTCTGTACATTTAGTAATTTTGGCTGAAATGGATAGAGGAACACTTGAAAAGAAAAATAGAAAGATTTTTTTTTTTAATTTTTTGTCTGTCTGTCTTCCTGTATGTATGATCAGGATCACGCTAATCTCCGTTCTTGCATGGTTTTAAGATATGGTGGTAAGCCACCAGAAACACGTTTTATCGCGCCAACTTCTCCGAAACATCAAATCAAAATCAATCGATTGACTTGACATGACATTGAAAGATCATAATAAGGTCGTAGTATCCTAGACGGAATCCGAAGTGTGGACAGGCACACACTTAGGATACGGATTAAAGAGTGGAGGCAGCTTTATTTGCGTAATGACGTCACTTAGCTGTCGGCATTTTTGAACATTTTCCCGCAATCAATGTATTTTCTTGTCGAAAGTACAAAAATATGGTATGAAATCATAATATCTCGAAATACTTTTTGTATTTAAGTGTGTTAAAACTATTAAGCATACCCAATTATGCATTTTAAATGTCCCTCTACCCATTTCAGTCAAAATTACTAAATGCACAGACAAAATATTTTTACTGTTTTATTATATGTGTTGATGATTATATAAATACATACCAATATATTCCTCTTCAATCGTCATTTCAAGCCTGCGCAGTGACCCCTGATAGTCAGTGTGGAAGTTTTCTTTCACGTAGTACGGAACCTGAAATGTGAAATAAAACGTGTTTCCATTGTAACAATAAATACCACTGTTTTCTCGTCTGAGGAGCTAGATAGCCTAGCGCGCGTGTACGTAACGATAGTTCGCGTCAAGCGACGGCGAGTGCGCGGCCATGTTTGGATTGGTCGCTATTAGTTGCATTTCTATCTTGAGCTCCTCCGTGCTTCGGAAGGCACGTTAAGATGTTGGTCCCGGCTGTTATCGGTAGATGGCAGTCGTTAGGCTATGTCAGATCCCTTTAGGCAGTCTGAAAAATCTGACAGTGTTGGCCACTAACACACCCGGGTCATGTTCCTGTGGGTCTGGTTTCCCTGTAAAAAAAGGGTTACGGAGGTCAGACGGCAGTCGCTCCATTGTAATAACTAGTTCCGCCAAATTAGGATCATAGCTGAAGATGCAAACGGGAAACACGCTCGGAAGAAGAATAAATATCACGTCCTCATCGATCATTGGTTTTAAAGTATTTGAAAGAAACCAGTCAAGTGCGAGTCAGACTCGCGAGCGAAGGGTTCCGTACCATTATCTATACAAAACGGCAAAAAATTTATCTTTCATGGGAGCTCCATTTTGATTCTGTTTTTAGTAAGTAATACGGTCCCGTGTCTGTCCGCTGGACCGATTTTAGCAAAATTTGTTATGGATATAATTTAGGTCAAACATAGGCTGCTTTTGGGCGAGATATAACGTTTCACACAGGGGGGTTCTAGCGTGCTATCTACTAAACCGATATTCCTGAAATTTCGCATATACATAGGAATATTGAGAAGGACATAGGTTACCTTTCATCCTAGGAAAAAGTACTGGTGGCCTACTATCATCTCTTAAAACCATGCAAGATCCAGTGAGTAAGCGAGATGTCGCCTTACATCATGTATTGCGCTGTCTCGCTTACACACCGGAACTTGCATGGTTTTTAGAGATGATAGTAGGCCACCTTATCCCGAGGGAATCTCAATCTCAAAGCTAGTGAATAATATAATAATATATATAGGGACAAATCACACAGATTGAGTTAGCCCCAAAGTAAGTTCTAGAGTTGTGATACGGGATACTAATTCAACGATACTATATTTTATAAAAAATACATATATAGATAAACATCCAAGACCCAGGTAAATCAGAAAAAGAAATATAAAAATAAGGTACTAGCTGTTCCCCGCGGCTTCGCCCCGCGTGGGACTCGGTTATATCGCGCCCAAAAGTAGCCTATGTTTGACCTCAGGTCGTTAACTACATCCTTTCCAAATTTCATCACAATCGGTCCAGCAGTTTAGCCGTGAAGAGGTGACAGACAGACAGACTTTCGCATTTATAATATTAGTATGGATACATACCTTTAGATTGATAGTCTCCCGTGGCACTGGATACTTAGTGTTGGGTGTCAGACTGAATACCGGTTCGCTGATGAAGAACCCGGACATCATGGACAGCAGCACGAGCACTAAGACAGGCAGGAGCTGCACGAGCCCGGCTTGGGGCTCCCGCGGCGACGGCGAGCGTTGGCGGCGACGGGCGTATACTGTTGGACCACCTCCCGGATAATCTGAATAGAATAGAATAATTTGTAACTAGCTGTTCTCCGCGGCTTCGCCCCGCGTGGGACTCGGTTATCTCTAATTTCATCACAATCAGTCCAGCAGTTTAGCCTTGAAGAGATGACAGACAGACAGACAGACTTTCGCATTTATAATATTATTATGGATAGTATGGACTAGCTGACCCGGCAGACGTTGTCCTGTCCTTTTTTCTACCTCTACACCTACCCCACACCTACCGTACCCTACACCTACCCTACCTTACAACTACCCTACACCTACCTTACACCTTAGTTATAGCCCACGGACATTTTGTATGGGAAAATGTTTTCTTTTATTTTTATTTTTTTCATCTTTTTCTAATGTTTTTAAGATTTATTCTGCTATTCGGGGCGGAGACAAATCTAACGAATCAATAACCATGAAAATTGGTTCAGCAGATCTCGAGTTGTAAGTGTTGTAACAAACCCGTCTTTGTTTTATAGTATACTAGCTGTTGCCCGCGGCTCCGCCCGCGTGGGACTCGGTTATATCGCGCCCTAAAAGTAGCCTATGTTTGACCTCAGGTCGTTAACTACATCCCTACCAAATTTCATCACAATCGGTCCAGCAGTTTAGCCGTGAAGAGGTGACAGACAGACAGACAGACAGAAAGACAGACAGACAGACAGACTTTCGCATTTATAATATTAGTATGGATATAGATATAAAAAGAAAATTAGACTATTAAATAAGTGTAGCACCTAGCATTGTTAAGTCTGAACTTTAATTAATGTATAATATTATAGTATTGTGTGGTAAGCGGAGTTGAAATCGCAGATAATGACATTATTCAGACATATTTGTATACATACATACTACTGTGATTTTGTTAGTTTACCGCAATAAAGCAAAAAAAAAAAGTCTATACTAATATATGATTCAGGATGCTCTATTTGTTGAACATATATAATACTAGCTGTTCCCCGCGGCTTCGCCCCGCGTGGGACTCGGTTATATCGCGCCCAAAAGTAGCCTATGTTTGACCTCAGGTCGTTAACTACATCCCTACCAAATTTCATCACAATCGGTCCAGCAGTTTAGCCGTGGAGAGGTGACAAACAGACTTTCGCATTTATAATATTAGTATGGATAGTAACATACACTTAAGGTGATACCTCGGTGAACACTAGCGCCACCGTCATTTAAAAATCATTACTCACTGAAAATACAAGTTATCAAAAATCCCTTTGCTGTAATTAAGGTCCTGAATCTGAAGTTAATTTTAAACATATTAAATTATAATTCCCTATAGTTACAAATTGCATTATTGCTTATAACGGTAACTTTTAGCAGTTTTGCAATTTGTAACTATATGGAACTACAATTTAATAATTGAATATGATCAAAATTAACTTCAGATCCAGAACCATAATTACAGCAGAGGGATTTTTGATAACTTGTGTTTTCAGGAAGTAATGATTTTTAAATGACGGTGGCGCTAGTGTTCACCGAGGTATCACCTTAAATTACATGCAGTGTCGATGTTAAACAAAGAGAGACAGATAAACATGTTCAGCCAGGATCGGCAGACAAATCACAATAATAGTGCTAAAGAGTTAGAAACTAAAAAAAACCTAATATATGAAAACGTCTACATTAAAAAATCTCCATTAGCGCCAGGCAATTAATTTTATTTTAATTACATTGTTTGCGTAAGCCAGCAATGGGTCTATTGATATATTGTCTTTTTTAAATAATGAAGCTATTTCCAAACAAGAGGAAGAATACAAGAGGAATACATTGCCGGCCGCTAATAAGTAAAAGCTTTTAAAAAGAAATTGTAACAAATACTAACTAGAAGCACCAAAGAACATGTTAAACAACTCCTCAGCAGTAAGATCAGATTCGAATCCTCTCGCATAGTAGTGACTATGTTGTGTATGCGGAGAGTGGGCTGGCTCTTCACCTCTGAGATCGTATTGCTTTCGTTTGTCCGCGTCGGTCAGGACTGCTGCTGCGTTGCCGATTGCCTAGAACACAGATTGCAGAATACTATATTAGTATCACTACATATTAAAAAACAAGGTGCCTTGTATGCTATATCTTTTAAACTACTCAACGGATTTGGATGTAGTTTTTTTTTTAATAGATAATGTGATTCAAGAGGATGGTGGCCATGAAAAGCCGGGGCGGGTCGCTAGTTTATTTATGTTTAGTTATTAGCTAACCCTAATAACTTTTCACTCATATAATATTTATGTTTAAATTATTATACAGACGAAGATCAGCCAATGAAGCTACGAAATTGAAATTGATATTTTTGCTTAAAAATTTACATTAAATTACCTTGAATGCTTCAGCAGATCCTGGGGCATGGTTCTTGTCTGGATGTAGCTGAAGTGCGAGCTTTTTATACGCCTTTTTGATGTCAGAGTCTGTAGCCTCCTTTGTTACTCCTGGAATATTAAAAGATGATAGTATAAAAATAACAATAAACAGATGAATGAATGAATGAATAAACACTTTATTGCACAATTACATAAATAACTCATTGAATTGTTCAGGATCGAAGATGTAAAATAATACAAAGGAGGATTTAAGTGCGGTATAAGGAACTTGCTTAAATAAAATTAACTAGCGATCCATTCCCGGCTTCACACTGCATTTTATTAATGTCTTAAATTAACTAGCACACCCTTTGGATTCATAATTATTTTCTACTAGCTGTTCCCGGCAGTTTCACTCGCCACAATACAAACAGCAAACTTGGTCTAATGCATTTAAATTTTACCAAAAATTGGTACTTGTCTCACCTGATCTCTCACCATGTCTACGTCTACCACTCTCGGCTTAGTGAACCCCCATCTCATGTATGGTAGGTATAGGGGGCTCAATGTACAAAAACTCAAGTCTGGTCAAATACACACAGATACCTTTTCACTGGCTCTTAAACTATATAGCCTATAACCTTCCTCAAGAATCAGGCTTTCATATACAAAAAGAATTTTGCAAATCCGACCAGAAATTTTCAAGTTATAAACATTCAACAAACAAACTTCAGCTTTATTATATTATTATTGTAATATGTTATGGCATACAAAATTGATCACGATTCATACGTGCATAATATTGTATTTTTAAACTTCACTATCGCATTAGGTTCCCTGTAATGATAGTTGTAAGTGATGTTGAAATAAAAATAAAATAAATAAAATTAGTATAGATTTTTGAAATTGTGATTTACTGAAAATCATTGATTCAAAATTAAAGTCATTTAACTTCAAAGTTCCATCCAGTGTAAACCTCCTCCATCCTTTTGGGAAGGGAAGATGATCTTCCAAAAGGATGGAGAATACAAAGTAGCAATAAAGTAAAAATTTAACAATTTACTTTTTGATTAAATGTATAAAATAAAACTTTTTGCATGTATGGTAGAGTTAGGGACCGAAATATTATATACTAGCGACCCGCCTCGGCTTCACATGGGCATATAAAGCTTCCTCTTGAATCACTCTACCTATTAAAAAAATGCATCAAAATCCATTGTGTAGTTTTAAAGATTTAAGCATACAAAGGGACATTGAGACAGAGAAAATGACTTTGTTTTATATTATGTATAAATAGTGATATGTAGTGATTGCAAATCAAAAACAGTATAAACTTACTACATTTTGAACCATGAATACTATTAATATTGTTACAGATTTTGACATCAACAATCAATAGTGGAACTACCAATAGTTTGTTTGGGTGATACTAACCCTGACGAACTTTCCCAGTCACTTTGCTTTGTAGGTACCTTTCGTCCGTCTCCTTACATCCATCTTCAACAATAAATGAAAATAATCACAAAAAGAAGTTTCATAATCTTACCAAGAATTTCATAGTAGTCTTTGCATTTATTAATACGACGGACTGCATCAAGCTGATCCGACGTGTATTCTCTCTGTGGAGGTTGATGATTTGGAGTTTTACGCTTGCGAACATCTTCAGTACTAGCAGAAGGACTAGTCGGTGGCGACTGTTTACGCTCAGGTCCGGAGGCCGCAGCAGCTCTGACCCGCGTCAAAAACTCTTTGGCTCTAGCTGAAGGGCATAACCTCTCAGCTTTTAGTAGAAGTCGCTCTGCTTTCTCAAGGTTACCAGCCGAGAAGGCAGCTTGAGCAATCTCAATGCACTTTGCTGCTTCATCCTTGTCCTCGATCGTCATTTTGAACAAACCAGCGTCTGTAGCTGTACACTTGATATAAAAAGTGAAATCACACACTTGCTTTATGAATTAAGCACAAATAACAAAACTTTACGTTTGAATAAAATAAATCAATTAAATACGATTAATTCCACCTAATTCTGTTCCTTTGGATCGTAGGAATGAAAGAATGAATGACGTTGAGTCGTGACGTACATACGATTTTGATTTGATTATTTACTTTTTAATTTTATATTTTTACGGCCCTGGAAACGAGTTCTTTAGGCCTTCTTTGACATTACTTTCTTCAGGGAGGTTCCAATCCTCCAATGACGTCTCAACTGTCATCATGAGTAGTATCGATAGCAAATCGAATAGTTTGTCAGAGCACTCGAATCTATCAAACGGCTGAGCGTTAACACTAGCTAGCTTACCTAATCCAGTGATGCCAGATTGGGGAAAATCCCCCCGAATTTGGGGGTTTTTCTTTGGCTATTGAGGGAGTTTTGGTGGGACAATTATTTGGGGGAATAGTTGAGAGGGAAATAATTTGGCTTGGAGCAAATTGGGGGATTTTTGACGTGACAACGTCTTAAATTAGGTTGCGGCTGGGAGTCACTTATGAAAAAGTGTAACGCTCGGTAACGTTACGATGAGTCACCGAACGAGAGAGAGGCCCGCCGAATGCCTTGCGTCTCTCTCCCACTCAACTATGATCGGTCTATATGAATATAATCTGCCGCGCGCGGTCTGCCGCGCGCGGCAGATTATATTCATATCAATAAATATTCTACCGAGAAAAAGACGTTGTCACGTAAAATCTTCGCCCGTAAAACCGACTTTACAGGCAACCATTTTTTTTTTATAAACAAGTTTTTATTATAGAATGACTGTTCATTTTACTCCGAGCTCAAAGATGCAAGAACTAGCTTCTTGCATCTTTCAATCTAAAATATTTTTTAACAAAAAGCATACAGCATCGAACCTTTGTTACTATTACCTAACTATATAATAAAATCAGTTATCGTCAATACGAATCTATCTAGCCGAAACTGGATGAGGTTTTGTCATTTTATTATGTAAGTTCCTATGACCACCTATGTTTGTCTGTAGCTTCAGCATCAAAGTTTCAGACAAACATATGAATTTGGAGCTGGTACAATTAAAAAAGCATGTGAAAAATTCTTCTCTCAAATTGTATTGTATTTTTGTATTAGAATTTTTCAAAGTTTAGGGTTTTTTTCTTCAAAACCTGATTTCATTAGAGACGGGTGGGGAAAAATATAAAAAGTCATCTGGCAACACTGACCACTGACCTAACCTCTATTATGAATACGAAACGAATATCGCACGTGTTTATTATGTTTGTGCTATTTTAAATCTAATTTAGAGTGCTGCTTCATTAACAAACAGTACATTGTGTACCACATTGTTTTCGTTATCGAACAACGTGCGTAAATCTCAAACAGAGACGTAAAAACTGCGAAAATGACCGAAGTTTTGCAACCGGGTGCAGAAGTTTTCTCCGAGAAGAAAAAGAAGAAAAATAAGGATACCATAACTCTTGGTGCGTTCCAAAAGTTAGGAGATTTTAAAATTGAACCCTCAGAAAGCGTCGGTAAGTTAGATACAGCGTACTGGCCGCTTTTATTAAAGAATTTTGACAGACTCAATGTGCGCACTAACCATTACACACCTCTCCCATTTGGTCATTCTCCACTGAAGCGCCCAATTACTGATTATATCAAGTCGGGATTTATAAACGTTGATAAACCAAGCAACCCGAGCTCCCACGAAGTCGTATCATGGATTAAAAGGATCTTGAAGGTGGAAAAAACTGGTCACTCTGGCACGCTCGACCCTAAAGTTACGGGATGTCTTATTGTATGCATAGATCGCGCTACAAGGCTAGTAAAGTCGCAGCAGAATGCTGGTAAGGAGTATGTAGCTGTATTCAGCTTGCATTCAGCTGTAGAGAACATACAGAAAGTCACCCAAGGGTTAGAAAAACTCCGTGGAGCATTATTTCAGCGACCTCCTTTGATTTCAGCTGTCAAGAGGCAGCTAAGAGTGCGTAGTGTCTATGACAGTAAATTACTAGATTTTGACCAAGAAAGAAACATTGGAGTATTCTGGGTGAGTTGTGAGGCTGGTTCATACATTCGTACGATGTGTGTCCACTTGGGTCTTATGCTGGGTGTTGGCGGGCAGATGATAGAGTTGCGACGTGTCCGATCTGGCATCCAAGGTGAAAAAGAAGGCATGGTCACCATGCATGATATATTGGATGCTCAATGGGCATATGAAAACCACAAAGATGAAAGTTACATCCGTAGAGTCATTAAGCCATTAGAAGGATTGCTCATTGCTCACAAAAGAATTTTCATCAAAGATAGTGCAGTCAATGCTGTATGCTATGGAGCAAAAGTTCTGTTACCAGGGATATTGAGATATGAAGATGGAATCGAGATTGACCAAGAAATAGTCATAGTTACAACTAAAGGAGAAGCTGTGGCCCTCGCTGTAGCTCTGATGACAACATCAACAATGGCATCTTGCGATCATGGAGTAGCAGCAAAATTGAAACGTGTTATAATGGAACGAGACACATATCCTCGTAAATGGGGTCTTGGTCCTAAGGCGTCACAGAAAAAACAATTAATACAGCAAGGTAAGCTCGATAAGCATGGAAAACCTAATGAAAATACACCAGCAGAGTGGTTAAACAGTTATGTTGACTATAAAGTGAAGAAAGAAGCAGAAAATGGGGACACAGAGGAAGTTAGCAGAAAACGAACAGCAAGCACGGCTAATGCGGATGATCTAAATAATTCAACAGAAGCAAAATCGGAAAAAAAGAAAAAGAAGAAGAAGCGTGACCAGGAAGAGGTTGGCGCTGGTGATGCGACAATGGACACAAGTGAAGCACCAGCTGATGATTCTGTCCGTAAAGAGAAAAAAAAGAAAAAGAAGAAGGACAAAGAACAAGAGAGGACGGATGAGTAAATGTTTTTATTTCTAGAGGACTATGCATAAATATAATTTTTAGATTATACTGATGTTTAATGTTTTCAACTTTGTGCAAATGCGCACGAAATTGTCACATTACAATAGTTTTTCTATTGTGTCTGGATTCTGAGAGCCAATGGAATTATAGTGAATTGCAATGGTATATTTTTTAACCAATATTGTAAAAGGTTGTCAATATAATTGTATTTTTTTCTAAAGTCAGTTATATCACCAACTGTACAAAGATCTTAAGAGAATTTTTATCAAAATTGGGGTTCCAACTTCCTTTAAAAAACTCAAGGAAAAATAAGTGCCATTGAGAATAAATTTCAATCATATTACTAACATTTTTCTTTTAAGATCTAAGAGTTGTGGTGTGGTCCAACTCGCACTTGGCCAATTTATTTTATTATACACTGGCGACCCGCCCCAGCTTTGCATAGGCATAAAAACCTTCCTCTTGAATCACTCTATCTATAAAAAAAACCGCATCAATATCCGTTGCATATTTTAAAAGATTTAAGCATACATAGGGACAGAGAAAGCGAATTTGTTTTATTTTACACTTTGTAGTGATAGTGATGTATCAGCCGATATAGGTACATCATGTAACATCTGTCCATTTCATGTACTACAAATAGCTCTTCTTTCCCAACGTAGGTATTAAAAAAATAAGTAATGAAGTGGGGTTTATGAATGCCTTGATTATCTATAGATTAACCTAAATTACCAATGACACGATCTTACTTGCTATGTAAAAAATAAATCAATTTCCACTACTTTACCACATTGTGTGCATTAACTTTTTTTTTTTGATATTCCATTGATTTTAATTAAAATAACAATTTTTTTACTGATAGGTTTAATACCGAGTATCCGGGTTTACTTATTAATTTAGGAAGGAATATCCAAATTATTCATTCATGGAAAGAAGTTAAGATAGATATAAGCGCTCGATTATACGAGCACTGATGAAACCAGAGTACTATTCTGTGCTGATGATCACCATACTACATACTTGAAAATCTTGATATAAATTTCTTTTTAAATTTTATATATTGATACAAAGAATTTGTTCATTTTGAAAAAAATTAGCTGTGCTATATTTTTTAATACAGACAAATCGTACAATAGTTATACCAATAATCCTAAAGTCCTAATCAATCCTAGTGTAAGATTATAGAGATATGTACTTAGTTAAGTGAAAAAAATGTTTTATTATCTGTAAGACAAGTTGGTCATCAACATTAAAAGTTATTAAAATTATATTTTTGTTTTTATTTATTCACCACTTACATATGTGTCTGTTTTGTTTTACCACCTGTTTTAAGACGATACCTAGGTTAACACTAGCGCCACCATCATTTAAAAATCATTATTCACTGAAAACATAAGTTATCAAAAATCCGTGTTATGTAATTATGGTTCTGGATCTGAAGTTTATTTTAATCATATTAAATTATAGTTACAAATTGCAGTATTGCTTAAAACTGCCACTTTTAGCAGTTTTGCACCTTGTAACTATATGGAACTATCCATACTAATATTATAAATGCGAAAGTCTGTCTGTCTGTCTGTCTGTCTGTCTGTCTGTCTGTCTGTCTGTCTGTCTGTCTGTCTGTCTGTCACCTCTTCACGGCTAAACGGCTGGACCGATTGTGATGAAATTTGGTAGGGATGTAGTTAATGACCTGAGGTCAAACATAGGCTACTTTTGGGCGCGATATAACCGAGTCCCACGCGGGGCGAAGCCGCGGGGAACAGCTAGTAATTTAATATGATTAAAATTAACTTCAGATCTAGAACCTTAATTACGTAACAGGGATTTTTGATAACTTGTGTTTTCAGTGAATAATGATTTTTAGTTGATTTTGGCGCTAGTGTTCACCGAGTTATCGTCTTAAAACTGAATTGACAGTACCTCTAGTATGGTAGTAGTAACTGGGGGTACTGAACCAAGGTTCTTGGTTTGAAATCCGCCCTGGAAAATGAAAGATAGGGTTCCATAGACAAAACAAAACCACAACAAAACAGAAATTATAGAACCACTTAGTGCGTCTAGTACGAGATTTTTTAAACGCAGACGCACCGACTGCTTTAGGATTTTGTAAGGAATTTCTTAGTTGTTTTACTATCCGCCAGGGAGGCTGTACATGTTTATCAAACGAAATCTCTAATGCAGTCGTTAGCGTTGTTTATCAAATCTCGTGGTAGGGATACAGGCTTTGAGCAACACGGTATCAGTACGGAAGCCGTGTTGCTCGGTACATGCAGGTTACACTATTGTGCAGCCTGCATGTTTAAAACCTTTCTTTCAGAAAAAAAATGTCTGAAATATAGTTGAAAATAGAATATGACATGGTGACATAGAATGACTATATCAACCAACGGAATTTTTTAATTTCTATATTCGATGTATTTTGATAAAATTGAAGTTTTTCACTAATGATTTTGTTAAAATTGATGGTTTTTTCCACAAATGGTGTAAAAATATAATATTGTTGTAAAAAAAAACAGGCAAGTACAGTTATCTATGTAACAATATTTTTCAGGGTGGTTACTACCATCTCTTAAAACCATGCAAGTTTACCTTACTCACTGGTAAGGGAGATGTCGCCTTATATCATGTATTGCGATATCCCACTTACTCACTGGATCTTGCATGGTTTTAAGATATGTTAGTAGGGGGGTTAACCAATCCCTTAATTAATATTCTAGTCCTTTACTCAATCGTTCTTGCATGGTTTTAAAAGATGGTTAGCCACCTGGTACTTAATCTCACTGGCAGATAGCTAACATTTTAATATTTTTTTAGAAATTTGAAGTTCGATTTTCCTTGAGTTATGATTTCATATCGTGTTAGTGTCAAGCTCAGATGATCCTGCACACTGCGGTTGTGTGTGTGTCAGAGTGGTCAATCGACACTGTATGTCTTAGTATCATTGTTTAAAAATGGGGCACTGCCCTGCCACTGTTATTTGTAGTCCATTATACTATAATCCATACTAATATTATAAATGCGAAAGTCTGTCTGTCTGTCTGTCTGTCACCTCTTCACGGCTAAACTGCTGGACCGATTGTGATGAAATTTGGTAGGGATGTAGTTAACGACCTGAGGTCAAACATAGCCTACTTTTGGGCGCGATATAACCGAGTCCCACGCGGGGCGAAGCCGCGGGGAACAGCTAGTATAATATAAATTGAACTACATACTTGGTACTATAATGATTATAGTATCAAGTAGTTCAATTGACCCTGCACACATAGGTTTCTCAGGTTTACTAAACTAACGGTTAAAATTGGTCCCAGTTAACAAAATATGGAAGTCGGTGTTTGATTTTTTGGAAAAAGATTGTATTCTTATGTTTTTATTATAATTATTTTATATTATAACAATTATATATATTGATTATTTTGTACTTTGATTTTACAGATTCACAAAATGGCAAGATGTCGTCGAAGGCGAAAGTAAGAATAAAAATTATTATTATTTAAACTACAGTAGTACCACTTAAATTACACTGATGTTTTCTTCTTAGTCCGAGCGTATGTCCCGGTTGCATCTTCAGCTTACGCTTCAGAGCCCAGGGTACGCTATTAATCATAGTCCTGATTTGGCGGTACTGGTTATTACAATGGAACGACTGCCGTCTGACCTCCGTAACCCTTTTTGAACAGGGAAGCCAATAAGAAATGATCCGGGTGTGTTAGTGACCAACACTGTCGAATTGGCATCAGACATTGCCTAACGACTGCCATCTATCGATAACAGCCGAGACAAACGGCTTAAAGTGCCTTCTTAAGCACGGAGGAGCTCAATAATGGCGGCCAATCCAAACATGGCCGCACACTCGCCGTTGTTTGAAGCACGCTATCGATATGAGCACGCGCGCCGCGTAAGGCTATCGGGCTCCTACGTTACTCCCACGGTTACACCAATGTACCAGTGCCCCTAGTATGAGATTTCCTTAACGCAGATGCTAGCGACTGCGTTAGGATTTTGTATGGAATTTCTTAGTTGCCTTACTATCCGCCAGAGGCGCTGTACAGGTTTGCCATACTAAATCGCTAACGAAGAAAAAGAAAAACTCATACTAGGGGCACAGGGCGCAGTAATAAGCTACCGTTATTATGTACCTAAATGGGCCTTTGTAATTAGGCCCCATGATTGCAAATGGAGATAACAATACTTACTAAACCAATAACTAAGTACTTAGGAAACTAGATTAGGGTTTTTACCCAAATATTGAAAACTGACCTTGATTTATTTTGGTTGCAGGATGTGTAAAACGTAAGCTCTCAAAAAATTACATACCAATTTGTTGGTAAGTATAAGTAAACTATGTAGAGAAATAACTCAGAATACCTAGATCTCTGCAGAGCTCCGACTAGATACCATGAATGCCATGACTGCAATCGAACTTTTATTTGGTTGGATAATTTTCACGAGGGCAGTAAGTATATTTCGACAACTTCGTGCGCGATCTTTCTGCGGGGTGACAGACGTTGGCGGGGGAGAGGTACACAGGGCGGTAGCGGGGAGCGGATAGTGTAGTGGGGAAGGGGAACGCGTTGCCGGACTATTTGTAGGTGTACCTACATATTATCTTTCGAGCAAAGAGAGAGACCAATCATTGATTCATGGCAGTAGACCAAGAAGTAGATAGGTAGGTAGTTAAATAGAATTACTTACCTAAGTAGTAGTAGAAATGCTCAATATATAAGAAATAGGTAGCCCAAGTAGTTTGATTATGATATACTGATGACGATATCTTCATGACTAGCTTGGCGCCAAAACTCGATCACCTTTAGTCTATAGAAATAGTTTTATAAATAGAGCCCACATGCGTATTGAGAACACACATAAATACATACAACTTATACCTGGTAGCTTACTAACACCATGCAAGATCTAGTGAGTAAGCGAGACAGCGCAATACATGATGTAAGGCGACATCTCTCTTACTCAATCGTTCTTGCATGGTTTTAAGAGATGGTAGTAAGCCACTTATTGTTTTTGTTTAAGCCGATGTCGTAGTAAAAGCGGTCGGTTTAAACGCTGTCGCTCCGGAGATCGTCGCTACAGAGTACGGCAGAGCTGTTGTCGGCGGCGGCGCTGCGGATCTCGCCGCCGCCGCAGACGCTCCGGACGCCGACCCGGTAAACCACGGTAAGTAATGTGATTTTTTTCCTCTAGTTCGGAAATAGCTTATATATATATAACTAGCGACCCACCCCGATTTCGCATGGGCATAAAAACCTTCCTCTTGAATCACTATCTATAAAAAAAACCGCATCAAAATCCGTTGCTTAGTTTTAAAGATTTAAGCATACATAGGGATATAGGGACAGAGAAAGCGGCTTTGTTATATAGGTACTATGTAGTGTTTATTTGCAGACATTAGGTACCCGCTTCATCCTTTCGGGAGATATGATGCCAGAGACAGACAGAACACTTCAAACTTATAACACTCCACTTTTTGCGTCGGGAGTTAAAATAAACACTGCGCTTCGGCCTTGCAAAAACTCGGCCGTATTTCCGGTCTAGACAGTAATTTACTATTATTTTCTAATAATACACTTTGTCCTACCTACGTCCAGCAGTAGACGGCCTGCGGCTGAAATGATGATTACACTTTGTATAGCTTGACTAGCCATAAAAAGATGTGGCATTAGCTAGAGACCCTCATATAGTGTGGTTTACACTCTGTGCCCCTAGTATGAGTTTATCTTGACGCAGACGCTAGCGACTGCGTTAGCGATTTAGTATGGCAAACCTGTACAGCGCCTCTGGCGGATAGTAAGGCGACTAAGAAATTCCATACAAAATCCTAACGCAGTCGCTAGCGTCTGCGTCAAGAAAAACTCATACTAGGGGCACTGGTGTCAGAGTTCTACGAAGCTGCCTTTTGACCTCAAAGTGGTTCCTAAAGAACACCAAATGGCAGCTGGGACCAACGGCTTAGCAGAGGTGATTCAAGCCCTGCCAGCAAGGTACTTAATTGTGTTCTAACCATAATTCTTATTTAATTGTGTGCAATACTTAAGGTGATACCTCGGTGAACACTAGCGCCACCATCATTTATTAAAAAATAATTATTCACTGAAAACTCAAGTTATCAAAAATCAGGTTCTTGATCTGAAGTTGATTTTAATCATTTTAAATTATAGCTCCATATAGCATTAGTAATATTTTATCGATGCAGATAGTTACAAATTGCAAAAGTGCTAAAAGTGGCCGTTTAAGCAATATTGCAATTTGTAACTATAACATAACACCGATTTTTGATAACTTGTTTTTAGTGAATAATTATTTTTAAACTAGCTGTTGCCCGCGGCTCCGCCCGCGTGTAGTTCGCTTTTCGCTTAACCTGTGGAAACTACAACTATCCAGACCTATAGTTAAATCTATAAGTAGTATCCTATTCCCGTGCCAATTTTATAAAGCCATTAGCCATTGCTACGATATCAAACTAAAAATATTAACATTCATACTATCACATCTTTTTCTCTAAAAGAGTAGACGCAGCCTATTACAGGGTCATTAGAACCTAACTCAATAAATAGTGTTATGTTAGTTAAATTAGACCTTACGACACGACCGTATGTTCCGTCGAACAACAACTGAACTGACTTGCTGGTTTGATTATTTTTTAAACCAAAGCCAAACCAACCAACTAATCAATTCAAATAGCTTACAATACAATACAACAAACGACCGATAAACAAACCAACCAATAGAACTAAATAAACAACCAAAATTTTTTTGAAATAATTAGAATTAATTGCTGGAAAAATTTCAATCTGCTATAATACCATATGAGAAAAAAATAATTAAATTAACTTCAGCGCCATCTATTGATATTTTATGTAACTAAATTATACGCCCACACACATTCAATGTGTTAATTTTTTAAAATTTAATAGAGACTGCAGTGTGTTTTTGTCTTCATTGATATCGATAAAACAAAGTAGAAATTGTAGCTTTATCTATATTAAATACGTTTATGTAAACCGGATTCAACTCTGTAAAAGTTTTGAAACAGTGCTAGAAGTAAACTTCGATTGACCATAACTTCTTTTTCCCTTAACCGATTTTGACGAAACAAAGTTTTGACAAAACTGTTAAACGTATATGTAATCCACCTGTGAAAACCGCGTTCGAATCTGTTGAGTAGTTTTGAAGTTATAACGTACCAGACATACAGAAAGACAGACAGACAAAAATTCCAAAAATTGTTTTTTTTGGTTTCTGTTACACGTCTTTCTTTAATCGCCCCGTATCAGTTTTTTAGAAAAATATTTAATGTACAGACATTCAATTTTTACTGTCCGATTATATGTAAAGATAGATGGATAAGTACAAAATCCATATCCATACTAATACTATAAATGCGAAAGTCTGTCTGTCTGTAACCTCTTCACGGCTAAACTGCTGGACCGATTGTGATGAAATTTGGTAGGGATGTAGTTAACGACCTGAGGTCAAACATAAACTTTTGGGCGCGATATAACCGATTCCCACGCGGGGCGGAGCCGCGGGGAACAGCTAGTACTTATATATTAACGGACTTAACGCTAAGAGCGTTCTCTACCAGTCAACCATTTGATTAATCTTCTTTTTCAATGTCGTCAATGACAAACTATTAGATATGATTTGTAAGGGGTTGCGATATCGTTTATCCTGAAATAAATTTGCAAATGAATTTATTTGTTTCTTTTCAAAATTATAAAAAAAAGTAAGAAAATAATTCTAGAAAACAAATAAAACACGAAATCATAAAATTATTGTTTGTGACAGGATTCGATCCAGGTACTTTCTTGAAACATTTCTTTACTAAAGTATTAAAAAATTCTTAAAAATTAATACAAAACGAAAAAAAAAGTAAATAAAAAAAAGTAAGTAAAAAAAGCAAGTAAAAGAAAGTAAGTAAAAAAAAAGTCATCTATAGCAGGATTCGAACCCTCGACTTAAAAATATGATCTACGACCTCTACCGATAGGCCAACATACGTTGCTAGAGATTGGCGAAATTTCAAATGGGATTTGTCTATAGGTACGCAAATTCGCGCCATCTATTGAGATTTTATGTTACTAAATTTACGATCAAATTCAATGTGTTATTTTATTAAAATTAATAAGTGCAGTGCGTGTTTTCGTCTTTATTGATATGGATAATAAAAAGTAGAAATCCTAGCCTTATCTAAATTAAATTAAACGTAAGTAAACGCATTAAAAGTTTAGAAGCAGTGTTTGAAGTAAATTTTCAATCGACCATAACTTCTTTTTCCCTTAACCGATTTTGACGAAACAAAGTTTTGACAACGCTCCTAATCATATGTAATCCAACTGTGAAAACCGCGTTTAAATCCGTTGAGTATTTTCGAAGTTATAACGTACCAGACAGACATACATACATACATACATACATACAGACAGACAAAAATTCCAAAAACTGTTTTTTTGGTTTCTGTTACTCCTTTTTAATCGCACTCAATCAGTTTTTTTGAAAAATATTAAATGTACAGACACTCGCATTTTAGTGTCTTATTATATGTATTGATAAATGATGGTGCCGCTAGTTTTCGTCGTAATCGTCTTAATAGTTTTGATTGATTCCATTATCTTTTCCATGATGATTTCCAGTTATCGTTGGCGTTGCCGCTCCCGCTCAGGCTCCTTCAAACGCTGCAGGCGTTGCGACAGGAGATACAAGCTGCGCAAGCGGTCCATTTCCCCGTGAGAATTGTAGGTATATCATGAAATTTTATTCAATTCTGGTGGCTTACCACCATCTCTAAACCCATGCAAGTTCCAGTCAGTAAGGGAGATGTCGCCTTACATCATGTATTGCGCTATCCCGCTTACTCACTGGGTCTTGCATGGTTTTAAGAGACGGTGGTATGGTAAACCCCCTGGTAACTACCTACCCGCTTTTTTTTCTTTTGTTTCAGTAACATCGACAGGAGTCCTAAAGGCTTGAGAGAGCGGCAGACACATTTATTTTTTACAAAACCTGTGTTTTTATTAAATAAACAAGTTTTTTTTTTTACTGAGCATAATATTTTAGTTTAATCATACATGACCGACAAATACGACGTTACCACAGAATAGATTCATACTTTTAACTTCGTTGTGGATCAAACTACCTGAATTTTCAAAACCTATTTTGATGCGGTTTTTATTTTGGAGGTTCGTTTTCTTTGGAGATAGTTTTGACGCATCTGATATTTATTAAGGAATAAAAAAAATATGATTGTTTAGTAGCAATTTATTATAATAATTATTGTAACATCTAAAATAACTTAGCACTAGCGTTCCTGAAGGCGTTAAGTTGTGTATACAGGTACTTAAAAAGCGAGTATGAGATGATTATGGAGGAAACGAGGAGGAGTGTCTTTATTCTGGGACCAGAATAAAATGCAGGACTTTGTCAAACAAAACGTCCAAAAAGTCCACTTTCCAAAAATAACGTTGAATTCTTTAAGTTGGATTCTCAAATGGTTGAATCTTATAATGTTGAATTCTCAAAAAGTTGATTCTCAAATGTCCACTTCCCAAAAAAAAACACTTCTCAAACATTATGCGTAATTTGAAGCCTTATCTAGTGGATCGGGAATTTACACTATGAAATTGTTTAGACAAAATATACCTATTAACGTCAGTCATAGCGTTAAAAAATGCTCGAGCTCGTTCATAACTATATTAGGCCACCTGGGCCAAAATTAATGGTTATTAACATAAATAATTAAATTTTATTACATTTGTGTAATTTAAACAATAAAGACTTGCCGTGCTAAATTGTGACAAAGAAACTCAATATTGGGCAATCAAATGCCCGAATACCTACTCACTCTATTCAATTTTGAAAGCTGCTCAAGTAACATGCTGTCGCGCTGAACGTCAACGGTATGACAGTGACAGCATGATACATGAACTGGAGGCTTACTATCACCTCTAAAAACCATGCAAGATCCAGTGAGTAAGCGGGACATCGCAATACATGATGTAAGGCGACATCTCTCTTGCTCAATCGTTCTTGCATGGTTTTAAGTGATGGTGGTAAGCCACCTGTTTAAGTATCATGCTGTCACTGTCATATCGCTGTCGTTCAGCGCGACAGCATGATACTTGAGCAGCTCTCAGAATTAAGTAGCGTTTGAGTATTCGGGCACACATTCTAAGCTACTTTGATCCACTTCGTTGTCGCACTAAGAGACACCTATGTTTTTTTTTCACGCCTTTTTTGAGACATGTATCCACAAACGAGCCCAAGTGAATTAAATTCAGTAGTAATACACTATCGGAACTATCCCATCATAGGCCTGCCCATGCCGCGGCCGCCCGCCATCGGAGCCCCGTCGCCACTCTTAACATTCTTTATTGTCTCATCAACCGATAGGATCTGAAAGAAAAGTACATCTATATAATTATATTATATTTTCACTACATAGTATAAAACAAAGGAGTTAGCGTACCACCGGCCAGTTTCCTTGCTAGTCATTTTCATTAACTCACCAGTTTACTTACTAGACACTTTCGGTAGGTTGTCAATTTTGCTAATTAGTCATTTTCCTGATTCGTCAGTTTCTTCCTTCGCTACTTTTGCTAGGATGTCAGTTAAGCGATATTGCTAGTATTGCGATCCGCGAGTGCCATTATTTGTCAGTTGCACTAATACGTAGAACGGTTTTCTTTTAACAAATACGGAATCATTTTTCCTATCAGACAATCAGGTGATTCAAGCCGGCAAAGTCCTAACCAAACTGGAAACAACTTATTATAGTATAGTATGTGACCTCCACTTATGACCTCTGGGTCTTCAGGCAATCCTTTTAACCATTAAACCACATATGGAAACTGACCAGTAGTGGTACGTTTCATTCAACCATAGAGGAATTTTAATATAGAAAATATATATCTTGTCAAGTATTGCGAACATCCTGAATAGACCCCGAAAGCGTATCTGGACTTATATAAATAGGGGATCGAGTCAGTTTGAATTGAGTAGCGAGAAAAGTAACGGATTAGGAACATGATGAAATAGAAAATCTGACAATCTAAACTAACTGACGAACAAGGAAACTTGCGAACCAAGAAACCAACCTAATATGGAAATTGACAACTTGGTGAAACTGGCAAAAAAGGAAATTGGCGAATTCAGAAACTGCCTAATAAGTAACTGGTGAATTAGTGAAAATGGCTAGCAAGGAAACTGGCTGGTGGTACGCTAACTCAAACAAAGTCGCTTTCTCTGTCCCTATGTATACTTAAATCATTAAAACTACGCAACGGGTTTTGATGCAGTTTTTTTTAATAGATAGTGATTCAAGATGCAAAGATGCAAAGCCGGGGTGTGTCGCTAGTCCATACTAATATTATAAATGCGAAAGTCTGTCTGTCTGTCTGTCTGTTACCTCTTCACGGCTAAACTGCTGGACTGATTGTGATGAAATTTAGTAGGGATGTAGTTAATGACCTGAGGTCAAACATATGCTACTTTTGGGCGCGATACAACTGAGTCCCACGCGGGGCGAAGCCGCGGGGAACAGCTAGTCCATACTAATATTATAAATGCGAAAGTCTGTCTGTCTGTCTGTCTGTCACCTCTTCACGGCTAAACTGCTACACCGATTGTGATGAAATTTGGTAGGGATGTAGTTAAAGACCTGAGGTCAAACATAGGCTACTTTTGGGCGCGATATAACCGAGTCCCACGCGGGGCGAAGCCGCGGGGAACAGCTAGTATTATATAAAAAAGAAAGTCGTGTTAGTTACACTATTTATAACTCAAGAATGGCTAACTGATTTGGCTAAAAATTGGTGGGGAGGTAGCTTTGAACCAGGAGAAGGACATATGCCTTTCATTCCGGGAAAAGCCACTGTTCCCGAGGGAAGCTCACCGGGTAAAAGCCGCGGGCATAAGCTAGTTGTTTCTTAAAACTTGCTCTCTCCCCGGTTTCGGTCCCGTTTAATATTTGGGATAAAAACTATCCTATGTGTTATTCCCGGTCAACTCAATAAATATCCACACTAATAAATGAATGAATAAACACTATTGCACCAATTACATAAATACATCATGGATACTAATGTCACATATTTGATAAAATTATCCAACACAAGCATAAAATTCCCACAAACAAGTACAAGTAGTATGACCAGCGGTTTTATACTTGTGGCAGAGAGGAGTCGCTTGTTACTGCCACTCCGGTGGTTGAATGCTCTATGGTAAAGAAACTTAAAATAGAATAACCCTTAAAATAGAAGGGAGTTTTTTGAGGAAAAGAAAACTGTCACTTTGTCCGTGCTGTATTTAATTTCCAAAACATAGGTTTTTTCGAGTATTTGTGCATAAAATTGGCGGATTATTATTCGCAAAGTGTTCGTGAACAAGCGTGAGTGTTGGGAAGTGGTACAGTATAGATTATGTGAATTTTATCTTTGTCACCAAAATCTCCAAGTAATCTCCAATAGCTAAGTGAAAATTTTCCACCGCTTCACTAAGCCATCTGACTCTGACTAGACTTAGTTTGAAGAATATCAATAAATTCAAGAAAGGACTAGTTTCCATGGCCGTAAAAAGTATTATTAAAAAAATAATAGATAGATAGAAATAAATTCCGACCTGGGAAGCAGCTTCGCAGGCAGCCGTAATGGCGTTGATTTTGATAATAGCGGGCTCCCACACACAACTCGCGTAGTTGTCCCCGATGTCCTCCTTCTGTATGTCCACGCCGTACCACACCTCGCCTATGACAAAAACATAGTACATTACAGTCGCGGCCGGAAATAAAGCTGTTTACGGCTTACATGCATAGTGCTTTTCTTTCTCTTGCGAGGAAATTAATTGATTTCAAAATAAAAAAATGAAATTAATTAAATAAATTGTAATGTATAGATTTTGGTACCAATTCAAAGACTTCGCAACACCCAGCCTGGGTTTATGTACATTGTACATTCTTACCAAAATATGTAATTCCACCTTCTTCATATTATGTACATGTAAGCGAGAAATAAATAAATAAACAATGTCCTATAATTTTTACATTGGCTGGGTGACTGTTGCGAAATTAAAAAACCGACCAAGTGCGAGTAGAACTCGCATCCAAAGAGTTCCGTACCCTGTCTATCATACAAAACGTCAAAAATATCACGTTTGTTGTACGGGAGCCCTACAATAATTTTTTATTCCGTTTTAAATACAGAATTTTTAGTATTTGTTGTTATATTGGCACCAGAAATATTCATTATGGTACATTCAAATTTTTTTCTTTTTCTCCCAGACCAGCATGGAAAATTCTATTTCTACAAACAAACAAAAATAGCTGAAATACTTGAACCCTACTGTGGCGGCACTAGCGCCACAACAAAATAACTACGAAGACAATCAACAGATGGCGTTAAAACCACGAAAAACGAGCTTGCATACAAAACGGGAAAATTACTAAAGTCTAAATCGCGCTTGCAAAGTTTCTACGGATTGGAGCATAAATACAACCTCCGACAAGACATCGTCGGAGCCGCGGTTCCCCAGGCATAACACCAGTAGGCCGACCGCCTATCTCGATTCTCTCCTCTCGTAATGGCTACTTGTATCACTATCGCCACTTTTCGCTCCGCCTCAAAACGCTTTAAAAACAATTTGTTAGTGACAACGCATTCGACAATGTAAACAAAAAAAAATTGTTTTTTAAGCGTTTTGTGCGTTAGACCGAGCGAAATGTGGCGAAAGCGATACAAATAGCCATTACGAGAGGAGAGAACCGAGATAGGCGGTCGACCTACCTGCCTGGCGGGAAGATCTTCTCTTCGTGGTCCCGTCACTCTCCAAACTTACCTTGATGATGTTTCTGCCTCAGCTTGTTTAACAGCGTTGTGGCGTCGAATCCGGCGTTGTCGCACAGCTGCCGCGGAATGGCTTCCAGCGCCCGCGCGATGGCTCCTAACAGAAGTTGTTCTTTCCCAGCGACCGTCTTCGAGTATTCGCGGAGATGCTTGGATAGCTCCATGTCGATCGCACCGCCACCTGGTGGGAGATTAAGCATATTAAATTCAAATGATTATAAAAACAATACAAATGATTATGAATCTAAATAAATAAGGAAAAGATCTAAAATTTGTTGGTGACGCAGTAACTTAAAGACGTAATTTCTTGTTAAGATTTCTAAATAGGCCTCATATATCTGTTAGATCCACACGATTTTTCAGTAATTGGATCCGTTGTTTATAATCATCGGCCATGATGAGTCTATATGACATGGTATATACATTTAGGGTATTATGACAGCACAAGCAACGGCTGAATGGCACGGATATGTGTGCTAATTGACTCGCACCACTTCTTCTTCATCGGTCCCTCAATGCTGAGTATTGTGACCACATAATAATATGTGTTTCCAGTGAGCGCGATCGGCAGCACTACGGACCGCGTTATATATGCTGCCTCTAGCAGCTCGAGTACTGGCGGTACAACCACACACCTCACTTACGTTAGAAGAGACTACAGCGGCCTTGGGATTTAAATAATCTCTGAAATGTCTGGTCAGAAGGCAACGGGAAAACCACTGCACTAAATTCCCAAGAAAATCACTCGCACCACTAAATATACCGAAAACCGAAATGGAGTAAAAAAGTAGGAAAGCGGAACCTGGTCTGTGAGGCTGACGATGCAACCGAGGAAAACGCTAGGACGAAGAAGCGGATGTATGTAACTGCACATTATATTATTTCCTTTTCTTCGTTCGGTAAAAAAAAAAACAAATGTAATTGTCGTCGAAGTAAAGGAAAAGACCGCAAAAGCTGTAGCGACGCCATTGATTCGTAATTAAAATATAATATTTTATTTTAAACTAGCTGTTGCCCACGGCTCCGCCCGCGTGCGCCTCGGTTATATCGCGCCCGAAAGTAGGCTATATTTGACTCCTAGTGCATAACTATATCCATACCAAATTTCATCACAATCGGTCCAGCAGTTAAGCCGTGAAAAGGTGACAGACAGACAGGCAGACTTTCGCATTTATAATATTAGTATGGATATGGATAATTGGCTGATTCTATAAATCTGAGATTTATTTCTGGTATCAAGGAACCTTATTCCTACCGACAGAAAAAAATATCAAAAATGTTCACTCCTACCCTATTAATGGGTCCTATTTTTACCGTTCGGGAACCCATTTTTTTTCCACTTACCGGCTACGACGGCGTCGTTCCTTATGGTCCGGCGAACTATCATGATGGCGTCGTGAAGCGAGCGCTCAGTCTCCTCCAGGAACTGCTCAGCACCGCCGCGAAGCACCAGCGTGCATGTCTTGGCGGCAGGGCAACCTGGAAATAATTGATTTATTGAATTTGAATGGCTCGAATCACCAGGTGGCTTACCACAATCTCTTAAAACCATGCAAAATTCAAATTCAAATTCAAATTGTTTATTTTCAATATAGGATATTCTTATCACTTATTGACGTCAATTGTTACTTATTTTAAGTTTACCACCACTTCCAAAGCGCAAGTGGAGAAGAAGTGGCGCCACAAACTCCACAGCAGCATTTTCTTCAAAAACGTCAATTCACAGAATTTGAGTCAAATCAGACGAGTTTACATTTGAATATTTTTATAATTACAAAATCCAGTGAGTAAGGCGGAAATAATTACTTTATTGAATATATAACAAACTACCGGATGAATTAAGGCAACTACAATTTTTAAGGAGAAACTCTATAAGTGGCTTGTTGACAAATGTTTTTATAATGTACAGGAATATTTAGATTTAAGAACTATAATAATTGACTGTAAAATTAACATAAATTGACATGAGTAGATATTGTAAATTGACATGAATAGATATTGAAATTGACAAATTAACTGACTGTAAAATTATTAGTAATAGCCGGTAATAATTGTTAACGGAATTTTAATTTATATAATTTTGACATAGTCTGTTGCATGTCAGTTTATTGACTAAACGTGTGATACATATTATGTTTACTTTATATTTAATAACTTTTTAAGACCATGTTTATAGCAGCAATAAAATTCATTCATTCATTCATTCATTCGAATATGTATGGCTTGAATCACCAGGTGGCTTACCACAATCTCTTAAAACCATGCAAGATCCAGTGAGTAAGGGGGATGTCGCATTACATCTTGTATCGCGCTGTCTCGCTTACTCACTGGAACTTGCATGGTTTTAATAGACAATAGTAACCCCCCTGATTGTCTGACAATAAAGATTCTGTGCTTCGGAAGGCACGTTAAGCCGTTGGTCCCGACTGCCGTCTGGTAGTCGTTAAAGGAACCACGTCAGAGGCCGAGACGCAGTTCCGAAGAACTCTGACACCAGGGTGTGCATGGTCGATTGACCGTGACACCTAAATGAATGAATGATTACTTTTTTTTTTTTTCTGCTTGTGTGACACAATCACAACTGTTCGAAAAAAGTCAAACAAAAATTTGTATCAGCAAAAATGTGTCTTAAGTGATCGATAGATGGCGTTAATATGTCTCAGTATTGAGAGACTCTATTGGTAAACTAGAAAATCGACGCGTCTCTTTGTTTGGCGGTTGAATATTTTTAAGTATTCTGTAATCTAATACTTAGTGTAAAAATTTAATAACATACCTACTGTTTACCTTACAACAGTGAAATTATGATTTACCTACTACACTAATTGTTCTCGAATATGCCATATTAATTCAATGATCAGTTTAAAAAAAATATCAACATCTATTTATTTTATACTAGCTGTTCCCCGCGGCTTCGCCCCGCGTGGGACTCGGTTATATCGCGCCCAAAAGTAGCCTATGTTTGACCTCAGGTCGTTAACTATATCCCTACCAAATTTCATCACAATTGGTCCAGCAGTTTAGCCGTGAAGAGGTGACAGACAGACAGACAGACAGACAGACAGAAAGACAGACAGACAGACAGACTTTCGCATTTATAATATTAGTATGGATTTGAAATATCGTCTGTTAAACTTACGCCCGAATACTAAACGCGACTCAATTTTGAGAGCTGTTCAAGTATCATGCTGTCACTGTCATATCGTTGACGTTCAGCGCGACAGCATGATACTTGCAAAACTGCTAAAAGCGGCCGTTTTAAACAATATTGCAATTTGTAACTATAATTTAGTATGTTTAAAATTAACTTCAGATCCAGAACCTTAATAACATAACACGGATTTTCGATAACTTGTGTTATCAGTGAATAATGATTTTTAACTGATGGTGGCGCCAGTGTTCACCAAGGTATCATCTTAACAAACATTTGATAATATTTATGGATAAGGGGGTACAAATCTAGCTATAAAATAGTCATGATTTTACACAAAATTACATGAAAACCGACAAAATAACAGAGTAACTACATATGAACATAAATTGTATAGCTAAATACTTATTTATTGCTATTGAACCGAATTCAAGAGTTAAATAAGAATAAGTTAAAATTTAAGCTAAAATTCTAAACCATACAAAAAATTCGACTAATCTTGGTCAATTCTCACCAGATGGCGCCTCTTCTTTCTTATACCCTAGGCACATAGAAAATACTATTTAGACTCTTTCGCGACGGATACGTTATCATTAGGGTTCTGTTCGACCGGTATTTTTTATTAATTTATTTACTAGTGACCCGCCCCGGCTTCGCATGGGCATAAAAACCTTCCTCTTGAATCACACTATCTATTTAAAAAAATCCGCATCAAAATCCGTTGCGTAGATTTAAAGATTTAAGCATACAAAGGGACATAGGGACAGAGAAAGCGACTTTGTTTTATACTATATAGTGATTTATTCCGTTTTAGGAAGACTTACAGCTATTACACAAGAAAATGGCAATTGAATGACAAAAAGCCAATTAAAAGAATATAATTAAAAAAAATACGAGCATAATTTTGGGTCGTAAAAATACCGGTTATTCGCTAATTCGATTTTGATGAAATTTGTTATGAACAGTTAAAGATCTGTGGACAAATATAGGCTACTTTAAGGCATAATATAATAATTAATAAATAGGGACAAATTTTATTTAATTTCAGTGTTCGTGAACAAGCGTGAGTGTTGGGAAGTGGTGCGTTGTCACCAAAATCTACAAGTTATAGCTAAGTGAAATTTTTCCACCGCTTCACTTAGCCATCTGACTAGACATACTTACTTAACTAAAGTAGGACTGAAGAAGATTAACCATTCGCTGACAGTAACGTCCCTCAACGTAGATAACAGTTAACCGTCATTGTTATCTCGTTCACACAAGTGTTAATAAATTCAAAAATGGCCTTAAAGGACTAGTTTCCACGGCCGTAACAAGTATTAAAAAAAAAGACGACTAAAGTAGGACTGAAGATTAATAAACCCAAAAAAGGCCTTAAATGACTAGTTTCCACGGCCGTTAAAAGTATTAAAAAAAAAGACGACTAATGTAAGACTAAAGATTAATAAATCCAAAAAAGGTCTTAAATGACTAGTTTCCACGGCCGTTAAAAGTATTAAAAAAAGATTTAACTAAAGTAGGACTAAAGAAAATTAATAAATTCAAGAAAGTCTTTAAAGGACTAGTTTCGACGGCCGTAAAAAGGTATGAAAAAAAACAAAGTATGCCTTAAAGAACTAGTTTAAACTGGCGTAAAAGGTATTAAAACACAAAGTACTCACCGGTGAAGATGTTGTATCTCTCGCCGCCGACCTGCCTCTCGGTGAAGTGCTTGCAGCAGCCCAGGGCTTCGGGCTTCAGGTCGCGCACCGACGACAGGATGGCGCCGCCGCACGCGCGCTGCGTGCGACGCAAGTCTTCCTCGGGAACGCGGCCAGCGCAAAACATGTCGCTGGGAATGTTATACTATCTCAATTCGATGTGTGTTTTTTTTAATGTCGCTGGGAATGTTTGCCAACATTAGAAACAGACGATGAGAAAAAGTTACGAGAAGGAACTAGGAGACGGCATCTCAACAATGATATCACGCCCCATATAGAAATTATGAAACATATTGGTCAGTACCAGGCATATAAGGCTTACAAAAAATTACCAAAATATATCAAGGATTGGATTATCGACCATTTACAGTGGCAATAAATGACGCAATCAAATTCCCCGCCCATTTTTTCTGTGCGAAACGTTGGCTTGCAAGCCAAACTAGTGACACGTTTTTCGCGCGCTATGCCGCTTCTTGTTAATATTTCAAAATTCTGTGGTTGTAGTCAATGTGGAATAGGGCAAAAATAGACCTCATTATATTCTAGTGATCCACACAACGTTTTCAGTAATTGGATCCGTAGTTTATAATCATTGGCCTTGCCGTCGCGACTTGTAAGAAAAAATAAGCTATTTCCGATCAAGTGGAAGAAGAAAATATTTATAAGATAGATGTGTTTACACTTGATCGGAAATAGCTTATTTTTAAAAATAAGTTTCATTGATATAGCTGCTATTGCTGTCGTGTGTCCACTACAAACGCAACACAAACTTTGATCCCCGTATTAAGCACATTAACGTGAAATTAAAATTCATTATTCAATGAAAACACAAATTACCAAAATCCGCGTTATGTTATTAAGGTTCTGGATTCTGAAGATCTGAGGTTAATTTTAAACATATTAAGTTATAGTTCCCTATATTACATATACAAATTGCAATATTGCTTAAAACGGCCACTTGGCAGTTTTGCAATTTGTAACTTTTTTGACGACCTCCGTGGCGTAATGGTTAACATGCCTGACCGCTACTCAGGAGGTCCCGGGTTCGAACCCCGGTCAGGTCGAGATGAAAAATGATCTTTTTCTGATTGACCTGGGTCTTGGATGTTTATCTATATGTATTTGTTATAAATTATAGAATCGTTGAGTTGGTATCCCATAACACAAGTCTCGAACTTACTTTGGGGCTAACTCAATCTGTGTGATTTGTCCCTATATATTTATTTATTTATACTATAGGGAATTATAATTTAATATGTTTAAAATTAACTTCAAATCCAGAACCTTAATTACATAACACGAATTATCGATAACTTGTGTTTTCAGTGAATAATGATTTTTAAATGGTGGTGGCGCTAGTGTTCACCAAGGTATCACCTTAATACGGGGGTGAGAATAATGAGAAAAAATCACTTACCGGTCGGCAAAGTACTGAGTAGCCACATCACCGATAGGCAGCTTGCTGAGCACAACCTGCGCTCCGCTGGAGTGCAACGCCGCCAGCTTCTCGTACAGTATCTGCCATTCAGCGTCCACCACCTTCTGGTATTCCTTCACATTATCCACACGCACCTGACAGATTGACAAATATAATATTAAATGGGAGTTTTTGGAGGGAAAGTAAACTGACGCTATGTCCGCGCCGTATTTAATTTCCAAAACTTAAGTTTTTTTCGAGTATTTGTGCATAATATTGGCGGATTATTATTCGCAAAGTGTTCGTGAACAAGCGTGAGTGTTGGGAAGTGGGACAGTGTCGATTATGTGACTTTTATCTTTGTCACCAAAATCTCCAAGTTATAGCTAAGTGAAATTTTTCCAACGCTTCACTTAGCCCTCTGACTCTGACTAGATTTACTTGACTGGACTAGACTACTGACTTGACTTTTTGACTTGACTAATGTAGGACTGAAGAAGATTAGTAAATTCAAGAAAGGCCTTAAAGACTAGTTTCCATGGCCGTAAAAACAATTAAAAAAAAAATTAAGTGGCAGTCGCTAATTAAGAATTTAGAATTTTAGTCTCATGAGTATATATTTCAACTCGAACACTATGTCTTTCTCAACCTTGACATTAGCAAAATCATCGTTTGGAGATGAACGATGGAGCCATAACCAAAAAATACAAAAGAATAGAAGAATTTAGAAACAAACTATACAATTTTTTTTTTGTGTTTTTTATATATATACTAGCAACCCGGCTTCGCATGGGCATAAAAACCTTCCTCTTGAATCAAAATGATGATTGAATGAATGAATTCTATCTATTGAAAAAACCGCATCAAGGTCCGTTGCGTAGTTTTAAAGATTTAAGCATACAAAGGGACATAGGGACAGAGAAGAGAGGGTAGCTAGTTAAAAACATATTTGCAAGACCATACCTCAGCATTGTCCCTCTCAGCCTTTAACTCAAGTTCGATATTGAGCAAAGCGATCTTGCAGTCATCGTAACTCTTGGGCTGCATTTCGAAGCCAGCGTACGAGAAGGTCTTCTTAAAAGCCACCCCGGCTACCAGAAAAGAGTCTTCTAGAGCCCCACCGGACACTTTCTTGATACCTAAAACAAATTAATATAAGGTACACATCTCCCTATGTCGGTGGACAATCTATGTTTAAAAAGGATTGGTGATTCAAGCCTGCAACGTCCTAACAAAACTGGAAACAACTAAACAAAGTATGCTTCCCGTGGGTGTCGAACCCACGACCACCGGGTCTACAGGAAAACGTGGATAATTTAATAATATGAACCAGATGGTCAGATGACCTAAAGAAGGTCGCAGGCAGACGCTGGATGCAGGCCGTTTCCAACCGGTCGTTCTGGAAATCCTTGGGGGAGGCCTATATCCAGCAGTGGACAGCTTGCGGCTGAAATGATGACGATTGTATTCTATTGTTTCCAAATTTCCCTTCAAAACTCCAGGCAAGAGCTGCATTTCTCACCGATCATGTCCAGAGGTAGTAGAGGAGCGTCCAGAGACAACACAGCGTCGACGACCATCTTGGAGAAGTGGTCGCGTTGTTGGTGAATCAGCTTCGACGACATCGCCGTTGCGGCGCATTTCTGTAGCAAGTCCCTGTGATATAACATTTTATGTTATTAAGACTATACCTCGGTGAAAACACTAGGCGTCTAGGAACTCTGTGCCCCTAGTATGAGATTTTCTAAACGCATACGCTAGCGACCGCGTTAGCGATATTGTATGACAAACCTGTACAGCGCCTCTGGCGGATAGTAAGACAACTAAGAAATTCCATACAAAATCCTAAAGCAGTCGCTAGCGTCTGCGTTTGCCAAAGAAAAACTCATACTAGGGGCACTGGCCGAAACGCTTCCACCTGGCGGCGATCTCCCCTGGACAGTCTGGAAGTCCTTAAACAGACTACGGGCTGGTGTTGGGCAGTGACGTGCACAGACATTTTCCTCAGGGTAGGCAAAAACCTACCTAGACCAGAACTATTTCTATTTTAATCTATACTTATAATTAAGGTATAGGTATTTGAGTTAAAACTAAAACAATAACGAGCAAGAAGATAATAAAATTAAAATATATGAATCATGTACCTACTTAGGCCCTGAAATTTTTTAAAAGACGCCCGCCTTTATCTACGGTCCCGTGGGAGTTTTGGAAAAGCATAGCAAACATATTAATTTGAAAATAATATTAAATAATGTTGTTGTTAGCTTACCCTTCACTTCAACTAAATCCGATCAATCCCGGTTAATAACGTCCATTTATTATTATTGCCATTTTTTCGTCAAATGAGAGATTACTTAGCGCGTCTTTTTATAGTTTTTGTAAACACTCGGTTTACAACAATCACATGAAAATTTTACAATTTTAAACTACAACTGAGTAAATTTGTCAAAAATAAAAGTGCTATTTTTTCACCTCATTGTAAACAATGCACATTGCAATTATCAATTAATTAAACGTTCAAAACAAACAAATGCATGCAAGCAAACATATTGTTGATTTGATTTCGATACGGAAATAAAAATATAACCCTACGGAATTGGGAATGTCATCTTGTTTATATAAAGTCTTCAAGTCTATGCGTTTTTAAATTTGCAGCATTACTCGTTTAATATCCAATAGACACAGTTATCATGTTGCTGCAATCGATCGTAATCACTAATCAGATTTAAGTATGTGTAACGCGTAATTCTAATTGGCCGTAACAAAAGTGAGAGCGAGATGAAATGTCATCTCATAGCATTTTGTTTCATTTATAGTGGAGGTCTGAAATTTACTCACACAGGCGTGATTTAGCGCATATGTGTCTGTTCATGTAAGTTTTTTACTTGCACTACTACACGAGCAAAAGCACATCTATACATAGTGATTTCTTTGTGAGAGTAGTCAACTACAGACGTTTTACTAAAAAGCTGGCCTGGCCTAGCTAGCTAGCAGCGCGTATGGGGCGGCGCGCCGCGTGTTCGCGCGAATTCATAGATGGCGTTGTTAAGATAATTTTATGTCTTGTGTGAAAAAATATTTACTATTTATATGTAATGATTATATATATTTTTTATTATTTATTACAAAAGTACAGGGTAGGCAACGTCTAAACGTCTTTATGATATGCACGCCACTGGTGTTGGGAGATGCCAGGAGAACAGGGTAAAGTGGGATTTTTCGACTAACAACCTTTGTGATTGCGGGGCTGTGCAGTCTATGGATCATCTCATAATGTCCTAACTGCCCCGACTCCTGTACAGTTGAGGATCTGAGAGCGGCCAACGACAGAGCAATCAACGTAGCCACATACTGGTCAAAAATAATTTAAAGAATCAAGCAATTTCGACACGACAAGAGGAAAGTACTCACTTCCTCTCCTCAGGCGATTTATTATCAATCTTCACCGCCAACTCCTTGACTTTCTCCACGGCGATCCTGGCAGCGGTGCGCACCGCCCTCACCACGATACGAGGGTGCACGCCTGAAAACAACGGTCCATTTCAATACTATTTCCTTCCACGAGCTCGGTTATTAATCTTATATCTATACTAGCTGTTCCCCGCGGTTTCACTCGCGCGATGTCTGTATGTACTCTAGCCTATAACCTTCCCCGAGAGTCAGGCTTTCAAACGCAGAAAGAATTTTTCAAATCCAACCATTAGTAGTTCGCAAGTTATATACGTTCAAACAAACAAACGCTTCAGATTTATTATATTAAGAATAGATATCTACTAGCGATCCGCCCCAGCTTCCCATGGGCATAAAAACCCTTCCTCTTGAATCACTCTATCTATTATAAAAAACCGCATCAAAATCCTTTGCGTAGTTTTAAATATTTAAGCTCCTCTGTCCCTATATCCCTGTGTATACAGGGACAGAGAAAGCGACTTTGTTTTATACTATGTAGTGATGTGATGATAGTGACTAGCGCTAGTTAGACTTTTTAATAGTGATTCAAGAGGAAGGTTAATATTCCCATGCTAAGCCGGGGCGGGTCGCTAGTTTATAATATAAGCATAAGAAGCAGTAACAATACTCACCCTCCTCAATAAAAGGCTTCAACCTCTTAAGTAGTTCTCCGGCGAGGATCACAACCGATGTAGTTCCATCTCCAACCTGAAACACAAATGGGTTTGGAGACTGGTCGGCAATACATCATTTTCAATTGAGAATATAACTGTTCATACATTCGTGTCGTCCGCAATGCCTTTAGGAAATTGGATCCGTTTTTTATAATCATAAAAAAATTGATACTTATATGTGTTTTAATAAAAATATTAGCGTACAGCATATAGATGTAAATATAAAAATATTTCTTTTATACCATATTACTATTTTAACCCGTTGGCTCGCTGGAATCCAGACACAAAATAAAACCAATTGTTATGTGACACATGTGTGCGCATCCTGAGCGGACGGGTTAAGCTACTTTATTATTTTAAGTCAATACTACTCAATTTTGAGAGCTGTTCAAGTATCATGCGGTTATTGTCATATAATTGACGTTCAGCGTGACAGCATTATACTTGAGCAGCTCTCAAAATTGAGTAGCGTTTGAGTATTCGGGCGTTTTTATTGCCCTTATATATAGCTGCAATTTAAAAAAATAAACAGTATGTATCTATATTATATTATCTGCTTATTTTAGTTTAATATCTCACCTCTGCATCCTGTGACTTGGCAATGTCTACCAAGGTCTTCGCAGCAGGGTGGACGATATCCAGCAACTGGAACAGAGAAACATTTTAATATATAATGCCGATGTAGTGTTATTTCAATAGTTTTTATGTTTTTTCTCATGTCTACTATCAATACACCCACATTAATTGTTCAGGATTTAAAATATGTTTATAATCATTGAAGAATTTGGTTATTTCACTGACATATAATATACTTAGCTGTTCCCTGCGGCTCCGCCCCGCGTGGGACTCTGTTATATCGCGCCCAAAAGTAGCCTATGTTTGACCTAAGGTCATTAACTACATCCCTACCAAATTTCATCACAATCGGTCCAGCCGTTTAGTCGTGAAGAGGTGACAGACAGACAGACCACGAAGCAAATACAAAGAGGAGATGAATTAAGCGATCAGGTTGAGTATGTATCAAAGGGGCCTCTGACGTCACGTTAAAAGTTTCAGCTTCTCGCCACCAGTGTCGCCAAAATCAGTACAAAACTTTTCGACGTCGTTCTAACACGTGTTTTGCTCAACTATTTAATAATTTATAAATAATACATTGGTTGACAAAATGAAGTGTTGCGTTATCGGGTGTAAAAGCTATACATGTAAACCTAAACTGACTGAAGCTAAACGATAATTTTTTCATCTGTAAGTAATGAATAATTTGTATTTTATAATATTATGTTACTGTGGCATGTAGTGACAGCCAAAATTTCGTAATGCGCTATCTAGCGGCGAGTAGAAACACTTTTAACACTGTTTGATTGTCATTGATAAAAAACCTCTTTCTTAGAAGTTGGTTCGAAATTGAATTATTTTTACAATATTGCACACGTACAGATTCAACTGATAACTTTTTTAGAAGTTTTAAATTCGTTTTATTATTTTTATAACATACTTAAATACGATCCTGGCCTTGACATCTAGTAACGAGAGGCAGAACTTTTATCGATAACGACCTTTATGATAGCAGCCTATGTTTATTTTAGTTGGTCTATTCACTAATAGATGGCTCTCCAAATGTTATTTGGGGATATTATGGCAGATTCCCGACCCCGACCCCCCGTAACTAGGAGACCCTGTGTTTCTAAGGGAAAGAGCAATAAGCCAGCTCCTCTTTGTATTTGCTTCGTGAGACAGACAGACAGACAGACAGACTTTCGCATTTATAATATTAGTATGGAAGTATGGATATAGGTTTGGTCAAAAAGTCTGATAGTCAATGGCGCTAGATGGCGCTGCTGTGTATGATAAACCGCGGGTTGCAACTAGTAAATATTTGGGCGCTGTTTGACCACATCATGTGGCCTCATTGCCTTCGAAAAAGATTAAGTTCCTTTTCTTGCCAATACTGGTGCTACAAGGATTAAATAAAAATAGAATTTAGGTAAGGTCTCGCTTGTTTTTGGCAAAAAAGAGTGTGAATTATTAAAACATGATTTTTAGAGTATCGTCATCTTATCACCAAGTGATTTAGTGCTTTATTTTTAAGTTATCGGACTTACACCGAATACTCAAACGTTACTCAATTTTGAGGGCTGCTCAAGTATAATGCTGTCGCGCTAAACGTCATCGATATGACAGTGACAGAATGATACTTGAACAGCTCTCAAAATTGAGTAGCGTTTGAGAATTCGGGCATTAGAATCTCAGTTATCAATAGATGGCTCAATATTGGGAGAGTCTATTAGTACACTAAAAATCGTCGCGTGTCTTTGTATGGCGGTTGAAAATCTGTACTGGTATATTAATCCGTAATCTGTGACCGCGTCAACACTTTTTACTAACAGAGTTGTTACAACTCTCGCCAAACATTACCTTCATAATAGTTGCCCCATCGTTAGAAATGACAGCTTTCCCAGCATGATCCACAATCAGCTTGTCCATGCCACGGGGGCCCAGTGTTGTTCGCACCTGAAAAAGTCCAGTTTAATATGTATATATTTTTTTTTAATCTATTTTTTTTTTGAGGTCTCTCTGTGTGCCTATGCCAGCTTCTTGGGGAAACTTAAAAGATGTTTACATAGTCAGGGACCAGACTTCTAACAAGTAGTTCGACCGCCTATCTCGATTCTCTCCTCTCGTAATGGCTACTTGTATCGCTATCGCCACATTTCGCTCGCCCTAACACACAAAAAGCTTTAAAAAATTTTTTTTTCTTAGTGACAACTCATTCAAATTTGTAAATGAAATTTTTTTTTAAAGCGATACAAGTAGCCATTACGAGAATCGAGATTAGCGGTCGACCTACCGTTCAGGGGTTGTGAACCATTTAACTCCACATATTAACTATCCAAGATAGTCAATATTAGTTGTCTCGAGCTTGTGGTATTTATAGCAAAAAATATCTCTAAATTTTCACTGTTGCAGAAGTAGCTGCATTCATCTGTCAAAATAAATGGCTGATAAAAATTTGCCCATTTTTGTAAACCTCTGGACTAGTACTAGAAGAAGACCAGAAAGTAAAAAAAAGTTACAAAATCAATAAAGATTGTTGTTTATTTTTCATTTTCTTTGTCCAATATTTTCACAGAATAAAGACATAATAGAAAAACTATTGTTATGCGACATAATTGTCTGCGAACCAAGTGAAAACATAACTAAGAAAGAAAGGTCTTATTGTGTTTCCTATACTAGCATCTGTAAATTGTGTTGGATGTTTTTTAAATATTTACTAGCGATATTTTGCGGTTTCACTTGCATGTTCAGGCCTATGTTACTGAGAGATAATGTAGCATTATAATGATGAAAGAATTATAGAAATCAGTCCAGTAGTTTTCGAGTTTATTCATTACTAGCGACCCGCCCCAGCTTCGCATCTATCTATTTAAAAAAAAAACGGATCAAAATCTGTTGCATAGTTTTAAAGATGTAAGCATACATAGAGATATAGGGACAGAGAAAGCGACTTTGTTTTATACTATGTAGTGACAAACAAAAATACAAATCTCTTTATAATACGAGTGTAATGTGAAGTGTGATGTGATTTTAAAATACTTACAGCATCGACCACAATTTGGCACGCATTTATATTGGAGATAAGCTGTGGCTTGCCTTGCGACTGATCTGTGCCCTCCTTCAGAACTAGTATTTGGGGTTGCTGTCAAAGATAAATTGTTGTGATTAACAGTAGTGGTTACATAATTGAAGACACACTTGATGTTGAACACTTAAAACATAAGTTTTTATATCAAATCATATCTTTAATATAATAAAATAAAATAATTAAAATAATAAGTTTTTATATCAAATCATACATATATTCAACACACTCCCATGTTGAATAGCAGGATGATTTACAAAATACATTTGCAATTGTGTTACGGATATCATACAAGGTGTCAACGCCAAAGTGATGGATGATAAATATGCGATATTTCCATTTGCTCATCTATAACTGCTACATGGATTGTACATACACTTAGACAAAATCTCAGTAGAAAATTTTCTTTTTTTTTGGCTTTTTTGCCTTATCTTAGCCACATTTTGACCAGTAATATAATGTACATGTTAGTTCATTTGACACAAAACCTGACTATTCAGACTTTAAGGAGGGTCTAATGTTAGGTTATGGTTATCTTGCAACCTCCAAATTAGAAACCTCTCCTGTAAATAAAAAAACTTAGCAACACTCCGAGGCAAATCCTTGTTATAACTTATGCTGCAGTGAAGGTTTTAAAAATTGCTGGCAAGATTTTCCATAAGGCTATTTTTGAAAAGTTTAAAAACCGGAAACCATTTCTGGCAATTAACCTAATACATGCATTCGCTCAATATAATTTTTTTAATGTAAAACCAAATACCTACTAAAAATTCCATGGAGTTCTCTAAAGTATATAAAAATTTCTTACAAAATACACCTTTTTCATCCATAAAATCCATCAAGAAATGAATATTTGTATGAAAAATATTAAAAAGTAAAAACATTCGGTCAGGTGGAAAAGAAGTACTTAGTACAAAACATGACTTAACTACTATCTTATATTCACAAAAGCAAATGGAATATTGATATGATTTAACTATATTCTTGATTTAACTAATAATCTTGCAAATTGTAAACGAAAATATATATTTTTTTTAAGATTTTAAAACCCGAACAAACAATTCACTTTTTCACAAAATACACTTTTGTATATCTAAAAATATGCCCATAATATAAATGATTATACTTCATAGATTTGAGAGATATCGTTATTAGAAAATAATATCATAAGATTCCTATGAAAATAGAAAGTTATTTACCATTTTATTATATTATTTTCTAACAAAACAAAAATAATCCGTACTAGAACAACCTCTGACAATTGCTGACAATTGAAATGACAATGACATTGACATCCATCACATCCTAATCATAATATAATCATTCTAATCATCACATGCCGGATCCGGATGCCTATATTGTCTATGGCAACATTACATGCTCATGCACGCATGATGGTTTTCCATCAATCAAAGGGATGGTACTCGAAAGGTGAATTGAATCGATTGATTTCCAAACAAAAAATCCTAATTTTTTAAGTTTAAATCAAGAATTTTGCGGTGATTTACGATGGGACAATTGAATCAACTAATTTCCCATCAAATCAAAAAAATCTTGATATAAATAAAAAAAAAAAATTGATTCAATTTAACTTTCGAGTACCATCCCTTTGATTGATGGTTTTCCATCATGCGCGCATGTGCGTCTAGGGTGCGCCTATGGCGCCCCTTAGACGCTTAGGCGCACCCTAGACAATCATGCGTGCATGATGGAAAACCATCAAACAAAGGAAAGGTGAATTGAATCGACTGATTTCCAAACAAAACATTCTAAATTTTTTTGATTAAATCGAGAATTTTGCGATGATTTGTTTGGAAATCAGTTGATTTAATTGTTCCATTGTAAATCATCGCAAAATTATTGAAAAAAAAAATGATTTGTTTGGAAATTTCGATTCAATTCACCTTTCGAGTCCATCCCTTTGTTTGATGGTTTTCCATCATGCATGCATGAGCGTCTAGGGTGCATACTCTTTGGTAGCTAGCCGCTAGTATAGTATCTCATCTCCTCCCTAGCTAGCTAGGCTTGCCAGAGTAGCTAGCAAGCAAAGAGAATATAGGTGGGGGTGGTTCTCGTGTTTATTAGTTAGTTTGTGGTGTTTATTTGCATTTTACTTTTAAAACGAACGAACTAAAAATTAAAAATGCCAAGAGAAGTGGATGTAAAAGCTTTGGTATCGCATATTGTCCTCGGCAATGGAATGGACAAATGCAGAATATGCATGGGTGATACAACTGATGGTCAGGTGCACCTTGGAGACACGGTTATGACTGACGGCGAGAAGCCTGTTACCCTCTCGGATCTGCTAGAAATCATAACAGGAGTGGCGGTAAGCATCAAAATTTGTTTATCTAAATCCACTGATATGTAATATTTTTGCAAAAAATGGAACGGCGTCATTCCTGTCAAACAAAATGGCCGAGTATGGGCGTCATTGGAGATATTTATATTTTATAGTTAGGTTTAAAATAAAACTTCCTAGGAATGCATTTTTAGGGACTCAATATAAAATTTCGTTTATAAATTGCTAGCTTAGAAGATTAGGAATAACTTTGTCAATAAAACAGACAAGACATAGGTTAGGATAGAATAGGCCCCCTATGTATTTATTAGGATTAAATGTGGCAAGCGGTGAGACTTTTGCACAACAGTGAAACAAAGCTATTAAAAAAAATATTTTTAAGGAGCTTTTACAAGGATATAGCTTTGCTTAAAGATTTAATCCTCGTTTAAAGTGTATGGAATAAATATACTTACTGTAACATATCATAAAGTTTACTGTCAAAATGCAGACCATTTTTCAAATTCAACCTAGAAATTAAAAAATCTTACTTTTGCTTTTTGTGTTCTTTACTATATTTACTATCCATCAGATAATAAACAAACCTATCATAAAATGTAGGTTGTTATTAATCAAATGCTATTTTGTCATGGTTTTTCCATGGATTATAATACAAGGGTTCATTATAAACAAAAATGTATATGTATACAATTAATTACCTACTTGAAAGCTTTAAGTACTTGTTTCAAATTATTTGAACGCTACATCAAGACATTGGCAATTTGTGTGGCGGTTTGACCTGAACGATGGTTACAGATGCAGCAGCTGACTGACCTGCCTTCTGTTCTGTGCTCAAAATGCTCTCACTCGACCATCCAAGCAGCTAACTTTATTATGCTCTGTCGAAACTCAGCTGACCACTGGGAAAATATAACAACAACATTACAAAACCTACTATGGGAAAAAAAAATATTGAAACAATCTCTTTTTATTTTATTAAATGAAGGCAAGATTAAATTCATAGAAAACAAACCAAAGACAGTAAAAAAGGCAGCAAAAATACTGATGAAAAAATTATCAAAGGAAACTGTCAGAGGAATCAAACAGAGGGAAGAATATTCAAAAAGCCACAGTTGCCAATGTCCAAATTGTGATAAAAAATTCCTATATGCACAGAGCTTATTTGAACATTTAAAAGAATCTTCTGATATGCAAAGGGCATGCCACATCTGTGCAGAAATCATGTCTAGAAATGAATTAGTCTTGCATTTGATAAAAAAACATGATCGAAAAGCATTTGATTGTAATAAATGTCCAGCTATATTTCGGACTCATCGGCAATATGTAAGACATTCAGTGCAAGCACATTCAAAAGGTGTTTGCACCTGTGGGGATTGTGGACGCAGCTTTGTTTCAAATCACGCATACCATGCTCATTTCACTGTCCACATATTAAAAAGATGTCCGGGATGTGACAGTCCATTTCGTAACCGCCCTTGCTACTTACATCACGTAAAGAGATGTTGCAATTTAGATAAAAATAGAAACGATACTTACCACACAAAACATAAAGTTACCATAGAAGTAAAAAATCAAAAGAGCAATCGGAAAGTCAGAGTTGGTATGAGGGGTAGTGCCAATACACAATGTATTTGTGATTATTGTGGCAAAAAGTTTGCTGGGAAAAAGTTTGTCGGAGCTCATATCCAAATTGTTCACTTGAAGAATACCCACAGACCCTGTATATATTGTGGAAAACTACTAGCGGCAGCTCATATGAGTGAACATGTAAAGATTCACACATCAAATAATTCCTACAGATGTGAACATTGCAGTCTTATCCTTCAAAGCAAATTGGGTTATATCCAACACTTACGTTTGCACACAGGGGAGAAGCCATACGCATGCAAACATTGTGGAGAAACATTTTCAGCTTCTTCAAGAAGGTCTGAGCATATACGTAAAGTTCATTCTGTGGAAATCATTCAAAAACATAAATGTCCACTTTGTCCAGCTAAATTCCACATGCCTTATAAGCTTCGAAAACACATATCAACTGTGCATAACAGATTTGAATCATCAATACTATTCAAATGCAAAATTTGTCATGAAACATTTAGTAGTTGTCGAAGCTTGTTGCACCACAGTAGAAAGCATAAATAAATAAATATACGGACAAATCAGACAGATTGAGTTAGCCCCAAAGTAAGTTTGAGACCCGTGTTATAGGATACTAACTTAATAATACTATATTTTATAACAAACTAGCTGTTCCCCGCGGCTTCGCCCCGCGTGGGACTCGGTTATATCGCGCCCAAAAGTAGCCTATGTTTGACCTCAGACCGTTAACTACATCCCTACCAAATTTCATAACAATTGGTCCAGCGGTTTAGCCGTGAAGAGGTGACAGACAGACAGACTTTCGCATTTATAATATTTGTATATATTAGTATATACATATATAAAGATAAACGTCCAAAACCCAGGCCAATCAGAAAAAGATAATTTTTCATCTTGAACTGACCGGGGATCGAGCCCGGGACCTCTTGAATAGCGGTCAGGCATGTTAACCGTTGCGCCACGGAGGTCGTCATCATTCTTATCAGAACCAGAGTAGCTGTGTAAAATTTATGTCATTCTCAATATGATGTGTAAGGTATAAAGTCAAAGGAATACCAACATCTAATAACAGAAATTACTTGATGACCAATGTTTAAAAAGTGATAAAAAACTGAAACACCTCTTACTGCTGAGGATCATAAGCATATAATTTTACCACAACACTACCACATCACAAAAGTAGTCATTTCATTAATAACTAAATACCACATAATGTTTATTTATTTATATTCTTGAACACACTAGCAGCATATGAATGTTGATGAGGTAACGAATTGGAAATTGGAATGTTGTTTTGTTTTTGCTACAGTTTCAAGTGATTGTTTTTAGTAAGTTTGGAATTAAAGCGAAAAGAAATGAAAATGTTTTTATTTAACCTAATATTGTTTTCACATTATGTATTTTTCTTTTACATTTTCGTAAAATATTCAAAGAATAGTCGTTACACATCACTAGTGTGCAACATCAAGATCGCGTAAGAAACTCCCACATTCGGGCAGTTTGTCACGAACTCGACATAACGGGTGAGCTGTAGGTAGGGTTACCATATCTCAGGATTTGTCCTGAGATTTCAGGATTTTTCGACTCTTCTCAGGATTCCGGCCGGATTTAGCAAATCTAGTGATAGCTCAGGATTTTCAATAAAACACAGGTTACATTTTAAAGATTAAACTACTGAAAATAATTTTCTTTGGTAACGATTGAACAGTTCAAATCAATACTTATTTATCAAAGTAAAACAACTAAAAACAATAGAGTGCGATGTAGATACCTACAAGCTTGCAACGCGTCGCGTAAAACGCGTGCGCAAGATAATAATAAGTTTTTGAGAGAAAATTCTCAAGCTGTAGAAAATCTCAGGACTTTTCCATGGAAATCAGGCCTTTTTTCCGGACTTTTGATTTTTTCATCTGGTAACCCTAGCTGTAGGGCACAATTTTTGAACACTGTGACTACGCCACGGGATCCGGGAGTGTACTGTTTCCTATTATACAAAAGTACTCTGTGGTGTACTGTAATGTAACATGATTAAATAAATCTCTTGTTGCGGATTAATTTTTAATTTTTGTTATTTTGACAGGATGATGATGAACGATGAATTATTTCGGTCCCAAAAGGGGTCTGTGTGATCTTGACCCCTGACCCTTGACTATATCCATACCAAATTTCATTAAAATCGGTCCAGCGGTTTAGCCTTGAAGGCGTAACAAACAGACATTTTGACATAAGTGTATAATATAAACCGTTAACGTTAACATAACGGATAATATAAACATCTATCCATACGGATAGATGTTTATATTATCAAATAAATTGTTAGGTATATTTAGGTCTTACAATAGCTATAAAAAATTACCTAGTTATGAAATTATGGTGTACCTGCTACATGAAATAAAGATCAAAGAATCCAGATTTTAAAATGTTTAGCATAGTTTGTATTTCAAAATTACCTACAAATAAACAAATCAAATACCCACTAAACTTTATTTACATACCAGTTCTAGCACTTTTGAATCCTGGATCCATGGTTGCGAGAAATTTTTCTGATCTTGTCACAAACTTGGTAAAGGTTGTAATGGAGGATGAGAAAAAGGCGAAAGCACCATTAAGCTTTTCAGTTGTAGTACAATGCGATTTTCACTCACAAGTGCTTCTAAACGGTCCCCGTGCGCAAATAAAATAAAAAAATAAAAAAAAAAGCGGCCGGGTCAAAATGCCAGATTATCTTACATCCCCTTTAGAGCAGATTGGTTGAGTAAATTTGCCGCGAAAAGTTAACAAACAAAATGTAGGTAATAATATGAGTTAGAATATTGCGTTACAGACTTTGGTACCGACATCGGTCGGTTACTTATATTGATTTGATGACTGTTTCATGACTGTCAAAACCATTTCCACAAGTAATTCGTAAAGGTTTAGAATCATCAATCGTCACGTCGCAAGTGAAGCCCTGACCTGAGCCTCCTATTTCCAGATGGCGGTAACTGACACGCTTCCAAACCAACTCTGTTCAGGATGCGCAAACAGCGCTACATGCATCATACCCTTCATACAACTAGCGAAAGACTCCTCCAACCGTTGGAACCAAATAACCGACTATTTATTCACATTAGATGCGACAAATCCTAAAAGAGAGTTAAAGAAAAGGAAAAATATATATGTCAAAATAGGAGACGATATACAGACGCACGTAAGTTTGAGGTACAAGGACGCACCTCCACGCGAAAGGCTGAAAAATTTAAAGAAAAGTTTAAATAGAACTAAAACTAAAGGCAAGAAATGGGTAAACGCACAAGTTAAATGCCCTGAATGTGATAAATTATTCACAAAAATATACAAACTCAATATACACATGAGAATAGTGAACAAGAAAATGTGTAGTTACTGCAAAGAAATATGCCATATTAAAGATTTCAAAGACCATATGAAGACCCACGGAGTAACCATATCATCATGTCAAATATGCTATGGAACGTTCGAGAATGTCGATAGGTTTTTGAACCATAAAATCCGATGTAAAAGGCTGTCTCATTCGTGCATCGAGTGCAGTTACTCATTTTCATCATCAGATCAACTGATTTATCATCTTCCAATACATAAGTCTAAAACATGCCCGGGATGTCTCAAAACATTTTCGAATAAAGCTTGCTTCGAATTTCATACACGACATTGCACTTTTATTAAAAAATCAGCTTCAAAATCTACTTTTGTTGCGCAAAAATATATATGTAATTATTGCTTAAAAACGTACGATAATAAATCAGTTCTTAAACTTCATATAACCCATAAACATATATCTGGATTTAAATACCAATGCGAAATATGTGGAAAAAAATGCTCCAGCCGTCAAAGTTTAGATGAGCACGGCAACACTCATATTAAAATCTCAAATAGATTCGTATGTAACATATGCAATACGAAGTTTAGTACTAGACGTGGATACCAGAAACATTTGGCAAGTAAAGGTCATTATGTTCCGCATGTATCTAATGATGGCAAGATAGAAGTGTGTGTACCTTCTGAGATCCCTAGCAGATACAAATTCAAGTTACAGTGCGCGGTGTGCTACCAAACGTTCTCGTACAAGAAGAGATTGCGCCAGCATATGAAAGAAATACACGAAAACGTTGATTGAAAGTGCATTGTTAGAGTCTACAATACTGTCTAAAGTAATAACTTCTCGCATCTGGTGATACTATCTTTTTACCTTTTTTTTTAAGATGATGAAAACATCTAAATCTTAAGTAAATACTTAAACACATAAACAACTGGTTACCAGTTTTCTGCTTATGCAAAATAAATAATTATAATGATGTAATTTATGTGTAAGGGAAATTGAATTAAACTGAACCTATGTCTATGCCGTTATTGATAAAGACGTAATTCTGAAAGTAAAAAGTAAGAAGATATTTTTTAACCTTCGCCGTAGGACAATCTGCGTCAAGAGGAACGGTCTGATACCAAAATCGTTTCAGGTGGACGAGCAACGAGGTGTGCCAAGAGGGATTTGCAAGGATTGCCTGCAAGAGGCCCTGGCTTCCTATCACTTCAGACAACTCTGCAAATCCTCCGCCGAACACTGGGATAATGCCTCAACTTTCCTCACCCATATCCAAGACCCAACGATGCATGACAAGTCTTATTACATCTTCTACAAGTCATCAGACTACAATTTTGTTACAGTAGTCAAAGATCAAGCGCAAAGTGTTAAAAATACAAATGAAGCTTTGCAACGACTTGTGGAATTTCGAGACCCTAAACCAAGAAGAACCAAAAAGAATTCAACGTTTAACTGCTCCTGCCCCGATTGCGGGAAAAAATTCAATAGCCCGTTACTTATGAACGTACATTTAAGGAACACTTTGAAAAGAATTTGCAACGAATGCGGCAAAATTATGCTAAAATCTAAATTGCCATTGCACATGTTGAAACATCATGATATTAAAATATTTGATTGCAGTATATGTCATAAACTTTTTGATGAAAGAAACAAAATGATATTGCATTCATTTAAAAGTCATAGTAATAAAAACACACAATGTGATATATGCAAGAAAGGTTTTGATTCATTCAGGTCGCTAAATGGCCATATGTATGCTCATTCTCTATTTCACTGCAAAAACTGCTCAAAAAGTTTCGAAAATCTCAAATGCTACCGATACCATCAAGGGAAATGCCACAACAGTAAAGAAAGTGTCAAAATTGATGACGACACAAAATATACTTGCGATTATTGCGGCTCTTCTTACGATAAGAAACCATCGCTGCGCATCCATATTATACAAAAACATTTGAATGTCTTACCCTACGTTTGCGAACTTTGTGGCAAACGAACATCGACAGTCGCTCATTTGCGTTCGCACGAAGCGGTTCACACTCAGAAGAGAAAGATATATGAATGTCATTGCGGCGCAAAGATGCGAACAGAGCTAGGTTTCCAGATGCACCAGCGAATACACACTGGTGAGAAACCTTACGAATGCGAGGAGTGCGGGGATAAGTTTCTATCGGCCTCTAGAAGGTTAGATCATATCAAACGTAGGCACAGAAGCACTGAGGACATGCCACACGGGTGTGACAAATGTCACGCGAGATTTATTAGGCCTTTCGAATTAAAGAGGCATTATTTGACTATGCACTATTCGCAGATTGAAGTAGCCCCAGCGCCTAGAACTATTAGGAGGAACAAACACTTGATAGTGAAATCTGACATGTGAAACGGTAATAAATAACTCATTTGTATTTTAGTTCGCGTAAACTTACCGTTTGGTGATCTGATATTTTATATTGAAGCGTAGGAAAAATAATACCACATCGTATTTATTTAAAGATCCCTAACAGCAAATTTCCACACATTTAATAAAATATATTTGAATTCTCAACCATGAAAATGTATAGAGTAATTGCCCTATTGCTCTTTTCCTTAGGCGAACGCTACACGTAAATAAATAAATCTATCTATCTATCTATATATATAAAAATCAATTGCTGTTCGTTAGTCTCGCTAAAACTTGAGAATAGCTGGACCGATTTGGCTAATTTTGGTCTTGATATATTTTTGGAAGTTCAGGGAAGGTTTAAACGATGAGAAAAGTGCATTCAGGCGCTACGGAGTTCGCCGGGACAGCTAGTATTTTGATAATAGGGTAGGAGTGAAATTTTTTAAAACGCTTGAATTTTTTTCTGTCGGTAGGAATAAGGTTCCTTGTTACCAGAAATAAATCTCAGATTTTTAGAATCAGCCAAATATTAAAAAAATATATTATATTTAATTCACCTCTTAGGCACACATTACATGCTCATGCACGCATGATGGTTTTCCATCAATCAAATGGATGCTACTCGAAAGGTGAATTGAATCGACTGATTTCCAAATAAAAAATCTAAATTTTTTAGTTTAAATCAAGAATTTTGCGATGATTTACGATGGAACAAATCAACTGATTTCCAAACAAATCATCGCAAAATTCTTGATATGAACTAAAAAAAAATAAATTGATTCAGTTCACCTTTTGAGTACCATCCCTTTGTTTGATGGAAAACCATCATGCGTGCATGAGCATGTAATGTGTGCCTTATATGTAATTTATCTGCTCTCAAAAATCTCTTTCATTTGAAATGTCATAGTGGTATGAGTAGTTTTTTTAATTACCACTTTATTTCTATTATGATTTGTCCGTAAAAAAAGTTAGGGGTCATTTAATAGGATAAACTTATTAATTTTTAATTCAAAATTAGAACAGACTTCATTCATAGTTCTGTTTTTCAACCGACTTCGATAAAAATATTGGTTCATAAAAATTATTGTGTGTGTGTGAGTGCTGTAATCCAAACCTACGTACCTACTGTTTTTGATAAACAAATATTACTTCTTTAATTCCAGGTGACTGAGGAACCGCTAATTCCTCTCTGCATCTGCATCAGCTGCGTTTCCAGCGTCCTCGCCGCCCAAGAGTTCAGAATTTTTGTAAAAAACTCTCAAAAACTGTGGACTAAAGCTCTAAATTCTCTCAGTGGTCTACCAGATTCAGCGTCCCCTCCAGTCAAAACGCTTTGCGCTTTTATCAAACCTGATACGTTGGCGCTACATACATATAAAAATTATACAGGAGGTGATTCAAAGACTGTGTTGAATAAAATAAAAAGTCGTCTAACTAAGAAAAAACGTATAGTACGAACCGGCCCGGCATGCGATTGTCCAGATTGCGGCAAAAATTTCCTCAGCCCACATTATCTCGGCGTGCATCTAAGTAATAGCGGTCAAAAAGAAGTGTGTTCTGTTTGTGGAGTAGTTGTTTATAGAGGTAAAGATATGATTAAACATATGAATGAAGCACATGGGCAAAGTGTCGTTTTGTGTAAATATTGTCCACAGATTTTCAAAAGTGAATTACAAATGAGAAAACATATCAAAAAAGCGCATAGGTTCGGTGCGCTAACATGTAGCGATTGTGGCCGAACCTTCCCAAGAAAGGGCTCCTTCGAGGCTCATTCGCAAATGCACGCAGTCAGGACTTGTCGAGCTTGTGGCGTGCAGTTTACGAACCGAGCGTGCTATAGAGAACACAGATCAAAATGTGAACCAGATGCGAAACCAGACGTAAAATCTCTACCACGAAACAAACGCTGCAATATTAGAGACCCAGCATATTTCACATGCGACTACTGTGGAAAAACTTACACATCGCGACCACAACTAAAGAACCATATCATATGGATTCATATGGACGTACGGCCGTACCAATGCATGTATTGCGAGAAAAGATTTTATACGGCGGGTAGAATGGCAGAACATACAGTAGTCCATACGCGCGAAAGAAATTTCGAATGCGACATTTGTGGCGCGAAATTAGTTTCTAAAATGGCCGCCGTATACCATAGGAGAAGGCATACTGGTGAAAAGCCTTACGAATGTAAAGACTGTGGCGAAAAGTTTTTGTCTGCATCGCGGCGGTCTGAACATGCTAAGCGAAGACACGGGAAAGGAATTAGGCATCAGTGTTTGCAGTGTCCAGCTAATTTTGTTAGGGCTTGTGAGTTGAGGAAACATGTTGAGAAATATCACAGTACACCGCATAATTTTATGGTTGCAGTCGAAGGATAAATGTTTTTTTAAGAATCAATAAAATTAATTTTTATTTATTCGATTAAATTTTGTTTTATTAAGATAACATAAGATAAAATAATCCTTTATTTGCAATAAATAGGGTACAATGTGATGTTCATAATAACAATTTAGAGTCCTTAACCTATTTAGCCATTAAACATCCATTAATTCATAAGTAGGTAGTTAAGTAGATATAATAGCAAACAAAACTAATCTATGCATCGTCATTTAGAAATTCGTCTAATGTATAGTAACTTTTTTCCAGCAACCAACTTCGTAAAGATGATATGAATTTATTTAGCGAAAGATCTTTTATTTCTGCTGGAATTTTATTATAAATTTTACTGCACATAACAGAGCAGTTATTGCTAAACTTTTTTGTTTTTGGAACTACATCAAGAATAATCCTATTTCTATTTCTGGATGACCTCTGATAGAAGTCTTTTGCGTGAACAAAATACTGAAAATTCATTTTAACAAATATTTCAAATATGTATAAGCAAGGAACTGGTAATATTTTTAACGATTTAAAATATTTTTTTATCGATAATCTTAGAATAAATTAATTTATTCTAAGATTATCGATGCCTTAAAATGCTTATAAAAGAAACGTGTCGACTCACAATACCAATTTGGTGCAAGTGACATGGCGAAATAGGAAATTACATGACAAAGAAAAAACCAAAGATATACCTATATTTTTTTCAGTTGTTTATCAGAGACGCGCTGCGGTACTCTGGACACGACCACCTCGGCGTTTGCCTTACTATCACCACAAGTTGGTGAAGGCTGTACCTGGTGGCTTACTACCTACCATCTCTACCACGCAAGAACGATTGAGTAAAGGAGATATCGCCTTACATCATGTATTGCGCTGTCTCGCTTACTCACTGGATCTTGCATGGTTTTAAGAGATGATAGTAGGCCACCCGGTAGGCATAGGTAATAACATGTTAAGATCGCTTACTACCATCCTTGAAACCGTCCGATGTATATTTACGTCTCTTCTTATTTGTTTTTACTCGCCTATTTGATTTTTTATTAATTATCAGCTTATTATATTTTTTATCTTTAATTTTTTCATTATCAGTTTCTTTAACATTGAACAATAAGTTTTCGTTTGAACAGTTTATTTTACTTAATTTATCTATGAAAAATAATTTAGACAATTCCAAATCAGAGTTAAAAATATCATAATCATTGCACTTGGATACCGCGACAGGCGTCGGCGGCGGCGCCTGCTGAGTCGGCGGAACGTGAGCGATACACGTGTGCGTCTTGGGAGACCTGGATGTCGTCATACTTCTAGTACTTCATTCATGACAGGTAAAAGTTCTATTGCAGTTTCCAAATCAAATTGTTCTGACATTTTGCGAAATTTAATAATATGTACTTAACTAAATATTTATAAATTTGAAATATAAACAATTTTTTTTTTTAATTTCTTGCAAAAAACGCAGTAATAAAAACAAATTTGAAAAAATATGATATTGTTTAAGGATCATAAAAATATTTTACGAATAGATTTTGGCAGGCATATATTGATTATATTTAAAAAGGATATAATTACTTCTACGTCTTATCCGGGTTTTGAATCGTAATCCTATCGATGCTGTCGGGCTGCGCTGAGCTGGTGCTGCAAGCTATACCCTGGAAACCATCCTTGTCCCGTACGCTTCTTTTTTCTTTCTTGAATATATTCTCAATGTCTAGTAAGATTTTTCGTTATTTATTTCAGAGTATACTTCTTAAAAAATTCTTCTTCGTAAATAAAAATAAAATCTTCATAATATTTTCTTTCTTCTCTTGAGATTCACTTTTCTTCATATTATTTATTTATTTATTCTTTCTTCATTTTCCATTTGTACGGATTTGAACCGTTAGTTAAGTTCTGGTAAATGAAAGTCACTGGTTAAACTGATAAAATTAAACTATATTGGTAAAAACTGTCACTAAAATTATTGATATTTTGATGGGTTATGAGAACGCGCGGCACACTTGATATCCAATTGCGAACTGAATACAATTTTATTGTAATGCGGCGAATGTGTGAAGATGCTGACTTATCATAAATGTACGGTGCATTGCTCGTACATGCTCCCGAGCGCAGATGAGAATGAGAAGGCTATGATCTTAAACTAACAAGATGATAAACAATTGTCGTAAAACTATTGTAAGTAAATGAAGCATGATTGACAAATTAGCTAGTATCGGGTATCGTATAAATCGATCGTAGTTTAGGTGACGTGCTACGGTTTTGTTTAAACACTCGCGCACTACACTGATCTTTAAGATTGACATTTTGACACTTCACTTCATTACACTGTCCACAAACTTTGCTGGTGACAAAAGTCGGCTGCGACCTTTCAGGCTCATCGAGGGTCAGCCCAGAGGCCCCTGCTTCTGCTGCTGTGGAGGAGTCCCGTCCGTCTGCCTGCTGCCCTTGTCTGCGTTTGTAAATTTGTCTCGAAACGTAGATAACTATCATAAGTACCACTAGCGCGAACAGTATGTATATTGCGGCATAGTGATGCACATCATGGTGAGATATGTGCTGTGTTAAAGGTTCACTTTCCTTGATTTGATTTAGTTTATTTTGGATGTCTAAAAGTTGTTTACGATTCTCTTTCATTTCGACACTGGTGTCATTTAAATGATAGTTTTCTGGTATGGTTAAGTTTAAGACGCTATTTATAGGAGATATCTCTGGTAGAATAATATCTGGGATTATTTTGAATTTACTCATTTCATATTTATGAGTATACACTACAAAATCAGCTGTCTTGATTGCACAGTTCTGCCCGACCGATAATAACCCGGCGCGAGTCAGCTGGGCGGTAGTAATCTGATCTTCACAGAGTAGCTTCAGGTGACACACATCGCAACAGAAATAAAAGTAATTGTTCAAGGTATTTAGCTCCGACCAAATGTTAAAACACGACTCCTTGTTAGTTTTACATAACAATTTCCCTGGTTTTTTCTCGCAAAGGCTAAGATCATCTTTCATGTCATATATGGGTTTCTTGAGATGACATAAAAGTTGTTGAGGCTTATGTTGGATGCAGGATTTCAAGTCATTCTCTGATAACGGAATAAAGGTATCTCGTTGTAAGTTGATCGCGACATATTCTTGAATAGGTACGATCCTGATGACCTTGTCGTTGATTTGACGCGGGATAGGAATGATTCTTGATATCTCGTAAGTGTCCCGAGCTATTAATGGTATTTTAATTTCGATGATGAGATATTTGTCCGATATACTTCCTTGAACTTGAAGACAGTTGTAAATTATGGATAAATCATCACTGCTGATCGGCGATAATAAGTCCTTGGGTAGTTGTCCTGATATGATATTCAACTCGTGTTTCAACTGTTCCGGTGATAACAAATGGAGGCTGAATTTCCCGTGACTAATATTGGTTAGCGTATTAAATAACAAATCTTGCATATTTTTTAAAGAATATAAAATGTTGTTAGCAATCATTGCTGACGTCATGAAATCAGTGGATAATGACAAATGTTTTTAGAAGGTTGGTCAAATCCTGTTTTAATTTCATGCCATCTTCTCTTGATTGTACACCGTAAAGTAAATCGTCCATATAAAACGAATTTTCTAAAATTTCGGGTGCTAAACTCCCTTGGTAGTAAATTTTTTCGTCCTGAGCTAAACGTCGTAGTGTCATCATGGCAAGAAAGGGGGCCGCTTTGGTCCCGTAAATGACTGTAGTCAGCTGATATTCCTTTATAACATCTGTTTCATTTTCTCTCCATACTAATTTTTGCAAATTTTGATCAGATGAGTGTAGCCAAACATTTCTAAACATTTTTTCTATATCTGCAGTGAATGCGTATTTGTATTGCCGCCATTTGATGATAAGATTTTGCAGGTCTTGTTGCAAATTTGGGCCCCTACACATGACTTCATTAAGACTAAAGCCGCTAGATGTTTTGGATGATGCATTTAGGATAACGCGTAGGGGTGTCGTACACGAGGAATCACGTGTAACCCCAAAGTGAGGTAAATAACATTCGACGTTCTGATCACCAGCGCCGGACGACGGTTTCATGTGGCCGAGCGACAAATACTCATTCATAAAGTTTTTGTAATGAAAGCCATATTTTTTGTCCTTGGTAAATTTCCGTTCTAATTGATATAATTGAGCAATAGCTTTGTTTTTAGAATTCCCTAATTTTTCCTTAAAATCTGGTTTTAATGGTAATCTTACTTCATATTTTCCATCTTCCCGTCTGGTAGTGGTTGACTGGTAAAAATCTATGCATGCTTGATCTTCTGACGATATACTTGATTGTTCCGATATATCTTCTATCTCCCAAAAACGACTGATTCCCTCTAATTTGTTTACGACAACGTTACATTGGTAAATTTTTGCATTTCCACTTAAAATCCAGCCTAGCTGGGTTTGTTGAGCAACTGGCAATGTAGAGCTTGATCGGCAAATTCCATCCATGAGTATCATCGAATAGATATCCGCGCCTAGAAGGATATCAACTGGTCTGCTTACATAGAATTCGGGATCTGCTAACTTGAGATTTTCTAAATATGACCAACTAGGTTTGGGGAACGTGTTACTTGGTAAGTGCTTGATTAGGTTTTTCATGACAAGTGCATCTGTTTGAAACGAAAATCCGTTTATTGTCGATTTACAATTTATAGATATGAAACCGTTAGAGCTTGCTTCGTTTCCTCCAATACCTACTACGTATCCTTTACATTTTTGACGTGGTAACTTGAGAAGCTGAGCCCCATGCTCTGAAATTATTGAAATTTGAGAACCCTGGTCTAAAATCGTCCGCATCTTGACGAAGGTACCATCTGCAGCTTGAACTGAGATGACCGCAGTGGCCAACAATATTTCTGATGGGTCGTTCTCAAGAGCTACGTGTGTATTGCTCTGTACACTCGGTATTTTAGTTGCAGCACTTGAAGTAGGTCGTATGTCCGGTGTAATGTTACGTGATGTAAACGCCTCGTGCAATAAAGTATTGTGTTCTTTATTGCACTCTTTACACCTATAGCTTGAAATGCATGATTTTCCATGATGATAATTTAAACAATTACTACAAAGATTAAGTTTTGATGCTGTTTTCTTCCTCAGATAAGGTGGCATTTCAAGAAATTTTGGACAAAAATATATACTATGGTCATTGTTGTTGCAAACCGGACAAATATGTTTATTATTAAATTTATTATTAAAATTATTTTTATTAAAAGACTGAGACTGTATAGAAAAGGCATTTTTAGTTGAATTTGATTTGTGTTGATTTGTTTGATACCTAGGCGAATGATTAGAGTTGTTAAAATGGGTTTGATTATATTTAGGCTGATTATTTTCTTGTTTCTTCCGAGAAGTTTCCAAGGTGGTAAATTTGGTTTCTAAAAAGTTTAAAAAGTCCTGTAATACTGGCAAATCTCTTGGTTTAGGTACAAATTCCATGTAATCATTATAAGTTTCGCTGTCTAATTTTTGTGCTAAAATGTGAACGAGTAAAGGGTCCCATGTCTTGATATCGACTCCTAAATTCTTGATAGCATTTAAACACTCGTGTGACGTGTCATGAATTCGCTTGATATGGTGTAATGACTGTTGCTGTGCTATTGGGATACTCATTAAAATATTAATATGCGAGTTGAAAATGCGGTTCAGATTGTTATAACGATGGTTTAGTATATCCCAACAAATTGAATAATTATCGGAACTGATTTGGAGGTGTTGGATCAGCCTTTCGGCTTCACCCTTAACTTTACCCTTTAAGTATTGCATTTTACGTGCATTGGGAATTGATGGATTGTTATGGATTGCCTCTGTGAAGAGGTCCTTAAAAGAGATCCACTGGTTATATTGACCTCTGAATTCTGGTATGTCGAGTTTAGGGGTGGAATTTTCCCTATGCGCTACGGACCACAACTTGTTATTTATCTCCCTTTTTAACTTGTTGAATGTTTCTTCATGTCTGGTAAATGATATTTCATATGCTGGATTTTCTTCATTTAATTCGCTATCGATTTCCCAGTGAAGAGAATCGATCGCGGACCATCTTGACTGAAGAATCTTCAAAGTGTCTTCAAATTCCCACTTTTCTTGAATGGTTTCTAAGTTGATGTTCTTGACTGTACGCATGAAAGCTTTGAAGTTGACAGCTTGTTTTCTTAGCATCTCGTCGAGTTTACTACTGGTGCCTCGATCGTAGAGCTTCTTGTTTGCTTGATGAGTTTCTGGTTCTGGTTTGTCACTACTTGCTGAGTGACGCTGTGCTGGTGCTGGTTGATCTACCGATCCTGAGGCCATATCCTTGGCGGCCGCAGGCTGTTTAGGTGCTAATAAATCTTGGTACTCTTGTTCTAAAATATTCTTGACAGACTTGTAATAATTCTTGGTAGAGTTGTAGCGATTTTCAGAAAAATAAGGGTGAGTCCTACTTTCTTCCGTGCTAATTCGATCATGATTATACTCATATTCCTCCCAGTATTTTTCCAAAGTTTCTAAACGTCTTTTGTAATAATCTAACGTCTTTCTATCCTTACTATCTTTCTTTAAATTTGTGTATAACTTAACCATACTATCGTAAATAACATCTTGATTTTCAATTAACTCAGACATCCTGATTGATAGATATAAAATAAATGAAAATAAAACAGTGAACAGTCAATAAAAAGGAAAGATCTTACTTCTTGGTCTGCTCTTGGTCAGCTGGTCGAACGTTCCCTGTGCTGCTTGATAAGCTTGATTGCACAGAGAATGATGTCCTGGTAGTCCTGTGCGGCTTGATAGCACAAGACAAACTGCTAAGGATACCTGTGTGTCCTGGTAACACAGGTAGGAGTTGGTACTGGTTGTGCGTGAGCTCGTTATCACACACAAAAATCCTGATGATGGTGTGGTATGGAAATTTCCACGGCGTGGTTACACAGACGAAACACGTGGCACTTTTTTTACAAAAAAACGCGACAGGCCCCGTCTGATACTCGAAGGACCATGTACGGATTTGAACCGTTAGTTAAGTTCTGGTAAATGAAAGTCACTGGTTAAACTGATAAAATTAAACTATATTGGTAAAAACTGTCACTAAAATTATTGATATTTTGATGGGTTATGAGAACGCGCGGCACACTTGATATCCAATTGCGAACTGAATACAATTTTATTGTAATGCGGCGAATGTGTGAAGATGCTGACTTATCATAAATGTACGGTGCATTGCTCGTACACCATTTAAATATTTTTCTCTCTTGAATATATTTTATTTATATTTCTTCCTTCTTGAAATCTTCTTAAAAATCTTTTTTTTATTTCATGGTATTTAATTAATCTTCTTAATATTCTTCTTATTTGCTTTTTCATTAATTAAGTTCTTCATATTAATTGTTCAATATCTTGGCTTGATTTTTTTTTTATTTAATTTTGTTTAGGCGACTAGCGCGTACGCGCAGCCGCGTCGGCGCATGGCAGCGCCGACTGGCAGGGTCGCCATGTGAGGATGGGACGTATTGACACAACGGATGTTGGATGAAGACTCTTTATTATTTAGCTTTCTGACAATATATATGTAACTTAATGCTACTCCTACACTACAATAGGTTGCAAAGTATATAGTATACTAGCTTTCGCCCGCGGCTTCACCCGCGTAAATTTCGGGAACTTTTTCCCGGGATAAAAGGTACCCTATGCCCTTCTCAATACTCCTAGCTATGTGTATGCGAAGTTTCAAGCAGATTGGTTCAGTAAATAAAGCGTGAAGAGGTAACAAACAAATATACAAACTCATTTTCGCATTTATGATATTAGTTGGGTTAAGACACTTGGTCCGTGGGACCCTGAAGCAAGAGGCCTCTTCAAGGATATTTCGAAGAGGCTTATTGATATAACGGGAGATCGAAGAGCTGGTACTTTACTCGGCCAACGCATTAGTTTGGCTATTCAACGAGGAAATGCGACCAGTGTCTTCGGTACATCGGTTGCGGAATCAATTAGCATCGTCGGTGTCAGTGACCAGGTGGCTTACCACCATCTCTTTAAACCATACAAGAATGATTGGTAAGGGAGATGTCGCCTAACATCATGTATTGCGCTATCTCGCTTACTCACTGAATCTTGCATGGTTGTAACCCCCCTGGTGACAAGGACACAGAATACTTAATAGTACAACGTGGAAAAAATTGAGAGTTTTGGCGCCAAGCTAAAGTCGCTCAATCACGGTTATCGTTATTGTATTTATTTTCTAATGTGGATTAGGTATATCCACATAAAAAAAGGAAAAAATTACTTAAACGACAAGTCGGGTCGGTTTTGGCGCCAAGCTAAAGTCTCAGTTATCGTCATTGTATTTATTTTTTAATATTTGTGTTTTTTCGAGTATTTGTGCATAATAAAGGTGGATTATTATTCGCTAAGTGTTCGTGAACAAGCGTGAGTGTTGGGAAGTGGTACAATGTCGTATAAGTGACTTTGATGCTTGTCCCCAAAATCTCCCAAGATAAAGCTAAGTTAAACTTTCACCGCTTCACTTAGTCATTGACTAACTTGACTAGACATGACTACTGACTTGACTTGACTATGACTCGACAAAATGAAGAGCATTTATCTAAAACTTGATACTGGCAAAAATAAGCTATATGTTAGATTGCCATATTGTGGATTATATCATCAAAAAAAAAAAAAAGTCGGGTCGGTCAAGCTGTCATGTCATCTGTCATGTTGTCATTTTTATTCTGAGCATCTGTCAAGGTTAGCGAGCAAGGATCCTACATGCAATATGCAATAGTGTTCTCTGTGCGCTATTCTTTCTAATTTGTGATTGAACATTACCAATTATTTTGTTTTTTTCGATAAAATAATGAGTTTCAATAAAGATTTGCGTCAATTATTAAAGCCATATTACTGGGTTAATATTTTATTAAGCATTTCGTACGTTACTTGCAAACGTACGGCTATTCTATGCAATTTTCTTTTTCCTAATGTTGACTGTGAGTTAGATAGCCGAGAAACGGAAATATTGTTTTTCCTGATTATCGTCGTGATGCTGAGGACTAGGAAGGCCGGAAGTGTGACTATGGTCAATTACCTTTCAGCCTCTTTCGTTTATACAAAGATTGCCAACTTAATTCTGTGGTTTTACGCTGATATAAGGTGAGCGAGCTTCCTAGCTTTTACTATTAACAGACGCTCCGATTTGGCTGGCTTCAACCACCTGAGCACGATCTTTTTCTTCGCCCCAGCGTGTTTTCCCGGTTGCATCTTCAGCTTACCCACGGTACGCCATAAATCATGGAACTGTTGGTCGACCGCCTATCTCGATTCTCTCCTCTCGTAATGGCTACTTGTATCGCTATCGCCACATTTCGCACCGCCTAATACACAAAACGCTTTAAAAAAAAGTTTTTTGTTTACATTTTCGAATGCGTTGTCACTAACAATAAAAAAATATAGTGTTTTGTGTGTAAGGCGGAGCGAAATGTGGCGATAGCGATACAAGTAGCCATACGAGAGGAGAGAATAGAGATATTCGGTCGACCTACTGATTTGCCGGTACTGGTTATTACAAACTTTTTACAGGGAAACCAGACCAACAGGAACATGATCCTGGTGTATTAGTGGCCAACACTGTCAGATTTTTCAGGCTGCATAAGGGCATCTGACATAACCTAATTACAGCCATCTGATGATAACAGCCAGACCAATGGCTCAATGTGCCTTCTTTAGCATAAAGGTGCTTATAATAGAAATATCCGTTTAATGGCGACCAATCCGATCATGGCTGGGCTGTGGCACGACCAAAGTTTAAAGGGGGGTCAGTCCGACATAAGAATTATTTACACTGGTCGGACGTGATTGAATGAAGACGATCTACCAGCTAGATTGGTAAATCTGTACCAAAATATGCTTCGTTATGTCTAAATGCGTCAATAGCTGAATGCCTCAACAGCATGATACTTGAATAGCTCTCAAAGATAATTAGCATTTGAGTATTCAGGCATAACTTATGTATTATGTACAAATGTACAACTTCAAATATATATTGGTTTGCTATAGGTACGGCCTTCCATATGGGGCGCTCGTTATCCTTTGTGCCCTTCTTCTCCCGGAGCCAACATACATGGGCCCGGAGCTAGTCACCTACTTCAGGGGCATGCAGACCCTAGATGAGGAGCTGAAGCACCACAAGAGCAAGACATGGTTGGTCTGTCTGTATGCCGCGTGGCATCCGGCGTGCGTCAACTTCGCGCCGGTGTTCGCTGAGCTTTCGGCCAGTTATAACTTGGAGAACTTTAAGTTTGGAAAGCTTGATGTTGGGAGGTAAGGAAGCAATTGAAAATTTTTTGCTTTCTATTATTCTTTTTAAGTGTCTATCTATCCATTTCAGTCAAAATTACTTATTGTACAGATAAAATATTTTTACTGTTTTATTATATGTATAGATATATTAATGTACATCCTTCTGTCTGTCTGTCTGAGGGACAAAAGAATAATAAAGGAAAGCAAAAAAATATATTTTTGATTTTTTTGTCTGTCTGTCTATATGTATGATAACGCTTATCTCCGAAAGTACTGAACCGATTTCCTTAAAACTTTAACACTGCTTTGTTTTAACTCAGCAAAATAATCAAGGCATGTATTTGTCAGCAAATAAATAGCAATTTCAAACGAATGCACCAAATTTTATAATTCTTTTTTTGTGTTGGTTATTGTCTAGAAAAACTTTGTATACAAGAAAACGGGGACTCGCGAAGTTCCGGAACGAATCCCCATATTTCCGCGGTAACTTGAGCAAAGCCCACGCGCACAAAGTCGCGGTCAACAGCTAGTATATAATGTCTTGTATATATGAGTCTGTACTCTGTACAAGTCTACATAATTCCTAAATGAATGGGCAGATTTCGAAGCCGTTTGGACACAAAGTTTTAACTGTCATTCCAGATATCCTGATGCTGCAGCTAAGTTCAGAGTACAAGATGGACCGACTAGCCGCCAACTCCCGACGCTGCTCCTCTTCACAGAAGGACAGGAGAAAATGAGACGCCCGCAGCCGGACCACACTGGGAAACTGCAAAAGTTTGTATAATTTGTTACATACTTACGCCCGAATACTCAAACGCTACTCGAGTATCATGCTGTCGCGCTGAACGTCAGCGATATGACAGTGACAGCATGATAATTGAACAGTACAGTATCGTTTGAGTATTCGGGCATTACCCACTTTGCTTCCTTATTTTACCCGACTGCGCCAGGAGTAGGATATAGGATTATTGTATGGCATGCTCTGCAGTCTGGTGGCTTACCACCATCTCTTAAAACCATGCAACATCCAGTGTGTAAGCGAGACAGCGCACTACATGTTGTAAGGCTACATCTCCCTTACTCACTGGATCCCTCTCCCTTACTCCCTTACCCCCTGAACGGCTCGATGGAATTTAGTTGAAGAGGTGTCGATAGATTTTTAATTATTGCGAGAGTGACACTGAGTGTATCAAAAAAATAAATAAAATGGCGGATTTTTGGCGCAGTAATTCAAATATCTGGCATTAAAATTTTTGTGTTTTATATGCAGTCAGGTATATTGTATTTTAATAATTTACTTGTTTGTTATTATCTTGCATATTTTATTGCTTTATTTTGACTTCACTAAGCATTTAAAATAAGCTCGATATCCTAGCGCCGCCGTTCATAACGATAGCACGTGCCAAGCAATGGACGTTTTATTGTTCCTATTGTCGTCCTTAAACACTGCCTCCGTGATCAAGTGGCTAAGGCGTTTGCCTGTAGACCTGGGGGTCGTGGGTTCGATTCCCACGGGAAACATACTTTGTTTAGTTTCCAGTTTGGTTAGGCAGGCTTGAATCACCTGATTGTCTGATAATAAAGATGATTGCTTCAGAAGGCACGTTAAAGCCGTTGGTCCCGGCTGCCATCTGGTGGTCGTTAAAGGAACCACGTCTGAGGCCGAGTGCGGTTTTGAAGAACTCTTGATAAGAGGGCAGGGACATTGTCTATTGACCATGTAACCTTCACGAAATTATGACGATAAACGGGCAAAATATCTTTTCAGGTTCCTCTTTTCAAAAGACAATGTGAAGGCAGCATTTGACATTGATGGCATCTATGACGAGTGCAAGCAGAGGCTCTCCACTGCCAAGAGCAATAAGAAAACTGAGTAAAATATTGTAAAAACAATACTATTCTCTACCTAGATCATGTACAGGGTGGCAGGGTAAACCCCGTTATCAGTATTTATTAGAATTCTAATTCTGTGCCTAGTGTGGGACTAACTGTGTCTAAGCAGTGTGAATGAGTTACTCAAAATAAAGGATATCTGTATCTTAATTAAATTATTACTGTTCAAATTTTTTTTCATAATGCACCTGTGTTCCAAATTGATAACGAAATATATTTCACTAGCTGTTCCCCACGCGGTTTCACTCGCCCTTGGTGTGTATGTACTATAGCCTATAACCTTCCCCAAGAATCAAGCTATCATATGCAGAAAAAATTTTCAAATCCGACCAGTAGTTCCCAAGTTATAAGCGTTCAAACAAACAAACAAACTTTTCAGCTCCATAATATTAATATAGATTTCATTAACATTTTCTTTTGGAAATGATTTTGAAAAATTCACGTCCACGAAAACTTAGTCAACAACGCCATATCATACGCATAGGTACATAGATCTCGCCGCACGCGCAGTCGCGTATTGGAATAGTAGGGTGAATACATTTTAACGATATTTATGGGTATTTAAAAAAATATTTTGATAATTAAATTGATAGATATATTATATCATTTTTTATTTGATTTGAATAGACATTTATTATTCATTATGTCGTTACCTATCCACTATTTGAATGATAACGGTGTTTACCCTGACACCCTGTTTTGATGATAGATGCAGGCGAGATCGGATAGCTGGTAAAAACCAGCTCATTTATCTCCCCATATTATTTTACATCGACCTTAATCATTACGGTTGCGCTCAACCAGTATGAACTCAAAAATAACGGTCTTTTTATATATAACTCCATATTTGCCTTCTAAAAAAGGAGGACAGTTTAAAGACTGTTATTTTTGGATTTAAAAAATACCGGTTTCCATCTCTGGATACAAGATCGCCGCTTTAATGTACGCCGCACTAAATCATGATATTGTTATGTTTCACTCTCAGTCGCTCAGTGTTAATGCGCTTTACTGTTCAAGCCGGAAATAAAGCAATTTACGGCCAAGTAATATTGGAATAAATATCGAGTAATATTCCAATTACTTCCTTGACAAGTGCTTAGACGAAGCCCATGCCTTTTAAAATAGACGAGGACGTTAATTGCTATTTCGGCCGAGGCTTGTACAGTGCTTTTCTTCCTCTTGAGAAGAAACAATATGTCAAATTTTACATTGACCCCAAAAAGCACTTCGTACAGTTATTACTACACTACTTCTATACCAAATAGGTACGCACTCTATTGTGTAATATACAAAAATACACCAAATATTAATGTAGTAAGTTTACTTAGGATTTTACCTACTCATAATTAGTTCCTTACTATGTTTAGTCCTCATGAAAAGACGTAGGCGCGAAAATGTGAAGCGAAGCTGATATGATTATGTTACTTTAGGTAATCTGTTTGGCCGAATGGAAATGACCAAATAGAAAAGTCCATACAGACCAAGTCGAAAATGGTCCAATTGCTAGAATGGCCAATTTTTGATATATATCAAAATAAATTGAAGTTTGACAGAAACTTGAGAGCGGCTGAAACGATTTGGATCGTTTTAGTTTTGAAATAAAGTATGTATAACTTGCGAATTATCCACTCAGCATAGGCGCACCTTAGACGCTTATTCATGCATAATGGTTTTCCATCAATCATACGTATGGACTCGAAAGGTGAATTTAGTCGATTGATTTCCAAACAAATCAAATTGCTGTTCCGAATAAATTTTTGATTTTAATTAAAACACATACGATTGAACAATTGAATCGACTGATTTCCAAACAAATTCTTGATTTAAATTAAAAAAATTAAGATGATTTGTTTGGCAATCAGTCGATTCAATTCACCTTTCGAGTACCATCCCTTTGTTTGATGGAAAACCATCATACATGATTAAGCGTCTAAGGTGTGCCTTAGACCGCTGCGATACAGGCCTGCGAGGCTGCGTACAAATATGTCTGGAACTTTTAGTTATTATAATCTATCAAATATAGGATGACTAGCGACCCGTCCCGGCTTCGCATGGGCATAAAAACCTTCCTCTTGAATCACTCTATCTATTAAAACAAACTGCATCAAATTCCGTTGCGTAGTTTTAAAGATTTAAGCATACAAAGGGATATAGGGACAGAGAAAGCGACTTTGTTTTATACTATGTAGTGATGATGAAGAATCTCACACCAGTGTTGGACACTAGCCCCCGTATTAAGAAACGTTTGTAAAGCCTATTTTAGTTAAAATGTGTTTCGTCTCGTTCTTTCACATGAAGTGTCAGGTAAGAGAGAAAGAGCTAAAACATATTTTAGTTAAAATGGGCTTATCAAACGTTTCTTACGGCGGTAACAAACGACTAAAAGAAAGACTGGATCAAAGTGGACACACGCGCGAGAAAGGTCGCGAACTCCTTTCGGCGGCCATGCCAACTGAGTTTAACAACCAGTTGTAAAAAGGAATTTTTATTCTTACTTGGCAACCAGTTGCCAACAAACGAGCCACAAGTTCGCGTACATACCCGCTCGTGTATCACCCCTTTGTGGGGCTCTTACAATAGTCGATGTTCAGTTTTTAGTTGCCATATTGTTTTATATGTTAGAATTATTTATTTAACTTACACACTAAACACCTAGTTTTCACCTAAGTAACCTTAATAGGTAGGTATAAGTAATTAAATCGTGGATTCTCGATTTTGTACATGGAATATTAGTACAGTCATTTGGTTCACAAAAAAAAAGAGTTAACTATTTCTAGGGATTTTTAAAAGTTGTTTTTGTTTTTAAATGAGTCGAAAAGGAGATATAATTGAGTCGGAAAGGAGATACTATTAAAAACATTTTTTTTAATTGCGGCACGAGCGTCTTGTGTATGCAAAGTTTAAATTGGCCAGTCCAAAAAAATATTATAGTTCTTTTATCGATTTTATAGACTATTTTAGGGATAGAATTTCAAAGAAAAAAATATTAAAATTATATTTAATTTTAAAGATACGAAAAGTAAGGACCGGTTACGATTTTCACTCCGCGTTGAAACAATGCAGTTAGGCAAAGATAATATAATCATTCTGAAAATGAAGGTCATTGGGGTTTTTGCAACAAAAAAAATACTTTCTTAATAAAAAATCTGATTACCGCAAACTGTTTCCTAAGCCAGTACCTCTAAATTGGACTAGCCAATTCAGAAAATTACCTATTGTAAAACCTCCCGGAAAACTTGAGCTAAATATATATACATTTAACTGCTTGCTTCGTGGTTACAACCATCTCTTAAACCAGGCAATATCCAGTGAGTAAGCGAGACAGTGCGATACATGATGTAAGTTCATGTAAGGCGACATCTCCCTTACTCACTAGATCTTGCATGGTTTTAATAGATGGTGGTAAGCCACCTGGGTAAAACTACCAAATGACTGATAAAATATTACAATGAAGTTTTATTTTACTCGACTCGAGATTTTTTATAAATTGTGTTTAATTGTGCATATAATTATGTTAATAAAAGTATTATTTTAATAAACACGTTTTACCGCCGTATATATTGTTTTTTTATACATTACGATAATGATAAAAAAAGTATAAAGATACTCTAAAATATTTACTACCTGTTGCTACATAGTAGCCCGCAACTTCGTGCGCCTGGAGTTTATAATTAAAATTTTGTTTTTTTTTTTTGCGAGGAATCCGAATTATTTTTTTCTATAGTTTAGCCACCTAACGTACGTTCTGTGGTAAAACCATATAATGCCTTCCATGCTGGTCTGGGAGAAAAAGAAAAACATAGAATGTACCAGCTGCATGTCTTCCCGCGCAAGCCGTAAAAGTCGACTGAGGGAATTAGCGAATATGGAAATCGCGACATAAGCGATGCGGCTAGCAACCCATCACTATTGATTTCCTGTTTCAACTATCATCATGCTAAACATGGTCTAAGGTCTTATGGCCCTAGGCTCTGTCTACCCCGTAAGGGATAAAGACGTGATTATATGTATGTACCATATAATGCTATCTGCCAGTGAGGTCACGTCAATGAGTCCAGCCATTAAGAAGATTACAAAAAATATATTATTCTGTGCTTAGACTCCACTGTCCGTCTGTCTTTGACCAAGTTGCATCTCATGTCGTGATAGCTAGATAAGAAATTCTAAAATACACGTTATTATTTTTTTTTTTAAAGCTGTACGTGATATCCTCGCCTCCCGTCAAAACTAACGAAAAAAATATGTAGGTAGGTACTATAGAGAGAGACGCTTTGGCGGCATCTCCCTCCATTGGATAGATACTCAAATATGTAACTAAAATGATCAAATAATCTTGACCATTTTACATTGTAGCCACCTATGGTAGCCACGTGTTCAGATGCCCGTATCGAGAAACGATTTCTTACTACCTACTGATCTGTCCAAGACAAATCATGCACAAAATTTTTATTGTTGGACCACGATCCCCAAGCTAGTGGGACTACGAGACCGATGACATTATTAATGGGGCCACTAGTCAAAAACGTCAAAAATCACAGTAAAACATTTCATGAAATTATTTAGAACTAGCTGTTCCCCGCGGCTTCGCCCCGCGTGGGACTCGGTTACATCGCGCCCAAAAGTAGCCTATGTTTGACCTCAGGTCGTTAACTACATCCCTATCAAATTTCATTACAATCGGTCCAGCAGTTTAGCCGTGAAGAGGTGACAGACAGACAGACAGACTTTCGCATTTATAATATTAGTATGGATATGGATTTCATGTAGTGAGCAAATCTACGATATGGCCCCGATGTATAACAAAGTTAAATATTAGTTTCCTGAATTTATTTTATTTCTTGCTAAGATTTGACAAAAACCATGGCATTTTTTTTTTATCTATGATAAAAGCAATTTATAACATTGTGAATAATGGCAAAATGTACTCTCTAAACAAAACCGAACCGCCCAAAGTATAGGTAGTGTCTATATTTAAAAAAGAAAGTCGTGTTAGTATACAAAATTTATAACTCAAGAACGGCTGACTGATTTGGCTGAAATTTGAAATGGAGATTGCGTAGACCCAAACAACATATAGGCTATATTTTATCCCACGGAATCCCACGGGAGTGGAAAGACAACTAGTATCTTACAAGTGAAGTAAATATATGATTACATATGGTACGGTGCACTTACGTATATCCATGTAGGTATATCATAAAAGTTTAACTATAAGTACATACTTAGGTATTTATAGCGCTTAGTTTCTATGTCTCAAATTTATTACCGGTTTTTGCAGCCAGATAGGTCTATATTTCCTATTACACAAAGTTTTCCTATTACAAAAGTATCTACCTACTCTGTGATCGTTACGAACACGCACGCCCCTACTAGGCTATCGAGCTACTAAAAAAAATATTTTTAACATACAAAAGGAAAGCTTTTGGAAATACTAAATCCAACTAATATTATAAATGCGAAAATGAGTTTGTATATTTGTTTGTTTATTTGTTACCTCTTCACGCCCTAATCTACTGAACCAATCTTCCTGAAATTTCGCATACACATAGCTACGAGTATTGAGAAGGACATAGGGTTTCATCCCGGGAAAAGGACTGTTCCCGAGGGAATCTCACGCGGGCGAAAGCTAGTTTTAAATAATCTTGGTATTGTGTATGTGTACCTTTAATGGGTGAGTCCAGCTCGCACTTGGCCGATTTTTTAAAGGGTATCATTCATGTAAACATTGAAACTTTTACTGCTACCTTATAAGCACCCTCTCTCTCACCCGCTGGTTGATTGTGAGAGATCCCTTTCTGAGATAAGTCCGTCATTGTACTTTTGTTTTATTTATATCTTTTGTATTTTTACTTTTGTTTAGTACAATATTATGATTCATTACAAACAAACATAGGCGATGCGGCTAATTACCCATCACTATTGATTTCCTGTTTAAACTATTATCATGCTAAACATGTCATGATCTAAAGTGTTATGGCCCTAGGCTCTGTCTACTCCGTATGGGATAAAGACATGACTATATGTGTATGTACAAACAAAGAAACAAACAAGAATTTCACCGAAGATAAAAAAGTACCTAATTTGGGAAATTTACTCATTAAACTCCTCTCTACCAACCAGTACTCTACAAATGACACATTTTGCTTAAAAGAGCTTGGGGGACGATTTCTCCCTGTACTAAGTATTCTGTGCCACAATTGAGAGTTTGCGAGTGCTAGTTACCCATCCCCTTGCGGCCCGTATCGTTCGTTATTTTACCGTCAGTCGTATTTTCAAGGGGAAGTGGAAAACACGCGTCCTTCCTACGAAATTATACGGGAAAACTACTAGCCGGTCTTTTGAACGCTTCATATAAAGGTAGGTATTTTTTTGCAGTGTTTTCATAAAAGTGATATAGGAATTTGGGAACTTTACCAAGTTAGTGAAAAGGGCACTTATAGGTACACTATTATTTATACTTAGATTTATATTTATATTTGTTTTTTGACTCCCGACGAAAAACTTGGATTGTCATAAAATTAACGGTCTGTGACTGTTATGTTTGGTACGTAGAGTAGATATATAATCACTGCCAAAGAGTATATCTATAACCACTACTATTTAATCATTTTTGGCAAACTGTACATAAGTGCTTCGAGTTTCTTTTAATAAAGAAATAAAGAGTAAATAATCACTTATGGGGTTCGGTACCTAATATCTTCGTCATTTCTGAATAGATTTTTTAAATCTATTTTTGTTTTATAATATATCATAGTAAAATACAAAGGTACTTCACTACATAGTATAAAACAACGTCGCTTTCTCTGTCCCTATATCCCTATTTATGCTTAAATCATTAAAACTACGCAACGGATTTTGATGCGGTTTTTTTAATAGATACTTACCTAGAGTGATTCAAGAGGAAGGTTTTTTTATGCCCATGCGAAGCCGGGGCGGGTCGCTAGTTACATAGTATAAAACAAAGTCGCTTTCCGCTGTCTGTCCCTATGTATGCTTACATCTTTGAAACTAGGTACGCAGCTGATTTTGACGTGGTCTTTTTTAAAAGCTAGAGTAATTCCAGAGGTAGGTTTTTATAGCCGTGCGAAGCCGGGGCGGGTCGCTAGTGTTTTACAAACCTGTAATAACCGGGAAAACGCTTTGATGATAAACATTACAAGTGAACTGAGCCCTACCTAATGTCAAATTAAAAAAAAACTTTTTCTCGGCAATAATGCTTACTCCTGCAAGAACGAAAATCTAATAGTGTCGTTTCCTTTGGACTCGATAAACATTGATGTTGAAAGTTAACCCGAAAAAACTTTGCACTATACCGTGTTGTTTTCCTAAAAATAAGCGGTCCCCGAATATTCGTACTAAATAAATAAATACTTATTGAGCTAACCCCATTAAGTTCGACTTGCGTTATAGGATAAATAATAGCTCAACTATTTCACAACTCAATCAACAACATTATGCTGAAAGGGGACCATTTTGATAATAATATAAACATTCGCTTTTTCCATTGTGTTTTTTGTGTAATATCAAATAATCATTTTTTCTTTCTTCTTCTTTCTTTCATTTCTATCGCCATGGATTTGAATTAATCAGTTTATTTGTGTAGATTTTGTTCCGTTCCAATGTCCATACTTTTTGATTCTGACTCTTTTAGATCTGGAAACCTTTATAAAATATTTGTAAGGTCTTTCAATTCAAGTGATTTTGCTACTGCAGGATCTACAATGTTTATACCTATAATATCAATAGTCTTGTGGCACATAGCCTAGGCATAGGCACTAGGAATATATTAAAATTTTTCCCTAAAAAGTATTTTTATTTTTTCCTAAAAAGGAATAAAAATAACATGATCGCAAAATGTTGCAAATTTTCGTAAATTTAGCGATTTCGGATGGAAATCAAACTCTATGGGTAACCTAGGTACTTCTCGTTGCATCACTATCACTACATAGTATAAAACAAAGTCGCTTGCCCTGTCCCTATGTCCCTTTGTATGCTTAAATCTTTAAAACTACGCAACAGATTTTGATGCGGTTTTTTTAAATAGATAGAGTGATTCAAGAGGAAGGCTTTTATGCCCATGCGATGCCGGGACGGGTCGCTAGTCAGAAATAAATGAATCGTCCTGCCGCCAATGGCGAATTGGCCGTAGGACAACGGTTGCGGAATCTTGAGCTCAAAAATTTAAGCTGTTCCATGTAATTGGTGCAGTAAATTGTTTATTAATGACATTATTTTTTTCAGCATTAAACTAATGTGATGGCTACTAAAAGTGATTGTCCGTCGGTATTTGCTGCTGTGGTGTTGGTTTTGGTCAATATTATTCTTGTGGTAAGTATTTCCTCGATTTCATACCACAACACAACAACAAACTCTGCCCATCCCACCCCATGAATTTCAGCAAGCAATAGTTCGACAACCCACTGCTTCGACAGAACATATTGAAATGTCTCTTTCCTATCTTCTGTACCTTATTTATTTAAGGAAAATAGCCACACAAAAAATAAAATAAACAAATTAAAACCAAATAATTTTTTTTACAATATTTATTTTTAATACAGGTTTTTAACAAACAATCCAAGGAATGTTCATCCAGTAGCATAAGAAACAGAGAGACAAAGAAGTAATAAATATATATAGAAAGAAATAGATAGAGAGAGCAGATCGACTGGTCAAATATTGTTCCCTTGTTTTGAAAAAAAAGTAAAGTAGAAAAGGAAATAAAGTTGAGAGAAGTAATTGCTATCTGCAGGGCCGACCGATAATGAAGTCCTCAGCTGGCTATTGTTACCTTATTTAAAACGAGAAAGCTTTTTGTAGTGAAAGGCAAGTCCTCTTGTTCCTTATATAAATGAGCTCTCAGATCCCGCGCTTTTGTGACCTCTCTAGTTAAAGACCCGGAGAGAAAGGGGTCCCATTCGGTCCAGTGAATCTCTTCAGGCGCAATGCAAAAAACCCTTTTCAGGGTTTTCCAAAATATTTTTTAACAAAACTTGGTTGTCGGTAAAATACAACCTCCATGTACTTTTCGATTACAAATATTCGACTTTCGATATCTCGGCACTTTTTTAAAAGAATATTTATAAAAAAATACGTTTATTTAGCAACTTAATTGCAAAATAACGAAAAATAAATTCAAAGCCGGCATCTAATCGAACCACCAGCGAAATCCATTTGACAGCTAGCTCGTCCGTAGTCATGGGGCGAAGGTCGACAATTTCGATTCGTCTATCCATAATCGATCACAATCTGGTATCGACTACTCGATTCTCTTTCATCACAATTATACAATGCAAAATGAAAATCCTACGTGTGAATTATCGATCACCAATCGCAACTGTCATTGACAAAGGCGTCGATAAATAAAGATCTAAGTAACCCACCAATTTCGTAATTGCACATAGCGCTCAACCGCATCGTAGCCGAACTGCAACGACACATTTTGACGTTTCCCGTATTCCGCTACTAATTTAAAGACCAAATCGTAGTTCATCAGAAAATTCTCAAAATATCGATTCTCTCAACGATTCGATGCTTGGCAAGTTACTTTACTCGGATTTTTACATATTAAACAAGCTTTAATTGTAGATAGTCGGAGATTCACAATTGTGTTAGGGGAATACGAATATCGCGCAAACTTAATCGAGTCGGAATCGGATATCAGTTGTACGGGTTTCTTAGTTCAATAACGAAAAGTCGGCTAAATCGATCACTGAAAAATTGCGATGACAATCGACTTAAATTATTAATGTGAATTAAAAAATAACGTTACAACACCCCCTTCCCCGGATAAGAATTCACGTAGGGAATTCGCGGGACGTCCTCGGCCTTTTGTATACCATAAAGAAGATTAATATTCATTTACTTTTACTATAAGAATAGATAGAAAAGGCAATAAAATAAATCGAGACACAATCGATATAAACCAAATCATAGGATGGATTCAATCGATCGATTCATCAGATAACGATATCGATCCGAACATTTTCCGCACTACTTGACGTTGACAGTTAAAAATAAAAAACATACTACCGTCGAGTTGATTTACTTTTTTTTATGATATTTGAAGGTACCGACCATAATAATAAAAAAATCGAATTTATTACTGAAATATAGGTTATAATATAGAGGAATATATGAAAATGGATATTCAAAAATGAATGCCACTACTAAAGGACTGCTCAGGCAAATAACTACAGCGGGAGAATATCGGCCAGGCTTGCAAACGATTTGTTCGAAAAGAAATCGTTCAAGACTGATACATAATTACATATGTATTTTAGAATGTCTAGATATATATAGGGTAAAGATGGGTTAAACAGTTTGCAAATAAAGTCGCCACTGGAGATTACACAATGACAAAAAAAATAGACCAAGAAGGCATATAGCATTGTAAATAAATATTGATCTGGAAACTGTGTGGAAAATTAAGTGAAACCATAAACTACTGAATTAATTATTAGCCAAAATGGGTTGTATGTATCAATTTGGGATTTGAAAAATAAAAGAGTTTTGACAAAATTTTACAAAATCAGGTACTCTAAACAGGAAGCCTATTGTAATTTATATTTTTTCTTTAACTAACAAAGGGGCCAATTGTTTCTCACAGTTTCCAGTCAAGGAAAATAAACAAGAAAAGTAAATTATTAAAATGATAGGTTTCTGAAAACAGGAATGAATCCAAAGTAAAAATAAAATATACTTATTTCATTATGTATAAAAATAGGGTAAAACTCTTACTAGGTAAGTGAAAAGAAAAGTTAATTCCTGAAAACAGGAATGAACCCTTTGTAAAAATAAAAGTAGTTTAAAGGAGTAAAACAACAACTGATTAAAACCTTTGACTAGAGGTAAGTTATAATGTATAAAAAAAAGGAATAAAAAAATAAAATTAAAGGTGTGACAACCAACCACTACTTACATCCCATAAGGCCTGAAAAAAAAATGACTAGTAAATCTGTAATAAAACCGTCTCCCAACCCTGTATAACAAAATAGTAGTAAAATAACCTATTATTCTCCGGAAACAAATATACTCGCCTATATGAGTATATTATAATTGGGGAATAAATGTATTAAAATAATAAATCTACCAACACCGGTAGGGTGCAAATAGACATAATATAGTTGCTAATTGTCATGGGATCCCTTAGACAACGCAGCATAAAAGAAATTAAGTTTTCTTGTTATACCAGTTATAAAAATTGAGAGAAACTAAGTACAAATTTATGGTTTTCAAATTACACAAGATACACTAAATGGAATGGTAGATTGATATAAGTTGTGGTTAGGTAAGGATGGAAAACACCTAAAATAGTCCACAGTCGCCTCCTACGACACGTCCGGACATCAGACGGGGAGACAATTCTTTGAGGCCGATCATCCCACGGCCGTTGAAAGCTAGTCTAAACATTTAAAATCTTTTATATGCCATTTACCAATGTATTTTCCCTGGTCGTCCTCCAACTCATACACCAATGGTGAAAGCTTCCTGATAATCTTACATTTTTCATATTTTGGAGCAAGCTTCGCGGTGAAATACTTACTCGCAACGCTTTGTTTGTAAGTACGTTTCCAAATAATATCTCCTACATTAAAGGATACATCCCTACGCCTCTTGTTATAGTATTTCACATTCTTCTGATGCGCCTGCTTAAGTGAATTTTTTACATTATTGAAAATTTGAGAAAGTTGACCCAATTTTTGAACATGTGCATCAGGCGGAGTAATAGTTAATTCATTGACATCACTACAATCTTTATAAATATCACCATTGGCTATAGCTTCTCTACCATGGACTAGAAGGAACGGGCTATAAGAGGTGGATTCGTTAACCGAAGTGTTTATAGCAAATTGGATCTTTGGAATATTCTCATCCCAGGATCTATGGTCATTTTCCACAAAAGCCGAAACGGCGGTCATTACTGTACGATTATAGCGTTCAACGGGGTTAACTTGCGGACAATATACTGGGCCTAGGTGTATCTGGGGGATATTATATTTTTCATATAAGGCTAAAATGTCACGACCTGTAAATTGGGATCCGTTATCAGAAATTATGGTTTGCGGTATTCCATGCACCAGAAACACATGATCTTCTAATCTTTGCGCAATAACCTTTCCAGTGGCCCTGCGAAGTGGAAACAAAAAACAATATTTTGTAAAACAACAAATGACAACTAACAGGTAGTTATTTTGACGGCGGGACATTGGTAGCGGGCCGACTAGATCCACACTTATGCACTGGAATGGCCTTGTACAATTTTTTGGTTCTCCCATAAAGCCGGGTGTACACTGTGAGCTGTGTTTATAGGCACTACAAATGTCACAATTTTTAATGAAACTAACGGTATCTTTGTACATGACAGGCCAAAAATATCTCAATTTTAAGCGTTTATATGTTTTGGCTACACCAAGGTGAGCGGCAGTAGGTTTAGAATGATTTTCAATAATTATACTTTCCCTAAGCTCAAGAGGTATAACTTCTTTCCACTGGAAATCACTACTGAGTTGGTTAGAAATTTTCGTAAAACGGAAAAGCCTACCATCCAAAAGTTGATAATTCGGACAAGCCCGGGGTCTCTCGGTGCAACGTTTTACAATATTAAGATACCATGCGTCCTTAATTGTAGTTAAATCTATGGCATTTACAGACACAGGTACGGACCGCGATAAAGCATCAGGTACTACATTTTGTGACCCTTTTCTATGCTCTATAATAAAGTTATAGGGAGATAGCCTACAACCCCAACGAGCCAAGCGACCGGTAGGATTTTCAAGATTTAAAAACCATTTCAAACTAGAATGATCCGTAACTATACGGAAAGGTTTACTGCCCTCCAGATAAGGTCGAAAATGCTCTACCACATGTACTACTGCGAGAGCTTCCCGCTCTGTCGCAGAATAATTTCTCTCTGCGGGGGAAAGCGAGCGACTACAATAAGCGATTGGATGTTCTTGTCCATCTATATTTTGAACTAAGGTCCCGCCTATTCCAAAATCCGACGCGTCACAGTGCACAGAAAATTCACGCGAAAAATCTGGACATGTTAGAACAGGTGCAGTGGTCAGAGCTAACTTTAAATCAGTAAAAGCTTTATCTGCCTCGGGAGTCCAACGGAAGGGTGGAGCTCCTTTGCGAGTTGACGTAAGCGCGTTTAAGGGACCGGCGCGATGACTGAAATTTTTAATAAATCGCCTATAGTATGAAGCAGTGCCTAGAAAACGCTTAACATCCTTTCGACATGTAGGGGTGGGAAAATCGACAATAGCCCCTACCTTATCGGGGTCAGTACGTAGACCAAATTCATCGACCACGTGACCTAAAAACTTTAATTGTTTTCTGAAAAATTGGCATTTACCCATATTAACAGTGAGATTTGCGGCCTGCAATTTCTCCCTGACTTTACGTAACAATTCTAAATGATCGGAAAAAGTTGAATGAATGATGATAAGATCATCCAAATAAATAAAAACTTTATTATCAAACTCCGGGCCGAACAACCTGTCCATAAGACGCTGTTGGGTCGCCGGGGCAGAGGTTAGGCCGAAACACATGACCTTAAAATGGAACAAACCTCGTGAAGGTATGGTAAATGCAGTTTTTTCACGAGATTCGTTCGAATCCAATGGTACTTGGAAATACGCAGATTTTAAATCAACAGAAGATAGGTATTTAGCATCCCTGAGTTGATCCAAAATATGGTTAATATAAGGTAGAGGATACGCGTCGTGCTTAGAGATAGCGTTGAGTTTTCGGCTGTCCAGGCAGAAGCGGAGTGTGCCGTCCGCCTTACGGGCTAGGGTGACGGGGTTATTCCAAGCGCTATTACTTGGTTCCACCACATCGTCCTTCAACATTTGATCAAGCTGCCGGTTCATTTCGGCTAGCTTCTCTGGAGACATCATGTAGTAACGTTGCTTGATTGGAGGGTGATCACCGGTATCAATACGGTGAGTCACCAAGTGAGTACGCCCTAATCCTCTCTTTTCGGCCGAAATTTCCTCAAATTCTCGAATCACTTCCCGAGCCAGTTCACACTCTGACTCGGAGAGCGAGTCAAAGTCTCGTAACGCTTTATCCTTGACGGCTACAGTATGGACTTCTCGAGTAGATTCAGACTGATTGTCATTTAACAGTGATAAAACGTCGGGAGCTATATTAAAAACTTTCCAAAAATCTATTCCAAAAAGTAAGTCAGTATTAATGTTTGGAATAATATAAAATTTAATAATTGCTGTTCTATCCTTTACTGTAACCGGCAAAAAGATACATCCAGTGACAGGTGCGGTAGAATCATTAGCAGTTTTAATATAGTGTAAATCCGCCGACTCGTGTACCGTGGTGAATTTTTGAAAATATGACACGGCACTGCCATGAATTATCGAAATTTGGCTGCCTGAATCCAAAAGGCCATTAAATACCCGACCGTGTATACTAGCCTTTAGATACGGCCGTCTGTCGAAGGAGTTGTCAACGTCGCTTGTCATCGAGATAGGTTCAATATCGGAATTACGAACCGACAACACGCGCTGGGGACGGGTTGATGAAAAGAAATTCTTCAAATAATTTAACCAAGACCGCCATTCTTCAGCACAGAAATTACTAGAAGCTGTAGAAGTATGTTGTCGATTCAAGCTTACTCGTTTTTTGGAATGGACGGCGGCGTTGGCGACTTGACAGTCTTCGACGGGGAACATTTAGGACAAGTTTTGGCGGTGACGTCCCTCTTTCCACAACGATAGCAAATTATGATGGCAGGCGCCTTGCAGGACTTCAACGTGTGACCATCTACACGACAACGGACGCAGAAGTTGCTACCATCAACCTGTGCCATCGTCGCGGCCACTTTAGGAACAGCAGGGCATCGGTTGCCCTTGTAAATAAGATCTGGGGCCAAACAAGAAGACGACAATTTAGGGGGCTCTGAAAATAACTTGGAACGCTCCTTTGCATCCTCAAGGAGTCTACATTTACGCTTCAAATCGGTCCACGAGTCAACTGGATTTAAACCTAATTGGGAAGTGTAGAAAGGTCTAATATTAAACATTACAATATTAAGTTTCTCCTCATCAGATAAGGGTTTGGACAAACGAGTGAAATAATTCTGCATAACACTCAGATAATTAACTATGTTTTCATCAGATCCTTGTGTGCGGGCTCTTATTTCTATCAAAAGTCGGTGATCATAATTAGCGGGCAGATACTCCTCCAGAAGGGCGGATTTTAATTCAGTCCAACCATTCACCTCATCGCGTACTCCACGATACCAGTACAGTGCCTCCTCAGTGAATAACTCGGCGGCAGAATTAAAAAGTTTGCAATCATTAATACCGCGGGACAAACAAAGTTCTTCTAAACGTTGCAAGAATGCCTTTACACAAGTTTTCCCATTAAAATGAAGGTTTAGCTTATAAATCTGAGAGTATGAATTTGAAGAATTATCAGATTTACTAGAAGGCATCGGCGGATTGGTTGCTGGGTTAGAAGAGTGATGATGCTGCGAAGAACTGCTTTTAAAATTATCCATGATCCCGTCAATTTTGAACAAAATGCGGTCTAATCGTTCCTGTAAGCTCTCAATTTGCGGGGTGTATTCTTCCACATCACCAGCATCCAATCTACCCAAACGATGAAACAAATGGTGTCCTAAGGTTTGAATTCTATTCAGTATTTTAAGAGAACCCGATTTACTACTTGTTCCTTTAATTAAACCCTCTAATTCAACCAATTTGTCTTTTATTATGTTCAATTCCTCCGCGATATTCGCATCACAAGTGAAAATCTCATCTGATGGGATTTCTTTACTAAGCGCGCGAACCTGAGCCCTCAGACCAATGACATTGTCCTTAGGTTGAGCGCCACGAATTCTTACTTCATACTCTAATTCGTCTTTGTGTAGCAAATTAAAGCAAATTGGCCTTTCACCCATTTTTAGCAAGTTGTAAATAGAAAACGGTAAAAAAACAATAGGGTTAAGAATATATTGACCAGACGTAACAAATGTTTGGTAAAAAGCAAAATTATTCTATATTGTAACTGACTTATTTTCAGATTGTAATGTAGGGTAGTAAAAATAAACTTAATTGATAAAAGTAAACAAGGGATCAATATTGACAGCTAATTCTGAGCAAAATGACCAGAAATAGGGTTATGGTTATTTACTTACTTAAATTTGCAAGCAATACAAGTTAATTTACCTCTTATCTGCTCGTCCCTGTTCCGGGCGCCAATGAAATGTCTCTTTCCTATCTTCTGTACCTTATTTATTTAAGGAAAATAGCCACACAAAAAATAAAATAAACAAATTAAAACCAAATAATTTTTTTTACAATATTTATTTTTAATACAGGTTTTTAACAAACAATCCAAGGAATGTTCATCCAGTAGCATAAGAAACAGAGAGACAAAGAAGTAATAAATATATATAGAAAGAAATAGATAGAGAGAGCAGATCGACTGGTCAAATATTGTTCCCTTGTTTTGAAAAAAAAGTAAAGTAGAAAAGGAAATAAAGTTGAGAGAAGTAATTGCTATCTGCAGGGCCGACCGATAATGAAGTCCTCAGCTGGCTATTGTTACCTTATTTAAAACGAGAAAGCTTTTTGTAGTAAAAGGCAAGTCCTCTTGTTCCTTATATAAATGAGCTCTCAGATCCCGCGCTTTTGTGACCTCTCTAGTTAAAGACCCGGAGAGAAAGGGGTCCCATTCGGTCCAGTGAATCTCTTCAGGCGCAATGCAAAAAACCCTTTTCAGGGTTTTCCAAAATATTTTTTAACAAAACTTGGTTGTCGGTAAAATACAACCTCCATGTACTTTTCGATTACAAATATTCGACTTTCGATATCTCGGCACTTTTTTAAAAGAATATTTATAAAAAAATACGTTTATTTAGCAACTTAATTGCAAAATAACGAAAAATAAATTCAAAGCCGGCATCTAATCGAACCACCAGCGAAATCCATTTGACAGCTAGCTCGTCCGTAGTCATGGGGCGAAGGTCGACAATTTCGATTCGTCTATCCATAATCGATCACAATCTGGTATCGACTACTCGATTCTCTTTCATCACAATTATACAATGCAAAATGAAAATCCTACGTGTGAATTATCGATCACCAATCGCAACTGTCATTGACAAAGGCGTCGATAAATAAAGATCTAAGTAACCCACCAATTTCGTAATTGCACATAGCGCTCAACCGCATCGTAGCCGAACTGCAACGACACATTTTGACGTTTCCCGTATTCCGCTACTAATTTAAAGACCAAATCGTAGTTCATCAGAAAATTCTCAAAATATCGATTCTCTCAACGATTCGATGCTTGGCAAGTTACTTTACTCGGATTTTTACATATTAAACAAGCTTTAATTGTAGATAGTCGGAGATTCACAATTGTGTTAGGGGAATACGAATATCGCGCAAACTTAATCGAGTCGGAATCGGATATCAGTTGTACGGGTTTCTTAGTTCAATAACGAAAAGTCGGCTAAATCGATCACTGAAAAATTGCGATGACAATCGACTTAAATTATTAATGTGAATTAAAAAATAACGTTACAATATCTATTATATTCGAGAAACCTAGTAAGAATACATGTTCCGACAACACACACACCTTAGAAAAGAACTATTTCGACGAGCCCTTCTACGATATGCATTTGATCGGCGTATCTCTATTTCGGCCGAACATAGGTACCTACCTAATTACTTTCTCTGTAAACTGCTCGTAACAATAATAAATCATCACCTTTATTTTTTATGTAAATTAAGTAATACCTACCTACCTATCACTTCACTACATAGTATAAAACAAAGTCGCTTTCTCTGTCCCTATGTCTCTATGTATGCTTAAATCTTTAAAACTACGCAACGGATTTTGATGCGGTTTTTTTTAATAGATAGAGTGATTCAAGAGGAACGTTTTTATGCCCATGCGAAGCCAGGGCGGGTCGCTAGTCATCCTATATTTGATAGATTATAATAAGTCGCTTTCTCTGTCCCGGATTTTGATGCGGTTTTTTTTAATAAATAGAGTGATTCAAGAGGAAGGTTTTCATGCCCATGCTAAGCCGGGGCGGGTCGCTAGTTAAAAATATTTATATTAGAAATTCGTTGTTACAGTTCGTATGCCTGACTCTGTCCACATTTGGCATATGGGCAATTACGTCCCCTAACACGCTGTCTGCCGTGATACAAACACTGTCTTATCCTATTGTGAAGGTAAGTAGTTAATCTTAACTTTCAACTGTCAAAATTTGAGTTCCAAAGTCAGCTCAATATAGGTAAATATCAAAGAATTTCGAATCAGGCGCGGTCTTTACGCAATTTTTTTTTAATCTGTGTAAATATCAAAGAATATCAAAGAATTTCGAATCGCGCGCGGTCCTTGACGCGTGGCAATTTTATTTTTTAATCTATGGTAAATATGTACTATAAATATATACTACTTACGCTGACACCTCTACCACAGATCACAGAATACTATACTAATACAGTGGGTCTTTAAAATGCCACTTTCGCAATTCATCGAATCGAATTCATATTACGAATTCCTTAGTTTAGTTGGCTATTTTACAAAAAATAGAGGAATTGCTACAGAATTGCTAAAGAATTCGTAATATGAATCGATTCGATGAATTGCCCAAAGTGGCGATTTTAGACCCCTAGATATTCAACCGCCATACAAACGCGCCGACTTTTAGGGTTCCGTAGTCCACAAGGAAAGAAACCCCTAGGTAGCTACGCCACTGCCAATGAGGTAGGCAGAGATTAGGGATTTCCATTGGCTACGATCCTCTTCGCTTCTTCCACACTCATCACTTATGCTAAGTAAGTATGTAAGGATTCTATTTGTTTTTCAATGTACAATTCGTTCTACTTATCTGATTGATCAATTAATTTTAGCATCACTTTGCGTAGCAGTAGACTTTGCAACAATGTTGTGCCAGTCGCTGACTGATACGATGCTAAGGGGATGATGACGTCACGCTATTTATTGAAAGGGTAGTTTCTAGGTTTCCGTCATAGTGTAAAGGCGAGCATGAGATAAAAGAGTCAAGAACCATAAACACTGTAGAAGATATAACAAGTAATCTATCTACATCTATCTATCTATAAGTTTCTATATATATATATATAAAAATGAAACCCGTTTTCCGTTGTCACGACATAGCATGAAAACGGCTTGACCGATTTGGCTGATTTATTTTTGTAGTTTTCTAATACTCTGTACAAGGTTCTTACGGAAAAAAATATTAAGAAAGGCGGTACGAAGTTCTCCGGGTCAGCTAGTATGTTAAAAAATGTTCTGCTTCTAGTCGAAAATGAAAAAAAGAAAAAAGTCGAAATGGCTTCTTTTAAATTATTTTTGACCAGTATGTGTAAAAAAAATGTTTAAATGAAAAGATTTTGATTCCTCTTGCTTGGTCTAAAACCTGGCTCTAAAATTTTTAGACGGATTCGAAATAATCTTTTTTCACGAAGAAAAATACCAACTTCCATTTGCTTACTGCATCCAACTTGAACGTCGTCAGATTAAAAAACCTTGGACACCTAGGTGTGCAGGATCATTGGAACTAGTACTCTAATGGACTACAAAAACCATAACAGTGGCAGTGCCCCATTTTTTAACAATGATACCAAAGCGTACAGGGTCTATTGACCACTCTGACACGACAGTGTGCAGGGTCAACTAAGCTTGGTACATATTCTAGGATTTTTAATTTTATAAACAAACTACTTACTACACCGATATTGATAAAATCAATTGGACCAAATTGAAAGTATATTATTTGGAACAAAAAAATTGAGAACCTCTTTTTTGTCGGTAGAAAATAATTTTGCAATCGATTGCCCTGATTCTTCTTGAATGTTTCACGAGTATATAGTTGAAAAATATAGTGTAAAATATAACAAGCTGTTGCCCGGGACTGCTTGCGTGGGATTTCTGGGATAGGTATAATATAGCCTATGTGTTGTTCCAAGGTTTAAGCAATCTCCATTCCAAATTTCAGCCAAATCGGTTCAGCCGTTTTTCTGTGAAAGAGTAACTAACATCCTTACAAACTTTCGCGTTTTTAATATTAGTAAGATTACATTCTTTTTGGCATATTTAGGCCCTGCTACCACCGAAAGTAATGACAGCACACTCGGGTGCGGGGGCCATAGCTGTAGCAGCCGTCATCGGATGTATAGCAGCTATGGGGCTTCGAGGAGCGGTCAATAAGTCCCAGTTTTTACTGTTCATGGTTTGTATTTCCAATTTACTTTCAAATGTTGATTCTCAAAGATCATCTTTTAATAACTACTGTGCGAGCGACAAAATCGGAAAATAATGCACTTTTTTAACACGCTTTTATTTAACACGCTTTAATTAGCTTCACTTGTAACTATGTATGTAAGAAAATCTTGGAATCTTAATTTGAGCCACTTCTTTAAATTTCGCTTTCAAATTCTGCACACGCTCTGAGTTCTGATGACAATACATGACTAGCTTAGATAAGAAACGGAGTTTTTGGAGGGAAAGTAAACTGTCGCTATGTCCGCGCTGTATTTAATTTCCAAAACTTAGGTTTTATCGAGTATTTGTGCTTAATATTGATGGATTATTATTCGCAAAGTGTTCGTGAACAAGCGTGAGTGTTGGGAAGTGGTACTGTGTCGATTATGTGACTTTTATCTTTGTCACCAAAATCTCCAAGTTATATAAGTGAAATTTTTCCACCGCTTCACTTAGCCATCTGACTCTGACTCACTTGACTAGACTAGACTATTGACTTGAATTTTTGACTTGACTTGACTAAAGTAGGACTGAAGAAGATTAATAAAATGAAGAAAGGCCTTAAAGGACTAGTTTCCATGGCCGTAAAAAGTATTTAAAAAAAAAAAATAGATAAGAAACGTCATTAAAAATCCAATATGGCGGCCTCCCCAAGATGGCGAACTGGCTGTTTGAAATCTACCCCCGTAATATGGGTATCAAATGAAAGGGTTTTCTGTCAGGAATACGAATGAAATAGTCACGTGACTTAAATCCAATATGGCGGACGTCCAAGATGGCATTTTGTAACTTTTTGTGCGTGCTTGAAGCGTGTTTTTTTAGTTTTTAAACTGTTAAATGTTCAATTATTTTACCTAAATTCACAGCCAAAATTTAAATTTGGTGCTATTAAGAATCCGCCTTTTTAATATCCTGATAAGCCCAATGTCACAGTAAATACGAATCTACCGACACCTTTCTAGCTAAAATCCATGGATTCGTTCAGGCGGCAGAGCGTGCCTTACTTTTAAAACAACCCTCCTTCTGGCTCTCGTAATTTATTCAACTGGTTGGTCCAAAAATGTTTTTACAGTATTAACGACTATTTTAAAAAGTAATCAATTTGTATGCATGTAATAGCACAGAACTAATAATTCCTAATAATATTAATACAGCGCACTGAGCAACATTACTCATTATAACTATATTTGACATTGTATTGTCTATTGCATGTCAGAAATGACTAATGTGTGAAACAAATGATTATTATATTTTCCAACATTGTTAAGTACCACATTTTAAGCAATAAAGTATCATTCATTCATTCATTCATTCGGGAACGGCTGGACCGATTTTGATGGTACTTTCACTGGCAGATAGCTAATATAATAGGGGGTAACCTAGGTTACCTTGAATTTCATTTTTAAACTTTTTGTTAAATTCCAAAGCGGCTGAAGTCGCGGGCACAGCTAGTACTTAATATAATAAAAATAATAAAAGTAAAAATGTTACAGTACGCATCCCTGGTTCTCCTGCTTCTACTACTAGAATGTGCCTTATTCTACTACTTCTCAAGCAGTTTGGTTGAGGTTAGTATTTTTTTAACGTGTTTCTCATGTTGTTAAGATACGTTTGTATGTATCTCTGTATGTTTCGCTATAACTTTCAAACCGTTAATCTAATTTCGATGAAATTCAGATTCATTTCAGGTGAGTAGGAAACGTTTATAAATTTTTTACATACATACATACATATAATCACGTCTTAATCCCATACGGGGTAGACAGAGCCTAGGGCCATAAGACCTTAGACCACGTTTAGCATGATGATAGTTGAAACAGGAAATCAATAGTGATGGGTTGCTAGCCGCATCGCCTATGTCATGATTCTCCCATTCGCCGATTCCCTCAGTCGATTTTTACGGCTTGCGCGGAAAGAGAGGCAGCTGGTACATTCTTTGTTTTTCTTTTTCTCCCAGACCAGCATGGTTATATCAGCATTAAGGTTGATAATAATCCGTTTGTGTAATATATACTATGCAATAAAGGGTTGTTTTATTGTATTTCCTTTAGAAAGGTTTGCAAGACGAGGACGGCCAATGGACACACGGATTGCGTTTAGTTTTTGCATGCTGCGAATATAATTCCAGGTGAGTAGTTATAATATTTAGCTTAGGCATCTGATGCCAAATCACATTTTTACTCAATAAATATTTTTGAATATATGTACATACATACATATCATCACGCCTGTCTCCCGTAGGGGTAGGCAGAGACTAGAGATTTCCATTGGCTACGATCCTTACATACCTCTTTCGCCTCCTTCACACTCATCACTCTCGTCATACACGCTCGCCGATTTCGATTTTGTATATATGTACATGGTGCAATTAATATATTAATTAACAAAAATAAATAATACTTAATTTAAATAATTAATAATTGTAACACGACGTTTACTATGAATACGAGTTCACTAGAATAAGTCACCGGCGCGCTCCCACCAGCCCCGCGTCACACGGCGCGCATATAAAAGGCGCGCCGCTGTTCAAGCAGTCACTCTCAGGGGACCGGGACTCTCAGGAGACCGGGACACTCAACCTGTACACTCACACACCGCACTCGCCGGCGAGTGCGACGAAGTAGGAACAGTAGCTCGTTTACCAGGTACCGGAATGTACCAGGGCGCTTCTCGCCACCAGTAGGCTTTTCTTAGGCCCTTAAGGCACCCTAGTGTCGGCCCTTAAGGCAATGAGCGTTTGCATCGCTCGCGAGTTTGCATCGCTCGCCATTGCTCAAAGGCAAAGCCCATGGCCGAGGTTCGTCCCAACTGGGAGCCCCTTGCGCTTTTGCCGAAAAGGCTGAGTGGCGTCAAGCCCTCGCCTCAATCTGTCCCGCTGTAAATATTAAAGCTCATCGAAGCTAATATTGTAGGTCCGTCAAAAAAAAAAATCAAGCAGTCAGTCGTTCGCTAGACAGCTCCGAGTACGATTGCTCCCGTAGTCTGCTCAGAGCTCAGTGCTTGACTTGATCGATGCCCCGCGTCATCAAGTTACAGCTAGCTAGGAGGATATTAGGGTTGCGATGCTCCGCGTCCTACCCAGGATCCTAAATAGGTTACCGTATGAAATACGATTTGTACGCGATTGTATGCCATAAGTATTATATGTATGCACATGTACTAAGCTATGTGAGACACACAATAAACACTACTTTCATACGCCAACCCTATATAATTTAATATATTTTTTTCTTTAATTAAGTTTAATTTTATTTAATTAAGTAGTATTTACGTAGTACCTAACTATTAATTAATCTGTGGTATTATAAGTACCTATCTACCTTAAGGAAGCCTCGTAGATGGTTTTGGACTGACATAAGTATAAGGAATAATATAAATTCAGTTCTCAAAAATTAGGTAGTTATTGTTAATAACAAAGCTGTTAGTGTGGTGAATTTAAGTAAATAATATTACTGGAGTTTCCTCAAGTATACCATTTTCAATCGCCGCACCTGTTATATACATTTGAAAAACATAACCCTCCTTCTGGCGCAGTCGAGTAAAAAGAGGCGAATGGCGTATACCTACGTTTAAAAATTAAGGTACTATAATAACTACTTAAAATTGAAAGGAGGTTAAGGGGTTAAATAAACAAAAGACATGATAACAGCTGTAGCGGTGTAGGCCGCACTTTAAATCTCTTAAAATTTTAGCGAATTAAGTTATTTCAAAAATCAGAGACTAACTATTAGGTCATATTCGTAGTAAAGACACCTAGGCAGGGTCGCCATCACAGAATTTGGAAATATTACAAGTGGCATAGCACACGAAAAGTGTTTAGTTTGGCTTGCAAGCCAACGTTTCACACAGAAAAAATGGGCGGGGAAATTGATTGCGTCATTTATTGCCACTGTTATTGGTCAATAATATTAGGTGGCTTTGTTGTAAACTACGTAATACATTTCTAATTATGTGTGGTGTGGTTTACATGTTTGAATAGAAAGTAAGAAGAGAGAATACGCTAGCCACATTGATCCTGGAATTAAATCCGCGTCAAAATATCTTTGTTCTGTGTTCGCCATATACGGGAAAAAGTACTTTTAGGTAAAAAAAGGCGAATATAAATGTTCAGTGGCAGGAGTGAAGTCTCAAAAAAACATCAAAATAATAAAAATTAAGTTAAAAAAACTAAAACCCGACTTACGACGTTGTGTCTTAAAAGGATGAAACAAGGAAATAATTGAGATACAAATCCAGAAATGTAAAGGTACAAAATGGTCATGGTAAAGCCGCGGTCGCACCCACTGTATTGTATAGTGTATACCTACCTACCAACAATGTTTGTTTAAAGGTGTTCCTATCATCCATTTATAATGAGTAATGACTGCCAAAATCATTACCCTTCCTTTTGGCTTCGCCGTAGTCGGGTAAAAACTAGTCATCCACTGTTTATTGGTGCTGAGCGTTTGTTTCTCTATGGCAGTGAGGCTTACTAAGCATAGTAACATTTTATTTTTTGGCTACAGTTCACCAGCAGAAGCGATTCTTCCTTGGTCGTGTTGTGGAGTTGAACGCTTTGAACGGAATTGTAGTCTTGAACAAGCGTATGACAAGGTAAGTACGAGCTACTACTTTTATAATTTACTAGCGACCCGCCCTGACTTGACCGGCTTCGCATGGGTGCAATATTATGAGTTAGATATATTGACATATAAACACTTCATCTATAAAAAAACCGCATCAAAATCCGTTGCTTAGATTTGAAGATTTAAGCATACCTACATAGGGACAGACAGCGGAAAGCGACTTTGTTTTATACTATGTAAAGAAAGATAAAGCTAGAGATAAGGATAGAGATAGAGACAGAGACAGAGATAAATAGAAATAGAGATAGAGATAAAAACAAAGACACCATTACACCGATGCGTACACCTACATGCGCAGAAATATATTTTTGCATATCGCGCGCAATGGAGCCAAGGTCTGAGGATGGACTACCTGACGATGGCCAGTGGTGCGATGATAGAGTGGCTGGTAGGCATCATGTCAAACAAAGCGTGCCGAATGAATAAATTTCGTTGCATTTGGGATTGATTTATATTGTGTAAATTAAACTAACGATGGCGGGTATACCACGAGACATACCGCCGTATTAAGAAACGTTATATAAGCCCATTTTAACTAAAATATGTTTTGGCTCTTTCTCTCTTACCTGTCACTTCATGTTAAAGAACGAGACGAAACACATTTTAACTAAAATAGGCTTAACAAACGTTTCTTAATACGGGGGATAAAATCTACCCCGATGTTAACCGAGCGACGTGTGAACGATATACTTATTCATGAACGCAGTGGTAGGCGCGGCAGCTGGTAGCCTACCGCCATCTTTTAAAACCGTGCGAGAACGATTGAGTAAGGGAGATGTCGCCTTACATCATGTATTGCGCTGTCTCGCTTACTCACTGGATCTTGCATGGTTTTTAGAGATGGTAGTAAGGGTACCTGTACTTAGTTCTTCGGTAGATTTCGGTTAACAATTGATTATTAAACATGTCTGAATCGATTTCGGATTAGGTTTCCGTCGAAACTATAATGGATACACTATTTATTTTTTTATTTTTTTATTTATTCACTTACATCTTACCTTTACAGAGCGAGTCTATTGCGATAGAGAAGCCTACATACCTAGTTTGTAACAAATTATCATTAATGATATACGTGTGAATTCACTCAAAGTGCAACAAAAACTAATAGAATTTTACCAAGTTAAATACTCTCCTTATTTTAGAGCTGCAGAGAAGCTATATCTACCTGGCTCTACCATTACCAAACAACGGTTTACTCGTCGGTAGCAGCTTTACATGTGATACTATCGATCTGCGCACTCTTGCGCCGGCGCAGTGCGGCCAGTTCGTTCAGCTAGCGTTCGCAGCGGTGGGCCCAAGAAGGGGGTAAGTCTCTGCCACAGAGGAATTACACAGAAGAGGTGATCTAAGCAATCAGGCCGTGGGTCAACCGAATGGGCCTTTGACGTCACGTTAAAAGTTTCAGCTTCTCGGCACCAGTGTCGCTATGATCAGTACGGTACTTCCGACGTCGCTCAAGCTATTATATGTATTATATTAATTAAGCAATTTATTATTTGACCAAGCAAAACACGTTTGCTCAGTCAAATAATAAATTATAAATTACTAGCGCCCCGGCTTTGCTTTGGCGTAAAAACCTTCCTCTTGTATCACTCTATCTATTAAAAAAAACCGCATCAAAATCCCCTGCGTAGTTTTAATAAGGGACATAGGGACAGACAAAGCGACTTTATTTTATACTATGTAGTGATAGTGATAGTGATAGTAGTCGAAAGAAAAGCCGGATGCAAAAGCTTTTCGTGTAAGGCAAAAGTTATTAGATTTTCAGATTTATTTTTCCTATGTAATTAATTTTGTAGCGAGACACTCGCCACTCATAACAAACCTCAACCTATCGTTTGGCAACGGCTGCGCGCGCAATGAAAAACATCGACGGATCGCGGCCTTCTTCATTCGTCGGTTCTCTACCACATGACACGCGTCTCTGGTGTCGATATTCTTATATTGTAAACTGTGTTGTAAAATTGTAATATATCTATCTGTATATACTATCCTCTTTTGCTATCAAGTTCCTCTCTATACCTTCTCCGCTTTCTACCTACTACCGCTTCGCCTGCTTCCTACTGCTATACTTAACTACACATCGTGTGCGACTGAATGCCGATCTTGTTAGAAGTTGGTTTAGTGGAAACCCACACGCCACCTTCTACACTGGTGACCACCGACTACGAACAAGAAGCACCTTTTGCGCCGATTTGTGACCTGGAAATCATGGATCTTTCTTTGGATAAACTGGGAGAATTGGCTGATAAAGTGTACGAAATTGCTCCTGCTATACCTCAGGTCTCCATGGCTAGCACTTCTACTGTCATCGCACCATCTTCGCCTATGGAAGAGCTAACAAGGCAGGTCAATGAGCTAACCAGGCAAGTAGCAGCCCTTACTAATGACAGGAATAACAGAAGTCACTCACGTTCCAAGCCTAGTTTTCAGAGAAACCGCTCAAGCAGTCGCTCGAATTACACACAGCCACCGCCAGACCACCCGCACTGTTTCTACCACTATACTTTTGGAGCTCAGGCGAAGAAGTGTAGGCAGCCCTGCACATTTGAGTCGGGAAACGCCCAGGGCGGTCGGAAGTAGCGGCCAACGACTGCCCTCCATCTACAGGCCGTCTTTTTGTCACCGACCGCGCCACGAAAATGCAATTCCTTGTGGATACTGGCTCAGACTTGTGCGTTTTCCCACGATCAGCAGTCAAGACGTCCTGCGCTCGTTCCAAGTATGATCTAATAGCGGCAAACGGCAGTATCATCCATACTTACGGGCTTATACAGCTTCATCTCAATTTAGGACTCAGACGCATATTTTCTTGGAGCTTCACAATAGCCGACGTGTCAAAACCCATCATTGGTGTTGATCTGCTTAGCCACTACAATTTACTAGTTGATTGCAGGAATCAACGTCTGGTTGACGGTACTACAACTTTACATGTCGCCGCCATTTCAGAAAGAACAGGAACCACTGACGATATCGCCTCTGTGAAATCTGTTAATGGTGAGTCAGAATTCCATCAAATACTTCGAGAGTTTCCGGAGATTACAAGGCCTGCTGGTGTGCATTCACCGCCACAGCACAGCACACTACACTATATTAAGACTACGCCAGGACCTCCAGTATCTTGTAAACCACGACGTCTAGATCCAGCTCGACTTCAGACTGCCAAGAAGGAGTTTGAGTTCATGCTTGCCAGTGGCATTGCTCGCCGTTCGGAGAGTCCATGGTCTTCGGCTTTGCACATGGTGAGAAAGAAGGACAATTCATGGCGACCTTGTGGGGACTACCGAGCTCTGAATTCCCGCACTATACCTGATCGCTACCCTATACGACACATTCATGACTTCTCACATCAACTTTCTGGATGTTCCATCTTCTCCACCATCGATTTAGTTAAGGCCTACCATCAAATAGCTGTAAATCCTGCTGATATTCCCAAAACAGCGATTACTACACCGTTCGGACTCTTTGAATTTCCGTTCATGACTTTTGGCTTAAGAAACGCTGCCCAAACTTTTCAAAGGTTCCTTGATGAAGTGCTCCTGGGCCTTGATTTCTGCTATGGGTACATCGACAATATCTTGATTTTCTCAAATTCCGTGGAAAAACACAAAGCTCATCTTCGCATACTCTTCGGGCGCCTCAAACAATATGGCATATGGGTGAACACATCAAAATGTTTCCTTGGAAAAGAAGAGGTAACCTTTCTAGGATACTCAGTTTCAGCTGCCGGTACTAAACCCCTCGCTACTAAAGTCCAAGCGCTTCAGGAGTACACTGTTCCCAAAACTATTAAAGAGCTTCGAAGATTCTTGGGCATGCTGAATTTTTACCGTCGCTTCGTACGAAACGCTGCTCAACTTCAAGCACCGCTGCACGCAGTACTATCTGGCCCTTAAGTTAAAGGTTCACATCCAGTGAATATGACACCTGATATGCTTAAAGCATTTGAAGATTGTAAGACCTCATTGTCAAATGCCACGCTACTTGCCCATCCAGACCCAACTGCAGATTTAGCCATCGTGACTGATGCATCAGACTTGGGTATCGGTGCAGTCTTACAACAGCGAAAAGGAAAGGAATGGCAACCTTTGGCTTTTTATTCGCATAAACTGAGCCCATCTCAGAAAAAGTATAGCCCATACGACCGGGAGCTATTAGCTGTTTACGAGGCCATTAAGTACTTTCGCCACATGGTCGAGGCGAGGACATTTGCCATACTAACTGATCATAAACCACTCACCTTTGCCTTCACAAAGAATAGAGACCAATGTTCACCTCGCCAGTTCAGATATCTAGACTACATAGCTCAATTTACAACAGACGTTCGATACATACCTGGACCCGAGAATGTGGTTGCTGATGCTCTCTCGCGCCTAGATGAGATCTCCGTGGCCATCGACTACCAAGAACTTGCACGATCCCAGGAAGCTGATCCTGAGCTGCAAGGTCTTCTTAAACATGGTACCGCTCTGAAGCTAAGGAAGATACGAACAGCACACATTAACTTACCAATATTCTGCGACACTTCTGTTCAGCCACCTCGACCATACATCACTCCGAACTTAAGAAGGCAAGTCTTCAATATGGTGCATAACTGGAATCACCCAGGGAATACAGCTACAGTACGACTGGTTACACAAAGATTCGTATGGCCAGGGATTCGTAAGGACTGTAGAGAGTGGTCTAGGCAATGTTTAAATTGCCAGAAAAACAAAGTCACCCGTCATACTCATTCTCATCTCTCATCTTTCATTACTCCATCTGCGAGGTTTTCTCATATTCACATTGACCTCGTAGGATCTTTACCATTGTCTTGTGGTTACAGATACTGCCTCACTGTCATCGACAGATTTACTCGATGGCCTGAGGCTATCCCCCTACAGGACATCACAGCAGAGACCTGCGCAGCTGCCCTCGTGTCTGGCTGGATAGCTAGATTCGGCTGTCCCGCTCGCGTGACTACGGACCGTGGTCGTCAATTCGAGAGCCACCTTTTCAATGCACTCACGTCTATGATCGGCGCGCGACATCTTCGCACTACAGCGTACCATCCAGCTGCTAATGGCATGGTAGAACGTCTCCATCGCCAGCTCAAGGCTGCCATAATGTGCCATGACTCTTCACAGTGGACCGAATCGCTTCCACTGGTGTTACTGGGGATCCGGAATACCTGGAAAGAAGATCTACAAGCCAGTCCAGCTGAGCTCGTCTATGGTGAGCCACTCCAGCTACCTGGTCAATTTTTATCTCCCAAAGATGACTACACGACAGCAGATATCACCCAGTATGTAACCCGACTTCGAACGAATATGGCTAAGCTTTCTCCAAAACCTGCTTCATGGCATGGTACTTCTCCATTTTACATTCCACGCGATCTTCATACCGCATCCCATGTCTTTCTTCGGCAAGATCACGTAAGGGCATCACTCGAACCACCCTATGCCGGACCTTTCAAAGTCCTCGAGAGGCAGGAGAAATTTTTCAAGATAGATGTCCGAGGTAAACCATCCAACGTCACTATTGACAGACTGAAGCCAGCTTATTTGACAAAAGATGTACATAGTCCTATAACGATGCCACCGACGACGACGACAACATCTCAAACAGAGGGACAACAAGAGGTTAAAACAACCCGGAGCGGCAGACGAGTAAGGTTTCCGAATTACTATCGACCGTAGTTACGGTCTGGTTGGGGGAGTGGTGTAGCGAGACACTCGCCACTCATAACAAACCTCAACCTATCGTTTGGCAACGGCTGCGCGCGCAATGAAAAACATCGACGGATCGCGGCCTTCTTCATTCGTCGGTTCTCTACCACATGACACGCGTCTCTGGTGTCGATATTCTTATATTGTAAACTGTGTTGTAAAATTGTAATATATCTATCTGTATATACTATCCTCTTTTGCTATCAAGTTCCTCTCTATACCTTCTCCGCTTTCTACCTACTACCGCTTCGCCTGCTTCCTACTGCTATACTTAACTACACATCGTGTGCGACTGAATGCCGATCTTGTTAGAAGTTGGTTTAGTGGAAACCCACACGCCACCTTCTACAATTTCATTTTGAGTATAAATTTATCCGTGGCCTGCCATCTAGCGTGGATAGAACGCAACTTTATAATTTGCTTTGAAGTTATTAAAGATTTGTATATTTGTATGTAATGAATAAACTCAAAAACTACTGTGCCGATTTCAAAAATTCTTTTACCATTAGAAATCTTCATTCAGCCTAGGTCAGTAGTACTATTACTAATTCTGTGCCTAAGTAACAATATGCTATGTAAGTACCACGGGCGAAGCCGGGGTGTACTGCTAGTTATTGATATTGATAGTTAAGTAATACTTAAGTAAAATAAGTGCTGCTAAAAGCTTGTGTTATTGCAGCGTCGCCATCCACTGCTGTCCACAAACCTGCGTGGGCGATCCATCGCGTGGCGCCTGCGCCGGCTGGCGATGACTTCGTCGTGCTGGTGCTTGGACGAGGGCGGCTTGGCTGGCTGGAGAATAGGTCATGATAACTCGAACTAGAAGTCAAGCTATAGACTTCTAGTTTAAGTTATCATGAGTGTTGTAAAAAACTTGAGTCTTGGTCCTGTAAAAATCTTGGTCCAGAAACAGAAAAAAAAGATGCTGGTTCGAATCCCGTTACATTTAAGAATCAATAAGATACAAAATGTGAAGGTATTAATTTATTTATTAGGGTTTTACATAGAACATAAATCAGTTAAGTTTAAACAAGAAAATATATATCACTACATAATATAAAACAAAGTCTAGCTTTCTCAGTCCTTATATCCCTATGTATTTAAATCATCAAAACTACGCAACGGATTTTGATGCGGTTTTTTAATAGATAGTGATTCAAGAGGAAGTTTTTTATGCCCATGCGAAGTCGGGGTGGGTTGCTAGTTGCTAGTGTATACATATAATAAAACTGGTTAAGTAAACTATATCAAGATCTATCCTACAGTTTTATTATTACACTAGCGGCTGGTTGATTGATGAATTATATAAAGATTTTATGGATTTTTCGCGACACGCTCCCAGCATTACCTTTTCATAAATCTACAATAATGGGGCTGGATCGATGGCGACTTGACCCAATTTTATAGGACACGAACAGTTGTATGAATGCAGTTTGAACAAACTAAATGAGTAAATCAATACGGAATAAATAACTTATGGCAAAAATATTTGTTTATTTATTCAAACTGCCTTATATTTTATTTTAACTGCCTCCAGTGGTTAAGGCATTCGCCTGTAGACCCGGGGGTCGAGGGTTCGATTCCCACGGGAAGCATACTTTGTTTAGTTGTTTCCATTTTGGTTAGGACATTGCAGGCTTGAATCACCTGATTGTCTGACAAAAAAGATGATTCCGTGCTTCGGAAGGCACGTTAAGCCGTTAGTCCCGGCTGCCATCTGGTAGTCGTTAAAGGAACCACGTCAGAGGCCGAGAGGCGGTTCCGAAGAACTCTGACACCAGGGTATGCATGGTCGATTGACTATGACACCTACACGAAATGAATGAATTTATTCAAAACTTTATTGTTCCATAAGTACAAAACAGTTGGCGGATTTAATGCTAAAAGCATTATCTACCCTACCAGAACAGAATTAGTAATAGTACTACGTACTACCAGTTAACCATTGATAATGATATGAATTCATTTTACCTCTATATATACGAAGTTTACGTACGAGATTGGTCCAAAGTAAAAAAAAACGTTCAATTCGCAGCTGGCTTATATACAATTTCAGTGATTTAGCTGTAAGAATTAAAATCCTACTTCTGTTAAAATAAAATCATGAAATTTAGTAAGTAGTAGTATCATACAAAACGTATTCAAATTTCTCTGTTCTGTGAATAATAATAATTTGTAGTGTAGTCCATGGTGAGTGAGTACTTAGGTCCATTGACTCTGCAAACCTAGGTGCTTATGTCTTTCTAATCAAAGTTCAATTTGGCCTCAGAAAACAAATCAACATCATTCATCATTTCGTGTAGGTGTCACGGTCAATCGGCCATACTCACCCTGGTGTCAGAGTTCTTCGGAACAGCCTCTAGGCCTCTGACGTAGTTCCTTTAACGACTACCATATGGCAGCCGGAACCAACGGCTTAACGTGCCTCCGAAGCATGGAATCATCTTATTATATGTCCTAACCAAACTGGAAACAACTATAAACAAAGTATGCTTCCCATGAGAATCGAACCCACGACCCCCGGGTCTACAGGCAAACGCCTTAACCACTGGACCACGGAGGCAATTGTTGGAGAAAACAAATGGAAGCCGGATTTTGTTTTTTTGGAAAAAAAGGTTATTACAGTCACAATCACAAGGTACATAAGGGCATCAGTCAAACCACTTGACTGCAAAAAATTGTCAAGGCTATTTTTGATCGGTCAAAACCACTATTGCCTAACATTTGCAGTCATTGTGGTTTTGACCGGTTAGTGGGTTTTTAGTCTAAAATATTCATTCTACATTTTAATTATAAGATACTTAGATGGCGTGCAGGCAACGATACCCTAGGTAATTCGCTGCCGCTTTCCTTATTACTAATTCAGGGTTCTAAGGTTCGTTGACCTTCTTTGTTTGCAGTTGGATGACAATTTGAACGAATGCTTTTAAAATGTTCATGGAAATGCAGCATTATTTATTTGTCAACTAAATACTAAACACTCCATAGTACCTAAGTATAAAACAAAGTCGCTTTCTCTGTCCCTATGTCTTTTGTATGCTTAAATCTTTAAAACTACGAAACGGATTTTGATGTGGTTTTTTTAATAGATAGAGTGATTTAAGAGGAAGGTTTTTTTGCCCATGCAAAGCCGGGGCGGGTCACTAGTTAATTAATAAAAAAAATTAAAAATTCATTTACCACTTAAAATGTTAAATTAAAATGCGGTCTTTGATTTGTTAAAATGATTGAAGCTCGCAAACTGTCGCCGATGATTCTCCGTGTCGTAATGGTTAACATGCCTGCCCGCTATTCAAGAGGTCCCGGGTTCGATTTCCGGTGAGGTCAAGATGAAAAATAATCTTTTACTGGACGCTGAATCTTGGATGTTTATGTATATCAAATCAGCCGTGTATATAATAAAGAGCAGTGGACCAAGAATCGAGCCTTGAGGCACGCCCCCACTTAAAAAAGAAATTAAGTAGATACCTACTTAATGTCTTGTCTAATTTTCCTAGCGATTCCGAGCAAATCGGTTGGAACAGGCTGACACACGAGTGATCCCTTAGTTTCCATTTTTCTAAAGGTTTTTCTTAGTTGAAGGACACTCTTGACAGAGTGGTCGTGATTACAGATTGGGTTGCTCTACAGCCGCTGCTCTTGCGATCCTTCTTCTCACATCTCTGTCTGCGGCTTTCTTGCAGCAAGCATACTCTTGCTGGGCGCTGTGGAATCAGTAAAATAGAAAAAAAGAACCATCAGTCAAATTGACTGGGAAACCCGCCCTGAACTGTGTGACGAGTTTTACAAATCGTTTGTAATTGCGCCGTCAAGGACGAGAACGGGAACGGAAACCGGGAAATGTTGTAAAAGCGCTTAGTAGCTTGTTCAAAAGGCATAATCAAACTAATCCCATGCAAAATATTTTGGATTTTAACTGTTTCTTAATAGCGTTATCGCAAAAATGAATGTTGTGTATATACCTATACTTACCTTAGCCTCGGTACGAAATGAAACTTTAGTAGCAAACAACAAGTACTTATATTCAGTCCCTTATCAGGTATTAAATCATGGAAAGTCCAACAGTGTTGTTCCAGTGAAATAGACTATATTATTTACTATTTATAATTTTGACCTTAATGAAAGTAACTCTTTCCGAGATACATTCTTTATACCTGTGAATGTCGAAACGAAACGAATTTGAACTTTTGAAAGACTAATTGTGGCTAATTGTTTGAGCATATCGCTGGATCTATCTCCGCAATTTTATCGAAAACAAAAAGCGGCAACATGTTGTTAAAATTAACTTTGCCCGTCTTGTTATTGCAAATTTCATGTCCATCATCTGTGGAAACGACATTTGAAACCAATTCCGAGTCAAAATTCTGTGAGACTTGGTTTCACAATCAATCACATAAGTATGTTAATACGGAACTAAATCATATTAAGAGAATGTCTAGCAATTGGCTCCCAAAATCTGCTCGTAGAGATGGTGGTTGTGAAATGTGTCACCTTTTTAAATACACATTTTTGCTAGATAAGCGTCCACATGGACCTGAAAATAATAATGATTGCCTTGCAAACGAACGTAAATCCGTTCGGCCGTACCCTAACGACTGTTATGGTCAATGTAATGAGCTTGGTACATCTGCAAACGATTTGTTTTGGGCTGTATGGTCAGAACGTTATGGAGATATTTCGTATGCCTTTGATTTCGTATTGTGGGATAAAATATTACCCGATAGAAAAGAAAATCAATTTTGGTATTTAATACTATATTTAAAAACTCTTGTACAATACGTTGATGATCCTAATGATATAGTTCATGCGGAATTATTTCAAAGTGAGAAATCAAATCTTATCAAGAATCTGAGAAACCAGCAATACATGATTGAAAATATCACTATCTACGTGGACACAATATCATCTTTATTTCTTTCGAGCGATGTCAAAAACTATGTTATCACGCATGGTCAGGGTAATAAGCAATATGTTCACCAAGGAAAAAAATAAGAAGAAATCTGTTAAGCTTAAAATAATTATGAAGATGGTTGACCTATATATTCATGAAGCTACTTAGTAAAAGTACAAATTATAAAATTCTACTATAGAAGTAAACGGAATAACTATTGAATGTTCCCTACCACAGAACTATACTATACTAGTAGAATAAGATTCAATTCATCAAGTATGTGTAGTGCCGTAGCAAATACATTGTGATGTGTTTCAAATTGTACTTATTATTATCATCTGAGCGCGTTTCCCAGACGCATCTTTAGTCTACGATACAAAGCCCAGGCCCAGGGTAATTCGTTTTAATACGGTAATGACTTAATACTGGTTATGACAATGGAGTGACTGCGGACTAACCTCCGTAACAGGAGTGTTACGGATATTCGCATTCGCATCCACAAATGCGGAATATTCGCATTAATTCAGACATCTGCATCCGCATTTACATCCGCATTAGGTGTTTTTACGGATGCAGATTTACGATTTTTTAAGTTTATTTATTTAACAAAGATTTTTTACTATGAAACTCGAAGCTTAAAATACTGTTGATTACATAAGTTAAACTAAAAACTTGTGTAATTTTGTTCTAAAAATATGATTAAATAAATAAAAAGTTAAAATTAAATGATTTTCAGTTATGTATGTACTTAGTATTTAAAAAGTTTTCATTTTAAAATCCCGAAATCCGCAAACGCATCGCAACTGAATCCGCATCCGCACCTGCATCCGTAACAACCCTGCTCCATAACCTTTTACCAACACTGTCAGATTTTTCAGGCTGTCTAAAGATGCGTCTAACACAGCCTAGATAGCTGAGTCGAAAAGATTGAGTGAGATGGGACCCCTCCCATCTCACTCAATCTCGTCTCTTTTGAAACCTTTTGATCTCGAACTGAATTCGAGAAAGCAGACTAGATAGAATATTAAGATGCTTCTCTTCATCCTACCATTAGTTTTCTTTATTTAGCACTATTGCATAACAATTAACTCGTTGATATTACCGACAACTTAATTTTAAGTTGTACTGAACTTAAAAGATAGATACCACATATTTATCGAACACCATAATACCATCGATCAAATATTAGAAAAGTTTAGCAATATTTGATCGATACTAATATAGTTTCTATAAGGTCCGCTCGTGGCGTGCTGGCTCGTCCACTTGGCCTGACTCGGCGGCTGTGCTTGATGTTGATAGCGCCCGCCACAGTGGAAACTTGTAATGATGTTTTGTTTATTAATTTATTATTATTTTTTCACTATTTCCAATTTAATGGTGGTACCAAACAAGTAACTTATATTTTATAGTAATTTATTTATATGACAAAAGACCTACAGGTTTTTTTATTCCAATGTAATAATAGAGGCTAATAGCCAATTGGATCTTATCATCGTCTCATATACCATAGAAATGACGTATCGAATATAAAAATGACACTGCAAGTGGGCCATCGCGTGATATGATATGAATATGATATGACGGATAATAACTTTTTCCCAAATAACAAAAACCCACTTTCATTTGTTTACTGGAACCAATTTGAACTTGGTCAAATTAGAATAACTCAGACACCTAGGTGTGCAGGGTCAATTGATCTATTACTCCAATAGACTTCAAATAAACGGTAACAGTGGCAGTGCCCCGTATTTGAAACAGTGATACCAAGGCATACAGGGTCGATTGACCACTATGACACCACAGTGTGCAGGGACAACTGAGCTTGTTATTTACACTCATATGAGTTCATAACAAGGGACATCAAGCGTCAAGTATAAACCGTTACAGCGGCCGTGAGGCGGTTCTAAAAAGCTAATAAGAAGTAATTTGTAAGGTCAATCGATCCTGCATGCCCCGGATGCAGGGCCGATTGACCATGCAAATTACTTCATTTACAAACAAACATTTTGCGCACATACGAAAAATCAAAAAAATGCTCATTTTATTCGACTTAGCGGAATTAGGTTTTCCGGTTCTTTTAATTTTAAAACCAAACTACTGCGCCGAATTTGATAAACTTTCTAAATTGAAACTATATTCATTCGAACAAAAAAAGATATTTCAAAATTGGTCAGAAATGACGGAGATTTGAGGTAACAAACATTAAAAAAAATATATTCAGCCGAATTGAGAACCTCCTCCTTTTTTGGAAGTCGGTTGAAAAATTGGTTCCGGCCGTGAGGTCCCCATATTCCGCGACGCCCACGGCCGCCAGGCACTCGACTTGCAAGAAACCAAACAAACACAAAAAAAAAAAAAAAAAACGAAGAAACAAATCAAACCTACACACACACCAGACAGTCTCCAGGCCCGAGGAACCAGTTTTTTGTTTTGTTTTCGCAAACATCTTGAGTAGGAGTAGAACAGTTAAAAATAAATATAAATGAGTTTTATCTATGTAAAAATAAGTTTCCATGAAAACAATTAACTTCAAATTGTATAGAAATGTAACAACTGTACTTTGATAATATATTCTCTAGAAAGAGCGAGCGCAAAGCAATTTGCTTCCAAAAAATATAGGCTAACTGTAGACTGTAGTCGCCCCTAGCCGCACACTAAGCGATACGCACACATCACCCACTGTGTTTCGAGTGGGAAATAATACCTTGAAATGCCCAGTTCGTGGCTAAAGTCTGCCGAAATTATATAGGACGATTAGCAACAACCCAAAAATCAGCTACCGACAGATCGACTTTAAATGTAAAAAAAAGTACAAATAGAATACCTTGAATAGTGATATTCAAAAGCAACCTTAGACGCCACAGAAATCAACATACTCGTACAGCAAGTTCCCACTCTCGATATATTTGTGCACCTTCAGTGACTATTACGCTAACCAATTTCAAATTCACCAAACGATATCATCCTTCATATTTTACCCATTTTATTGATAGTTTTTTATACACTGGGAACCCTACGCTTGCACAGAGACAGAATGTCGCGAGTCTCAGACAATGTAATTAAATCTGGTGGCTTACCACTATCTCTTAAAACCATGCAAGATCCAGTGAGTAAGGGAGATGTCGCCTTACATCACGTAGCGCGCTATCCCGCTTTCTCACTGGATCTTGCATGGTTTTAAGAGACAGTAGTAACCCCCTTTGGTTGTGTGCGTGTCGTACACACGAGTATAAAAAAGTTGGCCTGTTTTGATTCAGTCGATTGTAGGGCGTCACTATCTAGGAAATATATAATCAAAACATATATGTATGACACATATACACATATAAAGACGACGCGACGCGACATACATATAAATTTTTATGAATAAGGTCGCATCGCACGCTATCGTCATCCGTAATATATAGGTCTTATCATATTACGTTACAGAAATTCTAAGTAATAGATGCCTACAGCCATAATAATCTCAATTTTCCAATATCATAACAAATCGATATATTAATTCTAATGAAATAAAAATAAGTCGGGCAATAAAAAACTAAAAATATTTTAAAGGAATGTGTGTGTTGGTTTGTAAAACATAATTTTCTTTATTTGTTTTTAATTTTGATATAAGAAATAAATTTGTATATTATTTTCTAAATACGTTTTGCGGTACGAAACCCTAAAAATCAATCACTTTTATGGTACAGATTTTAAGGTTGCTATTGCTACAGGTTGCCCATACAAAAACTTCAAAATTCCCCGCTGTTCTCTGATGGCGTAAGGTGGTAATATCAGCTACGAGCCGAGGACGTAACAGCCTAGGACTATTAGCTACGAGTGCTACGACGCTACGAGTTGATGTAACTGTCTACGACTATTAGCTACGAGTTGTATATTTTCTTTCTTTGCTACGAGTGCTACGTCGCCACGAGCTGCGTAACGGTCTACGACTATTAGCTACGATTACGGAGGATTATAGAGTGGAGTAGGCATCACTTCACTATCGTCACTATCACTATCACTATCACTACATAGTATAAAACACAGTCGCTTTCTCTGTCCCTATGTCCCTGTGTATGCTTAAATCTTTAAAACTATACGCAACGGATTTTGATGCGGTTTTTTTTAATAGATAGAGTGATTCATGAGGAAGTTTTTATGCCATGCGAAACTGGGGTGGGTCGCTAGTTGTATATAGATTTTAAAAAAGAGACCACGTGCGGTTTCTAAATTCTTTGGGAGTAGGTCTAAACTTATAAAGTACATTTCCAACTTCCTTTGTGACATTGGGTTTTATAACTCTTTTTTCAGTTACCATCGTCCTATGTGGGCCCGTATTCAAACGTTATGAGCCTTCCGTCGTTTTTTGTTATAATGTATTTATTTATTTATTAAAAATGTATTGTTCCATAAGTACAAAATACTTATACAATTGGCGGACTTAATGCTAAAAGCATTCTCACATTCATTCATTATTGCGTATTCAAAACTAAAAACTAAAAAATAATTGTTAGTCAAATCTATCCATGTAAGTTTCCAGCTGTCTCCTACTTTGGAACATTCCTAGTTAGAGTCCGTGACATCTGAAATTTACATACATAGACTGTTTGAAACACCGTAGAAAATGATACAAAGTACAAATCCAATATAGCGGCCTCCCCAAGAGTGCGGACTGGCTGTTTGAAATCCACTCCCATGATATGGGTATCAAATGAACGGGTTTGCTGTCAAGAATACGAAAAAAATAGTCACGTGACTATTACTAATTCTGTGATGTGACTTAAATCAAATATGGCGGATGTCCAAGATAGCGGACAGGCTATTTGAAATGCTCCCCCATTATATAGATATCAAATGAAAGGGTTTTTTCAGTGTGTGCTAAAAGCGTGTTTTTTTAGTTTTTTAATCTATTATAGGTACTTATTTCTTAGACATACTTTAAATTCCAATTGAAGTTTTATCAAAATCGGCGCAGTAGGTTGGTTTTAAAATAAAATGGACAAATATGTAAATCGGGAAAGTTAAATAATGAGCATTTTTTTGGATCATTACTAGTAGTTTGCCGTGACATATGTCATCTTGACTCTTTTCGACTCCTAAGTCATATAATATATGACCTAGGAGTCGAAAAGAGTCAAGATGGATGTCAGTGACAGCATGGTTCTGAACGAGATGGGCGCTAGTATGGAATACTATGAGATTTTATAAACACAGTTGCCTTAGGATTTTGTATGAAATTTCTTAGTTGCCTTACTATCCGCCAGGGGCGCTTTTCGGATTTGGCATTCAAATTACGCGGTCGCTAGCGTCTGCGTTTTAAATATCTAATGGTTGGATTTGAAGAGATTAAAAGAGAATTATTATCCAAATTTATTTTAAGTACTTGATTTTATTTCAAGTATTTAAATAAAAATCTAAAATAATTAATGTTCGAATGCTACGCGGACGAAGTTGCGGGCACAGCTAGTAGTACCTATTAGCACAGAATATGGATAGCAAAATGATTGTTAGTTTATGCGGAACCCTAAAATTGCGAAAAAACCTCGCACTTGCAAAATTTTGTTGATGTTTCTTGAAGCTACGCTTCAAAACTTTGATTATAAATGTAAATATTTTGAATTGTGTTTAAAAATAAACGCGTGAAGGCACGTGCCAGATCATGGCAACAGGCACAAGCCTCAGGAATAATGCCGATCGACTATTGTACCTTATATAGTCCGGGCTTAAATTTTAGATATACACACTAAAAGTGCTACAGTTTTTTTTAACTTTAAAATTAATAATAACATGTCTGCATTAATTTTTATCATTTTAACAATTCAATTATTACATCAAGTGTCCTTAACGGAGGCAAACAGACTTGAGAACTTCATAAAAGCAGTCAAATTATACAAAAATAGCGCGCATATACAGTATCCAGAGACAGAAAATCAACCTACGCCCTCACAGTGTCCTAATTGGAAATATAATAAAAAAATATACACATATTTAAAAGAAGATGTTCATTATTATGCTGATGTGTACGAAAATTGGTTACGTAGTATACCTAAATTTAATTTGAATAATACCCGTAGAGAATGTACTAACTGTGAAAAGAGAGACTTCTTTAAAAAAGGCATGGAGATGCGTCCTTATACACCTGCCGACTCTGGCGATTTAGATTGCCTAAAAAAACAGAGAAAGACAAATCGTCCGTATCCAGGTGATTGCTATTCAGATTGTTATGGAAAGCGTTCGGACGAATTTTGGACATTTTGGTCAGAAATTTATGGCGATTTAATGTACACATTTGATTTCATATTATGGGATAAAGTATTCCGGTATAGAAAGGAAAACCAGTTCTGGTATTTGATATTGTATTTGAAAACCCTTGTAATAAACATTGAGAATCCATATGTTAGCGACGGACTTTAGTAATATATAAAATTTTATGTATTTAAGGTAGATTATGTACTAGGTAGGCAAATAAATCATGGCAGTTTTATTTCCCATAGTAATAAGGCTGATTATTTACATAGTTAGGTATAGATGCCAATATTGTATTAAGTGCTTTTTATACATATTGACTCGTAGCATAAGTGTAGTATAGTCGCTACGAATAATACCTAAAACAGAAGGTCGTGTAAATAATTAGTTTGTATATAGAATAGGAAAATTAGGCTAAAATGTATAAGTTGAATAGTCGCCACGAAGCAAAACTGTAAATATTGTACATAAAACTAAGGCAAATGTAAATCTCAATAGAAGTGAATGTATGAGATTTCCCCCACCACTCATAAGTGTACATGTCAATAATTAGACACAGTTTTGTATGAAGAGTTCATTGTAAGTATGCAACTTCCCCCACCCTTCGGAAGTGTACTCGTCAATGATTTGACGAATTGCGTGTCGGGGAATTTGCATATAATAAAGGTCAATTTCGAATGAAAGTGTGTTCCAGCATAAGTGTGTTCCAGTGCTATTATAAGTGTGCCAATATCATTGAATTGTGAATCAGCTCGAAAATAAAAGGGAAAACAAGTGCTATCAAGAACATTGTGGTTTTAATAAGAGGAATCCCTGCAAGTGCGACCTCTGGTCTAGAAACGCCAAGCGGAATACGTCGTGTGATATAGTGGCAGCCTGTTCCACATCCCGCCAGCCCGGCTCATCGAACCAAACATCGTCAGCCAGCCAAAACTACAGTCCACTCGCTCGCTAGTCAACCACATTTTCGTGGTCCTTCGAGCCGGATCGTGGGGAAACGCGATGCCTACTACGAGATCGACGTCCGCAACAGGGAAGACCACCACTACAGATTGGAGCCTGGAAACACCGGCAGAAACCGAAACGGACATCTCCAGCCGGTCGACGATGACGCGACGCACGCCGCCGTTGCCTGGGTCCCCCGACCGCGCCGTGGGGAACCCTACAGTGTCCGCGCCTTCTACTCGCGCCGCAGGAGAGCGCACCGCGACCGCGTCCGCGCTGCCTGATCGCACCGTTGCAGCCGCGGAACAACGCGACCGTTCGATGTCTCCTATTCGCGCCGCACAAGGAGACCGTGTTGCGGAAGGGGATACTGCCGCTCGCGCCGCTCGCGCCGCCCCCCCGCCCCCCGCACCCGCTGAAAGAGGGCACGCCGCGTCACGCTCCGGTACCGCTGCCGTTAGAGCTGAATCACCCGCGCTTCGTGTAACGCGTTCGATAGCTAAGGATCCGGAATTATTAGCGCGTATCACCGAAGCGGAAGAGCGAAGGATATTAAGGAAGGTTGAAGAAGAACGATCTGCGATGGAGTCAAGACTGGGTGCTCGTCCGAAGGCGACAAGATTCGACAAGCCGCATGATGTACGCTCCATACGTTCATCAAAAAGGGCAGAAGTGGAAGCAAGAATGCAAATCGCCAAAAGGGAACTGGAAGTAGCTGAGGCCAGATCGAAGATAGCACAAGCCGAGCTGGAGCTGCTGCAGTTGGATTCGGACGAAGACGAGTTTGAAGACTTGCAAGACCATCGAGATCAAGTGGAGCGATGGCTGGACAAGGCTGCACCTGTGGAAAAGAGTGCCGCGCCGCCGACGCCGAACCCTCCACAAGTAGAAGAAAAGAAGAGCGACATACAAGAATTGGCTCTGATCATAACGAAGATGTCTCAGAAATCTACTGAACATAGTATCTCAAAGCACATGATCGAGCTACCTAACTTCAACGGTGCCAGTGAAGAATGGTTGGCGTTCAGAAGATCCTTTGAAGATACCGAGCGCTCGTTCACGAATACACAGAACTTGGCTCGGCTAAGAAGAGCACTTCAAGGGAGAGCAAAGGATGCCGTGAAGAGTTTATTATTCACCGCCGAGACACCACAGGAAGTGATGAAGGGTTTAGAAGCTCGCTTTGGGAGACCAGGGGCCATCGCATTAGCAGAGTTGGAGAAATTGAAGAGTCTACAAAGGGTACAAGAATCTCCAAGTGATATCTGCGCGTTCGCCAGCCATGTCAAGAACTCAGTAGCAACAATAAAGGCGCTTGGGAAGAGCCAGTATTTAAGTTCGCCAGAAACAATGAAGAGTTTGATCGAAAGGATGCCATCAAACATGAAATACAGATGGTTTATATATTATAGAAGCCGCCGAGAGGAAGAGAAACCGGAATTGGAGCTCATCAGTGAATTTTTGGAAGTGGAAGCTGATATGTGTGGTGATTTTGCTCCCCCTGAAGTGTCATGGGAGCCGAAGAAAACTGTGACAAAGAAAAGTGTTCATACTGTGCAAAAAGTGGAAGCTGATATGTGTAGTGATTTTGCTCCCCTTGAAGTATCCTGGGAGCCGAAGAAATCTGTGTCGAAGAAATGTGTTCATAATGTGCAAGAAGTGGAAGCTCAACAGCAACCTAAGAAGGCGGAATGTCCTGCGTGTCAAGGTGAACATTGGATCTACGAATGCAAGACATTTAAGGATGGAAACATAGACAAGAACTGGGAAATGGCCAAGAAAGCTAAGCTGTGTTTCAAGTGTCTTCGCTATCGCCATTCAAGAAGAACATGCAGAGCTCCACCTTGCAAGAAGTGTACAAGATGGCACCACATAAGTCTCCACACTGATGTGCCGCCGGCTGCGACTTCAAATAAAGAGCAAGAGAATCCCTGCTGTAATACTCTGAAGTGTGAGAAATCTACTGACATCATATCTTCAGTATGCACCTCTACAGATGGAAGGGCTTATCTTAAAGTGATTCCTGTGGATTTATATGGCCCAAAAGGAACAGTGCGAGTGTTAGCATTAATGGATGAAGGATCGACTGTGACACTCTTAGATTCGTCCATCGCTAAAAAGATTGGAGCAGAGGGAATTACAGAACCAATCACAATTGAAACAATTGGAGGAAATGCATTCAAGAAAGGGAATTCTCAGAAGTTGAATATTAAAATCAAAGGAGCTCATCGCAAAGATAAGAGGACAATCGCAGTCAGAACAATTGACGAGTTGAGACTTGCGAAGCAAGAAGTGGAAGACGGAATCATTGAAAGATGTGAGCATCTCCGGCCTTTGAAGAATCAGCTTGTATTCAAGAAAGAAGAGCCACGTTTGCTGATTGGGCAAGATAATTGGGGACTCATCGTTACGAGAAGACTGAAGAAGGGCAAGAAGTCAGAGCCAGTTGCTTCACTTACGAGTCTAGGCTGGGTTCTTCATGGATGTGAAGACGGAAGCAACACACCAGTCAACTTCGTCAATCATAGCCGTCTGGTAGAAGATGAAACCGAAGCTCTAGTGCGACGTCACTTCGACATCGACGCCATGGGAGTGATGCCGAACCGCCCAAGCAACGACGCCGACAAGAGAGCCTTGGATGTCTTGGAACAAACCACAAAGAGACTACCAGATGGAAGATTTGAAACGGGGCTGCTGTGGAAGAGCGAAGCAGAGACGCTGCCAAACAACTATCATCAAGCGTACAAGCGTCTCATGAATATAGAGAAGAAGCTCGACAAGGACCCAGAGTTGAAGACATCATATGAAAATCAGATAAGCCAGCTATTGGAGAAGGGCTACGCGGAGAAGGCGCCAGCTGAAACAACGCAGGGGAGGACCTTCTATCTGCCTCACTTTGCTGTGGTACACCCTATCAAAAAGAAGCCGAGAATAGTCCTGGACGCTGCAGCTAAATTTGAAGGGAAGAGCCTGAACGACGTCTTGCTGCCTGGACCTGATCTTTTGCAATCACTTTTTGGAGTCCTAATAAGATTCAGAGAGGGACCGGTTGCTGTGGTGGCTGATGTAAAGGAAATGTTTTTGCGTATCCAAATGCGAGAAGAAGACAGAGACAGCCTTAGATTCCTGTGGAGAGGAAGTGACAGAGTTAAGAAGCCAGAGGAATACAGGATGAAGTCTGTCATATTTGGAGCAGCATCGTCGCCATCAACTGCAATCTTCGTCATGAACAAAAACGCAGAAGACTTCAAAGAAGAATATCCTGAGGCGGTGAGAGCAATCAAGTCTAACCACTACATGGACGATTATCTGCAGAGCTTTTCGACGATTGAAGAGGCAAGGAAAACAGCAAGAGAGGTGCAATTAATCCACGCCAAAGCTGATCTTTATTTAAAAGAGTGGGGAAGCAACAAACCGGAAGTACTGAAGAGCATCCAGGATGAGTCAAAAGAAGACGTCAAGGAGTTCTCCTCAGAAGAGAAAACTCTAGGACTCAGATGGCTCATTAATGAAGACGCCCTAGCCTTCAATGTGGGATTCCGCAACACATCTCCACAAATACTCAGTGGGGAAAAGACACCAACAAAGAGAGAAGTGGCAAGTGCAGTGATGTCAACATTCGACCCCATGGGATTCGCAGCGCCAGTACTTATCCAGGGGAAGAAACTAATTCAAGACATCTGGCGTTCGAAGATTGGATGGGACGAGAAGATCTTACCTGAACAAGAAGAAGCCTGGGCAAAATACCTCAAAGAAGTCACCGTTTTGAAGAACCTGAAGATGCCTGTCTCCACATCATAAAAAAGGAGAACTTCACACCTTCACGGATGCTAGTGAAGAAGCCTACGCCGCCGCAGTCTACTGGAGGACAGTGGATCAAGACGGAGTAGTAAACATAGCTTTGGTTGCTGGGAAAGCGCAAGTAACTCCAACGAAGCCGATCTCAATACCACGGCTCGAGCTTCAAGCTGCGTTATTGGGAAGTAGACTGGCATCAACCGTCGAAAGGGAAATGGATCTGGAAGTCACAGGAAGAGTATTTTGGACAGACTCAAGCACGGTTCTTCAATGGTTAAAGTCAGACCCAAGAAAATTTAAGACCTTCGTAGCACACCGTTTGGCTGCGATAGAGGAGCTGACGAATCACCAAAATTGGAGATGGGTGCCGACAAAGGAAAACCCTGCAGACGACGCCACTCGAGGGACACCAAGGGAGTTTGACCACACGGCGAGATGGTTCAGGGGCCCTACCTTTCTATACGAAGAGGAGGAGAGATGGCCGGAAAAGCGTTTCGACATTCAAGCCATCGAAACCGGAGAAGAAAAGAACGTCCAGACAGTTGCACTAACATACGAAGTGCCACTACACACGCCAGATCCAGAGAGGTTTTCCAGCTGGACACGTCTACTTCGCAGCACAGCGCGTGTATATCAATTCATTGATATACTGAAGAGAAGACGTCAAGAGAAAAAGCACGTCAACGCTGCTGAAGATAGCGACTGGAAACCATATAAGCGTACAACGAAAAAGAAGACGAAGACTGAACTTCTTCATACAAGAGAAGGGAGAATATATGAGCCCATAGAAGAGGTCCACTTCAGAAGAGCCAAAGAAGAGTTGATTAAGTTGAGTCAAAGGGAAAGTTTCGCAAAAGAAATCAGCTGCTTGAAAAATAATAAGTGCCTGGAAAATTCAAGCAGACTTCGTAAGGTCGACGCGTACATCAACTCAGAAGGGATCCTCAAGCTAAGAACTCGTGCAAAGAAGATTCAGATTGAGAATCAAGAGAAGAATCCAGTTATTCTAGATGGGAAAAATAGAATATGTCGCCTCATCATAGACCATTATCACCGCAAGTTCTTCCATGGAAATACAGAAACAGTGATCAACGAAATCAGACAAAGGTATTGGATCCTGCGCCTGCGAACTACAACAAGAGGGATTCTACATAAGTGTCAGTGGTGTAAGGTCCATAAAGGCACTCCTCAAATACCGCCTTTAGGAGACCATCCTGTAGAACGCCTGCAACATCATCAGCATCCCTTCACCTGCACGGCTGTTGACAACTTTGGGCCAATGCAAGTTTCCATCGGAAGAAGAATAGAAAAGCGCTGGGGGGTACTCTTCACCTGCTTGACCACGAGGGCGGTGCATTTGGAACTGTCTAACTCACTCAGCACCAGCTCTATGATCATGGCATTAAGGAGGATGGCAGCCAGAAGAGGAACACCCAAAGTCATGTTCAGTGATAATGGGACGAATTTCATAGGGGCCAACAAGGAGCTAGAAGAGGCAGCCGCCAAAGAAAACATCAGATGGAAATTCATTCCAGCTGGAAGTCCAAGCATGGGAGGAGCTTGGGAAAGAATGGTGCGCACCGTCAAAAGCGCACTGATGGTCGTCCTGCAAACACGAACTCCACCTGAAGAAGTCCTGCAAACATTATTAGTAGAAGTGGAGCACATAGTCAACTCACGTCCACTCACACACATAAGTATGGACGCGAATGACGAAGAAGGCCTGACACCCAACCATTTTCTACTCGGAAGGTCCTGTGGGGTAGCATCACCAGGCGAGTTCGAGGATCGAGATCTCATTGGCAAGGCGAACTGGAGGACGGTGCAGCGGCTGACTGACCACTTCTGGCAAAGGTGGATAAAAGAGTATCTGCCAACTCTGAAACCGCGGAAGATCAGCGGACGACACTCCGATGACCCACAAGTCGGAGATATCGTCCTTATAGTCGACGCGACATCACCCCGCAACACATGGCCTCGTGGAGAAGTCCTGAAGGTGTATCCAGGACCAGACGGCAGAGTGCGCATCCTGGACGTAAGGACACCGGGAGGAGTGCTAAGAAGGTCTACACGTCGAGTCGTCATCCTGGTGCCAGCAGCCACGTCGCTACCACAGGGAGAAGAGCTTCGCACTGCGGGGGAGAATGTTAGCGACGGACTTTAGTAATATATAAAATTTTATGTATTTAAGGTAGATTATGTACTAGGTAGGCAAATAAATCATGGCAGTTTTATTTCCCATAGTAATAAGGCTGATTATTTACATAGTTAGGTATAGATGCCAATATTGTATTAAGTGCTTTTTATACATATTGACTCGTAGCATAAGTGTAGTATAGTCGCTACGAATAATACCTAAAACAGAAGGTCGTGTAAATAATTAGTTTGTATATAGAATAGGAAAATTAGGCTAAAATGTATAAGTTGAATAGTCGCCACGAAGCAAAACTGTAAATATTGTACATAAAACTAAGGCAAATGTAAATCTCAATAGAAGTGAATGTATGAGATTTCCCCCACCACTCATAAGTGTACATGTCAATAATTAGACACAGTTTTGTATGAAGAGTTCATTGTAAGTATGCAACTTCCCCCACCCTTCGGAAGTGTACTCGTCAATGATTTGACGAATTGCGTGTCGGGGAATTTGCATATAATAAAGGTCAATTTCGAATGAAAGTGTGTTCCAGCATAAGTGTGTTCCAGTGCTATTATAAGTGTGCCAATATCATTGAATTGTGAATCAGCTCGAAAATAAAAGGGAAAACAAGTGCTATCAAGAACATTGTGGTTTTAATAAGAGGAATCCCTGCAAGTGCGACCTCTGGTCTAGAAACGCCAAGCGGAATACGTCGTGTGATATAGTGGCAGCCTGTTCCACATCCCGCCAGCCCGGCTCATCGAACCAAACATCGTCAGCCAGCCAAAACTACAGTCCACTCGCTCGCTAGTCAACCACACCATATGAAATCATGTATGTTAAAAAATATACGAAAGAAAAGCGTAAAACTTACAACACTTTGCAGTTGTATCTAGATAAAGTAGATGTAATAAGTGCAAAGTTAAAATCAATTCTTACTACATTATTGGAATCACCCAGTACCATTGTCTTATCATCTGGTAACACTGACTCAAAAGCCTATTATAATAACCCGCCTACTGGCGGGAATAGAAGTGCTGTGATATGAAAAGTACCTATTTCAATTTATTTATTTCATCAGACAATTATTAATATAAAAAGTCTATATTTTTTAATATTTTGTTTTATCCTATGTTATAGTAAAAAAATATGCCATCAAAAACAAAACTTGTAAAAAATCCAAGTCTCGCTTAGTTGTTCTACCGTTAAAAGTTGTGAGATCCATGCAAGTCGGTTAATTTATTCAGTCCCTTCTTAAGGTGATACCTCGGCGAACACTACGCCACCGTCATTTAAAAATCATTACTCACTAAAAACAAAAGTTATCAAAAATCCCTCTGCTGTAATTATGGTTCTCACAGTTGGATTACATATAATTAGGAGCGTTGTCAAAACTTTATTTCGTCAAAATCGGTTAAGGGAAAAAGAAGTTATGGTCGATTGAAAATTTACTTCAAACACTGCTTCAAAACTTTTAATGCGTTTACTTACGTTTAATTTAATTTAGATAAGGCTAGGATTTCTACTTTATATTATCCATATCAATAAAGACGAAAACACGCACTGCAGCTATTAATTTTAATAAAATAATACATTGAATTTGATCGTAAATTTAGTAACATAAAATCTCAATAAATGGCGCTGACTTACTTTACAACTCGCTATGGTTACGTTTTCGCATTATGGTATAGCAGATTGAAATTAATCCTAGCAAATTAAAAAATTTGATGGTCTTTGTCTTTGTGGTTCTTTTGGTTTGATTCTTTGGTTGTTGTCTATTGATTGGTTTGGTAAATGGACGGTTCGGTTCGCTATTGTTAGTTGTCTTGCTTGAATTGAAAATTGAATTTGTTGTTTGACGGAACGTACGATCGTGTCGTATATAAGGTGGACACAAATCAACTGCAAATATTTTAAAGCAAATACAGACCACTATACTGAACAACTTTTCCAAATAAACTTATATCGAAATACGAAATTTTATTTTTCACTCGCCATACTAAACTAGATCAGCTGATTCTCAATTTGTATGGGAGGTCAAAAAATTTTTTTCGTATTTCGACATAAGTTTATTTAGGAAAGTTGTTCAGTTGAGTGGTCTGAATTTGCCCTTAAAATATTTGCACTTGATAGAAATTTACCTTATATAAAGAATTTTAATAATTTTAAATAATGCCTAGGAGGAAACGATCTAATCTGTCGCATCATTCCAGAATAGCCAAAAGCAGAAGGTTAACTAGATCTCAAGAATCGAATGCTGATAGACAGATGCGACTAGATGAAGATTGGCAACGCCATGCATTGTCTCGGTCTTTAGAAACTTCTTCTGACAGAGAGTCTCGGTTGTCCGCTGACCGCAAGCGTCATGCGTCATCTCGGGCTTCGGAAACGTTTACCGAAACTCAAGGTTTTGGCGGAAATTGTCGGGGATGAAGTGATTTACACGTCATATAACAGTGTTGTACACCAGGATGATGCTACTACCTACCCTATCGGGTTGTTGATCTCATTGGCTGCAAGTGGTCTTCCTGCTCATAAAATTACCCTTAAAGTCGGCGTTCCCATTATGCTCCTAAGAAATCTTTCTCCGCCTAAACTATGCAACATTAATACAGGCTGGAATTCTCACAGAGTGTGGTTCAGGCGAAACGGTGTACATACCTCGAATACCACTTATCCCCAACAATTACCCCTTTCAATTTAAACGCACCCAGTTTCCAGTTGCTGTATGCTTTGCCATGACGATAAATAAGTCGCAGGGACAAACCCTAAAAGCAGCTGGCATCGACCTAAGAACAAGATGTTTCTCGCATGGACAACTGTATGTGGCTTGCTCGCGGGTCAGTAGCGCCGAAAATCTATTTTTATTAGCCTCTGAGGGAAGAACTGCTAATGTTGTCTACAAAGAGATTCTTTGAACTTAACTCTGAAACATGATATTTGTTTATATTTGAATAATGTCCTGGCTACTTCGATTGCGTCATTTCATTTCAATGTAACACAGGTTACGCGAAAAGCGACCTACACGCGGGCGGAGCCGCGGGTAACAGCTAGTGTTCAATATTGCCGATAGCTATTTTAAACAAGAAGTTAATTATTCGCACACGCGTAGTTGTTTATTTGCGAGCCTCGTCGCCATTGTTAAATACGTGACAATGAAAAAACGGTTAAATATATCATCATCTATGGACTGAATTTTTTATTTGCCCAGCCGCATTACGCGGTGGCGGTGTTATACTTTAACTAATACATAAAAATAATAGGAAGAAACCAATCATAGTTAACAATAGTCAACTGGAACAAGTGAAAAACTTCAAATATTTAGGTAGTAATAACTGATGATGCTAAATGAACGCAGGACATCATCACTAGAATTTAAATGGCAAAAAAGCATATAATAGCTAAAAACATCCTTTTACATCCCAAATATCAAAGAATCCGTAAAAGACTAATCAAAGTGTATGTTTGTAGCATGGTTTTATACGGCAGTGAAACATGGACTTTAACTTAGAAGGAAAGGAAGAAATGGAGCGTTTGAAATGTAGTGCTGGAGAAGAATGGAGAAAATCCGTTGGAAAGATAAAATAACCAATGAAGAAGTTTTAAAACGTATGGGAGAGAAAAGAGCTAAAATAAAGGAAATTGAGAACAGAAGAGAGAAAATGTGGGGAAATTTAATACGGCACGACGACTTTATGAAAAACATTATGGAAGGCAAGATAGAAGGAAGACGGAGAAGAGGTAGACCTCGTATCAGGTTAAAAGGCTAGCGGAAGATAGAAACACCTGGAAGAGACTCCACCGAGAAGAGCATGCACTGTTGCATGCTCTTCTCGGTGGTCTCTTAAATTTTAGATAAGTAGACAGAATAAATCATAGCGCGAAAATCACGTCGACTTTCAATGTTGTAAGCAAATTTCCGCCAGTATCTCACAATAATAACGTTCAGGGATATTAGAAAAGATATTCACTTGTTGAAAATGCCTCATATCTTAAAATTTCAAACAACGCACTATACTTTGTTCAACTATGATAACAATGTTTTCAACCATCTACATCCGAACCAAAATATTTTGTAAAGAAATGAAAACACAAAAAGCGTCACTAGCGTTGCTTAGTATCAAATAGAGTACCTAAACAGTATCTACTATGTTCCCCAACCAACACAAGGACTTACCAATATTTTACAACAACTTAACAATTTAAAATAATGTACTTACGACACTTATAATAAAACAGGATATCAGCAAAATGTCTATATTACCAATTGCTGCTCTAATTCTCAATATATTTTGTAAAGAAATTATAACGTGGAAAATTCAAGAAATGGAGGGCGACAGTCGCAAAGGCGTGAACAAAAACAAACATCACGAAAACAAAATATATAGCTATGATAGCCCTTGGGAGAATTTGGGAATAAATACGCTTGAAGATATAGAGCATTTTAGTGTTAATTCACACCGACGTGTCCGTTCCAATGATTGTCATTTTGCATATCCAGTAACGAATGAAACAAAAATACCATATAAGTCAAATGTGTTCGACAAACGTCCCTATTCCATTAAAGATGCCAAAAATAAAGATTGCTTAGGAAAGCAAAGAACAGTATTAAGACATCCTAATTATTGTTATGGTCACACAGTTTCCGTACGTACGAACGAATTCAATACGTTTTGGGCAGAAATTTATGGAGATTTTATGTTCGCATTTGATTTTGTATTATGGAATGAAAATGGAGCCTTGAATAAGGAAAACAACTTTTGGTATTTGATTTTATATTTGAAAACACTTGCATCGAACATTGAAAATCCATTTGAAATTTTATCTGTGGCAGATTTGAAAAAGGACATAGATGTATCTAACAATTTAGCAAAAAAAGCAAAGGAGCAGTTAGTTAATATAAAAGAGATAGTGAAATTGCTATATTCGTTACTCTTACGATATAAAGATAAAATCATTAAGATCGGAACGTGGCCAATCTACTAACCAGGTGGCCTATCATCATCTCTTAAATCCATGCAAGATCCAGTGAGTAAGCGAGACAGCGCAATACATGATGTAAAACGACATCTCCCTTACTCACTGGATTTGCATGGTTTTAAGTTGGTTTTAAGAGACGATAGTAACCCCCAGGGTTGTTGCTGATGCATGATTTTGTCACATCAACGGATGCTGATGCAGATTTTATTTATTTTCCTAAAACATGCTCATTATTATAATTTTTTATTATATAAATATTAGATTTTCAAATTGTTGAAATAAAATGAAATTATTTATTTACATAAACATGGAACGATAAGATGTTACATTGTTAATTTGATGGATTGGGATGTCGCATTACATCTTGTATCGCGCTGTCTCGTTTACTCACTGGAACTTGCATGGCTTTATGAGACGATAGTAACCCCCCAGCACTATTGAGTAGCGTTTGAGTATTAGGGCATTAGTATATTGATGAGTACATTGATGTACCTACTATAATAACTAGTAATATGAAAAATAATTATTCCTTTGACTTGACGTTGACCATTGACCATTTACTAATATAGATGAACAACTAAAAAGAAAAGATATATTGCACCAATCACTATCACTATCATCACTACATAGTATAAAACAAAGTCGCTTTCTCTGTCCATAAATCCTTTTGTATGCATTTTTAAAACTACGCAACGGGTTTTGATAAGGTTTTAAACGTTATAGTGATTCAAGAGGAAGGTTTTTATGCCCATGCGAAGCCGGGGCGGGTGGCTAGTTATAAATAAGTTGATATAATAATACACCAACACTAAATAAAAAAGATAAACGACTTGTATCCACTACTACACTACTATTTTTTTTTTAAATCTATGGGAAATACACTAGTCAAGTTATCAAGTTTCTAAATACCTACTTAATATTTTTTTCCAAAAAACAAAAACCGACTTCCATTTGTTTACGTAAACTAAATTAGAAAAACTCAAATACCTAGGTGTGTAGGAACAATTGAACCAGTACTCCAATTGACTACAATACAATAACAGTAGCAGTGCCTTATTTGACGAAACAATGATACTAAGGCATACAGGTCGATTGACCACTCTGACACCACATTGTGCAGGGTCAACTGGGCTTGCAACCAATATAACACACACGTGTAAATCAATGCAGCGACCGTCGTGTGGCCGTTTCAAAACACTAACACGGGCATACGAGGTCAATTGACCTTTCTAAGTTACTCCATCATCAAGCAAGCAACTTGTAAACAAAGATGCTCAATTTGTTTCACGTAGATGATTTACGTATTTCAGGTACCGTTTCTTTATAAAGTCGTGAAGTGAAAGTTAATGGAACTACATTTCTACATTTATTACGACTGGCAACTTAATTTTTTTTTATTTTGGCAAATAACTTAAAAACGCACCCATATTTTTAAACGTTGCCTCATAGGTCGCCTCCACTCAACCTCATTCAAGGACGCCTCAAGGAAGTCCTCCAACTTTCCTTGAAAATGGTATTTTTGATTGTTTCCTTGAGCAAACTCCAGTGAGGATGAGTCAAGGAATGACGTCCCGTTTCATTCCAGTATGTTGGTAAACCGCTTAACTTTTTGACGTAAAAAGAGTTTTTGACAAAGTTTATTTTTCAATTTTAGCCTACTGGTATAGATTTATTATAAAACAACAAAATACTTAATACACAAATAACGTATTATAGTAGGTACAAGTTTTTCTTAAATCTGGTCCTCAATAAATGCACCTACTTTTCGTTAAACGAAACGTTCGAGGCTTCCTTAAGGTACCTCTCGACCAACCTTATATTTTGACAGTTCGTTCCTCACCTCCATTGAGTAATTTCCTTAAGGTGAGTAAGCTAGTGTCAACTATGAATATCATTGAGGTCGAGTGAGGATGAGTGGAGTTTGAGGAAACGTTTGAGAATATGGGTGTCAAGGAATGACGTTCCGTTTCATTTCTGTATGTTGGTAAACCGCTTAACTTTTTGACGTAAAGAGAGTTTTTGACATCGTTTCTTTTTCAATTTTAGCTTACTGGCATGGAGTTTGAGAGCTCAAACTCCACTCATCCTCACTCGACCTCAATGGTATTCATAGTTGACACTAAATACTAAATTAAATTACTTAATACTAACACCCATATTCTCAAACGTTTCCTCAAACTCCACTCATCCTCACTCGACCTCAATGGTATTCATAGTTGACACTAGCTTCCTCACCTTAAGGAAATTACTCAATGGAGGTGAGAAACGAACTGTCAAATATAAGGAAGCCTCGAACGTTTCGTTTAACGAAAGGAAGTTGCTTTTATTGAGGACCAGATTTAAAAGAATTTGTACCTACTATAATAAGTTCTTTGTGTATTTAAGTATTTTGTTGTTTTATAATAAATCTATGCTAGTTAGCTAAAATTGAAAAAGAAACTTTTTCAAAAACTCTCTTTACGTCAAAAAGTTAAGCGGTTTACCAACATACAGATATAAAACGGAACGTCATTCCTTGACTCATCCTCACTGGAGTTTGCTCAAGGAAACAATTAACACCCATATTCTCAAACGTTTCCTCAAACTCCACTCATCCTCACTCGACCTCAATGGTATTCATAGTTGACACTAGCTTCCTCACCTTAAGGAAATTACTCAATGGAGGTGAGGAACGAACTGTCAAAATATAAGGTTGGTCAAGAGGTACCTTAAGGAATCCTCGAACGTTTCGTTTAACGAAAAGTAGGTACTTTTATTGAGGACCAGATTTAAAAGAACTTGTACCCACTGTAATAAGTTCTTTGTGTATTAAGTATTTTATTGTTTTATAATTAATCTATGCCAGTAAGCTATTTAAAAAAAACTTTGGCAAAAACTCTCTTTTCGTCAAAAAGTAAGGCGGTTTACCAACATACAGAAATGAAACGAAACGTCATTCCTTGACTCATCCTCACTGAAGTTTGCTCAAGGAAAAAATTAAGAATACCGTTTTCAAGGAAAGTTGGAGGACTTCCTTGAGGCGTCCTCGAATGAGTTTGAGTGGAGGCGACCTATGAGGAAACGTTTAAGAATATGGGTGTAAGAATACCGTTTTCAATGAAAGTTGGAGGACTTCCTTGAGGCGTCCTCGAATGAGGTTGAGTGGAGGAGACCTATAAGGTAACTTTTAAGAATATGGGTGTCAATGGAGGTGAGGAACGAACTGTCAAAATATAAGGTTGGTCAAGAGGTACCTTAAGGAAGCCTCGAACGTTTCGTTTTACGAAAAGTAGGTGCATTTATTGAGGACCGAATTTAAAAGAACTTGTACCTACTGTAATAAGTTCTTTGTGTATTAAGTATTTAGTTGTTTTATAATAAATCTATGCCAGTAAGCTAAAATAGAAAAAGAAACGATGTCCAAAAGTCTCTTTACGTCAAAAAGTTAAGCGCTTTACCAACATACAGAAATGAAACGAAACGTCATTCCTTGACTCATCCTCACTGGAGTTTGCTCAAGGTAACAATTAAGAATACCGTTTTCAAGGAAAGTTGGAGGACTTCCTTGAGGCGTCCTCGAATGAGGTTGAGTGGAGGAGACCTATAAGGTAACGTTTAAGAATATGGGTGTCAATGGAGGTGAGGAACGAACTGTCAAAATATAAGGTTGGTCAAGAGGTACCTTAAGGAAGCCTCGAACGTTTCGTTTTACGAAAAGTAGGTGCATTTATTGAGGACCGAATTTAAAAGAACTTGTACCTACTGTAATAAGTTCTTTGTGTATTAAGTATTTAGTTGTTTTATAATAAATCTATGCCAGTAAGCTAAAATAGAAAAAGAAACGATGTCCAAAACTCTCTTTACGTCAAAAAGTTAAGCGCTTTACCAACATACAGAAATGAAACGAAACGTTATTCCTTGACTCATCCTCACTGGAGTTTGCTCAAGGTAACAATTAAGAATACCGTTTTCAAGGAAAGTTGGAGGACTTCCTTGAGGCGTCCTCGAATGAGGTTGAGTGGAGGAGACCTATGAGGCAACGTTTAAGAATATGGGAGTAAATTACTCA